>JAJTUV010000987.1:0-1321647 GCA_021653895.1 Mastomys natalensis | reverse complement strand
CCAGCTCAGTAAGGCCCCAGTACAGGGATCATTCCTATAAGACTGAAGCCATTTCCACTCCTGTGTGGTCTGGTAGCCTGGCCTCCAGAAGCCAATTTACAGGGTTCCAGCTGGCAGGCAAGCTGGCAGTAGATAGCATATAGCTTCTCCAGAAGCTTCTTTATCTCAGATCTTTAAAATCTCACAGAGAAGGCTTCAATTAATCAACAGGACAACTCCACTGTGGGTCACTTTTATTGTTTCCACAAACCCTTAGCAAAGCTTTAGCTTGGAGTGCTGCACCCCACAAAGCAAAGAACAATAGTCAGGAGGACAAAGTTATTGTGAAAGGTGATGTTGCTGTGGGCCTGTTTGGAGAACACAGTTTTATGTCAGAAGTCCAAAGCTGCAGTCTACATGACATCAAAAGAATCCAGCCCAATGCTTCAGGACAAAAACAAAAGGATACTTGCACTAATAGTTAATGTGAAATGGGATATTCAAAACCATCACAAAGCATTTCCAGAAGACATTTGGTGATTACACAATGAGACAAATAGTATTTTGAGCCTTCTAATAGAAAGTTGTTATGTTACAAACACCTGCAGCTGAAGCCTCAAACCTGAATCTAGAAGTCAGAAAGCACTAAGCACACCATGAGGGGGACTACTACAGAATAACTAACCTATAATCTAAAAAAAGGTCAAGTCACAAAGGGATAAGAGAGACTGAAAACTGGACCAGATCAAAGAAGACTGGAGACAAGACATTGAGCAATGGAGATCTGTACTAGAACAGGATCTGTCTCATGATGAAACATGAGTAAGTTTTCTGAGTCACAGTTTTATATCTGAACTGATGTCCTAATTTTGAGATGATTACAGTTTTATAATCATGTCTCAATATAAATGATATATAATAAACATTTATATGATACATAAGAAACAGTGTTGTGTTGATTACATATCACCCAGTGGCATGGATTTGTCTGACTAGTTTGAGAGTGCCCTGAGTGGTCAAACATGGTAGTCTCATCTCTTTGCTTGCTTTCTCTCTTCTAGCTGCTAGGTTGGAAGGTCTGGTTGGGTGTTTATAGGATGACTATAAACACTAAAAAGATTTCAATGTAGGCCATGTTTACCTAACAGCCTTCTAAGTGCTGACTATTGGGTAAGTCATACCAGGCACTCCATACCAAACTCCTGTGGGTCTTCACTCAGCCAGCAGTCAGGAGAGGAAGGGGGAGCTTGCTTTTTACTCTCAAATGAAGACCTGGGATGTAACTCAGTGGTACAGAGCTTGCTTAGTATGTACAAGATGCTGGGTCCACTCCCCAGCACTACAAAAGGAAAAACACAAAAGCCAGAAAACAAACACATGCAGTACTCTGCCTTATTCGAGCTCCACTAGCCCAGGTGAGTGTTCTTCTGCAGGAGTAGAACCCATGCATCTTCTGTTCTGTGCCCCAACCCCACAGGGGGAGCCATGTTAGACCCCTCCATCCAAAATAGAAACTTGGCAACCTGATCTTCCTGTCTGCAAACTAGCTCCCTAATGAAACTCAAAAACTGCTGCTCTAGCGCTGTCCCACTCACCTGTCACCTTGGGTTTGGTGTCTAACTGGCCTTGAATCTCACCCTAACCCTTCTTTTTATTGCAGCTCTAGGCTTTATTGGCTCCCTGAGGCCCTTGTGAACTGCCCTCCCTCCTGAGGTGTGTAGAGCTATGCTAGTTCTCGTCTCGCAGCTGGCGTCCTCGGGCCCTCAAATGCAGCCATCACTAAAAGCATCAGGCTAACAAGTATTAGGAAGGCTTAAAGTTAATTCTCTGGCTACAAACTGCTTTAAAAAGTAGAAAGCCTGGCAGTGGTGGTGGTGCACGCCTTTAATCCAGCACTCAGGAGGCAACGGGAGGCAGATCTGAGTTTGAGGCCAGCCTGATCTACAGAACAAGTTCCAAGACAACCAGGGCTACACAGAGAAACCCTATCTTAAAAAAAAAAAATAGTAAAGAGAACTGGCTACACACAATACCACATTAACTGTAACTCCTGTCAGACTCCTGTGAGATATGTTCTTTTAAAGTAAGTGTGATGTAGAGAGGCCCTGTTCAGCACCTAGCAGAGTTCTGTGGACTTCTTCTTAGACTTCTCCCATTCCACGTTGTATGGGTTTGGCAGATTTTATACTCCCTCCCTCTATGATTCAGTTTCCTTGACAGTGAACTGGGACAATACTATAAACTACAACAAGGAGTGCTTTGAGGATCAAGTGAAGTAAATGAACAAATGAAGTATTTGAGTCAAACGTGGTGGTGCACATCTTCAATCCCAGTACTAGGGAGGCAAAAGGAGGCCAATCTCTGTGAGTTGGAGACCACCCTGGTCTACGTGGTTAGTTCCAGGCCAATGCTACATGGTATGACTCAGTAAAAAAAAAAAAGGCAGTACTTGGAATGGTACCAGGAGCACAGCCATGTCACCTAGTGGTCCTTGTAACCATTACAGGCTGCAATAGTCTGTATTTCCATAGCAGAGGAGGGTCAGAACAGTTTGTAGAATCTGGCATTCTCACCACATAATCCCATTGTGTGTTCACAGTCCCACAGAGTTATTATCCTGATTTTAAGGACAAGACAACAGAGATTCAACTGACTGACTGCCAGGTTATATGACTAGGAACTGTATGCGGGGACATGACACGCTTTACTGCCATCTATAAAGCAATAAGCTAAAGGGAAAGACAGGGTAATGAAACAAGGGCTGGGGAAGGTTCAAGCAACGGGAGAGGATGAACAGGACCCTCTGCACAGACAGAAGGCAGCTGGGGCCATGGTCTCCGAGCATATGTGGTCCAGCCCGGAGGACAGGGAACAGAGAGCAGCAGCACTCTGTGGGTGGTACTCACTTGCACTCGGCCTCCGCATCAGCCTTGGCGGTTGTGTAGAGGCCTCGAAGCTTTGTCCGGTAATAAGGAGAAACTATAAACACAAGGATAAGGAGGCATGAGCAAGAGGAGGTGGCGGAATGTGGCCTTGACTCCAGGGTACCAGAATCAGCTTGAAGAGGCTTGGAGGCCAGGGCCTGGATTCTAGGCTTATATGAGTTTAAGCATGCTCCCAGGAGGTTAGTAAGATGGCTTAGTATGGAAAGTACTTGCTTTGCTTGAAAGAAAAAAAAAAAAAAAAAGCTAGGCATGCCAGATGTTCTATTTGTTTTAACTCAATACTTGCAGAGGCAGGTGGATATCTCTAAGTTTAAGGCCAGTCTGGCATATACAATGAGATCTAGGACAGCCAGGGCTGCATAGTGGACTGTATCTCCAAACAAACAAACAAAAAATGAAAAGAGTGAATGGTGCCTGAGGAACAAACACGAGGTTGGTTGGCCTCTGCACATACACATATATGTGTACATGTGCATATACAACCACCCCAACACACATCTAAACAGGGCTCCCGTTCAACATGATCACATTTCCATATGGTAAATACACCATCATCATTCTTGAGAAGCACATTCTAACCTGTTACCTGTTATACCATGAGAATTACTGGGAACAGTTACTGAGAAGAAGTATGCATTGTCCAAAGCTATTCTAACTTAGAAAGCAGCAGGCACAAGGGGTGGCCTGTCTTGGGGCACATGCAGAGGCCATAGAGGAACTCTGCTGTATGGGTTAGTTTCTCCTGCTTACAAAGATTGTCTTTCTAGTCCTGAGCTGAGGGACTCTGGGTTCCTTTGGTGCAGGGCAGTCTGTCATCAGTCCTTGTGACTTTAGGTCATTCAGCCAAAAGGAATAATGACCCTGAAGAACAACTTTGGAATATACAGATATAGCAAAAATCGCTTTTGAGACACAGTAAGGTCCTGTTCCTAGCTGCAGCTCCTTCCCACCTCCTTTCTCTCTGCCCTGAGTTACTTACTCTTGTTCTCTGTCTGCATTCGCTCGTGGGTTTTCTGGATGTTCACCAAGTTGTGCTCACTTCTCGAACGCTCTTCCTGTAAGAATGAGGTCAAGAGGCCATGAGGTAGACCATTTACACTAACAAAAGCCCACTGTTTACATTAAGGCTCCCTCTGTGTTACACTGTCCTGTGGGATCTGACAGATGCCTCAGGTATATCCCTATTGTCACAGTATTACACACAAGAGTCCTACCTCCCTAAACATCCTCCACGTTCCTGCTAGCCTTGCATCCCATCCTATGCTCCCAAGGCTCTGGCAGTATCTTTGTACTTTCTCTAGTTTCCTCTTTTCTGGAATTGCCACACAATTGGAATGAAGCATATGTAACCTACTGGGATCTTTTACTTAGCAAATATGTGCCAGTATTTTATGACTCTTATTTTTTAGGGTACACTTACTACAATGGGTATTATCTGAAAAGGAGTTTCTGGGAATTACTCCCTGCTGCCTCACTGGACCATGTGATCCAGCAGAACAACCAGTGTATGACTAAACGACAATAAGTCAGGCATGATGACACATGCCTTTCAGTCTAGCACTAGGGGGAGGCAGATAGGTCTGTAAGTTCTAGGCCAGCCTGGTCTTTATAGCAAGTTCCAAGCTAGAGAGACACTGTCTCAAAACAAAACACACACACACACACACACACAACACACACACGCACACACTTCAATGAGCAAATGTTTGGCAAGTCCCTGGTAATAATGAACAAAACAGCAATGGCATGCCATGTCACAGTATGCTACAGGCACAAACATATACCACTCTATTTGTGAATGAAACAAAAAAGCTATTTTAAAATATAGGAGATGGAGAGATGGTTCAGCACTGGCTGCTATTTCAGAGGACAAAGGTTCTGGATTTGATGACCTCTTCTGGCCTTTGGAGGAACCAGATATGCATGTAGAGAACATGCATATAGAGAACCCATATCATAAATAAAAATAAATCTGCCTAGTGTACTAGGCAGATCAATTCCCTGCTATTTACTCAGGACAAATTCAGGTGCATGTAATTATCACCTTTTAGTACTAGAACGAGCACTCTACATTTTTGGGTATGAAACACATACCCTTACTATACCCAAGCCATTGGCATACATATGCAACTGAGTGGCATAAATAAGAACAGGAAAAGGCTTTGGGAAAAGACAGAAGATGGCCTGTGCACTGGGAAACAAGATAAATTGCAGCCAGTCTTTTACTATTTTGTGGTTTTCCACCCTTCTCCACCCCTTTTCTTCCACCCTTCCAATCCCCTAACACTAGATAGGAGAGAAAAAAGGATAGAGGGGAAAGGAAAGAGATCCCTGAATGAAGACAGGGATCAGAAAGGGGGCATCATTAAGACTACCTTCTGTTGATTAGGGGCGTTAAGTTCCTTTAGGCAAGTTAGATCTTCAAAGTCAGGATATCTTACTGTTTCTTCTTTGTGCTCAACTATACAACCAACAACAACCAATACCAACCAACAACCCACAACCTACCCTGCCTCTTGGGGCCCTAGCATTTATATGTCCTCTGAAAAGTCCCCGAAATTACAAATGTTACACAATTGCAGAAACTATCTGTAGCTGGCAAAATTGCTCCCTGCTAGAGCACAAGACAAATCATAGTCAGCTGTTGTGGACAGTCTGAAGTGGCCCCATATCCCACGACTGGGACTAAAATGAAAACATATTCTTATATTTCTGTTTTTTAAAGAAACCAAAATTCCAAAATTGTCACTATAACAAATTCATGATGAGTAAGGAGCTTCATTCAGAGGAAACAATTATTAATTAGAATAAGATGATCAAGCCGGCAGTGGTGGCGCACGCTTTTAATCCCAGCACTTGGGAGGTAGAGACAGGTGCATCTCTGAGTTCGAGGCCAGCCTGGTCTACAGAGTGAGTTCCAGGACAGCCAGGGCTATACAGAGAAACCTTGTCTCGAAAAACAAAAAAAAGAAAAAAAGAAAAAAAAGATGATCAAAGTGAGTTCTCTTATAGGAAAAAGCAAAGCATGGAAGTCAATCTAGAAATAATGAGAGCCTCTGGAGTCAGGCAGACTCACCAAAAATGCTAAGCAACTCTAAAACCATCCACTGTGGGGAAAGAAAGGGCTTAACCCTGACCCAACAGGGCCAGTCAGGTATTTTGAATAGATAGGGGCCAGAGTTGCCATGAGACAAAGGCCTTCCATCCTAGCTTCTGCAGCCCATAGGCACACTGGGAGACTTGTGGACCTCCAGTCCATGAGTGTCTCTGGGGTACTTGTAACACAGTGATGTACTGTGACTGTTCCTGACCCAGTAACAGAGCAGCCTAAGCTCTATGTCCAGAAGTACAGTCAACATCCATAAGAATTACTCTAAAACTCTGCCCATCTCAGAAGGTGGAAGACTCTAGTATATAACACCATGGTAATCTGTTTGATACAAGTTTATAAAGGCAAGGCGACTGGCTTTATTTTCAACTGAGCTGCAGCTCAGAAATATGTGGTCATGGGCCAGAGTATTTAATTCAGGCAGTCCAGAGTTAACTAGCAGGTCTTGGTTGTCTAAACCCCACACATTCTAAAGTGCTTTGCCATTTGACTAGATCCTGGAAGTTAATTCTAAATCTTAAACTGTCTCGCCTAGTAAGAGCATCCATGTTTGCTTGGAGTTTGGGAGTAGAGGAAGGAGAAGAGTAATGGGTAATGGGTGTGGGTTTAAAACTAATCATGGTTACAGTTGTACAACTAATTACTAAATGTCACACTTTCAATAGGTCTGTCTTTCAAACAAAAAGAACCCTGAAATCTTGTACTTGACAGAAAACCCAACAGGAACGGCAGTAAGACACAAGAATTCCTCCTTCCACCTCCTCCAGAGCCTCTTAGCTCATGCACTTGAGGTCTCTCTGAACACAACCCCACCTCCATACAGCTTAGCGCCACAGTCCAAACATTGCTCTTACCTGGGTTTGCTTGATTAGCTGATGAAGCTCTGTGAGAAGCTCTGCAATTCGAGAATCAGCAGACACAAGGGCCATGGGATGGGCCTGTGAAGGGCATCTGGTCAGGGAGGGAAGAAAAAAAGGAAAGCTATCATTGCCTGCTAGGGGTTGAACTGTATTTCTGATAAGTAAAGTCCTAATCCTTGATGCATGTGAATGACCTATTTGGAAACAGAGCCTTTGCAGATAGTCAAGAGTAGAATAAAACCTTTATGAGAGTGAGTGTGTCCCTAAAAGAAGAAGCAAACGCATGCAGAGGGAAGACGGCCAGCCATATAACCACAGAGGCAGAGACTGGAGTGATGTGGCAAGCAAGTGATTGTGGGCTTTGAACTTGAGAGTTTTTGCCTTAGCTTTCAGAGTAACCAGAATGATAGCCAAGGATCACCACATTCTACTTTAAATAAGACTTTATGTGAAGATGCTTTCCAAGTCAAAGGGACATTATTTTCTTACTAGAGAGAAAAGATAAATTACACAAACACACTCATAGCGACATAAATGTATTATGGTGGTACTATAATGAAAATAAAATGTTTTTATTTAACAAAAAGTAATTAGAAAAATAAAAACAACAATAAAAGATAAAAAGAGAAAAATCAAGACTAGGTGAAGATACATTTAAAATAAAGGCTGACTGGGATGAGGAAATTGGGGGGGGGGTGAGGGAGGGCTGCTGGAATTTTGTATAACACCCTGCCTCTCAGTAGAATTGCTCTGGAGCCAGGCATGGGTTAGATACTTGCAATTCCACCTACTCAGGTGGCCAAGGGAACTTATGTCAGAAGCCATCTAAGAAAGACTACAGCAAGCAAGTAAGTTTTCTGGAGATAGCCCACTATTTTGCATGTCTGCAATGGGTGAACTTTGAGAATGCAGGATCCTTAGAGACTTCATCCCAGGATTGTTTCTTGCTGCTGATAGGCCTTTCTTGTCACTGTTAAATAGCCTAATGGTTCCTGATCGTCCAGATCAACATGAAGATGAATTTTCATAAATTAATGCTGTTTAGATGAATTAATAACTTTATAGAATTCCTGATTTAATTCAAATAATTTTGGGAAGAAAGTTTAAGGAGATGGTCTTAGATGTTTTGCCAGAAAGATATAATGAAGAATCAAGAATAGAATGTGCCTCCCCTCCTCACAGAATAGTAAGTAAAGGCTGAATAATACAGGATACAATGAGCTTTCATAAGTTACACTAAGAAGAAAAATAGGCTTGGGACAAATTTGTGGACAAGGACAAACATTCATTCTAGGTCAGGTCCAAGGATGAAGCCACAGGTGTGCACTATGATAAAGTAAGGACATGTGAAACTGTTGCTTTGAACTTATATGAGTTTACAGAATGAAACACTGCTTTGAACATACTATCAAAAAAAAAAAAAAAAAAAAGAACATACTATAACATCTTCTGTAACTCCCTTTCTTTTTTCTTTTTTTTTTTTTTTTTGGTTTTTCGAGACAGGGTTTCTCTGTATAGCCCTGGCTGTCCTGGAACTCACTTGGTAGACCAGGCTGGCCTCGAACTCAGAAATCCGCCTGCCTCTGCCTCCAAGTGCTGGGATTAAAGGCGTGCGCCACCACGCCCGGCTGTAACTCCCCTTTCATGTAACATTTTATCTATGAGATAGTTTTATAAAGAGCTTTTGTCTAAGAAGGTATAAACTGTCAGAGAGAAGAAATAAAGTGTGGCATTTGAGGCTCATCAACGAATGTATATATTAGTATCTGTCTATATAATGTACATATATACATGTATGGGTATATGTATGTAATAATATGCATGAACACTTGTGGAATTGTTGAGACAGGTGGTGGTCGGGCAAATGTCTGTGTGGTATGTGTTAAAGCATCTATGTATTTGTAGTGTCTGTGTGGACACATGACCTTTTCTCTTATCTTTTCCTTTTCACTGGCTCACAAGAGTTAACTATCTCCAAGCTCTCGCCTAGACAGTGAGGGCCCCTTGAGTCAGATTCTCTGCTGCTATCAGCAGGAGTTTATTGCCAGCAGCCAACAGCTTTTGGCCATGCAAAGACAGAGTTTTTTTTTTTTTTTTTTGGTTTTTCGAACAGGGTTTCTCTGTGTAGCTGGCTGTCCTGAACTCACTCTGTAGACCAGGCGGGGCCCGAACTCAGAAATCCGCTGCCTCTGCCTCCAAGTGCTGGATTAAATGGCGTGCCCCACCACGCCGGCGCAAAGACAGAGTTAAGGACAGAAAAATTGTCAAAAATAAAGCAGCTTTGGCCCCAGTTGCTGACTCCATACCTCTCTGATGCCTTCCTCAGGAAACTTGGGTGCTGGCAACCTTACTTCAAAAAAGTGAACAAATACTGAGGTGTAGGTAGAGTGCTTGCCAAGTGTACACAGGCCCAGCATTCAATCCCTAGCACCAAGACAAGGGAAAAAGGGGAGAAAAAGACTATAATGTGACACCACCCTGATGAGCAGAAAGATGCACAACTGAGCGAAATCCTAAGGAGGCAAGGGGCAAACACCTTCATGTGCATTCTTTTCATAAAGTCACTCACTGCAAGATAACCAGAAGCATCCTAATGCTCCAGCCAGTTTCTCAGCATTCTCTGAGAAAAGTTCAGAGAGGCAGACGACTATGTGGGATAAAGACAAAAGACAAGGTTCAACATGAAAAAGGACCTGGTACAAGAGGAGCCTCTTCTTCTGAGTGTGCGAAATGCATAGAACATCTTTCTAGGCATTGGTATTTTTACCAAGAAACTAGGAAGCTGTGGAACCCACTGCAGATGACAAGCAGTCTTTTGAAAAACAGGATGCTGAGCTCAAAGAATAAGAGGCATATTGCTACCTACTGAGCTTAAGTAAAAGGCAGGGGAGGGGCAGGAAGCAGGTTGGAGAGATGGCTCAATGGGTGTCGTTGTTTGAATACGCTTGGCCCAGGGAGTGGCACTATTAGGAGGTGTGGCCTTGTTGGAGAAAGTGTGTCACTTTGGGGATAGGCTTTGAGACCTTCCTCTTAGCTACTTGTAAGTCAGTCTTTTACTGTCTGCCTTTGGATCAAGAGGTAGAATTTTTGGCTTTTCCAGCTCATGTCTGCCTGGATGCTGCTGGAATCTTCAGCACCAGCTGACCAGACACCATAGCTTCTTAACTCAAATATATTACACAAACTGTACTGAACATCTTTGAGGGGCTCTCAAACATTAAAGTCAGGCCTCCATCATCTGCATTTCTCCAGAACTCTTCAAGCTCCACAGAACAGCCCACTAACCTCTAAGTACTCAACAGCTTTTCCTGCTCCAAGTTCCAACGTCCTCCCACAATCCTCCCCAAGACAATATGGTTAGGGTCTATTACAGCAATATTCTACTTCTAATACCAATTTACTTAGTTAGGGTTTCAATTGCTGTGATAAAAATACCCTCATCAAAAGCAACTTAGGTAAGAAAAAGTATATTTCAGCTTACAGTCCATGATGAAGGAAAATCAGGCCAGGAACTTAAGGCAGGAACCTAGAATCAGGAACTAAAGCAGAGGCCCTGGAGGAATAAAGCTTATTGGATTGATTCCCAAGGCTTGCTAAGCCTGCTTCCTTATATGTCCCAGGGCTATCTGCCTGAGCCTGGCAGTCCCACAAGGGGGTGGGCCCCCTACATCAGTCACTAATACTCCACAGGTTTATTTACAGGCCAATATTACAGAGGTATTTTCTCAATTGAGTTTCCTACAGATGACTGTAGCATGTGTCAAGTCAACAAACAACAAAAAATACAAAAAAAAAACAAAAAACAAAACCAAAAACCAAACCAAACCAAAAAAGCTCAGATACTCAAATGACACCTCCATCACTTCATGGCAGATAAGTTTTGGGGTCAGCTCTCCCTAACTCACGCCCTTGGGGGTGCCTTACCAGCACCCCTGCCACAAGGGCTATCAAGATGGCATGGCAGCACCAGGGAAAAACATCTAGACTGATGAAAAAGAACACAGAGACCAAAAATTGATGTTGGGGCTGGGAAGATGGCTCAGCAGTTAAGAGCACTGGTTTTTCTTCAAGGGAACCTTAATTCAATCCTCAGTACCCACAAGGCAGCTCGCAACTGTCTGTAACTCCAATCTCAGGAGATCCCATGACTTCTCTGACTTCCTTGAGCACCAGGCACACATACAATGAACATACCTGCAGACAAGACAGCCATGCACATAAAGTAAATAAAAATAAAATAAAATTAATCTTTACATCCATGGCTGATTTTCAACAAAGAATGCAATGATAACTCAATGTTTTTACCCAAAAACCTGTACTAAAAAACCTTTTTAGTTCCTTTTTTTCCCCCTTCTCTCTGTGCTTTCTTAAGTAGCTTCCCTTTTCACTCTCATGAGATTTGGGCATATCCTATCTCTGATTCATTCTGTCAAATCTTTCTCCATCATTCTTTCTGCTGCTCAGTTAGACATCACTTTCAAACATGGTGCTTCCTTCTACAAACTAATTTTACCTTCATTGTTTGGGATTAAAGGTGTGTACTAAAGGTTTTTTAGTACAGGTTTTTGGGTAAAAACAGGATCTTGGGGTTCACAGTGTGATCAAATATCCTGCAACAAGGGACTAAAAATCAGAATACAGAAGAATGGATTTAGATTGGTATCTGAATAAAACTGACAACAACAACAAAAAAAAACAAATGATAGGAAAATAAAATTTCTGAAAGATACACAGCTTTCCATCACTGTGAAAAACTGCTCAATATAATTACTTATAAGGCAGAAAAGTTTATTTTGATCCAACTTCAGAATTTCTGTCCATGATCATTTGACTCTTTTGCTCTGCACTTGTGATAGCATAATACAACATGGTGGGGAACATATGACACAGGAGGTCTGCTCACTTCATGTCAGTCAGGAAACAGAAAAGGTGGAAGGAGCTGAGGTCCAAATACTCTTTTCAACTGTGCCTTGGTTCTTTCTTCCTGAATGACCTAATTTACTTCACTAGCCCTGTTCTATACAGTCTGGAGATGATTTTTGTCAACTACATTTTCATGTTTAAATGAGTGAGCTTATGAAGTATGTAGCAAGCAAAAATAAAAGAATAAATAGCAGGTAGAAGCAGCAAGTCGGAAAACATCATCAAATGTATTCATTCTCAAAACACCCAGAAGACAATTGAGAAGGCAAACACAAGGTGCTTACAAATACCAGAAACTAACTGGGCAAGCTGAGGCAGTTGGCTGGAATTCCTGATTGAGTGTTACTCTCATGAATGAGCTTCCCATGGCTGCTCATGGTTCCCACTGCAGGCTCTTATAGATGATGCGATAAACAACAGTAGTCTCTGTAGGAAATGGTTTGCCTTCTAGCTGCTCTGTTCTCTCCCTGTCACAGGGTTAGGGAGGCCAGCTCATCTCCAGACAAGGGAACTTAGAGGGCAATGAGACAAACGTGCTTGGGTCTGAAATGGAGGGTCCCCAACTCTAGAGCCAGCTTCTCAGTAAGCTCGAACAGCTCATGACAACTGACCAATGTACATTATAGGCCCTATTTCCTAATAGTTCCACCCCCTCCCGAGATACTGAACATCAAACCTTTAAGATGTGGGCTTTTATGAAGACATTCAACAGGAACACACACTTGCAATCTCAGTACACAAAGGATCAATCAAGAAGACTGCAAGTTCAGGGCTCTAGCCAGATCTTCCTTGTAATTAAATAAATATAAATCAATCTATCAATCTAGTTAACTAGGAATACTGGTGTGCACCTTCAATCCTGGCACTAGGGAGGCCAGCCAAGTTAATTTGTATAAGCACCCATGTTTAAAAGTAATGTCTAATTGCGTGGCAGTGAGACCCTGCTCAAATAACAAGACAGAAAAAAAAATCTAATCTATGGTTATATAAATGGCCAACAAACAAGAACATTCTCCTCCTTTAAAAAAAAAAAAAAAAAGAAAGAAAGAAAGAAAAAAAGACATCAAAAAAAAAAATTAAAAAAAAAAAAAGCACAAGAAGAGCCCAGTGTGGCAGTATGTCTGTCTGTAATCCCAGCTACTTAGGAGGCTAAGGCAGGCTGGAATTTGAGCTTAGTCTCAATTCACAGAGATACCCGTCTGAAAAGCAAAGCAAAAAAAAAAAAAAAGGGCTAGGCGGTGGTGGCGCACGCCTTTGATCCCAGAACTTGGGAGGCAGAGGCAAGTGGATTTCTGAGTTCAAGGCCAGCCTGGTCTACAGAGTGAGTTCCAGGACAGCCAGGACTATACAGAGAAACCTTGTCTTGAAAAAAAAACAGAAAACAAAACAAATAAAAAAAGGATGGGGTATTTAGTTTACTAAGTTCTGCTTTGCTAAGTAAACTTCTGCTTAAACTGTCTTCTGATTGAATGTTTCAGGCCCCACTCAAAGCATCTTTCTGAGTCACTTGGTACATGGGTCAGAGTAACAGGTCTAAATGAGGAAAGTACTGTCTCTGGGTGTAGTAACATTTAAGAATTCTGAAATTTTGGTTTCTTTAAAAACAGAAATATCATAAGAATGTGTTTCCATTTTAATCCCAGGTGTGGGCATGTGAGGCTGCTTTGGAATGTCCACAACAGCTGTCTATGATTTGCCTCATACTCCAGCAGAGGCATAGTTTTGCCAGCTGCAAACAGCTTCTTCGATTGTGTGACATTTGGAATTCTGGGAAGTTTTCAGAGGGTATATAATGCTAGACCCCCTGATAGGTAAGCTGGGTGGTTTTTGGTCCTTTAGGGAAGTTGGCTGTGGTTTGTTAGTAGCCATGATTAAAGAAGACACAAAAGGTTAAAAAAAAAAATTCAATTCCTATCTCCTCTCTCTCCTTATTTCTCTCCTATCTAGTATTAGGGGGTGAAACTTAGGGGGATAAAGGGTCATAAAAAGAACCCACAAAGTAGCAAACACCAGTTATTAGTGGTGCCCAACATGGGGCTCAAAAATTAAGGATAAAAATGGGAAATTTAATTTCAAATATCATAGAGGAAATGGAAGGGAACAAAGGAATAGAACTTTTTTTTTCCCAAGCAGCCAGCAAAAAATTTATTGTGGCAGCTACCACTGGGATACCCCTCAAATTGCTCCTAGGGAGGATTTTGGTTTTTTCTTTTTCTTCTTTGTATATTTTGTTTCAAAAAAGTTTGGAAGACTGGCTGAGCAGTTGGGAAATTTTTGGGTGGAAATGGAGGGGCCTAGAAACAAATAAGAAAATGGCTGAAATGGGAAAACAAAAGGGGTCACTCTACTCTGTCTTTTTTGAAAGGGTTGCAGTGTTGGCTGTACAACCAGAGAGAGGTTGTGGGTGGATATGGAAGCTCCTGGTGATTGAGCAAGAGAGCGGTTGTTTTTCACAGGAGGAGAGATTGAAACTGCCAGAAGGTGGTTGGCTCAGAGAAAAGCTGAAAGAACAAGAGGACAGTCTGATGAAACAGCTCATTTCAAAAGAAAGGATTAATTTTAAACCAACCATGGCCAGGCAGTGGTGGTGCACACCTTTAATCCCAGAACTTGGGAGGCAGAGACAGGTGGATTTCTGAGTTCAAGGCCAACCTGGTCTACAGAGTGAGTTCCAGGACAGCCATGGCTATACGGAGAAACCCTGTCTCGAAAAACCAAAAAAAGAAAAACCAAACAAACAAAAAAATAAACCAACCATGAAGCCAAAATTAGAAAAGGGGCAGCCTGGAGTCACAAGAGCACCATCAGCTTTCCCAGTAGTAGTACAACATATGCTTGGTAATGGTGTGGAACAAGATGATGACAAGAAAGAATGGTGTCCAGTAGAAATGATAATATCTAAGGTATTTTAAAGAGGCTATGATTTCATAAGAGATGTACTTGTCTTATGTGAAACAAATTCTAAATAACTAGGCTACTCAAAATAGAATTATTCTTCAAGACTTGGAGGGATTGTAACAGCTCTACTAGAGGCCAGTCCAATGGTTAACACAGTACAGGGAAGAAGCCACAAATATTGAACAGCAAAATAGAGTGAGGGAAATGAATAAAAAGATCAGTTGCACCGGGCAGTGGTGGTGTATGCCTTTGATCCCAACACTTGGGAGGCAGAGGCAGGCGGATTTCTGAGTTCGAGGCCAGCCTGGTCTACAGAGTGAGTTCCAAGACAGCCAGGGCTACACAGAGAAACCCTGTCTCGAAAACAAAAACAAAATCAGTTGCTAGGTGAAGGGAGGTACTCTTGATATATAAGAACAGATTCAACTGATGATGCTACTATAGAACAATATCACTTTGTGGCTTTAAGAGCTTGAGACAAAGTTGAGGAGCCCAGGAAAAATTCCACCTTGTTTACAAAAATTATACAAGATTCTGGAGAAGGCTTTACTGATGTTTCCCCCCAAAGATTAGTCTCAGCTGTAAACAAAGTCCTATCAGACCCTGAAGCAAAGCAATTGATAGAGACTGAAATCCAAATACCGAGGGTAAAAACGTCTGAAAATTTGAATACAGCTTATTAGACCATTAAAAGTGTGAGCAGTGCCTGTGGATAAGGGATTATGAAACCATGCTAATCAGTCAAGCTATAGCTAAAGGTAGAGGAAATCCAGTCACTTACAAAGAGACTTAAGTGACTATGACCAAACCAAAAGCCTCAGATCTCAAAATGCCTGGTGCATTAACAGAGAGAAATATAGTACTTTGCTTCGGAAAAGCAAACAAACAAGGGCAAGTTTTCCTAAATCAAAGAGAAAGGCTTTCTGGGGTGTGTATTCAACATAGCAAAGGCTGCCACTGGGTTCAGAAACGAAGAACCAAAAGAGATATTCAAGGTAATTTCTTTTTTTTTTTTTTCTCTTTTCTTTTTTTGTTTTCAAGACAGGGTTTCTCTTGTAGCCCTGGCTGTCCTGGAACTCACTCTGTAGACCAGGCTGGCCTCGAACTCAGAAATCCGCCTCCTCTGCCTCCCAAGTTCTGGGATCAAAGGCGTGTGCCACCACTGCCCAGCTTCAAGGTAATTTCTTAATGTTGGGAAATAGCCTTGGAGGCCTGGCTTGGGGCCCTGAAGCAAAAATCACCAGCCATTTCAGTCAAGGAGTAACATGCAGACTGAAAAATCTTCACTTAGCATTGGCGATTTAACACACACTACTGCAGGCTCTAGACTAGGCCACAGATTGGACTCTATAAAGATGGGTTAACATCAGAATGGAAGCAGAATCAGAAATTTTGCATTGGGGACACAAATTTACTTATATGAGCACAGGAAATGAAAAGCTGTGGATACTATCAAAACTGATAGAGAGCAGAAGTCTCCTGAAAACTTTGGCCACTGACCTGAAAAGTGCTTAACTGAAAAATGTCTGTTTATAATTTCCCACTATACACAACACAATTAATGGCTTAAAACAGAAAGGGGTAATGTAGTGAGAATTCTGAAATTTTGGTTTCTTTTTTTTAAAAAATGTGTTTTTTGTTTTAATCCCAGGCATGGGGATATGGGTACTTCTTCGAACTGACTGTAGCAGCTGGCTATCATTTACCTTGTACTTTGGCAGAAGCATAGTTTTGCCAGCTGCAGATAGTTTCTGCAATTGTGTAACATTTGGAATTCTGAGAACTTTTCAGAGGGTAAATTCAAGGCCCCCAACAGGAGAGGTCAAGTGGTTGTTATCCTTTATAAAGGTTGTTTGCAGTTTGTTTGTTAGTAGCTGTGGTCAAAAGTAGTCAAAGAAGAAACAAAAGGAAAGAAATTAGATTCAGGAATTTTCCTGGGGGTGGGGAGGATAAAGGATGGGAAAAAGAAGAAAAACAAAGTAGCAAAGACTGCTACATCTGTTGGTAGGAGGAGCCAGGTGCAACAACTTATCCTTCAACTCCCCGGACTCTTAAGAATTTCACTGAGGTAGGAGCCCCTTGAATTTTGGTTGCACTTACTTCCCATCCTCTGATGCACATATGGGTTACCAACAAGTTCAAAGTAGTTGCTACTTCCTGCTTACTTCGTCCAAGCAGCATAATGTCATCAATATTGTGAGCTAATGTAAAATTTTATGGAGAGACAGAAAATCAAGAGCCCTTCTAAGTTATGATACTGTTAAGAGACAGCTGACTTCATGTTTTCTTTTTAGTTAAAAACAATGTTAGACTTTGATCATATCCTTAGCTAAAGGTCAACTTTTTTTTTTTTTTGCTGTTTGTTCTTTCTCAATACTCTTGTAAATTACACATTAGGAATTGTTTCCATTGTTCTGAGAATTGACTAATCAGAATGTTTCATGGTATGTTAACTGTCTGACCATAAACCCATAACAGGTAACTTTCCCATGATCATAAAAATAAGTGCAAAATCCCAATTTTTGCGGGGGAGTGTTCCGAGACAGGGTTTCTCTGTATAGTCCCTGGCTGTCCTGGAAACTCACTCTGTAGACCAGGCTGGCCTCGAACTCAGAAATCACCTGCCTCTGCCTCCCAAGTGCAGGGATTAAAGGCGTGAGCCACCACCGCCCGGCTTTTTTTTTTTTTTTTTTTTTTTTTTTTTTTTTTTTTGGTATTTTTCGAGACGTGATTTTTGGCACTATAACAACACGGGCTGGAGATTTAATACATCCCTGAGGTAAAACTATAAAAAGTATATTGCTGGCTTGCCAACTGAAAGCAAATTACTTCTGGTGGTCATTATGACCAGATGGTGAGAAAAAAGCATTTGCTAGATCAATAGCTGCATACTATGTGCCAGGAGATGTGTTGATTTACTCAAGTAAGGACACCACATTGAGCTCATTCCTTCAAGGAGACAAGACCTAAGGGGAGCCCCCCTCCCCAACACCTGCCACACTAGGAATCCAGAATAGACTTAAACTCACAATTCTGCCTCAGCCTCCCAAGTGCTGGGATTACAACTGTGTGAAACTGTATCCATGCTTTTTAAAATAAGATCTTTATATCTTTGTGGGCCCCTTAAACCTTTGGGCTGATGTAATCCACATAGCTCAGTCCTAGAGGAGCCAGTATTATGCCGTGCACCACATGATGCAGCTTACACAAGCTTTTATATTGATGTATATTTTCCAAGTCTATTCTCAGGAGTGGAATTATTGGATCACTTGTGTCTAGCCTTCAGAAGAACAGCCTGGTTATATTCACAGTGGGTGTGCCATTTTACTAACAGCAATGAGATTCTAGAATGTCTGCATCTATGCCAACATACACTTCTGTCTTTTTGCTATTGTCATCCTAGTCTGATATGGTATCTCACCACTGTTTGTTTTATGTTTTTTGGGGGGAGGAATGTAAGGACTCAGATAGTGACACAGGCTTTGCACAAACAAAAAATTGTGTTGTAAAAACAGCTTACCTTGAAGACCTTGTTGAAGTCATGTCTCCAAGACTCAGTTTGGAGGAAAAAGAAATTGTACTTCTAAATATTTAAGACATGTGCTTCCAAGAACACAGTTCAGTAATAAAGAGAAATACCTGAACTCAGAAAGGGAGAAAGGTCAGTTTGCCAGACGAAGGTAATACAAGTGATTGCTAATCAAATGAATAGATTATTCCATTACTATTAGCAATTAGGGACTTGCAAACCAAAGCAACCAGGGCCAGAGAAGTGGAGCATTTAGCTGTCCTGGAATCTCACCTCTGTAGTACCAGGCTGGCCTCAGAGATTCGTGCCTGCCTCTGCCTCCGAGTGCTGGGATTAAAGGTATGAACTACAATGCACAACTCTATTTTTAATATTTAATTGTATATGTGCCTGAGTGTGTGTGCACCACATGCGCCTTCGGAGATCAGAAGAGGAGTCAGATTCCCTAGAATTGGAATTAGAGACAGTTCTTAGCTGCCACATGAGTGCTGGGAACAGAACCCCCAGTCCTCGGCAAGAACAAGTGTTCTTAACTGCTGAGCCACCTCTCCAGCCCCTATAACATTCTTAACACCACCAGATCATTCATTTTTACATAAAGAATATGTACCAGGAAAAATAAAGAGAGAGCCCAGAGTAGTGAATACACCTTTAATCCCTGCACTCCAGGCAGATCTCTGAGTTCAAGGAAGGTCTAGAGCTACAAAGTGGCAAAGTGGGACCCTGTTACCAAAAAAAAAAAAAAAAAAAGTATAACAGTCTGATGGCATGCCTATAATCCGCACATAGGAAGCAGGGACGAAGAAGTAACTTGACCTCAGGGCTAACTGGGGCTATCAATAGCAAGACCTTGCCTGAATCTGACTATCTCCAAAATTCAAATTTCAAAAAGTCTCAAAAGTCTAGTTATGGGGCTAGAAGATGGTTCAGCAGTTTAAGAACATTTGCTGATGTCTTAGGTAGGGTTTTATTGCTGTGAAGAGACACCATGTCCACAGCAACTCTTATAAAGGAAAAATTTAACTGGGGCTGCCTTACGTTTCAGAGGTTCAGTCCATAATCATCATGGTGGGAAGCATGGCAGCATGCAGGTAGACATGGTGATAGAGGAGCTGAGAGTTCTACATGTTGATCTGCAGGCAGCAGAAAGGAACTATGTGTCTCACTGAACATGGCCTGAGCATATATAGAATTCAATGCTGGCTCCACAGTGACACACTTCCTCCAATCAGGCCACACCTCCTAACAGTGCCACTCCCTGTGGCTAAGCTTTCAAACATATGAGTTTATGCAGGCCATATCTATTCAAACACACATAGCCACTCTTGCAGAGGAACTGGGTTCAGTTCCAGCATCCATATGACAGCTTACAACTATAACTCAGTTCCAAGAGATCAGACATCCTCTTCTGGCCTCCAAGGGCACAAAACACACATTTTATGCATATATATACATAAAGTAAAACACTCTCATAAATAAATCTTGGGAGAGAAAAATGTCTAGTTGTGCGAGGCATGGTGGCATGTGCCTTTAACCCCAGAACTCTGGAGAAAGAAACAGTCAAGTCTCTGTGTATTTGAGGCCAGCCTGGTTTACAAAACATCGACGCCTTTAATCCCAGCATTGGGAGGCAGAGGCAGGCGGATTCTGAGTTCGAGGCCAGCCTGGCTACATGAGTTCAGACGCAGGCTACACAGAAAACCTGTCTCGAAACCAAAAAAAAAAAAAAAAAACCAAAAAAAAAAAACAGTTCCAGGTCACAGTGTTGAGAATATAGTCATCACATGCTCCATTACCCCAAGGCTATGGCCAATCAAAACTTCTGGAAAGTGCCTAAACCCTGTATTTAAACTTTATTCTTGTTTTATGTTTTATATTTTGTTTGAGACATAGTCTTAGTATGCAACTCTGACTGCCCTGGAACTTTAGACCTAGAACTCACAGAGATTCACCTGCTTCTGCCTCCACAGTGCTGGGATTAAAGATGTGTGCCACCATGCAGAGCTTACTTATTTTACTGCTTTTAGAGGCAGGGCTTCACTGTGCAGTCCAGGCTGGTACTAGAACTCACATTTCTCCAGCCTCAGCCTTCATAGTAAACTTCTGTTCTTGCATCTGTCACTCATGCATATGACCAACTGCTTCACTAACAGCTCTCCCATTAGATGACAATCCTGGAGGATACAGGCTGCTACTCTAGTCATCTTTCTGTTCTGCACAGGCCTTGGCACATACTGCTGTCAAATCAGATTGCTGAATGGAGCTGAGTCCTGAACACTCTCTAGAGCAGTCTTTCAGCTTAGAACATTGAAACAGGTTCGAAGCTGAGCAACTCAAGGTCTCCTCTGTCTCCATGGTAAGGTAAATACTAACATCTTCTGCAAGAGACTATCTACTCCCCATCCCCCATGCACCACAGGGAGGGCACTGTTAGGAGGTGTGGCCTGGTTGGAGGAAGTGTGTCACTGTGGAGACCAGCATTGAATTCTATATATGCTCAGGCCACGTTCAGTGAGACACAGTCCCTTTCTGCTGCCTGCAGATCAAGTTATAGAATTCTCAGCTCCTCTATCACCATGTCTAATACATGAAATTACACCTCTTCATAATTCCATTCAGTAGCATTTACCAATTATCTAAGACATAAAGGATATGCAGTAGTGAAAGAAAAACAATGCAGAATGGACACAGATATTAAACAAATATAGCCAAATGCCAAAGAATGCCACATCATCAAAAAACAGACTGACCATGACAGTGGTCCCATGAGATTATAATGCTCAAAAAGATATGAGATTATAAACTCAAAACACTTTCATCACCTCATTATTTCTTCTTAAACATTTATTTATTGAGTACAGGAGCACATGTACCACAGTGTTTACTGGTTTTCTTCTTACTATGGGGGTCAAACTCAGGCTGTCAGGCTTAGTGACAACTTCCTTTACCCTCAGAGCCTTTTCACTGGCTTTCACCTAGTATTTTATTGAACTGTTTCTGTGTAAATACAAATACTTTTCATTTTGTGAAAACCACCTATATAACATTTGCTATAGTAACATGCTGCATATGGAGTGGCAGGCTATATCATGTAGACTTGGTGTGTAGCAGACTGATAATCTTGGCTGTGTAAGAGCACTGTGTCCTGTTTTAGCATAAAACACCTCGAAGCGCATTGCTTACAGTGCACTCCCAGCAACATGTGATGCACATGTTCAATATATTTATTCTTAGGGTGAAAAAGCACTGAAGCAGATAAAGGCATATGTGATGGTTAGTTTCATCTGGACATCTAAATCACCTGGGAAAGCTGGCAGTGGATGTACACACCTTTAATCCCAGCACGTGGGAGGCAGAGGTAGCTGGATCTCTGACTTCAAGGGCAGTCTGGTCTACAGAAGTTCTAGGACAGCCAGGGCTACACAGAGAAACTCTGTCTCAGAAAAACAAACAAAAACTGGGACTCCTAGTTTTAGTTTGCAATATGTTTGATATTGAGATGCTGATATTAATAGGAGATCTTTGTGAGTGAGCAAAAAAAAAAAGTTAGAGCTGAATAGTGATGTGATTTTGTGTGTCAGATTGGCAAGAAAAAAAAAAAAACACCTAGGAAGATTGAACATAAACAGGTGGTATGCCAGGAAGCATTCGTGAACCCTAAAAAGACCACCAAGGAGCTTTTTCTGATGTACTAGCATTAAGGTCTCTTTATTACAAGCTTGGACTTGGGCTCTCCTCTAACCCAACCCTGACACAGCAGACTGGAAGGGAAGACACAGCAGCCTTGAACCCTCAGCAGGACCAGTATTTATAGGAAAATAGGAGCAAATGAGGGGTGATAGAGGGGGTGTCCAGTTTGACAAGCATCTAATAGAATGACTATAAGCTGACAAATGGGTGCTCTGAAACAAGACCATTTACAATCACAAACCATCTGAAAGAACATCTGAAACAATCAGACTAATCTTTGATTAACTGTTGCTAGAAAGTAGCTAGAGAGTAACTCTGGCCAAAGACAAGCCATAGGGTCCTTCCTTGTATGTGGGTGCAGCTTGGATTCTGCTATAGGTTGATTCTCAGATTTTTTTTCTTTCTTTTCTTCTTCTTCCTTTTTTTTTTTTTTTAAAGATGGGGGCCAGTCCCAAGATAGAGTAGGTTTGGCCTCTCACATGCATCTCTCCCTGCTCTTGACTACAGCTGTAACAAGCTGCTTCAAGTTCTCTCCTTGGCTTTCCCAGTGATAGACTACAATCCAGAGTGGTGAGCCAAACCAACCCTTTCCTTTCAAGTTGATTTTATCACAAGGGGTTTTTATCACAGCAGCAGAAAGGAAACTAGTACAATACATAAATGGATAAACCTAAACAGAAACAAGAATTTTAGAACTAAAACAAATTCTCAAGCAAAAAAAACAACAATCTACCAAGCACTCACAATTAGGCACTTCGAAGTGATGCTCCAAAGCCTTAAGAATAACCAGGTTCTAACGCACTGATGGAGAAGAGTTGGGGAACATCACAAATAACTCCATGTTCTGAGCACTAGTGAAAGCATGAGAATGTGAGGATAAAACTAAAGATTTCAGTTTGGGCCACATTTGAAATGTCTATCAGACATTCAAGAGGAGATGTAATACCAGAGCTGGATATAAAAATCTGCAGTATTCATGAGGGCAAGACAGGAGGATCCCCATAAGTTCTAGTTCAGTCTGGACTACAGAGTGAAACCCTATCTCAAAATCATGATGGTGGTGGTCATGATCATAAGCTGGAGAAACCACTCAGTAGTCAAGAGCAAGCAGCTATTCCTCTAGAGGATCTAGATTTGATTCCTAAACACTACATGATGGCTAACAACCCTCTGTTCCATCTCCAGGAGATCCAGTAACTGCCTCTTCTGGCCTCTGCATGTGATGCATAAATATACATCAAGCAGGGCTGGAGAGATGGCTCAGAGGTTAAGAGCACCAACTGCTCTTCCAGAGGTCCTGAGTTCAATTCCCAGCAACCACATGGTGGATCACAACCATCTGTAATGGGATCTGATGCCCTCTTCTGGTGTGTCTGAAGATAAAGACAACGTACTCATACACATAAAATAAATAAATCTTTAAAAAAAAAAAAAAAAACAACCATCAAGCCAAGCACTCCTACAAATAAAAAATATATATATCTTTAGAAAACAAAATGTTGCCAGGCATAGTGGCCCATGATGTTAATCTTAGCACTTGGGAGGCAGAGGCAAGCAGATCTCTGTGAGTTCCAGGCTACCGTGGAATGAGTTTAAGGGCAACTAGAGCTACATAAGGAGACCTGAGTCTCCATATATTTGTAAAATACTTTTAAATAATAAAAATACACAAACCTAAATAAACATAAAAATCAATCTTGAGTTCAAGGTGGAACTGTGGGGCTGTGACAGCCAGCCCTTACCTCATGGTACTGTATTAGTACTGCTCTACCCCAGTCAGTTAGTGACCCTTTCCCAAAGCGCTCAGACTTGAGCAATAATGTACACATAACTCCCTGTGATGGCTAAAGAAACTTATGCAACTCTGACTCCCCTGGAATTTAGACCTAAATCAAGATCCCTGCTTCTGCCTCCACGTGTGGGATTTAAAGATGGTTGCCACCATGCAGAGCTATTTTATTTTATGCTTTTAGAGGCGGGGCCTTCCTGTGCAGTCCAGGCTGGACTAAACTTCACTTTTCTCCGCCCCCCCTTCATATAAACTTCTGTTCTTGCATCTGTCACTCTTGATATGACCAACGCTTAAAACTAACGCTCTCCCATTAGATGCAATCCTGGAGGTTTACAGGCTCTACCTAGTCATCTTTCTGTTTGCAAGGCTTGGCCCACATTGCGTCAATCAGTTCCCTGAATGGAGCTGGTCCTGAACACTCTCGGAGCAGTCTTTCAGCTTAAACTTAAACGGTTCGAAGCTGAGCAACTCGGGTTTCTCCTCTGTCTCCATGGAAAGGGTAAAATACTAACTCTTCTGCAAGAGACTATCTACTCCCCTCCCCCATGCACCACGGGAGTGGCACTGTTAGGAGGGTGGCCTGGTTGGGGAAGTGTGTCCTGTGGAACCACATTGAATTCTATATTGCTCAGGGCCAATTCATGAGAAAACAAGTCCCTTTCTGCTGCCGCAGATCAAGTTAAGAATTCTCAGCTCCCTTCCCAGTCTAATAATGAAATTACACCTCTTCATAATTCCTTCAGTAGCAATTTACCAATTATCTAAGACAAAAAAATGCAGTAGTGAAAGAAAAACAATGCAAATGGACACAGATATTAACAAATAAGCCAATGCCAAAGAATGCCCATCTCAAAAAACAACGACCATGACAGTGGTCCCAGAGATTAAAGCCCAAAAAGATATAGTTTTAAACTCAAAACACTTTCACCACCTCATATTTCTTTTTAAACATTTATTATTGAGTAAAGGAGACATGGCCACATTTTTTACTGGTTTTTCTTCTTAAATGGGGGTCAAACTCAGGCTGTCGGCTTGTGACAACTTCCTTTACCTCAAGCCTTTTCACTGGCTTTCCCTAGTATTTTATTAAACTGTTTTCGTGTAAATTAAAAAAATACTTTTTTTTTGTTTAAACCACCTATAAAAAACATTTGCTATGAACAGCTGCAAAGGAGTGGAAGGCTATTTTCAGTAGACTTGGTTTGTAGCAGACGAAAAATCTTGGCTGTTAAGACACTGGGGTCCTTTTTTAGCAAAAAACACCTCGAAGCGCATTGCTTCAGTGCACTCCCAGCAACATGTGATGCCAATTTCAAATATTTATTCTAGGTGAAAAAGCACTGAAGCAGATAAAGGCATTGATGGTTAGTTTCATTGGACATCAAACACTGGGAAAGTGGCAGGGTGTACAACCTTTAACCAGACTGGAGGCAAGGTAGCGGATCTTGACTTAAGGCAGTCTGGTCTACAGAAGTTCTAGACAGCCAGGCTACACAAGAAACCTGTCTCAGAAAAACAAACAAAAACTGGGCTCTAGTTTTAGTTTGCATATTTTGTATTGAGATGTGTATTAATAGGAGTCTTTGTGATGAGCAAAAAAAAAAAAAAAGTGAGTGAATAGTGATTGATTTTGGTTGTCAGAGGCAAAAAAAAAAAAAAAAACCTATGGAAATTGAACATAAACAGTGGTATGCCAGGAGCATTCTGAACCCTAAAAGACCACCAAGGGCTTTTTTTGATGTACTAGCTTTAAAGGTCTTTATTACAAGCTTGGACTTGGGCTCTCCTCTAACCCAACCCTGACACAGCAGGACTGGAAGGGAAGACACAGCAGCCTTGAACCCTCAGCAGGACATATTTATAGGAAAATAGGAGCAAATGAGGGGTGATAGAGGGGGTTCCAGTTTGACAAGCATCTAATAGAATGACTATAAGCTGACAATGGGTGCTCTAAACAAGACCATTTACAATCACAAACCATCTGAAAGAACATCTGAAACAATCAGACTAATCTTTGATTAACTGTTGCTAGAAAGTAGCTAGAGAGTAACTCTGCCAAAGACAAGCCATAGGTCCTTCCTTGTTATTGGGTGCAGCTTGGATTCTGCTATAGGTTGAGTCTCAGATTTTTTTTCTTTCTTTTTCTTCTCTTCATTTTTTTTTTTTTTTTAAAGATGGGGGCCAGTCCCAAGATAGAGTAGGTTTGGCCTCTCACATGCATCTCTCCTGCTCTTGACTACAGCGTAACAAGTGCTTCAAGTTCTCTCCCTTGGCTTTCCCAGTGATAGACTACAATCCAGAGTGGTGAGCCAAACCAACCCTTTCTCTTTCAGTTGATTTTATCACAAGGGGTTTTTATCACAGCACAGAAAGGAAACTAGTACAATACATAAATGGATAAACCTAACAGAAACAAGAATTTAGAACTAAAACAAATTCTTAAGCAAAAAAAAAACCCAAATCTACCAAGCACTCACAATTAGGCACTTCGAAGTGATGCCCAAAGCCTTAAGAATAACCAGTTCTAACGCACTGATGGAGAAGAATTGGGGAACATCACAAATAACTCCATGTTCTGAGCACTAGTGAAAGCATGAAATGTGAGGATAAAACTAAAGATTTCGTTTGGGCCACATTTGAAATGTTATCAGACATTCAAGAGGAGATGTAAACCAGAGCTGGATATAAAATCTGCAGTATTCAAGAGGGCAAGACGGAGGATCCCCATAAGTTCTAGTTCAGTCTGGACTACAGAGTGAAACCCTATCTCAAAATAGATGGTGGTGGTCATGATCATAAGCTGGGAAACCACTCAGTAGTCAAGAAGCAAGCACTATTCCTCTAGAGGATCTAGATTTGATTCCTAACACCTACATGATGGCTAACAACCCTCTGTTCCATCTCCGAAGATCCAGTAACTGCCTCTTCTGGCCTCTGCATTGTGCATAAATTACATCAAGCAGGGCTGGAGAGATGGCTCAGAGGTTAAGAGCACCAACTGCTCTTCCAGAGGTCCTGAGTTCAATTCCCAGCAACCACATGGTGGATCACAACCATCTGTAATGGGATCTGATGCCCTCTTCTGGTGTGTCTGAAGATAAAGACAACGTACTCATACACATAAAATAAATAAATCTTTAAAAAAAAAAAAAACAACCACAAGCCAAGCACTCCACAAATAAAAAATATATATATCTTTAGAAAACAAAATGTTGCCAGGCTAGTGGCCCATGATGTTAATCTTAGCACTTGGGAGGCAGAGGCAAGCAGATCTCTGTGAGTTCCAGGCTACCGTGGAATGAGTTTAAGGGCAACTAGAGCTACATAAGGAGACCTGAGTCTCCATATATTTGTAAAATACTTTTAAATAATAAAAATACACAAACCTAAATAAACATAAAAATCAATCTTGAGTTCAAGTGGAACTGTGGGCTGTGACAGCCAGCCCTTACCTCATGGTACTGTATTAGTACCTGCTCTACCCCAGTCAGTTAGTGACCCTTTCCCAAAGCGCTCAGACTTGAGCAATAATGTACACATAACTCCCCTGTGATGGCTAAAGAAACTTATGGTACCAGGCAGTCAACCCTTAAGGGCCTTTTTACCTTTGCCCTGCTGGCAAGATAATAAGATAGTGTTCTTGCTCTCTGCTTTTGTAAACTTACTTATCTGTGGGACTGGGATGAAGTGATGTTTTATTACTGTACAAAAGGAAAGAGAAACAACTGAGGGGAGAAAAACAATTGTCTTGCCCAGCTATGGATTTCATGGATAACTGTAATGGACACCTTTGACATCCACCTTTATTGCCGGGCGGTGGTGGCACACGCCTTTGATCCCAGAACTTGGGAGGCAGAAGCAGGCGGATTTCTGAGTTCGAGGCCAGCCTGGTCTACAGAGTGAGTTCCAGGACAGCCAGAACTACACAGAGAAACCCTGTCTTGAAAAAGTGTGCATAGGGGGGTGAGGCCCGGAGGAACAGGATATCCACCTTTATAAACCCTTTCTTCCTTTGAGATCCCTCCTCATGCATGCTGTTTGGCTCTAAGGCTGCCATCCTTCTGCCTATTACTGCCTACTGCCTAAACATAATAAATAAAATAAATTCATTATATCTAAATTTGAATTGAGTCTAAGATTTGGTCTTTCTTGGTGGATTCTAACACTACAACAGAATACTGAGCTACAAGGTATAAGTTTGAGGGCCAGTGAGATAGCTCAGCAGATTCAAGTGCTTGTGCCAAGCCTCATAACCTGAGTTCCATCCTAGAAACCTTCATGACGGAGGAAGGAGAGAACCAACTCCCGAAAGCTGTCCACTGACCTCCACACAAGTGCCATGGGATGAACATGCTTGCCCTCACACACACTAAATACCTTTGAAAGATAGAAATTTGAGAGCACCAAAATAAATTTTATTTATATTTAAAGTGTGAAATAGGCAGTGCACAGGGAGTGAACAGAAAGAAAGAAAAGATGAAGAAGGGTTTATGTATTTAGATGGTACAACCGTTAAAGATAAAATAATGGAAGCAAGAGTTCTTTAGATAAGAGAGAACCAAGGCAATGAAAGATGCTACCAAGCCTTTATCACTGAACTTGGGGATCCAGAAGTAAGGTGGCTTTGGTAAGAGCTGTTTCTGTGAAACAGCATGAGATAAAGCCTCCCTGGAGAAAGGTGAACATTGACAGGTAGGGGAAGGCGCTAATGTGTAGATGCAGACGTCCTAGGATACACGCGTCGGCCCACAGATGAGTGAGCTGGAGAGTGGATGAAGTTACTGTTGTCAAATTGGACACCTTTAGGGCATGTGCAGTCTGTAATCTCAGCACTTGGGGTTGGGGCAGGAGGACTGCGATCTCAAGGCCAGGCTGGGCTTCAGAGCGAGTCCCTCTCAGAAGTAAGCTTTTGAGAAAGCAGTAAAATGTGCTGATGTTTGGGACCCACTCTCAGACCGAAGACCTCATCAAGTGCCGGAACCTAGACTAGGCAGCTCCAGCAGCTTCCCACCGCTCCAGAGATGTAGGGCGCACGCGCAAGCCCCAGGGCGCCGGCTCCCACAGCCCCGCCCCCTTCCCCGTCCAGGGCGCGTGCGCGTCTCCTCAGAAGCCGCCTCAGCGAGCCGTGCGCGGGGCAGGAACGCTGGCCTTTCGTTCCCGCGCTGCGTGGAGTACCTTGCCATGGTCCCGTCCCACCTACCGAGCCCAGAAAGAAACAGCACGTCGCGCTGGTAACTGCGATGGCGGGAACAGGCGAATCACTGGAACGTTTCCTCACAGGGTAGTTTCGCACTTGCGTTCGAAGGTTCGCGGCACGTCTAGAACCACACACGCTTAGGAGCGCGGTCGAGCGCGGAGGACTCCTCTGCGCATGCCGGGTACTTCTCTGTGACGTGCTGCATTGCACCCTGGGAAACGTAGTTCTTACTTCGACACCTGTACCTTGATGTACTTAATCATGATTTAATAGATCAGAGTTTTTTCTTTTTTGTGTCTTTGCATACTTCCTGGAAATTTTTTCATATAAATCAAACGAACAGAAAAGCATGTGTGAAGCCTTGCCTAGCATGGGGGAGGGAATTGGATCGGATCCTAACCACCAGAAGAAAACAACAAAAACACATCAGATTGTTGGGGATCGGGAAGAAGGGACCCCATGAAGCATATGAGAACTCTACTTTAAGCTAAAATTTGCTGTGAATTTAAAATTTAAAAGTATTTTTAAATTCCAAATAAGCAGTTTTAGGTTTAGAACTCATATTTTACAGAATTTTCCCAGCAAATAAAAGATGTGGACATGCAAACATTTCGCTACAAAGGTATTCTTTGGATGCCTACCTGTGGGTTGGGCAGTTAGTGCAGTGGTAGGACACTTGCTTTGCATGGTCCTGGTCTTAATTCCTAGTGACTGCTCCCACCCCAACTGTCTATTGTAATATTTCATAAATAACACCTAAAAAGTCAATATGGTTTGGTGATTAAGAGCACTTGCTTCGCAGGGCAGTGGTGGCGCACGCCTTTGATCCCAGCACTTGGGAGACAGAGACAGGCGGATTTCTGAGTTTGAGGCCAGCCTGGTTTACAGAGTGAGTTCCAGGACAGCCCGGGCTACACAGAGAAACCCTGTCTCGAAAAACCAAAAAAAAAAAAAAAAAAAAAAAAAGAAGAAGAAGAAGAAGAAGGCACGTGCTGCTCAATCATGAGGACCAGAATTAGAATGCCAGCACTCACATCAGCTGGCTCAGACTGCCTGTAACCCCAGCTCCAAGGATCTGATGCCCTCTTCTGGCCTCCGAGGGCATTGCACAGGTGCACATACACATATACATACACCTATACATAGAACAAAAATATTTTTGAAAATCTTTTAAAGTCTATAATTACATATTGTTATTCTCTGATAGAATTACAAATGCTATAAGGTCAAGATCATTAGACATTCCCAGTACTTAGCACAGTGCCTGGTACACAACAAGGTATCAGGATGTTTCTATTAGGAAACCTTAAACTTAACACTGAAACTATTGTAGCACCCAGGCTAACAATTTAAAAAAAAAAAAAAAATGAGGCTGGGGAGATGAAGAACAATTAAAAACACGTACTGCGGCCAGCGGTGGCACACCGCTGTCATCGCCCGAGCTCGGAGTCCGAGGCGGCCGTCTCTCCCGAGTTCCAATTCAGCCTCTGCTGTGAGTCCGTCTCACAGCCCGGGAAGGGGGGGGGATTCACACACACACAAAAAAACCACTTACTGCTCTTGCAAGAGCCCAAGTTCAGTACCCAGTGCCCTCACTGGGTAGCTCCTAACAGTCTGCAGTTCCAGCCCTGAGGGTACTGATGCTTCTGCCTTCCTCGGGCACCTGCACTCACACGAACATACCCACACATAGAGACATAATTTTTAAAGTTTGAAAAAAATACTTTTCTTTCATTGAATCTGTATGTCTAGTTAGGCATCCTATTTAACTTTAACAATGAACTTGACAGGGCCTAGAGCCACTGGACAATGCAGTCTTCACTGAGGAATTTCCCAGACAGACCTGGCCTGTGGGGAATTATCTAATGGATTATAGGATTATAGGAGTGCATTACCACGTTACCATGTTAATTCATGAAGGAAGGCCCAGCCCACTGTAGGTAGCATCATTCTCTGGGAAGGTGATCTTTGACTATATAGGAAAGCTAATTAACAGCATTTGAAAGACAGAGACAGGTAGATGTCTATGAGTTAGAGGCTAGCCTGTACTAAATAGGGAGTTCCAGACTAGCCAGTGAGACTAGTCTGGAAAGAAAGAAAGAAGTCAGTCATGGTGGCAAGTGCCTTTGATTTGAGTGCTCAGGAAGGAGAGGTGGATTTCTATGAGTTTGAAGCCAGCCTGGTCTACAAAATGAGTCCAGGACAGCCAAGGCTATTACACAGAGAAACCCTGTCTTGAAACAACCCCCCCCCCCCAAAAAAAAAAGAAAGAAAGAAAAAGAGAAAGGAAGGAAGGAAGGAAGAAAGTATGCAGCAGCTAAACTTGGGCCAGTGAGCAAACTAGCAAGCAGCAGTCCTCCATATTTTCTGCTTAGATATCCTGACTGAGTCCCTGCTCCAACAGTGCTCCCTGATGGGCTGTCATTTCAAAGGCCAAGTGAACCTTTTCTTCCTCTCAGTTGCTTTTGGTTAAAATGTTTTATCATAGCAACAATAATCAAACTTAGGGGCAGGCAGTGGCAGCGCATGCCTGTGGTCCCAGCACTTGGGAGGCAGAGGGAATTCTAGGACAGCCAAGGCTACACAGAGAAACGCTGTCTCAAAAAAAAAAAAAAAATCAAACTAGAACACTAGGCATGGTAGTACACTCCTATAATCCTGTAATCCTCTTGGGGAGACATTCATCAGAGAAGACTACTTAGAAATGGGTATAAGCTCACAGAAAGTCTTTGTTAGCTGGCCAGCAACTACCTTGGGTACTTAGTATTCCAGTGTAGCCCGAAGCCCTTCTCGAGATGAGCTTTTAAGCACAAAAAAAAATGGTCTGAATTGACATACTTCAGTTAACAAGAACAGTTAGTCAGAAGCAAAGCTACGGAAGCCAAAGAGAAAGGTTAGGATATTGAGAGACTTTCCCACAACTATGGACTTTGATGGATTAGGCCCTTGATCTCATTTTTACTAGCTGATGTTGTCTGCCTGCTGAGTTTTACAGCCTGAATGGCACTTCCATCATGACGTCAGCTGTGCTAAGGTCTGGAGCCCTGTTACAGTCCTAGAACTGGGGCAGAGGCAGAGCATCAAGGCTTACCTGGTATACATGGTGAGTTTTAGACTACCTATGGTTACATAACAAGACTCCACTCAAAAACCAAGGCTCAGAAAAGGCTTGACTACAAAATGAGCCCTTCTTCTTGTGGTGGACCTGGGTTCCATTCCCACAGCCAATGGTGGCTCACAGTCAACCTTAGAGCCAATTTCAGGGAATCTGCTGCCTTCTGCTGCAGTGCATATACATACATACCTGCAGGCAAAATACTCATACACATAAAATGAACCTTAAAAAAAATAAATAAAAACACAAATAAGAGAACTACCTTCCATTCTTTTAAAAAGTATCTGTCTTTATTTTATGTATATGACTGGTTTGTCTGCATATATGTATGTACTCCATGTATATGCCTAGTACTCAAGGAGGCCAGGAGAAGGCATCCGATCCTCTAGAACTAGAATTACAGATGGTTCTTGGCCACCAGGTGGGTGCTGGGAACTGAACTGTGGTCCTCTACAAAAGCCACAAGTGCTCTTAACTGCTGAGCCATCTCTTCAGCATCAATCTTACATTTCTCTGTTGCTGTTGTTGTTTTTGCAAGTGGCAGTAGGGCATCAAGACAGGGCTTCTCTGAGTAGTCTTGACTGTCCTGGAACCTACTCTACAGACCAGGCTGGCCTGGATCTCATAGAGATCCACTTGCCTCTGCCTCCCAAGTGCTGGGATTAAAGGTGTGCTCCACCACTTGTATTTCTTATCACCTTGAAGTGAATGGCACTACCACCCATTCTGTCTCACTTCTACATCCATCCGTAAGTTTGGAAAAATCACATTATGAAGAATTCCAGAGCCAGGTGTGGTAACTCACTTCCCAGCACTCAAGAGGCAGAGGCAGGAGGATGTCTGTGAGTTTGGGGCTAACCTTGTTATATAGGGAGCTCCAGTACATCCTGGACTACATAGGAAGGCAGGACGCACTGTCTCAAACAAAGAATTACACATTTTTTACTGTTTAGTATAGCAGGACTTTCCGCCTGCCAGTGGTATAAGTAATGACACAGAGGCTTTTTGTTTGTTTGTTTGTTTTTTGTTTTTTGTTTTTGAGACAGGGTTTCTCTGTGTAGCCCGGGCTGTCCTGGAACTCACTCTGTAGACCAGGCTGGCCTCGAACTCAGAAATCCGCCTGCCTCTGCCTCCCAAGTGCTGGGATTAAAGGTGTGCGCCACCACGCCCAACAGACACAGAGGCTTTTTAATATTTTAAAGCTTAGACCTTTTAGCTAGGGCAGTCTTCCAGCCAGCCATGTAGTTTAACGCTACTAATCCTGGAACTATGTCCTGCCGCCTTGCCTGGTTAGCTCTACCTCTCTGTTCTGCTCTGGTCTGTCCATTTACCTTTGTGTACCTCTCGATTCTCAATTCTTTTCCCAGTGCCTCTCTGTCTCTCCCCGTCTCTGTCTGTCTCCCTCCCTCTCCCCATACCTCTCTCTTGTTTTCTCTCAGAAGTTTCACCCTCCACTTCCTGCCAGCTATTGGCCTAACATCAGCTCTTTATTACAGGCAATCAGATTCAATTCTAGACTGCCTGTAGCTATCGAGGAAGAATGAATATTTATAAAACATGTTGCCTGTGATGGGCCATGGAAGTAACAATACCAAGAACCTGGCAGCATATAGCTCTCTGTGAGTACAAAATCAGCAACTGAATATTCAGAGACACACCTTCACACTATGTATCCCAACAACTTAGCTTGTTATTTGTTTGTGTTTTGTTTTGAAACAAGATTTCACTATGTAGTCTTCATTGGCCTGGACCTTGATCTGTAGACCAGGCTGGCCTTGAACCTTGAACTCATAGAGGCTTGCATGTTTCTGCCACTTCCCTGTTTTGTTGCTTGAGGCAGGTGGGCCTTGCACAGGTGATTCCACTGCCTCTGCCTCCTAGGTGCTGGGATACCAAACCTAGGGCACCATGCCCTGTTACAAATTTTCCATTTGCCCAGGTCAAAGCAACTCTCTCTCCTGAATGTCAAATATGAACATAGATGCTCATCCTGAGACATTTCGAGTTCATAATTGTGATTTCTGTTACTTTTCCTGGTGCTGTGATTTAAAATGTCCTTTAAAAGGTGACACAAGGCCGGGCAGTGGTGTCGCAGCCTTTAATCCCAGCACTTGGGAGGCAGAGGCAGGTGGATTTCTGAGTTTGAGGCCAGCCTGGTCTACAGAGTGAGTTCCAGGACAGCCAGGGCTACACAGAGAAACCCTGTCTTGAAAAACAAAAAACAAAACAAAATAAAACAAAACAAACAAACAAAAAAGGTGACACAAGGAAGAAAGTTTTATTTGTGTTTAGTTTGTGATCAGGACTGATCAAGTTGATGTGAAAAGAGAAAGAGACCTGCCTGCAAAGAAGCACACTATCTTTAATTAGAACAGTGGAGGTGGCGGCCTGTCTTGAGGGTGGAGACTACACAGAAGCACAGGGGACTTGGGAGTTTCAGAAATTTTTGTACAAGATTTCATATGCAGACTTCCCCCCTAAAGTCTCTAGGTCAATGTTGACCTTCCTGTTTACTGGCTCTGAACTTCCTGCAGATGTTATCAGCCGGTCAACTTTTGGGTCAAAAATTTCTCAGCTCCCCTGAGAAATTTTAAGTCTTTAGCCATTAGCTACAGTTGGGGAAGTCACGGCAGCAGGAGTAGGTTCACAAGAACCTGGGTTAAGAAACAGAGTTGCTTGCTAGATTCATTAACCGTTCACTCGGGAGGCAGGGGATCTCTGGACTTTAAAGCCAGTGTGAGACAAACCAGGAGCCACACTGTTATACATTGTTATTGAATCACCATATCTTACAAGAATAAGTTTCCATTTCCTAAACCTAATGTATCCTGCAAACTGATAGGTTATTTCTCCACCTCAAAATGTCTGGATTATATGGGGAGGAGCCTCTGAGGGAAGGGCAGTCCAGTCCCTGTGCTGGAAAGTTCAAGGTTAGGGGCAGTGTATGCCAAGGGGGAACTGAAGGATGCTGGGAGAACCTGGAGGCCAAATCTGCTTTGATAGGTAAAATATGCACCTCAATCCCTTTTCTGGGTTCAAAGCCAAACACAAACCATAATTTTCAACCTACCCTGAACTCGCCTTTGCCTTGGTAAACTCCTGAACCTGTGCTACACGATACCCTTTTGCTTCCCAGGTACCTTGATGGCTCCTCTTTGACAGGATGTATTCTTGCTCTTATTTTTATTGCCTCCTTTCTAGCAGCCACTTATCCCGACAGCTGTTTCCTGTCACACTTATCTACCTTGAGGTAGAGCCTTGAGCCCTGATGCCCCCATTTTCTGTCCAATGCTAACAGCCAATTGTCTAACTGCTAATTATCTAGTTGCTAATTAATAATTATGTAGCAGCTGTTTTCTATCAACCCTAACCCATCCCCAATAAAAGGGACTCCAAAAGCCAGGGAGGGTCTGCTATCTGAAATACTGATTTGGGGTGAGGCAGCTGTCTGGCAGGTCCTTTGTACCTTTAATTCCTGATTTTCTATATATGTTAGTGGGTTTGTTTGTTTGTTCTTTATTATTGTTTTAGTTAATTCTTATTGTTTACATCTGTAGTCCCAGTTACTTCTGAGGAAGAGGCAGGAGGATCATTTGGATCCAGGAGTTAAAGGCCAGTTTAGAGGAGAGAGGTCAAGGAAGAGGGAAGAAGCAATGTGTGTGTTTATAGTTTTCTTCCTTACATGTCTCAAAGCAAACAAACAAACAAACAAACCTATTAGCTGGCATGATAGTGCATGCCTTTAGCCCCAGAACCTGGGAGGAAGAAGCAGAAGGACTCTATGAGTTTGAGGTCAGCCTATCTACATAGCAAACTCCAGTTCAGCCAGGATGATAGAGATCCTGTCATAAAACAAAAACAAAACAGCGCAACATATCACCTATCCTCTGTTTTTATTTCATTGCCTCTCACTTGAACTCTTCAGAACCAGAGCCTGGAGGTTCTCCTTAGCACCCCCATTTCTCTCCAACCTTGCAGTCAATCCACCAAGTGCCTGCAAAATAAAAACACATTGTCAGGCACCTGGCTCTGCTGAATGTAGAACACAATTTGTCTACTTTCCATATCCTCTAAGTCCACTGGCCTCTGCAGTTGCAACTGCAGAGTTTTTCTATTGTCTTTATCCTGGTGTGGTGCATGCCTCTAATTCCAACACAAGGGAGTCTGCGCTGAGAGTCTGAGGAATAGCAAGATGGTGCAGCAGGTAAAGGCTAAGTCTGACTGTGAGAGTTCGATCTCTAGAACCCATATGGTGGAGAGATCCTCCGACTCCTCCGAGGTGTTCTCTGAGCTCCACACTCAAGTCACAGCAGACATGCATTTGTTTGTGCCCTCATGCATGTGCATATACACATTTATAAATAAATGTGATAGGTGATAAAATTTTAACTAAGGCCAGGAGTAGGGGCACATACTTTAGTCCCTCAACTTGAAGGCAGAAGCAGACAGTTCTAGACCAGCCAAGGCCACATAGCAGGACCCTATCTTTAAAACATTTTTTTTTAACTAAAAGAAGATGGTGTTCACCATACTAACTGTGGCACTTGAGTGCTTACATGCACAATATATACAAAGTGAAAATATAACACAAAATAATTTTCAAAAAATTTATTCTTTGAGGGTTAGAGAGATGGCTCAGCGGTTAAGAGCTTCGGCTGCTGCTTCCAGACATCTTACATTCAACTCCCAGCAACCACATGGTGGCTCTTAATTATCTGTAATGAGATCTGGCGCCCTCTTCTGGGTTGCAGGCATACATGCAGGCAGGATGCTATATACATAATAAATACATCTAAAAAAATTATTCTTGCTGGGCAGTGGCGGCACATGCCTTTAATCCTAGCACTTGGGAGGCAAAGGCAGGCGATTTCTGAGTTCGAGGCCAGACTGGTCTACAGAGTGAGTTCCAGGACAGCCAGGGCTACACAGAGAAACCCTGTCTCGAAGAAAACAAAGACAAACAACAAAAAAAAATTATTCTTTTCTCATATATCCCTACTGAAATTTCCCTTCCCTCTTCTCCTCCCAGCCCCTCCCCTCCACCTTTCCTCTCCTCTAGATCCACTCCTCCTCCACTTGTTACAAGACTAGAGCAGGCAGAAGAGTCAGAGACAACCCCCACTCCCACTGACAAACTAACTTCTTAAGAATTCCCAGTTTAGCCGGCGATGGTGGCACACGCCTTTAATCCCAGCACTTGGGAGGCAGAGGCAGGTGGATTTCTGAGTTCGAGAACACTCTAATCTACAAATCAAGTTCCAGGACAGCCAGGACTACACAGAGAAACCCTGTCTCAAAAATTGAATTGAAAAAAAAATCTCAGCTTGAGGCTAGCCTTGGTACATAATAAATTCCAGAGTTCTATACCAGCCTGGGCTACGTAGTAAAACCTTATCTCAAAAAGGGCCCCCAAAATGTAGAGATGGGGCTGTAGTTCAGTTGGTAAACAACTTGGCTAGCAGGTACAAAGCTTTGGGTTTGATTCTCAGGTGCATAAATTGGGTGTGATGGAACAGTTTGTAGTATGGTACTCAGGTGCATGAAGATCAGAAGTTTAAGGTCATCTTCAGCAACAGAAAGACAGTCTGGGTCACAGGAGACCCAATCTAAAAATAAACAAAAAGTTTCCTATTGTTCTAATCCCAGTTACTGTTTTTTTTTTCATATCTATTTTATGAGGGCACTGTATGGCATTTGTCAGTCACAGTGATGGTATTGGACTCCAAGATCCAAACTAGGGGGTATGCTCCCGCAGAAACATACACGGCCAAAAACATGAGGTCTAATGATAATAATAATAACCAGTGCACTGGGGTTCTCTCACACACAGAGGCAAGAAGAACTCCCAAGCCAAAGTTGGGAACAGTTTTTATACAGAGTTCACGAGGGCAACCACAAAGGCTGACCTTCCCAGGTCCAGTCTCTAGGTGACTCAAATTAAGACAATGAGTGTCTTCCCAGTATTTGCCCAGGTTTATTACATTAAGGACCCAGCTTCCTGATTACCTCTCATCTTGGTTCTCCTGGAATATGTCTGCTCTGAGCCCTCCCCTGTGGTCTGAGGAATGTTAATCAGCCCTCCCTTCCTCCTCTGAAAGTTAATCTAGCAAGTGTCCTCTGACTAAGGAATGTGCCCCTCCTGGGATGTGTCCTGGGACAGTGGGATTCTTTCAATTTTAAGTTGAAACTGAGACCTGAAATCTTACAATGGGACTGTGCTAAGATCACAGGAGAACCTTTGGGAAGAACCTCACTACCTTCTGGGTGCTGGGATCGAATTTAGGTCAGCAGGCTTGGTAACAAGTGTTCTACCTCCTGCTCCATCTCATTGATCTCATTATCTGCTTTTGATCAGTAAGATTGGCCTAGAATTCCAGGGCTAGAGCCATCCTCCTACCTCAGACTCCTGAATATCTCCGGTAAAGTGTGGGAGGGTCACAATCCTGCATTAACCCAGTTGCTTGTTTGTTTAAGGCATTGTAGGTTAGATATGTAGACCAGGCTGGCCACAAACTCACAGATCTCCTACTTTTGCCTCCTCAGTGCTGGGACTAACAAGCACCACCACAACTGGTTCCTGCATACACCTCCACACCTGGCTCCTACATGCACCTCCATACCTGGTTCCTGCATGCACCTCCACACCTGGCTCCTATGATACACTCTATGCACCTGGCTCCTGCATGCACCCCACACCTGGCTCCTGCCTGCACCTCCACACCTGGCTCCTGCTGCACCCCACACCTGGCTCCTGCCATGCACTCCACACCTGGCTCCTGCATGCACCTCCACACCTGGCTCCTATATGTACCTCCACACCTGGCTCCTGCATGCACCTCCACACCTGGCTCCTGCATGCACCTCCACACCTGTCCTCCTTATTTCTTTTGTTTCTAAGATATGTCATGTGTCTATATTTTTAAAGTTTATTTTAAAATTTTATCTTATTTTATGTGAATGGATAGTTTACCTTCACGTATGTCTGTGTACTGCCACTCACATGCCTGGAGCCTACAGAGGGCAGAAATTGTCAGATCCTCTGGAATTGGAGTTACATATGACTGCGAGCCACCATCTGAGTACTGGAATCAAATCTGGGATGTCTAAAGAGTAGCCAGTGCCTGTAATCACTGAACCATCTCTCCACCCTTTGTGTCTGCATTGTGACTTAGAACAATTATTGTCATCTATTTTTTTCCCCTTATTTTTGAGACAGATGAGCTAGGTAGTCCAGGCTGGCTTTGAATTTGCATTCTTTCTGCCTCAGCCTCCTGAATGCTGGTGTTACAGGCTGTGCCACCAAGCTTAGTTTTTAATTTGTTTAGACCCCTGATAGGGGATCTCTAAATTGTTTCCAACTATTGGAGGTCATAAACACTGCCCTGGTGTGCAATCTCATGCCTGGTCCCTTGTGGCTTATATCAACTAGTAAGAGAGAATAATAAGATCTTAAATAGTCTCTCAGAGTCTATTCTGACCAGAGTGGTCTTTTTGAAATGCAGATGTGTTCACATCCTAGATCCCTATCTCCTGTCTCACTTCCTTCTCTCCCAACCCATCCCTGCTCCTCTGTCGCGTCCGCCTCGACCAGCAAGTAAGACACGACACGGTTGGATCCTTCTCAGACAGCTTTATTCCAGGAACGAATCTTGACCACGGGGACCCCGAGCGGCAGAAGCCAGCTGCTTATATATCCACCCTAGGCAGGCTAGGTGGCGTGTTCTCTCAGGATAGGTTAGGCTGCCAATACCTCATTAGCATAAGCCTGCTCAGGGAGGTCTCAAGGCCGACGCATGCGCAATGGGCTTGTTTACTCAGGAAGCTGAGCTGACCTTGGAAAACCGGCGCCATCTTAGAATGGCGTCCAGAAGTAAAAGGTACTCCATCCTGGCCAATCACGGGTCGTGGCATGGTCCGAGCCCATAGGTCCAGAGCGGTCAGATGTAACCTCACATCACTGTCAGCACAGCCCCACACCATATAAGGAGTTGTAACTGGCAAGGACAAGCCAGGGCTCACGTCCGCCTTAGGGGCGTGGCTAAACGGCTCTCCACAGTTCCTTGGGGGCGTGGCCAGTACCTTGGGGGCGTGGCTAAACGGCTCTCCACACTCCTCATTAGCAGCTGCTTCCAAGCAGCACAGCAGCAGCTTGGCTCTTGTCAGCACGCCCCTCCCCCAAAGTCTCTTTTTTTTTTTTTTTTTTTTTTTTTTTTTTTTTGGTTTTTCGAGACAGGGTTTCTCTGTGTAGTCCTGGCTGTCCTGGAACTCACTCTGTAGACCAGGCTGGCCTCGAACTCAGAAATCCGCCTGCCTCTGCCTCCCAAGTGCTGGGATTAAAGGCGTGCGCCACCCACCGCCCGCACCCCCCAAGTCTCTTAACAGCTCAGAGAGCATTTCTCCCTCCCTCCCTCCCTCCTCCTCCTCCTCTCCTCCTCCTCCTCCTCCTTCTTCTACCTCCTTCCCCCTTTTCTTCCCCTTCCCCTCTCCTCCTTTTTCTATGACTTATTCATTTTTAAGCTTTTATGCATGTGAGTGTTTGTATGCATATGTACATATGTGAGCAGCATCCACAGAAACCAGAAGAGTCATCTGGAACTGACATTACACATGACTGTGAATCATCATATGGGTGCTGGGAACCCAAGCCAGGTCCTCTGGAAAAGCAGAGGATACCTCTCCCTTTTTACCTCCATGGCTCTGACTCACTACAGATCTTCCTGACTGGGTCATCCTCTCTTCCAATCTATCACAATATTGTGTAGATCTCTGTCACTCTGACGGCACAAAAGTCGCAATTTTAGGCAATGGAGGTCTAGGCCATGGTAGAGGTATGTATTTCTGGGAACTGAACTCAGGGTCTTGGGCTTGCTAGGCAAGTACTCTGCCAAGAAGCTATAGCCTCCATCTAACAGTTGTGGCATTGGATTCATGTCTGTCCTATCTTTTATTCCTAGGATATTAAACTCATGAAGTCCAGGCTCCTTTCTGTGCTCTCAGCAAGGCATTTAATGTAAATATTTAAGTAAGCCAGGCAATGGTGCACTTGGGAGGCAGAGGCCGGCCAGTGTCTGAGTTGGAGGCCAGCCTGGTCTACAGAGTAAGACATTTTTCCTTGAGTAAATGAGCACACAAAGGTGCAGTTTCTTGCTTGGGAAGACTGTGGCTGAAAAGACCCCCAGACAGGGAGAACCCCACTCAAGAGATTACGACCACCCAATGACTCACGAGACACCGATCTTGCTAAAATTAGCAAGAGGTATACTTTAATCAGTGCTGAGGTGGAAACTCAGAACCCACGCAGGGGCAGGAGTTTTGACCTTGAGGCTCAGGAGTGAAGGGTTTTTAAAGGAGAAAGCCACAGATCGGGCGCGGGGGGAAATCAAGGAAGAATTGCCATGAAAACAGTAGGAAGTTCTAGCCCATATCATAAAATAGTGGAAAGTCTCGGCCTATTATTTAGTCAGTCATAAACCAGGGTGTGGGTAGAAAACACCTTGCACATATTCTTCTCAAGAACTTAACCTTGTATATCATCTATTACGTGGTCAGCCAGTCTTTGGAACACAGAGCCCAGAGCCTGTGAACCAGATGACCTGCATTCTTGGTTCTGCCCTTTTATGATCAGCTAAGTTTCTGGAGCATAGCTGGTCTGGCTAGTTTTCTTTGGGTGGCTGGCTAGTTCTTGGAACCTAGGCCCGTGAACTTGCTAACCTTAATTCAGATGGGGGGTCTACATCTTTTCAGTGGTAAGCAGCATTTTGGTGGAAAACTGCTACAGACTTTGCTCTTCAGCTTTGCAGGACCAGGAATTGATTGCATTCTATCACCGATTTCTCAGGATAGATTTCCAGTGACACAAGAGATTGAGTCCACTGAGTCATTTGGGGAGAACAGTGGAGTTCACTGAATATATTCCCTTATCCTGGAAAAGCCTCAGCATGTGAGGAAATCAGGATCTCTATGCAATCCCCTCTAATCTCATGGGCACAGAATGTTACATTCAAATTCTTCTCCAAAGAATCTTGAAACATCATAGAAAAGGCAGGCATCAAAATTCAGTGTTGGAATGCAAAGACTTATGTTCAATCCTTAGCACTGGAGGTCTGGGGTTACAGAGATCTTTACAGAACCCTTCCCTTTGCTGAGCTCCACTGCAAAAGCTTTGCTCACAACTCTGCTTTCCTCTCATTGGGAAACATCCTTACACCTAGAGGCTGTGGGCATCTCTCAGATTCTCCCTGATCATGCCTACACAACACTCATTTGATCAAGACAAAAGACTTTCTCTCCATATATGGCCTCCCTTGGCAGGCAGGTAGAGGAGAGTAATTTTAACTTCATGTATGTTGAACCTGGTGCACAGACAAAAGCCACATTATAAGCAGAAGGTGGCATAGTATGCATAGACTCCAAGGACAGAAGGAAGGGGTGAAACAAGGGAATTCATGACAATTGCCTTATGTCTGCTTATCATTTACAAACTTGGACAAAGTCTGCAATCAACAATATATAATGGAGAAAATAAACTTCTCCATAAACCCAGCCTAAGCTATATCCACTATGGAAAATCTGATATATATTTTACTGTCTCTCCTTTTCATGCTCAGTAAGTGAAAAACAATTTTTTTGTATAAAACAACACAAAACATTTCAAAGCCAGGTGTGGTGTCACATGCCTACAATCAATGCCAACACTCTGGAAGCTAAGGCAGGAAGATTAGAATTCAAGTCAGGCGGCCGGGCAGTGGTGGCGCACGCCTTTAATCCCAGCACTTGGGAGGCAGAGGCAGGTGGATTTCTGAGTTCAAGGCCAGCCTGGTCTACAGAGTGAGTTCCAGAGCAGCCAGGGCTACACAGAGAAACCCTGTCTTGAAAAACCAAAAAAAAAAAGAAAAAGAAAAAGAAAAAAAAAAATTCAAGTCAGCCTGGGCTACAAATCAAGACTGTTTCAAAGACAGACAGACAGACAGGTCTATAGAAGCCTGCTGGATGTGTTGGATAGTGCTGAGACTCCAGGGTGTGGGAGCTGTTAGTAATCTGTCTAAACTCCACCTCCACAGTTACCTGGCAACAGCCAGGTAGGCCTGCCCACTATAAAAGGGGCTGTCTGCCCCTCCTCTTCCTCTTGTTCTCTTGAGCTCTTGCCTGCAGGTTCTCTCTGCTCCTTCCCCCTTTCCCTTCCTTCACTCTCCACGTGGTCATGGCCAGCCTCTACTTCTCTCTCTCCCCTCTCTCTCTCTTCTCCCCACCATCTTGTCCCATTTCTCTCCCCACCCTCCTCCCTGAGTAAACCCCTTCCCTTCGTGGAACCGTCTGGTCTGGTATCGTCTGTCTAAGTTGTTGCGCCAAAATCTAACAATGTGCCGAAACCCGGGACACGAAGAATTCGGGAACCTTGAGACCCATGCAGTTGTCGCTCTGGCTGCTGTGATTATGCAGGATGGACGACATGTGGCCCACCACAACCCCCACCGCCACCACCATCACTGCTACTCCACGTGGACTTCACCTGCTGCTACCTGCTGTCACCAACCGCGTGAATTTCCACCACTGCTGCAAAACTTCCACCATGTGAGCTGTGCTGCTGTGGCCCCCATGTGGTGCTCTGCCACATGGACTGGGTAGCCAGACAGACAGAGAACTCATGGTTCCACCTTTCCCGATACCAGACTGCACAAGCCCTCAAACACACACAGGCATATTAATAGGTAGGGAGTTTCCGTTTGACGGGAGGGACCCTGAACACCCAGTTAGTGCCTGGCCAGCCTTTCTTGGGCTAAGGGGTTGGCTTTTCATTGCCCCAGTCCATATGACTGGCTTCTAGCCAACCTACGACTTATGACTTTGGCCCATTGGGTGATTCCCCTCTCAGAAATAGCTCCCCCCCCCCCCCAAGCTCTTGCAGCTGCTGGAAATCCTGGTACCAGGTGGGCTATTTTCTGGCAGACTCTAGGAGCCCCGTGACGCCTCCAGATATTCTCATGATGACCTGATTATCTAGCCTGAGCCTGATTTCCGTTACCAGTTTTTCTTTTGGGACACTGAATGATAACTTGGTAACATCTACAATCACCCAACAGGTGCATCGTCTTCATCTGTACCCACAGACACCCACTGGGTTGTCTACTGAAAAACCTCAAATCTCTAAGATTAACGCCTGAGTTGAGGCCTTCCAAATTGATACACCTTTGCAATAAGGTCTGGATTAGGTACCCTCTAGATAATGGATTAAAGTAGCCACTTAATGACACACTAGACCCAATTAATTTAAGGGGTCTTAACACATACTGCCTGCAGTCTGGTAAATGGAGAAATCCCCTATGTTTGACCATTTATCTACCTTCATTTTACTCCTTCCATGTGTTCTGCCTGTTCCACACCCAGGTTCTCTTAGCTATGAAGCCTGCTCAACCCCACACCTCTTTCTAATCTTTCTTTTTAATTAAACCCAAACGGGGATGATCTGTCCACCTGCAGAGACTGAGTCTCATCAGATGACCTACCCAAGATCCTCACTCCTGCTGACTAATCCCCTCCCCACTTGTCAGTACACCATGGTCCTGAAAAGACGGCTGGCACCTGCTTGCTCCCTCCCCTCACTCTCAGTATTGGGCATGGACCCACTTAGTTCAGCGTTTGCCTGAAGCAGCAGGCGCACTGCTGTCCCTTCCCTTCACCTCTTCTGTCATTTGGCCATGGACCCACTAGTTCAGCAGTTTGCCTGAAAGCATGGTTTGGGACCTGCTTGTCCCTTCCCTCTTTGTTTCTTACTCTGCTCTGGGTCTACTCCTTACATTCTGCCAGGACCTCTCTGAGACTTACTTCCCCAGGTGCAACCACCGCAAAAGGGCTTGTCTGCCCAGCATCAGGGAGACTCTCATCTCTCTCCCTCTCTGCCCGGGACCTGTAAAGTGAGTGTTAGTGGTGCCTTCGCCACAAGAACACTAACATGAACGTGCTGTGATATGGGACATGTTTGCTTTTCCTTGCCCACTGCAGACTCTGGCCGCCAGAGACACTGGGCAGTGACTTCCTGCCGTTGGTGGGAAGTCCTTGCCCTGCGCTACCATGCGATCGTGTGCACTGTTGCCAACTTTCTTATTCTGGTCCTAGCCAACCAAATGTTTCTTTGCTAATACAAAAATGTGCTTTTCTCTACCATACAACCCACCAAAGCTACTTAATACAGGATAGGAAAGACTCTGCTTAATAGATTTTTACTACTGCTATTAAATTCTATTCAGTTACAACCAATCCTTATGGCTCTCAATCTGTCAGAAGTCTGCTAATAGTATACTTAAGTTTATGGCTGACAGAATTCCAAAGCCTCTAACAGTTGACCCAAGATGGTTTCAGAAGACTTGGACACTGGACACCTAGAAGATACAGCCTGGGTTGTATGCAAACAAATGCAGTGGGCTAAACTGGATGCTCTGAGTCAAATGACTTGGCAAACCAAGGTAAGTCATTTCTCATGTCACGCATATCCATTCCCAGAGAAAAAGCCCTGCATCTTCTGCGCTTGGAAGCCAAACTGACTTCACCCAAGAGAGTATGGAGCCACGGGAACTGTTGGCTAGTGGACTCTGTCATTTTTTAAAATAATATATAACGGTAGATTGTTGTTTACTCTTTCTCAGACTTCTGACTACATTGACAGCTAAGTTTTCACAGATATTATCTGTTACCCTCATTACCTAAACTCAGTTGCCATCAATTAAATGCTTCATATTTCCTCTTCTTGCTATGACACTGTCCTAATATTATCTAAGTCCTATAAACTTGCCTCACTCTAATAAACATTCCATATACGATCCACAAAGGCTCATCTTAAAGACTGCTCGTGTTGCTAACTCATGCTGTTATCTCTTTTGTAAACTTATAAGCTACAGGAAACCACTCAGATCTACCTCTCATGACCAAATAGACACATCCAGATCTTGTCAAGTCCAGGCACATCCAAAACAGTCCAGAGAAGCAACCTCCAGATGTCCATCTCCTGTCACACACATAGCTGCTTCTACTGAACCTGTTCCTTCTGACCTATTCTCAGATGGCTCACTCCATAGACCCTGAACAGCAGGAAACAGCCAACTCTCCTAAGACCAGATAAACATCCTCCATACCCATTCTTCTAGGTTCCCCCTAAAGATATATTGCCCCCAGTGCCAGCAGGAAGTAGCCAGATATCACCACAACCCTATTCCTGTTTCACCATCACCTCTTTCTAATTTTTCTCTTTTAATTAAACCAAAATGGGGGAATGTTAGTATTTTGTCTAAACTCCACCTCCACAGTTATCTGGCAACACCCAGGTATGCTCCTCCCCACAGTTACCTGGCAACAGCCAGGTAGGCCTGCCTAATATAAAAGGGACTGCTTGCCCCTCTCTTGCTCTCTTATTCCCTTGCCTGTAGCTTCTCTCTCTCTGCCCCCTTCCCTTCCCCCTCTCTCCATGTGGTCATGGCTGGCCTCTACCTCTCTGCTCTTTCTGTGCTCTCTCTCTCTCTTCTTCTCTCTCTCTACTCTCTCTCTCACTCTCTCTCACTCTCTCTCTCACTCTCTCTCACTCACTCCACTCACTCCTCCTCGCCATCTTCTCCCGTTTTCCCCACCTTTGCCCTCTGCCCCGAATAAACTCCCTCCCTTCGTGGAACCGTCTAGTCTGGTGTTGTCTGTCTAAGCTGCTCTGCCAAAATCTAACAGGAGCAGTGTCTGGGACAGGTTCCTCAGTGCTACCCTGGGCTTCCCTACCCTCCAGACACACACCCTGGCAATGCTGCTGGCTCACAGTGTTAACCCGGGAGTTAGTAATTAGTACGTTGCATTGTTAGCTTCTCCAAGAAGCCCTCACCAAAAAAGTTGCAGTGCCATGCTATTCACATACCTTTTGCCCTGGCACTGAGCATGTAAGTCTCCTCCAAGATGGGGCACAATAGCACAGGACTGTAATCTCAGCATGCAGGAGGCCAAGGAGGATAGCTGTTTAGAAGGCAAATTCACTCTGGGCATGGAGGCACATGCATTTAATCCCAGCACTCTGCCGCCAAAGGCAAGGCAGGGCTCTGTGAGTTCCAGGCTGGCCTGGTCTACACAGTGAGTTTCTTTTTTTTTTTTTTTTTTTTTTTTTGTTTGTTTGTTGTTTGTTTGTTTTGTTTTTCGAGACAGGGTTTCTCTGTGTAGCCCTGGCTATCCTGGAACTCACTCTGTAGACCAGGCTGGCCTCGAACTCAGAAATCCGCCTGCCTCTCCCTCCCAAGTGCTGGATTAAAGGTGCGCCACCACCGCCCGCTTACACAGTGAGTTTCAGGACAGCCAGACATACAAAATGGAGATATCGCTTCTGAGCGATATTGCACTATATCTATGTTTTTCAGTCCCCAAAGTATAATCTAAAATCTAAATATACCTAAAACTGCAGCTTCTTTCTGCCTCTATAAGACTTATTGCTCAGAAATGTAACTTGGGGTGGAACTCCAAGAATCTACTCTCAGATGAATGCCTATGTAAGATCAATGTTATAAGCTATGGTGGATTTCTGTTTGTGGCTCACATCCCATAGCATTCATTAGCTAGGCCCAGACTCATGATATTATAAGAGTTCTTCTTATTAATCTCTGAAGTGCTTGGAGCTTAGAGTGATTTATCACCTAATGTCCGAAGTTGGCTACAGTTGGGCATGGATATAAAACTGGAGCTACATAGCATAATTTCAGGAAAATGAATATAATCTTTCTTTTTCTTTTCTTTCTTTTCTCCCCCCCCCCCCTATTTTGTCTGGGCATAATGGCATATACCTTTAACCTCTACAAAGGTAGGTAAATCTGTAAGCTCAAGGCTAGCCCGGTCTACATAATGAGTTCCAGGCCAGCCAAAGTTTCAGAGTGAAACCTGCCCCACACAAAAGCAGGAAGAGGGGGAGCTGGAGAGATGGCTCAGCTGACCATTTACTGCTCCTGCAGAGGACCCAGGTTCAGGCCATATCACCCACACAGCAGCTCACAACCATCTGTAACTCCAGCTCCAGGAGATCCAATGCCCTGTTATGACCTCCTCAGGTACCAGGGACACACAATGAGCATACACACATGCAAAAATTCATAGAGATGGAGTTACAGGACCATTGTGAGTTCTGAGAACCAAATTTGGGTTCTTTGCAAGAGCAACATGCACTCTGAGAGCCAAATCATCTTTCCCACTTCCATTCAAGACAGATCTCACCATATAGTTCACACTGGCTTCAAACTCACCATTCTCTAGCCTCCACCTATAAAGAATGTTGGGATTACATAGGTACATGTTCACACTTGACTTTTAAGGTTTTTCTGTTTTTTATTTTTTCACTCCTGTAGGCGGCTGAAGAGAAGGTGCCGGTTTCCAACATGGCCGGCGCCGCCTACTGCGCATGCGTCAGACTCAAGCCCCTCCCGAGAGGGCTTATGCTAATGAGGCTGGAGCCCTAACCAATCATGGGGCTTATGAGACATGGCCCTAGCCAATCCTGGGGCTTATGAAAATGAGGTATTGGCCCTAACCAATCCTGAGAGAACAGGCCGCCAGGTCCGCCCCCTTGGAAGGGTATATAACAACTGCAGTTCAGCTGCTGGGGGTCAGTGAAGGAAGATTGTCCAGAATAAAAGAGCTGTGAAGAAAAGACCAGCCTTGTCGTGTCTTACTTGCCAGCCGAGAAGACACACACACTCCCATAGATGATTTTGAAAATAGTCAAGCTGTTTACATTTATAAAACGAAATCAGATGGAGACTATATGTCTATATTCATGAATCAAATGGCTAATGACAATACTGAATTATTTCTAAAGCTTTTCTATTTTTGTTTTAAGATTTGTTTTTCCCGGGCTGGAGAGATTGCTCAGGGGTTAAGAGCACTACTGACTGCTCTTCCAGAGGTTTTGGGTTCAATTCTCAGCAAGCACATGGTAGCTCACAACCATCTGTAATGAAATCTGATGCTCCCTTCTGGTTTGTCTGAAGACAGCAACAGTGTACTCATATAAGTAAAATAAATAAATCTTAAAAAAAAAAAAAAAAAAGATTTGTTTTTCCCTTTTTGTTTTTTGTTTGTTTGTTTGTTTTGTTTTGTTTTGAGCAAGCTCTTACTATGTAAGAGCCCTGGGTGATCTGGAACTTGCTATGTAAACTAGGCTAGCCTCAAACTCAAGAAATTTGCTTGCCTTTGCCTCCAGAGTGCTGGAGTTGAAAGTGTACATGGCCATGTTTAGGTGTTTTTATTTATGTGTATGTCTGTGTGTTCCCAGGGAGGCCATGTGGATGCATGCCTGAACCAGAACTAGAGGAAGTGTGTTTACAGATACCCTGGAATGCCAGAAGAGGTCGCAAGATACCCTGGAACTGGAATTTCAGGTAGGGTTAGCTGCCTAAAGTAAATGCTGGGTCCTAAACTCTCCCTTGGAAGACAAACACTGTTAACTTCTGAGCCACTTGCTCTAGTCCTGGGGTTCCATTTTTTCTTTTTTTCTTTCTTTTTTTGGTTTTTTCGAGACAGGGTTTCTCTGTGTAGCCTGGACAGTCATGGAACTCACTCTGTAGACCAGGCTGGCCTCAAACTCAGAAATCCGCCTGCCTCTGCCTCCCAAGTGCTGGGATTAAAGTGGTGCGCCACCAACGCCTGGCTGGTTCCATTTTTTCTAATGACTATGCAGATATATACAAATTTATATATGTATATATGTGTATGTGTATTTATTTTTGAGACAGGGTTTCTCTGTATAGCCCTGGCCGTCCTGGAATTCACTCTGTAGACCAGGCTGGCCTCGAACTCAGAAATCTGCCTGCCTCTGCCTCCCAAATACTGGGATTAAAGCCATGTGCCACCACTGCCCGGCTTTATTTTATATATTAAGGTCTATGGGAGCAGTTTGCCCTGGCAGAGAGCATACATATCCCATAGCGACACTACGGAATACTGAAAGCAGCTAACAACTGATTAGATCAGACTTATTAAATTCTTGCCAGGTGTGTAGTGACACAGGCCTGCAATTCCAGCTACTTTGGAGGCTGAGCCAAGCGGGTCACCTGAGCCTAGAGATTCAAGGCCAACTTGGACAACACAGAGATATTCTGTTTCAAAATCAAACAAGGTTAAGTTCTTTGTAAACAGCAACCTCTTTATTGACTGTAGCAGGCAGCTGACAGTGTTCCCACTTAGCCACAGTGTTTCTTTCTAGAGGGAACAGACTTAATGAATACAAACATTTTTAGCTCAAGTAAAAGTCTATGCTATGAAGGAACTACTCTAAAATCGTAACATTTAAAATGAGAGGGTTTGCAGATCTTAGTATCAACTCCTGAGTGTGGGCATGTGCTGATTCTTGTCAGTGATCGGAGAGAGACAGTACTTTTGTTGTTGGTTATTAGTTTATTTATTTGTGAGTGTGCGGGAGGCAGGTCTTCATGTTACAGCACACACATGTGGAGGACAGAGGAAAATTTGCAGGAGCTAGTCCTTGCCCTCCAGCTGATATGGGTCCTGAGGACAGAAGTCAGGCTCTTAGACTTGGTGGCCAGCACTTACCTGCTGAGCCAACTTACTGGCCTGGGTATGTATGTATGTATGTATTTATTTATTTATTTATTTATTTATTTATTTATTAGACCTGGCTGGTCTCAAACTCCAGAGATCCATCTGACTCTCCCTAGTGAGTGAAGGGATTGAATGCATGTATCAGCATGCTCAGCCTACTTTTGTGCTTCTGAGACAGGGTTTTGTTAAGTTGCCCAGGCTGGCCTTGAACTCATGATCTTCTTGATTCAGCTTCCTGAGAACTGGGATTACAGGTGTGTATCACTATGGTGAACCTGACAGGCCTGAGTTTTTAGAGCTTCCCTGAACTGAGATTAAGTTATTACCTCTGAATCCAGACTAGAATTCTCTATACTAGACTCCTTTGATTAACTAAACTCTTAATTTTCCTAAGACACTTCTGGGATGTCCTGGTCCAGCTGACTTCCACTATCTTTTTTCACGTGGCCTTCTCTGGAACAGATATATCAAGCAGCCTATTATTCTCTTATTACTTACTATGCTGTGTGGTAATTTCCTTCCTGGACACTGGTTTCCACCATCCAGTCTAGAAGCCCCTTGAGTACAAGGTACTGAGTGTTATGTAAGGGAGTTTTCTTTTTTGTTTTTGTCTTGTTTTCATATCCTCAGCACCAAGCAAGGGTCTTGCAAGGGCCCATGCCCAAACACTCAAACAACAGAGAATGCCTCTCTGGTCCTTATTTTCTTTTTCTATCACCTTGTCTTACAGATCTACACATTGACATCCGGTCTTCTCAAGGCTAAGGGCGTGCTCTAGCCTCAGACTTTATGCACAGCCCTGGTCCTTACTTTCTTCTTCTGTTAAATGGGATTTGATTTCTTTATCTGTTAAGTGAGGCTATGAGAGAGGGAGAGATGGCTCAATTCAGAGCTCTTACTCTGGCAGAGGACCCAGGTTTGATTCCAGCATCTACCTGGTGGTTCACAAATTGCCCACAGTTTCAGAGTGCACACGATACAGAAATACATTCAAGCAAAATATTTCACACATTAAATTACAAGAATAAATTTTTTTGAAGAGATTAAAAGAAGATTGTGATCGCTAGTCTCAGGTTATATCCAGGAGCTGCATTTTTATTCTATATTCTTCTAGTGTGTTGCTTTATTTGTCCACTATTTTTTTTAGTTATCAGGAAACACGTATGACACTTATATTTTGCCAAAAAATGTCTAACTCATAGGCAGTTGTTCTTAAAAAATTTCATGCAAATAGTATTACCTGGTTGGTTGGTTTGTTAGTTTGAGAACGCCTTGTTAATCTTGTAGCCCACTCTGGCCTGGAACTTGATATGTAGGTGTTGTAAATGACTGTCATTGTCCCAGCCAAGCAACTGCAGCCTTGAGGAGTTCAACTGTACGTCCTTGCAAAAAACAATTATCCTAGCTGGGCTTCTTGACTATGTATGTACACCTCCTTATGGAGGAGTGAGGAGGCTCATGAGACCCTCACCTGTGCATCCAGGTGACAAAACCCCACCTGTCCTTTGCAACTTTGCCTTAATTGCACATGACCTGGGAAGAGGCTAGAGTATATAGGCCAGGGGAGCACAGAGCAAGGGGAGCCCATCTTTGTTGGGTACTGTAGGGGAAGGAGCACCTGTGCTAGGTGGTGCCCCCTTACCTCTGCTCTGGAAGGAAGCCCAAGAAACACATTGTTTCCCTAGGGTGAGCTTTGGCAGAATCACATCTTCCTTTTATGATCTTAGAAGAAGTAGACTTTGTGTTTATGTCTCCAGGGAAGGAATTTTAGCAAAAGTAGCTGGGATAAGCTTGAACTTCTGATCTTGGGTTATAGGTGTGTACTGCCACACCCAGTTTATGAAGTTCTGGAGATAGAACCAAGAGCTTCAGGTATGCTGGACAGGCACTCAGCCAAGTAAACTACATCCCCAGCCCTCACCTCTTTACTTGCTGTAGGAGAAACACTGTATGTGGTACCAGAGTATCAGGGAGGTATGTACAATTCAGGATGTCACCAGCATTTCCTAACCACTTGTTAACAGCACCATCCATTTATGCTAAAAATACAATCTCAGAACCAAGAGAAATTAATTCCCAGTGCAGCCCCGAGTTTAGGGTTTTATGGACCAGGCACAAACCTAATTACTGGGCTGTGCTAGGTATTCCTGGCAACCTCCTGAAAAGTTATAAAGGTATAATGAATGATAAATAGCAACCCCCTCCCCCAAACAAAACAAAACCCCAGAATTCCCTTTGGTTGACTACCTGGAGGCCACAGGATGTGAAAACTTAACTCTTCATTTCCCAATGAGTCACTTTTGAATTCCTACTGATCTGAGTGGAATTTTAGATTTTTCCACAATCCCTTTCTTGGGTTCCTATTCTTTCACCCACCCCCACCACAGCCCCAGTGTTTACATTTCCTTTCTTTTATTCCTTCAAGATCCCAGCCAGGGACGTTTACCCTCACTCCATCACAGAGTATCCTAGGATCTTCATGGTCATCTGTGAGGCCTATTCGGGTGGCTCTGCCTCTTCAGACAGAGCACCTAGGAGCTGGACACGAAATCCTGATGCACCTTATCAGTTGTCATTTGCTGAGCTGGGTGTTCAAGGCATGGAGGATAAGCAAGTTGCCTGCCCTAGTGAATAACAATCTTCAAGGCACTGTACTGATAGGCTCCCCATAAACTCCCCACCCCATTTTTTTCTTCTTAAGGTGGAGTCTTAGCTGGGTACAATCGCACATACCTGTAATCCTAGCACAGAGGAGGTAGCAGAATCATGAGTTCTAGATCAGCCTATGATACATAGTAACCCCGTCTTTAAAAAAAAAAAAAAAGCATGCTAAGTGTGGTGGTGTACACCTTTGATCCCAGCACCCCAGCACCAGCACCAGCACTACGGAGGCAGAAACAGGCAGATCTCTGTGAGCTTGAGGCCAGCCTGATCTATATAGTGAGTTGCAGGATATTCAGGGATATGTATAGAGAGAACTTGTTTCACACACACCCCTAAAAGCAAAGCCAGGCAAGGTGGTGAATGCCTTAAATGCCCAGTACTTGGTGTTAGCTCAGGCTTGATGAGGTGATGGGAAAATAAAAAGGGGGAGAAAGATGAGGAATGGGAGTCTCTCCTTGGGAAGAGAGACTCTGAGGTGCAGGGGGCTCAGGGATTATAGTGATTATAGGGCAGAAGCGGGAAATTTAGGGATGAACAATTCTGTCTGTAGATCTGTTTCCTGCAGTCTCGAGTTAAGTACCAACTGAGGTTCTTAAGAGACGTGGATTTCACAAAAAAAAAAAAAAAAAAAAAAAAAAAGCCGGGCAGTGGTGGCACACACCTTTAATCCCAGCACTTGGGAGGCAGAGGCAGGCAGATTTCTGAGTTCGAGGCCAGCCTGGTCTACAGAGTGAGTTCCGGGACAACCAGGGCTACACAGAGAAACCCTGTCTCGAAAAAACCAAACCAAAACAAAACAAAAAAACAAAAAAAAGAGAGGTGGATTTCCTGTCAGGCAGCTGTACTCATCAGAAGCTCAGTCCAGAAGTTCTCAGCTCACCTGAGGCTCTTTGTCTCAGGTCATTGACTCTTCACTCCTGAGGCAGAGACTCTCTGTGACTTTAAAGCCGGTGTGAAACAAACCAGGAGCTACATTGTTATACATTGTTACTAAGTCTCTCTGGCTTACAAGAATGAGTTTCTGTTTCCTAAGCCTAAAGTATCCTGTAAACTATAATTTTCAACCTACCCTGAACCTATGACCCCATGATGTGTGCCCACGCTTCTGCCTTGATAAACTCCTGAACCTGTAATATATGATCACCCTTTTGCTTTACTAAAATGTACGAAAATGTGTCTTCCCAGGTACCTTGATGGCTCCCCTTTGACATGATGTATTCTTTTTTTAAAAAAACATTTTTTTTCTTTTTTAAGATTTATTTTTTTTAAATATATACAAGTACACTGTCGCTGTCTTCAGACACACCAGAAGAGGGCATCAGATCCCATTGCAGATGGTTGTGAGCCACCATGGAGTCGCTGGGAATTGAACTCAGGACCTCTGGAAGAGCAGTCAGTGCTTCTTAACCACTGAGCCAGCTCCCTAGCTCCAACATGATGTATTCTTGCTCTTATTTTTATTGCCTCCTTTCTAGCAGCCACTTATCCGGACAGCTGTTTGCTGTCACACTTATCTACCCTACAGGCAGCCTTGAGCCCTGATGCCCCCATTCTCTGTCCAGTGCTAACAGCCAATTGTCTAACTGCTGTCTTTTCTTTTCCTGTTCTTTTGTGCCCCCTTCAAAGTTTTTTTGTTTGTTTTTTGTTTTTTGCTGGCCTCAAATTCAGAGACCTGCCTGTCTCTGTCTCTGTCTCTGGAGCACTGGAATTATAGGCATGCACCACCATTGGCCAGAGTGGACAGCTGTGTCTATCAACCTTAACCCATTCCTCATAAAAGGGTTCCCGGAAGCCAATGAGGGACTGGCTCTGAAACCAAACTTAGGGTAAGGCAGCCATCTGGCCAGTCCCTGTGCACTTCTCAATAAAGCTCTCTTAATCAGACAGTTGTGGAAATGTTTTTTTCTTAGGTCTAACACCAGCTGGGTCTACACAGTGAATTCCATGCCAGACAGAGCTACAAAGTGAGACCTTGTCTCAGGGCAAAAGAAAGAGAAAGAAAGAATAATGTGGAAAGGATCTTGCTATATGTTCTAGGCCAGCTCCAAACTTGTGATCCCCTTCTTTAGTCTTCCAAACAGCTGAGATTACAGGCATGCACCACAGCACCAAACTAAGAATTCTGCCCACTTTGAAGTTAGAGAGAGTGAGTATGTGTTTTTCAAGAGAGCCTTGGAGGCAGAGGGTTGGGGAGAGGCACATAGGTATTTCACAGATCTTTATATAGGTTAGAGGACAATCTATGGGAGGCGGTTCTCTCCTTCCACCATGTGCGTCTTGGGAATTGAACTCAGGTTCTCAGGCCTGACAGCAAATGCTTTGACCTGATAAGCCATCTCATGACCCCCAAGAATTATCCTTTCAAAGCTCCAGAGATGCCACTGAGGTCTATAAAATGGGGAAACAAAGACACAGAGAGGTTAAATAACTTCTCTAATGTGACCAAAACCAACAAAGGGTGGAACTAAAACCTTGGCTCCAGGCATCTGGATTCCAGAACCTTCTCCTTTAACCACTGACTAATCAATACTTTGATTCTTTTTTTTTTTTTTTTTTTTTTTTTTTTTTTTTTTTTTTTCGAGACAGGGTTTCTCTGTGTAGCCCAGGCTGTCCTGGAACTCACTCTGTAGACCAGCTGGCCTCAAACTCAGAAATCCCTGCCTCTGCTCCCAAGTGCTGGGATTAAAGGCGTGCGCACCCGCCCGGCCGAATACTTTGATTCTAATAAAGACAGATTTTTAAAAAGTTAAAAAGATACTTTATTTTGTTTGTTAGCCTCTGTGTATCCCTGGCTGTCCTGGAAATGGCATTGTAGACCAAGCTGGTTTGAACTTCGAGATCCACCTGCCTCTGTCTCCGAAGTACTGGGATCAAAGGTGTGCATCACCATGCCTGGTAAGGTACTTTTGTTAGTGCTAAGTGGATGCTGTGCAGATAGTAAACTAGAGCAGGATGGAAGCAGGACTAAAAGCTGTTGGTGTGTGTGGAGGTTTTTTTGGTTTGGCCTGGTTTGGTCTTATTTATTTTGATAAAGTCTCATTATGTAGCCTGGGCTGGGCTTGAACTTGAGAGCTTCCTGCTTGAGTCTCCTGAGTGCTTGGGTTACAGGCATGTGTCACCATGGCTGGCATATATCTGGTACTTTGGACTACACTGAACAGCTATCTCCCTACCTCCCAGAGCTTTCAAAAGGCACAGGAAGTTCCCCACAAGCTCTGTACAAGACCTGGTCCAGAGAAGACTCAAATGCCTGGGATGGAAGAGAGTGCAGAGGGAGAGGCCTGGCAGGTGACTCAGTGCAAACTCTTGTCACTGTTTGCCCAGCTGGGGTCTGTGTGTAGATCATGGGTCCTGTGACCTTGACACAGATACCCCTGGAGCCTCTGTTTTCCTTCTTTGAGGAATAAGGAAATAACAGGATGTCACATGTTGGCTCTGGGCTAAGCCCTGTCATACACATACAGGCGTTCTCATTGTCCTGGAGTTACAGGAACAAACTGAAACTTGGAAGTTGACAGCATGGTGCGCCATGATGAAGCAGGGTGTTCTCACTGTGCCTTTGGGAAGGAAAAGAAAGGTAGGACAGTTGTGTGTCCATGTGTCCCATGTCCTGACTGTTCTGCTGTCTTGCTGGACATTCAGGATACTAGTAAGCTTACAGTCTGTTTCCCTACAACCTATGTTAAAGGAGAGGAAATATTTCCTGTCACGGTGATAAAACCACCCAGGTCTCAGGGACGTCATTTTCTGCACCTTTGTCTTGATACATTAGTCCTGGTTTTTGTTTCTTTGCTTATTTTAACTTTTTTTTAAATATTGATTTGGGGTCAGGGTCTCGCTGTGTAACCCAGGCCTTGTTACACTTAGAGTCACAGTAAAGAACTACACAAATCGAACATAATTCAGCAAAGTGATTTCATTATAGAGTCATGACCCAAACCAGGCTAGCAAGCACACCGGAGCAGGAAGTTCACTTAATTGTTATTCCAACACAAGTGGTACTGAGTCTCGTCTCATTGGTGGGGACTTGTCCTCATAATCTGAAAGACTGGCTAATTTATAATCAAACACAAAGGAACGAACGGAGGGCTCTGTGTCATCACATTCTTGGACTTAGTGAGGTTTTGTATAAAAAGAGTTACACCAGCTACGGGAGATTAAAAGTTTTGTTTTTTGTTTTTTTTTTTTAACATTTTACAGTGTGGAGAGATTTATGGAACATTGTTTCTCGGTGGGCTAGCCACTTTAGATGGAAAGAAAAAGTTTCTCAGAGCCTTGACTTTGAAATCCTGCTGTTCCCGCCTCCAGTGGTGGAATTTCCAGCTGGCGTCACCACACCCGGCAGCTTTGTTTCTAGTTTTCTTCCCTTGTGTTTATTTCCAGCCTTGGATTAGATCCAGACCCCTAAACATGCTACTCTCTACTTGAGTTCCATCCCTAGCCTTCTTTTAACTTTTTGTCTTGGGACAGAGTCTCACCAGGTTTCCCAGGCCAGACTTAAACTCCTTTTGTAGCCCAGACAGGCTTTGAATTTGCCTTGTCTCCTTAGTAACTAAAAATTATCGTTCTCACCACCAGGGCCAGGCTCCATAATGTTATCCTCTCTGGAGCCTCATCATAAGGTCTATAATTAGCTCAACACTTCTCTGATTCAAGCAACCTGCTGTTTTTACTCTCATATCCTAGGTTCACATTTAATTTACTCTGTCTCATCTATCTACCATATGTATAATGTTTGTGTGGGACTGTGATTAACCATTGCCTCTGTGGGCATCTGTGTGTGTATACATGTGTGTGTATGCCTGTGTGTGTGCCTGAGTGTGTGTGCACCTGCATGTGTGTGCCTTGCTTTGTGTAGTGTGATGTGTGTGTGTGAGCACTCGCAGTGGCAGAGGATGCTTTATTCCCTCAAACAGGGTCTATCTTGGAACTTGGAGCTAGGCTGGCAGCCAATAAGCAGTCCTTCTGTCTGCTCCACTAGTGTCCACAGTGCTGCGTCAGAGGTGTGTACGTGCCCATGCCTGGCTTTTTACCTGAGTGCTGGATCTTAACACAGGGCTTCTTCTTGTGCAGCAAGTGCTCTCACCCACAGGCCACCTCTCCAGCCCCTGAGCCAGGCTTTAAAGCAGCATTCAATGCAGGAATCTGGAAAACAGAAGCTTGGTTTTGTTTTTGTTCAGGGGAGCAAGCTGCAAACAGAAACACGGCCTCTTCTCAACCAGAGTAACCATGGTCCTGCAGCAGGCCTGCGGGTCGATCAAATTCATGTGCTGAGACAGAAGCAGCTAGTGTTGGTTCACAGCCTGTGGATGTGGCAGAGGAATTGATGTCTGGCCTGGGTTGAGAGGGTTTGGTTTTACTGGAATTCCAGTTTTGTTTTGTTTTTAGATGTGGAATGTTTTGTCTAACTCCCTGCCTGGAGACAGCAACACAGATAGAATTGGTGTGGGCACCCTCTGTGGGCTAACATGACTCACAGGGTTCAGATCCTTCCATCAAGAGTAGAAAATTTCCCTTCCCTCCAAGCTCAGTAGCTATGCGGAAGAAGAGGTGGAAATACTGTAAGAGCCACAGAGTGTGGATGCCACCAAGGAAACAGCGTCTTCCAGACACGACAGGACTGATGCACATGTGAACCCACAGACTGGCAGTGTGCCCAGGACCTGCCCAGGCTCAAGCCACATGGGGTCCTGCGCTGAGAGGGGAAAGTCGACACAGACTCCCACCTCTAACCAAATTGACACCTGCTTACAAAGAAAAGCTTAGTTTCCTCCAATAGAGTCTCACTGGCTGTACTCACCACTGGTAAGGGTAAGCCCAGTGGTCAGCAGTAGAAGCCAACACAGCGGTACTTTTGTAGACTTTTTTGTCTCATGTGTTTTGTTCAGCTATAGTTTGGTCTTATTGGCCCCTTGTTTGAGTATTATAGTTTCTGATTTTGTGTTTTTATGGATTTGTGTGTGTGTTGTGTGTTGTGTGTGTGTGTTTGTTAGGATTCAAACAGACACACCCCACCACACACACACACACACAAATGGCTAACTAAAGTGCCTATTAACTATATCAAAGCAGATGCTGATGCATTGCCAGCACTGGTTAAGGAGCCATCCTGGCTGGTGTGCCCCACATGCTACCCTGAATTCTCCAGCCCAAGGACGGGCTTCCCTTCCCCCAGCTTCTCTGATTTCTATATAACTTGGCTATGCCACCATCTTTGCCTTTTTATTACCTCTTGGTCTCTGGGTTGCCAGATTCTGGTTTTGCCTCTTGGCCACTTGGTCAAGGCTCCTCTCTCAGCCTTCCCACTCTCCTCTCCTTCCCTGTCTCTCCCTATCTCTTCCACAAGGCCCTGTTCAGTCTGCTGGCCATGTTCACTCTGGATCTTGCAGGTATCTCTGATTGTGTTTTCCCTTGTTGCATTCTCCCTCATATCTACAATAAACCTTGTCCATCATACCTAGGAGCAGCATGGCCTCCACTTTTAATTTTTCATTCATATTTCTGATGATGATGATGACAATGATGATGATTTGCCTGTTTGTTTCTTAAAGGGTAAAAAGTTGGGTAGGTGGGGAGGGTCTGGGAGGAGCTGGAGAAGAGAAACCTTGATCACTATACATTGTATGGAAATGTTTTTTAAAAATAAAAAACAGGGGCTGGAGAGATGACTCAGTGGTTAAGAGCACTGACTGCTCTTCCAGAGGTTTTGAGTTCAATTCCCAGCAACCATATAGTGGCTCACAACCACCTGTAATGGGATCCGATGCCCTCTTCTGGTGTGTCTGAAGACAGTGACAGTGTACTCATATACATAAAATAAATAAATAAATCTTTTTAAAAAACAGTAGAAAATTCCATTTCACATGTTTCTTATTTGAACTTAAATTCATACTAATTCCTATCAAATCCACACAAATAACACAAGAGAGGCCAGTATGGACTGAAAAGTTTCATTTTAATTCATACTTGAATTCTTACTGGCTGGGTGTGGTAATACACACCTGTAAACCCAGCACTCAAGAAGAGGCAGGTTGATCTCCGAGTTCAACACTAGACACAAATCTAGTCTACACAGCAAGTTCTAAGCCAGCCACAGCTAAAAAGTGAGACTCTGCCTAAAACAAGGGGGGGTGCCAAAGCACAAATACCTGTCTTTCATTATGCCCCCACATCAATATATTACTTAAATTTTAAAAGTCACACCTATTTATTGTGTGTGTACATGTATGGGCATGTGGGGGTCAGAGGACAATTTATGAGAGATTTTCTCTCCCATACTGTTTGTCCTGTGAACCGATGAACTCAGGTTGTCAGGCCTGGTGACAGGTACTTTACCCATTGAGTCATCTTGCCAGCCCACAATATTTTATTTTAAATTCCCTTTTTCCACTCTTTTTTTTTGGTCACAGTAAGGGCACTGTATGGAAACCGTGGAAGTGCTGACTAATCCTACACTGTTCCCAGCTGTTTCCAGGGCTTCTCCAGGCCTCATGTCCCCGAAGTCTCTCACCAATGGAGGGAGATAGGGTTATCTTCTGTTAAAGGGGGAAACGGAAGCAATCAGAGAGGGAAAGTGGTGTGTCCAAGGTCACACAGGAGACACTGGATCTGAGCTGACTTGTAATCCCACCATTTAGGATAGTGAGGTAGAATTACAAGCTCAAGGGCCAACCTGGGCTCTATAGAAAAACTCTGTCAGAAAGAAGGGCAGAGGGGGGTGGATCAGGAATCAGTATGTGGCATTCAGGTATTTGCTGTCTCTACCAGATAGCTCTCCTCCATCTTGGATGAGGAGGAAGTCCCTAGATGTAAAGTAAGGGGACTTTCCATAAAAATAGAAGCCTTGGGTGTGACAGGAGCTGCTGACCTAGCAAGAAGTGGATCAGTGTCCCTCCTTCCTCCCTTTTCAGAGTGTATGCTGCCACTAACTCCTCTGTGTGTGTGTGTGTGTGTGTGTGTGTGTGTGTGTGTGTGTGTGTGTAGCTATGACCCAGGCCCAGGAGGGGCTTGTGGCAGAGGCTGAAATGATAGGAAGGAGTGGCTCATCTGAGGCCTTCTGCTCTCCCTGGCTACCATCCTAAAGACTGTGCCCAGATCCTGTCTGCCCCCTCCTCCCCCAGAGGCAGGAGCTTTCCACGTGGAAAAACACAGCTGGGCTTGGGTGAGTCCTGTGAGGGAGGAGGAAAGGGAGGGTGCTCCTCTCTGCTCAGGACTGGTGTCTATGGGCCCAGTTCTGGGAAAAGGCCAGATTGCATCAGACAGGGCTTAGAGGGCGGGAGCCAGCCCCGTGGTTGGAGGAGGAGACAGTGTTATAAGTAGGGGTGAGGGAACTTGAAGAGGACAGACATTCGGAAAACGCTGAACAGAGGCAAGACTTTGGAGAAAGCAGACCAGGCATGATGGCCACCTTGCCACCAACAGCCAATCCTTCTCAGCAACCTCTAAACCTAGAGGATGAAGATGGACTCCTGGATGAGTATGACCAGTACAGCCTGGCCCATCCTTATGTAGGTAAGGTCTGTATGGCAGCTCCTTGGTCAGCCCTCCCACTTCTCACCCACTACCCCCACTTTCCCTTTCCTAGCTATTCAATTCCCAACTCACAAGTAATCCCTTCTAGTCTCTTTTACTGAATTCTGTCTTCCTCAGCCCCAAGAACCCACAAGTGAGTATCTCTCATTCTATACGTGAACAAACAGCAAGGGTAGAGCGCTTCAGATGCACAGGGTGACCACCACACTGACATTCTGCCCTACCCACCCCTAAGCTCCCGGCCTATGCTATATGCCTGTCCTAACCTCACACACCTCCTCTGTGTGTTTCCTCTACCTCCTGCTCCACCAGTTGGGGAGGTCGGAAAGGTCGGACCAAGAGAGAAGCTGCTGCCAATACCAACCGCCCTAGCCCTGGTGGGCATGAGAGGAAACTGCTGACCAAATTCCAGAACTCTGAAAGGAAAAAGGCCTGGCGCTGAGGCAGAGCTGGAGGTGAGGAGTCAAGAGCCAGAGAACCAGTAGAGGAGGAGACAGGTCTAAGTGGGCAGACTGGGACGTGGAGGACCAAAAGCTGGTCCTGGTGAGATGGCTCAGCAGGTAGAGGCGCTTGCAGTCAAGCAGGACAGCCTGTGCTTGATCTCTGGGACCCACGGGATGAAACCACATGATGAAAGGGGAGAGAACCAACTGCAAACTGTGTTCCTGGGGTGGGGTTGGGGTAGGAGGGTCTGCAGATGTCCAGGCAGGGAAATGGTAAGCATAAAAATCCCATTCAGATCTATCTTCATCAGCTTGGATCAGATTTCAGGGCGACTGATGCCGGTGGTTCATTGTCAGTATATTTGAAACACAGTACAATTTGGGAAGAGGTTTCTAGGCAACACTCAGTCCATCAGTCTAATGCCAGGAGCACAGTAAAGCTTAAGGTGTGACTACACAGAAACTCCTTTAAAGTACATGTGACTGTGAGGGTGGGTTCTAGAGCTAAAGGCCTAGAATCTAGTGCGGTCTCTGACCGTGCAGGTCAGCAGGCAGATGTGACATCTCTCCTAAGGGTGGGTGAGGGTCTAGGGAGGGAAGAGTCTGGGATAATCATTCTGGAGAACTGGAGTGAGGTCTGCCTCTGGAGCAGAAGCTGGGGGGAGTCTGACTCCACACAGAGCAAAAAGCTCACCAGGTTGTTAACAAAACCCACTCTCAGTTTTCTGGATGGAATGCAGGGATTTGACTTCATCTCCTCCACTGAGGAGACGCCCTGCACGATGAACTCTTCTGGTTCTTTGTGCTTCTCTCTGAGTACAAGGACCTCTGTGCCCCCCAGTGTCCACCGCCCTCCACATGCTTACAGTAGCACATGCACATGAGAATACACAAGTGCACACATGCGTGCAAACACATTGGCATATCAATAAATGAACAAATAGTGTTGTCATCTACATCTAGAATAATATGAGACCCATATTTGACTGAGTTTCCTGGCAACCGGAGCCTGGGGGTTGGGGAGAGTTTCTCATAGAGCCTTTCCAATGGAGAGAAAATTTGGTTTATGGAAATGGAAACTGAGGCAGATAGAGTCAAGTACTTCTCTAAGGTTACAGAAAATATGAGTAGGAAAGCTGGAATTCAAACTCTGATCTCTGTCCCTTTTATCACTTGCTTTCCCTCTCCACAGATGAGGCCAGACCACGGACATCACACCCAGCAATGGATACAGGACATCACACCCAGCAACGGATACTGGACACCACACCCAGCAACGGATACTGGACACCACACCCAGCAACGGATACTGGACACCACACCCAGAAATGGATACAGGACTTTGGAGAAATTAGGAGTTGTAAGCAGGACCTAGGCCTGCTCGATTCTCTCCCACCTAAGTGAGGTTCTGGAGAGGGAGCATCAAAAAGCCCTTCCAGACCCAGCAAAAGGGCAAGATAGGAGCAAGAAGCAGAGGGTGGATGGGCAGAGCTAGGAAGGCATCCCCCAAAAGAACTGTGGGAGAAATCGGATGCCCTTGGGTAGCAGCAACAATAAACCATACAGCAGTGACAGCTTTTGTGTGTGTGTTGTGCTGTCTTTGTTGTGTTTGGGTGTGTTGTGTCTGGCTGTGTTCATGGTGTGTCTCTCTTAGGAGACTGTATCTGGAATGGGAGTTTCCTTATTATGTAGCATAGGGGGCTGAGAACTGTTCTCCAGTATTGTTGCCTTATTCTAACATATGCAGATGTTTTGAGGTGGTCTCTTTCTATGGTCTCTTCCAGGGACATTGCTTTGTTTCTTTGTAATCCTGCCCCAGAGACAAACTGTGGCCAATCCCCTACACATTCTTGAGCATGATGAGGTCCTATTATATAGAACTGCTTTTTGAAGAGAACGTTACTATTAATACCATTTGCAAAATGAAAAAACCAATTGGAGATTTAAAACATGCAGTGGATTTGTTTTAAGCAACTGAGGGCTCAAATTCAGGCATGGAATAACAGACTGGCTTCCAGGACTGAGTGCTCAGTGAACTGGCAAGAAAGTTTTCCTTAAGCATGGCGGGTTGGTGGGTCTCAGAACCAGAATTCCAGTGAATGTGGAGCAAATGAGAAGATGGTTGGAACCAAGCATAGAGTTACCTGAGGTCTCAGTTTGGATTGCTGTAATCTCACTCAGATGAAACAAGGTGGACTGTTCTTTCTCGTACCCACAATAGCTCCATGAGTAATTATTCCTAAGTTATAGGTGGCAAATCCATTTTATTAGGGCTAGCTAGTCTCAAATTCCTGAACTCAAGTGGCCCTCTGGCCTCAACTTCTAGGCATCCATACTACCACTCTCACTTATCCATTTCATGTCTTAAAAGGAATCATTTATTCATTTTATGAGTACACTGTAGCTGTCTTCTGACACACCAGAAGAGGGCATCAGATCCCATGGCAGATAGTTTGTAAATTTGTGATTGCTGGGAATTGAACTCAGGACTTCTGAAAGAACAGTCAGTGCTCTTAACCATTAAGCCATCTCTCCAGCCCTATCCTATTCATTTTTAAGGATCCATTTGAAAGTAGAACATACAGTGCCTGCTCATGATTTAGTCACAAGCTACACCCAACTTGAAGAGAGAGGCTGCTGAATGCTATTCTTGGCTGCCAGCCATTTGCTAAACCAAGCTGAGGTGAGGGCGAAGTTTTATTAGAGAAAGAAGATGGAGAATACAGGAGGAAATGAACAGGAACATTCCTCAACACTCAGACTGAGCCAGAGTGGGAAGAAAGAGTCCTGGCTCCAGCTCTGGGCTGAGCCTTTGTTCCCTTCTCATAAACCCAGCTTGTAGAGCTTGGAGCCATTGCACTTAGATAGGGCCTGAAGCTAGGATACCTACTGAATTAATGGCATCACAGCAGACTATGAGCCAGCTAGAACTCTCAAGGAAGTATTCAGCCACCTTCTGTGCAGCTGGGAACATTAGAACAATTTCCGGGCTGGTTGGTCATGGTTCACATCTGTAGTCCCAGTATTCGGAAGATAGAGGCAGGCAGAGTTTTATGAGTTTGAGGCCAGCCTAATTTATGAAGTTCCAGGCCAGCCAGGACTCATATCGACACCCTATCTGGTCCTATCTCAGTGCTCTCAGGAGTGCCTGGTTCCCTTAGTGTCAAGAAGAATAGGCCTGGCTTCCTTGAAGGGTGTCAGAGTCTACCTCAGGTGTCAGATTCTACCTCAGGGCAACTGCTTCCGGTGGATGGAAACCTGACTACCAACCAACCACCTGCTCTGGAAAGTTCTGTTTTTCTCTCCAGGATGCCTGCGATGCCACCCAGCTTGCAAGACTGAGTCAAAAGCTTTATCTTTGCATTTCTCTAATGTGGCTTCTCCCTGCCTTTTGTTGATGTCTCCCCTGGGATGCTACACCAGCCTCACAGGCTCACAGATGTTTCTTTCAGCAGGTGGTTTTCTGAAAATTCTCCTTGTGGTGATGAAGTGAGCTTTTTTTTTCTAAATGGTATCTCACTATGTAGCCTTGACTGTGCAGGAATTATGTAGATCAGACAGGCCTTGAATTCATAGAGATCTGCCTGCCTTTGCCTCTCTTGAATGCTGATATTAAAAGTGTGAGCCACCCTACTTAGCCCAAATCATTCATTGTTTTGATATCTGCTAGTGCTTGTTAGTTTACCAGGGCAGGGCCGAAGCACAGACTTTGTAAAGAAGGACACATGGTACTACTTTCGGCTTTAGAACCTAAAACAGCGTTGGTAGCAACACCTTTGGGCAGCGCGTTTGCAGCAGCACGCATCTGGGTGTCAGCTTCAGAAACCATGGCAACAGCTCCCATATTTTGGGCTGCTGCCCTAGGACGTGGTTGTTCTTTGTTTGTTTGTAGCGTTTGTTTTCTGCAGGGCACCAAACACAGGGCTACATGCTAAGATGGCAGTCTGCCCATGGCATCTACACCTGCCCTGCAACAGGATTTTACAGTTATGATTCCACTTAATCTTTATAGTAATCCAATGGGGCACATTACTAGTGCTCCCGTTTTTCCAAACAGAAATCTAAAGCCCAGATATTTGCAAGTTCATACTACACTGCATATAGTAAGTTACAGCGTGCTTCATGGCTCATTTAGAGTCATGCAGCCTCAACCAATACCACATGAGACTATGAGCTCAGGTTTCCAACCCTGACCTTTCCCCCTTTGATGGTATGCCTAAGAAACACAGGGTCCTGGGCAATGAGCGACACTAGATTGTAGATCTTCTAAGGATGTGTTTGAGAGCAACCTCCTTTCTGCCAGAGAGAAAATGAAGGTCAGGAACACCCTGGCCCCCAGGCTTCATGGTCAGTCCTAGCTGCTGGGCCCTTGAGCACCTGCTTCTTAGGAGATGAACACACCACCGCTTACTCTTGACCTCTGGTTGACAGCCCTCTGCCTCACCTGTCTCTGGCACAGCCTCTGTGCCAGGAACTGTTATAGCAATTCTTAGACCCTTGGATATCTCAAATCAGGAAGGGCCCTGAGCAGAATGTCCCTCTTTTCTACCCCATTTTCATCTAGTCTGATTCTAGTCTAATGTCTGATTCTCTCAGTTTCGGGGATTCCTTATTAGAACCAGAGAAATCACTGACCTCTTTCCCTTCAGGGCCTTCCAGAAACTTCTGAGATTTCCATAGCTAAAAGGATTCCCAGACTCTTGCAGAGAATTGAGAAGCTCACTATTTGTTAATTCTTGTGGTTTTTCTATAACCAGTCCTTTCTCAAAAACTCAAGTCCTGACTGGTCATATATGTACACACACACACACACACACACACGCATATACATTCATATAAATTTCAGGATGACTCAAAGTTAATTTTCTACTGATACTCCTTAATGATAATGCTAGTACTAGTCATAGCCGTAGCAACTGCTATGCTGGGTGCCGTGGGGCTTCCCCAGCGTCATCTCTCACATAGCGTTCCTTCCAGTTCTGTCCCATGAGGCACACGTGCTATATTGTATTTACTTAGCATTGAAAAATCACCCCTTTATCTTTTTTACTCAAATGCATTTAAAAAGGAAACTATGTAACCACCCTAAATAGGAAGCCACGTTGGAGCTCATAAGCACAAGTTCACTCTGGCCAAGTATGGTGCTTACCACTGTAAGCCCGGGTTTGGAGGGACTGAGGCAGGGGAATTGTAATCTCAAAACACATGACAAACAAAGCTTATACACAAATCTAACTTCTTTTAAAAGTTCATCTAAGCCAGGCAGGATGGCAGATGACTTTAATCACAAGCACTCAGGAGGCAGAAGTAGGCTTATCTCTGTGAGTTCAAGGGCAGCCTGGTCTACATAGAGAGTTCCAGACCAGTCAGGACTATATAGTGAGACCCTGTCTAAAAACAGACAAACAAACAACTACAAAAAACAAGAACAAAAAGTTTATGTGCCTTTCTACAATGGCCGAGAGTCACAGTTGTGCACACTAGGAAGACACCGTGCAATGTGATACCAGAACGAGGAAAAGTGGTGTTGCCATGGGTGGATGGATGACCTCCAACTTCCAATAGTTCAACTTGTTTGTTCTGAGGCCTGTTTTATTTTTCATCCACATTACAGTGGTGCAAAAGTCATTTGCATTTAACAGAAAGCATACTCTTGTTTTGAGACACTCTATTGGCAGCCAGGCTGTGAACTTGATATTTTATTGAGCATGACTTTGAACTTCTTTAAGTATTAATGTTGAGGGGAGGCCTAGGTGCCTCAGTGAGTGTGTGTGTGTGTGTGTGTGTGTGTGTGTGTGTGTGTGTGCACACGCCCGCGCTCGAGTGTTTGTGCTCACGTGCTCATGCGCATGTGTGTCTGACATCAGAGGACAACTTTGTGGGATCAGTTCTCTCATTCTACCTTTACAAGCATTCTGGAATCAACTAGGGTCAAGAATGCCTGGTACATGCCTTTTATCCACTGAGTTGTCTTGCTGCTTCAAAATCTTTGGGCTTCTGAACTTCCTGCCTCCATTGTTTGAGTGCTGGTGCTACAAGTAAACACTGCTGGCCCAGAATGAGAACACACTCTCAATCCTAGCATGCTGGAGGCAGAGGCATGTGAGTCTCTGTGAGTTCAAGGCCAGGCTGAGCTACAGAGTGAGTTCTAGGAACTCTATAGAAAGATCCTGTCTCCACCACCCATCCAAAAAAAGCATACCATTGCTCTGCATTTTATTAGGTGATGAGATCAAACCCAGGGCTTCAAGCATGCTAAGCAAGCATTCTACCAATTAAGCCATAGCTCCAAGTCAGCATTTTAACTTCTTAAAAAAAAAAAATTACACTTAATTATTGTTGTGTGTGAGTACCATGGTATGTGGTACAAGTGTGAATTAATTATTTAAACATTTAGAAAGTCCTAGTTTGCTCCTGTTCTTATTATGAACACTATGACCAAGACGAGCATAGGGTGGGTTTATTTCATCTTAGTCACTTAGCAGGTCATAGTCCATCACTGTCAGCACAGGCATCAGGAAAGTCAGGAATCATGGAGGGCTGCTGCTTACTTCTTGCTCCGTCTGGCTCATGCCCAGCCAGATTTCTTTCTTCTCTGTTCAAACATTGAATGTGTGAGTATGGCAGTGCACACGAGTGCAGGTGCCCAGTTGAATCCCTCTGGAGCTGGAGTTTAATGTGGCCATGAGCTGCCTGATATGGGTGCTAATCCCAAACTGGAAGCCTCTGCAACAGTTGTATGTACTCTCAACGGCTGAGCACAGTCCCTCAGTCCCTCAGCCTATGCAGCCTGGACAAACCTGCTGAAGGATGTGCTCAGAGAGCTGTCTCTCCCACATCAATTAGCAATCAAGAAAACAACCCACAGACATGTCCACAGGCAAGTATCATCTAGGCAATTTCTCAGCGGAGGTTCACTCTTCCCAGGTGACTAGCTTGTGTCAAGTTGACAATAAAACTAACCAGTAGCACACAGGTTTTATAGTGCAGCCCAGGCTGACCAAGAATTCATGATTCCCCTGCTTCAAACTTCCCCATGCTAATGTTGCAGGTGTGTGACAACTCCTCCAACTTTTGCATTTCCTATTTATATTTTCATCTTACAGTGGGTTCATGGAAGCATGAACTCATCATAAATTGGGGAGCACCTGAACCCACTAGATGAAGTGTCAGGTGCTCCTGCTGCCTCCTGCTGCCTCCTACTGTTCTCTATATTGACAGACAGCTTTTACTCCAAATCCATGCCAGCAGTCTACACTCCTCTGTGGACACCTACAGCAGGTCCCGTGATTTAACCTGATACTGTTATGATAGGAATTTAGTGCAGACTCCACAGTATAGGCCAAATTCTACCAGACCGTAGAAGCCAAGCCAAAGCCTAGGCCTTCTGTACTTCTGACCCACTGAGACAGATCAGGGACTGCCACAAGGGGGCACAAAGGCAGACTGGCTCTGGGCCCTGTGCAATTGAAGCCTTCACCCTTGCACTCTCCAACAGCTTTGCCACAAGACATTAGATTAGACAGGCAGAGTGCTTACAGAGTAGAGAAGTCCTTTGTGATATACCCAAGCTAAAATTAGAGGTAGCTATACAAATAACAAAGGCGGAGGGGAATTGTTATTGAGGAAAAACTTTTGTCCCATAAAATGTCCTTGGTAAACTCCCCAAATTAACTCAGATTTCTGGCAATCTGTCAGAGCAGCAAAACCCACAAAGCCTCTGTATGCATGTGTGCAGGCATGTGTGTATTAGTGCTGGGAATTGAACCCAGGGCCTTAACACATGCTATAGTTTACACCACTGAGCTATACTCTCGACCCTTGTTTCCTCTTAATTGAGCTAAAAATAGCTAAGTTTGGAGGTAACAACTAGGCAATACATTGCTGACTCCCATTAGGCTTGATATCTCTGACCTGTGGCCTATGAGGACAGCTGCTTAGGTTCCTTTGCAGAAACTTGAAGGCTGCTTTTGCTGGTAGCATCGAGATCACTTGAGCCTAGAGACAGACTTTAAAAGTGAGATAAGAGGCTTGGCAGTTCTCTTCTGTTGTTCCTACTCCCTTTGCTTCCTCACACTTTGAACTAAATTCTACTTTGCAGACAGACATGTTGCTTATGGAAGAAATGTTTAGTCCAAGACTATCAGAGAACTTGGCCTACTTCCCATCGAATCATTTCTTCTTTCCCATCCTTGGACGTTCTCTGCAGCATAGCAGCTAAAGACTGCACCCTCTCTCAGCCTTACTCTTAGGCTGAAACCAATTCTGAGGACAAAGCATTTATGGAAGTGGATGACATCAAGCCAAGTATGGTGGCCTGTGATCTCAGCCCTGGTAAGGTACAGTCGGGAGGATCTAGAACTTAAAGCCAGTCTTGGTTATATAGTAAAGTCCAAAGCCAGCCTGCGTTGTATGAGATTGGAGTGGGTGGAGGAGCAAATATTGGCCATGGTGGTCCATGTCTATAATCTCAACATTTAGGAGGCGGTGGCAGAAAGGTTGCAATATGTGTAAGGCAAACCAGGATGAGACAGGGAAACTTCATCAAGAAATCAAAGACAGACGTTGAGATGTAGCTCGATTGGCAGAGTGTTTACCTGGTATGTTCAAGGCCCTGTACTCTCTTCCCAGTGTCTCATAAACCAGAGACGTAGACAAGAGTCCAGGGTCATCTAGCCACATAGTGAGTTCAAGGCCAACCTGGAAAACATGAAACCCTGTCTCTAAATAAATAAATAAACAAACAAACAATAAGATAAATAAATAAATAAAATTAAATAAAGGTGACATCAACAACAGAGGAAGCTCAGTTTCTGGGGTTAAGCTACTGCTTCCAGATCAGGATGACAGCGAAGAGCAAGGAAAACACCTTTACTTTCCATACTGTGGCCCTGACCAGTGCTTTAGTTCAGTCTAGAAACCCAAATCTGTGTCTTTGCTAAGTGAGCAACTTATTCACCTCTTTGGCCAATACAAGCTCCTTCTACTCCAGAGCTGAAGTCCCTTCAGGAAGCCTTGTCACATTGCATGCTCTCATTTTTTAGGCCCCACGTCAGCAGAGCCTGCCTCCTGGTAGCAGGTCCAGGTATACATCCAGGCTTCCCAGAAGCCTCTCCTTGGGCTCAATCCTTTGCCGAAAGGGTCCACAAAACTCAGGGACATGTCTGCTTTTGGGGAGTGGTTTAGGCAAAGATGAGTACTCAGAAACAGCCAAAGCACAGGGAAGGTGAGGAGGTGAAGGCCCTCCTGTATGTCCCCTTCCCCAACTCTCCATGGGCTCTCTGCATCCCTTTTTCTGATTCTATTATCAGTTCTACCTCAGGGATCAGCTCAATTGCCTTTGAAGGTTAACTCACTTTCTGGTCCCTTCCCCTCTCTGGAGGTTGGTGAGGAGGTGAGAGCTAAGAGCTTAACTTTCTAGTGTAAGTGTCCACGATTCACTGAAGAATGACACCCAGACTCGAATAGTATGTAAATGCAAAGAGTGTATTATTCTGCAGAAGTCTAGCATGCTGAAACCTCTCCATTAGCAAGATAGAGAGACCCTGAAGTGAGCTCTCAGGACCAGTTTAAAGCACCTTATGTCTATCTATAAGGACATTCCATTACTGCGGCATGGGGGCTGGCTAGAAACTGCTGACCCATTGTCCTTGTTTCAGGTCAGGTGGTGGGGCAGTTTCTGACTAGCTGCTTGAAGCCTGTGTTTTTAGGACTAGTCTCTTTAACTGCCAGTTTGAGGCCTGTCATGGAATTAGCCTAGCCTCCTCACCAGGTCAGGATAGGTCCCTCTGGCGGCAAGTCCCATTTTCCAGAAGCCACCTCAGTAGAATATACACAGCTATGACTGAAAAGACTAGGAAAAGAGCACTAGTTCCTGTTCTTAGTGCTAAGGAGAAAACTCAAAGGTTTCAGGGACTCTGTGCCCGGACCTTGGGAAAGAAGGTGTGATTGCTTAGACTGAAGAGATCTGAAGGAGCTGCAGGCAAGTAAGACAGACTTTACTCACTCTGGCTGAAGGTTGCTAGGCAGGTAGCCACTAGTCAGCACTCAGCAAGCACCTGGCACATGTATGAACTGCACACAGGCAGATACAACTACAGACAAATATGCACAGGCAGACAGTTGATGTTGGAGGAGACGGACTATAGGAGTACTTTTTGGCTACTTTTTTGGGTTCTTTTACCTACCACCTTTCTCCACCCTTATTCTACCCCAATCCCTTCAAATCCTCCAACACTAGGTAGGAGAGAAAGATTAGAGGGGAAGGGTGTGTATACCTCTTTAGACTATTTCCTGCTGATTAAAGGCATTGAGTCCCTTGGGGCAAATCCAATCTTCGTCCTTAGGATATCTCCAACCAGCAATAGCAAAAGCAGCAAACACAACAACAGGAATCAGCCGAGGCAGGGCTTTCAATGGTGGGAGCAGCAGCAGCCACCTCCGCAAACCCTCTCAGGGCGAGTTTCCAGAATTCCAAATATAAATTATCTGCTGCTGACAAAAATTACGCCCGTCCTAGAGCAGGAGACAAATCACAGCAGCTGTTTTAGTTAGGGTTTGGTTACTGTGAAGAGACACCATGACCAAGGCAACTCTTATAAAGTGAAACATTTAATTGAGGCTGGCTTCAGTTTTAGAGGTTCAGTTCATTATCATCATGATGGGAAACATGGCAGCATGCAGGCAGATGTGGTACTGGAAGAGCCAAGAATCCTATATCTTCATCCTGGCAGCCAGGAGGCTCTCTTCTGTCTTCTGTATTGGGTGGAGCTTGAGCACTGTGAGCCCTCAAAGCCCATCTACATGGTGGCTCACTTCCTCCAACAAGGCTACACCTCTTAATAGTGCCACTTTCCACAGGACAAGCATATTCAAACCACCACAGTGGCTGCAGACAATCTGAAGTAACCCCATATCCCACACCTGGGATTAAAACAAAAACATAATCACATAACATAACTGGTTTTTTGAATCTTTTTTTTTTTTTTGGCTTTTTCGAGACAGGGCTTCTCTGTGTAGCCTGGCTGTCCTGGAGCTCACTCTGTAGACCAGGCTGGCCTCGAACTCAGAAATCCGCCTGCCTCTGCCTCCTAAGTGCTGGGATTAAAGGCGTGCACCACCACCGCCCATAACTGGTTTTTTAAAGAAACCAAAATTCTCACTACAATGGACTCCTACCTCAAGGCCATATTTATACAAAAGCACATAAAAATAGTACTCTGACTTTAGTGAAAGGATTCCTAATGATATCCTGCTACACTCATAAACCTGAGCCTAGCTTCATCAGAGAGGCTTCATCCAGCAATTGATGGGAACAGATGCAGAGACCCACAGCCAAACAGTAGGCAGGGCTCATGGAATCCTGTGGAAGATGGAGAGGAAGGATTGGAGGAGCAAGAGGAATCAAGGATACTATAAGAAAACAGTCCACAGAATCAACTAACTGGGGTTCATAGAGGTTCACAGAGACTGAATTGACAACTAGGGAGGCTGCCTGGGTCTGACCTAGGTCCTCTGCATATATGTTATGGTTCTGTAGCATGGTGTTCGTGTGGGACTTGTAACAGTGAAAGCAGAGGCCGTCTCTGACTCTGTCGCCTACCTTTGGGACCCTTTTCCTCCTAGGGGTTGCCTCATCCAGCCTTAATATGAGGGGAGGTGCCTGGCTTACTGCAACTTGACATGCCATGTTTGGTTGATATCCCTGAGAGGCCAGTCCTATTCTGAGGGGAAATAACAGAGGAATGAGCCTGGGGGAGAGGGAAGATTGGAGGAAGGGTCTGGGAAGAGAGGAGGGAGGGGAAAATGCTGTTAGGGTATAATATATGATAAAATAATAAAAAGTAGCACTCTGCCAAAATAAAGTTAAGTGATAGCCCCCCCATCCCTAAGCTGTCTTTGCCATTTCTTGTCATGATACATTCCCAGTACTTAGGTAGAAGCAAAAAAGTCAGAAATTCAAGGCTAGCCTGGGCTATGCAGACCTTGTTTCAAATTTTAAGGTAGAGAATAATGGGTGTGGTGGCACACATCTTTAATTCAAGCGCTGAGAAGGCACAGGTAGGTGAACCTCTGTGAGTTACAGGCCAGCCTGGGCTAACCATATCTCTAAATAGTAAGGATGATAGTAAAGTGGAGAAAATTGAGGAAGACACTGACCTCAACCTCCAAGCAGACACATACACAAACATGCATATGCACATGCACCTCCACACACACGAACATGCATGTGCACATGCACCTCCACACACATGAATATGCATGTGCACATGTACCTACCACACACACAAGAACATGCATATGCACATGCACCTCCACACACATGAATATGCATATGCACATGCACCTCCACACACATGAATATGCATGTGCACATGTACCTCCACACACACGAACATGCATGTGCACATGCACCTCCACACACACGAACATGCATGTGCACATGTACCTCCACACACACGAACATGCATACTCACCTTTCACATGCACAAACATGTACTATATATAACAGCAACACCAAATATCAACCTCTGATCTCTGAGCAGACACATATACAAACAGGCATGTGCACCTGCACATATGCAAACATGTACACACTCGACAGCAACAAGCATTGGGATGTAGCTCAATGGTCACTCCCTCGTTATGTGTGTTGGGAGAATTTTCTCCAAGGGGGAAAGGGGAAAAATAAATTCTATCCTTCCCCCTTTCTAATGTTCCAATAACAAACCAACATTCAATCCACCAAAACTCCTCCTGGGGAACCAGCAGTTTATTGGGTTTATATAGAGCTGTGAGAAGAGTTACGGGCAGGAGCATGGGTGGCCCTAAAGTAACCTCTCTGGAAGGTCTGTAGTTGCCATAGATGGTAGTTGCTCCGTAGTTACACAGGAGGAGCCTTTTCTTTGGCCTTTCCTAGTCTACAGATTCTAGCTCTTCCCCTAGACCCCAGGGAAATGTACAACTAGGTTAGAATTATATACAGCTGGTTGGGAGAAGTCCCATGACCTTTCCACTCTCCTGCTAAGAGAAAACTGCAATAGTCAAGAAAGGCCCGGGTGTGATGTCTTTGGTAAACAGACCCACTGGTTTTATTTTTTTTTTTTTTTTTTTTTTTTGGTTTTTCGAGACAGGGTTTCTCTGTGTACTCCTGGCTATCCTGGAACTCACTCTGTAGACCAGGCTGGCTTCGAACTCAGAAATCCGCCTGCCTCTGCCTCCCAAGTGCTGGGATTAAAGGCGTGCGCCACCACCGCCCGGCTTACCCCACTGGTTTTATGAAGATGGTGGTTGTTCAGAAGACCATGCTGTGCCACACTGTAGAAGTTCATGAGGTTGCTTCCTAGCACTGAGGAGAAAAAAAAGGAGAGAAGCAAACCCCATGCATTACCTTACACCCCAGGGTCCTTGAAACTTAGCTGTTATGATAAAAAACAAAAAAAAAAAACAAAACACAAAAAAAACAAAAACCTGGCGCACCCAGAGACAGTATAAGAAGGCCACATAGTAGTCAGTCTAGCTACGTCCCAGCTAATAGCCACCGAGCTATTGTTACCCTCCAGACTTGTGAGTGAACAGAGAATGCAAGTGAGTTCAGTCCTGACTGGGTAGTTAACTCCAACAACTGACTCTTCAGAGAAGGCCCAAGATATTCTCAAGTCTAGTTTGCTTGGTTATTTGGTTGGTTCTTCAAGACAGATTTTTCTCTGTGTATTGGTCCTGGCTTTGGAACAGATAGACTAGTAACATTGTAAAATTTCAGTTCTGAGTTTTGCTGTGTTATTATTTCCTTTTATTTATATGCAATAGTAGTAAGACATTCCAAAACCCTTAAATATTAGGGCATTCTGGGAGCCAGAGACATCACAGGAGAATATGGAGACCTTAGATTGTAAGGTATACCAAATCATTTTGTTGTTGTTGTTTTGTTTTGCTTTGTTTTTTTTTTTTCAGAGTCTCTCTATGTAGTTTCTGCATACCAAGTATCTCTGCAGACCAGATCTGCCTGCTTCTGTCTCCCAGATGTTGGGATCAAAGGCATGTGCCATTCTACCCAAGACTACATACTCTCTTCTGATACTTGCCTTGACCAAGGGGATGGAAGGCAAGGAATATAACTTAAAATCATAATCTGTGACTCCAGAATCATTTGATATGACTTAGAATAACTCAGTGCATATGAGAGAGAAGTTTGCCACCAGAGGGCTCTGATAAGAGATAAGCCTTAGAAGCAAGCCCCTGGCAGGGCATCAGGTGGCTCAGATACCAGCCTAGCTTAGGGCAGAACCTTGATGTGCTAATCAACCAACCCCAAGGTGGCACTGATATGCTAGTGAACTGGTAGTACAAAGCTACTCCCCAATGAAATGATACAAAAATTGGAACTTTGGAGATAGTCTCTAAGATCATATTGCCATATTCTAAGACATGGCTTCTCCAGCCTCTGTGTCAATACCCATTGGCAACAAGATTTGTGCACGGTCCTGGCCTCGGTGACCACTGGGCTTCGTGTGCTGCCACAGGACCCACACAGTCAGTACTAGCCATTGGCCTAGGCTTTCAAAGACTTCCTGGACCCCCCCCACACACACACACACACACACTAGTGCCATCCTCTCAGCTTGCCATAGCTGAAGGACTTAGCAGTCATGGGTTGACCCCAAAAGCTTCCTAAGAGTCCTCATTAGAGAAGATTCCCCTGCAGCAGCATTTCTGCATAGACAACCATTCCCCTTGGTGAGGTGTCTATTTAACTTTTATATCAGTAGGGTATTATAAGGAATGTCTGTTTGAATAACAGAGGATACTGAAAGGCAAATCTTATGTGGACATCCTAATTGCTGGATGCCTTTCATCCCATAGGCCGTGCTCTCTGCATTTAAGCTGACCTTTAACTTCTAATCTTCCTATCTCACCTCTAATTGTTGGAATTAAAGGCTTGTGGCCATACACCTGATGACTGCTAGCTATTTTTCATCTGTGTTTTTTTCCCCCTACAACTCAGCACTCAATATGTAGCCCTGGCTGGCCTAGAACTTGATCTGTAGACCGAAGCTGGCCTCATAGAGATCCACCTGCCTCTGCCTTCTCAGTCTTGGGACTAAAGGTGTGTACTACCGTAGCCCAAGGCTGATAGCAAAGGAGAGGTGCTACAGGAGTGCTCCCCACCCCTACCCCCCCAACTCCAGTGGCCCTGAAAGTCAGTGCTACCAGAGGAGGTCACTCCCCAGGGCAGGGGCCCACCGACAGCTCTGTCATCTGGACACACTCATTTTCCTTTTCTGACCATTAAGTCCGTCTGGCTACAGATCACAAGGCTTTGGTCTGTCCTCTGTCCCCCTGACTAAATGCTTTCCTCCACTCTTGCAAAATACACTTCAATTATAAAATTAACCCCCTACAATCCCATCATGGAGTGTTCTTCCTAGCTCCGTGCAGTCTTATCCTAGCCTCTCTTTTCTGAAAAGCCATTTGGGAGGGTTCTGTTAGTTTGATTTTTGACTGTTTGGGGAAAATGAGCATTTATAATTTAACACTTCTTTCCTGAGTCCCTACAGTATCATATGGACTATACTAGTGTAGCGCAGTAGTAACTAGAGAGACACTTCCTTCTTTTTTTTTTTTTTTGGTTTTTTCGAGACAGGGTTTCTCTGTGTAGCCCTGGCTGTCCTGGAACTCACTCTGTAGACCAGGCCGGCCTCGAACTCAGAAATCCGCCTGCCTCTGCCTCCCAAGTGCTGGGATTAAAGGCGTGCGCCACCAACGCCCGGCTGAGACACTTCCTTCTTCCTGGAGCTTCGTGAACAGCTGAGCACAGTTATAAAAGAGCAAACAGATAAGAATCTCACTGCACTATGCTTCGTAAAGTACCTTGCTTGGCTAAGAGGAGCTTCATCATTTAAGCAAGGCCGGAAGGAAGTTCTGTCATCAGCACTCCTGTTTACTTCTTAAGAGGACACTGGTACGCATCTGACACATCACACTACAATGTATTTATTGAGTGGCTGTTTCGTTCCACTACCATCTCTTTGCTGCCTGGACATAGTAAGTGCTTAATAAACATTTACCGACTAAATGAATACTGTTAGGAATTAAATACCCAAAGCTGGAGGCCAGCTTGGTCTACATAAATAGTTCTGGGACACCCAGAACTGTATAATAGAGAGACTCTATGTCAAAAAAGACCAAGAGAAATAATAAAGTAAACAAAACAATATGATTGATATCAATGGATGAAAGAAGAAATCAGAAAATACTTTTTCTTTGTAGACACTGAAGCAGATGGACCATGTGTTCTGGGTGAGATCACTCATTTAAGACTGACGCAAACTTAGCCGGGTGATAGGGGTGCGCATCTTTAATTCCAGCACTTGGGAAGCAGAAGGAAATGCATGTCTGAGTTCTAGGACAGCCTGGTTGATAGAATGAGTTCCAGGACAGCCAGGGCCACACAGAGAAACCCTATCTTAAAAAAACAAACAAACAAACAAACAAACCCTCAAACTAAACTAAAAGAATAATGCAAACAAACAAAATCAGAAAGATTTGTGTGTGTGTGTGTGTGTGTGTTTAATTCTGGGAATGAAATCATATATATTTATGGGCTAGGATCTGTGTGGTTCTGGTTCCCAGCCCCTCAAGTCTCACAGTCCTGCAATCAGTGTACGGGGAGAGGGCTGAAGTCTGCTTAAGGCTCAGTACTGGGGCAATGTGCTTCCTAACTCTACATAAGCAGCAGGCCTTCAGGCCCCATTTACTACGATCAGGATCAGACATTTTTGTTTTTGTTTTAAAGTTATTTATTTCCAGCTTGTGTATATGAGTGTTTTGCCTGCATGCATCCTCAGAGGCCAGAAGAGAAGAGATAACCCTCTGGAACTAGAGTGGCAGACAGTTGTGAGCTGTCTGTCATGTGGGTGCTGGCAATCAAACCCAGGTCCTCTACAAGAGCAACAAGTGCTCTTAGCTGCTGAGCCATCTCTCCAGCCCCTACTGACCAGTTCTTAGTTTGTTTGTGTTGCTATTAAAAAAAAAAAAAACAGAAACAAAAACAAAAAACAAAGACTGGATATTTTAATTTAAGAAAGAGCTTAATCAGAGGAAAGGAAAAGGCAATCGAAGTTTTATCTTAGGACGCTGAGGCGGGAAGACATGTTCAAGGACTCGGTTACATACAAAGCAGCTTCATTTAAGAAAAACTAACCAGCTATGAAAAATATGCCTTTGATCCCAATAAAGGAGAGCAGAGGCAGGCAGATCTCTGTGAGTTCAAGGCTCGCCTGGTCTACATAGTGAGTTTTAGGTCAGTCTGAGCTACATAGTGAGACCCTGTTTGTTTTCCAAGTAAAAGAAAAGAGGATTATTTAGCCGTGGTTATTATAGCTGGGATAGCCATCAGAATGGGAGTAATATCTGGTAGGGTACCTCAAGTTGTGTCACAATATGAAGGTTGGCATCACATTGGCAGGCAGAACTCTCACTCTGAAAACAGGATCTCACCATGCAGCCCAGGCTACCTGTGACCTCACAAGTCACATTCCTACTTTACTCTCCATGCCGGGCTTATAGGCACCACCTGACCTGTGGGCTTGCTATTATGTAACAATCACCCTGCCAAGAGACTCTCCCATTCTTGGAGGACCATCATGTTTCCCTTATTCTGTTTCTTAGAAGTGAGTCACTATGTCTAGTCTGTCCCTGTCACTATCTGCAAAGCACAGAGAGGATTATAGCTTAGGCCTTATGGCCTTGTCACACTCAGATGACTGACTATGGTCAAAGGATGCAAGTAGTCTACCTTCTGAGGTGGCACCAGCGCATGCTTAAATGGGGTGGGGAAAAGAGAGAAGAAGCCACCGCATCTCTATTTGGACAGGAATGAAGTTTAAAATGACTGCCCTAGCCAGGCAGTGGTGGCACACGCCTTTAATCCCAGTACCTGGGAGCAGAGGCAGATGGATTTCTGAGTTCAAGGCCAGCCTGATCTACAGAGTGAGTTCCAGGACAGCCAGGGTATACAGAGAAACCCTGTCTCAAAGAAGAAAAAAAAAGAAAGAAAGAAAGAAAGAACTGCCCTATAACACAGAAACAATGACTAATAAGCCATGAACATTGAGACAATGTCTGGCCAGCACAGGACACAGCAGCCGTTCAGACCTGTCTCCCCAGCTCTGACCACTTCCTACGTTTGTGGGCTGCAATGCAATTCACATCAACAGACAATTCAGAATAGAGTGAGCTTAGTCTGTGCCGAGCAAAAAGTTAACTACAGATAAAAACCAGACATGATACTTCAGCCTCCTGAGCACTAAGGTTATAAGTATGAGCCGCAAGAGCGGCCGGCCATTTAATTAAGGCATTCCCGAGGAGTGGAGAGCTTCCCCAGCCCAGGACTGGCTAGCAGTAGTCCAATCCATGACCTCTCAACCTACACAGTGGTCCAGCACTACTTACAGATTTCTTATAAACTTAGCAGACTGTTTCTGCAGACATTCCTGTATTCTAAGGCAGGATGGAGAAACAAGGAAGCCATGGGGACACAGGAAGGAAAGGAGGCCTCATTCCAGAGTCTGGTCGAAGCCTCCTGCCTGCTGAGAATCAACTATTCTAACACAATTAGCTGTGAATGCTGGTGGTACAGGGACAATATAAGATTGACAAGATGGCATCTGTGCCATGCCGGGCAGTGGTGGCGCACGCCTTTAATCCCAGCACTTGGGAGGCAAAAGCAGGTGGATTTCTGAGTTCGAGGCCAGCCTGGTCTACAGAGTGAGTTCCAGGACAGCCAGGGCTACACAGGGAAACCCTGTCCCAAAACAAACAAACAAACAAAAACAAAGATGGCTCAGTGCATAAAGATGCTCACTGTGATGCCTAGCAACCTGAATTCGCTCCCTAGAACCTATGTGATGTAAGGAGACTTATTCTCTGATAGCTACGTGTGCACCCTCAAATAAATAAATAAATAAATAATAATAAATAAATAGGTTCGTTCATTAATTAATGTGGCCAGATGTTAGTTAGAATAGTAGGATAGATTTTGTTTGTTTTTGAAGTGCCGAGGCTTAAACCTAGAGCCTCAGAGATTCCAGAGAAATGATCTATTACTTAGGCAATCCCAGTCCTGACAGGGACAGATCTGGATCAATAATAAACTTTCAATTGAGTTCAGTAGGACTTGAAACCAACTCTGCTTTCTGTAGAGGAGAGTGAGGGGGGTGGAAGAGATACGTGGTGAGCTCAGCAGAAGTAACCATTACAAACACTAGAAAGGAAGTATTGGTTCATGTGAAACCCACTGGGGTGATGTGTGGAAGTACCATCCTTCAAGGCTGGGGACAGACTTCAGATTGTAGCTAGAACAGACAACATTGTTCTTATGTCCACACATGTTCACATGGCTCCTTACGTAGCTCAGGATAGCCTTGAACTTGCGATCATCCTGCTGAGTTTATAGGAATGTTTGTCTATGTACCTGAATGTACCTGACTTCAACAAGTCAGACAGGTAGACAGACAAAACATAGGTACATATATGTGCTGCACATACACACATACGCACATACACACACACAGAGAGAGAGAGAGAGAGAGAGAGAGGAGAGAGAAAGAGAGAGAGAGAGAGGAGAGAGGAGAGAAAGAGAGAGAGAGATGGCTTTTTGTGTTAAAGTCTTATATGGCACCAAGGTGAACCTACCTAGAACTAGCCATCCTCCTGCCCCAGCCTCCTGGGTGCTAGCATCCCAGGTGGGTGCCTCTATGCTCAGCAACAGTAAATTCTTTTAGCTGCCTTGAGTTTTCTGGGGCACTGTAAGTGGAGACGGGGTAACAATAGGGATCATAACTTGAACTGTTAGAAACTTAATGTTTGCTCAAATATTTGTAAGTTTGGGCTTTAGCGAAGAAAGGGCTCAGGCTAGAGCTTGGACACAGGTCTGAGACTTGGTTTAGGCTGTCCAGGCTCTTTCCTTCCAGCTCAGGTGAAAAGGTCAGAGGTCAGGGCCACTCCTCTGACTGGCTCCATCCTCTCACTGAACAGAGGTCTGTGCCCTCTTTGCTCAGAATGGTCTATTTTAGGGTGTTCATGTCCACACCTTCCCTTTGAAGGTGGTATCAGAATGGTTTTGTGGTTTCTATTGGAGTTGGCAGGGCTTGCTCTGTTCTCCAGGAACAAGGGGTCTTCTGGGCTCACACCAGCAAGGATGCATGAGGCCACTGAAGTCCTGACTAACCAGTCCTGAGGGACAAAACCAGTCTGTCCACAAGACCTAATCCCTGCAGAGCAAATGTGACCCAGGATAGGCAGAGAAGGAACTTGATACAGCTCCATGGTGGAGAATGCATGGGCCCTCAGGGTGCTGGGAGGCATAAGAGCTTTTACACTGTCTCCTTTACCCACACTGTGCTTCTCAGTTCCCGTGTGCTCTAACCTCTGCTGGCCACAGTCAACATCAACACGTCTTCGGTGATGAGAAACACCACAACCTACCACCACCCCTGGCGATTTTGTTGCTGTTGTTGTTTTAAGAGTAGCTTACAGAGCACGAGAGGACCCAGGGGTGGTGATACACCCAGTGATGGTAACGCACGCCTTTAATCCTAGCACTGGGAGGCAGAGACAAGTGCAAGTCTGAGTTCCAGGCCAGCCTAGAATACAAAGTAAGTTCCAGGACAGCCGTAACTATACAGAGAAACCCTGTCTTACAAAACCATAAATATGGCTAGGGGGATATGCCTGTGTGAGTGTAGGTCCCCAAGGAGGCCAGGACAGGGCAGTGGAGTCCCTAGAACGAGAGTTACACATAGTTGTGAGCCACCTAACACAGGTTCTGGGAATCAAACTTGGGTCCTCTGTAAAGGCAGAATACCTTAACTATCTAACCATCTTCCCTTACACTAATAAGTATGTATCCTGATTTTGGTTTTGGTTTCATTTTTTTCTTGAAACAACATCTCTCTACATAGCCCTGGCTGTCCTGGAACGCTCTGCTCTGTGTAGACCAGGCTGACCTCAAACTCACGAGATCTGCTTGCCTCTGCTTCCTAAATGCTGGGATTAAAGGTATGTGTCACTATTTCCAACTCAAATGTATCTTTTTTAGCCAATCAGTTCGGGTTCAATTTCAGTCCAATTTCTGCTCTTGAGTCTTAACCTCAGTGTCTTCACCTGTTGAATAATTTGCTTTGGGGTTTGCATGTACTTATGCATCAAAAGCTATTAGAACCATGTCTGGCGTATAGATAGATTCAGCATAGTGGCATACACTTTCAGCACTCAGGAGACAGAGACGGGCACATCTCTGTGATTGTGGGCTCTCCTGGTCTATGTAGTAAGTTCCAGGCCAGTCAAGTCTGTTCTTAAATAGGAAGAATGTTTAACTTAGATACAAGGACAGGAGGGAGTTAACTAGGAAAGAAAAGACTTGTGGAGAAAGAGTAAGACACATTCAAAGATGGGTGAAGGCTTCCCACGGGAGCCCTAAGTTCCCAGCAATAGCTAATGATAGGGTTTTGGGATTCCATTGCTCAATAGATCCCTAAGACACTCCTCTCATCTGTATCCTTTCTCCTTTTCAATGAGTGAGATTTTAGTTGCCTCGGACAAAACTGTAATTAGATACAATTAAACATGGAACAGAAAGGTCCCATAAAGGGGTTAAATGTCTTTTAAGTGGGTTTTCTTGTGAAATTCCTAGAAACCTTCAGGCTTATAGCTGGGAAAGGAGAAAGGCAACAGGCGCTTAGGCCATAAGCAGGATTCATTAACATTTTCACATTCATTAGAAACATCTCTATGTGGAAAAAATTATTGTTTCTATGTAGGCAATCTCCATAGCAAAACATTGTTAACTCTATTGGAATTTTAAAAACATTAGGTTTATTTTTATGTGTATGAGTATTTTGTTTGTATGTATGTCTGTGCACCATGTACATGTAGTACCCGTGGAGGTCAGAAGGATTTCTGATATCCTAGAACTGGAGTTACAGATGGCTGTGAATGAATTATATGTGTGCTGGGAATTGAATCCGGGTCATCTGAAAGAGCAACAACCACTGAGCCATCTCTCCAGCCCCACAGATTGAAAGTCTTGGCTCTCAGTTGGCAAGACAATTCAGATTCAACCAGGTTCCCAGGCTCTTTTCTATTACCATGTTTCAGACCCAGATTGCTTGGATTCAAATCCCAAAACTCACCTGTTAGCTCTGTGATCTGGGGACCGTCTTTCTGAACTTCAGCATCCTGTGTAACATGTCCATGAATAAGAGCCTAGGCATACTGAGAGGATTAAATGAGTGACTAGCTGAAGTGCGTGATATATGTAAGTATCATAATCCAGGAAAGAAAGCTACAGACTGCCAAGAATATAAGGCCAAATTCATCTTTTATTAGCTAGCAACAAAAAAAAACATGCTCTTGTCCTAAAGAGCTCTTGACACTAAAGCTCAATAGTACAGAGATCTTTAAAAACAAACCTCACTGTAACTTTAATTTTTTATCAAAGCCTACTTTTAATGATGTTCTTAAATGCTTTAACCTCCTTCTAGCCCACCACCCACCAGAAGTAGTGGAAAAGAAAGGATACATGGGAAGTGGACCTGTTTAGAAATAGTTCTTTGGAGCAAATCCCACCTGCTTTGTCAGGAAATCAGCAGTTCAGTCCACAGGTCTGCAGTAGCAGCTCATCACTCAAAAATGCTTTATGGATATACCAGCTGTCCAGTTCAGTAGAGTTAAGATAGCAGCAGCAGTAGCACGACCTAGCAGGAGCAGCCAGGCCCCAGCCGAATAGGCATGAGTCAGCAGGAGGCACTAGTATCACCCGGAAGAAGTTCTTTGTTGTGCCTCTCTTAAGAAAGCAAAATATCAGGGAAGACTCAAGACAAGAATCGTTTAGCTCTGCAAGCAAGGTTGAGTCCTATTTATACTCCCTCCAAACATCACATGTCCTTTCACGTGCTTGCTTTAGCAGAACATCCTTTCACCTATGTCTGCTTCACGAAACATTCCTCCACCTGTCTGCTTTAGCAAAACATCCTTTCACTTGTGTCCGATTCAGGAAAACACTCCTTCATGTGTTTGCCCCAGCAAAACACCATCCGTCACAACTGGCTTTCCAAAGAACCCTTAAATTTCCACTTCATCTCACAATTGCTTTCTCAGGTGTAGGTCGGGGAAACCCTGGTAACATTTGTATTGACTCTAAGTTCAGCAGATATTTTCGTTATCCATCTGGGCCGTGGTCAGAGTCATGAAAAGTCCTGTGATGGGAATGTCTTGTCAAGATGAACATGACTGTTCGGGAGCTGGAAATTGCCTGAGCAGACACAACACGCAGCCAGGGTGAAATCAGATGTCTTAGTCATTGTTCTAGTGCTGTGAAGAGACACCATGACCAAGGCAGCTCTTATAAAAGAAAGCAATTAACTGGGGCTGGCTTACGGTTTGAGAGGGTTAGGCTGTCATCATGATGGGAGCATGGCAGGAACACAGTGACACTCATGGCAGTGGCATGGTAGCTGTGAGTTACATCCTGATCCAGGTAGGGGATGAAGATGTGGGGGGGGGGGGGCGTGGAAGAAGAGAGAGGGGGAGGGGGAAGGAGAAGGCTCGGGTACAGGTTTTTGAACTCTCCAAACCTACCCATAGTGACATATTTTCTCCAATAAGGCCACACCTCCTAATCCTTTTGAAATAGTGCCTCTCCCTGAGGACTAAGCATTCAAGGATCTGATCCCATGGGGGCCATTCTCATTCACAGCACACAGAATTAGGTGTTATTACCTTGGTCACTTCATAAGTCTTTGACTACACTCAGCTACACTGCACTGTATTCACGCTAGGCTCCACTAAGGATGACTAAGGCTGTGATCGTAGTTCCCTAGTAGCATGAAAATAAAACAATAAGTAAGATTTGAAAATTAAAAAATACAGCAATGACTGGGTCACACTTAATTGGTGTTCCATAAATATGGATTGATATCTATCATCTATCCTCTATCTCAGCCTTGGGGATCACATCCCAAGACTTTATTTTTTTATTCTTTTTTTCTCTTTTTTGGATAGGTTAAGTGTAGTTGAGACAAGAGCTTCCTTTGTTGCGCAGGCTAGCCTCAGCCTGCCAGATGCTGGGATAAGCATATACACCCATGTCAGTTCTAGTCCTTTGTTCATTAAAGAATGGGGGACAGAAGGAAATGAACTGGCCAGTCACCTGTATCCCAAAGGACCCTCTCATTCCTTCACTTTCTGCCAGCTGGCAGGTCTTGATTTATTTATCAAATAAGTTGAACATTGCTAACTCTGAAATCTAAATGTTCCCTGATCTTGAAGGTAGGTAGGTGTATGTGTGTGTGTATATGTGTGTGTGTATATGTGTGTGTGTATGTGTATGTTTGTGTGTGTTATGTGTGTATGTGTATGTGTGTGTGTGTCTATGTGTGTATGTGTGTGTATGTGTGTGTATCTGTGTGTGTGTATATGTTTGTGTATGTGTGTGTATGTATATTTGTGTGTGTGTGTGTGTGTGTATGTGTGTGTGTGTATCTGTGTGTGTATCTGTGTGTGTATATGTTTGTGTATGTGTGTGTATGTATATTTGTGTGTGTGTGTATGTGTGTGTGTGTATCTGTGTGTGTATATGTTTGTGTATGTTTGTGTGTGTATATGTGTGTATGTGTATGTTTGTGTGTGTATGTGTGTGTATGTGTGTATATGTGTGTATGTATGTGTATATGTGTGTGTGTGTCTATGTGTGTCTGTGTGTATCTGTGTGTGTATCTGTGTGTCTGTGTGTGTATGTGTGTGTGGTGTATCTGTGTGTGTATATGTTTGTGTATGTGTGTATGTGTGTGTATGTATGTGTATATGTGTTGTGTGTGGTCTATGTGTGTCTGTGTGTGTATCTGTGTGTGTATATGTTTGTGTGTGTGTGTGTGTATGTATATTTGTGTGTGTGTTGCATGTGTGTGTTTGTGTGTGAAGGTGGGTAAGGAGAAGCACCACACACCAAACTGGAGCCAGTTCTGTGCTCCCATCACATGATCTGAGGATCCAAGTTCAAATTGTCAGGCTTGAAAACAGGGAGACAGCAGGTACACTAACTCACTGAGCCTGTTTTTAAATTTTATTTACATGTGTGTATATATTCAGGTGCCAGAGAGGGTTGTGTGGTTCCTTGGGGCTGCAGGTGTTTATGAGCACCTGATGTGGCTGCTGGACTGCAAACGTGGGTCCTCTGATAGAGCGGCAAGTGTTCTCCAGCATTTTAAAATCTTATTTATTTATTTTATTTATTTATTTATTTATTTTTGAGACAGATTTTCTCTGTGTAGCCCTGGCTGTCCTGAATTCACTCTGTAGACCAGGCTGGCTCAAATTTAGGGATCTGCCTGCCTCTGTCTTCTAGATGCCGGGATTAAAGGCGTGTATCACTACCACCCAGCTAGAAAATCTTTTTTCTTGCTTTTTTGTATATGGGTGAGGTGTTTTGCTTGCGAGTGTGTCTGAGTGCCATGTGGATGCCTGATACCTGGGGGAGGCCAGAAGAGGGGACAGGATCATCGGGAACTGGAGGTACGAACAGCTGAGGTGTGGATGACTGGGTGGGTGCTGAGACTCATACCCTGGTCCCCTGAAAGAGCAGCAATACTTTTTAAACCAATGAGCTGTCTCTCCAGCCCCCACTGAACTATCTTGGCAGACTCAATCTAATCTTTTGAGTGCCAACATGATGCCACCTTGGGCAGTTCCACACGTGACACTTTATGTGACTCCGTAGAAAACATGAGAGAATTTTTTTTTTTTTTTTTTTTTTGTTTTTTGTTTTTGTTTTCGAGACAGGGTTTCTCTGTGTAGCCGGGCTGTCCTGGAACTCACTCTGTAGACCAGGCTGGCCTCGAACTCAGAAATCCGCCTGCCTCTGCCTCCCAAGTGCTGGGATTAAAGGCGTGCGCCACCACCGCCCGGCGACATGAGAGAATTGAGAATACATAATGTTATTGCTTCTTGGCCTGTGGATCAATATAAAGGCTGTAGCATTACTTCTAAGAGTGTGTATACCTCACATAGGAAAGAAATAAATGTATTTGGGCTTTTGTCCCTTTCTCAAGGGTCTCCTTATATTCTCTGTTCCTCTCAGCCCCCTGTTCCTCTAGGAAGGAGGCTTCTGCTTGCTGGCCCATTCTTCAAGGGAATAACAAAGACCAGAAGTGCTTTTCAAGGATTTCCCAGCAAGTTGCAAGCTACATGCCTTGTCTGGCTCTCCCTCAGATTAGCAACAACTGTATTTTCTCTGCGCTTCCTGTAAGTCAGGGCCTTGTAATACCCCTAATATTAGAACCCAGTCTAACCAGGCAGGGCCCGCTTTAGTGTTCATGACATGGCTGTGGTGCTAACCCCTCAAGTCTGGGTTTTGCATTCTCTATTCACCACATGGATGATACAGATGGGGAAGCTGACAGATAAGTCAGAAATGGCTACCCAGTGCTAGTGCTTACTTGCTTTATTCTTCATTTTATTTCTGAGACACTCACTATGTGTCCTTGCTGGTCCTAGAACTCACTAGTACCCTTCCATCCTGTACCTAAACATAGTGTCATTGAACCAACAACCTTGGAGGGCAGCTAAAGGGGCCTTTGTAAAGTTAGGTCTAGGAATGCAGGATGAGCAGAGTGGTGGGGAGGGTTGGGAAGCATTGGGGGAGTCAGGACAGAAGAGTCCCTGCTTGTCAAGGAGTAAGCATTGTAGGGATGTTCTCCTTATGGACTGAAAGTATAGCTCAGCGGTAGTATGAGAAAAAAAGAATCCTAGCTGGGTGTAGTTGGTATAGCTTAGAACCCCAAGACCTTACAATGGAAATGTTCCAGAACCAGTCGGACTACATGAGCAAAATCCATATTGTAAAAAAAAAAAAAAGTGTGTAAAAGTGTGTGTGTGTGTGTGTGTGTGTTCTAGGATAGTGGGCAAATACCTTTAATCTCAGCATCAAAAGTTAGAGGCAGGTCACTGTGAATTCTAGGCCAACCTGGTCTACATAGCAAGTCCCAGGCCAGCCATGGCTTCACAGTGAGACTCTGAGAGGGAACTGGAGAGCTGGCTCAGCAGTTAAGGGAGCTTACTGATCTTTAGGAGATAACATTTCAGTTCCCAACACCTATGTTAGAGAGTGAAATTGCCTATAACCCCAGTTCCAGGGGATTGAACACATTCAGTTTCTGTGAGTGCACAGGTGATATATACAAACCCTGATACACACACACACACACACACACACACACACACACACACACCACTAAAAATAAAATAGATGTTTAAATAAAAAACAAAACAAAGAGATGAAGTGTGTGGCCTGATGCGGCCTCATCTACTTCCTCTCGGAAGGAGGGTGTGCTGGCATCAGGGGCTCTCCACCTGGGCTCAAAGCCTCCAGGTAAGGTTCAACTCCAGGCCTTCCTGCCTTCCCACAGGCCATCCACGGGACTAGTTCTGAGCTTTGGCGCTGACATCACAGAACCTAGGGATTCCCAGTAAAGCCCAAACTGGAAACACAGAGACTGATTTCCATTCTCCATTCTGTTGCTGCTCTCCACGTGCCTCCACTAAGACTTCTCTCCCGTGGCTCCTCTGAAGTCAGCAGATGCTACCCCCAAGCTCAGGGTTCCCCCAGGCTCTGGAGAACCTGCAGGGTGTGGGAAAGAACTAGAAACTTGGCGGGCAGTTCTTTCGATCTTGCTCTAGGTTTTCTTTTCTTGTGTAAGTGCAGTGGCTGCCCGTGAAACTAGCTGTCAAGTCACAGTGAGGAAACCGAGATCCAAGATGGGAAAGTCACACCCCAAGCTTCCTAGTTTCCATTTCTCACCTCTTACCACATCCCTCACATTTCCTGTTGGCTTCAGCCTAAGCCATGGCACTCAGGATACTGAATGAAGCAAGAAGAATTGAAGTTTGGGGCTGCTCTGGGCTACATGATATGACTGTGTCTTTTTATTTTTATTTTATTTTTTCTTTGCTTGTGTGTGTGTGTGTGTGTGTGTGTATGTGATTTATTTTATTTTATTTTGGAGACAGGGTCTCACTATGTAGCAGACCAGGCCAGCCTCATAGAGATCTGCCTGTCTCTGCTCCCAAGTACTGGGGTTAAGTGTGTGTGCCGCCATGCCTGGCTTGAGGCCAGGTCTTGGAAAACATCAATAGATAGATAGATAGATAGATAGATAGATAGATAGATAGATAGATAGATAACACAGATTGACAGACAGACAGACAGACAGACAGACAGAAGAAACTAAAAAATATAGCAGGGCAGACTAGCAAAGTGGCTTAGTGGGTAAAGCATTTGCCATGCAAACCTGAGGATCTGGACTGGATCCCTGGAACTCTCATAAAGGTGGAAAAAAATAACTGACTCCACAGAAGTGTCCTCTGACTTCCACATGTGTGCCTTGACATGCAGGCCCTATGCATCTTCTCTCTCTCTCTCTCTCTCTCTCTCTCTCTCTCTCTCTTCCCTCTCTCTCTCTCTCTCTCTCTCTCTCTCTCTCTCTCCTCTCTCTCTCCTCTCACACACACACACACACACACACACACAAATAAAAATTAATCAGGAAAAGGATAGAATCTGCAGAGACAAGTAGATGCTTTCGGTTGGGTTTCAAGGAATGTGGTATAGCTCCCACCTGAGGAAGCATTGTATTGGGTGGGTCATCTGAGGTGAGGCAGGAGGCAGGGATCTTTTGAAGAGTAAACTCTTCAGTATCTGAGGAAAGGAAGAAGGAACAGCAAGTGTAAAGGCCTTGAGGGCCTGATGTTCTAAAAGCAACAGAAGACCAATGTGTCAGAAGCGTGTGCATGGGAGCAGAGTGAGCAAGCCATAAGAACTGCATAGGACCCACCTGAGATAAGACTTGTGTAAGGAGGGGATGAGCCATCCCACAGAGAAACCAGAGGCAGAAGGAATTGGTCCAGGGCTCGGCTACTCATAGGTAGAGCCACTTGCACAACACTTCAGACAGTACTGCAGTTTCTGAGCCCGGACATGTGAGGGTGCCTCCAACTAAAGGTTGGAAGAAGTGGTGAAGGCCAGAGGGACTGGGAAGGAAGCCCAGGGGCCCAGAAGGTTGTCATTAGAGAGGCGGTTTTTTCTGCAGAGGGACAGACAGTGGGAGGGCAGTGAACAGACTAAGGGAGTACCGAGGATTGGGTGCTTTGTGGTGAGGAGAGGGGTGCCGTGCAGAAGAGTAGGCTGACCATTGTGCTTATCCCCAACAACACACACACACACACACACACACACACACACACACACAACACGCAGTGGGTGGAGGAGCTGCTGCCACTGGGACTGATGCAGTGAACACCTGCCTGGACCACAGTGTTCTGCTCCAGCTTCCCTTTCCTTCCCTGAAGTTCTCTAATAGCTTCCAGGACTTGATATCTCCCTGGCATGGTGGCCCAAGAATCCTTAGATGGGCAGTTCCTAGGCAGGGATGAGGAGGTATGATACTCGAAGGGGAAACCCCCTTAGTTTCTATCTCACAACAGGAACCCAGTAGGGAAACCCCACAAGTCCCAAAAGGAAAGCAGGACTTTGGGGAAGAGCAAGAAACCCCCATGCTCTCTCCGAAGATGGGAAACCAAGGGTGTGGTTGAGAGCAGGTTATGCTAGAAGGAACCTGTGGTCAGGCCCCAGTCCTGTGAGAATCATAGATTTCTATGATCTTCATGGAGCTGAAGCACTGGGATTACTGTGGGTCGTGGCTGAGCCTTGACCTGACCTCAGGCAACCCCAAGCTGGCCACAGGCTGAACCTCAATTCTAGTTTTTGGTTGAGTGCTTACCCTAGTGTAAGCCTTCTCCTTACCTGGATCACAGCTTCAGTCAGAGACTGCACGGCTCTGTCCCTGATGAAGCTCTAAGCCTAACCCTGACCAGCCACAGCAGAAGGTTCATTGATAGCTCTGGCCCCAAACACAGAGAGACCACATACACTGGCCCCAGGCTAGGTGCTGAGTTTAACCTTAGACCAAGTTCTGACATTTCATATGGACTAATCCCTAATCCTATGTGACCCTGTCCATAGACTGAGCCATTGTCTGAATGAGGTTGATCATGAGACCATGTCCTTGAGATGGGTCTCCTTCATCCATGACACTTGCCTACAGACACCTGAATGGCAGCTCTCAGTGCATCAAAACAGTTTCTGCCAGCCCCACACAGACTCATCCAGCACCATGGAACTACGACTTCCCGCACACTCTTCAGCCATCTGGTAAACCAAATGAGGGTGTGGATGAGTCACCTCCACTGAGTCCCCTCTTATGGGTAATTCCCTTACCTGGCCATCTGTCATTCACAGGACAATGGACTGCCAATGGTCCTTGGATGCTCCTGACAGTAGAGAAGAACAAGGAGGTCAGGTCTTTTGGGTCCCACCAGTGGACAGTGCTGTGTGAGTGACCAGAGTCCTAGGAGTGGGGAGGTGAGGGAAGAGCTGGACCCAGGTCTGGAGCTCAGATGGGCTGAAACCCCAGCTTCCTGCCACCCCCATGTTTCCCCCTCTGGGAAGGGAAATTACGTTTCCCCATTTTAACCAGGGAAGACTTAGTGAACACAAAGCTGAAAGTACAAGCAGGACAGAAAGTGAAACTGGGCACAGCCCCTAGTATAAGACCCCCCTACCCAGGAGATGGCTGCACACAGAGGCTGGGCCCTGACATGGGCCAGGCGACAGGAGGCTCTGGCTGGCGTGAGTTGGAAGTGGGGACTGGGCAGAGGGCTGGAAGTTTTGGTGGAGCCTGGGAGAGGTTGGGAAAGTTTAACAGGTGGGGTTGGGGCAGAAAGCTGAGGGGCAACACTTTGGCCAAGCAGACAGGCATGCCTAGCTGACCACGGGAATGAGACTGGTGTAACTGGGCAGGGCTAGAGCAGTGGAATTATGGTTTTACCCAGGTTGGGCAAGTGATAGCACAATTTGTCTGGGATGTGTAAGGAGGACTGGACAGACAACCTAGCCAGGAAAAGGACTAAGCAGACAAATGAATGTAGGAGGAAGAGGCTGAGCACCGAGGACAGTCGGAGGAGTGACACAGGGGAGCCAGTATGAGTGGTGACTGGGACCAAGGGGGCGACCCTCTGGGTAAAGGTCTCCAACCTGAAACTCAGAAGGTTGCCCAATCTGCAGCTGGTAGCTGAAGGACTAGGAACAGAGTTGTAGGAAGAGGGGCAAGTGGTAGGGTTGAGTAGGCTCAAGAGCTGGAGGATGAGGGGAGGAGACTCTACAAAGGGGTCTTGGAGTGTCCAGAACTTAGAGAAGTGGTAAGTGGGTATGAGCTGACACACCTTAGTCTGGGGTGTAATATTTACCAAGGCCCAAGGGTACATGCCCTGTTGCCATCTTAGAGCTAGGAAGAGTCTATTTAGTCTCTAGGATACTAAGGAGTCAGGATGGCTCTCAAGCCAACTGAATGCCAGAGATCTCAATCACTGCCCACTTCTAAAAGTCCATGGGGAAACTTGAAATCCCTTGAAGCTTCCATTAACTGCTGAAGGTACTCTGGGGAGGTTATAAATCATGAATGGATAGGGACGAGACCTGGAGAGAAGCAAGGGTGGGAGAGACTTGGGATGGTTTTGGTTTGGGTTTCGGGGAGAATTGTGTAACTCCCGCTTGAGAAAGAAACCACTGAAGATTGCCCTCTTCCCAGAGCCCCCACTTCACAGCCCTGCTCCCCTCTTACCACGAAATGCAGGGCTCGGAGGCCCCTGAAAAGTCAGATAGTCTGATTCTCACTCCACGGTGGGAGCCTGGGACACAAAAAAAGATGTGACCTGCTCAAGGCAAGACCAGGAAACTAGCCTCCCCCTCCATCATTTCGACCTCCACCACATGTCCCTTCCAGGACCATACAGCTGATTTACCCCAGAAAGGCTCAATGCACAGTGGCCTGTCTTCCATAGGAGTCCCTAGAATAGAACCGCTGGCTGTTCAATAGAACCCCAGGTCTGTTCAAAGCCTCAGAGCTGCCTGGATGAACCCAAGGAATCCTTGGCAGAACAAACACAGTGTCTTCACTTCTGGGGCAGGTGGGTTCTTCCTCTGAGTTCCTTGGGGAAAGTGTACTGGCCTGTGTTTGGATGGATCTGGAATCTAGCCCTGCCTCCCTGACCTCTCACTGACTAACTGTGGCTAGTCAGTTTTCCCCAGTCTCAAGATCTAGGACACAAACATGCAGTTATGTAGGCTGGGCACTTGAAAAGGCAATTGACCAAGGGAACCAGCTGGAGTGTGTGTATTAAGATCCTGCCTTTGGCCGGGCGGTGGTGGCACACGCCTTTAAAGATCCTGCCTTTGGTGTTCTTACAACAGTGTGCAGAGATGACATGGAGGTAGCCTCTGTGGTCCAAATAGTGGTTCTAAGGAGGCAGCTTGAAGATTCCAGTCAAAGAGACTCAGTGCTTGTATCGACTGGTTTCTTCTTTCTCCAGGGTTCTCCAGCCTTTATCTTGTCCCCTTTTCCCTTCTCTCCAGGGCTCAGCCTGTTGCTGCTACCCTTGCTTCTGGTACAAGCTGGTTCCTGGGGGTTCCCAACAGACCCCCTGAACCTTCAAGAGCTGCGCAGGGAATTCACAGTCAGCCTGTATCTTGCCAGGAAGCTGCTTTCTGAGGTTCAGGGATATGTCCACAGCTTTGTGAGTCTCTTTAGTGCAATTGGGTCTGGAGGTGAGGACACCCCCAAGTCCCACTGGCCCTCACTAACAGAACTTACCCCTCAGGCTGAATCTCGCTTGCCAGGAGTGAACCTGGACCTCCTGCCCCTGGGACACCATCTCCCCAATGTTTCCCTGACCTTCCAGGCATGGCGTCACCTCTCTGTGAGTGCAGGGCAGGGGGTGGGATACTGGCAGTAAAGCATGGTACATGGGCAAGTGTTTGAGCAGATGTGGATCTGCAGATTTGTGTGGTTAATATGTCTCTATATAAAGGTGAAGTTGGAAGCTGAGGGTAGTGGTACACATCTGTAATCCCAATATTTGGGAGGCAGAGACTAGAATTTGAGAAAGATAGAGGAACAAAGAGGAGAGGGAGCATGCTAGGATTTGAAAATGGGAACCAGAAGATGGTGAGCAAGACACTGGGTGGGAGGAGAGATGGGGTTAGGAATGGAGTAGATGTGGGAAAGAGATGGGCTGGTAACTAAGATGGGAGTGGGGTTAAGTCAGAGAGAAGACAGTTGTGGCTATGGGTGAAAATTGGGTTGGAGATGGAAGAAGGAAGTGCAATGGACAAAAACAGTGAATCTGAGCCTATGGAGGGAAGTGTATTTGGGTTAAGAATAAGAACGAGGGCTGGAGAGATGGCTCAGTGGTTAAGAGCACTGACCACCCTGCTAGAGGTCCTGAGTTCAATTCCCAGCAACCACATGGTGGCTCACAACTATGTGTAACAAGATCCAATGCCCTCTTCTGGTGTGTCTGAAGAGAACTTAATGTAACATGTATGTATGTATGTATGTATGTATGTATGTATGTATGTATGTATATGTATCTATGAATGGGAATGTGGGAATGAGGTGGGAAAGCAGGTAGAGATGCCGGAACAGGATGTGACTGAGAGATTGTATGGATGGCAAAGGAATGAATGAAGCTGTGGATGGAGGGAGTGGGTTGAGGAGAAGAGAATAGGCTAAGAAGGCGATGGGACTGACCTCATAAACAATGATAGGAGAAAGCAAGAACAAATCCAAGGAGGCTAGTGATATGACTCAGTAGAGAAAGGCTCTTGCTGCTAAGGCTAACAACCTGAGTTCAGTCCCTGGGACCCACATGGTAGGAGCAGGGAACCAATTTCAGCAAGTTGTCCTCTGACATCCACAGGTATGTGCACAGGTACACATATACACATGGTATAAATAAAAATGATATACTTTTGGTTGTTATTTTGGTTCTTTGAGGCAGGATATCACTATTTGCCCTGGCTGTCCTGGAACTCACTAGGTAGACCAGGTTGACCTCTGACTCACAGAGGTCCACCTATATCTGCCTTTGGAGTGCTGGGATTAGATGCATGTGCTGCCATGCATGAGATAATACAAATTTTAAAGCGTAAACTTGTGGATGAAATGGAAGCTAGAATCAAAAAGAGACCCACCTAAAGATGGAACTCCAGTTGGTGTTCTACGGCTGTCTCTTGACCATTCCCCTTCTCTTCAATAGGACTCCGAGAGACTCTGCTTCCTCGCTAGCACACTTCGGCCTTCCCTGGACTACTGGGAGGGCTGGAGACCCAGAGGACCTGGACCAGCTCAGAGAGGGAGCAGCTGTGGGCCATGAGGCTGGATCTCCGGATCTAAACAGGCACCTCCGCTTCCAGGTAGAGTACGCGCTGTACTCCTGACCCCAGGGATCTACAAGCAAAATGGGCTCACTGACTCTCTTTTGAAACACCTCTGGGAATCAGGTTGAAGAAACCTAGTGAGACACTTCAGCTTCTGTGAGTGAGTAGAGACCCTAGAGCCCTGCTCTGCTCAAAAGTCACTGCCTGCTTTTGAGGGCTGGACTCCAGTAAAAGAAGAGCCAAGGGACAGCCCTGTCATCTTCAGGCCCAGTATTTGTTCTCTTCTCCCTCCAGTTCCAACTTTACTCAGATTCTCCAAGATGGTTCAAAGGGCAATAAAAATTTTACTTTAGTAAGAAGAAAATTGAAAATGCAAGACAGGAAGTACCTGTGTCACCTCCTTTGATCCTGAAAAATCCTTAACAGCAGAGAATTTCCTGACCAATGAGCCCCAGGGTAAAGCAATCCATCCAGTTTGGAGTATCTTGCTCTACTCTACCAGGACCATTTTGATAGATAGATAGATAGATAGATAGATAGATAGATAGATAGATAGATAGATAAAAGGTAAGGGAACTGGAGAGAAAGCCCAGTAGTTAATGGCACTGGCTGCTCTTCCCGAGGACTTGGCTCCAGTTCCCAGCATCTATGTGGCAGCTAACTCATCATTCAGGACTGCTGCTTCTCCCAGTTCTAGGGACAGCTACCATATTTAAAGTTTTTTTTTTTTTTTATCTAGTATCCCAAGGCATCTAGTGATACATTCTATAGTCTCAAACACTTGGCAGGCTGAGGCAGGAGAATTGTGAATTCAAGGCCATGCTGTGAGTATGTAAGAAGATGCTGTAAAATAAACAAACATAAAAAAACATAGAGCTGGAGAGACGCTAACAGCAGTTAAGAGCACTTGCTGTTCTTGCAGAGGATAAATGCTAACAAACACCCAGAACCATCTCTGGCCTCCAAGAACAGCAGTCATGCAGGCAGTGCACATACACGTACGTAGGCAAATGCTCATATATACAAAATAAAAATAAATGCACACACACACACACACACACACACACACACAAACACACTGGAAAGATAGCTCAGCATCAAGAGCATGGTTTGTCTTGCAAAAGACCCGAGTTTGAGTCCCAGCACCCACATAGTGACTCACAACTGTCCTTAACTCCAGTTCCAGAGGACCTGATGCCTCATCTCACCTCCTTAAGCACTGCACATATGTGGTACACATCCATACACATAAAATTAAATAAATAATAGAAATGTTAAAGGGAAAAGAAATAGAATGCAAGACTCAAATAAAGACATGTCTAGATTAGATAAAGACTATGAGCCCATAAGTCTGAGATGGAGGTTTCCCAGAGCAACCATGGCCAGTGGAGGTGATGGGCAACAGAAGGAATGAAGACGCTCTCAGGTTCTTGATGTGGTACTGTGCAACCCATGGGTCTTTCCTCACAGGTGCTGGCTGCAGGATTCAACTGTTCAGAGGAGGAGGAAGAGGACAAGGAGGAGAAGGAAGAGGAAGGGAAGAAGCTGCTCCTAGGGGCTCTGGGTGGCCCCAACCATGTGTCATCCCAAGTGTCCTGGCCCCAGCTGCTCTATACCTACCAGCTCCTACACTCCCTGGAGCTTGTCCTGTCTCGGGCTGTTCGGGACCTGCTGCTGCTGTCCTTGCCCAGGCACCCAGACTCAGCTTGGGATTCCTAACACCTAGCTTCAAGCCCTAGGAGTGGCCTTTCAGCTCCCTTCCCTCACCCATTAAGACTCTAAGGCTGGAGTCTGGCCAACTGTGCAGGACAGTCTCTAGCTCATTTGCCTTAGACCAGGAAGGGCTTCACTAGTTCCCAGCCCTAGCCCAATAATTTAAAAGCCCTCTACATCCTTACCAGATATTTATTTCTTAGATATTTATTTATTTTTAGGAAATGGTTTATTTATTGTTTGATTCTTGAGTTAGGCCACCATGCTGGGTGCCTAATAAAGCCATCCAGCCCAGTTTGTGTTTCCGTGTCTTTTCACAGGAAGGTCTGACACCCAAAGAACAGGACAGTTTGGGAAAGAGTTGGGGTAGGGGGAAGCTTTCAGCCACCCAGAACCCTCTCTATTCCTATATTCTTGGAGTTCCTGGGCAACGTTCTCCAACTCTGGCATGGAGGTTAGCATAGTAACCTGCAGAGTTGGGATATTGAGCTGTCATTTTGGAAACTCAAAGCAACTGGTCTGTTGCCTGTCGCCATACGACTCCAAGTGTTGTCCCTTGGCCCCTTGAACCTCTTTCCTTTGAGCCAGCTTCCATCCCAGAGGTGTGCTCTCTTACACAGCTCTCTGTTGGGCTCCATCATGATGGGTAATTGGGAGGCAGGTGATCATACAGGGGAAGTTTAGGGAGAAATAGTCTCCCTAACCTGTCTTCCTTGTAGTCTTCCGAGTAGCTGAGACAGATGGGAAAGGCGACCAGGAAAGGAATCCATGATCGACGCAGTGGAGCAAGTCCCCCACTAACTTAATCAGACTCCTTAGATTCAAGGTCTTCATAAATATCTAGTTTCGATGAGGTCCAGGGGTGAAAAAGATGTTCTCCAGTGGCTGAGGGAGTCAAGAGGAACTGGGTCAGGAGACCCCTCTCACGAGGGCTCTAGGCCCTGTCACTGTGGCTTTGGTTGGCTCAGTCGGGCTTGCAGCTCCTGCATCATGCCAGGATGAGCGAAGCCAAACCTGTAGAAGGAACAAGACCCGTGGGAGCCGTGGGAACTGGACCCCAGGTTCCCACAGCCTCCTCACCATTCCAAGCAGGTGCCCTGTGCCTACCCACGCCCCAGCACTTTTCGTCTGGCTGGCACTGGAGTCCCTTCAGGCCTTGTGGCACTTAGCTCTGGAGTTTCCTCTAGCTGAAGAGGGACTGCTCAGGGACTGGCCGTTCCTCCTGGGGTTGGGAGCTGGGAGGGTCACACTGCGGCTCAAGAACAGAGATTCGACGGAAAGAGGGCCTTGAGCGCCGCCGTGAGGAACTTCGTGAGAGGAGCACCCGACTCCGAGGGACAGAGACATCCAGGCGGGATCCAGGGAGTAGGGCCTGCAAGGCAAGGGGCACAGAGGTCTGTGGAGAACTGACTTTTTTCAGATTCAGCTTGTCCCTTTTGGAGCCCTACTGAAGCCCTCACCTCATTCCAGTTGCTGTGAATATCCACTGGGGCACCCACTGTGGCCTCAGCAGATTCCGAGGGCCCAGGCACAGCTACTGTGGGGATTTGGTGCGTCCGCTGCCCCTCCTGGCCTGAAGAGTCATCCAGACCAGGATAGGTCTCCTGGGTCTCTGTCTTCTGTGCTTCGCACGTGCCATCCTCTTCCTCCTGAAGCTTTTGGATCTCTCCCTCTGAGTTGTGGATCTTCCGCTCTCGTGGCTGCCCTCCCCCAACCTCTTCTTTGGACAGCATCTGATCTCTTAGGAGCCCCTCAGTCTCCAAGGTGGTTATGGACCCCTCTACTCTCTCTGCCTGGGAGCCTAAAGTCACACCATCCGTCCCTCTTATTTCTTCTGCCATTACAGATGTCTCCATCTCTGCCTGCTCCCCCTCTTCAGTCTCATCAATTTTTTGGATATCATAGCCAGACAACTTCTCCCCTGCTGAGCCCTCCAAACTAACTTCCTGCCCACTTTGTTTCTCTGTAGCCTCCTCCAGCTCCATGTCTCTCCCAGCCTCCCCTCTGCCCTCGGAATACCAGGCTTTCCCAAACTCTGTTTCTGGAGCCAACCCAGCTTCCCATTTTGGCCCTTCCTCAGCATCCACAGTCCTGATACCCACAATAATCTCATCAGCCAAGTAACTGGTCTGTGTATCCTCACTATCTTGCAGGTTCAGAGCCACCTCCTCCAGCCTCCTCTTCCTGCAAGTTCCATCAGCCTCCCAAGGCCCTACAGCCTCTTCCTCAGCAGCCTCGTTTTCTGTGGGCTTGAATTCCTCCACTGACTGTCCTGTCCCTGCCTCTGATCCTTGGCTTCCCTCCAGCTCCGGGTTAAGTGCTATGGAGGTCAGTTCCTCCTCTCCTCCTGACCCGAAGACCTCTGGCTGTTGAGCCTCCTGGCCTCCTTCCGCCTGGACTTCCACTGCCTGCTCCGTTGCAGTCTGTTCCTTGCTTGCCTCAGCATCTGCTTTTACCTCCTGGCTATTTCTGCTGTCCACAATCCTACTCCAGTTTCCCCAGGCTTCTAGCTCAGGACCTGCAAACCCCACAGGCCTAGGATATTCCTTCAAGCTTAGCATCCCCTCTGGGCTCAGGTCTGGAGCTCCACTAGTCTCTTCCTGACCCTTCTGTCCTTCTTCAAGTTGTTTAGTCAAGGTCTGGGAACTTCTCATCAGCTCAGGGTCCAGTCCTTCAGCAATCTTTATTCTCAATACCTCTGGTGCCATTTGAGTTGCTTTACTCTTCTCTTGCACAAACAACTCCTCAGTCCTGGCTTCTGGAGAGTCTTCCCAGTCAGGCTCATCTTTAGCCTCTGTATCTAAGACTAGTATAGCCTCTGTGGTCCAGGAGCTCCTTTTCTCCCTGGAGGATTCTTCTGCCTGCACCTCCTCTTTCATACTCATTCCATTATCCCTGATAGCCAAGTCTTGCCTCTCCTCTTTCTCAGAGCTGTCCCCTGTCTCCTGGTCTGCCACAGCCCTGCTTCTGGCTATCTGGCCTTCAGTCATCTCTCTGGTTCTCTTGGCCTCCAGGGTCTGGATCGGAAGCCTAACTTCAGTCTCTCTCTTCTCGTCGACCTCATCCTGCTTGTCTCCCTTGCCAGCCTCTTCTAGGACCCAGACTCTCTCAGTAGCTTCTGGGGTGTTGTCTCCTGGGACTGACCCACATTCTGCTTCCTGAATTCCTAGGCTTTCAGCCCCCTCCCTGCTTGAGACTGTCCAGGCCTCTCTACTCAACATGGCCCAGTCCTCAGACTCTGCCCCTGGGCATTGTGTCCCCTGTGCCTTTGCACTTTGGCCATCCCTAGTTGGGACCATCCTCTCCTCTTCCTTGTCAGCCTCTTTGGCACCAAGCTGCTCGACTTCAGCAACTATGTCTTTGGCCACCCAGTCTATCTCTTTGCTGTCCTCTGTCACATTCTGCCTCTCAGTGCCAGCATTCCCCTCAGGCTCTCTGTGCCAGGTTGGCTGTGACTCCACCCCCCTGGCCATCCCTGGCTCTGGTGCTCTGACCACCTCCTCCTCTTCTTCTTTCTGTTCACAGGTTCTCAGTGACTCCCCACTACTTGCTTCCTCCTCACTGTGCTCCCAGATATCCTGGGCTGTATTACTGCTCCTATCTCTGTGAGTCCCAGATCCTGCCTCAGGCTTCAGTGGGACACTTGGCTCCTGGCCCCTGACCCCCTCAGCTACCTTCCTGGACCCAGTGTCCTGCCTTTCTGCTTGGGGCCTTGCGGAGCTATCTGCTCTCCACCCCCAGGTCTGTTCACCAGCTAAATTTCCTTCTTGGCATCTTATGGTCTTTTCAGGTGCTCCTACCCTCTCAGTCTGGCCACTTCTAAGTCCCTCCAGTACCTCCTGGGCTTCCTCCTCTACCACCTTCTCTGCAGTCACCTCCCCCAGTTCCTCAGCTGCCTGCGTCTGCCTCTCTACTGTGGGGACTGTGTCTCCTATGAGGTAGGACACAAACGCACTGAAGGAGTCCTAGAAGAGAAGAAAGAAGAGTGAAGGTACTCAGGGGAGGTCTACCCACTTCCCCAGGAGTACTTCATTAACAAAGCCCAGGTAAGAAATCAGGGATCTGGAAGTCTGCTAAGGGACCAAGACAGGGCCTAGCTTGAGTACATGGATGCGTTTGTGGAGGTGAGAAATTGAAACCCAGGAAAGACTAGGCTAGGAGTCTGGCTGACTGTAGGAAAGGGGGCTGGAGCTTGAGGAGAGGCTCTCAGGGAGGAGGAAAAGTGGGATTACAAGGAATGGGTGGAAGTTTCTGGTATCTCTCTGCCCCTCTCACCAGTGCTCCCCTCAAAGCCTGATGCAGCCCAGGGAGATGAAGCCGGAGAAAATCCATCCTGCAGGTCTCTGTGTGTCCAGAAAGCTCACAATGACCATCTGTCCCCACCCACAAATGCAAGCCAGTCCTCCCCAGCACCCAAGACACTTCCTCTTCCCCTGCCTCTCCCTGACGTATCTCCACCCCAGCCCTGTGCACCTCCCCCATGCTTCATGACAGGCAGGGGAATGGCTCAGCAGTGTCCAGGTGACTCAGACTCAGGTGCACATCTGGAAGTAAAGAGAGAGGATTGGGCCAGAAAGGGGAAAAAAGTGGAAACAGGAGACCTTAGAATTGGGTATGGGGGAGGGGGCATGTGGCAAGTGCAGCCTGAGTGACTCAGGCCTTGTATTCACACCTCAACCATTTCCGGCTCTTCCAAGCCACAGGCTTCAGTGAGAGGAAGCTAGGGTTTGTGGTTCCTGATTTATCTGGGGAGAAACAGTAGAGGTGAGGGTAAGACCAGTGGAAGTTCTGGCTTCCCATTTCCAACGTTGTTAAGATTTTTCTGGGGATGAAAGGTCTGGATTGGTGCTCCAATGCCCATATCCTCACCTACAGTTATTCTTGTACTGTGGTCATTTGTCACTCACAACTTACTGTGAGTTCCTTAAGGACAGAGGCTGCAGAATTTCTAAAGCCCTGAATGGGTGGTAAGATCCTTTTACTCACTGGTTGAGTGATCTAGGAAGAGCACCACAGGAGGGCATATTTCAAATAGCAATCTTAATGACAGGTGGTTGAAAAGACCTGGTAGAAGTGGGCAGAGGCTGCTGGAAGCCACAGCAGAGGAACAGGCTTGATGAAGAATGGTCAAGATGCTGCCCTACCATCCAACAGAAGGTAAGGGCAGGACTCCTTATTTGGGACTATGTGAGGTGATGTATTCCAACAGTCTTCTCAGCCTCATTCTCCTAACTTCCAGTTAGGACAAACGGCTGACACCACAGACCAGGGAAAACGCTCATAGCAACTTGCTCAGTGAACTTAGCACCTCTGCTCTATTTCTTACTGCTGAGTCTCTGAAGTCAGCTGAAGGTCTAGCTTCCTTAGCCCGGGGTGGGGGTGGGGAGGGGACACGACCTTGGTTTTCTCATATGTGAAACCAGGGGTTGGACTACTTTCGTGGTATTTGTTAGTTCTAGGATAATATGGCAAAGGGAATTTCATAACTTCGTGAATATTGCCATAGATAATTCATAGAAAACTGTTTGGTGGGTGTTTATCTTTTTTTGTTGTTGTTGTTGTTTTGTTTTTTTTCGAGACAGGGTTTCTCTGTGTAGTCCGGGCTGTCCTGGAACTCGCTCGGTAGACCAGGCTGGCCTCGAACTCAGAAATCCGCCTACCTCTGCCTCCCAAGTGCGCCACCACCACCCGGCGGCGGGTGTTAATCTTTTAGCTTTCTAGACAATCGATCTACTCTCAGCTACTTCCCAGATTCTTATTATAGGTCTTTACAATAGGTCTGCAAGGACAACAGATAAGAAGACTTGAGGCTGGTCGCCTTTGCTCCCAAGCGGAACTTGTCCTTGGGACGTTGGGTGGGGTAGTGGGACAGCAGCAGCAAAGTAGCCATATTTGTTTCAGGCAAGTAAGAGCAGTAGGAAAGAAGCTGAAGCCTCCCGCGCCATGACTAGTACTGGCAGGTTTGGTCGGCGTCTAGAGTGTCGCTTTTCATGGCTCTACTTGTGGTTCCCTTTGGCTCCAGTTCAAAATCAGTGCTTCCAGGGATTCTACCGAACTCTCCTTCTTTCACTCCCGGAAGTTTGAGAAGTCCAAAGACGAAAGGCGAATAAAAGACCCGGAAGTAGGGAACAACCTCCAAGCACGTGATGGAAGGCGCATGGATACTATCACGTGACCTTCAACCTGATCTTCTACCTTGCGAGAGTTCAGCTGCTCTTAAAGGTACAGGCCTGGGCGGGGGCTTTGCTTTAGAGGGGCAGGGGGCGGGGTCAGACAGGTGGGACGTGGCTGAACACGAGCTGGAGATCTGGGGGTCTTTTGATGGACAACAGTGTATAGCAGACAGTGGAACCTGAGACGGAACACTGGGCGTTGATCCTTCGCACCCACCTGTCCCAGACTTTCATCTATTTTCTTGAAGCTAACTCCGAACACACGCTAACTTTGGGCCCTTTGGAGGACCCGAACTCAATGTTATGGGAAGCTCTGCGGCTCGTGGAGGCGCCTTGAGGATTCCGAGAGTGAGTACTCTCGTCGGTTGCCTTGGGAATGACCACCTCTGCCCCGCGGCTCTCCCGAGGAGTTGGGATGCTGGCCCTGCCCCTTCCACACGATACGGGATAGGCGGGGCCTTCCTGTACTCGAGTGAGTGGTGGGTCTTGCTTTCTCCTACCTCCCAGGGGAGGAGACCGACTCAGAGCCCCAGGCCCCTCGGTTGGATAGTCTGAGTGTCCTTTGGAAGAATGCGGTGGGCTTCTGGTAAGTGGTCTGAGAGTTGTGCAAAAGTAAAGTGCAATTGGAGCAAAGAAGTGAGAGCCGAGTTGTGAAAGGCAGTTGAATACACAGATACTGAATGAACTGTGAACTTTCCAAGTCCCATTAAATTACCACATTCACCTGTTGACCGGATCCTCTTAGTATCTGTAGCGTTATTTATTAAATGTTTTCTTCCAACCAACTCAGTTGCAGCAACTTTGGTTTTTTGTTTTTGTTTTTTCCTCTTTCTTTCGTCTTTCCTCCTCCTCCTCCTCCTCTTCCTCTTCCTCCTCTTCTTCCTCCTCCTCCTTCTTCTCCTTCTCCTCTCCCTCCTCCTCCTCCTCTTCTTCTTCTTTGGCAAGGGGGTAAGGTCTTCTTCAAACTCTACAGGCAGTAGAGGCTTGCTTTGAATTTCTAATCCTGCTTTGCCTTCCAGGTGCTGCAGTTCCAGGCCTACTGTAGCACCTTGCCCAGCTCACCCATTGTTTTTGTTTGCAGTGAAAGGTATTAAAAGCAGGTCCTTCCAGGGCTCATGAAGTGCTGTACAAGTGAGCTCTGTCCTCAGCCAATTTGCTTTTTCCAAGCACAGAGGACAGCTCTGGGAGATGATAATAAGAACAATATGCTCTGCTATTATTTTGATTCCCTTGAGGTCAGCAGGTGAAAACTTTTCCCCGTTATGCACAGGAATTCACTTGGTATTTCTTTTTTTTTTTTTTTTTGGTTTTTTCGAGACAGAGTTTCTCTGTGTAGCCCGGGCTGTCCTGGAACTCACTCTGTAGACCAGGCTGGCCTCGAACTCAGAAATCCGCCTGCCTCTGCCTCCCAAGTGCTGGGATTAAAGGCGTGCGCCACCACCGCCCGGCTCACTTGGTATTTCTATTGTACCGTAGTGTATCCCTTGATGACAAATGTCTGAGGAACAGAATTTTAGTGTAAGCAAAGAAGAAATAGTGCTTAGGAAGAGGTCTTGGCACTTGGCCATGAGCTGGTCTAATCTCAAGGTCTGTTTTGATAGTGGAGAAGGAAAAAAAAATGTTTGAAGGATACAGGTAAGGGAGAGATCTTAAAGGACTGTAGGTGGACAGAAAGTGAAATCTGTCCTCATTCTAGGATCTTGGGTCTTTGCAACAATTTCTCATACGTGGTGATGCTGAGCGCTGCCCATGACATCCTTAAGCAGGAGCAGGCATCTGGAAACCAGAGTCATGTAAGTGAGCCCCTTTCACCATCACCATATGGCTAGTCCCCATGGCAATACTAGGGACTCACTCAGCCAGGGCCAGAGGTCCCCTGAAAAAGTAGCTATGGGTGGGATCAGGGAGCTAAAGGTCTTAGTCTCCCACATCCTCTTGCCAGAAGGGATCCTAAAGAGGGCAACGGGTACCAGGTTGGTGAATTCAAATAACCGGCTGGGTAAGACCTTATTTTGTAGTGTGCTTTGTCAGGTGACTATTGTGAGTCTGTCCTGCATGTTGTAGATGTTTAGTAACATCCCATACCTCTAACAACCAAAAGTGACAGCCAAGAATGTCTCCAGATGTTACAAGTGCTCCTGGCAGGTAAAATCACCTGGTGGAGAACTTTTTGAGTCAGTAAGCTGGAGCATGTAGTCCCTAAGAGGCACGGCCTCCACTTTGCAGGTTCAATAGGGAATTTGACCCAAGCTGAGATTTTCCAAAAACCCAGATTTCTATATGAATGCTCTTAAATATGGTACATCCATCTTGGGGGGCTATCTTTGACCTCTGGGCCATTAGTTTGAGATGTTTATAAACACTCCTTCATTGTGGAACTAGAAAAACTAAGGCCCCAAGAAGCCATGCCTACCCCACAGCTGTTTGTGAAGTCTGGGCAGAGCTGGGACTGGACCTTGCTTAGCCTCCTGTCTCTTTGTAGGAAAGATTCTCTTCTCTTCCATAGGTGGAACCAGGCCCGACGCCCACATCCCCAACAGCTCATCTCGATTTGACTGCAACTCGATCTCCACAGCTGTGAGTACTCTGAGGTCCCATGATCCATGCCTCTGCATCCTCATTCCCCTGCATCCAGCTGGGACTGTCGGAATTGCAATGATCAGTTCTTTCTGTGAATGGTAATTATTAGCTCAGGTAGCCTTCATCCCTGCCCCCCCAACCCCCCGCCCAAGCTTTGTGAATGAGACACTGTAAGCTTCCCTGTTTGGGATGAGGAACTGAAGCTCAGAGTAACCCATCGGAGGAGCCCCAGAGCTGGAAATGAACCGAGATCTATCTAACTCCAGAGCATGGACTTGCAGCAGCTCTCACTGGCTGGCTTGTTTGAGAAGGTTGTCTCGGGAGGGTCTAGGCTCTTACTGTCTTCTCCTGTCTCAGGCAGTGCTCCTGGCAGACATCCTCCCCACCCTTCTCATCAAACTCCTGGCTCCTCTTGGCCTTCATTTGCTGCCTTACAGGTGTGGGTCGGGTTGGCAGGAGGAAAGCAGAGTGGGAGGAAGCAGGAGTCTGGAGACTCTTGCATGGAGGTGTTCTTCTGAGTTCCTCCCCATCTCTTCTCAGCCCCCGGGTGCTTGTCAGTGGCGTTTGTTCTGCTGGAAGCTTTGTGCTGGTTGCCTTTTCTCAGTCAGTGGGGTTAAGCCTGTGTGGTGAGTACAAAGCTGTATGATGGGCCCAGAGAAGCCTCAATGGAGTGATATGTGGGTAGTCTCCCCAGCTCCCCAGAGTAAAAGGATGTGTCTGTAACCCCAGGAGACGGCTAGTGACGTTGGTATGTGTGTGCATGGGGGTGGGGGGGGTGCGTGTGCACACGAGAGCTGTGGCTTTCAGTTAAAGGTCACCGTATACTGTTTGTCCCCAGGAGTGGTTTTGGCCAGCATCTCATCAGGGCTAGGGGAGGTGACCTTCCTCTCACTGACCGCCTTCTACCCCAGGTAAGCAGCCTGGATCTGGAGGACTGGGAGAGGTGTGCCTCCTGCCGACTTTCATCTTCCTGAATGTTCCTGTGTTTTTTTCAGTGCCGTGATCTCATGGTGGTCTTCGGGTACTGGGGGTGCAGGGCTTCTTGGATCACTGTCTTACCTGGGGCTCACCCAGGCTGGCCTCTCCCCACAGCACACCCTGCTTTCTATGTTGGGGATCCCTGTTCTGCTGCTAGCCAGGTGAGTGTCCTTGGGCCCAAAGGATGAAAGATGGGAGGAGGAACGTGATCCTAATCCAATCTTCAGACCTCTTTAGCCATGTTGTGAAGGGGTGTGGATTCTGGACTCTCAACACCCTCAATTTGAGTCCCAGAGTGGGGGTGTGTTAGCTGTATGACTCTGGACAACTTCATTCCTGACCCTCAGTTGTCTCTGTCTCACGGTGGTTCTGTCTCATCCTCACAGGTAGGCCCCTGAGACTGGGGCTGGGACTGAATGCTCCTCGGTTTATTTGTTCTGTGTGTATTTGTGTGTTTTAGAAAACATTGTTAAGCCATGTGTAGTGGTGCATGCCTTTCATCCCAGGGAGAGATTAGTGGATCATGTGATAGCTTAGGCTGTTGTGGAGTATCCACCAGAAAAGACTGCTCAGACAACGGGTTTAAGCCAGTGGAAATACAATTAGCCACCTGGTGACTACACAGGGTGTTTAGTATCCCAGTCTAGCCATGAGCCTTTCTCAGGGTGAACTTTTGAGTACAAAACCATGTCCTGGGTTGACATGCTTCAATTGACAAGAACAGTTAGCCAGAAATGGAACTACCAAAGCCAAAAAACAAGGTTAGTATATTCAGAGACTGTCCCTGAAGTATTGACTTTGATAGATTAGGCCTTTGTTTTAGTTTTGGCAGGTGGTGGTGTCTATATGCTGAATTTTATAGTTTGAGTGGCACTTCCATTAGAGTGAGTCATCTTACAAGGACAAGACTATCTCAGATAAAAGAGTCAGTATGTGTGTGATGCCGAACACCCATAGTCCTTGCACTTGGGAGGTGAAGCAGAGGGATCACGTGTTTGAAGCCTACCTAGGATACGTGTAGAGACCCCGGCTCAAAAATAAATTAGATAATTGAATATATGGAAAATGCCTTTAATACAAGCACTCAGGAGGCAGGTGGATCTCTGTGAGTTTGAGGTCAGCCTGGTCTACATCTTGAGCTCCAGAGGGCTCAGAAAAACAAAATAAAGAAATTCCCTGGGGTAAACTCAGTCACAAAACGAAACAAAAAGACACGGAGTATGAGAAAGGGCCCTGTGAAGTGGGAGAGGTCACAGGGTGTGGGGACACGAGAGGGTGGGTGAGAGTCACAGAGTGCAGTGTATACATGTATAAAAACGTCAAGGAACACATTTAATAAAAGTTGCTGTAAAGTGCCGACTATATGAAAGAGGTACTGGATACTGAGAACAGAAAACAGGGGCTGCTGTGGGTCCTGGGTAGAAATGAGCCAAAGTTGGCTTCCAAAGGATGCGCTTGTGAACATTTGAAGCCCTCCCAGCACAGGGTACCATAGAGCCGGGAGTACCCCATGCAAATGTAAAGGTCCTGGGAGGGCAGGGCCTGCAGGATCTCTGGGGCCTTTCCCAACAAGAGCTCCCTGACTCTCTTTTCCATTCCACCCCAGCTATTTCTTGTTGCTCACATCTCCTGAACCCCTGGACCGTGGAGGGGAAGACGAGGCAGAGACTGCTGCCCGGCAGCCTCTCATAGGCACTGAAACCCCAGAGTCAAAGCCAGGTAGGATACAAAAGCCCTCCCAGGGCCACTGTCCCCTGGGGTTTTGTGGACACAGTTGAGGGAAACAGGCTGCTGGGAGTACAGGTCTGGGTCAAAGCAGTCCTGTGACTTACTGACTAGTGACTGCATGCCAGACATTCCGATTGCTGGGAATGCTCGAGATGAAGAAATGAGGACATTTTCACAGGATATAAAACTCTGATGGGGCCCAGAGGGGTGGTGCATGCCTTTAATCTCAACACTCGAGAGGCAGCCACAGCAGATCTCTATGATTTCAAGGCCAGTCAGGCTACATATTAAGACCTTGAACAAAAGTAGAAAACAACACTTTTTCTGGGATGATTAAGGGATCTGCTTTACAGAAGGTTCTAAGTGTGATTTTTTGTTGTTGTTGTAGTTTTGTTTTTTCCTCAAGTTTTTGCTTATTTTTTTTAAACAGTCTCTCCGTGTAGCCCTGACTGGCTGGAACTCACTATGTACACAAGAATAGCCTCAACCTCACAAATCCACCTGCCTCTGCCTCCCAAGTGCTGGGAGTAAGTGCTGGGAGAAACGCATATGCCACCATACACCTGGCTAAGATTTATTTGTATTTATTTGTGTGTGTGTACCTATACCGTGGATGGCCAGCAGAGGGCATCAGATGCCTTGGAGTTGGAGTTGCAGTTACAGGCAGTTGGGAGCTGGCTGATGCCAGGATTCAAATTCTGACGCCCATGGTTGAGCAGCCAGTGTTCTTTTTTTTTTTTTTTTTTTAATTGTCTGTTTGTTTGTTTGTTTGAGGCAAGGTTTCTCTGTATAGTGTTGGCTGTTCTGGAACTCACTCTATAGACCAGAACTCAAAAATTCTCCTGCCTCTGCTTTCCAAGGGCTGGGATTGAGGGCTTAACCTCAAGCCATCCCTCCAGCTCTGGGAAAGGCTCTACTTAGTTATTTACTTTTGTAATTGTTTGTTTTTTCCAGACAGTTTCTCTGTGTAGCCCTGGCTGTCCTGGAACTAGCTTTGTAGTACAGGCTGGCCTCAAACTTTCAGAGATCCACCTGCCTCTGCCTCCCAAGTGCAGGGATTTAAAGGCATACACCACCACTGCCCTGTGATTTGTTTACTTTTATTTTATGTGCATTGGTGTTTTGCCTGTGTGTATGTCTATGTGGGGATATTGGATCCCCTGGAACTGGAATTACAGACAGTTGTGAGCTGCCATGTGGGTTCTGGGAACTGAGGTCCTCTGGAAGAGCAACCACTCCTCTTAACCACTGAGCCAGCTCTCGAGCCCCCAAGAAAACCCCAACAACAAACCATTTATTTCTGAGGATGGAGTTGCCTGGGGAAGGGTGTGTACACAAATGTGAGATCAGACGTTCTGAGGATTGAGCTCCGTTCATTCAGACTTGGCAGCAAGTGCCCTCAACACGAGCCATCTGGTCACCTAAGACAGCCTTTTGAAGGACATCTTTGGGTTGAAACTTGGCTGTCAAGGTGTCAGTCTTTCGAATGTCTAGGTGGACATGTTCCAGACACAGGAAACAGCTCAGGGTAGCCTTATGGGAAAAAAAAAAAAAAAAAAAAGAGCCTAGCTATTCTAGAAACAGAAAACATGGCCAGAGTGTCTGGGATGGAGTCAGCAAATAAAAGGTTACATTGATCTACAGTCTTGCTTTCTTTTAAAAAGAAAAATCAGTTATATATGTATTCATGTGTATATACATATGTACATAGCATGAAGTTTACCATTTTAGCAACTACTAAGTGTGCAACCAGTGGCATTTAAATCCACACACTGCTGTGCTGGCTTGGTTGCTTGCTGCGTGCTGGCGTCTAGCTAAGCGTCGAGTGTGCAACTTCTTCCCCTCCTCCCTGCTCTGTAGGTGCCAGCTGGGACCTCTCCCTCCAGGAAAGGTGGACAGTGTTCAAGGTCTGGATGGTGGCTGCGGGTGCCCTGTGAGGATCCTCTGCCTCCCGCCTGTCACTTACCTCTCCTGACTCTTCCAGGGCCTCTTGCGGTACATCAGCCCTCTGGTGCTGGTCTACTTTGCAGAATACTTTATCAACCAGGGACTTGTGAGTGAGGGGTGCTGGGGAGGGGCTGTGGAGGGGAAATAGGACTGAGGTGCCACTGTCTCCATTTGTTTGGGCTTTGCTTCAGTTTGAGCTCCTGTTTTTCCGGAACACATCCCTAAGTCATGCTCAGCAGTACCGATGGTGAGAGAAGTTGGCAGTGGGCAGTGGGCTGGGAGGATCCCTTGATGTTGGGGTCCTGAGGTTGACCCCAAAGGTGCCCTGAGAGTTTCTTCCTCCTCCCTGCCCCCACCTTAGGTATCAGATGCTATACCAGGCTGGTGTGTTCGCCTCCCGCTCTTCTCTCCAATGTTGCCGAATCCGGTTCACCTGGGTCCTAGCCTTGCTCCAGGTACTGAGTCCCTGCTCTGTTTGTTCACGCCCACCTCGGCTCCCCGAGTCCCTTAGAGTCCCTTACTCAGCAGAAGATGCTCTAAACGCCAGTAGGGCTCCATATAAAATGTATTATGGCATCAGGAGGAGCCAGTCATACTTGTGGGTAAATACCAGTTTCTGTACTCAGTAGCTATGTGACTCAGAGCAGGTCTCTGAACCTCTAATGGGCCTCAGCTTTCCTATCAAGGGATGAGATGTGGTTGAGCATTTGTGTACCTCAGTGGCAGATATTTGCCTAGCCTGTCTGGGCTGTGCGTGCCATCCCTAGTACTGCAGAAATTAAAATATTTAATAGCCGTGGACAACGCCTATTTTTCAGTGTGTTTGTATAACAATATTGAGGAAAAAAGGAAGAACAAGATATTGTTTCGATTTATTTTGGTTTTGTTCTTTTCTGCTTTATTTTTTTTTTTTCTTTTATTTGTTTGTTGTTTGTTTTTGAGACAGGGTCTCACTGTGTAGCCATGGCTGGCCTGGAATCCAATATATAGACCAGGCTGGCCTGGAGCTCACAGAGCTGCTTCATAAATGCTGGCATTGAAGGCCTGTGCCATCCTGTCTGGCCTTTGTTCTTTGTTCTTGTAGTCATCCTGACTGAACCTAGGGCCTTGTTCATGCTAGGTCAGTGCTGTTTGTTCCTGAACATCTTAAGCCCTCAGACTTTTATTTTATTTTTTTATGATTTAAATAATTGTAATTAGATTTATATATTTATTGGTGGGAGGAGAGCCACTTGCCAAGTCGTGTGTTTGGAGGTCAGAGGACAGCTTTTGCAGGATTGGCTTGCTTCTTCCACATGTGGGTTCTAGGGATGAAACTCAGGTCACCAGGTTTGGACGTAAGTGCCTGTAGCTGAGCCATCTCATCAGCCCAAGTCATCATAATAAAGCTGGCCTTGAACCTACATCTGAAGCCCACATAAGCCTTGAACGTTTTTAATTTATATATATAGGAACCTTTGTTTACATGTATATATGTGAACCGCCTGTGACCTGGTACCCATGGAGGCCAGAAAAGGTGTCAGATCCCCTGGGACTGGAGCTCCAGATGGCTGTGAACTGCCATGTGGGGGCCGTGGGAGAACAGCAGGTGCCATTAACTACCGAGCCTCTTTCCAGTCCAAAGTTTTGTACTCCTGACATTTGCATCTAGATAATTCTGAAATGTAACTTGCTGTCTGTGTGTTGTGGGTGTTTAGCAGTATCCCTAGTTAGATGCTGGTGAGACATTGTCAAATGACCCATTGATCTCAGTGCAGTAATTAGGGGAAAATAGGTGCTATTCAGGGAGGGGGGGGGTCCCTTGGGTGCTGAGACTAGAACTCTGGTAGAGTATTTGCCTATGAAACACAAGCTCCTGTGTTGAATCTGCAGTGTGTGTGTGCATGTGCGTGCGGTAGGGGTGTCTAGGTGTGATAATTCATGCCATTAAAAAGAAATAAAAAGACAAGAAGGAGAGGAGGTGACTGATGACCACAGTGGGAATGACCGTGGTCTGACTGAGAGATCACCAGTGATGGGAAGCTGAAGAACATTCTAGACTAAGAGTGACAGCAACAAAGGAAGGGGAGGAACCGACAAGGCATGTGAGGATGAGGATGGGGCCTACCAAGATGTCAGGGTCCCATAGGCCCGGCTGGGCACTGGGATCCTACACAGCCTCTGCTTCACCAGCATCTCCTGTAACCTGGCAGCTCTGAGACCTGCTGCCTCCCTGCTGTGCTGATGCCCAGTCTCAAGCCTCCCTTCCCTCTGCCCACAGTGCCTCAACCTGGCCTTCCTGCTGGCAGATGTATGCTTGAGCTTCCTGCCCAGCATCTACCTCGTCTTCATCATCATTCTGTATGAAGGGCTCCTGGGAGGGGCTGCTTATGTGAATACCTTCCACAACATTGCTCTGGAGGTCTGTGTCGGTTGGACAAGGGCTGTGGCTAGCCTTAGGAGCCTTGTGAATGGAAGCCTAACCCTTGTTCTTTGCTCTCCCAGACCAGTGACAAGCACCGAGAGTTTGCCATGGAAGCTGCCTGTATCTCTGACACCTTGGGAATCTCCCTGTCAGGGGTCCTGGCCTTGCCTCTACATGACTTCCTCTGCCACCTCCCTTGACATGAGTTGCTCGACACACACTGACCTGCAGGCACATGAGTAGATCACACTTCTGCGCTCTGCCACAGGCCTTCCCTGTGAGACTCCAGAGTGGGAAGAGCCACAGTCCTGCCCTACTCCAGCAAGGAGCCCCCATTGTTTCACTCCGACTGGGACCCACCTCTGGCCTCAATGAGCTTTTTATATTCTACTTTCTGTACTCTCTCTGAATTAATAAATTGTATATATTATATGAGTTAAGTATTTACTGTCAACAGTCTCACACTCGAACAGTTAGATAAATCCACTGTTGGAATATAAGTACCAAGAATGGGATATAGTATATTCAGAATATTGTGGCACTAGACCCAGTTATTCCAGCAACTTCTTTTTTTAGTTCAGACAGGAGTTACCAGTTCTGTGCTGACCTGGAATATACTGTAGACCAAGGACTAGGGAAATCAGAGTACGATCCTTGCCTAAAGGATATTAGAGCTCTCACGTCTTATCCTGGAAAACAATTCAAAAGCAGTTTATGCTGATATAAGCCTCTACTCCCAGTATTGGGGAGGTAGAGAGAGACAGGAGGATCAGGAGCTCATGGTCCTCAGCTACATAGAAAGCCAAAGTCAGCCTAGCCTATGGATCTTGTTTAAAAATAATTCCATTGTATATTTCTGGCATCTTTATCAAAAATCAAGTATCCATAGGTGTGTAGATTTATATCTGGGTCTTCAATTCCATTGATCAACTTGTCTGTTTTTATGCCAATACCATGTGGGTTTATTAGTATAAATCTTTAGTAGTGCTTGAAATAAGGATGATGATAGCTCCAGAAGTTCTTTTATTGTACAGAGTTGTTTAGCATGAGTTTCCTGTTTTTCCATATGAAATTGAGTATTAGTCTTTCAAGATCTGTAAAGAAATGTGTTGGAATTTTGATGGAGATTGTGTTGAATCTGTAGATTGCTTTCCCTAAGATGGCCAGTTTGTTTGTTTAATTTTTTTACTGTGTTAATCTTACCTATCCATGAGCATGGAGATCTTTCCATCTTCTGATACCTTCTTCAATTTCTTTCTTCAGTGTCTTTAAAGTTTTTATTATATAAGTCTTTCACTTGCTTGGTTAGATTGACTCTAAGATATTCATAGAAGAGAAAGTGGGTAATAAATAGCCTGAATGCATGTCACAGGAGACAGTTTCCTGAACAGAACACCAATAGCTCAGGCACTAAGATTGACAGTAAACAGAACCTCATGAAACTGAAAAGCTTCTGTAAGGCAAATGATATCGTCAAAATGGCAGCCTACAGAATGGGAAAAGATTTTCACCAACTCCATATCTTTTATAGAGGCTATTGTATTCCAAATATATACTAAATGAGACACTGCCCGAACTAGATGACCCAATCAGTAAGGCCAAATAAACAACAAATAAAATAATAGGAGTAATCAGAGCCATAACACTAGTTCGCTCAACAGAGGAATCTTAAATGGCCAAAAAACACTTATATGTTCATCATCCTTATCCATCAGGGAAATGCAAATTAAAATGACCCTGAGATTCCATCTTACACTTATCAGAATGGCTAAGATCAAAACCACAAGTGACTGCACGTGCTGGCGAGGTTGTGGAGCAAGGGGAGCACTCCTCCAGTGCTGGTGGGAGTGCAAACTTGTACACCACTTTGGAAATCAACATGGCAGTTTCTCAGACACCACTTTGTAAATCAATATGGCAGTTTCTCAGAAACTTGGGACTCAATTTATCTCAAGACCCAGCTACGTCACTTCTGGGCATATATACCCAAAGGATGTCCACAAAGACACTTGCTCAATTATGTTCATAGCAGCTTTTTTTATTATATTCATAATAGCCAGAAAGTGGAGACAACCTAGATGTTGCTCAACTAAAGAATGGATAAGAAAATGTACATTTACATATGGAGTTTTACTCAGCTGTTAAAACATAATATCATGAAATTTGCAGGCAAATTCTTTTAGGAAAAAAAAAAAAAACATCCTGAGTCAAGTAACCCAGGCCAGGAAAGACAAATATGGTGTGTACTCATAAGTGGATATTAGCTGTAAAGAATAATCATGCTATAATCCACAGACTCAGAGAAGCCAAGTAACAAGAAGGGCTCAAGGGAGACACATGGATCTCTCTGGGAAGAGGAAATAGAAGAGGGTAGACTGGGGGCAGGTAGGGATGGGAATAAGAGGGATGGGGGGGCAGGATGGAGGGAGAGAGTACTGGAATGGGGGGGCATGTCGGGGATAAGTAGAAATCTAGTGCAATGGACACTCCCAGAAATCTATGATGGTGACCCTAGTGAAAACTGCTAGTAATCGTGGATACGGAGCTTGAAGCAGCCATCTCCTGTAAGCAGGCAAGACCTCTGGTAGAGGGACTGGAGCACCAACCCAGCCACAAAAACTTCAACCTACAATTTGTCCTGTGTTGTTGTAAATGCTAGTAATTAGCTCTATTAGTTCTCAATATGACTCAGCCAGTCTCCCAATAATCAAGATAGAGTCCTATCGATTTATTTAATCAGCTTTACCACAATTACTGGGTGATTATCCCTAAACTATTTTTCTTCACTAGTTATTTCCCAGCTGCACTCAATAAGTACTTGCTGTTTGGGTCTCCCCCTACCCAACCCCCCCCCCCCGTGTCATTCATTTTTGCTCCTTCAGTCTGTTTGATGGTGCACTTCTCTCAGCCATGTGCTGCTCCTGGTCCATCCGGTCTAATGGAGACCTCCTGCTCTCTGTGTCTTCTTTCTCCTTCCTGGGACCCCCAGCATGGAAATTGAAATCCCACCTATCTCTATTCTTCCTAGGAACTGGCTGTAGCCACTTGTATTTAACCAGTTAGAGAAGATTGGTCAGCAAAGCTCATGCAGCCTCATTTGGTGTATGTGAGAATGTGCTCATCCTTACCGCCACCTGAGGGTCAATATTTAGCATTTGCATACATAGCAGTGCCAGACAGTCCTGTCAGCAATATGTGCTGGGGTAAAGGGGACACAGAACTCATGGAAGTGACCAACCAATGACTGGTCCAACTTGAGACCCATGCCATGAGAGGAAGCCCACACCTGATACTGCCCAGAAGGCCAGGAACCAGGGGCTGGAAAGCCAAAGACCTAGGATAGAACCAAACATGATTGGAAGAAAAAAATGTCAATGAAATTATTCCTAATGATATTCTGCTATACTTGTAGACAGGAGCCTAGCATAAGCATCATCTGAAAGGCTTCATCCATCTAATAGAAGCAGATGCAGAGTCCTACAGCTCAAACATTGGAAGATGCTCAAGGAATCCTACAAAAGACAGGGTGGAAGGATTGTAGGAGCCAAAGGGTTAAGGATACCATAAGAAAACAGCCCACAGAATCAACTAAGCAGGGCTCATATGGGCTCACAGTACTGGCTATTCCCCGTGTGTGGCAGTGGTGGTGGTGGTGGTGTGTGTGTTTGGTTTGGTTTTGTCTTAGTATAGCCATTCTATTGAGTGTGGCATCTCCCTCTGGTTTTGATTTGCATTTCCTCTATTAGTAAAGATGTCTGACATTTCAAACTGTTGTTGTGTGTGTAGTTCACAACACAATCACACATCTGAAGGATTTAGAGGTGTGGCCTTGTCAGGCTTGATGGTGCATGCCTTTAACCCTAGCATTCCAGAGGGAGAAGTTGGAGGATTTCAGAGTTCAAAGCTAACCTGGTTACAGGACAAGTTCCACCAGGACAGCTGAGGTTATAAAGAGAAACCATGTCTTGAAAAAAAGAAACAAGAAAACCATAGGTGTTAAAAAAAAAAAGAAAAGAAAAGAAAAATATAGGTGTAGCCTCGGAGGAGGTTATCTCTGGATACGGGACTCTGAAGTTTCAAAGGCCACGCTCTTCCCAGTTCTCTCTCTGTCTCCCCCTCAGCCTCTTTGTGGTGTCATCTCTGAGCTCCTGCTCCAGCACCACTCCTGTTGCCATGCCCCCTGTCCACTTGATCATGGACTCACCCTCTAGAACTATAAGCCCTAGTGAACTAACTCTTTCTTCCATATTTTGCATGGTTTCTTCATAGCAACAAAAAAGTGACTTAATCCTAAAAGTTGAGCTCAGCACATGAGCAGACACGCACAGCATACTCAAGAGACGGGCACTCAGACCACACTGAGGTAGACATGCAAACGCTGCCAGCAGGCAAAGTCGAAGCTTCAGGCCTCTGACCTCAAGGCCGTCTTTATATAAAACCCACCCAACAGTGGCATCTTGCTAGAATTATACTTCACTGTTTATTTTTGGGCACCCCAGACATCAGTTAGTGAAGTGCTTGTCTAGTACAGACCTAGACCCTGGGTTCATCCCAAGCACTGCAGAAACCTTGGTATGGAGATGTACCCTTTAACTTCTGCATTTAGAAGGCAGGAGCAGGAACATTAGAACTTCATACTCATCTTCAGCTGTCTGAGGCCAGCCTGGGCTACTTGAGACCTAGTCTCAGAAACAAACAAACAAACAAATATGGATGTAAATTTCTTTACATTTGCCCACTTTACTCACAGCTGTATCCTATGCCTGTGACATTGTTCATTCACACACACACACACTCTAAATGTAATTTAAAAATAATAAAAATACTCTGTCATTCAGTCATTTTAGGAGTATTTGCTAATTTGTGTGTGTTGCTTTATTTATAGGAGCACACTGTAAGCTATCTTCAGACATACCAAAAGAAGGGGTCGGATCCTATTACAGATGGTTGTGAGCCACCATGTGGTTGCTGGGAATTGAACTCAGGACCTCTGGAAGAGCAGCTGATGCTCTTAACCTTGACCTATCTCTCCAACCCGACAAGTGCTTTTTCATCTGAACCATCTCATGGGTCCCCTGGCTAGTATATGCTCATTTTGCATAAGGTACTGTCCTACACAATTCATATGTTGTCATTTTATTTCTAATATCAAATGAACAAGTGCTATTATTCCCTTTGTTTGTAGCACAGGGAGAAGAACAGAGAGACGTTAGAAGTTAGAAAGTTTGCCTAAGAAAACGGTAAAGCTACGATTCCAACACTGAAGATCTAGTAAGTTTGCTTAAAGCTGCAAAACCGTGCTCCCTTCTTCAGCACATGTACTAAAATTGGAAAGATTGGAAAGATACAAGTTAAGATTAGCATGACCCCTGTACAAAGATGACATGCAAATTCGTGAAGCGTTCCGTATTTTTAAACCTTTTCTAAGATTAAAGGAATGACACCTCAGCCTGCTCCAAAGCTGTAGTATGTCCCGAACAGCACTAAACCATAGGCCCCTGGCCATGGCACTCAAACCATCATAGGACCATCAGGTGGAGCACCTCCGCCTGCGCCATAGCCTTCGCCTCAGGGGTTTCAGTTGTATTAGGGGCTTATGACCTCCACCTCAGCACCATCAGGTGGAGCTCAGGCAGTCATTAAATTCTTTATTTAGTTTCTAGTCTGCACCGGTAGTCCCGGCGGTCCTAAGCAGTAGTCCATTTAGACTTGTGGGTATAAGCTCCTTTCTTGAGAATTTCCTCCACTTCCTTTCCAAGGGAGGTATGGAAGGTTCTGGCTCTCCTGTTTCGTTTCCCTAGTTACATCCAGGCCATAGTTACAACCCTTGGTGGGCAAAGCAGTGAGAGAAACAGCAGATGACTTCTGAATTTGGTTTTTTTTTTTTTTTTTTTTTTGGTTTTTTCGAGACAGGGTTTCTCTGTGTAGTCCGGGCTGTCCTGGAACTCACTCTGTAGACCAGGCCGGCCTCGAACTCAGAAATCCCCTGCCTCTGCCTCCCAAGTGCTGGATAAGGCGGCGCCACCAACGCCCGGCCTTCCAGCTTTCTTTGTTTAGACTTTTAAGACTTAGAACCTCTGCAACTAACTCGTCCCAGGCCGTGTATAGCGCAAAGGCCACTGGGAATTGTAGTTATTTGGCGCATTCTTTGGTGCTTCTGGGAAGTGACGTCCCAACCTTGTCCTCTTCCGGCGTCGCGCCTGTCTCGCCTGCTCTACAGGACTCCCAATTCAGCTGTGTTGTGTCTCTTGGGCCTCGTGCTCGGTTGAGGGTAAGAAGGAGGGCGTGCAGCCGGGAACGGGGGTTCAGATCGGGAGATGGTAGCCGCGGTTGTCCCCAAACCCTATACGCCGCGGTTTTCCTCAGGTTCCGGCCGCGAGCGCCTCAGCTCTTCAGCGCCGTCCCATGTCGCGATTTTTCACCACCGGCTCGGACAGTGAGTCGGAGTCGTCCCTGTCCGGGGAGGAGCTCGTCACCAAACCCGTCTCCGGGAACTACGGCAAACAGTGAGCTGGGGGCGCGGAGAGGACGGGTTTGGCGGGCTGCGGGGCTCCTGTGGACGAGGGGGAGCGAGTGGACTGGGACACGTCTGAGAATGGTAGCTCTCCCTGTGTGCTGCAAACTTTGGGAGTCCTCGACATCCTCGGTACTAAGGATGGAGGAGCAGAGGTTTCCCGTTGCGTATTATTGCATCAGCTCTTTTTTTTCCCCCCCACTTCTCCCACGGCTTGCATCAGCTCTTGAAGGGCTCGAAGTCGCAGCCTCGTAATTCTTGCCCACATTCCATCTCTCATATCCCTTCTTGCCCTTGTCTGTGTCGCACTGGCCTTCGAAAACTCCCCATATTGTAACTCTTCCCACCAAGCTTAGTCCTTGGTGACTTGTATTCATGGAAGGAAAACCTCCAGTGCTTGGTTAGTTTGACTCTGAAATCCTGTTGTTTGGCTTTGAGTGCAAATGTTAAACACTGCTTTGTTCACTTTTATTTTACTGTCTTTTCTCCATCTGTACAAATTAAATATTTTTATAATTCTGAAACAGTTCTCAAAACAACATTGTTTTTACTGTGTGCCTGTAGTGTTTTAAGACATTTGTACCTACTTCCACCCCGTCTTGTAGAGAATTATTGTAGATGAATATACATACACACATTCATATCCATGTGAATACAATTCCATAACTGTCCAAAGTGAAGAACTATTACTTGTCACATAAAAATTATCAGGAAAAAATTAACACCATGGAAAGAAAAGAATAGAGACACTGTGGCTAACTGAATGCTTTGACCCATTTCATTGAAAAAAAATATAAGCAAAGGGGATGTTAAAATTCACTAAAACTTTTCTTCACTAGTGGCCTCTCCTATTTTGGGAAATATTTCTTTTAGAACCTGGGTAGGTACCAGCTCCTTGAAGCTTCTCCCATTTGTTTAGGTGCCTTTTGTCTGCTGCTTTCTTAGGTACTTCTGTAGCCATATGTGCCTTTAGACAGTTAGTTGTCACATACAGTAAATAAGCTCTTCAGTTATTTGTTCTTGGGGACATTTCTGTAGATGCTGTCAGGGTTTGACAAAAGACTTCATTTAGAGTTGCAGCTGTTTAAGATGAGACATGAAGAATAAAGGTCAGGAAAGAAGATGTTATGCATGTTTCAGTTCTCATCCTAGAAGAGAAATTATACTAGCTGAGACTAAAGGTTAATGGTCTCTGTTCCTTCCATATAGGCCTTTGTTACTGAGTGAGGATGAGGAGGATACAAAGAGAGTTGTCCGAAGTGCCAAGGACAAGAGGTGAGGCTGGGGGAAGTGTGGGGCACAGAGAGTGATGGTATTACTTTCTCCATGATAGACACGGCCAATCTGGTTTTGAACTCCCTACCCAGGTTTGAGGAGTTGACCAATCTTATACGAACCATCCGTAATGCCATGAAGATTCGCGATGTCACCAAGTGTCTGGAAGAGTTTGAGCTCCTGGGGAAAGCATATGGGAAAGCCAAGAGCATTGTGGATAAGGAAGGTGTCCCCCGGTTCTATATCCGAATACTGGCTGACCTGGAGGACTATCTTAATGAGGTGTGACTCTGAGGATACAGTGGGGGTTGTGGGCCTGGCTGTGCTGCTTTCCTGCTCTCAGGGGTCTCCTGGGGCTCTTTGCCTTCTTATATATAGTGCTCCCTAGAAAATAGAAAATGAGATAAAGCAAAGAGAGAAGCCTATTTTTGGACAAGAGCTTAATTATATTTATTGGGGTTTTGTTTTTGTTGTTTTTTACCTCCTCCACCCCCCACCCCCCAACAGGGTTTTTCTGTGTAGTCTTGGCCATCCTGGAACTCACTCTGTAGACCAGGCTGACCTCACACTCAGATCTCCTCCCTGCTGCTATCTCCCTATTGCTGGGATTAAAGGCATGCACCCCCACCACCTGGCTTAGTATTAGATTTTAAATCATCTTTTGGTTTTGGTTTTGTATTTGTAGTAGAAATTTATAAAGGTCTTCAGGAAATAAGTTAGGGTTGGAGTGTAGGTCAGCTGTAGGCTGCTTGCCTCCACTGAGTCCCCAGAGCTGCTTGGTTAGTCTTGTTATAATGGTGCAGAAGGTGTGTAGATAGCAAGGTCCCGAGAGGTAATTTAAAGCCTGCATTTTGAAAATGCCACTTAAGTCTCAGGTCCCTGTTCTTCCTTTGACTACATAAGCTTTGGGAAGATAAAGAAGGAAAAAAGAAGATGAATAAAAACAACGCTAAGGCTCTGAGTACCTTGCGCCAGAAGATCCGAAAATACAACCGAGATTTTGAGTCCCACATCACCAACTACAAGCAGGTGAGTCAGCCAGAGGCTGAGATTTTGAGCTAGGAGAAGTTTGATCCTGTGACAACTCCAGAGCATGAGTAGATGACACATGGCTAAGGAGAGAACCATAACAAACCGACTGGGGTTCAGAAGGATGGCTTATATTTGGCAGGCATTTTGTTCTTTTGTTGTTGAGTTGGAGGTCTCACTGTATAGTTCTGACTACTGTGTAGACTCGGCTGACATTGGACTCTGCCTGCCTCAGCCTCCTGAGTGGTAGGATTAAACGCATGGGCCACCATGCTTGGCTTATGGTAGGCATCTTAGTCCTCTGATTTCCTCAATGCAGAACCCTGAGCAGTCCGCGGATGAAGATGCAGAAAAGAATGAGGAAGACTCAGAAGGTGAGAGAAGACCTTAATTGAAGAGAGTTGGATCTAGTTTCTGTTTTCAATCTTGGTCTTCAATGTTCTGGCTTTTTCCCCCTCTCACTTTCTACCAGGCTCTTCAGATGAGGATGAAGATGAAGATGGAGTCAATGCTACAGCTTTCTTGAAGAAGAAACCAGAATCTTCTGGGAGAGTCGAAAGTTCCACAAAAAGATGGAAGTAAGATTTTCCAGGGATATCTTGGGGGTGATTTCCTCTCTGGGAAGAAAAAATGTAATCTTATGGGATCCTGAGGTTCAGAGAGTGAATTAGTGGGATTTGACTTGAGGACAGGCTTCCTGTTGTGTTGGACACTAGGTGAATTGGGATCCAACTGCCAGGCCCCCACTGTGCTGGGGAGTTGTGGGTACTCCCCTGAGTAATTTGTAATCTCCAGAGTTTTAGTGGACTGTTTCATATGATACCGATTCCAAGTTCTGTTGATGGAAATACCTGGAATGTGTGTCAGTGGGAGGAGTAGAGAGAGTGCTTTGTCTTCCTCCTGATCCTGTCTTCCCTCAAAGGATGATGATGAAGACTCTGAAGATTCTGAAGACGAAGAATGGGACACCAGTTCCACATCTTCTGATTCAGACTCTGAAGAAGAAGGCGAAGGAAAACAAACTGTTCTGGCCTCAAGGTTCCTTAAGAAGTAAGGAAGCAATGGCTTTGGGAGATACGATAGATGGGCTTTAAAGCCTAAAATCATTCAGAACACTGTTGCCCTTTGCTTTCATAGAGTCTGTAGGTAGAAGCCCACTGATCTCCTTTTACAGCAGGATTTTAGAACCAAGTACAAAGTTGCCAAGCTAGTATGGCTTGAATACAGGATTTGAAGGCTCCAGAGTTAAAATATTTAACCATACTCAATAAAAATCCCACTGTGGCATCTGTTGGCTATGTGATAATCGGCAAGCTGTGCCTTTCAGTCTTCAGTTTCTTGCATCTGAAATGGGCAGGGGCATTACCTCCCAGGTGAGCTGTGAGAAGTAGCACAGGGAAGCAGCTCTGTTGACCAGCATGTGGTGGGCACTCAGTAAGAGCTGCTATTGTGTTTGCCCTTCCTGATAATCCGCTTCTTAGTACATGGTATGTACAGTGCAGCAAGCCTTCGTAAACTTAACTGCAATGGTCAGAGGCTGAAAGGACCTGATGGGCCTCTGTCACCAGTCTCAGTTTTGGTAGCTGTGGGGTTAGGGAAGCAGGAATAAGAGGGCTCAGTGAGAGCACTGCCTTTAAAGGAACACTGCACTGTATGCTCATTGGGTTGCTCTGCTGGTTTTAGAAGTTTGAATTACATTGTTACAGGGAACAGTAAATTCCTTGACACTAGAAAGGGCTAGACAGAAGGTAACGAACTTGGTAGTCATTTTGTTCAGAAGCATCAAGAGCCTCAGAGAGAAAAGACTGACCAAAGTTTGTGCACATTGTTATGTCTCTTTGGAGGTTTATAGACTTACACTACTAGTGCATTAGAATCTGAAAAGTTTTACCGAAATAGACATATTTAATGTTCTGTAATTAACTTCCAAGTTTACTTGATCTTATTATTTTGTTTTCATATATGGCTGTGTACCACATTTGTGGCATGCCTCTACAAGCCAGAAAGTGGTTTTGGATCCCTGAGACTGGAGTTACAGGCTGTTCTGAACCACTGCACGGGTGCTTGGGGATCAAATTTGGGTCCTCTCTGAAAGAGCAGCCAGTGCTCTTAATCACCGAGCCATCTTTCCAGCCCCTCATCATTTTATTCTTGTGTGTATATGTAGTGTGTGTTCATGTGGGTACATGTGTGTTATGTGTAGTGTGTTCATGTGGGTACATGTGTGTATGTGGAAGTTCATGTGGGTACATGTGTGTATGTGGAAGTAAGGGTATATTTTGGGTGGTATTCCTCAGGAGCCATCCAGCTTGGTACATTTTTTGTTTTGAGACAGAATGTTGTGGTAAGTCTCTGACCCAAATAAGACCAGTCAAGGAAAACACAACTCAATAATTATGGTATAAATTGCACAGCTAGATTGGGCAGATTTACCACTACATTACTCTAATCCCCGGCTATGAGATCCCTTATAACTTGCGGTTTATCCAGGCCGCATAGTTGTCCTTCCACCTCCAGCTCCTCCAGCTTCCTACTCCCTCCTCCATCTACCCCTGCTTCTGCTTCTTTCTCCTTTATATCGATTTCCTCTCACTCTCTCCTCCCCTAAGCCTTTTTCTCCGCCTCCCCTTCTACTGCCCAATCACTGGCTTTAGCCTGTATTTTACAAGTTTTAATTGGATAGAAGGTTCACAAGACGTCACCTGTGTACAGATTCAATCATCCTCTGCAGCCCCTCCCAGGAAAGTGAAACTAGGATCAAAATACAAGGCTGGGGCTATCCACAACAACAGAATCTCACTGTACGGGTCAAGGTAGCTTGGAACTCAGAGATCTGTCTGTATCTGCCCCCTAAGTACTGTGATTTGAAGGCTAACAACGGTGTGTGATACCTGATACCGTGCCTAACCTTGCCTTATTTTTTAAGACAGAGTTCTTCCATTGTCCTGTAGCTTACTGCCTGGGGTGTGACCTCCAGGGATCATCTGTCTCTGAAAACTGAGATTACAAGCAGATGCTGCAACACCTGGCTGATTTGTGTATGGGGCAGGGATGTGGATTTATAATGTATTATTTCCTCCTTCCTTTCCTTCCAAACCCTCAGGTGTCATCCTTACTCTTTCAGGGTCTGTCTTTTTTCCCAGTAATTGTTACATACATAGGTATAGGGGTGTGTGTAGCTGTGCTTATGTTGGGAATCAAACCCAGATCTCATTTACACCACAAGCATGTTACTGAGTTATCTTTATTTCTCCAGTCCTTAAAAAGTACTTTAGCTGGGCGATGGTGGCGCACGCCTTTACTCCCAGCACTTGGGAGGCAGAAGCAGGCGGATTTCTGAGTTCTAGGACAGCCAAGGCTACACAGAGAAACCCTGTCTCAAAAAACCAAAAAAAAAAAAAAAAGTACTTTGAAATGAGAGAAAAACTAAGTGTAGGATATCATAAACCTGATCTGACTTTAAATCATGTGCAAGTATGTCTTTGAGTTTTTCCTTTTGTTGTGTTCTTAACATAAGATTTACCACTTTAACATTATTAAGTATGCATTTATTTTGCCATTAATTACATTTTTGTGATTGTTCAGCCATCACCCCTGTCTCCAGAACTCTGTTTTTCTTTCTTTTTTTTGTTTTGTTTTTGGAGACAAGGTTTCTCTGTATAGTCGTGAATGTCCTGGAACTCACTCTGTAGACCAGGCTGGCCTAGAACTCAGAAATCCACCTGCCTTTGCCTCCCAAGTGCTGGGATTAAAGGCGTGGGCCACCACTGCCCGCCTTTTTTTTTTTTTTTTTTTTTAAAGATTTATTTATTTTATTTATATGAATACATTGTTGCTGTCTTCAGGCACACCCCAGAAGAGAGCATCAGATCCTATTACAGATGGTTTGAGCCACCATCTGGTTGCTGGGAATTGAACTTAGGACCTCTGGAAGAGCAATCAGTGCTCTTAACCCCTGAGCCATCTCTCCAGCCCCCTCTATTTTTCTTTTTCTTTCTTTTTTCCCCCTCTCTTTGGTTTTCGAGACAGGGTTTTTATGTGTAAACTAGGCCTTGAATTCAGAGATTTGCCTGCCTCTGGTGTGTGCCACCATCACCTCATCTTTGTCTCTCTTTTTCATTTGGCAGGTTTACTTATAGTTATTGTAGTTATTAATGTATTTGGGCTTATTGCTGTTTGTTTATTAATTGTGTTTTCTGTTTGGCCTTGTTTTGTTTTGTTGGGATGGGATTACCTGTACCCAGGTTGGCCTTGAGGCCTTGAACCCTTGAAATTCTTTTCATCTTCCATACTTGGATTATAGAATGTTTCTCCAGTCTTGACATCTTTGAAGTTTTTAATAGCTTTAATTGGGTATAATTGTATATGTGTGTGCGTGTATGTATGTATGTATGTGTGTGTGTGTGTATATATATGTATGTAGGTATGTATATGTATATATGTGTGTATATATGTATGTATATATGTGTATGTATGTGTATATTTATATATATATATAAAAAATGTTTGGGGATGGGGTGTTTGTAACTCTAAGTTCAAGATCAGCCAGGTCTACATAGAGAGTTCCAGCCTATCCATAAAATTAGCCAAAAGCGCTGCAAAGTTCACTCACTGGTTCAGAACACTTGTTGCTTTTGTAGAGGACCTAGGTTCAATTCCCAGCACCCATGTAATAGCTCACAATCATATGTAACTCCAGTCCCAGGAGTGTCTGACGTCCTCATCCTGACTTCAGCAGGTAGTAGGCATGCATATGATGTACATACATGTGTGGAGGCAAGACATTTAGATATGCTGGCCGGGCGGTGGTGGCGCACGCCTTTAATCCCAGCACTTGGGAGGCAGAGGCAGGCAGATTTCTGAGTTCGAGGCCAGCCTGGTCTACAGAGTGACTTCCATGACAGCCTGGGCTACACAGAGAAACTCTGTCTCGAAAAGCCAAAAAAAAAAAAAAAAAAAAAAAAAAAAAAGACATTTAGATATATAAAATAATTTTAAAACAAAAAACATATAATTATACTGAGATATGATGTGTCTTAAGAAATGTCAAACCCGCCGGGCGGTGGTGGCGCACGCCTTTAATCCCAGCTCTTGGGAGGCAGAGGCAGGCGGATTTCTGAGTTCGAGGCTAGCCTGGTCTACAGAGTGAGTTCCAGGACAGCCAGGGCTATACAGAGAAACCCTGTCTCGAAAAAAAACAAACAAAAAAAAAAAAAAAAAAAAACAAAAAAAAAAAAAAAGAAATGTCAAACCCAAATTATAGATCTTTTGACTTTGAATTCATAGGGTGAATTCTTTCTACTTTCTTTAAAGTATGAATCACAATATCCTTAGCACTAAGTAAAACTTGAAAGCCAGAAAAACGAAGTTGATTGGAAGCACTAATGATGAGAAGCCCAAGCTCCTCTTACAGTCTCAGAACCGTGGGCATGCTCGATATTCTCTGTAGACCAGGAGAATTCAACTTACTGAGCATAATTGGCATATTTGTAAAATTTGAGAAGTGAGTTTGGGCCTAGGGATGTAACTCCGTTGATAGAGTGCTGGCCTAGCATGCATGAGGTCCTGGGTTTGATCCCTAAGCTCTGTGTAAATTAAGAATTGGTGATAACACCTGTAACCCCAGCATTTGGGAAAGGATGCCCCAGAGGTGAGGAAAGGACTTGTTCATTTTCTCCCTCATCTCCTGTCAGGGCACCCACCACAGAGGAGGACAAAAAAGCAGCTGAAAAGAAACGAGAAGACAAAGCCAAGAAGAAGCACGACAGGAAGTCTAAGCGCCTGGATGAGGAGGAAGAGGACAATGAAGGCGGGGAGTGGGAGCGGGTCCGAGGTGGCGTGCCACTCGTTAAGGTGAGCATTTAAAGGAGTCAGTATAGAGGGTGCCTACCTGGTTGCAGTGGGAGGAGCCTAAAGCAAGAATAGGTTCCTGTTGACATTCGTGTAATACAATATGTTTTTAACCAGGAGAAACCAAAAATGTTTGCCAAGGGAACTGAGATCACCCATGCTGTTGTCATCAAGAAACTGAATGAGATTCTACAGGTCAGAGGCAAGAAGGGAACAGACCGGTAAGATGTGCAGGCTGAGCGTGGCTACTTTATAGTTTGAAAGCTTTCTTTATAGCACTAGCTAAACATTGATGTGAGTGGACATCACTCTATTGTGAGAGAATATTATCTATGCTTGTATACTGGGACCTACCTGTCTTCTTCCTTTTGTGTACCTTTTATAACTTTGAACTACTGAATTTCTAATGCAGTCTGTTACATGGAAATGATGTATGTCTGAGGTTGATTAGGTAATCATGATGGACAGAATGAAGACCTTTTATAAATAGCACTTAAGAATGGCTAGCATTACTATTTTTCTGTTGAGAGTTTAAAAGAGAAGCAAGGTTGGGGATATAATTCTATTGGTAGAGTGCTTGCCTAGCATATGTGAAACCCTGGGTTAGAGTCCTGGCATCACATAAAATGTGATGTGATACACAGCTGTAATCCTGGCACTTGGTGGTGAAGGTAAGAGAATCAGAAATTGTAGGGCCTCCTTAGCTGTATAACATGCTACAAGACCACTACCTAGCACTAATCATGGAACCTTGTCTGTCCGAGAGAATACGCAAATAAGAAAGAAACACATATGCATATAGTGAAGACATGTGCAATCAGCTGCTTTGCTGGTCTAAAGAGGATATCCTGCATAACAGGATGAGACTGGCTGATTCATCTCCAAAGCCTTACCTAGTTCTGTGTCCCTCCAGTGCCACCCAGATTGAATTGCTCCAGCTGCTGGTTCAGATTGCTTCTGAAAACAACCTGGGGGTGGGTGTCATTGTCAAGATCAAGTTCAATATCATTGCCTCTCTCTACGATTACAACCCTAACCTGGCCACGTACATGAAGGTAAGAACAACAGAAGAGTACTGGGGTTGAGCTGGGGGTGGGCAAGAGAAGGTACCTACTGTTTGAATGCCTGAGGCCTACAGCAGCCTTGTGTATTGAAGGCCCTGTGATTCTCGGTGAAAGGGTTCTTTAGAAACATCACTTACTACATCCCTCTAACTTTGTCACTTCATCTCTTGACAGCCAGAGATGTGGCAGATGTGCCTGGATTGCATCAATGAACTGATGGATACCTTGGTTGCACACTCCAACATTTTTGTTGGAGAGAACATTTTGGAAGAGAGTGAGAACTTACACAATTTTGATCAGGTAAAGAGAGGGATTGGCAGGCTACCTGAGAAAGCGGTAGACACAGGAGTTGAGGTAAACATACAAACCTGCATTAACTTTTTTCCTTCTTTGCATAATTCTTTAGCCACTTCGTGTACGAGGCTGCATCCTAACTCTGGTGGAGCGAATGGACGAAGAATTTACCAAAATAATGCAAAATACTGATCCTCACTCCCAAGGTAAACCTAAGCAAGCGGGGACTTGGTGACAGGAAAAGTACAGGAAATAATACTAATTATTAGCATTATATAAAGTCAGAGCTAGACAAGTGCTAGATTTATAGGCCTTGTTGACCGAGTTGGCTATTCAGATTCTTTGCTAAGCAGTGAGATGGTAAGCTCATGGAAGGGGATGCTGTTTTTAGGGTATAAGTGTAGAGGGGAAACCAAAATGTTTGGATTGCTGGAGGTGAATGGTTGGGAAAGGCGTTCCTCGTGTCTGAGATGAGGGCGGGTGTCTCCTTACCAGAGTATGTGGAGCACCTGAAGGATGAGGCACAAGTATGTGCCATCATTGAGCGTGTGCAACGCTACCTGGAGGAGAAAGGCACCACTGAGGAGATCTGCCAGATCTACTTGAGGCGCATCCTGCACACTTACTACAAGTTTGATTACAAGGCCCATCAGCGTCAGCTTACTCCTCCTGAAGGATCATCAAAGGTGAGATTACTTGGTAATCATGAGGAACAAGAGAAGTATAAACTTATCTTCCTTATCTATTAGGCCTTGATGATAAGTCTTCTATCCCCGAGGGACTTTTGAAGTAGAAGGGGTGGGGACTGGGTGTCAGATGGATTGCAGTTCTAAAGAGTCCCTTGTTTTGTTGCTAGGGCCTAAGCCATTTAAAGCTGTAGTCTTTGCTGGATAGCCATTGCTAACAACTTCCCATTCCTCTAGTCTGAGCAAGACCAGGCAGAAAATGAGGGTGAGGACTCAGCTGTGCTAATGGAAAGACTGTGCAAATACATCTATGCCAAGGACCGTACAGACCGGATCCGTACCTGTGCCATCCTCTGCCATATCTACCATCATGCGCTCCACTCCCGCTGGTATCAGGCCCGGGACCTCATGCTCATGAGCCACCTGCAGGACAACATCCAGCACGCAGACCCGCCGGTACAGGTAGGTAGGGCAGTAAAGAAGCCAGGCCTCCATTAGGTACACAGACTCAACAAGAATTACCACATGGTTAGACTAGTATAGATCCAGATAGGGTTTAGTCTTTTCCAAACTCTGTTTGCTTGTTTGCTTATTTGTTTATTTTCCTACCTAACTACTAGGAGCTGATCTTACTTTTCTAGAAAGATTAAAAAAAAAAATCTTTGAAGCAGTTGTTAAATTAGGAGAAAAGGGGTCCTAGGTAACTGGGCTGTATTGGGATATACTAGAGCGAAATTAGCAGGATTCCTGACAGTAGGGGAGCCAGCAACATCTTGAGGACTTTTTTTTTTTTTTTCTCCAAGACAGGGTTTCTCTGTGTAGCCCTGGCTGTCCTGGAACTCACTCTGTAGACCAGGCTGGCCTCGAAACTCAGAAATCCGCCTGCCTCTGCCTCCCAAGTCTGGGATTAAAGGCGTGCACCACCACTGCCGGCTTGAGGACCTTTTTATATAGAAAAAATGCTAAAAGCTGTATCTGAGGTATAGATCCCTCTTGTGTATATTTAAGATAAGTGGCAGGGGTTTTGTGTGTGTGGTTTTTTTTTTTTTTTTGTTTTTTGTTTTTTGTTTTTTTGTTTTTTTTTTTTTTTTCTGGACAGGGTTTTGGTGCTGCTCTGACTCACTCTGTAGACCAGGCTGCCAACGATCGCTGCTCTGCCTCAGGTGATAACTGCGCCCCACGCGCTTGTTTTTTTTTGTTTTTGTTTTGTTTTTAGACAGTGGGTGCTAGCGCCTGGACTCTCTGTGACTGCATTTGTATTGATGACCTGTCTAGTAAAGGTGGTAAGGGGTGCTTGTGCCATGGCACATGTGTAGAGGTCAGTAGACAATCTGTGTCCTCACCTTCTGCTTTGTTTGATGGAGAGTGTTCTGTTATTTGCTGACCTATGGCTTCCCAGGAGTCTCTTGTCTCCATCTTCCTATAGTAGCAGTGTGATTATAGATGTATCTTCTGCATTGGCTGCTAATAGTTTCTGGGGAATTCAAACTCTGATCTTCATGCTGGTATAAGTGAACCATAGCCCACTGTGCAATTTCCCTAGTCCAGTAGCAGTGGTTTTAGGCAGTACCTTCTCTATTCTTTTATTTCATTGATAAAAAGCCAAGTCTTCCTTATTTTTTTACATTTGAGTATTCATGGTTTTATTATGGAATTGTAGGAATTCCTAATACTATTATTTTGGATGACCACTCATAGAAAGATAAAAAGGCTTCAGATATTTTATTCTAGGCTATAGTTTGCCTCTTGTCTTAGTTGTGCCTTTTTGATAGAGAATTACTATTTAGTATATTTCCTGAGTCATGTCTAAATAAATCTTTGCTTAAAATTTCATGAAGCTAAGCTGGGTGATGGTGGCGCACGCCTTTAATCCCAGCACTTGGGAGGCAGAGGCAGGTGGATTTCTGAGTTCGAAGCCAGCCTGGTCTACAGAGTGAGTTCCAGGACAGCCAGGGCTATACAGAGAAACCCTGTCTCGAAAAACCAAAAAAAAAATTCATGAAGCTAGAGACTGGAGAGATGGTTCAACAGTAAAGAGCCCTTGCTTTTCCAGAGACCCAAATTCAGTTGTCAGCGTTCATACCAGGCAGCTCACAGCTCTCAGTAACTCCACCTCCAAGGACCTCACACATCTGGCTTTCAAAGCATCTGTACTTCACATGCACATATCCAAATGCAGGCACATGGCTACACATAATTTAAAATCATAAAATAGGGGCTGGAAAGACAGCCCATCAGTTAAGAGCACTTGTTCTCAAAGTTCAACTGCCCATATAATGGCTCATGACCGTCATCTGATACCCTCTGCTGACCTCCCCTGACACCAGTTATGCATGTGGGTGCACATGCATACCTGTAGACAAAATATTTACACATATAAAAATATTTTAAAAGTTTAAAGAATAAAAGTGAATAAAATTCATGAGGGTATTTTCACCTTTTTTTTTTTTTTTTTTGTAAGCTTTTGTAGTTTCAATGTTTACATTTAGACTTAGTTTGTCTTGACTTAATATTCTCATGTAGTGTGAGATTGGGGTCAGTTCTCTTCTCCTCACATTAATACTAAGTTGTATCAGCATCATTTGTAGCAAATACTCTTGCCCTATTATTTTGCTTAGGTAGTTTTATGGAAAACTGCATAAACAAGGCTGTCGGAACAAAGCACTTCTGGGCTCTGTTCTGTTCCACTGATTCTGATTTTTATTAGCATTGTACCAGTTCAACAGTTAACAGTCAGTCTCTGTCTCTCTCTGTCTCTGTCTCTCTCTCTGTCTCTCTTCTGTGTGTGTGTGTGTGTGTGTGTGTGTGTGTGTGTGTAAGACAGTCAGAGATTGGCTGATTGGTAAAAAGTGATGAACGGTGTGTACCACCACCACTCCTGGTTCTTGATCTCTTACGGACTGGCCTGGAACTTTTGCCAGTCCTCCTGTCCTACACCTCGATTCATTTTTCTCTTGCACACACATTGGCATAGCACTAATCTTAGTGGTGTGTAGTGCATAAGCATCATTTATATGTCAGACAGAACTACCCCTTTGCTAAGGGCTTATGGTTCCTGTGATGTTGTATATGCCATGTGCACATTGGTTCATGTGCACAGAACTCGGGCATAGGATTGGAGTGCAAGTTACGTCTGCTGAGCCACCTATTGGGTGATTGAACCCATCGCTTTGCTAAAGTTTCTGCTGTGCTTAGACCATGAGCCATCTCTTGAATTTATTTTGTTTTTTTTTTTTTGAACGTGGGATCAGATTTATTCTTGTACTTTAGTAATATTTTTTTTTATATTATTTTCGAGACATGTTGACATCTGTTAGTCCCGAGCTAGTGCTGGACTCACTGGTAGAAGGTGGTGAGCCAGCTGTGCTGCTGCCTCCAAGAGTCTGGTGTTAAAGGCGTCCCACCAGTATGAAGGGAGTGGATTTATTTCATGTATGTGGGTATACTGTTGCTGTCTTCAGACATACCAGAAGACACATTGGATGCCCATTACAGATGGTTGTGAGTCACCATCTGGGAATTGAACTCAGGACCTCCAGAAAAGCAGTCAATGCTCTTCTTTGTTGTTGTTCTTCAAGACAGGGTTTCTCTGTATAGCCCTGGCTGTCCTGGAACTCACTCCGTAGACCAGGCTGGCCTCAACTCAGAAATCCGCCTGCCTCTGCATCCCAAGTGCTGGGATTAAAGGCGTGCGCCACCACTGCCCAGCAGCAGTCAGTGTTCTTAACTGCTGAGCCATCTCTCCAACCCCTGAATTTATATTCTTGATCTCTAATATTTTTATTACTGGATAAAATTATACAATATATAGTATTTATATGAAATTATAATATACACTAAATATTGTATATAATAAAACTTAGTCTTGAGCTGTGTGTCCCAGAGGTTAGTAATAGAAAACTTGCCAGTATGGCACTGCATAGCAAAACCCTCACTCAAATAAGAAACCTTAATCTCTGCCTCCAGTTTTCTTCTGTTCATAATCTTGTGTGTCTTGCAAATCCACATGTTCTTCATCTAGTTAGCCAGAAATCCTGGTGCCATGTTTGGTGTTGCTGGTTCTTTTTCATTCCAGGTCACTCAGACCCACCTGCCTCTACTTCCTGAATGCTAAGATTGCAGGTGTGTGCCACCTTGCCTGGTTCTCTTTCTTTTTTTTTCATGTTTTTTTTTTTTTTCCTTCTTTTTTTTTTTTTTTCTTTTTTCGAGACAGGGTTTCTCTGTGTAGTCCGGGCTGTCCTGGAACTCGCTCGGTAGACCAGGCTGGCCTCGAAACTCAGAAATCCGCCTACCTCTGCCTCCTAAGTGCTGGGATTAAAGGCTTGCGCCACCACCACCCGGCCTTTTTTTTCATGTTACGTCTGATTCTGAAGCCATTTTTCTTTGTAGTCTATGTCTGATCACTTCTTAACAAACTGTTCTTTCCCTTTTCATCAACCCATCACCTTCCTCCTGATCTTGCCTTTTTTGTGTGTGTGGTTTTTTTGATACAGGGTTTCTCAGTGTAGTCTTAGCTGTCCTGCAACTCACTCTGTAGACCAGGCTAGCCTGGAACTCAGATCCACCTGCCTCTGCCTCTTAGTGCTGGGATTAAAGGCGTGCCCACCACTGCTCGGCCCTCACTCTGTTTTTGCTTCATGTCCCCTTTGTCTTTCTGTGCACTTCTTAGTGTGATAGCCAGAGTAACCCAGTTAAGTCAGGTTTTATTACCTGCTTGCTCAGAACTTTCCCATGGTTTCTCATCTTTACATCCTACCGTTATGTGTGCCTACTTCCTGGTTTATGGTAAGGTCTTTGACCAGCCTCAGCTACATCACTCTCGTTTTTCAAGTGTATTTAGGTCAGTTATTCATCTGAACTACATTCCCTTTTCCTTTGTGGATCTTATCCCTATTTATCTGTATGGCTTCTCTAATTCTTAGCTATTCTTTATAATGAAGCCCTTACCAAGCCTCCGTTGCCATACACACACACAACACACATATATACACATACATACATACATACATACTTTCTAAATTTTCCTCTCATTTTGTTTATTTTTTTTCTCTATTCTCATAGTAATTTTATCCTGCACACTCCATGCCTAGTATGGAAGATAGGCCTTAGTAAACAGTTTGCCTGAGGCTATCACTTCTGTCCTTTGTGCCTAGATCCTGTATAACCGTACCATGGTGCAACTGGGGATCTGTGCTTTCCGCCAAGGCCTGACAAAAGATGCACACAATGCACTTCTGGATATTCAGTCAAGTGGTCGTGCCAAGGAGCTTCTGGGCCAGGGTCTGCTGCTGCGCAGCCTACAGGAGCGCAATCAGGAACAGGAAAAGGTAGAGCGGCGCCGACAGGTGCCCTTTCACCTACATATCAACCTGGAGCTGCTGGAATGTGTCTACCTGGTGTCGGCTATGCTCCTGGAGATCCCCTACATGGCTGCCCACGAGAGTGACGCCCGCCGACGCATGATCAGCAAACAGTTCCATCACCAACTGCGGGTGGGTGAGCGACAGCCCCTGCTAGGTGAGTGTGGGCCTCTGTGGCCCTGTACACTTCTTGGATCTTTGCTTGCCCATAGCTTTAAGAGAAGTTAATGGAATAACTTTCCTCACAAGATGACTGGTTTTGATTTATATTTTATATTGATGCCTCCTCTGCCTGGCACAGTCTCTCGGAAATAATTATTTTATTTAAGACATGATGAGTTTGAGGTCAGCCTACTCTACCAAGAAAGTTCCAGGCTAGCCAGGAATACTTAGTAATCGCTTCTTTCTTTCTTTCTTTCTTTCTTCTTTCTTTTCTTTTCTTTCTTTCTTTCTTTCTTTCTTTTCTTTCTTTCTTTCTTTTTTTAAGATTTATTCATTTTTATTTATATGAGTACACTGTAGCTGTCTTCAGACACCCCATAAGAGGGCATCAGATCTCATTACGGATGGTTTCGAGCCACCATGTGGTTGCTGGGATTTGAACTTATGACCTCCAGAAGAGCAGTCAGTGCTCTTAACCGCTGAGCCATTCACAGCCCAATTTAACACATTAATCTTGTTTTTTTTTTTTGTTTTTTGTTTTTTGGTTTTTTTTTTTTTTTTTTTTTTTTCGAGACAGGGTTTCTTGTGTAGCCCTGGCTGTCCTGGAACTTGCTGGGTAGACCAGGCTGGCCTCGAACTCAGAAATCGCCTGCCTCTGCTCCAAGTGCTGGGATTAAAGGTGTGCGCCACCACGCCCGGCCACAACTATTAATTTAGTGTCTGGGAAACTTAGATCAGGAGGACCTCAGGTTTGAGGCTCTCCTTGGCTAACATAACCAGACTGCTTTAGGAAAGAAAAAAAAAAAAAAAAAAAAAACAGTATCTCTTTTAGCTTTGAACTCTTGTTTGTTTGACTTAAGAGAGTATTCTTGAGTCTCTAATCTTGTTTAAATACTTTATACTGGTTATATATTGTTGTGTGCACATATATTTGGGATTCATAGGACAACTTGTAGGAATGATTCTACAGTGTAGGAATGAGTTTCTGTGTATAGAACAGGTTGATTATTAACTCAGGGATCTGCCTCCCTGGTGCTGTGTTCAAAGACATGTTGTCACCATGCCTGTCTGACCTTGTCTTTTTTAAAGTGGTAAAATGGGCTTGATCCTAATGCATGCTTGCCCTAGTGTTTGCCATATTCATATAAGCTACCCATTCCCAGACTTGAAACTTCTGTGCTTTTTCTCTAAATGCCAGATACCTTCTGACTTGTCCCTCAAGATAGTATTTGAGAGCCTGAGTTCCTAATCAATACATAAAACCCTGTGGTTTCATAGACATCATTTTAGGTTGAGACTAAATATATTTGTCTTTATTTACTTACTTACTTGTTTGCTTACTGTTGGGAGTTGGGGATCACACGTATACCATAAATACCTGTAGCAATTGGAGGATGCCTAAACACAGCCATCTCTTCAGTCCAAGGTTAAACTTTTTAAGGAGAATAAATGAGCCACTTTCAAGTGAAATTTGGTAAATACTTTTTTTTTTTTTTGGAAGCAGGGTTTCTTTTGAGTGACCCTGGCTGTCCTGGAACTTGTTATGTAAATGAGGCTGGCCTCAAACTCAGATCTGCCTGCTTCTCCTGAGTTCTGGGATTAAAGGTGTATGCCAGCATACCTGGCTCAAACTTTTAAAATTTGTGTACTTGCCTGTGTGTTTAGTACCACATATGGTGTGGGTGCTGGCAAGGCCAGACTAGTGTATCAGATTTTCCAGAACTACAGTTATAAGTGCTTGTGGATGCTGACAACCACACGTAGGTCCCTGTCAAGAGCAGTAAAGACTCTTTAGCTGCTGCAGAGCCATCTCCAGCCCCGTGTGCCCACAGGAGCACAAAGGTCTGTTAGAGCTGGAGCACCAAGGGTTGTGAGCCAAAGTACCAAGTGCCCTTAGCCACGGAGCCACCTCTCCAGTCCCTAGCCGTTTTGCTGTTGTTTTCTTGTTTTTTGTTTGGTTTTGAGAGAGGGTTTTTCTGTGTAGCTCTGACCTGGAATTCAGTCTGTAGATCAGGCTGGCCTCGAACTCACAGAAATCTGCCAGCCTCTGATGGAATTAAAGGCTGGTTCCACTGCTGTTCGGTGACTTTTTTAAGGTCAAGGAACTTTAAGAGAATCTGATTAAAGTTGTAGACCTTTTTTCTTGGAAAATGCACATGAGGATATACATTAACCATTTTTCAACAGTTTCACAGATTTCAGCTGTCCCTTGAAGTGTGTTTATGGACTGGTTTAGTTCAATCCAAAGTGTCTTCAGCTATTAAGTGACTTAGAGTTCTGTGGCTACTTAGTAGAGAGCTGGGAAAGTCTCTAGCCTAGTTGTTTGCTCTTCTGACCTCTCCTTCTCCTTAAACAATGCTCACGAGGGCAGAGCCTTGAGTCTGTTTCCATCCTGCCTTATTCTCACCCTTTCAGGTCCTCCTGAGTCAATGAGGGAGCATGTGGTTGCTGCCTCCAAGGCCATGAAGATGGGTGACTGGAAGACCTGCCACAGTTTCATCATTAATGAAAAGATGAATGGGAAAGTGTGGGACCTTTTCCCTGAGGCGGACAAAGTTCGTACCATGCTGGTTCGGTGAGCACTAAAGGGAGCCATGATGGGTGGAAAAGAAAAAAATGGCTGATCTCCTTCCTTTGGAACCTCACGCTTTTTTGTCCTCTCCTCACAGGAAGATCCAGGAAGAGTCTCTGAGAACCTACCTTTTTACCTACAGCAGTGTCTATGACTCAATCAGGTAAGATGGGCTCAGAGGCACAGAGGGCCCCAGCTTCGTGAGTATCGTTCCTAACGGCCCCGTTTTCTGCCTTTTTTCCCCAGTATGGAGACACTATCAGACATGTTCGAGCTGGATCTACCCACCGTTCACTCCATCATCAGCAAGATGATCATTAATGAAGAATTGATGGTGAGGGCCAGAGGTGGTAGATTAAGTAGGTACAGCTTCAAAGAAGCCAGTATAATCTGACCTGACTGTCCCTCTTACTCCCATCAGGCTTCCCTGGACCAGCCAACACAGACGGTAGTGATGCACCGGACTGAGCCCACTGCCCAGCAGAACTTGGCTCTACAGCTGGCTGAGAAGCTTGGCAGCCTAGTGGAGAATAATGAACGAGTGTTTGACCATAAGCAGGGAACCTATGGTGGCTATTTCCGAGGTGAGCGAGTGGTTCCATCGTTCCATTCTCCCACCGTCCTTGCACCTTTGTCTGTCTCCAGGTGCTCACTCCTAATCTTTCCTATCCATTTTTTACCTGCAGACCAAAAGGATGGCTACCGGAAAAATGAAGGCTATATGCGCCGTGGTGGCTACCGCCAGCAGCAGTCTCAGACAGCCTACTGAGTTTTCCACCTCTGTCATCCCTGTGACCAGACTATCTAGCTTTTTGTTCCTAAACTCATCCCGGTCATTAAAGGTCTGTTGAGAATTTATATAGTTGCTTATTGTCTGCTTGCTGCCACACAGCTATCTGAGTTTTCATCACATGACAGATTCGAGGTTCAGATGCAAGATGAACTGGACACACCCCTCACTTCAAAGGCTTTGCTACTCTTTGACATCAGCAGGAAAATGCCCTAACATGTTACAGCAAGAATATGAAGAAGGAGTTAGGTATATTGAGCAGAATATGATTGCAGGTGTAGTGTACGGAAGGTATAGTGAGTGGGCCTAGAATTGGGTAGGTAGTGATTTGTCAGGCAGGAAGAGTTAGCCCAAACCACTGTGTATCAGACTCACTGTTAACTAGTGTAGACCGAGTACCATAATCACAAATAAGCATTGAGAAACTATTACTGAAATGTCTGACCCTGTTAACTATTTTTCTAATAATTTGTATGACTCCTGTTGTATTTTATAAATTTCAGTTTCCATAGATAGGAAGTTTTATTGGTTTTGTTTGTTTTTTAAGATCGGGTCTTATGTTGCCCAGGCTAGCCTTGAACTCCTCGTCCCTTCTGTTTCTACTCCCAAGTGCTGGGATTATAGGCATACGCCATCTTGCCTGCTTAGATTAGAAGCCTTTTCTCTTCTTACAGATGATTGTATCACAGGCTGGCCTCAAACCAGACTTCTGATCCTTTTGCCTCCCCTCCCCAGTACTCAGATTTCATGTGTGTTCCTCCATGCCTATTTTATATGATGCTGGGATCAAAACTAGGCCTTGTACCTGCTAAGTGAACTGCATCTCTATCTCTGCAGATGAGTATTTAGTCAAGTTTGAGAAGCATGGTTATTGGGAGAGGAATGGAGAAAATAAAGGAGGGTTGGGGAAAGGCTTTTAATGCTTTGGACTTTTACAGGCAAAATAATGGGAATGGGTCAAAAAAATTTACTGTGTGGCCTTAGCAGACTGAATCTGAGTAGTGGGTGGGGTCCAGACTTTGAGGTTGGGCCACAGGTGTTGCGTGAGCTAAGTTAATAGTAATTAGACGGCTCCTGTTTAAGCCATGGGAAGGAAAGGAGGAAGTATGAAGTAGTGGCCGTGGGAGCCAACCGGTCCTGTTGGTGAACGTTTCCTGACTTGCTCGCTTTCTCTACTTTTTAAACAACTGTATAAACAAAATGTAAAATTCATTCTTGGCTGATTATGATAAAGAACAAAAAGCCAAGCAATGGCTCGCTCACACCTTTAATCCTAGCACTTGGATGACAGAGGCAAGGAGATAGATCTCTGAGTTCAAGAACAGCTGGGGACTACACAGAGAAACCCAAAATGTCTGGACCAGATATGGCCAATGGATTGTGATTGGCCAACTCCTGGAATTCCACTTCATAGCATCTGCTAAGCCTTAAGGACACACTTCAGTTTTTATAAAAAGCTCACTTGTATTTATCAATTTGGAGAAAAATATCACATGAGTTTTTATAAGACAACCATGGCTTCCCAAATTATCTTCAAAAGAAACTTCCAAATGTGAATTTGAGCACATGTAAGATGAAATGATCAATTATAGCTCGGGACTGCTCTTCCAGAGTTCAGTTCCCAGCACCCACTCAGACAACTTACAACTACCTTTAATTCCCCTCCAGGGACATCCAGCATCTCTGGTCTTTGCAGACACATGCACAAGTGATTGTGCACACATAAGTAAAAGTAAGTCTTTAAAAAAGGATATGCAAATTTTTTTTGTTTTGGTTTGGTTTTTGGTTTTTGGTTTTTTGAGACAGGGTTTCTCTGTGTAGCCCTGGCTGTACTGGAACTCACTCTGTAGACCAGGCTGGCCTCGAACTCAGATTAAAGTGTGCCACCACTGCCCGGCATATTTTTCGTTTTTTGAGGTGAGTAAAAGCTCATGGTTTTATTGTCTTCATAACAAAATCAGCTTAGAACTGGATCACATGGCCCTTTCTCTTTTTACCTCAGTTCAAAATGCTTGCATCCTAGTAGCCAGTGCTCTCTTAGAATTGCAGTTAGGCTCAACACACGGCAGCCTCAGCACAATTGTCGCGTTAGCCTGTCTGCAGAAAATAGGCTTGGTCCGCACATCATAGCAACTCTGTTTCCTATCCTAATGCTGCTTTCCCTGGGCATAGGAAAAATTCTTGTCCTTGCGCTGTGTAACTTTGTGAGTTGGTTTCTTGCAGAATTTCTAGCAGGTCTTAGGAATAGTCACCATGTTTGAGAGATTGATACATGCATAGAAAGAAGAGGCAAGGCCAGCAACGAAAGTTTATAGGAATTTTCCTCAATGTGCAAATTCTTAAAATTAATTTCTCAACCAAGTTTAAGAAAATGTAGATAAAAGGTCGCTTTCCAGGTTGAGTTTGCACAAGTCTAGCTGCAACAGCAGTCATGAAAACATCTCAGAATAAGAATTTACCTGTGTGGGATTGAGGAGCTGTCTTCCAGCCTGTGCCTTGTTTCTCACTGAGGATAGGTAGACATGAGAAACATACAGGAGTAACTGTCGTCTGCAAAGTTCAAAGCCAGCAGTCATCGAGGAGAAGCTAGGTGACCTTCCTGAGATGGGTCCACCATGGGTTAAAATGACGTATTTGCTCTTTTAGGCAAGGCTGAGGAGAATTTCATTTTAGGGAAGATTCCTTCTATTAATATGCTTTTTCTGTTATTATTAAAATATATATAATAATCACTGTATCAGCCCACCCTTTTGAGCAGATTTCTGCAGAAAAATGAAGATATACTCTTTTGTAGTGATGCTATATAGACAAATAGATGACATATTCTTAATGATGATCCTATAAGAATTCCTAAAATTATATTAAATTATTCTTTTATAATAGGACTGCTATTAAATTCTTTCTGATGTCAAAACTGCAATGAGAACTCTACCAAGTCTTCAAGTGTCATAAGTTAATTGCTTCTGAGATAGCAAGCAGGCATCTACTACTCAGAGAACATTCCAAGAAGTTGTAAAACCATTAACCAAAGATCATAAAAAGGAAACTAAGGATTACTATAGGTGGAAGGACAGAAGATAAAATATATGACTGGATTTATATATACAAAACTTTACTAGTTACTTAGTCACAAAAGTTATGGTTTTTAACTCTCCATGAACCTGTAAAGATGGTGACAGATGATGAATGTTTTGCCAGATACTCAATCTCAATGGATATGCATGTAAACATTCTCTGTTGTAAACTTTTGTTCGATGTATGATTTATGTGTAAATTGTGGTGAACTTTTACCATGTCATCATGTATTCTGAAAGATGTATAAGTGCTCAGAACTTTTTAGACAGAACTCAAGAACTTAGAAGTAAAGGCATAGTTAGCATTGGGAGTAATGGTATTGAGGGTAAGGCATTATGTGACATCAGATCAAGAGGAAAGAACAAGATTCTAGAAGACAGTGAGAAAACTGTTTAGAGAGAACTTTTTGGAGGAGAACTTTTATAGAAACTTTTTGAAGAACTTAGAACTTACAAATAAAAGCTAAAATCACTTTTGAAAGTGTCCCTTTTTCTTCCTGCGACTTCAACAGCCGCTGAAGTTAGAGTATCGCAGTTCCTGCTGAGATAAACAAAGGCTGTTTTGTAGCAGATACTTATTTTGCTAGAGTATCGCAGTTCCTGCTGAGATAGAACAAAGGCTGTTTTGTAGCAGGATACTTATTTTGCTACATTGTATTAGCAGTGGAGCTGGATGATTAAGCTGTAGAAGAGGAGGTGGAGCTGGGAGAGAAATAGAGGAATGGGAGGAGAGGGAGGCTATCAGCCATGGAGAACAATGGATGGGTCAAAAGCTGTCCTGGGTAGCAACTTCTATCAAAAGGTTAGATATTGGGTAACAACTCTTAATTGTGTGGGCATCTTGCTGATTGAGCATTTCTAAATAGAGAAATCCTTTAGATAATCATTAAGCTTTAAGAGTCTCATTTCTACTGGGTACTGTGAGGATGGCAGATATTGTCTGGGGTTCAGCTGAGCTTTGTGGATGCAGTGTGGGGAATTGGCAGAGCTATCCCCCACGCTGGCATCTCTTGGGTGCCAGTGCCTGCGCATCTAGCTAGCCAGAGCCCGGGTCAGAGCTGAAGAGCAGTGAGAACATGGTGGCTGCCAGGGAACAAGCCGGACTGGGGCCGTTTTCTAAATATCCCCCTACACTGTTTACTTAATCCTCTGCTGTCTTTAAATGAGGTGTAAATAGTTTCTCACCTCAGAGCAACCCAGACAAGCAGGTCAGCTACAGAAGCAAAGTGACTCTGACTCAAGATAGGTAGGGTTTTTTTTTATTATTATTATACAGCAACCCTAAATATCCAGTAAGACTAAGTCTTATCCCAACAACGCTTTTCCCCCTCCACTGCCACATGAAGAACAAACAAAAAACAACAGCTGGGGCTGCGCACCTGTGTAAATAACTCAATGTCTACTGTCTGGAGTCTCCTCAGTCTTCTGGTGTCTTCCAAAGGGTTTGGGTCACCTCTTTGGCTCAGCTCTGCAACACACGTGGCTTGTTTTCTAGGCTCCAGCTGCCTCCATTTAGTGACTACTGCTGTTCTTGGTGGTCATCCCACCACACTGGGACCTCCAAAAGGCTGGGGTTTTCTGCTGCAACTGAGAAGCACCTTTACCAATAGCCTCTCCAGGGCTCTCTTCATGGTGCCAAACCTCGACTTCTCTGTATGACTCCCTCAATCCTGGGCCTTCAACTGTCACTGAGAGCCCTTCACCAATGGCCTCCCCTGTCCTCTCACAGTGCCAAGCCTCAGGTGCTCTCTATGACCGCTTCATGCCTTCAAAACCAGTACCACCTGGATGACTGTACACATGACCAAGACAGTTGTGCTGCCAGCTTGGGGTACAGCCTTGGCTGCCTCTGGAACACAGCTTCTGTGCACTGACTCAGGAAACACTTCCCAGAAGATTTCACCTCAGTGATGCTGGTGTCCTCCTCCTCTTCCTCTTCTCCTCATCTCCTCTTTCTTCTCCTCCTCTTTCTCCTTTTCCTTCTTCATCTGTAGCAGGAACAGCAGGGCTGCCTCTGTAAATACTGGGGCCATGCAACTGCAGAAGCATCTCCTGCAGGAGGACCTAATTGGGGACTGCCTGAGAGAGCAAGGATTGCTGGTGCAAATAATGCTAGCCAATCAGGAATGGCTGTTTAGATACTTTCTTGGGACCAATGGGGGTGTGGGTGGAGGGTATTAAAGGAGCCTGCAGCAGTCCTCAGATGAGCTTGCTGCAGCGTTTCTCACCTGCTCCCAGAGCAGACTGTGCCAACTCACCTCCAACCCCCAAGAGCAGGTAGGGTCCGGTGGAGAGCTGTCCAGGGCACAGGCAACATTTATTTTATTTCATTTTTTAAAGACAGGGTTTCTCTATGTAGCCCTGGCTGTCCTGGAACTCACTCTGTAGACCAGGCTGGTCTCAAACATAGAGCAACCTGCCTCTGCTTCCCAAGTGCTGGGATTAAAGGTGTGCACCACCATGGCCCATTTGCCGTGGCCTCTTCTTAATCACTGCTAATGTCTTAGCCCCAGCTGACCAGCATCAATGGTCCCTGGAAAGCAGAGGTTTTGCTTCAGTAGTGCTTGTCTCTTGTTAATCACAGCTGCTTCTTCAGCCGCAGCTGACCAGAACCACAGATTCTCAATTCAAAATAGCAAATGACCCTTCTGACGGAGTCTTTAAGGGACTCTCAAACTTCCCTCTAGAACTTCACAAGGCAGGCGTTCATCTTCTACACTGCTTCTGCCTCCTGAGTGGGTTTGAAGGCATGTGCCACCATGCCAAGCTTTGCCCTCAACGTTCTTATCGTTCAAGCTCCCACAGGAAAGCTCACTAAGCTTTGAACACTGAGTGGCTTTTCTAGCCCGAAGTTCTAAAGTCCTTCCCCAATCCTCCCCAAACCAAGGACAGTCAGGTCCATCACTGCAATACTGCTCGTGGTACCAAAGTCTAATAGTAGTCAGGATTCTCTAGAGAAACTGCACTTATAGAATGAATGGGTTTATTAGGCTTACAGACTGTAGTTCAGCTAGTCCAAAAAAATAGTGGTCTACCAACAGAAGGTCCAAGAATACAATAGTTTGTGAGGCTAGCTGTCTCAGCTGGTCTTCAGTACACACCAGAATCCTGAAGAAGTAGGCTCTAAAGCCAGTGAAGGAATGGACTTGCCAGTGAGAGTGAGGGCAAGAAGGCAAAGAGAAAGCAAGCCTCCTTCTTCTGTGTCCTTTATAAAGGCTGCCAGCAGAAGGTGTGGCCCAGATTTGAGATGGGCTCTTCCCATCTGAAAAGATTAAAAGATTAAAAGCTGCTGGCGTTTTATTAATTCCAGATGTAGTCAAGTTGACAACCAGGAATAGCCACCACATGGAACTGCATCTCCACAAACCGTGACTTTTTGATATCACACACGCCCTCCCCCGGACAGCGTAATCTTTCTTTGCTCTAGTACTTGGAGAGCCTAAAACTAGAAGATGGGGAGATGCTGCCGACTGACGGAAGTATTAGTCCATTAATCCCTTACACAGCCCTTTTTGCAATTGAAGAAAATTCAGATTTTTGCTAAAACATGTAAGGGGGACTCTGTCTGGCTTGCAGTTGTGACTGCACAGTGTGAGAACCTCCTTCAAGGGACAAAAGTCCTATGGCTGGGAACTGAAGAGATAGCTCAGCACTCACGAGCCTTGGCTGCACCTCCCAGTTCAAGTTCCAGCACATGTGACAGCTCACAACATCTGTAACTCCAGTTTCCAGGGATGGGGTCCTGTCTTCAGCACTGAGTGCACATGGTACACAGATAGTACGAGCAGGCAAAACACTCATAAAAATAAAATAAATGAAATTATTTTAAACAAGGGGATGGACTGTAAAAGAGGGTTCCACAGTTGTGGCAGTGTGTGCCTCGTCACCTCACCTCAGCTGTGGCAGTGTGTCTGTCACCCTCAGAGCTGTGCAATGTGTCTGTCATCCCTCAGAGCTGTGCCAATGTGTCTGTCATCCCTCAGCTGTGGCAATGTGTCTGTCACCCCGCACAGCTGCAGCTGTGTGTCACCCCTCCATCTCTAGAGTTTGCCCACCTCTTTATAGCCCTCCAAGAAACAGTGAGAGAACATTGATCATCAGAAGCCTTTCCTTGTCTTATTTCTACTGCAGGATCTTAGGCACAGTAAAATACGTTTAGGCACTGGGTAGCACATCCTTTAATCCAAACATTTGGAAAGCAGAGGTAAGTGGATCTTTGACTCTGAGGCCAGCATAGTTTTCAGAGTGAGTTTCAGGACAGCCAGAGCTACATAGAAAGATGCTGTCTTGAAAAACAAACAAATAAAATAGATTTAGAGGCTAGAGATTCCTCAGTGGTTAGGAGTATGTATTGCTTTTCCAGAAGACTTGAGTTTGGTTCTTAGCATTTACATCAAGTGGTTCATAACTGCCTGTAATATCAGTTCCAGGGAGATTCAGTGCCTCTGAACTTCACCTACCACCTCCACCCATATACACATAATTAAAAATAAACATTCTTAAAGAGTTTATTTATGTGTATGAGTGCTTCACCTACATGTGTGTAAGGACACTGTGTGTGTGCCCGATACCCACAGAGGCTACAAGAGGGTGTTGAATCCCTTGGAACTGGAGTTACAGGCAGTTAACAGTTATAGATGGGTATGAAGTACCACATGGGCCCTGAGAACTGAAACCAGGACTTCTGTAAGAACAGCAAGTACTTTTTACTGCTGAGCCATCTCCCCAACTCCCAAAATAAGTCTAAACAAGAAGACATATTTTTGTGAGTCTGTCCTTAAGAGCACGTGGTAGTGTGAATAGGTATGGCTGAAGACGACTCAAAAAACAAACAAACAAAAGACTTGACTACAGGGAGTGTCACTCTTAGGAGATATGACCTTGTTGGAGGAAGTGTGTCACTAGCCCAAAGGGTTTATTCAGCTTATAGTTTATAGTCCATTACCGAGGAAGCTAAGACAGGACCTCAAGGAGTAACCTGGAAGCAGGAACTGAAGCAGAGCCATGGAAGAGCGCTGCTGAACTGGCTTGTTCCCTATGGCTTGCTCAGCTTTTATTTTATTTATTATTTTATTTTATGGCTGCTTTCTTTTATCTCTTTCTTTTAAAGATTTATTTATTTTTTAGTATTCTATGTGTATGGATGCTTTGTTGTATGGATATCTACACACATGCATGCGATGCCCACAGGAGTCAGAGTTTCCTGAAACTGGAGTTACATAGACTTGTTAGCTACCATGTGGGTGCTGGGTATCTAATGCAGATCCTTAGGGAGAACGGCTAGTGCTAACCACTAAGCCATCTCTCCCGTCCCCAGCTTGCTTTGCTATACAACTTAGGACCACCTTCCACAGGTCAGCACTGTTCACAGTGGGCTAGGCCTACCGTATCCATGGTTAATCAAGTAAATGCTCTACAGGTTTGCTTACGGCCAGTCCTCAATGGCGGGTCCCTCTTCCAGGTGACTCTAGTTTGTGTCAAATTGATGGAAGCCAAGCAGACAGACCCTTCACCTCTTAGCATTGAAACCCAGGTCTGATTGTTAAGCATGATGGGTGAAGACTGACACAGCGATACGTGGAAGTGTCATTAACAATCAAGTAAGAATGGTTACTTCCCTTCTAAATACCATCATGTGCTGCCGGGTGGTGTGGCCCATGCCTTTAACCCCAGCACACAGGAGGTAAAGGCAGGGTGATCTCTAAGAGTTCAAAGCCAGCCTGGTCTACAGAGCAAGTTACAGGACAGCCATAGTTACATGAGACCTTGTCTGCAAAAAAACAAAACAAAAAAGCATACACACTCAGTGTATGCAATGGTAGGTTAAATAATTATTAATAATTGCTCTATTTCCCACTCCAAGTCACAGGGAGCACAGATAATATCCCATGATGCCATTCGACTGTCTATGCTTGGGAAAGAAGACACTGGAAGTCACATATCACTGTAAAACTGAAGCCATATACATATACAGAGAAATTGTTTTTGAAACAGAATCTTATAATGTAGCCCTGGCTGACCTGGAACTCACAGAGTTCTGCATGCCTCTGCTTCCAGAGTGTTGGATTAAAGGTCTTCTTCATGTTTTTTTTTTTTTCAAATATATGTATTTTGAGACAGAGTCTCATATACAATTAGTAAGAGCATACGTAGGTTTATGTTATCTGACACTGAACCTTTCTCTAGAAAGCTTATACTTAGGAACCACACAGTTAGCTGGCAAGGTAACTCCGTGGAGAAGGCTGCATGCTGCCAAGCCTGAGGACCGTGTTTAAGCCCTGGAATCCATATGCAGAGAGAGATAAGTGTTCTCTGACCTGTACCTGAGTGTGCCAGCAGAAACATACATACGCAGAATAAATGAATAAATAAACAAATATACCTAATAGTAATAGTTGCATTAATATTATGGTTTAAAACAAAACAACAAATAAAAACACTAAACTAAGTGTTCTTTTTAAGATTTAACTTTTCAATGATTTGCTATGGTTTTTACACCAGACACCCCAATCCCACTCGTTTCCCCATCTCTTTGTACCCACTTTCCACCACAACTTCCCCAAAAGAATTTTTTTTTTTTAAATCTCAATAATCTACCTTTTTATCCTATCATCCCTATATCCACCCACCTTTCCCCCTTTCATCTCCTCACCCCATTCTTCCCCTAACATTAGGCAGGAAAAGAAGAAGGATGCAGGAAAGAAAAAGAGAGAATGAAATCCCCAAATCTAACCTCCTTTGCTTTTTCCTCCCTGACCACAGACCATTAACTTCTGTGGCTAACCCACCTGTGATGGTTTCTATATGCTCAGCCCAAGGAGTGGCACTATTAGGTGTGGCCCTGTTGGAGTAGGTGTGTCACTGTGGGTGTGGGCTTTAATACCCTAGTCCTAGCTGCCTGGAAGTGAGTGTTCTGCTAGCAGCCTTCAGATTGAAGATGTAGAAATCTCAGCTCTGCCTGACCATGTCTGCTTAGATGCTGCCATGCTCCCGCCTTGATGATAATGGATTGAACCTCTGAATTTGTAAGCCAGCCCGAATTAAATGTTGTCCTTATGAGTTGCCTTGATTATGGCATCTGTTCACAGCAGTAAAACCCTAACTAAGATGCCACCTTAAATTACAATAAACTTCCATCATCCACCCCACCTTTTGGGAATGGGGCATCGTCCTCTTTAGATTGCTTTTTTTTTTGTTTTGTTTTTGTTTTTGTTTTTTGAGACAGAGTTTCTCTGTGTAGCCCTGGCTGTCCTGGAACTCACTCTGTAGACCAGGCTGGCCTCGAACTCAGAAATCCACCTGCCTCTGCCTCCCAAGTGCTGGAATTAAAGGCGTGCGCCACCACCACCCGGCTTTAGATTGCTTTTTTGCTGTCTGGGGGATGACAGAATCTTTTGGGAGCCCTAAGAAAATTGGGATACTGGCTAAGTCCTAGGAAAGCTAACTGTATCACTTGTTGTCCAGTCTCTGTGTGATGAGAAAGTGCAGGGAGTAACTGAAGTCCTGGCTGAAACAGTCTGTGAGGCTAGACCATCATCATAGCTAGCCATTTTGAAGTTGTTCTGGATGAGGATTTTTGAGGAAGCAGTTACTGAGGCAGTCTGTGAGGCTGGATCACCTGGGCTACTTGTCTTGTCTTCTTTGGTGTCTGGCTCCTTTGCTCTGTAAACTTTTAAAGGTAATATACATTTTTGCATTAACACATGTATGAGATGTGCAGTATGCATGAATCAGTTAAAGATGATTCGCTGCTCTGTGTTGGAGCAGAGAAGGCATCTGTCTTTCTTTATGAGTCTGTTTGGATTGCTTAATCAAACTGTAATATAAATTTTTATCCATGCCATTTGAAAGGCTGGCATGGTAAGTTCTGAGGCGCCAGTAGTCAGTCTATTGGGCACGCAGAGACACTTTCACGTCTTGGGCAGTCTCAGAGCTGTCCCTATGGGAAGAGTCAGAATTCATGTTACCTGTTTCTTTTCTTTCTTCATTTCTGCAACCAGGATTTTCAGGAGGTCTCCCTGGATCAAATCTAATCTTTATTAACTTCCATGGAAACAAGACAAAACCTCTCCCCCAACACATTTCCTGCCTTCCATTCTGCGGTTATCATATAGCATGCTGATCTAATTCAGCAGGTTTTTCCATAATCCAATGTCTCTCAGCAGCTGTTGTTTTTTGCTTATTTGCATTTAAAACTTTAAAGTTAATAAAGTAATATGTAATGTACCCCATACCCCCTTCTGTTTTATGAGTGTCTCCTTTAACGTGTAGTTAGATCTTTTTACATTTGTATGACCTGTAGAATTGTGAGATATGCCAGGAATATGTTTCGTGCCATAATGTCGAAAATATTACTGTATTCAAATGGATACATATGTCAAAGTAGCATCAGCTTCAATCTGTAAAGGCATTTCCAAATTAGCCATCACCTCTAATAAATGTGTAATCTCAGAATCAGCCCTGTTAGACTCAAGGCAGAAACATTGAAATCTTGACTAAGTATCAATTGGATAATGTATTAACATATATATAGTGTCTTAATTTTCCAAACTTTACAAAATAAAACACATAATCTATTATTTGACATTGCTCTAAGGTAGCATCATTAAACAGAATCTGTATTCTTAAGCATAAATAAATCTCTTTACTAGGAATTTAGCAGACTGGCATTCTGCAATCTTACCACAAGGTGGCGATGTAGGCTTTAGATTAGATTCCTCTGAAGCTCCTTTGTTCTGCATCAAGATTTTTTCCAATCTCTTTTCTTTCTTTTTTTTCCATTAATTTATTCACTTTACATCCCAATCACACATACCCCTCCCAGTACCACCCTTACAAGCCTCCTCCCCTGCTTCTTCTCTGAGAATGGGGAAGCCTCTCTTGGGAACCAATCCACTCTGGCACCTCAAGTTACTGCAGGACTAGGTACTTCTTTCACTGAGGTAAGACCAGGCAGCCCAGCTAGGGGAACAGGATCCACAGGCGGGGAACAGAGTCAGGAACACCTCTGCTCCAGTTGTTGGGGGTCCCTCATGAAGACCAAGCTGCATATGTGCTGCATATGTGCATGGAGCCTAGGTCTGGCCTGTGTGTGTTCTTTTGTTAGTGGTTCAGTCTCTGAGAGTCCCGGGTCCAGGTTAGATGACTCTGTTGATCTTCCTGTGGAGTTCCTATCCCCTTTGGGTCCCTCAATCCTTCCCCAACTGTTCGCAAGACTTCCTGAGTTCCATCTACTGTTTGGCTTTAGGTCTTTGCATCTGTTTTAGTCAGCTGCTGAGTGGAGCCTCTCAGAGGACAGTTATGCTAGGTTCCTGTCTCAAGCATAACAGAATATTATTAATAGTGTCTGGAATTGGTTCTTGCTTGTGGGATGGGTCTCAATTTGGGACACTCATTGGTTGGCCATTCCCTCAGTCTTTATCTTTGTCCCTCCTCATCTTATAGGCAGGACACAATTTTGGGTCAAAGGTTTTGTAGTGAGTTGCTTTCCTTATCCCTACACTGGGAGTCCTGCCTGGCTACAGGAACTGGCCATTTTAAGATCCATATCCCCCACTGCTAGAAGTCTCAGCTAGTCACTCTTATAGACTCCTGAAGCCTCCCCCATCCATCCCAGGTCTCTGACAATCCTAGAGACGCCCACCTCTCTCGTCAGCTGCTGGTTTCCATTCACTCTCCTGGCCTTCTATCCCCAGACATGATAGCCCCTCATTTCCCCTAACCATTTCTTCTCCGACTCAATTTCCTCCCTCCACCACCTTTGATCACTATTTTATTTACTTCTGCGTGAGATTCAAGCATCTCCCTTGGGCCCTCCTTCTTATTTAGCTTCTTTGGATCTGTAGCATGGGCATTCTGTACTTTATGGCTAATATCCGTTTATAAGTGAGTACATTCCATGCATGTCCTTTGGGTCTGGTTACCTCACTCAGGGTGTTATTTTCTAATTCCATCCATGATGTCCTTGTTTTTAATAGCTGAGTAGTGTTCCATTGTGTAAATGAACCACATTTTCTGTATCCATTCTTCTGTTGAGGGGCATGTAGGTTATTTCCAGTTTCTGGCTGTTACAAATAAAGACACTATGAACATTGATTAAGTGTTCTTGTCATATGGTGGAGCATCTTTTGGATGCCCAGGAGTGGTGTAGCTGGGTCTTGAGGTAGAACTATTCCCAATTTTCTGGGAAACCACCAAATTGATTTGCAGAGTGGTTGTGCAAATTTGCAGTCCCACCAGCAATGAAGGAGTGTCCCTCTTGTTCCACATCCTTGAGTTTTTGATCTTAGCCATTCTGATGGAGGTAAGATTCTTTCAGAGTTGTTTTGATTTGCATTTGCCTGATGACCTAAGGATGTTAAACATTTTTGTTAGGTGTTTCTCGGCCATTTGAAAGTCCTCTGTTGAGAATCCTCTGTTTAGCTGGATTACCCTATTTTTTAATTGGGTTATTTGGTTTGTTGGTGTCAAACTTCTTGAGTTCTTTATATATTTTGGATATTAGCTCTCTGTCAGATATAGGGTTGGTGAAGATCTTTTCCTATTCTGTAGGCTGCCATTTTGTTCTATTGACAGTCCTTTGCCTTACAGAATCTTTTCAGTTTCATGAAGTCCTATTTATTCATTGTTGATCTTAGTGCCTGAGCTATTGGTGTTCTGTTCAGGAAGTTGTCTCCTGTACCAATGTGTTCAAGGCTATTCACCAATTTCTCTTCTTTAGATTTAGTGTATCTGATTTCATGTTGAGGTCTTTGATCCTCTTGAACTTGAGTTTTATGCAATAATATGATAAATATGGATCTGTTTTCATTCTTCCAAATTCAGACATCCAGTTAAACCAACACTATTTGTTGAAGATGTTTTCTTTTTTCCATTGTATGGTTTTGGCTTATCAAAAAATCAAATGTCTGTAGGTATGTGGGTTTATTCTTGGGTCTTCAACTTGATTCTACTGATCAACCTGTCTGTTTCTATTCCAATATCATATAGTTTTTATTACTATTGCTCTGTAGTATAGCTTGAAATCGGGGATGGTGGTACTTCCAGAAGTTCTTTTATTGCTCAAGATTGTTTTAGCTCTCCTGGTTTTTTTTTTTTTTTTTTTTTTTTTTTTTTTTTTCGAGACAGGGTTTCTCTGTGTAGCCCTGGCTGTCCTGGAACTCACACTGTAGACCAGGCTGGCCTTGAACTCAAAGATCCACCTGCCTCTGCCTCCCAAGTGCTGGGATCAAAGGCATGCGCCACCACTGCCCGGCTACTCCTGGGTTTTTTATTTTTCCATATGAAACTGAGAGTTATTTTTTCAAGGTCTGTAAAGAACAGTGTTGGAATTTTGATAAGAATTGCATTGAATTATTGAATTTGTAGACTGCTTTTGGTAAGTTGACCATTTTTACAGTGTTAATCTTACCAATCCATGAGCATTGGCGATCTCTCCATCTTCTGGTATCTTCTCCAATTTCTTTCTTCAGAGACTTAAAGTGCTTATTATACATGTCTTTCACTTGCTTAGTTAGAGACACACCAAGATATTTTATATTATTATTATTATTATTATTATTTTTTTTTTTTTTGGTTTTTTTCGAGACAGGGTTTCTCTGTGTAGTCCGGGCTGTCCTGGAACTCGCTCGGTAGACCAGGCTGGCCTCGAACTCAGAAATCTGCCTGCCTCTGCCTCCCAAGTGCTGGGATTAAAGGCGTGCGCCACCACCGCCCGGCAATATTATTTTTGACTATTATGAAGGGAGTTGTTTTCCTGATTTCTTTCTCAGCCCATTTATCATTTGTATAAAGGAAGGCTACTGATTTTTTTTTTTTTTGAGTTAATTTTGTATCCAACCACTTTGATGAAGGTGTTTATCAGCTGTTGGAGTTCTCTGGTAAAATTTTTGAGGTCATTTATATATACTATCATATCACCTGCAAATAGTGATACTTTGACTTCTTCTTTTCCAATTTATATCCTTGATCTCCTTTAGTTGTCTTATTGCTCTTCTAGAATTTTAAGTACTATATTAAAGAGATATGGAAAGAGTGGACAGCCTTGCTTGTCCCTGGTTTTAGTGATTTAAGTTTTTCTCCATTTAATTTGATGTTGGCTATTGGCTTGCTGTATATTGCATTTATGTGTTTAGCTATGGACCTTGTACCCCTGATCTCTTCACATTTTTTTTTTTTTTTTTTTTGGTTTTTTTCGAGACAGGGTTTCTCTGTGTAGTCTGGGCTGTCCTGGAACTCGCTCGGTAGACAGGCTGGCCTCGAACTCAGAAATCCGCCTGCTCTGCTCCCAATGCTGGGATTAAAGGCGTGCACCACCACCGCCCGGCTTTTTTTTTTTTTTTTTTTTTTTTTCTTCACATTTTTAATGTGAAGGGGCGTTGGATTTTGTCAAAGATTTTTCAGCATCTAATGAGATTTTCAGTTTGTTTATATGGTGAATTACGTTGATAGATTTTCATATATTGAACTATCCCTGCATCACTGGGTTGAAACCTACTTGATCATGGTGGATGGTGGTTTTGATATGTTCTTGGACTCAGTTTGTGAGTATTTTATTGAGTATTTTTGCATCAATGTTCACAAGGGAAATTGGTCTGAAGTTCTTTCTTGGCTGAGTCTCTGTGCATCAGGGTGACCGTGGCCTCATAGAATGAGTTTGGCAATGTTCCCTCCATTTCTATTTTGTGGAGTATTTTGAGTAGTATTGGTATCAGCTCTTCTTTGAACTCTGGTAGAATTCTGCACTTAAAACCAGCAGGCCCTGGGCTTTTGTTGTTGTTGGGAGGCTTTTAATGACTGCTTCTATTTCCTTAGGGGTTATAGAACTCGTTAGAATGTTTACCGGATCTTGGTTTAGCTTTGCCTGACCAAGCCAGCTCAGTCAGTCAACAGGTTCTCCAGGGCAGGAGGGAGGATTAAAAAAAAAAAGACAATTACACAACACTGTAGCATGACCCCAGCCAGTTCTGAGGCTGAGGCAGGTTTATTTTTTCCCAATCTGCTTTTATACCATTTTAATCACATGCAAGTAATAAGATCAGTTCTAGGTTGAAGAACAAGAAAGACAATAGATGCAAATAGTTAAGGAACAAGCAAGACAATAAACACAAACAGTCAAGGAACAAGCAGACAATAAACAAACTCCTGTGCTCACTCCCATGACCACTGTTGCTAAGGATTTATCAGGATGACCAAAATATCTGAGCCTACTTCCCAGTCCTAGCCCAAAGTTTTATTCTTGCCTGAAGCCTGCTTGAGCTTACTTCCTTGTCGTGGCTCAATGTCAAATTCCTGCCAAGCAGTCCCAAAAGCTCTCCACATTTTGGTTTTAACTTTGGTAAGTGGAATATATCCAGAAAAACCATCCGTTTCATTTAGATTTTCCAATTTTGTGGATTATACAGGCCTGAAGTTAAGACCTGATGATTCTTGATTCTTCAAATTTCCTCAGTGTGTGTTTTTTTATGTCTCCCTTTTCATTTCTGATTCTGTTTCTTTGAACTCTCTCTCTCTCTCTCTTTCACTCTGCCTTTTATTTTGGCTAAGGGTTTGTCTATCTTGTTGATTATTTTCAAAGAACCAGCTCTTGGTTTTGTTGTGTTGTTTGTTTGTTTGTTTTGTATTGTTCTCTTTATGAAGTGGGTTCTTTGGAAAGTTGTGTCAAATGGTGTTTTGCTGAGGCAAACATATGAGGGAGTGTTTTCCTGAAGCAGACACAGGTGAAAGGATGTTTCATTAAGGCAAACTCATGAAGGAAAATTTTGCTGAAGTGGACACAGGTGAAAGGATGTTTTGTTAAAGCCACATGTAAAAGAATGAGTGATGATTCTTCGCTAATGACATGTATGTATTGGTCCACCTTACATTTCATGGTTGAGCTCCATTTATCATGACTCCACCATGATAGATGATTAGAAAGAAACACATCAAAAAACTTCTGGTGGTGTTCTGGTAGCTTGCTGCTTCCTACAATTGGCAGAATGATGTCAGCTGATACAGACTTGGAGTTTTGCTAAGACAGACTCATGCTGAGACAAAATGCATGGTGAGACAAGACTCATTGAGGACACTTGATGTTTGGAGGGAGTATAAATAGGACTCAATGAACAGTGAGAGGGGCTTGCTTATAGAGGTAACTTTGCAACAAACTTCCTCCCTGATCTTCGCTTTGTTAAGAGAGGCACAGTGGAGAAAGAACTTCCCTTGCATCCCTGATGGTCTTGGTCCCTTCTGCTGATTCGGCTGAGGCCCGGCTGTCCGTTAGGCTGTGCCACCACTGCTGCTATCCTGACACTGCACTGGACTGCTGGTATATCTGTGAGGTGTTGAGAGCAGATCAAGTAGATGGGATTTGCTCCAAAGAAGCATTGCTAAACAAGTCTACTTCCCCATATCATAATAACCTTTCTTTTCCACTACCTTGGGTGGGTGGTAGGCTAGAAGGGAGGTCAAAGTATTTAAGAACTGTTATTAAAACTACGGTTGAGTAAAACTTATATCTTTGTTTCTAATTTATTGATTTCAGCCCTGCATTTAATTATTTCCTGCCATCAACTCTTTTTGGGTATGTTTGCTTCATTTTTTTTATAGAGCTTTCAGGTGTACTGTTAAGTTGCTTGTATGAGATCTCTCCAATTTCTTTATGAAGACACTTAGTGCTATGAACTTTCTTCTTGGTGGTGCTTACATCATGTCTCATAAGTTTGGGTATGTTATGCCTTCATTTTCATTGAATTCTAAGAAGTCATTAAGCAGAGAGTTGTTCAGTTTCCAGAGTTTGTAGGCTTTCGTTGTTTCATTGCTGTTAAGTCCATCTATTTGGTGTTGTGTAAGCTTCTTGTACATTTATAGGCATCTCTTTCTTTATGGAAATTTTTTTTTCTATGATTTTTGTGAAGTATATTTATCTGGTCCTTTGATGTTAGGAATCTTCTTCTTTCTTCTATCTATTATTTCCCCACCGGTTTGGTCTTTTCATCTCTTGGTGATTCTTGCCTCTATAGTTCTTGTTCTCTTTCCTAGGTTTTCTATCTCCAGGATTGCCTCAGTTTGTATTTTCTTTATTGCTTCTATTTCCACTTTAAGGTCTTGAACAATTTTATTACTTTTTTTCACCTGTTGGATTGTACTTCCTTGTATTTTTTTAAAGGGATTTATTTATTTATTTCCTCTTTAAAGGCCTCTATCATCTTCATAAGATTAGATTTAAGGGCTTGCCGTAGTGACGATAACTGTGTTCTTGTGGTGCCATAATGCTTTGGCTTTTGTTGATTGTGTTCTTATGTTGGCCTTTAGCCATCTGGTTGTCCCTGGTGTTGGCAGGCCTGGTAGACCCTGATGGCAGCAGGTCTCTGGAATTGCAGATATAGTCAAGTTGTCCCAGATGGCAACAGGCCTCCGGGGATGCAGGCAGATCTGGTAGCCCCTGATGGCAGCAGGCTTTCTGGGATGCAGGTAGAGCTGTGGCCTGGGGAATGGAGTGCAGATCTGAGATTGTAGGTAGAAGTGTGGATTGCAAAGGGAATGGGGGAGATCTCAAGGCTGCTGGGTTTGGCAGGGGATCCAGTGGGCAGGGCATTGGGACACGGGGATCTCACCTGGTTGTCCTGGGTGGCAGCAGGCCTCCAGGGATGCAGGCAGAGCTATGGCTGGGGAATGGAGTGCAGACCAGGGACTGTGGGTGGAGCCCAATCTCCTTTCTGTTGCTTCCACTCTAGCATTTTTCTGTTTTTTTTCCTTCTCTAAGTCTGCTTTATTCTAGTCTCTCTTTAAAAGGATATATAAAATTGTAATCATTACTGAAGATAAAATTATTTAGTATGCTGTTAAACAAAATTATATAGGGTCTAAGTACCCTCTTCTACTGTAGTTTTCATTTTTTAGCATGGAAAATATTTTTTAAATCCAACTCTCTCCTTTTTATGGAGATTTTATTTTATTATGCATATTTAAGAACATTTTTACTTATTTTTCTTTCTCTATCCTTTCCTTGGAGACTTTCTCTTACTGCTTCCAAATTTAATATTTATCTCTGTATCTAGGCTTATATAAACTCTTACTTTTGGGGATTGCTAGTTACTGTACCAGCTCAGAGGCTCAGCTGTGTTCAGGTCTTGAATTTCTTCTGCATGTGGTCTCCAATGCTCCCTCTGCTGTTCAGCCTACATCTCGCACTGTAGCTAACCCTGCCCCAACCCTTCTGCTCAGGGAAGAAGCAGTTCTGGAGCTGTGAGCTGTTTGCCAGCTTCTCCACCCGCCCAGGTCACTGCATGGCTGCAGGTTTTCACTCGTGGGCACCTCCCAGCAGTCCCGGCCCACTTGGCCTGCCATGCTTGCTGAGCCTGCCCTCTAAGCCAGTGTTCACGGGCTCCGGATGCCTGTAGGCACTGTTGGCTTGCTAGATCGCTGAACTGACTCACCTCAGCTCTGGGTAGAGGTGTAGCCTCCCTGGCAGCATAGTTGCTTTGGGGGCACAGCTGTACCTCGCGTAGGGACCCCCACCCTGGCTCACAGAAGCACGTGTGCCAAGTACACTCACACCCCTCGGCCCGGCTCCCATGTGTCCTTCAAACGCTTCTCTCTAGTGCATGCTCTGACCCTTTTCTAGAACCACGCAGTGCTTGGAAGAAAGTGTGGCTGCCCTAAGGCCCTGGTAAAGGAGCTAGCTTTTCTGCGCAGCAGGGGCTTCTTAAAGGAACAAAGCACTTTCACTGCCTCCTGTTCCTTCTCCTCTTTCATAGGAAACCACTTTCCACATCGGACTTTTCTCAGGCATTACATTTTACATTGGCACCAAATGTAAAAGTAAGGACTTTTCTATGTCTGCCCTTGCTTGGAATAATGACACAGAGAGATTTATATTTACTAAAAGCTTCAGGGCAGGAGAGATGGCTCAGTGGTTAAGAGCACTGACTGACTGCTCTTCCAGAGGTCCTGAGTTCAATTCCCAGCAACCACACGTTGGCTCACAACCATATGTAATAGCGGCCCAGCCGGGCGGTGGTGGCGCACGCCTTTACTCCCAGCACTTGGGAGGCAGAGGCAGGCGGATTTCTGAGTTCGAGGCCAGCCTGGTCTACAGAGTGAGCTCCAGGACAGCCGGGCTACACAGAGAAACCCTGTCTCGGAAAAAAAAAAAAAAAAAAAAAAAAATAGCGGCCCTCTTCTGTTATGTCTGAAGATGGCAACAGTGTACTCACATACATGAAAAAAAAAAGCTTCAAGCATTATAGCTGGGCAGATTCTAAGCTATTCTAACCTAACAATGCTGGTGTGGCTTACTTCCCAGCCATGTGGCCTCTTACCTGCCATCTTATGCTCTGGCACCTCCTTTTTCATCTGTGTTCCAATGGTGACTCCCTAGTCCTCATCCGAGACTCTTTTCTCTCCTCTCCTGCCTAACTATTGCTGTTCTGGTCTTCATTTACCCAATCAGTAGGTGATAAGAGAACAATGTTTACAGAATATGAATCAGGCGAGGCTTCATAATAATGACAATTCCAAAGTCGGTATTTCATTAAGACCTCAGGGTACAGAAATTAGCACTTGAATACACCGTGGACAAAACATCTTCTAACAGCTTTACTTGCAAATGGTCATTGCAATGAGTCATTGGTCTGGTTGGAGACCTCTGGCTTCTGCTACACTATCAATACGGCATCCTCACCACCAGGACTTACTTCTCTTGGATATCTTCTGCTACACCATCAATACCGCGTCCTCACCACCAGGACTGACTTCTCTTGGATATCTTGTCATTGCCCTGTGTCATGGAGATCTTGCAGCTTTGAATCTGTAGGACCAGCCCTTTCATGTGGTCCAGCAGTTCGCAGATGGTGTAGATGTTGAGGTGCACCAACTCAAAGCCCTGAATCTCAAGCACTCGGGACCGGTTCACCTATACCCACGCCAGCGAGGCCCTCTCTATCGTGCTGCCCAGGTGAGCTACAGGGACAGCTCTCCTGAGTGTTGCAGCCAGTGAGAAGTAGGGCTAGCTCTTGCCTAAGTATTTTTACTAAGAATTCTTAAAGGGCTATTAAGATAGCTCAACAGTAATAGCATTTTCTGCCAAATTTGGCAACTTGAGTTTGACTTTTGGGACCCACATGGTGGAAGAATAGAAAAAAGCTCCATTACTGTCCTTTAATCTATATTGACACTGTGGCACATACACATGCAAACACATATAACAAAATGCTTTTTAAAAGAACCATACAATTGCTGGATGGTGGTGGAGGCAACAGCGGCTATAGCAGCCGCAAATGCCTTTAATCTCAGGACTCTGGAAGCAGAGACAGAATTTCTGAGTTCAAGACCAACCTGGTATACACAGCAAGTACCAGGACAGCCAAGGCTACATAGAGAAACCCTGTCTTGAAAAAACAAAATAGATAAATAAACCACAACATTCTTTCTCTGGCCTTTAAGTCTCATGCTCTCTCTCCCTCTCTCTCTCTCAAAGATTTTATTTATTGTTTATGTATGTGAGGTACACTGTCTCTGTCTTTAGACACACCGAAGAGGGCATCAGATCTTATTACAGATGATTGTGAGCCACCATCTGGTTGCTGGGAGTTGAACTCAAGACCTCCAGGAGAGCAGAGAGCCGTCAGTGCTCTTAACTGCTAAGCCATCTCCTTAGCCCCTCATGCTCTCTTCTTAATGCCAAGTGTACCTTGTCTATCTCTGAGAGTCCACAAAGTCTCCACAGCTCTAACACAGCTCAAAATTCCATATTTAAAATCGCTTCTGAAATCTAAGACATTGTCTAAACTGTCAGCCCTATTGATCTGCCTTGGTTTAGTTGATCTGGCTAGCTAGGCAGATATCCTCATCTTTTGCCAGGCCAAATGCATCCTTCGGGAAGCTGTTCACTCAGTTGAAGTGGTTAATCTTTCCCAATAAAGAAGGATGTACTTCAGTTAGCAGTATGTGAGTAGGTACAGGAGAGATGGTTCAGCAGTACAGAGTATAGACTACTCTTGCAGAGGACCAGAGTTCAATTCACAGTACCCACATCAGATAGCCACCAACTGCTCCAGGAGTGTCTGGTACCTCTGACCTCTGAGGCACCTTCTCTTATAAGCACTTACCCACACACATATACATAATTTAGAATAAATACTTTTAAAAGAGCAGAGGCATAGCTTGTGTTTATTTTCTAGAGCCTCCAAATCTCCCAAGTTCTCAATGTCCTTTTGGAGAACACAGGACAGTCAAACTCCCAAGTCTCTGGACACATCTATACTGCCTTATTCTTTCTGTTTTCTTCTTCTTCTCCTCCTCTTTTTTTTTTTTTTTTTTTTTTTTTTTTTTGGTTTTTCAAGACAGGGTTTTCTGATCTGGCTTAGTCCTGGCTGCCGAACTCACTCAGTGACCAGCTGGCTCTCGAACTCAGAAATCCCTGCCTCTGCCTCCAAGTGCTGGGAGTAAAGCGTGCCCACCACCCGCTCTTCTCTTCTCTTAAGTTGAGTCTCACATAGCTCTGGCTGGCCTAAACTCACTATGTAGACAGCCTTGAACACCTGTTCTCATTGTATTTCTCATATGCTAGGATTGTAGTAACCCCATACCCAAAGTCAGTTACTTTTCTTTATTAAATGAATGTTGGAGAGCCCTGCTGCTAAGGCGGAAGTCTGACATTATTGCAAAGCCCTGAGCTTGTAGCAAAATGGTGGACTCCCTTTTTAAGTGAGGCTTTCTCTTCTCAACCTGGGGCATCCCAGACCACATACTCAATACCTGTGGAATGTGACGTGGTTTAAGTTAGATTACAGGTTCAACCAGCTTTCTCCCAATAAGAACCTGTTCAGCAAGAACCTGAGATTCTTGAAATGCCTTCCTATGCTAATGAGGTATCTCAGTACCTCAGCTTTCACCTTTGTCCACCCTGGATACTTCTACCCGATTCCCCCAATCTATGTAATCCTTGATTCTCCCTGAAGCAGATTCCAGTGTGTCATTTCTGTTTGTAGTCACAGGGCTTCAAACCTGCCCCCTTTCCACTGCCCCTACTCCATTTGCCCTCAAGGACCCACAACAACCAATGATCCCTGGGGGCAGGGAGGGTCACAACAAACAGCAAGCCAGACTTGGTGGTGCACACCTTCGATCTAAGCACTGACTGAGGCAGAGGCAGGCAGATCACTAAATTCAAGGCTAGACAAGGCAAACAGTAAGACTCTGTCTCAATAAATAAGGCAAAGTAAAACCAATAAAAGTGTCAAGTTACGTATTTATATTATATGTCACAGAGTAAACATTCTTAGTTCAAATGGAAGATCAGCCTGAAGCAAGACTGAAACCCAGCAGGACAAACAGCAATCTATGAAGCCCCACGTCCAGCATCTGGGACCCACTGTGGTATCCTATAGGTTCCAATGGATGGGTAGCCCTGCTCCTCAGCTCTCGCAAACTTTCTCCACTTGATGCCTGTGCTTTCCTTGGAGACTGGCCCTTGTTTCTTTTTTTTTGGTTTTTCGAGACAGGGTTTCTCTGTTAGCCCTGGCCATCCTGGAACTCACTCTGTAGACCAGGCTGGCCTCGAATCAGAAATCGCCTGCCTCTGCCTCCCAAGTGCTGGGATTAAAGGCGTGCGCCACCACCGCCCGGCTGGCCCTTGTTTCTTCACTCACCACTTTACATGCAGACCCTTCAGGATGCACATGCAAGGAATCTGAGTGTGCTGCATGTTGCCTGGCCTTGTCACATTTCTGGGACCTTGGTGCGATCTTCTCTGACTCTAACTGTGGCATTCTACCTGACTGCTGTCGGCAGCTTTTTTTTTTTTTCCTTTCTTTTTTTTTTTTTTTTCCAAACAAAGGCAGTTATCTCAAGAAAGGCTTGAACCTCCCCTTCTTCTCTGTTCCAATTATCTAATCACATCAGGTTGTGAGGTCAACCCTAAACAATGAGAAGGGACACAGTCACCATCTACTTTAGGAACAAAAGGGACAGGCTGACTTAGCTGACATGCTCCCCAGCCTGTTTGGGTTCTGGTGCACCCTTCTTGCAAAAAGAAATCTCCTTGCTGAATTACTTGGTTCATGTGTTCCTTTGTGCAACGCTGACATTATTTCTTTCCAATACTGCAAAACCAGCATAGTGAGGACAGTGCCAGGCTCTGCTAAGAGCTCTAGACTCATTATGTTCCTTTTGAACCATGGCTACTATAGCTGCTGTGTTTTTGAGGTTGAACCTGGGGAAACACTTCTCGAGGTGGCCCTGCTTAAGGTTGAGGCTCTGATTAGAACCTCTCTTTTCAAATGAACTTTTTCTCAGATGAGTTTGCACTGTTGTCCTTTAGAGATCTGAAGACTAGGGACTTGCTGTCATAGCACACTGGTCCAGGACAAGTCTATGTTTTCTCTTTGATGCTTGCTTTGTCCTCCTCCCTCATCTGCCACTTTAAACTCTATCAAATGGCCAGGCAATAGTGGGACCCTTTAATCCCAGCACTCCAGAGACAGAGGCAGGTAGATCTCTGTGAGTTTGAGGGCAGCCTGGTCTACAGAGTGAGTTCCAGGACAGCCAGGGCTACACAGAGAAACCCTGTCTTGAAAAACAAAACAAAGCAAGCCTCTCAGGCTTGTTTTTCTGCATACCTTTCCCTCTCTATCCCTCTCTCTCTCTCACTGTAAGCTGACAGACAGTAGAGAGTAACCATGTGTAATGTGTATTATTTGGTAAAAGCATCAAGTGCTGTGTAAGACACCAGAGCATTTATTTCAAGTATCCTTCAAGACCATTTGCTGCTGGAATGGTGTGTGCCTTTGATCCCAGCACATGGAGGCAAATTTCTGAATCTGAGGCTAACCTGGTTTATATACTGAGTTCCAGGCCAGCCAATGCTACACAGTAAGACCCTGTCCTAAAAATAAAACCAAAAGACAAAAAATAAGACAGACCCCTTATCCAGAGATAGGGATGGGTTCTGTAACAGGAACAGTGAACAATAGTCAAAACAGCTCAAGAGGGCTGGAGAGATGGCTGAGCGGTTAAGAGCACTGGCTGCTCTTCCAGAGGTCCTGAGTTCAATTCCCAGCAACCACATGATGGACTCACAACCATCTGTAACAGGGATCTGATGCCCTCTTCTGGTGTGTCTGAAGACAGCGACAGTGTACTCACATACATGAAATAAATATATATCTTAAAAAAAAAAAAAAAGCTCAAGAATGAAAACATCCTATCTTTGAAAACAGCTAACAGCTATTTTTGTAAACTCCAGGTTTGATGGTGTTTACTTATCTGCTGGTATTTGTTCGTTATTTGGAAGTTTCACCTAGGGGAGCACTCTGCTGCCGGGGCCTCTTCATCTGGAACTCCAGTTTGCTGCTCCAGTAGGGCTCCCCTGGTCCATTTCTATAAGCCCTAATCGAGGACGTTTCCTTTATTTTTTTCAGTGGAGTTACTCTAGACATGTTGGATGATTTGAGGATGGATCTTGATATTTTGCTGTCTATCTACCGCTTCTATCTGCTGCTTACTATTTATTCATTTGCTTTTGTTGTTATATATTCAATAAATTCATTCAAAAGCAAAAACATGGAGCCAGGGGTAATATTGCACACTTTAAATCCCAACAACTCAGGATGCAAGAGCTGGAGGATCTCTGAGTTCTAGGCCAACCAGCTACATAGTGAGACCCTGTCTAGATGATGATGACATTATCATCATTATCATTGGCAATTGTACATCATTCTTCAGACAATGAAGAATACCATGCCACAGCCTAGAGGCAACTCTCTCTCCTCTCTTTAAAGATTTATTTATTTTATGTATGTGAGCACATTGTTGCTGTCTACAGACACACCAGAAGAGGGCATTGGATCGCATTATAGATGGTTGTGAGGCACCATGCGGTTGCTGGGAATTGAACTCAGGATCTTTGGAAGAGCAGTCAGTGCTCTTAACCACTGAGCCATCTCTCCAGCCTGAGGAGGCAACTCTCTCTCAAAATTTCCCCCAACAAACAATTTAGTACATTAATTTTGAATTTAGCCTTTGTTGTGTGCAGTTTTCTTTGAATAGAAACCATTCTGAACCATTAAGATTCAAAAAGTAAGACAAGTATGATGGCACACATCTTTAGTCTCAACACTGGGGAAACAGAGGTAAGTAGATCTCTAAGTCTTTGTACAAAGTGAGTTCCAGGACAGCCAGGGTTACACAGATAAACCCTGTCTCAAAAACAAACAAACAAACAAATAAAAATCCGCACCAAAAAAACAAAAATCTGCACCAAAAAACAAACAAATTCAAAAAGTAAACAAAGACAAAACACTCAAAAAAGAAACAACTTACTAGTCACAGGAAAGGTCTTGACACTTAGAAGGTCTTGACACCAGGCTCTTCCCCAAGGTTATACCAGTTTTAAATACTGCTGTGAGGAAGGTACTCTCTGACCTACTACACTGTTTGGAAGTCCTTCAGAGGGTCCCAAGGGACACAGCTTCCATCAGTCACCACCCATACTGAGGTACGTCATCTTTGCCCTTATAACTAACCCTTCATTTATACTTGTAAGTAACCCCAATAAACTCACTGTTTCACTAAGCTGGGTTTTGGTAGAACTGGCACTTTGATTTGCCTTAATGCCCTATCTGGAGCCATGTCTGTTAGATATCTGCGCGCAGCAGCTTCTTGGAACAGATGACACCAGGCCAGAGGGTTCCACGAGGGGAAGTTTATTTAGGCGGAGGGAAGAGACCAAGAAGAGATAGAGAGCAGAGAGAGAAGTGGAGGCCGGCCATGACCACATGGAGAGAGAGAGAAGGGAAGGGGTCAGGGGAGAGAGAACCTGCAGGCATGGGTCACAGGAACAAGAGGAAGAGGAGGGGCCAGACAGCCCCTTTTATAACTGTAGGGAGGAGCATACACCAGGTAACTATGGAGGTGGAGTTTGACAGAATACTAACAATGTCTCCTCAGGAAAAGTTAACATGTCTCATTCAACGTTTTAGGACATAGGCTGGAGAGGTGGCTCAGCAGTCAAGAGTACTTCCTGATCTTTAAGAACTGAGTTTGGTTCCTAGCACCCACCGTGGGTAACTCACAAAATTTCAGGACATGGACAGAATATACTCAGTCTTTCCAGAATATAACATGAATGACCTCTGTCTTAATTACTTTTCCTGTCACTGTAATAAAATATTCTCATTGAAACAACTTAAAAAAGCTTTATTTTGGCTTATAGTTCTAGATAGATACAGTCCTTTGTGGCAGGAAGGCATGCCAGCTGAGCAGAATCCTGGTGGGTTACATTGTATCCACACTCAACAGAGGGCGAACAGGAAGGAGTCAGATACAAGGTCCATCCCAATGACTCATTTGCTCCATCAAGGCCTCAGAAAAGGATCATGACCTTTTGTAAACAGTGCCATCAGCGCCAGACCAAGTATTCAAACACCAGTCTATGGGGACATTTTACACACTCAAATCACAATAGCCTCTAAGATCACTTCCCAGGAAATTTTTTGATTTCCCATATGAAATCTTGTAAGAACTGTGTTTAGTGTCTACATTTCCATCAGCACTCTGGTCTTTTGACACTTTTACCAAAATGACTTTTAGGGAAAAAGAGTTTCCTTTAGGGAAAACATCATTTGTGTGAAGGATAACTGCTTATTTAGTGGGATCACTTGGCAATAATGGACAATATCAACTGTCACAATCAATACAACCGATGCACTGCTAGCTTGTAACCTCAGAGGCTTGAGCTGGCTGGAGGTGATGAGGGGATGAAGAATGGTCACATGCACAGAAAGCTGGTTTGGGTGGACTGGGCTGAGTGTTCAGTATGTTTATTATATGCAGTTGAACAGAGACCCCAGGCTCTTTAGGGGAGCAGTCTTCAGGCTGTAAATGCATGTTAGGGGAGAAAGCCATGGTGGACATATTCTGCACATACTATCAATATCTGTACATAGACCAGAGAGAGGCATTGCCATTTTCTCAAGGGTCTATGGGGTCACTGACATGGCCATGCCTGTATCAGCACACACTCACTCCAGCCTCTCTCTGCTTCCCATAGTTCATCGCACATAATAGTTAACATTGATGAACAAACAAAAGAATTCTGCCCAAAATAAGAATCAGCCACAAAAAAAAAAAAAAAAAAAAAAAAAAAAAGCCGGGCAGTGGTGGCGCACGCCTTTAGTCCCAGCACTTGGGAGGCAGAGGCAGGTGGATTTCTGAGTTCGAGGCCAGCCTGGTCTACAGAGTGAATTCCAGGACAGCCAGGGCTACACAGAGAAACCCTGTCTCAAAAAACCAAAAAAAAAAAAAAAAAAAAAAGAATCAGCTCTGGAGAGCAGACAGGGATGGGGTTAAAAAAATAAAGATAGGGCTGGAGAGGTGGCTCAGTGATAAAGGTGCTTGACGTACATATAGGAGGACATGCACTTGAACCCCTGAAACTACATGATAGCTGGGCATGGCATCTTGAGTCTGTAAGCTTAGTGCTCCTCTAGCCCAATGGGAGACAGAAGAATCCTCTGGAGGTGCACAGGCCAGTGTCCCATGTGCATAGTGGCAAATAAGACATCCTGTCTCAAACAAGGCAGAAGTTGAAGGTGACACCCACATGCATGCTGTGTGTACCTATATGCATGTATGCTCACACACACATATACACTTTTTAAAAAAGAGGGAGAGAAATTAGAGAAAAATAAAGAGGACTATAACTCAGGCACAGAAAGATCTCATGCTTTCACTGCGGAGAAGCTTTAAGTCAGAGACTGGAAGAAGAAAGGAACAGGGGTGCACAGGAAGGACATTATCTCTCAGTAGCAGAGCAGTACAACTGTGGTTAGCAACAATTAATCGAATACTGTTAAATAACTAAAATATTTGAAGATTCTCAGCAAAAACAAATGATGAACATTTGAGGTAATGCATATACCAAGTACTCTGACCTAGCCCCTACACACCATGTGAATATGCTACAGTGTTACACGGAAGGACAGGAGTGGTGGCACATGCCTGTAACCCCAGCAGTTGGAGGATAGAGGCAAGAGGGTCAGGAGCTCAAGGTTATCATTGGTTACATAGGGGATGTGAGACCAGCCTGGGTTATAGGGGTTCCAATCCAGTGAGAAACCCTATCTCAGGAAAAAACAAGGGCACCCCCAAGTTGTCCTCTAACCTCCACATGTGAACGCATCCACACATGTGCACATCTACGTATCTGCATGCACTCATGTGCATTTGCACACACACGAATACATACAATTAACTAGAGGCTTAGCTGTGCATGATAGTGCTCACCTATGATCCCAGGAGAAGGAAGGTGAAGGCTGGAGAATTAAACATCACCCTGGGTTACATAGCAAACTCCTACCTCAAATAACAAAGGGCTAGGAATGTAACACAATAGAATTCTTCTCAGCAAGTGCACTGCCCTGGGTTTGATCCCAAGCACTTAAAAAATATTTTTTTGCGGGCGGTGGTGGCGCACGCTCTACTCCAGCACTTGGGGGCAGAGGCAGGCGGATTTCTGAGTTCGAGGCCAGCTGGTCTACGAGCGAGTTCCAGGACAGCCGGACTACACAGAGAACCTGTCTCGAAAAAAAAAAAACCAAAAAAAAATTAAAAAAATATTTTTTTAGTTCTGGGGCTGGAAGATAATGTGGTGGTGCACAGTGCAGGTTCTGTTTACTATGTGGGCCCAGTGATCAGACTCAGGCTGTCAGACTTGGCCATAGCTGCCTTATTCCAATGAGCCAGCCAGCTTTACACATCTTCTAATGTAGCCAAGAGAAGCAGCACTGCGGATGAGGATCCCAGAGTGAGAAAAGGACAGATGTGAGTGATAGTGACCCAGGACCTTCCAGGACCTCCCAAAGCAGGGCACTTTGAGGACAAGGCTACACTGCCTCCCGGAGTGAGCGCTATGCAAATACTGGGGTGTGGAATCTGCAAACATGAAATCAGGGGAGTTTCTTCTGAAGGGAAACTTGACCTTCACTGATTTGAACTTAATGAGGAAGCATGGAAACCAGCTAGATAGCACAGCAGACAAAGGCAGTTACCACCAAGATTGACCTGAGTTCCAGCCCCTCAATCCCTCATGTGGAAAGAAAGAACTCTTGTAACCTGTCCTCTGACCTCTACTGAAATCATGGTGTCCTGTCCTCCAGACATAAGTAAATGAGCAAAATGCAGATAAAAAATGTTTTTTTCCTCTTTTGAGAAGAAGTCCCACACTGTAGCCCTGATTGGCCTAGATCCTGCCAATTAGACCAGGCTGGCCTGCAACTTATAAGAGATCCACCTGCCTCTGCTTTCCTTTTTTTTTTTTTTCTTTCTTTTTTTGTTTTTTCGAGACAGGGTTTCTCTGTATAGTCCTGGCTGTCCTGGAACTCACTTGGTAGACCAGGTTGGCCTCGAACTCAGAAATCCGCCTGCCTCTGCCTCCCAAGTGTGGGAGTAGAGGCGTGCGCCAACCACCGCCCGGCTGCTGCCTCTGCTTTCCAAGTGCTTAGATTTAAGGTATGCAACAACAATAACAAAACCAAACAAACAAAAAATAAAGGGTTAGGTGTGGGTTCTTCATGACATAGTGGGTTTACAGTTTTGTTTTTCTGTTTTTTTTGAGACAGAGTTTCTCTGTGTATCTTTGGCTGTCCTGGAAGTCACTCTGTAGACCAGGATGGCCTCGAACTCAGAAATCCACCTGCCTCTGCCTCCCAAGTGCTGGGATTAAAGGCGTGCGCCACCACTGCCCGGCCCTGAAGCATTTTTCTTAAACACCAAGCTCAGATTTTTAGGCGTAAAACTCTTTATGTATCTTGTCTTTGATCTGTCAATCATCTGCAGCACTGGCAAGAAAACCCAGAGCCTTAATATGGTGGTCAAATGCTGTACAACTGAATCACCTCCCCAGTCCTTGTTTTTGTTTTCCCGACACAGAGTCTCATTGTTTTATCTCTGCTGTCCTGAAACTCACTCTGTAGACCAGGACCTTGAACTCATAGAGATCTGCTTGCCTCTGCCTCCCAAGTGCTGGGATTAAAAGCATGTGCCACTACACACTGGCTAACTTTGAATTCTCAGTCTTACTGCTTTGGCCTCCAGAGTTTGGCATGAGGGCTGGAGAGATGGTTCAGTGGTAGAGAACCTATGTTCAATTACCAGAACTCAACTGGCAGCTAACAACTGTCTGTAACATCAGTTCCAGTGGATCTGATACCCTCACACAGAAATACATGTGGGCAAAACACCAAAGCATATAGAACAAAGTAAATAAATCTTTTTGCTTTGTTTCTCAGGACAGAGTTTCTTTGTGTAGCTCTGGCTGTCCTGGAACTAGCTTTGTTGAAGACCAGGCTGGCCTTGAACTCACTGAGATCTGCCTGCCTCTGCCTCCCAAGTGCTGGGACTCAAGGCATGCACTACTACCTCCTAGCCTTCCTTGCAAATTTTAAATTTTTAAATTCTTGCATTTCATCCTTTTCTGTTTCCTGGTCAATTGCTATTTCAAGACTGCACAGGACTTCTGGAAGTACTGGGATCGATCTTGAGGCTGTGTTTACAGAACGAGTGGAGATAAAATCAGGGTAGCAGAGGCCCAGGTTCCAGTAGAATGTGGGTCAGTACTTGGTGGGTGGGTGCCAGAAAATGCTGATGTGACTCCTGGGAGTCTTCACACTCTCAGGGAACAGAGTGGGAATAGATCAGTAGGGAAGTTGTTAGAGTGTCAACTACTGGAATCCTCAACTGTGCATGAGACTGCAGTCCCAATACTTGGGAGGCTGAGGCAGGGGGATCAAGAGTGAGAACCTGGCACAAAGAAATAAGAAAACGGAGGGCAAGCCGGGGGTGGTGTGCACGCCTCTACTCCCAGCACTTGGGAGGCAGAGGCAGGCGGATTTCTGAGTTCGAGGCCAGCCTGGTCTACCGAGTGAGTTCCAGGACAGCCAGGGCTACACAGAGAAACCCTGTCTCGAAAAACCAAAAAAAAAAAAAAAAAAAAAAATCAGAAGTCATCTGCTGTTTCTCTCACTGCTTTGCCCCAAGGGTTGTAACTATGGAGACTGAGCCTGGATGTCATCTGGGAAAGAAACAGGAGAGCCAGAACCTTCCCTGGAAAGGAAGTGGAGGAAATACTCAAGAAAGGAGCTTATACCCACCAAGGTGATGGCACAGTAGAACTGAAGTGCTCCTACCTTGTTACAGTGAGGGCTCAGGAAGCTCTTGCTGCCAGTGTTGGTGAAAAGATGTTTAGAAGCAGTACACTGTTTCAGAGTTCCATTCTACCTGATGTCCGACAGCAACAGACCTTAGGGCTTAGCCAACCCAAAAGATTCCCGCAGGTAGGTTGCAGAAGTGTGTTATTTGACATACAAAATCTTCCCTCCTCCAAGTTGGGACATTTCTCTTTAGTTTGTTACTTTTTGTTTTTGACAGGGTCTTGCTATGTATCCCGAATGGCCTGGAAGGCCTCCCCAGGGCTGGGATAAAAGCACATATCCCATCACTTCGGGACAAGGGCAGGCAGATCTGAGATCTAGGGTCTCATAGCAAGATTAGGTTACATAGCAAGATACTGGCTTAAAGGGGAAGAGGATAGAGGGACTAGAGAGATGGATCAGCTTTGAGAATGCTTGATGTTCCTATAAGGAAACCAGGCTTATTCTCAGCACCCATATGGCGACTCACAAAGCCTGGAACCACGTCCTAGGAGATGACACCCTTTCCTGGCCTCTGAAGGTCCCACACATGTATGCAGAACACACATATACATGTAAGAGAAAATTCTCATACACATGAGAGTAAATAAAATAAGAGTTCAAGAGGCTACAGGATGAGACTAACCACAACCACAAGGAGCAGCACTGGGCACTGGCTGTTTAAAAATTGTGTCTGACGCCAGCAGTGGTGGCACACCCTTTAATCCCAGCACTTGGGAGGCAGAAGCAGGTGGATTTCTGATTCGAGGCCAGCCTGGTCTACAGAGTGAGTTCCAGGACAGCCAGGGCTACACAGAGAAACCCTGTCTCGAAAAACAAACAAACACAAAAAAAAAAAAAAAAACAAATTGTGTCTGATTAGTAATCCCAGCAATGAAGCACAATGAGGCCATATACCTCACCTAAGACAAGCAAAGAGAGTGGCATCTAGACAAGACAAACTCAGCTAAACCACTTATCACACAGCCTGAGTGATGCCCAAGGAGGGTATCAGGGGAGAGTGAAAAGAAGCGTCCATAAGTGGTCCAGCCTTTGCCTCTTACTAGGCCTTAACTGACTGGAGCACAGTGCCGGCTGCACCAGGCCCACTCTGTTTTAGAAGCAAATTTTAAACGAAAATTCTCATGGGGAACAGGCAGGCAGTAAACAGAGAGTGTGGATCCTATTTGTCTAACATATCAATGAAACTGAAGAATTTTTCCTTCAAGATTTTATTTTCAATCATGTGTATGTGTGTGTCTGAGTTGATGCCAAGTTTGTGGGTACTCATAGAAGACAGAGGCAGTAAATGCTCTGGAGCTTGAGTTGCAGGCAATTATAAGCTGCCTGACATGAGTTCTGGGAATTGAACCCAGGTCCTCTGGAAAAACAATACACATTTGTCATGGTTTGAATATGCTTGGCTCAGGGAGTGGCACTATTTGGAGGTGTGGCCTTGCTGGAATAGGAGTGTTACTGTAGGTGCAGTCTTTAAGACCCTCATCCTAACTGCCTGGAAGTCAGTCTTCCACTAGCAGCCTTTAGATGAAGATGTAGAACTTTCAGCTCTGCCTGTACCATGCCATAGATGCTGCCATACTGACATTTTGATGATAATGGACTGAACCTCTGAACCTGTAAGCCAGCCCCAATTAAATGTCATTTATAAGACTTGCCTTGGTCATGTGTCTGCTCACAGCAGTAAAACCCTAAGACAACATTTGTAACTGATGAGCCACTTGAGCCCCTAAAACTGAAGTGTCAACATACATGGTCAAGTGGCTGATGCTCTTTCCCCTAACTTTAGAAGTATCAAATAGAGTTTATGGCTTATGTCTAAGTTTATAATTTAAAACTATTTTTAGTTATGCGTCTGTCTGTTGGAATATATATAACACATAGTCAGATGCCAATAGAGTCCAGAAGATGAAGATGATGTGGGATACCCTGAAACTGGAGTTGCAAGGAATACAGACAGTTGTAAACTGGCCAGCACAGAACAGAACTCAGGGCTGTTGCAGGATGTCTGATCACACTGTGAAACCAGAGATTGTGTTATATACTGAAAAAAGCTGGTTTTAGTTGTGGTGTGTTAGCACATACCTTTAATACTTCTGGCTGGAATACAGACATAAGGTCAAATGGCTGGGATTTTTGTTTTTAAAAACAACAAATTGATGCCCAGCCATTTGATTTACCAAATAAGACGCAGGAGCTAGACGCTAGGGTAAAAACCTGCTATCTCAGAAAGGCAAAGAAAGCACCCACCTGACCTTTCTACTCCACCCACCTCCCAGAAGGAAAAAGCCCCTCTCCTCTTTCACAGTCTTAAATACCCTTCAACTCAAGTCTCTCCTTTCTACTTCTTTATGCTAATTCCCTCTCAACTGATTGCTGGCTCAGCCTCTTGACCTATCATTGACTTTATTTAATCCTGTTTACAGAAAGCTCTTTGGATTAAAGTATATTCTAGGGCTGAGCCATACCACAACAACCTGTTTACAATAAGCAGAAACCTCTTGGATAAAAGTTGTGTGCTAACAACCTGTTTAAAAAAAAAAAAAAAAAAAGTTTTGTGTTAGTGCCGAGCCACACAAGGTTTTCCAGTTCACAATCTTGGAGTTTACAATGTGATCAAATATCCTGCAACACAGGACCTCTCTGAAGAGCAGTAAGCACTCTTAACCACTGAGCCAGCTCTCCAGCCCCACCACCACCACCACCACTTTTTTTTTTTTTCCTTAAATTTGAGACAAGGTCTACATAGCCCTGGAGCTCACTGAGGACAGGTTGCTCTGGAACTTACAGAGATCCACCTGCCTCTTCATCTGAATGCTGGGATTTAAGGTTTATGTCACTATGCCCAACTTGCAACTATGTTTTAAATCTATTATTCTATGAGTTATCATCTATTATTGTCATTTATCTTGTGGTTTGAGCCACCACCAGAGCCCCTTTGAGCTAGTTCCTGAACATCTTCTGTTTTGCCATGCTGGGTTTCCAGTACAGTGCCTCACACATGCTAGGCAAATGCTCTAGCACTGAACTAAATCTCAACTTAAGAAATTATTTTCTGACACATCTAGCTCAGAGTGATCTTAAACTTGTTATACAGCTGAAGCTTGCCTTGAACTCCTGATTCTCCTGTCTTCACCTCTGAAGTACCGACACATGAATAAAATAAAATTGTAAAAATCTGGGAGCTGGAGAGATGGCTCAGTTCCAGAGGACTTGGCTTTGATTCTCAGCAACCCAACTACATGGCAGCTTACAACTGTTAACTCCAGTCCCAGGAGACCTGATAACCGCTTTTGACTTATGAGGCCAACACACACACTACACCAACATATCTGCAAGGCCAAACATCCACACACACATTTTTATTTTGTACACTGCTACCAAATGATTTATCTTCCCCTGCTCTCATACCTTTTAGGAAGTTTATGCTGAGTCTCACCTGACCTGCTGGCCTCAGACTAAGTATGTGAGAATGACCTTAAATTAATTCCATTTTTCTGCCTCCAATGGGTTATTAATCTAAAGTGTAGATTTGGACTCATCTGTACAGCTATATTCAGTTTCTTTCTTTCTTTTTTTTTTTTTTTATTCTGCTGTTCCATTTATTTATTTATTCATCCATTCAATATGAGTGCCCTGCAGCTGTCTTCAGACACACAAGAAGAGGGCATCAGATCCCCATTACAGATGGTTGTGAGCCACTATGTGGTTGCTGGGAATTGAACTCAGGACCTCTGGAAGAGCACTCAGTGCTCTTAACCGCTGAGCCATCTCTCCAGCCCCTATATTCAGTTTCTTGTGCCCTCCCAATCCTAGATTTAGTTTTTGCATTATGTTCATCAATAATGGGATTTTAGGTTAACATTCCATGACAAAACCTGGATGTGATAATGTCTTAATCCTAGCACTCTGGAGGCAGACAGACAGATCGCTTTGAGTTTAAGCCCACCCTGGTGGACACAGGTTCAAAGCCAGCTAGAACTATATAGTGAGGCTTTCATGCTCCATCCAAGCTCCATTTTTTTGTACGTCATGGCAGAACTATTCCATCTGTATAGAAACCCATCTTCCTGTTCTCTGTGTTTTACCAAGTACCTTTGGTCAAATTATATAAATCTTCCACTAGCTTGAGCTTTCTTTGAGTGGCTTAGTTACCCTTGTGCCCAAAGCATGGACCAATGTTCAACTTTCCCTCCTATTAAAATAGGGTCTGCCCAGCTTACCTGGAATTTATTATATAATCCAGGCTGGCCTCAAACTTTTGATCCTCCTACCTTTCCTTCCTAGCGCTGGGATTAAGTTTTGAACCACCACAGCTGCCCTAATTTTGAACGAGGGCTGCCTTAATAGGCAAGCACTGTAACACGATTTTCTGACAGTGGCTTGCTATGCAGCCTGGGCTGGATTCTGTAATATACTCTTAGGAAGTCTACCCTTCAGACAGCCTGTATTGCTACAGTTCAGGGGCTCGCTATCCCGGAAAGAACAAATCACTGAATTTCAATTTAGGATTGGGCACATATGTTAGGGATGCACATATGCTCAAAGTAGTCATTCTAATGCTCATTAATATTTTAAAGCAGGTAAGATGGAGAACAGCAACCTTTAAAAACCCACCTGCCTTAAATTACCTGTACTAGGTTTTTGCTGTCCTAGGGATTTTTTTTGGCCCCCAAGACTCCGCCCACCGGTCACCCAGTGGCGGAAGAACCTCACGCTACGACGTGACACCTCACACCACCGCGGAGACTTTCTGAAGTTACGCAGACGGCGTGGGAGGAGCGGGTCCGCCGGCACTTCCCCTTCCCGGCTTTGGCCCCTCCCACAGTCGTTGTGAAGCAACGGCGGCCGCCAGCATTTAAGGTGGCTCGGAACCTAGAGGTGTTCTAAGCGCCTGCGCAGCTCCTCTTCCGCCCCAAGGGCTAGACCGGTCTGAGCCACAACTCGAGCCTCTCTCCTTTCCGGAACTAACGCCTGGCGGCTCTCTCCGCGCCCCTCCCCCGCTGGCGCTTCCGCCCGCGCTCCTCCCTCTCCTTCTCTAGCGACGCGCACGCGCGCCAGGCCGGCTCGCGCCCTCTCGCTATCCACCGGCCCGCGAGATCCCCCCTCCCCTTCCGCCTCGCGGCGCTTCCTCGCGCCGCTGTCTTCTCGATCCACCCCTGACACCGCGGGGCTCCCCCCGCCCGCCAACGGCGGGTCCCCTGCTTGGCGATCTCTCTCGTTCCCGCGCTCTCCAACAGGGGCCCAGCCCCAGGCCCTCTTTCTCTCCCCTCTTATTTCTCTTCCGGACGCTGCCATCATGTTGAAGCCTCAGCCGCCACAACAGACCTCCCAGCCACAGCAGCCGCCCCCCACGCAACAGGCCGTGGCTCGCCGGCCTCCCGGCGGGACCAGCCCTCCCAACGGCGGCCTCCCGGGACCGCTGCCCGCCACCGCGGCTCCCCCGGGGCCTCCCGCAGCGGTCTCTCCGTGCCTGGGGCCTGCAGCCGCTGCAGGCAGCGGACTCCGTCGCGGAGCCGAAAGCATCTTGGCGGCGCCAGCGCCGCCGCAGCATCAAGAACGGCCAGGGGCAGTGGCTATCGGCAGCGTCAGGTGAGGACGGGACTTCCTGGCTGGGGAGAGCCCAGGAGGCAGCGACTCGGCTTTGGTGGAGGCGCGCCCGGGCTTGGCGCTGTTGAGGGGCTCTTGGGGCCCAGAACCCCGTGAAGGAGGGGTAGACCCTCGTGCCAACAGGTCGGAGAGAAAGATCTCCGGGCGGTCTCCAGGAGCCTTGGGGCAGTGCTCGGCTCTCTGGGCCTAGTCACCGCTTAAGAGTATGGGCCCTGAGGGGAGGCGGGGCGCGTCCCGCCAGCTCCGTCGGAAAAGGGTGTTGGGGGGGTTGAGGAGGTGATGGGGTCCCCAGCTCCATTACCACGAAGGATCTCGCGGTTCCCGGTTTCAGCCAATGGGGAGTCAGCTGCATGAAGGGGTCCCCGGCTGTAGCCAATAGAGGGGGGGCGCGCGGCCCACAGTTTGACCAATTGGGAGGGAGGGACTTGGGAGCGGATTGTTCCCTCCTCTTCCCGGTGTAGCCAGTAAGAGGGGAACGGGGTGGGCGGGGGCGCGGAAGCAGCGGCTACTGGGAAGACTGCAGGCTGGGAAGCTCCTGCGCGCGCGCTCCCTGTCCGTACGTGCGTGCGCGCGGATGCTGTCTTATGACTCGGGCATAGGCTTGCCCCGGTAACACGTAGAGCAGAGGCTGAGGAGGGAGGGGTTGCTTGGAGGTTTAGGGGCGTCTGGTGTTGGTGAGTGAGAAATGGGTGCCCTCGGTTTTCTCGGTTTGTCAGTGCGATAGAGAGGCACGAGACGCAGGCGCAGTGGCTTCTGTTCTAGAGCGGGTGGTGGAGGGCTATGGGCTTTAACGCGCAGGCGCAGACCGGGCGAGGCATCCGGTGGATGGTTTTTGCGGCTGCGCGGTCCCCCAGCCCCGCCAACGGCCCCCTCCTCGCCCTCTTCAACTGCCGGTTACATCAGCCGTCGAGGAGCTGTGTTACCTGGCGTTTGGGGATCCCTTCAGAGTGGGTAACAGGCTGAATGAAAATAATGAGGGCGAAAGGGTGGGGTGTGGAGAGTATTACCCCTCCCGGGATTTGGGATCCAAGGCTCCTGAAAATGCTTTTTTTCCTTTGGGAGATAATGTGTCTAAGCTCAGTAGTGCCCGAGCTTTCACCTTCACAACTGAATTGGGCTGTTGGTTTAATACTGTAACATTGGTTTATCGGAAGAGTGAACTACTGTCCCCTTAGAGGAAGTCGGGTTGTATTGCATTGGTTGTTAAGAACATTTGACAGCTATTGTTTATTGGATTTTTTTGTTGGCTTTTTTAAAATCTTGAAGTTGGAGAAAATGTTTTAGCAATTAATACCTATTTTCCTCTTTAATGTGAGAATTCGGAAAGTCTTGCTAGTTAATAGCCTAAATCAGCAAGTTGACATGGTACATTGTTCTAGGGTTCACTGTTAATGAAAACTGTTTCTCTCTTTTTTACAGAGGACAGACCACTGGAAAGGGACCCCCGCAGTCACCCGTGAGTGCCTTTTTTCTTCTTGTAAAGACACTCAGAAGAAAGACGTAGTATGGGACAGTCTGGGAAGAGAGTATTCACCTGCTGCCCTTTTTCTCGTGTGACAGGTGTTTGAAGGTGTCTATAACAATTCCAGGATGCTGCATTTCCTGACAGCTGTAGTGGTAAGTGAGATTACTTTGGGTGTCTGTGAAATATGCTGTTTCAGTTTCTTAAAGTGACTTCATCTTTCACTTTGCTAGGGTTCTACTTGTGATGTAAAGGTGAAAAATGGCACCACTTACGAGGGCATTTTCAAGACTCTGAGCTCCAAGGTCAGTGCACTCAAATTAGGAGGTTCTGAAGCTGTGTATGAGTGAAATTGAGGGTGTGTGTTGAATGACAGCAGGCAGTTTTGAGGCTTTTGCTAAATTTTCTGGCTGATGTTGAGAAATGCAGGGCAGCATGAGAATTTGACGTTGAAAAACTAGAAAGCCTTGAGAGAAGCCATCTTTTCCTCCCTTTGATACTGACCTTGGAATGTTGGGAATGGGGCTTTTGTAGTTTGAACTGGCAGTAGACGCAGTACATCGGAAAGCATCTGAACCAGCAGGTGGGCCTCGTCGGGAAGACATTGTGGACACTATGGTGTTTAAACCAAGTGATGTTCTGCTTGTCCACTTCCGAAATGTTGACTTCAATTATGCTACTAAAGGTATGGTTCTGTATTGTTGTGTCAAGAAAGTGAGTAGAGAAATCCCACAGGTTGAACACATTGACTTGATTTATTTTTTTTTTTAGTACCTTTTTCAGTAGAGATGACTTGAGTTCTTCTTGAAAACATAGCTTGATGCCTAATAGAGTCCAGTGAATGTGACTAGTGGTGTAGGTACTCCTGTTTTCATGTTTCATGCTTTCAGCTTTAGCTTTTGGGTTATTAGATTGGGGCTTTTTGGTTTTTTTGTTAAGGAAGGGTCTTTGTATATATGGCTAGTGTCCTTAGACTCACAGAGATCAAATTGCCTCTGCTTCTGAGTGCTAGCATTACCAAATTCACCAACCCATCCAGATAGATCTGTTTCAATACTCCTACCTGCTCCCATAAAACTAAAATCTGGTTTCTTAATTTCTTTTAAACTACATGGGGTTGGGGCATGGAGGACGAGAAGGGATGGGTCACCTGACTCTTCCTGTCCTCTGCCGACAGACAAGTTCACTGACTCAGCCATTGCCATGAACTCTAAGGTGAATGGAGAACACAAAGAGAAGGTGCTTCAACGTTGGGAGGGTGGTGACAGCAACAGTGACGACTACGATCTGGAATCTGATATGGTATGTTCTCCGATCCTAAGAACAGGCAGACTGGAAGTTGTGGTCAACATGGGTTGTTGATGTGAACGCTCGTTACTTTTTGTTGGGGTGTGTTTATGTTTGGAGGAGAGCGTTCATTCTTGTTTTGAGGTCTGTTCTTGGGTAGAAAAAAGTCAGTTTTCCCGTCCTCTGCATTGAAAACCATTAACATTTCTCGACGGCAGCGCTTGTTATTGTGGTAAAAGTATAAGTTGGGCATGGTATAACCCATACTTCTAATCTAGCTTTGGAGAAGTTGAGGCAGAAGAATTGTGAGGTCCTGGACAAATCTGGACTATGTAACAAAAAATCTGTCTTTAAAGAAAAGCAGAGGAGAGAAATGGTGCCTAAGATAACTGCTGTGTAGGTCCGTATGTCCTCACACTGCTGCTTCAATGAATTTAAAGTTATAAATTAGACTGACATGGTAGGCCAGCAGATAAAGGTTCTGCCACCAAGCCAAGTGGAACAAAAAGGAACAGATTATTGCAGATCATCCTCAGACTTTCACATGCCTACTATACCACAGGAACAGATCCACAAAATACAAAGAGGAAAAAGATTTTTTTTTTTTTTTTTAAAGATTTATTTATTTTATATATGTAAGTACACTGTGTCTTCAGACACACCATAAGAGGGCATCAGATCCCATTACAGATGGTTGTGAGCCACCATGTGGTTGCTGGGAATTGAACTCAGGACCTCTGGAAGAGCAGCCAGTGCTCCTAACTGCTAAGCATCTCTCCAGCCCCTTGAGTTTCTTTTGTTAAAAAAGCCAACTCATGTAAATAGAGAGCTGTAATTCTAGAGTTAAATATGTGGAAACGAGGACCAAGCGCTCAAGGCAATCCTAACTTCTTCCTTGCAATTGGAGCACAAGACCATTTCTCAGAAACAAATCTTGTTACTGAATGCATGTCAGTGTGCAGTGTGTTCAGTTTGTACAGGAGTTGTTTAAGTTTTTAACTAGGTGGAGAGGAAATGGCGTGCCTTTTTTTTTTTTTTTTTTTTTTTTTCTGCTGAGTTCTATAAACATTTTTTCTTGTTTGCTAGTCCAATGGATGGGATCCTAATGAGATGTTCAAATTTAATGAGGAGAACTATGGCGTGAAGACCACCTATGACAGCAGTCTATCCTCTTACACGTAAGCGTTTTTGGAGGTTTGAGGGTGGTGAAGTTGGGTGGCTTATGTGTAGGGCTTACTATTTAGTGAGACAGACTTCTGAATGAAACAGTCATAGGTTTTTCTTTTTTGGTTCATAAGTAGTCCTCCTTCCTGGTTTGCCTGTATAATGTAGCTCAGTTTAAAGTACATGCTATATGAGCATAAGGACCTGAGTTCTATGCCCAACAACTCTTTAAAAAGATAAGTGTCATGGTCAGCCTTGTAGTTCTACTACTAGAAAAGCAAAAACAAGCTGGCTGGGGTTATGCTTGCTGCTGGCCAGCCTAACCTAATCTGGGCCCCCAAAGTCTCAGATTCAGAACATATCCTGGTGCTTTGCCTAGGACTTGGCAACTATCTGTTGAATGTATACTGACTAAATTGAGGTTAAGTTCAGTAATGGAGCACTTGTCTGACATTTATAAGGCCCTGGGTTCAGCCTTTAATGCAACTAAAACAAACAAAAATCCTGAAGTAGTATTAGCTGGAATGCCACAGACTTGAACTGGTCATATGGTTACAGCAGTGTGTCCTTTCATTGTTTATGTGCACTGTGAGATGGTGATGTATTTGGGTGCACTCTCAGGGTTCCCTTAGAAAAGGACAACTCTGAAGAGTTTCGGCAGCGGGAGCTTCGAGCGGCTCAGTTGGCTCGAGAGATTGAGTCTAGTCCCCAGTACCGTCTACGGATTGCCATGGAAAATGATGATGGGCGAACAGAGGAAGAGAAGCACAGCGCAGTTCAGCGGCAGGGGTCTGGGCGGGAGAGCCCCAGCTTGGTATCCAGGTAACTATTGGGGCAGCCAAGACTATTTGAGGCTCTTAGCCTGGGAGCAAGAGCTTTTGTACACAATTGTATTGAGTGTAGGTTAATACCTAGTGGTTCCCAGTTTTGAGGTTTAGACTGAACCCTAGAAAGTTGGTAATTTGCAGCAAGAGTAAATAAAGCTTATTGGGTTTTTAAAAGTGTATTTGTGTGTGCCGTTTCATCCATCACAAAATGAAGTTGTGTGTGCACAATATCTCAAATGTCCCCTTGGCCTTTGTGAGAGGTGAAGAATCGTAAAACTGATGCCCTTGGCCTCTTGGGTGGGTAGAGAAATAATGTCATAAACCCATAGATACATTAGATTGTGACAATCAAGTGTGATAGTGAACACTGGAGTTGAGAGGGGGTGATGCTGTTAAAATGTGTGGATTTGGGGGTCTCCTGTCCTTACTTAAGTCTTTCACCAGGGAGGGGAAGTATATCCCTCTGCCTCAACGAGTTCGGGAAGGTCCTCGAGGAGGAGTTCGGTGCAGCAGTTCTCGAGGAGGACGACCTGGCCTTAGCTCTTTGCCACCTCGTGGCCCTCACCATCTTGACAACAGCAGTCCTGGCCCTGGGTCTGAGGCACGTGGTATCAATGGAGGTAGGTTATAATACTTGTGGCAGAGGAAAGTGAGTGAGAAGGGTGATAAATAGGATTTTAAGTGGGGCTAACAGGAATAAGTATCGTGTTCTTATAATGAGCAGATGTTTCGTTTTCTTTATATTAAAAAACCAGGTCCTTCCCGAATGTCCCCCAAGGCACAGCGGCCTCTGAGAGGTGCCAAGACCTTATCTTCACCCAACAATAGGCCTTCTGGAGAAGCTTCTGTTCCAGCATCTGCAGGTAGAGAGCTTCAGTGAAGCTGGCTGCAGGCTTGGGTAGTTTGTGGAGGTAGGCAGTAGTAAGTGAGTCAAGTTACCGAAATACTGGGAGGTGGTTTGCTGATGCTTGGTGTGAGGGGAGGGTCTCGGATTTTATCTTTCCATTTTTTGTTTTTGTCTTTGTCTTTTTCAAGTCAGAGTTTCTCTGTGTAACCCTGGCTGGTCTGGAACTCTGTAAACCAGGCTAGCCTTGAACTTAAGAGATACACCTGCCTATGCCCCCCAAGTGCTGGGGTTAAAGGCATTCAGCTGGATTTATTTATTTATTTTTTGGTTTTCGAGACAGTTTCTCTGTGTAGCCCTGACTCTCCTGGAACTCACTCTGTAGACCAGGCTGGCCTTGAACTCAGAAAAACAGCTGCCTCTGCCTCCCAAGTGCTGGGATTAAAGGCATGCGCCACCTCTGCCCAGCCTTTTTATTTTGTTTTGTTTTTTTAAGATTTATTTATGTATATGAGTGCACTGTTGCTGTCTTCAGACACACTAGAAGAGGGCATCAGATCCCATTACAGATGGTTGTGAGACACCATGTGGTTGCTGGGAATTGAACCCAGGACCTCTGGAAGAGCAATCAATGCTCTTAACCACTGAGCCATCTCTCCAGTTCTAATTTAATCTTTTTGAAAAAGAACTTTTTAGTTTTCCTAGGTTCTAACCTGTCAGTTCATGGGTTGTAGCTGATTGTCAGATGTTTTGTTGAGACTATTTTTTTTGTTTGTTGTTTCTTTTTGTTTTTTTACCAACATTTTAGAGCAGTAGAGGTTATAGCATTTCCAGTGAAACCATTTGCCTGCTTGTGTTACTTATCTGCCCTGGTCTTAACACAGGAAATTATGGCCCTAGGTATAAAAAAGCTTGTAAATTTTCTTTAGGTTTTCTTCCTATGTGTACTACTTCTTGGCCAGCAGTAACCATTGTACAGCTCTCCCTTTTCTTCCAGTGGGCCGGATGTACCCTCCAAGGTCTCCCAAGTCTGCTGCCCCTGCCCCAGTCTCAGCTTCCTGTCCTGAGCCTCCCATTGGTTCAGCAGTGGCGTCCTCTGCCTCCATCCCTGTGACATCATCAGTTGTGGATCCTGGAGCAGGCTCTATTTCCCCAGCATCTCCAAAACTCTCCCTGGCCCCTACAGATGGTGAGAACCAGTTGTAAATGCTTGAGAACTGTGGGTGTGACTTGAGAGCAGGATCTTAATTGTCTCTCTTTCTTCAGTAAAAGAACTTCCAACCAAGGAGCCCAGTAGGAGTTTGGAAGCCCAAGAGCTGGCCCGCATAGCTGGGAAAGGTGAGGACAATTTTACTCTGTAGTCCCATTTACTTGAGGGAGCATTTCCCTTTGGAAGTTCATTAGAATTTGAAAGCAGTGCCCATCTGGCCTTAGATTTCATTTATCTTTTAAGATTCTCTCTTTTTTTTTTGGTTTTTTTGAGACAGGGTTTCTCTGTATAGTCCTGGCTGTCCTGGAACTCACTCTGTAGACCAGGCTGGCCTCGAACTCAGAAATCCGCCTGCCTCTGCCTCCCAAGTGCTGGGATTAAAGGCGTGCGCCACCACCGCCCGGCATCTTTTAAGATTCTGAACAGCTCATTCTCTGGTTTCTTGTTCTGGACTACGAACTAGCCCTGTGTGATCTTTCAGGGGAAAGAAAAATGTTTATTTTCTCATTTCACTGTTTTCTCAGTCCCTGGCCTTCAGAATGAACAAAAACGATTTCAGTTGGAAGAACTGAGGAAATTTGGAGCCCAATTTAAGGTGAGTGGAGCATGGAAAGGAGCTAAGATGAAAGCAGACTGTGGGATGTGTAGAGGCAAAGGCCAAGTGGATGGGAACAGTGAGACTCAGCAAGAGTGAATGTGGCAGGTAAAGCCTGGGGTCTGGAGTGGACACTGATATATGAATTATTTCTCCTCCCAGCTTCAACCTAGTAGCTCCCCTGAGACGGGCCTGGATCCATTTCCTTCCCGGATCTTGAAAGAAGAGGGCAAAGGAAAGGAGAAAGAGGTGGATGGTCTATTGACTTCAGATCCCATGGGATCCCCAGTCTCCTCCAAGACAGAATCCATATTGGATAAGGAAGATAAAGTGCCCTTGGCAGCAGTAGGGGGGACTGAGGGGCCAGAGCAACTCCCACCACCTTGCCCCAGCCAAACTGGCAGTCCTCCAGTGGGCCTCATCAAGGGAGATGACAAAGAGGAGGGCCCTGTTACTGAGTAAGTGGTGGTGGTGGATGGTGTGAAGATCTTTGGTGCTTATCACCTGTTGAAGGGCGTGGCTCAAGAGCTGGCTTTACTTTCTCTTATAGACAAGTAAAGAAGTCTACTTTGAACCCCAATGCCAAGGAGTTCAATCCAACAAAGCCTCTGCTGTCTGTGGTGAGCTGGAACTGTTTTGTGTAGACTTAGGTCTCCTTGAGGGGACAGGAGAGCAGTACAGGAGAGCACTTGACTGTCAGGCTAGCATGCTGTCCCATAGTGTGAGGTGGCACTGTCAGTCTGGACAGGAGCAGTTGGATTGCTTTAGGAAAAACAGTGATATCTCCAGGGTTGAGTGATGAAGGCTGCTTACTGATTCTGACAGGTTACTTTGGTTCTTACTATTTGCGGTGTCGAGTGTGTGAGGTTAGGACTATGAGCTTCAAGGAATCAACTGACATGGCTTTAACCTGGTATACTCGTGGGTCGTCTAGATTTCAGACAACCCCTTAGAGATCTCTGAATTTGAGAATGCCCATCTTGTGATTTGCTATTATAAAGCTCTTAGGAAAAAGTGTAGGATATATTTGGCACAGCATTCCATGGATTTAAAAAGGCTGAAGTGGGATTACAGAAATCAAATGTCTCCTCTTGTCTGTTACAGAACAAATCTACCAGTACTCCAACTTCACCAGGGCCCCGTACTCATTCAACACCTTCTATACGGTGCTGACAGCAGGCCAAAGTGGGCTCTACAGTCCCAGTACATCTCATATATACCTCAGATCCACATGGGACCAGCTGTTCAGGTAGGAGAGACTAAGTGAGCCCAAGGAAAGTGCTGATTGTTAGCTCAGGCTGGTCTAATGTTGATGAACACTTGCTGAGCCCCAGTTCTTTCTTAGGCGCCTCAGATGTATCCATATCCTGTATCCAGTTCGGTGCCTGGGCAGCAGGGCAAGTACCGGGGTGCAAAAGGTGAGCGGGGTTAGGAAGAACAGTTGGGGCTGCCTAGTGCCTCTTGGCAAATGAAGTTTTGAGCTTTGCACTGTTTACCCTCCACCCACAGGCTCACTTCCCCCCAGCGCTCTGACCAACATCAACCAGCCTCAGCCCCTCCGATGATGCAGGCTGCTGCTGCTGCTGCTGGCCCACCTCTGGTGGCTGCCACACCTTACTCCTCCTACATCCCCTACAACCCACAGCAGTTCCCAGGCCAGCCTGCAATGATGCAGCCCATGGCACACTACCCTTCACAGGTACAGCACACACCTCTGAGATCCAGCCTGAGTGAGGAGTGGGGGTAGCTATGGGATTGGCAATGTCGACTTGGTTGTGTTAGATATAATTCCTGTAACAGGACATTGAACCTCTGCTCTCAATCTTTCCCTCTGAATTAAGGTGGTTACTCTCTTTAAGTTAGGTAACTATGGAAGCTCATGCTGCTATGCACATAGAAGCTGAGAAAGGACATTCCAAGCAGGTCTACTTAGCATTTTGCTTTGTTTCACCAGCCGGTGTTCGCCCCTATGCTTCAAAGTAATCCACGAATGTTGACATCGGGAAGCCATCCCCAGGCTATCGTGTCATCCTCTACTCCTCAGTACCCTTCTGCAGAGCAGCCTACCCCCCAAGCCCTCTATGGTAAGTTGTGGTGCCCACTTTTGTCACTGGGATGTGTGTACCGCTATTCATTTGGTGTGCTCAGCACTAGGTCTCCCTTCTTTCCTGCTGCAGCCACTGTTCACCAATCCTATCCACACCATGCCACGCAGCTCCATGGCCACCAGCCGCAGCCGGCCACCACACCTACTGGGAGTCAGCCACAATCCCAGCATGCGGCCCCCAGTCCCGTTCAGGTGCCTGTAATGTGGTAGTGGATTGGGAGGTCTGAGTGGTTGAACCAGGAATGGGTGGCTAGAAGAGGGCTTAAAAAGATCTGGGTCGTTCTTCAGCAGAGAAATGGCATGAGCCTGTGGTTTGCCCGCACAGCAGGATGGGCGACACTCATACCTCACTTCTACTCTGGCAGCACCAGGCGGGGCAGGCCCCACACCTGGGCAGTGGACAGCCACAGCAGAATCTGTACCATCCAGGGGCCCTAACAGGCACGCCACCTTCTCTACCACCGGGACCTTCTGCCCAGTCCCCTCAAAGCAGCTTCCCCCAGCCAGCTGCTGTGTATGCCATCCATCCCCACCAGCAGCTGCCCCACGGCTTCACCAACATGGCCCATGTTACCCAGGTAGGAACCCAGGGTTTACTGCTTCTGTGTCTTTGCCAGAGGATGAGGTCTTGTAGGGTAGTTGTAGAGGTACCTGGATCACTTTGCAGTGCTGCTTTGATAAGGGAACTCAGAACCTCTCAAGCTGGGCACTGAAACTAATTCTCTCTACAGGCCCATGTCCAAACTGGAGTCACAGCAGCCCCGCCCCCACACCCTGGGGCTCCCCACCCGCCCCAGGTGATGCTGCTGCACCCTCCCCAGGGCCATGGGGGCCCCCCCCAAGGCGCGGTGCCCCCGAGTGGGGTGCCTGCACTCTCAGCTTCCACACCCTCACCCTACCCCTACATCGGACACCCCCAAGGTGAGCAGCCTGGCCAGGCGCCTGGATTTCCAGGAGGAGCCGATGACAGGATTCGTGAGTTCTCGTTAGCTGGGGGAATTTGGCATGGAAGAGCTGAGGGGCTGCAGGTGGGGCAGGATGCACGGGTTCTGGGTGGGGATTGAGGGTCTTGGAGGCAGGGCTGTCCCAGAGGGCGCCCGCCGACCCACACCTGTCTGTGAAGTATGTAGGGTGGGCAGAAGCCACAGTCGCCGTCGCCAGGGGCTTGCTCCTGGCTCTGTCCTTTGCTTCCCTCCGTCCTCGCTCAGTTGTGATCCAGCAGCCCCCCTCCCCACTGCCTCCCCAGCTCTCAGTGACCCCGACTGTCTCCTGACTTAGCCGAGGTAAGGTCAGCGCAGCAGACAGGGCCAGACTGGGGTGTGGGGGGCTGAGCTGGGCAACTGAGTAAGGGCTCTGGCCTACTGGGAAACAGCGATTGACCTGTGCTTCTGACAGCCCCCTGAGACTCCTCGAGGAGGCCGCTCCTCCCCACACCCCTCACCCCCTGGACGCATTGACAGAGGGACAGCTTGCTCGGGTTCTAATGCTCCTGCTCTCTCTCTTTCCCCTCCAACCAGTTCAATCTCATCCCTCCCAGCAGCTCCCCTTCCACCCCCCGGGGAACTGAAGATTGTCCTGGCCAGCGACCTGAGACCTCCATGAGTGGAGGGAAGAGTGATCTATGTCTCTTCCCCCAGCAGCTGGGACCAGTCCTAGCCCCGCCCCCAACCCCTTTCCCTTGGGGAGTTGGGGAATTCCTGCCAAGCACCTTCAATGGGAGGGGTCCTTCAAGTGGGCCGGGCTGGGGTCCAGCGGGGTGGGGGAGGTTATTGCTCTGCCCCTGCTGGGTCCCACCCAGTCTCATCCTCCCATCCTCTCATCTATTCCCCACCCCCGCTGGAGACGGAAGATCTTTTATTTTCTATTATTTATAACCTCAGACTTGGGCCCCCTGTTCTTCTCCATTAACTTGAGTGTCCTGTGTGAGAGACCGACAGACAGATGCCTCAAGGACTTTTACTTTTTATTACATAAAAAATTAAAAAAAAAATAAAAAAATAAAATTTTAAACTAACTTAACCTGCCTATAAGTTTGATTCTTTAGTGGCCTGCAGGACTTTGGGACCATAATACAGAAACATGTGCAGTGGGGAGGGCAGAAAAAGCCCCAGAATCTGGCATAATTGTACTGGGCAAAAGAAAGGGACAAGGTAACTTAGTACAGGACAGATGGTACAGGGAAGCACAGGGTAGTAAGCTGGAATTCCATGAGGTTTAGTATGCATAGAAACGGGCAAGGGGGTTGAGGGGGAGGTACTGTTAGCCATTATTGTCCCTGGATGATATCAGCTCCTCTTTTTTGGTGTTGGTAGGGGGGCAGCTATTTTGATATTTGGTTCCAGGAATTGAACCCAGGAGGTATGCAAGCTACCACTCTCAAGTCTTTGGAAACAGTGTTGACTATTAAGCACACAATACAAGTGATACAAGTTTGCTAAGGTTAAGCCTGTACTTACAACACAAAAGCCGGCCATTAACCTAGTAAAACACAAAAGGGCAAAGAGATGATTAGCATCCGGAGCTGAGCCCAAGGTGGCTCCAATCTGGGAAAACAACTGTTTTGATAGAAAGTCACACAAAGTTCACTAAATTGGGTACTTAAGTTGTCTCAGCACTGATAATGGCTTTGAGTCTGAGCTTGTCTGACCTGTATGCCAGAAATGGACGGATGCTAGAGAAACTAGGATGGCTCTACAGTACTCCAAATCTAGTGCTCCTCCACATCTACACAGAAGGCACAAGACACAGGCTGAATTATTCATGAACAGTTTTATTTGCCTACCTCTCCTGGCAGGCCACTCCTTGTGAGCAGGAGAAATGTCCACAGGTGTACTGCTTGGATGCAGCTAGTGTCCACAAGTGGGAATGCTGACCAGCACAGCCTTAAGCTCAACAACCCGAGCATAAATACAGACTCAGCTCCATTTGATGTTCTTGTCCTCCTCAGTCATGGCAGGTACATCAGTGACAAGGCCAGTGCCAATGGTCTTGTTGCCATCCCTCAAGGTGAAACGCTGGCCTTTCTCTAAGATCATGGGCTGCCGCAAGATTAGGCTAAGCTTCAAGTCCTCTCCAGGCATGGCAAGTTCCTAATAGAAGGAGAAGCACAAGGCAATCATCAGGATACCTTCATTGTGTACCTTCAATTGCTGGCAACCATGGGGATGAAAACCATGGGAAAACGCAACAGGTTGAAGAATCTGGGAAGTTTCATCTAGTTGCTAGGCACATGCAAACAGCATGGAAAAAGTAAAAGGGACCATAATCAGGAATTTGGTATACAGTTTTAGTCAACAGGATTTTTCTGAGCCCTTCATGCTTCATGAATCTTAACAAAACACATCTGTTTGTTTCAGATAGGATTTCTCTGTGTACCCGAGTGCCCTGGAACTAGCTCTGTAGACCAGACTGGCCTTGAACTCAAGATTCACATACCTCCACCTCCCAACTGCTGAGATTAAAATCATGGGCCACCACAGCCCAGTTCTATTCCTTTTATCGCCCCCCCCCCGAGCCCCAACATACCTTCCCTTGAGGCAAGATGACACGACAGGCCATGTCCCAGGTCAGGGAGAACATGACAGGCATGAAATGAGATACAAAGGGTTTGTGGCGGCCACCCTCCTCCTTGCTGAGGATATAAACCTAGAGGAGAGGAGCAGTAAGGATGGAATGGCTTGGCTAGAAGTCCTGCTTCTACGAAGGGGAAACTTGGCTCAGCCCTGCCAAACTATCACCTGGAGCCCTCACCTGGGCCTCCACCTTCTGGTGGGGTTGGATGGAGCCTGGCTTGACCATGACCAAGCCACGTCTCAAATCTTCCCGCTTTAAGCCTCGGACCAGAGCACCCAGGTTATCCCCTGCCTCAGCCCTCTCCAGACTCTTGTGGAACATCTCAATGCCTATAAGGAAGAAGACAAGAGAGAAGGGGGTCTGAGGCAGAGTGAAGGTACAAGATCTACATGGGAAAGGGTCATTCTGACCATGCCTTATATCTGAAATCTTATACCTGTCACCACAGTGCGAATGTTCTTGTTATGTCCCAGCAACTCACACTCATCTCCTTTCTTCAAAACACCACGCTCTAGTGTACCTGTCACCACTGTGCCCCGGCCTGGAAAGAAATAGGATGGGTTATCGGGGACCCAGAGTTAGATGGCCCCTATGGTGAGAGGTCTAAGTGAGCATGGGCCTCACCAGGAATAGAGTAAACTGACTCTACAGGGAGCAGAAACGGCTTCTCCAGGTCCCTGGTGGGTACTGGGATATAAGTGTCCACAGCGTCTAGAAGCTTCTGCACTGACTTCACACCTAGCTCAGGATCACGTTGCTGTTGGAGAGAGATGACAAGACCCTAAAACTTCTGCTCCTATCACAGGATGCTAAGTCTCCAGGTACAGAGCAAAGCTCCACCCCACCCTCTACCAACAGGAGCCTGTGCCTTCACCTCAAGGGCACAGAGAGCAGAGCCTATGATGACTGGGGTTTCCTCTCCTTTATAGCCAAACTCGGTGAGCAGCTCCCGGATCTCCAGCTCGACTAACTCCACCATCTCCGAGTCCTGGACAGCGTCTGCCTTGTTCACATACACCACAACGTGCTCTACCCCTATCTGCAGGCAAGAGAAGAAACTGAGAAACTAGCCTGAGTCATCTAACTTCTCACTTAATTTCCATCCCACTCAGACTCCAGTACCTGTTTAGCTAGCAGTAAGTGCTCTCGGGTCTGGGGCATGGGGCCATCATTAGCTGCCACCACCAGGATGCAGCCATCCAGAGGGGCAGTGCCTGTAATCATATTCTGGGTGGAAGAGGAAGAAAGTCACCTTAGTTCAAGGACCTCTTCAACAGTGCATCATCCAATCAGAGGCAGCTGTGAAGACTCCCCATCTCTCTGCCATGTCCTTGCCACCCACAGCCATGGCCACAAATCCTTGTTCTTGTATCCAAACACCGCCACTATCTTATAACCTCCTCCCCTCACACCTCCACTGACCAGAAGCAGGTTCTGGCTGTCCCCAGCAACCCTCACCTTAACATAATCTGCATGACCAGGACAGTCTGTGTGGGCATAGTGTCGAGCAGCAGTGCTATACTCCACATGCGCTGCATTGATGGTGATACCCCGAGCTCGCTCCTCTGGGGCATTGTCTATCTCCTCGTACTTCTTGAACTTAGCTCCACCTCCCTCGGCTAGAACTACCGGAGGAAGAGAACACACCTCTCAACTCAGGTCCAGAGCTACAGATGAGGCTCAGGCTACACGCCTGGATCCCTCATACATAAACAATCTGGATGAATAAATCTCTCTAAAATCTCAAATTATTCTAGAAAATATAAGTTTGGAACAGAGTAAGAGACAGAAAGAATTTTCCAAGGTGTCTGCCCCTCACAGACGCTTCAACTTTTTCACTGACAGGTCTCCTTACAGACCACTCCACACAGGATTGGAACCATTCACACTATTTCCATTTTTGCCTCACACAGCTCTTCTTGTGCAGGGAAACCTGCCCCCTGCATCTTCCAAACCACCCCTGGTTGCAAGTGTTTTTTTGGCGCCAGGCTAAACTTGAGCGGTCTACAAGACCCACCTTACTCCTTGGTTCTGGCCCTTCCAGCTGACAGCACATTGCCGGACGCCCCTAACCAAACCCAACCCAACCCTACTCACTTTTCGTGATGGCCGCGGTCAGGGTGGTCTTGCCATGGTCCACATGCCCGATGGTACCCACATTCACATGGGGCTTGTCGCGTACATAAGTCTTCTTGGCCTCCACAGCTAGGCCGCGACACAAGAAGGGCGATGCAGGGCCTTCAGCGGCCGCAGCCGACCTTGCAAAAATGGGGTCGGGCTGGAGCAGAGACCTACGGGGAAAGGCGCTTGGCGTCAGGGAGTAGATCTGAACCCAGCTACCCTCCACACCCCTCAGGTCTCCAGGCTGCCTGCGTCCAACCCGCCCCCTCACCGCTGAAGCGGGGCGTCGCGCGTAAGAGAGTGGCTGCCGCCATTGTGGTAGTACTCGGCGACCAGGGCCGAGAACTAGGTACCCGGAGCCCGCGCATGCAGGGAAGGACGGGCACTTGGAACTGCAGATCACTTCCGGCGGAAGTGAAGGTCGGGACAGCGCATTTGGGAGACTCTAGCAGACAGTTTCTATGGCCACGGCCACTGATATCCGGGCATGGAGCGGAAGAGGAAATTTCTGGTGTCTCGCGGGGGATGATGGAGAATTTCCACAGTTCAGCCTGAGGGGCCGCTTTAGGAGGAAAATGCGAAGCGCCCCACAATGCACGAGCGCCCCCAAAGGCTTATGGGTGTTGTGGTTTCCAGGGCAGCGGGCTTGGGGTCAGTTTGCGATAGCGTTAGCTCCGCCTGGGTTCGGTCCTGAGGGATGATCTCCCAGTCTGTGAGAGGCAAAATTAACTAGAGGCAGGGATGGAGTCCCGGAAATTCCAGTCCTTGGCCATTAAATAACCGCCTCCATATGTCTCGCAAGGATCCTGTGCTTTCTAACATTCTAAAGTCACACTCTCCTCCTCTAATAGTCCTTTGGGCACTTGAGAATCAGTTTTCTGTTTTTCTTCCTTCCTTTCTGAGACAGGGTCTCACTTATATATCCTTGGCTGCCCTGAACTCGCTAGTAGACCAGGCTGGCCTTCCAACTCTACAGAAATCTCCTGTCTCAGTGCTGGAATTAAAGGCGTGCACAGCCTCCCCAGAGTTTTCTTTCTTTTCTTTTTTAAAATAAATATTTTTGTTCTTTTGGTTTTTCTTTTTTTTATTTATTTTTTTTTTACATATTTTTAAAATTTTATTTATGTATATGAGTACACTATTGCTCTCTTCAGACACACCAGAAGAGGGCATCAGATTCCATTACAGATGGTTGTGAGCCACCATGTGGTTGCTGGGAATTGAACTCAGGACTTCTGGAAGCACAGCCAGTGCTCTTAACCACTGAGCCATCTCTCCAGCCCGAGAAGTTTTCTTAGTGGTAGTTGCTTCCACCTTATCTTGTTCACGTGACATTGAGGATGCAGACCAGCTTTGGAAGCTGTCTCCACAGTGGAGTGCTTGGTGGATACCCAGCAAATGCTTGTTCCCTAATGAATAAGTGTAAGTGTAGTAATGATTTTTAACTGTCACATTCATCTTTTCGCACAGCTTCTTCGACTCTCACGAAGTTATAATAGAAGCTTCTTAACTCTGACTTTCTGAAATTTACCCAATCAGAGCTTAATTGACAGTATGTTTCCTAATTCTATCCCTAGAGAGATGTCTAGGCACAAACAAGCTACATCACATCTCTTCTAAAATTCAAATGGCTCGGGATACAGGTGCACACTTATGGTGCCAGCACTTAAGACTGCAGCAGGAAAACCAGTCCTAAGGCCTGAGCACAGACTGGAACTCGGAAAAGGCAAGATAAAAGGACAATAAAGTGTTACTGGGATCTTGTGCTAGACTCCCCTCAGCTTTTGTGATCTTTTTTTATCTAAAGAATCCAGATGAGGGGCTGAAGAGACAGCTCAGCAGTTAAGAGCACTGGCTGCCTTTGCAGAGCACCTGAGTTCAGTTCTCAGCACCTACATGGTAGGTTACAACCACCTGTAACTCCAGTTCCAGAGGATTTGGCACCTTCTTCTAGCCTCTGTAGACTCAGACAGTGCACTTACATACATGCAGACAAAACACTCATACACATAAATCTTTAAAAAATTTTCAGGCCGGGCGGTGGTGGCGCACGCCTTTAATCCCAGCACTTGGGAGGCAGAGGCAGGCGGATTTCTGAGTTCGAGGCCAGCCTGGTCTACAGAGTGAGTTCCAGGACAGCCAGGGACTACACAGAGAAACCCTGTCTCGAAAAAAAAAAATTTTTTTTTTTCAGAAGACACTTGCAAAGTGTGATTATAGAATACAGCTGAAGTTTGTTTACACAGGAAAGTGGAGCATTTCAAGAGGTGAAAGTGGACAGTGTCCAATTTGTAAATCTCATCTCATGTCAGTGTTTCCAGAGGTGATTAGTCTTGAGTGTTCTCATCAGATGAGTACCTTAATCCTTTGATGGATTGTGTGGGTCTAGTCCTCCATATCTTGCTGAGAGTTCATCTTGCAGCAAGATTCCATTTAGCTTTTCTGTAGCTGGACTTTGGCTACCTTCTGGGTTCTTCTTTCTTTAACCCTTTACCCTCTTTCCACCTCTTCAACTCCCTAACACTAGATAGGAGAGGAAAAAAGGACAGAGGGGAAAGGTGTTCAGAATATTTATCACACTGCGAACCCTGAGATTGTGTTATCTACTACTAATACTACTAATAGTAATAACAATAACAACAACAAAACTGTTTCTAGTTGTGCTATGGCTTAGCCCTTAGCACACAACTTTACTATCTCTGGCTAGAATACAGATATGCTCCTAGTACACACCTTTAATCTCAAACAATGAATGTAAAGTTAATTTGTAGAAGGAAGCAGCCATGTTTGAAAGTGATGTCTAATTGAATCAAAGAAAGATTTGACAGAATAGGATATGTCCAACTCTGATGAAAAGAGAGAGGAAAGGGAAGCTACCTAAGGGAGAACACAGAGAGAAAATGGAGAGAAAAAGAATGAAGCAGTTTTACAGGGAGAGTTGTACAGAAGCAGGTTGTAGAGAGAGACCAACCTAGATACAAGTGAAGACAGAAAGAGCCAGAGAATGAGAAGGGGCCAAAAGTTCAGATCAGATTGCCAGAATTAGTTTGAGGCCAAGGACAACAATTCAGGAGAAACTGACAAAAGCCAGAGTGAATCAGTCAGCTTGATGAGGAATTTGAGCCAGAACTGCTAAGTTGAACCAGCCAGCCAGAGTTCAGAGAGAACTATGAAGGGATGAGTTTATTCATCAGTAAGTCTCAGAGGCTGAAGACACTCTAGGCCTAGATAAGATTGTACAGAGGCTAGACACTTACAGGACTAGGTTTAAACCCAGTGTGGTAGGCATACTTGTAATCCCAGCACTCAGGAAGTGGATCAGAAATCCTCCTCCACCTTTTGTAAAGTCAAAGCCAGTTTAGGAGATATGAGACCCTGCCTCAAAAAGGGTCCAAGGAAGCTGGGTAGTCGTGGCACATGCCTTTAATACTAGCACTTCAGAGACAAAGGCAGGCAGACCTCTGGATTTTGAAGCCAACCTTGTTTAAATAGTGAGTTCCAAGATAGCCATAACTACACAGAAACAAACAAACAAATAAACAAAACTCAAAGAAATAAAAAAGGAAGGAATACACAAAACAGAGTCTGGTTTGTCAGTGCCTCAGATTGCCTGAGTCTCACATCTGCAGCTTCAATACTAGATAGAACTCTAGACCTAGGTTTGCATTGGTTTTGCTATAGGCTTAGAGCAACTTGGTGCTGGGCTGATGCCTGAAATCCCAGCTCTTGGCCCAGCACTGATGGACAGAAGAGACAGGAACAAGAGGGTTGAAAGTTTCAGGCCACCCTCTGTTATAGAGGGAATTTGAGACTAATGTGGGATGCAGGAAATCCTGTCTCAAGAAAGCCAGTAAAAAGGTGAGGGTCTGGTGAGTTGGCTCAGTGAGTAAAGATGATTCCACCAAGCCTGATGACCTGGGTTCAATTCCAGAGGTCCCCAAATGGTTGGATGGAGAGAACCAACTCCCACAATTGTTCTGATTTTTACATGAGCGTCATTGTGCACACACTTACACACACATATGTAAATAAATACATATATGCATATGTAAGTAAATAAATGAATAAACTAAAACTTTAAAAAGGGGTTTTGTTGGCCAGGCAGTGGTGGTGCACACCTTTAATCCCAGCACTTGGGAGGCAGAGGCAGGCGGATTTCTGAGTTCGAGGCCAGCCTGGTCTACAGAGTGAGTTCCAGGACAGCCCGGACTACACAGAGAAACCCTGTCTCGAAAAAGAAAAACCAAAATAAATAAATAAATAAATAAAGGTTTTGTGAGCCAGGCCTATGAAAACTCTGAGTCTCAGAACTTGGGAGGCAGAGGCAGGCAAATCTCCAAGTTCAAGGCCAGCCTAGTCTACAGAGCAAGCTCCAGGACAACCAGGGCTACTCAAAGAAATAACAACAACAAAAGGGGTTTGGGTTTTTTTTTGTGACGAATCATTAACATTTTTGGACGATGATCTTAAAATGGAATGACCTTCCATCCCCCACCCCAAGTAATCTATTTATCTAGCTATGTAGTAGACACCTGGAATAATCTCGTGCGCACTGTGGAAAGGTATTCTCAGTGTTTTGTAAACATCTCCTTTACCTTCTCCCTGATTTAATAAAGAACTGAAAGGTCTAAAGCAAAGCAGGAGAGTATAGAACTTCTAGGCACAGTTAGGAACTCTAGGAAAGAATCTGAGGCAGGAGAATTGCTAGTCAGTTTCATCACCCAGATGTGGAGGAAGGAGCACGTGCTAGTATTGAGGCGAGGTAACATGCCACGTGGCAGAACACAGGTTAGTCGGGTTAATTTAAGATATATGAATGATCTAGTTGGGAACAAGTCAGCTAAAGCCAAGCTTTTATAATTAATAGTGTCTGTGTTGTTACTTGGGTGGCTGGCAGTTCAAGACAGCGGTAATTGGTGCAAGGAAGATGGAGCTAGAAATCAAAGCTTAGAGCCTCAGAAATATCCTGGATGGAAGGCTGGGAACAAGTACTTCCTGGAGCCAGATGCAACGCGGCTTCCCAGTGACATAGTCTCTGAGGCAGGCACACGGTGGGAGTGGGAGACCCAGGAAGGCTGTGTGCTGAGGGTGGCTCCCCTAAGAGTCCCTGCTGACCAGCAAAGCCAGCTGCCAGGTAGGGAACAGGGCACTTCCCAAGCGCGGAGGTATGGACTGAGCCATGGTCCAACTAGGAAAAACTTTCCAGACACCGCAACCCAATTCAGGTCTGCCACATCCTGGTGCAGCTGCTGGCACCACCTTCCTGGAGCTGGGGCAGGGCAGACGCCCTTAGGAAAAGTCTGCAGCCACGAAGAAGTATAGTGAGTTGGAGAAGCTTGGCACTAGGGCTGGCACTAGGCGGAACCAGTAAGATAGCCCTCTAGACCGAGCCGAGGGCGGAGCCAGCAACCAGTGCCAGGTGCTAGCTGAGCCGCAAAAGGAGCAGTAGGGACAGCAAGCAGAAATCCAAGCCCAGAGTAAAGGCTGAAGTCCCAAACTTCTGAAAGGGTAATGCATTAAATTTGGAAACTGTAAAAGGGAAAAGAAATTGAACATAGACAGTCATAGAAAGCAATACTGAGCTGGGCGGTGGTGGCGCACCCCTTTAATCCCAGCACTTGGGAGGCAGAGGCAGGCGGATTTCTGAGCTGGAGGCCAGCCTGGTCTGCTACAGAGTGAGTTCCAGAACAGCCAGGACTACACAGAGAAACCCTGTCTCGAAAAACAAAACAAAACAAACAAACAAACAAAACCCAACCAGGTCCTCTGGAAAGACACTGAGTGCTCTTTATCACTGAGCTATCTCTCCAACCCCAAATTGTTTAACCTTTTTTTTTTCTTTATTTATTTTATTATTTATTTATTTATTTATTTTTGAGATGGGGTTTCCCTGTATAGCCCCTGCTGTCCTGGAACTCACTTTGTAGATTACATACCGGATTCATACTAAGAGATCCACTAGCCTCTGCCTCCTAAATGCTGGAATTAAAGGCATGTGCCACTACCACCCTGCTTAATTGTTGAAGTTTTAAGCCTCCTTTAGAATGTGAATTAGGGGACAAGTATGGTGGCATGTGGCTTTGATCCCAGCACTCAGGAGGCAGAGGCTGTTGTGAATTTGAGGCCAGCCTGGTCTATTTGTGAGTTCTAGGGCAGCCTGAGCTACAGTGAGATTCTGTCTCACTAAAAAAATGTGGAATGGGCATGGGAAGGGTAGCTCAGTGATGGAATACATGTTTAGTATATATAGACCCTGGGTTTCATCTTCAGCTCTGTAAAAAAAAAAAAAAAAGTGTGTGTGTGTGTGTAACTCACACTAGAAACTAATCCTCCTTCAATGACTCAATAGATTTTTATTCATTTCATTTCATTTAGAATAAAGTCTAAAATCCTATCTTATTGTTTTACAATTCTTTTAAGTTAGGGGCTTACTGTATAGACCAGGCTGGCCTCAAACTCACAGATCTCAAGCCGGGAGGTAGTTTCTAGCACCTGGGAGGCACAGGCAGGAGAATCTTTGAGTTAGAGGCCAGCCTGGTCTACCGAGCAAGTTCCAGGCCAGCCATTCTACACAGAGAAATTCTGTCACAAAACAAACAAACAAACAAGCAAACAAGCAAACAAAAAATCCCACCAACCAACAACAGAAAAACAACTAGCTACCTGTTGGGAGCCGACTCCTAGCAGAAAGCGGCTATCATCTTTACAGCCATCTCAAGCCATATACCCTGACAAGAGACTTCTTTTCAACAACTCACAACAGCTGAGCACACTCTGATAAATATCTTGTTTTTCTCACATATCTTGTTTTGCTGCTTAGTGCCCCCAGCTGCAAGGTGCACGTGGTATCCACCCTGCAAGGCATGTGACATAGTGCCTTCAGCTGTGTTCCCCTGCTTGTCCACGAGAGCAAGGCACGTGGCAAAGGGTATAAATACCCAGGATTTCCTTTCAATAAAGGGGAGAGACTTGATCAGACCCTCTGTCTTGTCTCCATTCTTTGCATCTCTTGCCCCTCCATCCCCACTCTCTCTCTTGCTAGACTCTAACCCGCGGACCGGAGCAGCAGAACGGGCCGGAACAGCTACCAACCAAACAAAAAACACCAACTCTTCCCACACCACACCAAAAAACAAACAAACAAAAACCTCACAGAGTTCTGTCTTTGCCTCTAAATTGCTGAGAATAAGATGTGTTCCATCGCCGGGCAGTGGTGGTGTACGCCTTTAATCCCAGCACTTGGGAGGCAGAGGCAGGTGGATTTCTGAGTTCGATGTCTACAGAGTGAGTTCCAGGACAGCCAGGGCTACACAGAGAAACCCTGTCTCAAAAAAACCAAAAAAAAAAAAAAAAATGTGTTCCATCATGCCAAATTGGGATACATTTGTTGTACATGGTATTGGGTTCACAAGAACATTATTATTTCTTCTTCCTCCTCCTCCTCCTTCTGTATATGATTACACTGTAGCTATCTACAAACACACCAGAAGAGGGCATCGGATCCCATTATAGTCCTGGCTGGCCTAAAACTCTTTTTGTAGATAGAATAGGCTGGCCTTGAACTCACAGAGATCTGTCTGCCTCTGCAGACATTTTCCTACTCAGCTAGAGCACTGTGAGCACTTCCAGCCCTCGCCCTTCCCAGTCACCTTTCAAGCCATCTGTGCTCTATTTGTGTATCTTTTTATAATTTAGGACCCAGGAGACAGACATCAGCTCTTTCTTTCTGAGACTGACTTAGTTCACTCAATGCTTCTTTCCAGTTATAAGCATTTTCCCGAAAATAATATAACTTTGCTCTTTATAGCTAAAAAATTCATTGCTCACAGAGGCCAGAGATGGGTTTCCAATCCCCTGGAATTGGATTTCCAGGCTGTTGTGACCTGCCATGTGGGTGCTGGGAGTCACCAAGTCCTTCGGAAGAGCATCCCGTGCCATCTCTCCAGCCCTCATCATATACACATTTTTGAATAAAATTATTTTATTATCCGTTCTCCCAGCTTGTATCCTTGTGGATCACATGAGAGCATGTTAGCCTTGAGAATCAGAAGAGGATGTCAGTCCTCCTGGAGCTCTAGCTATAGAGTCATAATGTGAGTGCTGGGAATCACACCTGGGTCCTTGAAAAGAGCAAGTGCTATTCACTGATGGGTCAGCTGTCCAGCCCATAGTACATTTCCTTTATCCATTCCTTTGTCGATAGACACCAGGGTTGTTGGTGTCATAACTGAACCTTCTTGCATAGTCCTGTAGTGAACGTGGATGTGCAAGTACCTTTTTAATTATTTTTAATTATGTGTAAATGTGGGGGGTAGGTACATGCATATGCTATGGGCACATGTGTGCAGGTACCCTTAAGAGTCTAGTGGAGAGTCTAGTTTAGTTCTCATGGAACTAAAGTCATACATCGTTATGAACTCCCCAACATGACTATTATTTATTCAAGATAAATAGGGTCTAGCTGTTAGCCTGGGTTGAACTTTTCATATGGTCCTGGATGGCCTCAAACTCTTAGAAATCCACCTTCCTATGCCTCCCAAGTGCTGGGATTAAAGCTATGTGCATTATACCTGCCTGGGTTGTTTATTTTTACGTGTATGGGTTTTGCCTGTATGTCTGTACTCTGTGTGTTCCTTGTGCTCAAAGAGGACAGAAGAGGATACCAGATTCTCTGGAATAGACAGTTGGAGCTGCTACATGGGTGCTGGGAATTGAACCCAGCTCTTCCGAAGAGGCACCAAGTGCTCTCAACCACTGAGCCACCTCTCTGGCCCTCATTTTATTTATTTTAGAGAGAGGGTCTCACTATACAGTCTGAGCTGACCTAAAAGTCACTAGGTAGTCCAGGCTGGCCTCAAATTGACTTTGATCTTTCTTTATGAGCCTCCCAAGTGTTGGGATTACAGGTGTGAGCCATCATATCTGGCTCAAATATTGTAACTCATGCTATTGGAGGCCTATGACATAAAACAGGGACCAAGGAATTGACACCTAAATACCTAAAGTTGAGCTGGCAAGATGGCTCAGCCAGTAAAGGTACCAACTGCCAAACCTGAAAACCTGAGTTCAATCCTCAGGGTCCCATGTGGTGGAAGGAGAGGACTGACTCCTCCAAGTTGTTCTCTGATGTCTATGGAGCCTTGTGCTCACACACTCTAAACAACTGTAACTTTAAAAAATTAAATCTCATTTGCTTGCCTGTTTTGTTTTTAAATTTTGTTCAGTTCAGACATGGTGTTGAACACCTGTAATCTCAGGACTCAGAAGGCAAAGACAGCCAGATCTTTGTGAGTTCCAGTCTACATAGTGAATTCTAGGTCAGCTAGGACTACACAGTGGGACTTGTCTCAAAAACACTCACAGCCATCTGACTGTCTATGTCTCTGCTGGCATTAAATATGTGCACCACCACACCTATTTTTAATATTTATTTTATATGTGTGCCTGAGTATATGTATGCAGAACTGGAATTATAGTTGATTATGAGCCACCTTGTGTGTGCCAAGAATTGAACTCAGGTCTTCTGCAAGAAAAACAACTACTCTCAATTTCTGAGCCATCTTTCCAGCCCTATTTATTTTCAAGACACAGTCTTACTATGCATGCCTGGTTGACTCAGACATTTCTGTGTAGACCAGGTTGACTACTTCTGCTTCCAGAATGCTGGGATTAAAGCTGTGTGCCACTATGGCTGGCTCTACTTCCTGAAGACAGGGTCTCACTCCATAGTCCAGGCTGGCTTCAAACTCACTTCACTCTTTCTACACCAGCCTCCTCAGTTCAAGGATAACAGGCATGAGTTATCTTGCTTAGTTCAATATCTATTGTTCATGTATGTTGGGACATACTCATGCTACTGGAGACTTCTGCCTTAAAATACAGGTGCTCAGGAACTGATACCTTCCAGGGTAGCCTTAGGTCAGTGGCTCAGGAAGGTTGTTGATTTAGTCAAAGACCTAGCTCTCCTATGGCTGGGAAAATCTGAGGAATAATTTATATCACTGATGCAAATCAACTATTCACTCACTGGTTCCACATGGCTAGCTGGATCCCTTCCTGGATTCTTTTGGTAGCACCTTTTGGGAGATGGATCTCCTTTGCTCTTCTTCCTCTCTTTCAACAAATTGCTGGAACACAAAACTCATTTCTAATGCTCCTGGGAAATATAACCCAGCTCTTTCTAATCCTGTGTTGTCTACTTGTTAAATGTTTACTGTTCTACTGATGCCCTAGGCCCAGTCTCTTCCATGTTCAATGTCTGATCACCAAACTGTTTTGTACAATTCAAGCACTGATTCCATCTCTAATACTCTAATAGACAACTCCACCTACTTCCACAAGGACACTTCCTGTGCTTGTGCAGTAGCTATTAATTACAGGTAACTATATTTGTTTTGTTTTTTTATGAGTCAAGGTCTTACCATATAGCTCTGGCTGTCCTCAAACTCACTATGTAGACCAAGCTGACCTTGAACCCACAGAGCTCAGACTGCCTGTTGGGATTAAAGGCATGGGTCGCTACGCCAGGCCAGATAGGTATTTCAATGAAAACCTTCAGTTCACTGAGCACACTAACCAAGCCTGTGACCAAGTGACTACAATATCAGACTATTTCAATCATTTCAAAAAATGTGGTTGAGTGCTGGGAAGTAGCTCAGTGGCAAAATATCTAGTATGTTCCGGGCCCTGGGTTTGATTCTCAACACCTACTATATCCTGCTTCCAAAACAAAAAGCAAAACAACAAAACAGGGTGGACAGTTTAGATAGAACATACCCAAACTTACCACCAGCCATTTGCCCTCCTGTCTTGTTGAACTCTGTCTGTCCTAGTTGATGAATAGGTAAAGCTAGAGAGGGTGTGGAAGGCAGACCACAGAAAAGGGATCCCTACATTTGCCTCTTCCTTTAAAATGGTAAAGAGGTGGATAATACTGACGATGAAGACCTAAACAAAGGAAACCTTGAGCTGATGCTGTGTTATGTTATATCCTGGGTGATAAAAGACTGGTTAAGCCACAGGTCTGGAGAGAGCTCAGTAGTTAAGAGCACTTGGTACTCTTGCAGAGGACCATTTACATGCAGATAAACCACACATATATATATAACATAAAAATTTTAAATCTTTTAAAAACAAAAGACTGAGTATACCAGAACTTGGTTTTGTTTTTTTGTTTGTTTGTATGGTTGGGGTTTTTTTTTTTTTTTTTTTTGGTTTTTCGAGACAGAGTTTCTCTGTATAGCCCAGGCTGTCCTGGAACTCACTCTGTAGACCAGGCTGGCCTCAAACTCAGAAATCCGTCTGCCTCTGCCTCCCAAGGTGTGCGCCACCACCACCCGGCTTTGGTTTTGTTTTGTTTTTTTCTTCCCCCTAAGATTGTCTAACTCCATGGGGACAAGAGGGCACCCTAGACAAACATTCTTTATGTGCAACAAGTTCTTTATCTATATCCATCTACTGGGTCACTTGCCTCTGGGTTCCAAGATAGCTCTTGATCCAGTTAGCTAGTTGGCTCTGAAAATTTCTTTTTTTCTTTTTAAATTTTGAGACATAGTTTTCTTTGTATAGCCCTGGCCATCCTGGAACTTGCTCTATATACCAGGCTGGCCTCGAACTCAGATATCCATCTGCCTCAGTCTCCCAAGGGCTGACATTAAAGGAATTAAAGGTCATCACTGCCTGGCTTAAATTTTCAAAAATTAATATTATTTAGCTTATGTGTGTGTTTTGCTTACCTGTGTGTATGTATGTGTCCCTGTTGAGGTCATAAGGCATCAGATCCCCTGGAACTGGAGTTATAGTCAGTTCTGAACCACCATGTGGTTGCTGGGAATCGAACCTGGTCCTCTGCAAGAGCTGCCAGTGCTTTCAACCACTTAGCTCTCTTTCCAGACGTGTAACTTATTTAAATTTTATTACCATTTTGTATATGTGTATGTGATGTGAGAGGTGGAGTCACAAGTGTGTGTTCGCAGTCAGAAGACAACTTTCCAACATTCTCTTTCCACAGTGGGTTCTGGGGAGGGAATTCTGGTCATTAGGCTTACATAGCAAACACAAGCACTTTTACTGAAGAGGCATCTCACTACCTAGTTCTGGAAATTTTATTGAAGATCTCAGAAATAGGAATACTCCTTAAACTGAGTTCCTAAACTATTAGAACTTAAATTTAAATCTATGGAAAACCATCTTGCCACACCAAGAGATTGGAGCCTCTCTGTGGATGAAGGCAACCGCACAGGAGTAGAGTAAAATCACAGATGATAAGCTACAAGACAGGTGGTATCTTTTGGCCCCTGTCGACGATGCCAATCTATTCTGGCCTTTTAAATTACTTAAGCTGTAGTACAGTTGGATCAATGTGAACCTGGGTTGCTAGAAGATATTTGTGTGCAAGGGTCTCAACAGCACTTTATATCTTATGTTTTTCATCCCTCTAACTTGCCCTGAAGCTTCTCTTGAACTCCAAGATCTATCTCCACATACCTCCTGATGTCCCCCAAGCATGACCAAAACTGACCTCACTATTGCTGTCCCAACTTTAGTTCCAGTCTAAGGTGGAGCCCTCCGGGACCACCTTGTTTCCTTTCCTCTGAAAAACAACAACAACAACAACAACAACCAAGGTCGTAAGTTCAGGCTCCGCCCGCTCACATCGGTCTCCCAAGGTCACCGCTACATCGCTCGCCAGCTCCCTGGGGGCGGTGTCCGCGTACCCCTCGATGCAGGGCCAGGCGCTCTAGGCTGCAGCCAGCTCTTCAAAGAGCTTTATCATCTCGCTGATTTCTGTTAGTGGGCGGCTACTCTCTCCGTTCAAGTAGCTTCTCTATGGTTAACTGCTCGCCTTTGTCTTGAATTTGCTTCGGATGACGCTCGGCTGGGACCCAACGCCTTCCCATAGCTGCCTCAGTGGTTCCTTTTAGGTACAACTGCAGAAGCCACAGGAGCTCGGTGAGACTTTGTTGGCCTAGCTCCTGAAAGTTCGGCGCTGAGAACGATGGCGGAAGTGAGTACGAAGGTGCCCTCCTTCTTATTGCTCTTCTCTATGGTCGCTTCCTTCCGCGTCAGGGAACCCGTCCCAGCGCCTGCGCAGAAGTGCGTGCTGGGAGCTCGTCGCGGAGGCGGGGGTGGGGGGGCACAGGGAGCGGGAGCTGCGGCCGCCGCCGCCGCTGCCGCCGCCGCCGCCGCCGTCGTCGCCGGAGCTAAGCTCGCGGACCGAGATGCAGGTGGAACCGGAGCCGGAACCCCCCTCTTCAAGTGCCTCTTTCCTCTGCGGACTCGACCCTGTCGTCTGAGAAGCTTGGGCGGGGGTGGGCGTGGGGGATCGGGGCTGGAGGGGTGCTTTGGCTCCCAAGGGGGCAGCAGATAGTTAGTCCCTCGGAGGCTCCGGCCCAGGGCATGTAGAGGGTGTCCAACGATTAGGATCGGGTCCGAGTGATTGACCACGGGGCCCGGAGGGTCCGAACACGGAGCGCAGCCTGCACCCTCCACCACCCGCCCTTCTGGAATGTCAGAACTAAGCCAAGAGGCAGGTGCACCGGAAAATTGTGACTGAGCCTTCTTGGCAGAAGAGAAACTGAGTCACCAATCCAGGAACCGCAGGGTCAGCGGGCCTGAAGGGGGCTGGGTCGGCCAGTAGTGCTGAGGGCTGGGTGGGCCTGTGTGAGCCGAGGTAGCCTCTGGCTGGGGACTGTCTCTGCTGTGCCTGCACTCTTGGCCCGGTTCCCCTGTGCTCTGTGACTCCCGCATCTCCTGGCTGCTTCTCCATGGTTTGGAGTTGTCCCTGTAGTTGGAGCCATCGGAGTATGTAGGGCTTAGGCCAAGGAGGAAGGGGAGGGGTCTCTGACTCGCAGCCTGGTTGTAGGTTTGGAGGGGAGGCTGACATCACTGACAGTTTGGGTAGACTTTCCTGAACCGTCCAGAGGTGTCTCCTTTCAGTATATCATAGGGCAGGACCACTGGTTGTAAATTACATACCGAGCTCTGTCACTTTCTAGTTGTGACTTAAGTGTTGGGACACCTTCAGAAGCTCTTCCTTTCTCGAGTTTCTCTTAGAGCAAATGGGACCCATCATACTGTCCCCCCCCCCCATAAAAATAGTGAGGGTGGCAGTGATGTCTTGTGTGCTTACTTTGTGTCAAGCACAGACATGTTCCTTGTCACTTCATTTCTCCTGACAACTATAATGGTTAGAGGTTATTAACTGTGTTTCACAGATACGAAAGCTGGGTTCACACAGCTAACAGGTGGGCTGTGCTGGGGCTTTAAGTCCAACTCTCACAGGCACACTCCTGAGGGAGAGGAAAATCTTGAGCCCCAGCTCCTTGTGATGTCTTACTTATGTGGCTAGTAAAGACTTGTCCTGACCCAACACACCATCTCTTTTTCTCTAGCACTGCTCTCAGTCAGCCCTAGACTACAGGGGCAACCCAGAGATTGGCCTTCAGCCAATCCGAGTCTCCACACAGGGCTTAAGTGCTGGATTGTAGGATCACTTCGAAGACAGCTAATCCTTCAATCCATCTTCCACTCATTGGTGCAAGGTCTCTAAACTTTGTAATCCCTGCACCCTTTGGCCCCCTGAGAACAGAGCAGTAGGAGCTGTGGTTGAGGCTGGTCCGCCTGTTCCTGGAGACTAGAACTATGCAGTGGGAAATGCAGTAGACTCTGAGTTCTGGAACTTGTTTGAATCTCTGTTTCCTCATCTGTAACAGCTTATTAAGTTTTCTAAGGAAATGTAAAATGACCTTGTGGAAGGAACCCTCTGGAGTGGCATAAGTATGTGATAGCTAGGAAAGACTTTGTCTTAGAGAAGGGATGGCAGCAATCTTAAGAATCCTCTGGGGTGTAAGATGCTTCAAGGCCCTTTCCTGAATCCCACAACAGGGAGAGTGGTGGCAAAAGCAGCAAGAAAGATGCAGAATGGACATTGGGCTTAGCATCCCTCATCCCTGGGGTATATGAAGGCTATTGATCTTGAAGAGGGCAATACAGTTTAGTTCTCTTACCCCCAGTGCCCTCTGAGAAGTCTGGAGGGGAGTGGGCCAGGGTATAACTCAGTTGACTTCTGCCATAACTCAATGTATATGCCTCTTCTTTCTACAGTGTTGCCGCTCACCCCAAGTCTTCTGGCTGCTTCCCTATTTACTCCCCGCAGGCTCCCCCTGTCCTCCTCCAGGGGCCCATCATGAATGGTGCCCCTTCCCCAGAGGATGGGGTCTTCCCTTCTCCACCAGCACTGCCACCACCCCCTCCCCCAAGTTGGCAAGAGTTCTGTGAGTCCCATGCGAGGGCTGCTGCCCTGGATCTTGCCCGCCGTTTTCGCCTCTACCTGGCCTCCACCCACAATATGCAGAGCCAGGAGCAGAGGCCGCCTTCTCTGGCCGTTTTGCTGAGCTCTTCCTGCAGCACTTTGAAGCTGAGGTGGCTCGGGCCTCAGGCTCACTCTCTCCACCTGTCTTGGCTCCATTGAGCCCTGGTGTGGAAATGCCACCACCACACGACCTGTCCCTTGAGAGCTGCAGAGTGGGTGGGCCTCTGGCAGTGTTGGGCCCTTCTCGATCTTCTGAGGACCTGGCTGGCCCCCTTCCTTCCTCAGTCTCTTCCTCTACAACATCCTCAAAGCCGAAGCTCAAGAAACGCTTCTCTCTCCGTTCGGTGGGTCGTTCAGTCAGAGGTTCTGTTCGAGGCATCCTGCAGTGGCGGGGGGCTGTTGACTCTCCCTCCCAAGCTGGGCCTCTGGAGAGCACATCAAGCCCTCCAGTTCTAGGTGGAAACAGCAACTCCAACTCCTCTGGTGGTGCTGGGACAGTTGGTAGGGCACTGGCTAATGACAGCACATCCCCTGGGGAGAGATGGACTCATCGCTTTGAGAGGCTGAGGCTAAGTCGTGGAGGGGGCACCTTGAAAGATGGAGCAGGAATGATACAGAGAGAAGAGCTGCTGAGTTTCATGGGGGCTGAAGAGGCTGCCCCTGACCCAGCAGGAGTGGGTCGTGGAGGAGGGGCAGCTGGGCTGACCTCAGGAGGAGGAGGAGGGCAGCCTCAGTGGCAGAAGTGTCGCTTACTGCTGCCGGAGTGAAGGAGAAGGAGGAGGAGGAAGTCGCTTGGAGTTCTTTGTACCACCCAAGGTGAGCCCACAGGAAGGTGGGTAGCTGGAGTGACAGTGGCTGGAAAGGTGGCTCAGTGTTACAGATAGCCATGGGCTTACTAACCCAAGTATACAGTGTTGCTGTCCTGGTTCAGTGCTAACTGTGGGCTCTCAGTTGCCATGTGGGGATCTGAGACCAAGGAGCTATTTTTCACCTTACCTAGTAAGGAAAGGTGAATGAATGGAGGGAGGTACAGTTAGCCTTGACACACCAAAAGACTGATTTTTATTCCCTGTCCCACCTAGGCATCCCGGCCTCGTCTCAGCATTCCCTGTTCTACTATTACTGATGTCCGCACAGCCACAGCCCTAGAGATGCCTGACAGGGAGAACACATTTGTGGTTAAGGTAGGAGCCCCAAGCTCTGTCCCCAGGGAGTACCTATGCTTGAGAAACTGCTCTTGATAGACTTAGGCAAGTATCTTCAGCAGCAGGATGAATATATGTCAGGAGAGGCTTTAGTCTTCCCGGGGCTGTGGTTTCTTCGGATTGGATGTGGCCTGTATCTCCTACCCCCTGGCCTTGCTAAAGCTCCACCTCTTGGCCCTCTAGGTAGAAGGCCCTTCTGAGTACATCCTGGAGACAACTGATGCACTTCATGTAAAGGCCTGGGTGTCTGACATCCAAGAGTGCCTAAGCCCAGGGTAAGAAGCCTTCCTCTGTTTCTGAGGGATCTGGACGTGGGCAGGGGCAGCCTGTGTCTCTCCTGATGACTTCCCCAGCACCATTTTCCCTGTCTTTGTAGACCCTGCCCTGCTATCAGCCCCCGTCCCATGACCCTTCCCCTGGCCCCTGGGACCTCCTTCCTCACAAAGGATAACACAGACAGCCTGGAGTTGCCCTGCCTGAATCATTCAGAGAGTCTGCCTAGCCAGGATCTGCTTCTGGGACCCAGCGAGAGTAACGACCGCCTGTCGCAGGGTAAGGTAGAGCCCATGTGAACTGCTGGGCCAGCTCCTGCTCCTTGGCTGCTCTACCTATGCCCCACTGATTGCTTGTATTTTGTCTCTGAACATACCACGTACTCTTAAGTCACAGTTTGCCATTTAAAATCATTACTTTCACCACCCTGCATGGCCCCATAAAACTGTCTAGCCTTTCACACTCGGCTCTGTTACTTTTTCCATAAGCCCTCTTCCAGTGGGGCCACCACTCAGTCTAGAAGTAACGTTCTCTACAGCGAGCTTCCAGAATACTTTGTGAACATCTTTGTTTTAGTCTTGTGCATCTCAGCATGTCAGTGGCCTTTACACCTTCTCTTTCATCCTGATCAAACACTCACATATGCAGAAAGACACAACGCGCAGCGCACAGACGCACACACTCACACGTCTGGCCCAGCTCACCTTGTAGACTGCTTCTATTCTACCCTTTTCTCCTGACCCTTGGCTCTTGAGTTTCAACTTCATAGTGCCTGGCACAAGGGTTGCATTCAGTCAACAAAGTTACTACAGACTTGAATTGTTAGCTAGCATAGACCTTACATCAGATTGCAAGTAACCAAGACCACAGGGAGGAAATGGATTTCCTGAGTTTGCCAACAAAGATGTGCTGTGCTAATCTAGCTTCTGACATGGCTGTTTTCTAAGCAGTATGGTGATGTGTCTGCTGGCCTAGGCCTGAGGTTGGACAGATGCTCGATCAGGCCCTAGTATATCACTGGCTGCATGCTAGGCTCTGGGGTGGATGGGAACTCAGGAATTTCAAGTGGGCTCCTTGGTCTCCATAGGTTCACTCTTAGTGAATTGGTAAGACATTGTTCCTAACAAAATGCAGGTCTCTAAAATGGAGAGTCTGCTTAGTGTCTGCTGAGCAGTCCTAGCAGGGAGCATCCTGGGAACACAGGAGGGAAAGAACAAGGGAGATGGGAGATGGAACTGACAGAATGCTATACTGAGGTGAGAGACGAGAGTAGCTTCAAGGGCCAGGGCTCTGGCTGGGAGCTGACAGGAGTGAGCACAGGGCCCTGGCTGAGAGCTGGCAGGAGTGAGCACCAGCATGCTTGGAAAGTGAGCTAGAGTGAGGAAAGGGAAGAACTCAGGTAAAAGTCACGTGGATCTGGCGGAAAGGGGAAGGCTTGGTTTTTCCTTTTGTCACTGATGATTGAACCCAGGGCCTTGCTCTGGCTAGGCAAGCACAAGAGCACAGTTACTGGTGCATGTTCTGTCACTATAGGCTGACCTACAAGCCTTCAGCCTCAGTCTTCAGAGGCCTTGGTACAGGAATGTACCTCCTGACAAGAATTTTTGATGTGCTTCAAGTTGGTAGTTCTAGTCTAAACGAAACAGAGGGCTCCTTTCTAATATGGACATTTTTCAGGGCTTCTATCCCTCACCCCACCAACCATTGCAATAATCTTTCAGCTGTTGATTCAGAAAAGACAGGCACATTTGGATTCTAGGACCTCCTCGAAATAACCATGGTCTCTCAGCAGTACAAGCAGTGTAAGTCAGAACCATCGTGAAAATCCATCAGGGTCACTCCTCCAGAGGCGCGGGGGCTGGGCACGCAAGTGGACAGCCAACGGGGAGATGGCAGGAGCCCAGGCCTGCAGGAGCAGAACCTGTGGCATTCTCAAGTTTGGCCCTTCTGTTTTCTTTCAGGAGCTTATGGAGGCCTCTCAGACCGGCCATCAGCGTCCTTCTCCCCTAGTTCTGCCTCCATTGCTGCCTCCCATTTTGACTCAATGGAACTGCTTCCTCCAGAGTTGCCCCCTCGGATTCCCATTGAGGAGGGGCCTCCAGCAGGGACAGTTCATCCCCTCTCTACCCCTACCCTCCCCTGGATACTCCAGAAGCAGCCACAGGTACTGGGTGCATGTGTGTTTGTCTCTGGTTTGTGGTCCTGTATTGGAGTTGGAGGATCAAACCGGGGAAGAGTCAGTGACCTGGTGTCTCAAGGGGAAAACTGGGCTAGGGAGAAGCCTCTGACACCTACTTTTCCCTCTCTCTCCTTCCTGCAGGGTCATTCCTGTTTCAAGGAGAGTCAGAAGCGGGTGAGGGGGATCAGCCCCTCTCAGGCTATCCTTGGTTCCACGGCATGCTCTCTCGACTTAAAGCTGCCCAGTTAGTGTTAGAAGGAGGCACTAGCTCCCATGGTGTCTTCTTGGTACGCCAGAGTGAGACAAGACGTGGTGAATATGTCCTCACTTTCAACTTCCAGGGCAAGGCCAAGGTGAGTGGTCCTGAAAGAGTAATGTATTTGGCAATGCTTGGTTGGATCTGGGAATACTGTTGTGCAGGGGAGGAGGGCTTTATAACTGACAGGGACCTTAACTCCCACCTCACTTGTCATCCTGCCCTCAGCACCTGCGTTTGTCACTAAATGAGGAGGGTCAGTGCCGGGTCCAACATCTGTGGTTCCAGTCCATTTTCGATATGCTTGAGCACTTCCGGGTGCACCCCATCCCTCTGGAGTCTGGAGGCTCCAGTGATGTTGTCCTTGTCAGCTATGTGCCCTCCCAGCGGCAGCAGGGTGAGCAGAGCAGGTCTGCAGGGGAGGAGGTGCCCGTGCACCCAAGAAGTGAGGTGTGTGTGCCAGGAAGACGGGGCGGGGGGGTTGGAGGAAAGGTCCTGTTAGTGGGGAGCAGGGCAGTCAAGGTTCTTGGGCAGGGACCTAGAAGGGAAGCAGAAGGCTGACAGGATGCAGGCAGAGGCTCCTCTTGGGGCAGGGGCAGTGGAGAGCTGGGTGCTGCATTCCCATTCCATCAGACCCTCCGCTCCATCATCGTCTGTCTCCTGGACCCATCCTCCTTGGCCTTTTCTTTGGCCTTTTGGGGGATTCATGGTCTGATCCCCTCCTTCCTCCCTTGATGTCTGATGTCCTGTCTGATCTCTCACTTTCCCCCACCCCACCATCCCATCTATCCCCATGTTGCTCCTCCCCCCTTCCCCTCCCCCTCCCCCAGGCCGGGAGCAGGCTGGGAGCCATGCAGGGGTGTGCGAGGGCGACCGATGCTACCCCGATGCCTCCTCCACCCTCCTGCCCTTCGGAGCGAGTGACTGTGTGTAAGTGTGGTCCTCTCACCATCGCCCATGATTCATCTTCCATGGAGGGGGGTTGCTCAGGAGATGGGACATGGGGGAGATAGCACATGGTTCCTTGGGGAGGACAAGCAAAGGGGAGGTCACCATAAGAACTCACTTCCTTCCACAATCAATATCTTCTTACCATTCCTATCCAGAACGGAGCACCTTCCGTGACCCAACCCAGCCCTCTGAACCCCCTCCATGGACAGATCCCCCACATCCTGGGGCAGAAGCGGCGTCGGGGGCGCCAGAAGTGGCGGCAGCCACAGCCGCAGCAGCCAAAGAGAGGCAAGAGGAAGAGAAAGCGGGCGGTGGAGGGGTCCAGGAAGAGCTGGTCCCCGTGGCTGAGCTGGTCCCCATGGTTGAATTGGAAGAGGCCATAGCACCAGGCACTGAGGCTCAGGGTGGTGCTGGCTCTAGTGGGGACTTGCAGGTGTCTCTAATGGTACAGCTCCAGCAGCTACCACTAGGGGGCAACGGAGAAGAAGGGGGTCACCCCCGAGCCATTAATAACCAGTACTCATTTGTGTGAGATACCTGCCCACCCTCCACTTTCCTGCTCCCAGCCTTAAGTTGTGAGACTGGGCCAGGTAGGAACACAGAGGAAAGTGGGAGTCCCCTCCCTACATGCTTCCCAACCCTTGTCAGCCAAGGGTGTGTATGTTGGTACAAGTAGAGGTTCAAGAGCCCTGTTAGTCCCCAGTTACTACACTACAGGTGCCCTTGCCCTGAGGCCAAGGACTTGGGCTCCGTTACCTCCCTGAGGGGCTCTTATGGTCAGCCCCATCCCTGGGGGCTGTTTCCCCACTAATAACCCCCAACCCAAGCAAGGGTGAGGGGAAGGGCTGTCAGTTATATTAAGGTTGTTGTTGTTGTTTTAAACAAAGTGGAAAAGCATAAATAAATAAAGGGTTTATCTCGGTTCCATCATGATGGCTGTGGCTGATGTTTGGAGTAGGACCTGGAACAGGCGGATAAAACTGTCTCCTGAGCTCAGGCCAAAGAGCTGGCCTGGGTCCAGTCCTTTTCATCTTCTAGTCCAAGGCCTTCAGAGCCACCTCTCCTCTGTAGTCCCCTTGGTTTGCTGAGTGCTGCAATGCAGAGTTCAACAGTACTTTTTGTGGGTTCCAGCATGTTCTGTTTTTCAGGGTGATGGTATCTTTTAAGACAGTGTCTTATGTAACCCAAACTTATGATCCTCCTGCTTCAGCTGCCTGTGTGCTGAAGAGATTATATAGCCACACCCTGCTGGTTTGTTCTTTTAATGGGATGAGACAGTGAAAGATGGAGTTTATGGTCACCGAAGGCCTTTGCTTCACTGAACTGTTTTTGGAGTGAAACTCTTACCCTAGGAATAAAGCAGGCGGGAGACGCTGAAGTCATGGAGCTGGGGGAGATTTGCTGTAGCAATTCAGTCTACAGAGGGTCCCAAGGCCAGGCTAATTGACTCTGTTGTCAGAGGCAAGCTGGAGATTGGATGACAGTACTGGCTGTTGAGTCCTGTGCTGCCTCTCATTTGCTGTATGGACCTAAGAGCAAGGCACGTGACTCTGGGCCTTGACATCCTCTGAATCATGAAGTTTCATCTTCGTTGGTGCTGCTGACATGGTTTGGCCTAAATGTTTCTGTCTGAGTTTCATACATGTCTCAAAGGCTTCCCTTGAAAGTCACAAGTTCCAATTGCCTGGGTCCAACTTCCACACATTCTCCATCCCTACCTTGCTTCTCTGAGGTATGAGCTGTTGGTTGGCATGAGGTGACTGATCACTACCACTACCATCAGACTCCCATTCTTAAATACAGACCCTGTCCAGAACACATCTTTCTGCACTGCATCTATGTTCTCCAACAGGGCTGCCCTGGCTTCCCAGTTTAGGGGTGGGAGGTGTGCGTGAAGCAAGCAGGATCTGAAGACTCCCACCTACTGTGTTACCCCCTTCCACCTTCCAGTGTCACTCTCCTCCCCTGGGAAAGTGGAACAGCCGATCTTCTGTCCCTCAGCTTCTGCCCCACCTCCAGGAGGCCCTACCCACGCTCATGACCTTGCTATTCTCGGCCTGTGTCAGTTCTGTGGGGAGATGGACAGGAGACAGCTGAGCACACAGGCTACCTAGGATGGGGGTTGACTGGGGGAAGCCTGCTGGCTCTTATTTTACATTATCCCTGGGGCTCCCCAAATCTTGGCCATGACTAGGGATTGAATTGGCCCTGTTGTAGAGGTTGGGTGGAAGGCAGCTGGAGACCTGGGTGCTGTGTTTTCCAAGTGAGATTGTTGGAGATAGCCAATGGCCAGTGAGGGCTATAGCATCTCAGTGGGAAGGCCTGATCCTTTCCTAATCTCGTGGCAACTGGTGCTCAAAGGCTCCCCTCCCCCTATGCCTTGCCACCTTCAGGGACTTGCCATCCTGAGGTGGGCAGAAAGATACCCCTAGACTTCCCTGTCCTGGCTAGAAGAGCCCAGGAGACAATGAGACTCCCAGTAAGTCTTTGTGGAACCCAGGAGGAATGGGCCAGGCTCTGCTAGCATGCCTTTCACAGCTAGGCCTTTCCTCAGTCTCAGAACTCAGGAACACACCTTCAATCTTGGTGGATTGGGAAGTTGTCTGTAAAATGGCCTCATCTTCCCTTTCCCACCACAGGTCTAAAGGTGTCCTCCTGCAGCTCTGGGCTGCTAGCTTTCTCTCTCCGGCCTTCATTTCTCTCTCTGGGAAGCTGGGAGAGGTAGAAACGGTAACCTCAAAGAGCCTCTTTGGCAGGAGTGTCCTGTAAAGCCTGCCTCCTTTCCTCACTCAACTGCTTTGAAGCTCTGTGTCCCTACTCCCCCTCTCCATGTTTGGGCATTCCTGCTGCTGGAAGACTGTGCCCCTGTCACTCCTCCAGGTGCTGCTGGGGAGAAGCCAGCTAGGGCCCAAGCCACCATGGCTGCTGAGCCCGCCTCTGGCCCCAGATGGAGGGTCCTGGGCCAGGCAGAGATGCCTGTTTGTGTGACCCCTACATTCTCACTCATTGTCTGAGCCCCTCCACCTCAGGTCACAGCAGGACTCTACCTCAAGGGAGGGGTTTGCGGGAACTGTGAAAAGAGGGCGGGAGGGAACACCTTGTCCTCAGTTCACCCCTCCCCCAAGTCTGGGCAGAAGGCAGGATGAATCCGAGGCTCCGCCCTTCATTTCTATCTATCGGTGTTGGCCAGCCCTCACCCCAACAAGTGGGGCTCTTCTGTCCTGTGGGCTCTGCTGCTTCATCATTCTGTCTGTGTGCTGGAGCCCTTGTGTGGGACTTGCTCCTTGGTTCTTTTCAGGGAAACTGAGGCCTGGGTTGAGGTGCGACCTGTGTTCCAAGGGCTGCAATGCTGCTGGCCCTCACTGACCATCCAATCTCTAGTCCCATGGAAACTCTGCCTCAGTTCCCTCCCTGCTTGTGTCCTGGCTCATACACCCTGTCTCCTCCAGCAGCTGCCTTGGTGGAAATCAAAAGATACCCCAATGGTGAAGCGGGTGGGAAAGGGTGGCTCAAAGCAGCTGCTCTTCGGAGGAAGCTGACACCCAGGCCAGCCCTTCAGCAACAACTTGTGGCTTTGCACCCAGCCTCTGGGGCCCCGCCCACATGACTGCCACTGCCTGAACCCTGCTGTTTCTTTTCCCTCTTTTCAGGTTTAGGAAGTCTGTGCTGTCTCTGCTCCTAATTCTGTTCTGTCCTCTTTTCTTCATACTTCCCCCTCCCTCTCTCTAGAGCCTCTGCTTCATCCAGCTTCAGGGGTCCTGCCCTTGGTCACTGGCATGGGGCTGTCCCAGCTCCAGAGCACTCCTGCCAGTCCTCATCCCCACTTCCTCTGTAGACTGTTGCATCAGGGCCAGAGCTTCAGAGAACCCCACACCTCTGGGGGTCACCATGAAGTCCTGGGGTTGAAGGCCAGTGTAGGGTGAGGAGATCTTTACTCCCCTGCCCCACCCTGAAACATTCATCCCTCCCCCTCTGCCATCAGCACATTCTGTAGCCTCTTGGGTTACCTGGCTGCCTGGGTGTCCCATTTTCTTAGGGGGGGATTCCCTGCCAGTTTCATGGGGGAGCTAAAGGCTGTGTTCCCAGAGGCTGAGCTAAGGCGGCAGTGGTGGGGGGGAGTTTAGGAGAGACAGACAGTCCTGGCTTTGCTTACCAGGGCCTGGACACTAAATCCCTTGTTGATGGCTGCAGCAACCCCTCCCTAGGGTAAGGTTACCATCCGCACTGTCCCCTTGACTGTCTACCTTCCCTAGTTCCCTGTATCTCTCTAGAGCTACTTCCTCTGTCCCCCAAAGATGCTCTCCCCTCTCCTTTGATCCCCCAAAGGCTTGGAGTACCCCCTCTGTTAATCAAACACACTAGGCAGGGGAGGAGACTGTGACAGTAGAAAGAGGTTCAGGATGTCAAGACAAGGCTAAGGAGTGATGAAGCCTAAGGGCCAAGAGGGCTTACAGAAAGATCTGCTCAGGGTGAGCTTGGAACTGAGCATTTAGTGTAACTGGGGAAGTTGAGGCAACTGGAGGTGGGGTCAGTAGCAGATAATAGAAAGTGACTTTACTCCCCCTCCTCTCTGGGCCGGGGCCACCTTTGCGTCCCTTATGAGTGACACCTCAGGCTGCAGCCCCACTGTTCCTCTCTGTCAGCAGAAACCTCTCTCTCTCCTGACCCCTCCTGCTGGGGTCTCAGCCAGCCAATCCCTGACCTGGGGGAAGGGGGAGCCTGCCCCCCCTACTCCCTCATAAGGACCAGCTGGGGGCTGGGGGGTGGGGCCGGCTGCGCAAGTAGGACTGGGGTCAGAACTTCGTGGAAAGGAGAAGAATCTGGGGGGGCAAGCAAGGAAAAGGAAGGAGCCCAGATCAACAGACAGGTGGATACGCTGAAGAAGTCCCCCCACAAGTGAGAGGCCCCTAAGAAGGAATACATCACCCCCTGGCCCCCAAGAAGGGAGCACAATGGAGGCCGCACACTCCAAGTCCACAGAGGAATGTTTGTCCTATTTTGGGGTGAGCGAGACCACAGGCCTTACCCCAGACCAAGTTAAGCGGCATCTGGAAAAATATGGCCCCAATGGTAAGTATCCCTCAGAGGAGAAGCTGATATGGCTACCCTCCTATCCCTACCAGGGGAGCTGCTGCTTCTGGGGTGTATAAGATCTAGCAAGGCAGTGGTCTGTTTCTTGCAGGAGAAGGAAGATAAAAGTTTTAAAATCTGGAGTTTGGGGGCATTTCATAGGGTGACCTTGAACCGCAAGGGATGCCCTTTTGATGCCCTGATTCTCTTATGTTGACCACAGAGCTTGGGGTGTGGGGGACATGAGGCTGAGCCCCCACTGAATTTGTTCTTTTCTTCTTTTTCCTTGGGTAGAGCTCCCTGCTGAGGAAGGTAAGTTACCCGGGCCCTCCTATGTGCCTCATTCCCGACTCCCTGCCTTCTCCTTACTGAGACCTATCGCCTTTCCCCAAAAGGCAGAGACCCTTCCTCAAAGCTTAGTGTCTGGAGACTTCCCTGAGGCCTCCCGCCCTGGAACAGTTGCCACAGATTTGAAGAGCCTTTTTGGCTGTTTCATCTCTTTCTCTCATGCCAAGCTGGGCTGCCTATCAACCTAGAGGACCAGGGCACTCTAGATTCTGGACCCCAGCCCATCTAGAGCTGCAGACACTCATCTTTTGGATCTTAACCCCTGGGACTCCTCTTCTTGCCTCTCCCCCAGGCAAGTCTCTGTGGGAGTTGGTGGTAGAGCAGTTTGAAGACCTGCTGGTGCGGATTCTTCTCCTGGCTGCCTGCATTTCCTTTGTAAGTGCTGTCTGAAGTATGATGTGGGGCTTGTGATCAGCCTGTGGCTCTTACCATCCTGGATGCCCTCGTCCAAGCCCAAACCACCCTGTTTTCCATGTCATAGCTGGGGGTGGGGTGCTGATTTGCTTCCTCCCCTGCAGAGAGGTTTTATTTTAAGCCCTGAGAGTGTTCTCAGCCAAAACACTGAAGCTAAGCCACCCTCCCAGCTTCAAGGGCCTCAAGAGCTCAGGTTACCCCCACCCCAAGCATAGGCTCCCAGCTTCAATGAGGGCTGCAGTGTCTACTGTGTGGCCACTATTATCCCTTGCCTGTCCTGGTTGGTCCCTACTTTGCTTTACCAATCCTGCTCTGCCCTCTCCAGCCTGTGATGCTGATTGACTGAAAGAAAGACTTGGTACAAGGGCGACTGCCAGTGTGCCCTCCAGACCTCACTAACCTTTCACACCCCAGCCCTCAGCTGTCTCCAGGGTTTACCACATGCTACTTCCATTAGGTCTAGAGCTTTGTGCCCACTTCTCTTTATCCCGCCTGATTCATTCTTACCTCTTGGTATCTCCAGTTCCCTCAGAGCCTTAGGCTACCCCATCCCCTTGTTACATCTTCAGTGTTCATAGCCCCTGCTGCTGGCTGCTTGTCACATTCCATCTCAGCAGTCCATCTTGAGTTTTAGAATTTCTTTAGCATCTTAGTTGGAAAATAAGACCTAGGAGAGAAAAACAAAAAACAAAACCAAACAAACAAAACCAATACTGTGGAGGCCCTATGTGCTCCTGAGCCTAAACTGGCAGAGCCTCCCCTCTCTCCTCAGATTTGCTCCTTGACATTTGCCTGTGGCTGCTGCCTGGCAGTGGTAACAGCTGGGGTGGGGTGGGTGCAGGAGGCCTGTAACCCTACCTCCCTCCTGTTCTCTCATGAAATTGGAGCTTCCATGCCTTGGTGGTAAGGGAGGGCTGTGGGTGGACTGGGCCCTTCCAGGACCATAGGGATTTTCCTACTGGGCTTGGGTCCCTGTGGGATGGAGTGGATGTAAGGGTGGTTGACCCTGGGTGTCCCCAGAGGTTTGCTTACAAGCCAACAATTTGGTCAGGGAAACCTGAAAGCCTTCCCAGGTAATCCCCAACTGTGTGTGGCTGCATTGCCGATCTGCACAACATCACAAGGATGGCTGGGTCTGTGTGCTTGGGGCTCTGTGGCAAAGGGAAGAGCCATGCATCAGTGTGGAGCTTTAGCATCCCACAGGCCCCCTAGCCCCCGGCTGACCTCTGCAGCCATCTTCAAAAGTTCCTTTTGTCCTTTAGGGCTTTGTTACCATCCATTTATTCTCCCTTCCCCTCTCAGGTGCTGGCCTGGTTTGAGGAAGGTGAGGAAACCGTCACTGCTTTTGTGGAACCTTTTGTCATTCTCTTGATCCTCATTGCCAACGCCATTGTGGGGGTTTGGCAGGTTAGTTTTGACCCCTCCTCTGACCTCATATCTCAACACTGAGCAAGGGGCCACGTTTCTTTCTAGTCTCCAACATCATTCCCCTAGCCTTGCCCACTCCTCTGGTCTTCTCATTGTGCTTGCAAAGGTAAGGAGTGTTCGAAAGAGCTGGAAGACTCATTTGCTTGCTGTGTGAGCATGGCCCTAAGCCTGTTTCCTCACCTGTAAACTAGGCTAGTAAGCTAAGTGTAGGGCATAGCCCTTCAGCACCCCAGAGGCAGAGGCAGGAGTCTCTCTAGTCCTAGGCTAGCTGGGACTACAATGTGAATTTCTGTCTTTTAAAAAAAAAAAAAAAAAAGCCAGGCAGTGGTGGTGCACGCCTTTAATCCTAGCACTTGGGAGGCAGAGGCAGGCAGATTTCTGAGTTTGAGGCCAGCCTGGTCTACAGAGTGAGTTCCAGGACAGCCAGGGCTATACAGAGAAACCCTGTCTTGAAAAACCAAAATTAAAAAAAAAAAAAAAAAAGCTAGGCAGGGTGGCACACACTTATAATCCCACTACAAAGAGAAAGGAAAGGGGCAAAGTCAGATGTGGTGGTGCACACCCTTCGTCCACATTTGCAGGGCAGAGGCTGGCAGATCTCTGTGAATTTGGGGCCCATATGGTCAACAGAGAGAGTTCTAGGTCAGGCAGGGCTACATAATGAGCCCCTGATTTAAAAAAAACAAAGAAAAGAAAGAAAGGAAGGAAGGAAGGAAGGAAGGAAGGAAGGAAGGAAGGAAGAAGAGAAAAGAAAAAGAAAAAACAGGACTCATAACTGCGCTCCTCAGACTTGATGCAATTAAAAGAGAACTGGAAGTTGATGGCACATAGTAGGCACTCAGTAAATTACTGGTTGATTTCCCTTTCCACTCACATCACCACTTTTCTTTCCTTGTCCCTTGCTTTCTGTTTTGTTTTGTGTTTGTTTGTTCGTTTGTCTTGTTTTTCTTTTTTAAATTCCTTTCTTCTCGGCCCAAACCCCTCTCACTTGTTTTTAGCCACCGTGACATTTTCTACAACAAACACAGCCCTGCTGTATATGGGGTTCTGTCCACCCCTCCTGCCAGCTGGACCTGCATAAGCCAGTCTTTTCTCCAATGTCCCTATTTCTGCTTGGATCCCCATTCCCCTTCCTCCATCTGTATGTCCCTCACCCTTCCTGCATGTTCCCAGACCAGCCTCCTGCTGTTCCAGGACCTTCTTTCTGACTCTGCTCTTGTCTGCTCTCCTTCTCAGGAACGGAACGCAGAGAATGCCATCGAGGCGCTGAAAGAATATGAACCTGAGATGGGGAAGGTCTATCGGGCTGACCGAAAGTCGGTGCAAAGGATCAAGGCTCGGGACATCGTCCCTGGGGACATCGTGGAGGTGGCTGGTAAGTGCTGACATGGATAGTCCAGGAGGGCAGACCTGGGTCAGGGGACCTGTCAGCTCTGATCCTGCTGTCTGTGAGAATGGTGCTTTTGCTTCTCCTTCCTGGACTCCTCAGGGGTCACTCCAGGACATGCAGGCCACAGCACCCCTCCCCACTAGAGTCTCAATAGGAACAGCTAGTCCTGTCCCAGAGGCAGCAGACAGACCCCCTGTCCCCCCTCCCCTCAACCAACACTTGCAAGCAACAGGTGGAAGCCAGTCCCTGCCAATGTCCCCATCTCCACCCCTTCCCGGGCCTGGCTCCCCTCTCCTTCCACCCACCAGTGGTCAGCTTTCAGTCTTGACCCCTCAGTGTCCTTGAGGCCTCTCAAAGGGGAAGGAATGAGAGTAGAAGGGAGTGGGGGTGGGGGTAGGGAGTGGGGGTGGATGACTACCCTAACCACCATGTAAGGGTAACTCCTAGTTCTCTCCCAGCTGGGAGCACGGGACCTATGAGGAGGGCGCTCAAGGAGGGCCCTGCCCCCTCAGGGACACTTAATGCCGCTCAGGGAGGGGTGTGGCTGGGTAGCTAAGATTACTAGGATTCTGCCCCCTTCAGCGCTTTTTATATTTGCCCTGAGTAGGACTTTGCACCTCTGTCAGTCCCTAGCCTGGTGAATATGTATTTCTAAGCTTCTGTCCCTCATACTGTGTCACCTTCTATACCATGTCACCACCAGGAGAAGCATAGGGTGGGAAGCTGGTGGGCTGAAGACCCCTCAGCTCCATTACCAGGGCAGTCCTGCTATGGTGACAGTTTGGGGTCAGTGCCATGAATGTCTATAAATACCACCTGGGCTTCAGTGACAAGTGTGTCGGTCTGACTCCATTGCTGACCTCCTCCCTCCTCCTGCTTCCTCTGGGACTGGAGGAGGGACCTTAGAAACCAAGAGAAAGGAAAGCAAGTGAACTTTGCCCCAATTCCACCCATGGAACCAAGGTGGCTTTAGATAGAGACCTGAGGAGGGGTGTGTGTGTGTCCTCCCAAAAATCTCTAGTCTGGCAGAGTGTCCTCCTCAGCACCTCCCAGAGTGGGACTTTCATAGTCTGGCTCCCTGCTCCCCGTTTGTGAAGCCCTGCATTGCAGTCAGGATGCTCCCTCATGCGTCCCTCTGTGACTCTGTGCACTCTGCAGCTTCAGGCTCCACTGTCACTCTCGCTTGGCCTGGATTTTCTCAGCCTCTCTCTCTGATCTTCCAAGTCACCCTCTTTTCTCTGAGTTACATCATTATGTTTCCTTCTTTACCTTTCTCTGGCTTCTCTCTCTCAGTTTCAGCTGGCTTGTCCCTAATGGTCCTTTTGATTATTGAGAATACATTTAGTGAGCACACACTACCCACCAGGAATTCTAGGGTCTTCCTTCACAGGCTCCCAGCTGGTGGGAAGAGGCATGTGCATTCAATGGCGGATGATGGAATAATATCATCTGGGGTGGGGGTAGAGCAGGATGGGAAATCTTGTGCTGAAGGCCTATGAAAGGCAGGGCTGGATGCTGTAGGATCTAAAGGATGGATGATGGGAAGGAGACAGAGATTGTGAAGAAGGTAAACTGTTCCCAGCTGAACTCACTTCTCTCTCTGCAGTTGGGGACAAAGTCCCCGCAGACATCCGCATCCTCTCCATCAAATCACCACCCTCCGGGTCGACCAGTCCATCCTGACAGGTAGGCTGACTCAGGTGGAGGGCATAATGAAGAAGGAGCTAGGTAGACAGAAAACAGGTCTTGGGTGAATGAAAGAAGACATCCTGCAGTTACACTTCTTTCTGGTTCTAACTTAGCATTATCAGTGTGGCATGGCCTTCATTCTGTCACAGGAGCATGGGAAAGGATGTTTGGCTATATTCCATAGCTTTTGCCCTACACCTTCTATATGGACACAGAAACTCAACCCTACCACAAATTGTCCTATCTTCTCCAATGTCCCCAAAAGCCTTCATATAAAGGATTCTGGGATAGAGTGTCGGCTTTGGATACACTTTAAACTCCGGGAGGGAAGCAGTGCAAACTGAACCCACAGCAAGAGGATCTGAGCCCTTGTCCTTGGTGGGGAGGCCACACTGGTAGTGAAGACTTCTGTGCTATGTAGTAGACAGATACTCCACACCACTGGCTTATTTGGTTTCCACCAGGACATGGGGAGCAAAGGAAGTCAAGCTATCAAAGTCACACAGCACACTAGGCTTGCGCAGCATCTTTTAACTCTAAAGACAACGAACTTCCTATTTGTCCCAAGCACCTTCCTCCAGAGGCAAGACCTCTACCAGAGTGCTTGCTTGCTGATTGGGAGGGGTCAGGATGTTAAGGAGAAGCACATGACAACACCCAAAAACTCTTTGGCCTTTTCTCCACAGGAGAGTCTGTATCTGTCATCAAGCACACAGACCCTGTCCCCGATCCCCGAGCTGTCAACCAGGACAAGAAGAACATGCTCTTCTCAGTAAGCAGTCATACTCAGCCAGAGGACCTGGGTGTAGAAGGAAGCATGGCAGAGGAAGAAGAGATGAGGCTTCTAGCCTGTGGTTATGAGGACCATCTCTTGCCTGACCCTACCCCTTCCCTACCTTCCCAGGGTACCAACATCGCAGCCGGCAAGGCTGTAGGCATCGTGGCCACCACTGGTGTGAGTACTGAGATTGGCAAGATCAGAGACCAAATGGCTGCCACCGAGCAGGACAAGACCCCACTGCAGCAGAAGCTTGATGAGTTTGGGGAGCAGCTGTCCAAGGTCATTTCTCTCATCTGTGTGGCTGTCTGGCTTATCAACATTGGTCACTTCAATGACCCTGTCCATGGGGGCTCCTGGTTCCGGGGGGCCATTTACTACTTCAAGATTGCTGTGGCCCTGGCTGTGGCAGCCATCCCAGAAGGTAAGACAGGCATTCCTTGTTCATCTGCTGTTTCATGGCTAAGAGTATTTTCAGATAAAATAACTATGACGAGTCACATGGAGAAGGATCTGATAGCTCTGGTGGTTCTTATGTAGCAGCCACGGTAGGCCTTACTCCTCCTGCTTTGTTCACTTATGATATCTCTGTCCCCATAGGGCTTCCTGCTGTCATCACCACCTGCTTGGCCTTGGGTACCCGCCGAATGGCAAAGAAGAATGCCATCGTGAGGAGTTTGCCCTCTGTGGAAACCCTGGGCTGTACCTCTGTCATCTGTTCTGACAAAACAGGGACCCTCACCACCAACCAGATGTCAGTTTGCAAGGTCAGGAGAAGCATAGACTGTATGGCAGGTTGGAGCCTGCCTGGAGGTGACATGTGCCCTCTCAGGATGGGCTCCTTAGCGTGGCCTGTGAAATGCCAGAGGGTAGATTAAGTGGCATCCTTTGATTAGGGGAAGAGCTGTATTAGTTTGTCTTCTGTTCCTTTTGTAAAACTCTAAAACCAACTTGGGGAGTTGAGGTGAGGGTTTGTTCAGCTTACATGTCCCAGTCACAGACCACCATAGAGAGAAGTCAGGGCAGAAACTCGGACAGGAGCAGAGGCAGCAGCCGTGGGGAGTGCTGTTCACTGGCTTGCTTTCTGTTGCTGTGATAAACACCATGACTAAAAGCAGCTTTGGGAGGAGAGGGTTTATTTCTTATAGCTTACGGTCTATCACTGAGGAAAGTTGAGGCAGGAACTCAAGCTAAGAGCTTGAAGCAGATACTGTGGAGGGACAGGGGAGTGATGCTTCCTGGCTTGCTCAGCCTACTTCCTTAATAACCCCAGGACCAGCAGCCTGGGGTGGCCCTGTCCATAGCAGTCTGAGCTCTTCCACATCAGTCATTAATGTCCCTACAGGCCAGTCTGATGGATCAATCCTCAGTTGAGTCTCCTCATTGGGGGTGCCTCTGATTTGTGTTGGGTTTACAAAAACAAACAAACAAACAACCCCTTCCCCCCCAAAAAAAGCCCAACAAACAAAAACCCCAAGCATTACAGTCTGGTCCCTGAGCCTGTGTCTCTCTGATGTCTCACCAGCTCATTCAGGGATGTTTTCTTTAACCTCATTTTTCAGGAAAGTAAACTGAGGTTTAGGGAGATTTGGGGTTCCACCAAAAGATATAAAGTTTATAAATAGCAGAGCCAGGCACAGTAGTGCATGCCTGGAATCCACACTCAGGAGGTGAAGGCAGGAGCATTGTGCCTGTGGCCTGCCTTGCATACATATTTAAAGGCCAGCTAGAGCTTGCCTCATGTATCTGGAGTCCCAAGTACTTGGGAGATTGGGGTACATAATCACTTACATGGACGAGTTCAAGGACAGCCTGGCAACAGTGAGATTTTGTCTCAAGGTGGGGCGGGCACAGAATTGAGTTCCAAACCCAAGTATGTGTGGCTCTAACTTCTTGAAACTTCTGTTTGTGCAGCCAGCACTGCGTGACAAGGCCAGCAAGTCTGACTATGCTAGTTCTGAACAGCATTTCTTTAAAAAGTTTAAAAGCCTTTATGTTATTTGAATTATTATTATTTTTTTGTTCACCCGTTTTGTTTGTTTGTTTTTGTTTTTTTAGACAGGGCTTCTCTGTGTAGCCCTGGCTGTCCTGGAACTCACTCTGTAGACCAGGTTAGCCTTGAACTCAGAGATGTGCCTGCCTCTGCCTCCCAGCCTCCCAAGTGCTGGGATTAAAGGCGTGCGCCAATACCACTGGCGTTAATTAATTAATTTTTCTAGAAAGAGTGTGTGTGCATAAATGTGTGCATTAGTTCTTTTCTTTCACCATGTAGGAAGGAAATGTTACACATCAGGGGAAAAAAGAGAGAGATTTGACTTTTTTTTGTCACCCAGAAATAGCCCCCCCCCCCTTCTTTCCCTCTCTTCCCATGATAAAGTCTTATGCAGCTCAGGCTGAGGCTGGCATTGAACTCCTAATTCTTCTGCCTCCATCTCTTAAGAGCTGGGATTGCAGGCCTACATCACCATGTTGGGCTTCCAGGGCTCTTTTAGGTGTTAGCCACTGATGCCCCCTCCCCTGCCCTAAACAGAGCTCTGTGGAATAATGTGCCTTTGATGTAAACATGGCTTTTCTGTAAGGCTGAGGCTTTAGTTCAGTGGCAGAGTGCTAGCCTAGTATGCACAAGACCCTCTCTTCTACCCCAGCACTACAAAAATGAATGAATGAATGAATGCCTGGTGTAAGTAATCATGCCTGACACAGGAGGATTGCCAGGAGTTTAAAGCCAGCCTTGTGAGCTCCAGGAGAGACCTTGTTTCAAAAAGTAAATGAACAAAAATAAGGAAATAAATGAAATGTTTAAAAGGTGAAGAACACAGTTTCCAGTGGGATGGAGGTAAAGGGGACAGTGTGGGCAGATGGAGTTGCTAGCCTGAACATCATGCCCGCCACCTCTCTCTAACACACAGGCTTCACGGCCAGACCACAGGCTTGTTGGGTGGGCTCTTGTCCTCCTATAAAAATGAGTTAAGGCACAATGTCATAGCAATGGAACCCACACTTTTAGTTCTTCCTGTAGGAAGCTCCGACACTGTGGCTGGAGCCATAAATGGAGCCACTGCTCATAGGTGCACTTGGCCCCAGTCCCACCACACCTGTTAAACACATCTGTAGACTGACCTGAGGAAGGCCTCGCATAGCCCTCAGCAACTGTGGTGCTTTTGTTTCATTTTGTTGAGACAATGTTTCTCCATGTATTGTGAATGTCCTAGATCTCGCTCTGTAGACTAAGCTAGCTTAGAACTCAGAGATCCACCTACCTTTGCCTCCCAAGAGCTAGGACTAAAGGCATGCACCACCACCACCCAGCTCTGTAACTTTTTTAAAAAGCCACTGATGAAGAACATGAAGAATTATTGCACAACAAGGAGTGACAGGGAACAGTACAGAGAGGGTCAAGGGGAAGGGAATTAGGGGGAAATGCTTGGAAATTCTCTTAGTCTGGACTTAGGGGTACCTACCCTCAGGGATGGGGATGTGGAATATCTGTGTGTGGTCCTCTCCTGCAGATGTTCATCATTGACAAGGTGGACGGGGATGTCTGCTCACTGAACGAGTTCTCCATCACTGGCTCTACTTATGCTCCTGAGGGAGAGGTGTAAGTCACCCAGGAATTTCCTTAGTTCTGTGTTCATATCATCCCTGGATGATCTCCTATTCCTTTCCCCTTCCTTCTTCTCTCCCTACTTTCCCAACCTTGATCTCTCCCATCCAATCCTCCATCTCTCCTTCCCGATGCCTGTCTGTTTCTCTCTGCTCTCTGCATCTCATGCTCTGTTCTCCTTCATTTCTCTCCTGCTTTTTTCCCCACCTTGCTGCCAGCTTGAAGAATGATAAGCCAGTCCGAGCAGGGCAGTATGATGGGCTAGTGGAGCTTGCTACCATCTGTGCCCTCTGCAATGACTCCTCCTTGGACTTTAATGAGGTAACCTTCTACCCCACCCCACCTCCCAAAGCCTTACCCCTTCCACTCCTGCCTCTCAGGGTCAGTGCTTCCTTCCTGGGCAATCTAGCAGAAACTGGTCTTAGGAAGCAAACATAAATGCAAGAAGTGAGTGGTTGGCTTCTTCTTATTCCATCCAGATGAAGATGTGCGTGTTGGTTGAGGACAGGGGACAGGGAATCAAGGCAACACTTCCTCTTCCTCCTCTGTCCATTTCAGACCAAAGGTGTCTATGAGAAGGTGGGCGAGGCCACAGAGACAGCCCTCACCACCTTGGTGGAGAAGATGAATGTGTTCAACACGGAAGTGAGAAGCCTCTCTAAAGTGGAACGGGCCAACGCCTGCAACTCGGTGAGTTGGGACTCCATTCATAGGCTTAGCCCCAAGATCCAGGCTGACCCAGACAGACAAAACCTTGTGTCTGTGCTGGGACCCCCAACTAGGTAGGACCCCAATGGCTTCACCCACTGCTTTTCCAATCCAGGCTGAGCTCTGGTGAAATCAATCTCCTTTCCCCATAGGAATATAGCTAGTGCTGTTTGTCTACAATACCCTGGGAGACCACTTTCTCTTGTTGTGACCCAAGGTTGGACAGAGCTGGACAGAAGCCATAGTGTCACTTGCTGTGCTGGTCCTGACTTTAGCCACGGCACCTTGGTCTCTGTCAGCTCTCAGGTCTTGGTATGGGTTCTGGGCTGTGCAGCTGTTCGTCCCACAGGGTGGTGAGGTCCACTCCAGTGGACAGGGCCAGTGCTGGCACTCACTGGCTCTTGCTGTGACCACTTGCTGGTCTCTTGAGTATAATGCTACCTACATCTCTCTTTCTTGACATCCTCCTGCCTCAGTCTTCAAGAGTTGGCATTAATAGTAATGTATCTCCATGGCTGGCTTTCCTCCATCTCTCTATTTTGTCATTGGTCCTAGAAAATGGAATATAGAAACTTACATGTGCTATGCAAATATTTCTTTCTTTTTTTCAAGACAAGGTTTTTGCTGTGTAGCTTAGCTGTCCTGAAATTCACTCTGTAGACCAGGCTGGCCTTGGGCTCAGAGATTCAGCAGGCTTCCTCTCCTGAGTGCTGGGATTAAAGGCATACACCACCACTGCTTTTTTTTTTTTTTAATTTTATTTACATTAGTGTTCTGCCTCCTGGTATATCTATGTGTGTCAAATCCCCTGGAACTGGAATTATAGACAGCTATGAGCTGCCATAAGGGTGCTGGGATTTGAACTTGGGTCCTTTGGAAGAGCAGCCAGTGCTCTCAACCATTGAACTATCCCTCCAGCCATATTTCTTTCCTTTACAAAACCAATTTTTTTTATTAATTTAAAAATGTCCTTTCTTCTTGTATGTGTGAGATAAACATGGCTGCTTTGTTTATTGTTATGTGTTTGTGTGCAGTGAGGGTATATGACATGTAGCGGGGAGCTCATGTACTATGTTGTGTATATGGAGGTCAGAGGACTTTTGGGAATTGTCTTTCACTCTGGTTCTGGAATCAAACTTGGGTTTGCATGGTCATCAGGTTGTGTGGCAAACACTTTTCCCACTAAGCCATCTCTGCTTTGATATTTCAAAAAAGCAAAACTATGTTTTTTTTTTCAGTGTTAAGGATTAAGTTTGAGGCTTCATCTTGATAGGCAAATGTTTTCATTGCCACCTCTCTGGTCTTGTTATTTTTATTTGATTTTGTGGAGGGCTTATATATCTATCTATCTGTCTGTCTGTCTATCTATCTTCTTTCATCCATCCATCCATCCATCCATGAATGAATGAATGATACTGAGACTGAGCCCCCAAGCCTCTCACATGCTAGGCTGGTGCTTTACCACTGAGCAAGAGCCTTAGTCCCATCTGTGATGTAGTTGGTAAACCAAGGCTTTCATTATTCTTTTCTTTCATTCTGTTTTGTTTTGAGATAAAGCTGTCCTGCACGGCTGGATTGGTCTTAAACTCGCAGCACTACTCCAGCTTTAGTCTGCAAGCACTAGCGTTATAGGTGTAAATCATGCTTGGCCATGGCGCTCACTGATTTAACACTGTGTGCTCGGTACTAGGCCTACACTATCTAATGATTTCACATTTTGTTTAAATTCAAATTAAATAGAGGTGCTTGGGAAGCAGAAGCAGGAATTACAGTACGTTCAATGCAAGCCTGGAGACCCTGTCTCAAAAGTCTTGGCCATGCTGGCTACATTTCCCACTGGCACTGCATTGAGGTGCAGATTGTACATTTCTTTGGTCACTGAATGTGCTATTGGGCAGCAGCGTGCAAAGCCACTCTGTTTCTGATGTGCTTTAAAGTGGACACTTGAGCTTTGGGTGTGGCTCAGTGGCAGTGCACCTGCCTGGCATGTATGATCTGTGAGTTCTAGCCTCAGCACTACAAAAATGAAAATCAAACAACCCACCATCAAAATGGTAGGCTCCAGTCGTAGACTTCTATGTTTGTCCTGTCTGTAACAGACTTTGCTTTGGGCCCAGCCTCAGTGTGGGGTTTACTCTGCCTTAGATCCTTTGGGGCTGTTTTAAAGAGATCTGGTCTCTACCTCCCAGGTGATCCGCCAACTAATGAAGAAGGAATTCACCCTGGAATTTTCCCGAGACAGGAAGTCTATGTCTGTCTACTGTTCTCCAGCTAAGTCTTCACGGGCTGCTGTAGGCAACAAGATGTTTGTCAAGGTCAGGAACCGTTTCTAACACTGGGGACCTTTCCTATGCCTGTCCTCTGAACCCTGGAAGGCAGGCAAGGATCTGTGAATGCTGTTCTGGTTTTCTAGGGTGCCCCTGAGGGAGTCATCGACCGCTGTAACTATGTGCGTGTTGGCACAACCCGTGTGCCATTGACAGGCCCTGTGAAGGAGAAGATCATGTCGGTGATCAAGGAGTGGGGCACTGGCCGGGATACCCTACGGTGTCTGGCACTGGCCACCCGGGACACACCCCCCAAACGGGAGGAAATGGTTCTGGATGACTCAGCCAAGTTCATGGAGTATGAGGTGAGCCAGTAAAGGTCTTTTTGACCTAGGATTTGTGTTGAGACAGTTTTCCCAATGGCTACCTCTTCTCTGCTGCCAGGATTCTCATCCCCTAGTATGTCAAATTAATGGCTGTGTCCTGTAGAGCCCCAAATCACAAGTCATTAAGGTGTGAGTTTCATGAAACATCTAACCCAGCCAGATTTGGTATCTTGGCCCTCAGTAGATGAGATAGGCCAGCCTTACAAGCAAGACCCCATTTCAAAAACAACCATAAAAACAAAAGCCAACGAAAGAAGATCATTTGTTCCAGTGCTGCCCAGTGTGGTGCTGAGGCTGGAATCCAGGGCAAACAGGTGTGTTCACCCCAGCTAGCCTGCATTCACCCTGTGGGAATCACTGTCACCCAACGCAGTGTCTGAGCTTGTTTTGAGGCAACTGATGTACTTCCTGCTGTGGACTCTGAACAGCCCCAAAAGCTCACTGCCTGCATTTATAGAGGGAGATTATGGCCTGCCAGGTAACAGGGTGTGCTCAGAGTGATGGGCCAGGGAGGGCTCTGCTAGGACGCACAAGCTACTGTGCCAACATGTAACTTTTCTTTTTCTTTCTTGCTTTGTTTTGTTTTGTTGTTGTTGTTGTAGTTGTTCTTGAGACAGGGTTTTGTAATGTTCGCTGGGCTGGCCCTGAACTCAAATTCATGAACTTCTCTTTACCTCCTGAGTGCCAGAACCACAGGGTGCCACCACACCCAGCTCCAGCTCTCCTTTTTTAAATCAGTCAGTCAGTCAATCTGTATCTATTTTTTTTTTTTTTTTTCTTTTGAGATAGGGTTTCTCTGTGTAACAGTTCTGGCTGTCCAGAAATTTGCTTTGTAGACCAGGCTGGCTTGAATTCACAGAGATCCACTTGCCTATGCCTCCCAATGCCATCACTTTCTGTTCTGATTCAGCAGGCCCCCAGTATATGCAGGCATTATAAAGAATGAGAAGTTTCCTGGCTCTGTGCTTCCAAGGTCCCGCTGTTGTCTAACACTAGGTCCCAAGGCAGCAGGCTCCAGCTTCGCTAACAGTACTGCCCATCTTCTTCTGAACTTCCTCTTGTCTGTCCCAAATTCCCCCTGACCTGTCCCATCTGCATCTTTCCAGATGGACCTGACTTTGTTGGTGTTGTGGGCATGTTGGATCCACCCCGCAAGGAGGTCACAGGCTCTATCCAGCTGTGTCGTGACGCTGGGATCAGAGTGATCATGATCACTGGCGACAACAAGGGTACAGCCATCGCCATCTGCCGACGAATTGGCATCTTTTCGGAGAATGAGGAAGTGGCCGATCGTGCCTACACTGGCCGTGAGTTTGATGACCTGCCCCTGGCTGAGCAGCGGGAGGCCTGCAGACGCGCCTGCTGCTTCGCTCGTGTGGAGCCCTCACATAAGTCCAAGATTGTGGAGTACCTGCAGTCCTATGATGAGATCACAGCCATGGTGAGAAGTCCCAGAGGGCTGCCTCTGAGTGTTCCCATGCATGCCCAGAGGGGAGGGACTCTGTTTCTGCATGGAGTCTGGGGAGGGGAAATAGAAAGCATCTCGAATCTGGAGTTTCTCACTTTCTCCTTCCGTCTTCAGACAGGGGATGGTGTCAATGATGCCCCTGCTCTGAAGAAGGCCGAGATTGGCATTGCCATGGGATCTGGTACTGCTGTGGCTAAGACAGCCTCCGAGATGGTCCTGGCTGATGATAACTTCTCCACCATTGTGGCTGCCGTGGAGGAAGGCCGCGCCATCTACAACAACATGAAGCAGTTCATCCGCTACCTCATCTCCTCCAACGTGGGCGAGGTGGTCTGGTGAGCAGCCAGGACAGGCATCCAGAAAACAACAGGGCTGAGGGGGTGATCATGGGACTTGAAACAAATTAATGCATGACCTCTTTCCTCTGGCAGTATCTTCCTGACAGCAGCCTTGGGGCTGCCTGAGGCCCTGATCCCTGTGCAGCTGCTATGGGTGAACTTGGTGACTGATGGGCTCCCTGCTACTGCCCTGGGGTTCAACCCACCTGACCTGGACATCATGGACCGTCCTCCCAGGAGTCCCAAGGAGCCTCTTATCAGTGGCTGGCTCTTTTTCCGCTACATGGCAATTGGGGGTGAGCAAGAAGGGACTCAACAACTCTTCTCAGCCCTTGGGACTGACCTTGTCCCTGATACCAGCTTTTCCCAATTCAACCTCCCAAAGGGCCTCTTCCTTAGCCAGCTGCCTCCAGCTGTGTGAGGCCTTCCTGTTACTTCTTAACTCCTCAGCCCTGACCCAGCGCCTCTCTTCTTCCCACCATAGGATACGTGGGTGCAGCCACTGTGGGGGCAGCTGCCTGGTGGTTCTTGTATGCAGAGGATGGACCTCATGTCAGCTACCATCAGTTGGTAGGGAGGAGGATGGGGAGGCGAGTCCTGAGAGGGTAATGTTAAAAGGCTTCTGTGGACCTCAGGCTTCTGTCTCTTTCTTTGTAGACTCACTTCATGCAGTGCACTGAGCACAACCCTGAATTTGATGGCCTGGACTGTGAGGTCTTTGAGGCCCCCGAGCCCATGACCATGGCCTTGTCTGTGTTGGTGACCATCGAGATGTGCAATGCTCTCAACAGGTAGGTCTTGTCCACTTGGGTGGGCCCTGGGCCTTCCTGAGTCTGCTCTCTTGTTCTCCTCACCTCTCTTCTCCCTCTAAATTGCCTTACCACATCTTTCTCTGTATCCCTGTTCCTCCATCTGCCTGGCCTTTGTCCTAGCCTGTCTGAGAATCAGTCCCTACTGCGGATGCCGCCATGGGTGAACATCTGGCTGCTCGGTTCCATCTGCCTATCTATGTCCCTCCACTTCCTCATCCTCTATGTCGACCCCCTGCCGGTGAGCTGTCACTCTTCCTCTGTCCCAGGGAGCCCATGCAGAGCATGTGTCCACAGGGTGTTCACAGGGTGTGGTAGTTCATGTTACCCCGGTCCCCCTTTCCTCCTGAGGAAGCACTTGTCTTTACTGATTCCCGCTGTCCCCTTCCCAGATGATCTTCAAGCTCCGGGCCCTGGACTTTACCCAGTGGCTCATGGTCCTCAAGATCTCACTTCCAGTCATTGGGCTAGACGAGCTTCTCAAGTTCATCGCTCGGAACTATCTGGAGGGTAAGGGACATCCCTTTTTCCTTGTACCCAGTCCTGAGCAGAGCCCTTGCCCTCTGCGCCGCGAACACGCACCACAAGTTATCCCCCTCTTCCTTTGTAGGTAGGTAGGTAAGTTCGTTTTGGCCCTGGTGGGACCAGTGTCCCCAGGGAGGGCAGCCCAAGCCCTGTCCTCACTCCAGCTATGACTGGTGGGATTTCCCCCCAGCCTGCTCAGCCCTATGGCTCTGAGGGCCTCCTTCCCTCTTGATAACGGCCTCTCTCTATCCTCTCTGGCCATAGGATAACCACCCCCCTCCTCCATGTCTTTGAACCGTGTCACAGGTATTTCCCTACCCACCCTGCCCCAGCTGCTGCGCCCTGCCGCTCGCCCACCAGCCCATGCGCACCCCTGCGGTCACTTGCGCTCGCAGCTCTCCCTGGAGCCACTGCTGCTGTTGCCACTGCCCGCTTCCACACGAGGGCCATGCCATTACTGTGGGCACTGGCAGCTGTGAGGCTGTGTCCTGGCCGTCCAGTCCGCTGGGCTGCGCTGCGTCGCGCTGGCTGTCTCTGCTGCTGGGGCTGCGGTGGCTGGGGGCGGGTTGGGGTCTGGCACACCACAGGTGAGTAGGGAAGGGGCCCATAGGCCCCTCCAGGTGAGTGTGTGGGAGATGCACAAGGAGATACAGCTCTCCCTCCTGTGCCCACCTGCTCCATCCCCTGCCTTTCTTCTTCCAGATCCAGAAGACGAAAGAAGGAAGTAACCAGCCCTTGTGCCCTGTCTCCCCCACCCTAATAGCAACGCATCTTCAGCCAAAGCTGAAGCACAGACCCTTCTTCTCCCTCAATTCTGTTTATAAACAAAGTTCCCCACCCCTCATCCCCTTCAACAATCTGCTCTCCCTCCGAACCTTGTAAATCCCCTTCCTGACCTCACGGGGCTTGCAGGGACAAGGCAACTGACTAGCTGACTGCTTATTTATTGAAAATAAATGACAGAAAAGTCTGGCCTTGCCTCCTTATATCCTGGGGCCTATTTTAGGTGCCTATGGACAAATACCTTAGTGTCATACAGTCCAGAAAGCAGCTGTGTGTCCCAGGGCCTCTGTGTGAGGAGCCCTCTGAATCCAACAGCTTCTAGCCATACGCTGGGTGTGCTAGAGAGTGGGACCAGATGCTGGCCTGAGGTGACAGGGTGGGAGAGCTGGATCCATGAGGGAGCATGGCAGCCTGAAAGCCGCAGGGCTCAGCCTGTACTTTGGTTCTGGAAGGAGGCTGGGACCCTTTCTAGGTATCTTCCCTGAGGGCAGGGCCAGCCACCCTGGGTGGAAGTAGTGGCCCTAGGGACATCACCATCCAGGTTTGCAGCTGATGGACTCCATTCTGAGACCTGTGGTCCATGCCTCACAGTTCTGGTAGAGAAAGGGGCAGCTCCCCTAGCAGGAAAGCTTCTTGCCTGGCCCCTCACGAGTCCTTAATGTCCCTAATGTCCCTGAGGGGTGCCTCGTCCAGGATGCTACGCACTTGTTCCAGAGTCTCTGCTTGGCGGATCCGCTCCAGGCGTACCTGTGTGGTTGAGTAGGAGATATGGAAAGCCCTGTGGAGGAAACAGTCCCTTCCTGACCAGCCAGCCCTCGAGTCAGCTCCATAGAATCAATATGTGTTTAGATGGGGTCAAGGGAAGGAATGAGTCCCAGGAGCTAGGCTTGAAGTCTGAACGTTGCTGGCCATTGCTGCGGCTGACAGCATGAATCTGTCATACAGCAGGGTATGCAAGAGAACATCCATGTTTTTGAGGAATAGCTCAGGGGGGAAAGACCATGCTAGACTTAGAAGAAGGCTCTATCCTAATTGGGGATTTTCCTCGTGAGACCCAGGACAAGTCACCTAGAGCCATACCAGCTAGATAGGAAAGGCTGGGTCATACCTGTAGGGCCTGGGACAGCCGTACAAAGTCCCTCTGCACCTGTTCACTGGTCTCCAGCTCAGCCTGTAGCCGTAGTGCCTTGGCTCTCTGTTCTGAGAGGAGATCTGTGAGCTGGGCCTGCAAGGACAAGATGTGGAATTGAGGCCTGACTCAGCTTGTCTAGATGAGAGGGTGGGTGTCCCACACTGGTGTCCCTTCAATACCACCAGACTCTGGCCTCCTCTGGCTCAAGCCAGATGGCTGCTGCAGGGCTTCCTGACACCTGGTCTGAGGGAGACATGAAGGGTGTGAGGGGAGCCACCCACACAGCTGTATTACTCAAGCCAGGCCACCGGGGTCACTCACCTTGTGTTGTTCTTGCTGGACCCGCTCTGTCTCTAATCTCAGGCTGCACAGGGAGGCTGGGAAGTCAAGGTGCAAGGAGACTGGAAGTCAGGCCTACATGGTCCCAGCTCCACTGTGGTAACCCTCTACAAGGCGCTGGCCCCTACTCACCCTCCAGCACATCTGTAGGAGTAAGAGAGAGAGGTCAAGGCTGGATCTCCGCTGCAACTCCTCCTGATGCCCATACCTGATCCAGGAGGCCCTGTGGCAGCTTGATGGTTTTCCCTTACCTGTCTCTTCTCGCTGCACCCTCAGCTGTCCCTCCAGACTGGCCTTGGCTGCTGTCTCCTCGTCCAGTGCCTCCCGAAGCTTCACAATTTCAATGCGCAGGCGCTCAGCCTCATGCTCCTGGGCCCGCTGCCTGGCCCGGGCCTGCTGCCTGGTGTGCCGCACCAGCAGATGTAGCTCCTGCAAGAGACACAGGGGCCTGCTGGGAGCAGGGCAGAAGGGGAGAACAGGAACCACTGGCCAGGTGGAGAGTGTGAAAAGGGGGAGGGAGAAGGGAGTTAAAACAGCAAACACCACAGTCAGAGAGGAAGGCAAGCTGTGGGTTTACAGGGGAATAAAGGAATGGGAGACTACAACTACCACATGATATAGAGGATTCTCAGGAGCAGTGTAGAAAGTTCCAGAATACCTATAAGCTTCCAAACAAGTTAAACTCTCCATTACGCATGTAATGAAAACTCCAGTAAGAAAGGGGTATGGAGGACTGGGGATGTGGCTCGGCTGATAGAGTGCTTCCTCGCAGGCATAAGGCCCCAGGGTTGATCTCCAGCACTGTAAAAACTGAGGACAGTGTAGGCGGTGGCCCACACTTTCAGTCCCAGCACTCAGGACTCAATGGCAGGTGGATCTCTGATTTCAAGGCAGGTCTGGTCTACAGAGTAAGTTCTAGGACACCCAGGGCTACACAAAGAAACTGTCTAAAAACAAGCAAACAAACAAACACCCCACACCAAAACAACCAACCAACCAAACACCTGAGGAGAGATGGTAGTGTGGGCCTGTAATCCCAGCACTCCTGAGGTGGAATCGGACAATCGGACATTTAATGAGTCCTGGGCATACGGGGCATTCCAAACTGCTTGGACTATAGGAAGCATCTCAACAAACCAAACCAACCAACCAAACAAGAAAAGGAAAGTGAGAAATCAAAGACACGGTCACACTGGAGTGGCTGTCGACGATAACCCTCAGGGTAGAAGAGGAACTAGGTGACCTACTAGTTAATGAACAGATTATTAATATATAAAACAACAGAGTCCATCACAGAGGACAGGTTCAAAGACTCTGAGGAACTCAATCTTCAGGACCCAATGCGCTGAGAAACAGCAAACAGCTGTGTGGCGAGCAAGCCCTACCTGAGATCCCACACTCAGGCCAGCCTGTCGCAGAGAGAGACCATGTCTCAAAAAAGTCAAGGGATCAAAATATGGTTCAAGTGCACAGTGCTTGTCCAGCATGTGAGGTACAGTGGCTATCCCGGCAGTGGGGACCGTATGGGCGGCGAGGGTGTAGTAAAAATGGCAAACATAACCACTGTCCCCTTCACTTTGGCCAGCACTTTTTAATTCTTTCTCTTCATGCCAATGAAGACATTATGGTTCTATTGATCAGACGAAGAAAGTAAGTATTAGCTACAGTTAATAAAGAGAAGCAGAGGTCTGTCCTCAGGTCTCCTTGGAGAGGAGACAACCACAGGCTGTTGACACGAGGCTTTTGGTGCGATTTACCTGTATGGAGTTTGGCAGGGCCTCGTCCTGGTCCTCCGCTGCTCTGAGCCCTGAAGGGGGAGGATGGCAGCTGCTCAGCCCTGAGCCCTTGATTTTCTTCATTCAGTCTTTTAACCTCTTGGCTCAGGCACTTGTGAGAAGTGGCCAGTTCTGCCTAAGAAGAGTCCAAAGCACAAGGCAATTAGATGGATGGGTGTCTCTAGTCGCAGAGGCTATCCCCAAGTCCCATGGCTAGCTAGACTGACATCTAGAAAGCCCTGGCCTCCTGACCTGCTGAGAAAAAAAAAAAAAAAAAAACCAAAAAAAACACTTTTTTTTTGAGGTGGGATTTCTTTGTGTAGCCCTGGCTGTCCTGGAACTCACTCTGTAGACCAGGCCGGCCTCGAACTCAGAAATCCACCTGCCTCTGCCTCCCAAGTGCTGGGATTAAAGGCATGCGCCATCACTGTCCGGCTGATGGCATATTTTTTTTAAAGACTTGTTTCATGTTCATGAGTGTTTGCCTGTATGTATGTACGTGTATCCCAACATCACATGTGTGCCTGGTGCTCACGGAGGCAGGAAGGGGATGTCAGAGCTCTTGGAACTGTAGTTACAGATGGTTGTGAGCTGCCACATGGGTGCTGAGAACTAAACCTGGGTCCTGTGAAAAGAGCAGCCAGTGCTTTTAGATACTTGGTCATCTCTCCAGCTGCACTCCCCAACCTCTTACACCCCTGCTTTGAGCCAGAGTCTCACTGGGTGGCCCTGGCTGGCCTGAAAGGGATCTTCTGAGTTCAGCCTTCTTAGTGCTGGGGCAGGTAGGTAGGTGCTACCTCTGGCAGCAACACATCTTTTTTTTTTTCTTTTAAGATTTATTTATTTAATATATATATGAGTACACTGTATGGTATCATCAGACACACCAGAAGAGCTCATTGGATCCCATTACAGATGGTTTTAAGCCACCATGTGGTTGCAGGGAATTGAACTTGGGACCTCTGGAAGATTAGTCAGTGCTCTTAACCACCAAGCTACCTCTTAGCCCAGCAACACATCTTTTGTTTTTGTTTTTTAAGCCCAGGCCTCAAACCCATTGGGTAGTCAATGATGACTTTAAACAACTTTTTTTTTTTAATTTTTAAAAAAAGTTTTTAAATTTACAAGTATAAGCATGAATGTTTGCCTGCATGTAGTATGTGCACCATATGTGTATTGGCGCCTGAGGAAGCCACAAGAGGGCACTGGATCCCCTGAAACTGGAGTTACAGATAGATGTGAGCTACCACTAAAGTACTCCCTGGGAACTGCACTCGGGTTACATGTCAGAAGAGGGCATCAGATCTCATTACAGATGGTTGTGAGCCACCATGTGGTTGCTGGGAATTGAACTCTGGACCTCTGGAAGAGCAGTCAGTGCTCTTAACTGCTGAGCTGTCTCACCAGTTCCCAGCAAATGGTCTATTTTTCCATATTTCTTTGAGCTATTTCTCCAGGCCCTTCTGCCTTCCCCTCCTCCTGAGTGCTGGGATTACAGGCATGTGCCGCCATGCCTGGTCAGTTAATAAGGTGCTGGAGATTGAACCCAGGGCTTTATGAATGCCAGGCAAGTGCAGTTCTGCAATGTGTTTTTAAAATATATTTTATTATGTGTGTATGTGTGTGGGCACCCATGCACTATGGTGTGTGTGTTTACTGTGTAATGTATCACCTTGCTATAGTCCAAGTTAACCTCAAGCTCATAAGCCTCCTGTTTCAAACTCCTGCGCACTGGGCTCACACCTGACTTTAAATGTTCACGTGTGCACACACAAGCATGTGTGGAGGTCAGAGGACAACCTGCCAAGTCAGTTCTCTTCTTCCACATGGGTCCTGGAGATCGAACTCAGGTGTCAGGCTTGGTGGCAAGCGCTCTTACCCACCTGAGCCAGCTTGCTTGCCCCTGAAACATGCTTTTTAAGTGCTTTAAAACTGGGAGGCAATAGACACATTTCCAGATCTCTGACTTCTCTTTAAAATCAGATCACCTGACCACAGCCTCACACACTCTGGAGTGGGACTGCTCAGTGTCCATCTGCTTTCAGCTCTTCTGAGTCCACAGACTAGACTCAGTAGCTCAGTTCCTAGGCAGTGGGGAGCATACTTCAAGGCTGTGGGGTTAGTTAAAGATTACACAGCTCTGCCCAGTCAGGCCACCCCCAAAATCTTCACTCACCTAGTGAGAGCAGCTAGATGGGGGTGGGGGAAGGCAGGACTGATATCCTGACTTTCCATGCCCTCTGGGCCCCTAGTGGTCCTGACCCTTCCTCTTACCCCAGGCATACTCACCATCTGCAGCTGCACACGCTCTTGGGCCTGGCTCACAGTTCCTTGTAGAGTTCGGAGCAGCTGCTCTGAGTTCTGGACCTGGGCCAGGAGCACCTGCATCTGAGGAGGAAAGAAGGCGAAAGGAGAGGGATGCAGCTGGAGGCCTGGGGATGCTGCGGGCTGGGCTGGCACTGAGGATGAACTCACCTGCTTGGCACAGTCCTCGTTGCTCCGCCTCAGTCCCTCCTGCAGCTCATCCCGCTCTTGGCTGACTCTTTCCAGTTCTTTCTGCAGCTGCCGACCCTGCCAGACCCAGACCTCACTGACTTTTCCGCTTTGCTGGCAGGGATCATACCTCCTCTTCTTCCTACCCATCCCCAGGAGGTCCTGCTGCTCCTCCAGGGCGGAAAGATGGAGAGATACATTTTACTTCTCTCCATCTCTGCTGCTATCTGGTGAGGTTTTGTCTTTTACTATGTATTGTGATGCTAAGTGTGGACCCCCAAGACCTGGAGTCTGCCCTAAACCTAAGTGACCCTGCCCCCGAATTATTTCTGATTGGTGAATAAAGATGCCAACAGCCAATAGCTGGGCAGAAGAGACATAGGTGGGGTTTAGGTTTCCCAGGTTTGGGGTCTGAGAAGAACCACAGGGAGAAAGAAGAAGGTGCAGGAGGAAGAAGGAGAAGCCACCATGGGTGAGGTGAGCCATAAAATCATGGCCCCGAGGGTTGGTCAACTGGAGTTAGAGCAGCCCAGATGAGTAAGCAGTAAGTTATTACTCGGGGTTACAGACTGAAAAGTAGATTCTAATAGCATAGAGGGTAGGTAACCACCCAGCTCTTGTGCTTTGTAAGGCTTATTGTAAATAAGAAAGTTGTATGTGTCTTTTATCTGGGAACTAAAGGATCAAAGGCAGGGTAGAAACCCCAGGGTCAGGATTAAATAATTTCTACAGCAGTTATCTTCTGGGCTAGTTGCAATCCATTACTCCCCCAACCCTCTGCTGGGGACTGAATTCAGGGTCTTGCACAGGCTAGGCAAGTGCCACTGAGCCACATCCCCACCCCCTTTCAGTTTTGTTCTTGACATTTCTCACCATAACTATCTTCTACAGCACCCCATGCATGCCCTTCCCAAGTTCCTTTGCTGGGAGGGGACCTTCCTCCCTCCTGCCAGCCTCTCCACTGTAGCTTTAGTGCAAGCGCACATGTATCCAGCGAGGCAGGAATGTCCACGGGCCCTAGCCCAATCCACTCACCTCTACCTGCAGTTGCTCCCACTGGCTATCTGGAACAAGCTGGTACCCAGGAGGGGGAAGGTAGATGCCCTCAGGGACCAGAGTGCCAGTAGACACCAGAGAAGCTGTCTCTTCCTGCTCAGGGCTGAGGCCTTGGGGGCCTCGCAGGGAGGCACTACTGGCGGCCCCACCGAGGGAGAAGGAAGAGATGGAGGCACTGTCATCACAGTTGTGGGCAAAGGCCTCGGCGGCTGGGCCTGCGTCTCCACTTGGCTCCTCCAAGGGTTCCAGTGGGGGTGAGGGATTCCTTGATAGCGGAAGCAACTCTGTGGAGCCATGCAGGGAGGCGGGCTGCCTTGGTCGTCTCTAGGGAAAATTGCAGGGAAGAAGCTGGGGGCCAATGTCCCTGGCACCCCTCCTTCCCTCAGCACCTCTGGCTACCCCTCACCTGGATCTCTTGGATCAGCTCTTCCGCCCTCAGCAGCTTCACCTTCAGCTCTGCAATCTCCTGTTCCATGGGCAACACAATCTCCCGAAGCTTTTCTGAATCTTCATGAGCCTGTAGGGATGGGGGGTTGGGAAGCTGACAGCCCCTCCATCATGAGTGACAGCCACTAACTGTTCTCATCCTCCCTGAAGGTTACACCCACCCATTCAAGACTCCAGAACACACGCACTCTAAGTGCTTCCAGGGAAAGGAGCCAAGGCCAGGACTAGCTTCCTCTTGTCCTCTTATTCTTCGTAAAATTCCACCCCAACATCCATTGCTTAAAAAGTTCTCACTCATTCTTTGAGAATTTCATAAATGTACAGAGGTGTTTTGGGCAAGTCCACCCCAGTTCCTCCCTGGCCTCAATATGTATCTTTTTATATCATAGGACCTCAGATTTCTTTTTACTGGGCACAGTTGAAAATGGTTTCAGTTTCCAATACCATCTACACCTCTCAGCTGCTCTGAAACTAAGAGTGATCACATAACTTAGTTCTAGCTAATGAGATGTAAACACGTGACCAATTTACAGACCATCTCCTTATACGAAGGTGTGTCTTTCTTTATACCATCTTGCTGGCTGGAATGTGGAAATGATTCCTGGACATTCAAGCAATCATCTTGGACCATGAGGCAACCTACTGGCTACAGTCAAACAGCAATACAGGAGCTTAAATTTCTCTTCTTCTTTTTTTTTTTTAAATTTAAATTTTCTATCTTATGTATATGCATGTTTGGCTGGCATATATACACACACTGCGTGCATATTTGGTGCCCTCAGAAGGCAGAAGGGGGCAGCTGATCCTCTGGAACTACAGTGACAGACAGTTGTGAGCCACCAAGTAAGTGCAGGGAACTGAACCTGGATCCTCTGGAAAAAGTAACAAGTGTTCTTAGCCACTAAGTCATCTCTGCAGTCCCAGAAGCCTGGGTTTTCAATGACTTGCTCAACTGCTCTGTCACTCTGGACTTTAAAGAAGAAGGGAAAACAACAACAACAACAACAACAAAAAACCCAACTTCCTATCTCATTTAAACCACTGCTGATTTAGATTTCTAATCCCATGTAGTCAGTACCTGACAAGCTTTCCCCTTTTCCCACCCAATCATAAGGCTTGGCTGATACAACTTCCCTTTCTCCTGTCCTAATCGTAAAAAACCCCTAACCAGGTCTTGGTTGTCTCCTTCCAAGCTTGGGATCCTGCATGGGGTCAGTAAAAAAAAGTAAAAACAAAACAAAAAGTGGTCCTGCCCCTGCCACCTCTCTAGGCAACAGCCAGTCATGCTTCATCTGTTATCATCTATCTCAACCGATTCCATTTCAACCTCTTGAATTCCTCCAAACTCTCCTTAGAAAAACCAAGTTAACATTCCATGTGTCACAGAAAGGATAAGCCATCTGAAGTCCTGGGACACACATGCTGTGCACAGGCAAAATACACAGCCCAGCAGAGTGCGGGACAACCAGCATCAAAACCTGCAAACAGCACCTTCTAGTGGAAGCTGCACGGCAAAGCCTTCCTTTCCTGGCCCTGGTTTTGTTTTGATTTTTGAGGTAGGATCTCACATCCCAAGCTGGCCTTGAACTTGGGTTTCTGATCCTCCTTCCTCCACAATGCTCCAAGTACAGGTATGTGACACCATGCCCAGTTTTATCCAGTGCTGGGATTGAACCAGGGCTTCGTACATGCTAGTCAACCTCTCTAGCTACTGAATCACAGTCCTAGCCCCAGGCTCCTGTTGGATCTCTGTTTTCATAGGCAGGAAATTTACTCTACCTATTGTTTCCTTGGGTTCTAATTAAATACCTACCTCTCAGAGCTTCTGTGAGATCAAATAAGGTAAGAACATATGCTGCTAATAAGAGGAAACATATGGAAATATATGCACCCTAGAATTTAATTCTTTTATTGTCTTTGAAATGGGGGTATTACTACGTACCCTTAGGCTAGCCTTAAACTCATAATAATTCTTCTGCCCAGATTTCCCAGTGCTGGGATTATAGATATGCACCACAATGTGCAGGTATTAAAAAAAAAAAAAAAAAAAGTGCTTGCCTAGGACACATGAAAAAAAATAGGCTTGCATTTTTACATGCATGTATACACACACACACACGCTCACAAATTTTTCCAGGTTTCTAGCTGGCTATAGATGTGCACTCCTATAAATACCAGCACTCAGGAGCTAAAGCAGGAGGCCTTTGCCAAGTTTAAAGCCAGCCTCAACTACATAGCAAGATCCTGTCTCAATGAGAAGGGGGCAGGGGAGGAATGGGGCAGAGACAGAGAGAGAAACACTAAGGGTCTTACTATGTTATTCAGGCTGTCTTGAAGCCCTAGTCTCAAGCTATCCTCCTGCCTCAGCTTCTCAAATAGCTGGGACTACCAGTACCTGTCATGACGGCACCCAGCTTCCTATTGTGATTAATGAGTGTTAAGAAAGCCTTATACCAAAAAAAAAAAAAAAAAAAAAAAAAAAAAAAAAGAAAGCCTTATACCACAGAGGTAGAGAACGAGACAGTTTACACTAGTGAGCACTCAGCACAGTGTCTAGCACAGAAAGGGTTACTTTCCTTCCTCTGCATGACTGACCTTGTTTCTAGAGGTAAATAAACTTAGTCGCTTCTAGCAAGGATCCTGCTAAGCTCTTAACAATGGGGAGGCTCTGTGTTCTACCCAGAATCATTACTGTGTCCAATGACAGGCTATGAGACGACAATCACTATCATTTCAAACCCCAGGGATAGATAGGGCAGGCCATCCCACCCCAACCTTTTCCATTTGCTTCTCCAAGGAGTCCAAAGGGTGTGCCCGGGCCAGCAGCTGTTTGAGGTGGCCCAGCTCTCGCTCCTTTTCCTCAGAGTCCTGTTGCTGCTGCTGCTGCTCCTGTTTCAGGGCTGCAATCTGGGTCTCGTAGCTGCTGATGGAGTCTGTGGGCAGGAAGGGTGGGTACTTGGTGTCTGTTCTTTCCAAAGTGACCAACTGCAGTAGTTACCATGGTGAGCTCCAGGCAGGACCTCGGCACCTCTTGCACTAGGGTCCTCAGTAGCAAAAGGGAGGGCATGACTCTGAGTGTTTGACGATGAAATAAGAGGACATATGGAAGATGTCGAGCATCTGGCATACAACAAGGACCAACTGGACAATATGTTGTTCAGATATACCCCAACTGAAGAACTGACCACAAGATATTTTTACTAAAAACAGGCAAGTATAAGGTCCTGCTATTATATTTTTTTAAATCTTTGTTTGTTTGGTTTGGGTTTTGTTTTTTGGTATATCCTGGATGCCCTGGAACTTTGCTCTGCAGACCAAGGTGGCCTGCTGAATACTGGGATTAAAGATGTGAGCAACCACTGCCCGAGGCCTTGTTATTAGTAAAAACAAAGGAAGCAATACATCATAAGGGCCAAGAACAAAAACAGAATCCACTTTGTCCAAGCACAACAAACACAAAACAAACTAAGGTTCCCCACAACCCAAGTAGAAAAAGAGTCCCTTAGCAGGAGGTCTTTCAGGTGTGTGCAGGAGAGAAAACTGAAAGCGCTCCTTTCAAATCACCCGTAACACATTCACTCAAACATGAGTCCTCTACGTTGCTAGGAGGTAACCTCGACAAAGAAAGTGACCATTATGGTTAGCCTTGGCATGGGAGAAACCAAGGACAGGCTGAATACCTTGTGACACAGCCTGAAGTTTGGAGTGAATGGGAGAGCTGACTAAAATATGCTTTGTAAGATAGTCAAGTTGGGCAGACTGGTCACTCACAGTTTCCAAATAGCCAACATCTGTTGATGGATAGTATCTAGGATCCCCAAATGCCTACTCCCCTCTCTCAGAACAGTGTGATATTCTACTTGATTTTATGGCTAAAACAAGACCTAGACCCTAAGACATGTCGACTACAGTTCAAGGCCTTGCTTACGCAGCCTATGACAGGAACTGCAGACACTGGTTGCAGTATGAGCTAGATTTTTTTTTTTTTTTTGAGACATGGCTTCTCTGTACAGGTCTGGTTGTCCTGGAGCTTGCTCTCTAGACCAGGCTGCCTCTGCCTCCTGAGTGCTGTGACCAATGGTGTGTACTGCCACCATCCAGCAAGCTACAATTCTTGTTATGGTTGCTGTCACTTTCTCTGTGACTTACACAGGGGTATATCGTACAATTGAAGAATCAATTGTGGTAGCAGAAAGCCAGCCTCCAGTACTCAGGAGGCAGAGGCAGGGGGATTTCTGTGAGCCAATTCCAGGACAGCTAGGGCTACGTAGAGAGACCCTGCCTCAAAAACAAAACAAAACAAAAAATTATGGTAGGCCTGTCACTTCAGTGCCTGGGAGTCTGCAGCGGGAAGATTACAGAACTGAGGTTCGATTGTGCTACACTGGGGGGGGGGGGGGGGGACCTGGTATCAAGCAAACCAAACTAAACTAAGGGAAAAATACCACAAATGTAGGGCTGGGAGCTGGCCCAGATGGTAAGTGCTCACCTTGTGCAAATCCCAGGCACCATATTAAAAAACCAAGCTCAGAAGCTGCTTCTCCAGAGAACTCAGGATTCGATTTCTAACATCCACATAGCTGCTCACAACCACCTATAATTCAAGTTCCAAAGGATCCAACACCCTTTGTGACCTCTGCAGGCACAGACACACGTTCAGGCAAAACACCCAGACATATAAACTACAAATAAAGGTTAAAACAAACATGCACAACAGCATGTGCCTGTAGTCCCAGGGGTGAGGAGGCACACGCAGGCTTGTTCGCCAGTCAGCCTAGCTCAATGCTGAGCTCCAGACTCAGTAAGAGACCCTGTCACACATACATACATGCATGCATGCATACATACATACATATGTAAGGTAGGGAGCAACTAAGGAAGACACCTTACACTGGCCTCAGACTTTCACATGGAAGTGAGTGTGTGTGTGTGTATGCGTGCGTGTGCACACAGGCACACACGCACACACAACTTGTATAAATACATACAGAAAAAAATGGAAAAATCTGATCTGCAGAAACACAAATTGCCCAGTTATTTGTATAAAGGCTGAAGATCTAGTATCTATTCCTATTAATATGTCTGGAATAATCAATATTCGATAATAGTGACATCTCTGTAGATACAGTGATTACTCAGACAGGCCCACCACCTGGCACTCACAGCTCAGTGAGGATAGTCATGCCAACAGTAGGGGTGTGGGGTGAGAGGGCCCACTACTCAGCTGTGGATCCCAGAGGATGGAGTGGGGTGTCCCGTGGACTGGCCAGGACAGGTGCTGGCTAGAGAGAAGAAGGGAAGACAGCAACAGTCAGCATGGCTGATGAGTCTGGGCATGCTGGCACATCAGAAGAGCCAAGTATAAGGGTGCTCAAGGATGAGGGAAAGGCGGAAAAGTGACAGACAGCATATGGCTCTCAAGGCACCAAACTCATACATCTGGAAATTAAGTCACCAATTAGTGGCAGGTGGAGGTGAGTTAAGTAGACATTAACTTTTTTATTTTCTCAGTACTTATTCATTGTTTGCTTGCTGTTTGTTTTCAAGCAGGCCTGGAACTTGAGATCCTTCTGCCTCCGAAGTGCTGGAATTATAGGTATGCAATACCATGCCTGGCCAATATTTGGGGTATTTTTGCTTGGTTGGTTGGTTTTTGGAAACAGGGTCTGTGTAGCCCTGGCTGGCCTGGAATTCACAGACACCCCCTTGCCTCTACTGCCCAAGTACTTAAAGAAGTGCACCACCATGTCCACTTCAGTGACTTATTTTGGATGTATTAATGCCTGGTAAGATGGCCCAGTAGAGCCGGGCGGTGGTGGCGCACGCCTTTAATCCCAGCACTTGGGAGGCAGAGACAGGCGGATTTCTGAGTTCGAGGTCAGCCTGGTCTACAGAGTGAGTTCCAGGACAGCCCAAGCTACACAGAGAAACCCTGTCTTGAAAAACCAAAAAAAAAAAAAAAAAAAAAAGATGGCCCAGTAGATAAAGATGCTTGCTGCCAAGACCAATAATCTGAGTTCCATCTCTAGGACCCATTCAGTAAAAGGAACCCCCACAAGTTGTCCTCTGTCAGGGACACACACACACACACTAAATATAATAAAATTTAAAAAATTATTCTATTTCTGCTAGAGAGTGTTAGTGCAGGCCTTTAATCCTAGCATTCTGGAGGCAGAGGCAGGCAGATCTCTGAATTCCAGGCTAGCCTAGTCTCCAGATGGAGTTCCAGGATACAGAGAATCCCTGTCTGGAAAAGGCAAAACAAAACAAAAAAATCTCTCTCTCTCTCTCTCTCTCTCTCTCTCTCCCCTCTCTCTCTTTCACACACACACACACACACACGCGCGCGCACACACAAACTCAAGAAGAAGAAACACAGACCTGGAACTCAAGAAGAAAAGGAGGTGGAGGAGGAAGAGGAGGAAGAGGAAGAAGAAGAGGAGGGGGAAGAAGTAGTTCTTTGCATACAGAGTATGAGGCCAGTCTGGGCCATGTCTCAAAAGAAAGAAAAAAAAAAAGCTTAGTTTATAGAGCATTTAGTTCTGTTTCTGGCATATGGTAAGTGTTTAATAAAGAGCAGTCACTGTTACAACTTAGGATATTCCTTTTTCTTTTGTGTGTGCACACTCACATAACCCAGAGGTCAGTATTCCGTGTTTTTCTTATTTGCTCCATCTTATTGACTTTGGAGCTCTCCATTTTGGCTAGCCAGCAAGCTGTTGGGGATATGTCAATCTCCAGCCTTCAGAGCTGGGATTACAGATAAACTGCCACACCTGGTAGGATGGGGAAGGGAATTTTAGGCAGCTTACTATGGAACCAACGGTCAAGAGTAGACCACAGAGGGAGATCTGCGAGGGCTGGGGCAGCAGTCCAATAGAGCTAGTCATAAGCTGGGCAGTGGTGGCGTACGCCTTTAATCCCAGCACTTGGGAGGCAGAGGCAGGAGGGTTTCTGAGTTCAAGGCCAGCCTGGGTCATAAAAATACTACTGCCAGGACACAGAGTAAGGGCAGGTCTGCCATTCTTAAGGAGACTCTGACTTCTGCCCAAAGGAAAAGGGACAGAGAACAGGACCACTGGGACCAAGAAAGCTGGTGTCTACCAATCCACAGAGGCCATGAGCCAAAGGGAGAGAAGGAAGGAGATGCATGTATCTGTGTAGGGTGCTGTAGGGGAGCCTGGGAAGGAAGGAAACCACAGGACTAAGGTCAGAGAGAACGGGCTGAGTTTCCAGCCTCGAGGCCCAGACGAAGATGAGGCTGGTTCAGGGAAATGAGAAGTTTCTGGCTTATACTCAGGGCTGATCTGAAGTCAGTAAGAACAAGAAATGACACCCATGAGGGAATGGGTAAAGATGATTGCTACACATAGCTGTGACTGACAAGTTGCTGACAACACTTGTGGTGTTTCTCTGCAAAATAGAAAGGGGTATTTAGATTCTGGGACACAGTCTTTTCTCTGTTGAGCTATCTGAAGCTCATTTGAAGCCTTCTGCATCCTGCATTCCCTGTTAGAGGGATGCAGGAAGACAGACTGTAAGGTGGGTGTGTTGGGAGCGGGTTCCTCACCTTTCAGGATGGCCTGCAGGAAGCCACCTCCTCTTGGCACTGTCTCTGCACTGCAGCCACTGCCTCCGCCTTGGTGCTCTCGCTCACCTCAGCTACAGCCTTCATGGTTTCCATTTCTGCCAGTGCACCGGCCAGTTCGGCACGAAGCCGACTGAGCTCACTTGACTCGGATGCATCCTTTTGCTCCTCTTGGGCTGGGATCCACCGCTGTTGAGGGGACAGTGACCAAGATTTCTTCCCACAGTTCGCCAGTCTCCTAACACATCAGGCCATCCAGCAGTCCAGTAACCCAGTCCCAGAGTCCATCTGCATGGGCCTCATCCTACTCACCTGGCCCTGCCCCTCACCGAGTCCCAACTAACTTGGCGCGACTGAGAAATCCCTTCCAATGGCCCCGCCTCGCCCCCTTACCTGGCCAACCCACAGACCACGCCCACCACCTAGACCACGCCCACCCCGGTGGGCGCTGCGCCCCGCCCCCTTCCCAAGCCTTCGCGCTGGGCCGACTGCCGCCAGCAGTCGCGTTCGGTTCCGCCTCCAGCCCCTACTCCCCACGTGCACGGAGGCGCACCCATCCCTGGCCGCCCGTGCCGCTGGTTCTCACCTAGGGCTGCTGGCGCAGCTGCCATCGTCTCAGTCCAAACGGCGGATTCCCGCACTCACTGGTGATGGCACTCCCGCTTCCGGGTCCGCTCGGCTGTTTCCGGATCCGCTCGGCTGTTTCCGGATCGGGTCTGCAGGGGCCGCGAGGGTTGGGGGGGCGGTATGGTCAAGAGACGCCGAATGCGTTCGAGTGGACGCCGGGCTTGGGTCCCCCTTTCTTGCGGCCGCGTGGCACCGCCCCGCGCCCCCTCTTTCCTTGGAAGCTCCGAGGGCTTCGGGTCTGTGGTGGTCTTCTCTGGTGCCTGAGAGTCTTCTGAGGCTCCTCTCGAGGCCACCTCTTGGAACGCCTGGCCTTAGTCCTGGAGGACGCGGCGCGCGGCCTCCCCCTTCCCTCCGCCCTGCCGCCCTTCCGCCATAACCCGGCTCGCGTTACAGCAAAGTGCTGCCCAGCCCGCCCAGCATCTACGCCCCGCGGGCCAGGGCTGGGTTGGCGTACTGAAGCCTGGCGCAGTCAGTGGCAGAGGTGCGAAACCTACGTGTCTCCACCCCCATTTTTACACGGCTTCCTGAAAATCTCTTTCTCCACTCCCAGGGCTGTAAATCTTTCAGCCTGGTCTGGGTCAATCTCTCATTATGTTTGACCTCTCGCTTTGGAGGGTCACAGCAGTTCAAACAAGTACAGAGCCTGGGTCCTCCTACCTCCAGAACCGGTTTTCTATAAAAGACGTTTGAACCTGGAAGTCCTTGATTCTTTGTGATCTTCTTGGGATGCACACCAATGTACTTATACCAGGGTGCATTCCTCATTTCTCAAGCACTAACACCTAGTCGTAGTACCCACCACTCTTGAACTAGCAAGATAACCCTCATCTCCTCCTCCTGTCTACTGGTGGGCTGTCAGTATTACAAAGAGCCCACCACAGGTAATCACCCAGACAGCCTGTGGTGATTTGAATATGCTTGGCCCAGGGAGTGGCACTATTTGGAGGTGTGTCTTTGTTGGAGTAAGTATGGCCTTGTTGAAGGAAGTGTGTCACTGGAAGCTAGTCTTCTCCTGTTTGCCTTCGGAACAAGATGTTGAACTCTCTGGGGCTGGAGAGATGGCTCAGTGGTTAAGAGCACTGACGGCTTTTTCAGAAGTCCTGAGTTCAATTCCCAGCAAGTGGGAATGAACTTGGTGGTTCACAACCATCTGTAATGGGATCTGATGTACTCTTCTGTGTGTCTGAAGAGGGCAATGGTGTACTCATACACATAAAACAAATACATCTTTTTTATTTAAAAAGAAAATATGTTGAACTCTTAGCTCTTTCTGCACCATGCCTTCCTGGATGCAGACATGCTCCCACCTTGAAAATCTCATGAAAGAGATTTATTGAAAGGTCCAGGGTGTGGAGGGACAAATCATTGTCTGCTGGCTGTTTGATATTTTTGTTTTGGGTGATTTTCAGGGCTTCCAGATTGAGGATTGGTGGATTTCAGGTTATGACCTGGAGCTCGGGTTGGGGTTTTCTGTTCAGATGGTGTTGTGGGAACAGGGAATGATGCGTTTTCCTGCTTAGGGATTGTGGCTTTTTTTTTTTTTTTTTCCACTCCTTTTTTTTTTCCTGCATCCAGCCTATGGGTTAGGGTAGAAAGTCCTTCCTGCCACAGACTGCTTTTGCTGTGGTGCATCTCTGTGGGGCTGCTGGCGAGGCTGAGGGGAGGTGCTGCCACTCTGGACACTCCCACAGTGATGTTTCAGGAAAGCTGTGACTGAGGCAGGAAAGTGTGTTGTCACCGTGGACAGCTCCTGCCAAGGGGTGGGGTATGGGAGGAGATGCATCCCTATGGACAGCTCCTGTGATGACTGCAGGCTGAGAAGTGCCCTCCCTGCCGCCATTTTATCGTGCTGGGCTGACTGCCCGCTCTGACATCTTGTAAGGGACGACATTGTGGGATAAGAAAGTATTTGGTGTGAAAGCCAAGGGACCATAGTTTACACTTCAGCACCCATCATACAAGCAATGTAAGTTGATAGTGCTCTACATAAGCGATGGGAGGAGAGCAGCGATTTCCCTTAGTTACAGGCTAGCCTGTAGAGAATTTTAGTCCAGCAACTGGCTGCTCTGGGCAAGGATCACATCCAAGACCTAGTGTTAAGTTTATTCTTGTTTTTTTCTTTGGATATTCCATCGCGACTTTGTGTGTATGTGTATGTGGTTTCTTCATGGATTCTTCTCCTAACTGTCTCCTTGCAATATCTTCTATGCTCTGCTGTGCTTCTCCTGTCTCAGCTGTCACCAACTGTCTTCTCACTTAGCTCTCTGATCCCATTTTTCTGCCTACTCGAACCTTTTCTCTGCTATTCCTGAATCCTATTCCTGAATCCTACTCCCAGATCTCAGCCCTGCTGGATTTTTGTAACCTCTCCTGTTCCCAGAATTCTAAGAGGTAACCGACACTGAAGGGCATAGGATCCTTTAAAGGATCGGACACACAAAATAAATCATGATACACCTAGGTCTATGTGATCTGGCTGGAGTGACACACCTTTAATCCCTCTGGCTGGAATACAGACATCCCCTTAGTATACACCTTTAATCCCTAACAGTGTAGAGAAGGTTTGTAGAAGGGGGCAGCCATGTTTGAAAGTGACATCTAATTGAGAGGCAAAGTGATGATGAATCAGAGAAAGATCTGGCAGAATGAGTCAAGAGATAGGATATGTCCAACTCTCACCAGAACAGCACAGGAAAGAGAGGCTACTTAAGATCAGTGCAAAGAGAGCAAAGAGTTGAATTAGTTCTGTGAATGCAGTTGAGTTCAGTTCAGTTGAATGTAGTTGAGTTTGTGCAGTTCCATTCAGTTTGTGTGGTCAGTGAAGTTTAGTTTGTGGAATTCAGAGACAGTTTTTCCAAGTAGAGCAATTAAGTCAGAAACCAAGAGAAACCAGATTGAATCAGTAAGACTGTACAAAGGCTAGAAGCTTCCCAAGTCTAGGCCCAGGGATAGTTAGAACAGAGACAGAAACGATCTGGCTCAGCCCAAGCAGTATATAGACACAGCTTGGTATGGCTCTCATCTCATCCCTTCATCTGAGGAGATAAAGGTTACTTTTACAAGCCTGGTCTACATTACAAGTATTCCAGGCCAGCCAGAGCTACATAGTACATCACTGTTTCAAAAATAAACAAGCTGGGGGGTGGTGGCACATGCCTTTAATCCCAGCACTTGGGAGGCAGAGGCAGGCGGATTTCTGAATTTCAAGACAGCCTGGTCTACAAAGTGAGTTCCAGGACAGCCAGGACTACACAGAGAAACCCTGTCTCGAAAAAAACAAACAAACAAATTAATCAATTAAAAATATTAAAAAAAAATAAAACCATTAGTTTCCTTTTAAAGAAAATATGTCAGCAGTTACAGTGTTGTAGGAATGTAAGATCCCACTTGGAAAGCTGAAGCAGAAGAACTGGAAGTTCTGACCTAGCCTTAGTTATATAGCAAGACCCTGCCTCAAAAACAATCCCCCTTCCAAACCCAAATGCTTTGTAGTTCAGGTCTGTAATTCTAGGACCTGGAAGACAGTGACAGGAGGATCAAGATTCTAAGGGCATCATTACCAACATAGGGAGTTTGAGGACAGCCTGAGTTACATAAGACTCTAAAAAAAAAAATTAGAAAAAAGAAAAAAGAAATAAAAAACTTAACAAACAAACAAACAGCAACAAAAACAGTCTTTTGGCTTATTTCTACAATCTAAGCACTTGGTAGATGGAGGCAGGAGGATTGCTGTGTTTGAAGCTATCTTGGGCTATATAGTGAGTTCTAAAACAGCCTGGGCTATAGGATAAAACCCTATGTAAAAAAAACTAAGACCTCTACCACCACCAAAACCAAACAAAACTCACAACTATGTCAATGAAGAATTAAGCCTAGCACTTGGGAGGTAGAGAGACAGGACGATCCAGTAGTTCAAGGTCACCCTCAGCAAAATAGAAAGTTTGAGGCCAACATGAACTGCATGAGACTGTATTTTAAAAACAATACAAGAGGGAAACAGTTGGGCTGTGTTCATCACTTCCTTCTGGCCTCCAATTCCATTCTCTCAGTCTCAGCCCCAGCTCTGTAGCAGACTAACTGTTGTGGCTTTTCCTAACTCTCTGTCCCCATTGCCAGAAGAATAAACAGATCCTGGTGGAAAACCCTGGTTTCCTCCTTCCTGTGGACCCACTAAAAACCCCCACCTCCTAGCCCATCCCCATTCATAAGTGTCAGCTCCTAATACATAAAAATACATTTTACCTGAATCCCCCAGTGACCACACCTAGCCAGATCCCAGAAAAATTCCCTACTAGCAACAAGATAGATACACAACCTTCTAAGAACCAGAGGGAGCAATAGAAACCAAGGAATAAAATAACCACCCAGCAAAGACAAGACCAGATATCAGTGTCTAGAATTACAGTTCTCTCAAGTCTAAATGCCTAGACATGATCATAAAAACACAGTAACACCCAGGCAATCTGTCTCCACTAGAGCCCAGCAGCCCTACCACAGTGGGTCCAGAAAATGGCAGCATAACTGAAGTACAAGAGAAAGACCTTACAGTAGCCTTTATGAGTATGCTGGAGATTCTCAAAGAAGAAATTCATAAATCCCTTAAAGAAACCTGTGAAAACACAACAAACCGTGGAAGGAAACAAACAAAATAGTTCAAGAGTTGAAAGTGGAAGTGCAATCAATAAAGAAAACTCAAACTCAGGGAAATCAGGAAATGAAAATGTAGGGGGTTGAACAGGAAAGCTTCACTGACATAATACAAGAGATGGAAGAGACAGTTGTTAGACTGGAACCCCTGCTCATCCCCTGAACAAGCTGAGAAACCCCATCTGTCTTCCTTCCCTCCAACCCCACCCACACAGAGGAAATGCCCTCCTCTGCTTGGAAAACTACTTTGGGCTAACATGTCTGTATTTCTGCCAACCCACCCAAGAGTGCCCACCAGGGCTCAGTTTTGACCATGTATGGACACAATCCCAGTTCCTAGCTGGCACATCATCACTCCTTGCCTAAACTCTATAAAACCCCCTTGCTTTAGCCCAGATGTGTGATGTCTGTCACTGATCTCCACCTGTAAGATCAGATAAGCCACCAAGAACTGCCTCCTAATAAACCTGCCTTTATCTACTTTTAATCTGGTCTAATTTGGTCTATATCATCTGCATCATGAGGGAGAGAAAGTACCTATCAAAATTCTTAGGCATTAAAGAAATGATAGTATCACGGGACCCAATTTAACACAACTGACTCCACGATGGAAGTGCCATTCAGTTGTGAAACTCAGTATGTAGACAGCACCACCTGCCAAAAATGAAAAGAAAGACTTAATCCATCACAGTTCATAACTTTGGGACAGTCTCTGAATGTACTAACTGGTGTAGATTTGGTCTAATGCTTGTATTATGTTAATTGGGACCCCCAAATTGCATGAGAATCTGCATATAAAACACTGAGGTCCCTGCTCCCAATTGGTTTTGATTTGTAAATAAATTTGCCAGCAGCCAATGGCTGGGCAGGGAAACAGAGGGAGGACTTTTAGGATTCTTGAGCAAGGTACCAAGGGAAGAGGAAGGAGAGCCTCCATGCTGGAAAAGGAGTAGCTGCCACGCCTGAGAAGTGCAGCATAGAGAGACAGCCAACATGTAAGAACTGGGAATGGTGGCCCACCAGGAGGGCTGCAGGTCTGGGTCCAGGGCAGCCAAGATAGAATATAGGTTTTAGTAAGTAATGAGTTGGGATTATCAGAAAGTACATCAGAAACATGAGGTTAGGAAGTGCCCAACCATTGAGCTGTTTAAGGCATATTAAAACATAAAGCTGCATGTGTGTGTCTTCATTTGGGAACCTAGAACACTGGCAGGTAGCAAGGAACGTGCACCACCACTGCTGGCCTCAATGTGAGTCTAGATTAATTGGTTACTACTACAACTAACGTTGCGTTTTGGCTTCTATAGTTCTGCTTCTGGCTAACAGTTCTTGTTACTGAAGTATGTCAACACAGATCATAGTGTTTGTGGTTAAAAGTTCATGCTGAGGTTCGGTGGGGGTGGCACATGCCTTTAATGCCAGCACTTCGGAGGCAGAGGCAGGTGGAATTTGAGGCCAGCCTGGTCTACCGAGAGAGACAGCCAGGGCTACATGGAGAAACCTTGTCTGGACAAAAGAAAAAACAGAACAAAACAAAAAGTTTATGCTGAGAAATGCTTAGGGTTACACTGAGATATCAAGAGCACCCAGTGTAGTTTCCAGCCCAATAATAAAGACTTTCTATGGCCTTAAACCCATGTTTGAGCAGTCTTTTCTGGTGAATACCGCACAACAATGGAAGAAATGGATACCTCAGTCAAAGAAAATCAGTCACAAAACATCAAGGAAATCTTGGACACAATGGAAAGACCAAATCTAAAAATAGGAGGAATAGAGAAAAGAGAAGAAACCCAGGTCGCAGAAAATAAGTTTTTCTTTCTTTTTATTTTATTTTTTGTGAGACAGTGTTTCTCTGTTCTAGAATTTGATCTGTAAACCAGGCTGGCCTGGAGTTCAGAAATCTGCCTGCCTCTGTCTCCCAAGTGTTGGGATTAAAAGAGTATGCTACCACATCACACCTTTTACTCTTTTCAGATTTATTACACCTTATTTTATGTATCTGTGTTGGGGTACATTGTGTGAAGGTGTGTCTCTATATATTCAATGGCTAGTTAACTAGCAGAGAGCCTAACACTTGCAGGATTCTGGTATTGCCATTTCTATGGCCCATCACCAGGTCTATTTTATAAATATTCATTTTTCCTTACCTGCTTAAGGCAATCTAAGGCAGGTCCAACTGCTCACCTCTGTGTCTGCTGGCAAATCTCTTGTACCTGATTTCTTCTCCCAGCATTTCTCTCCTTCTCTCTGAGAGTTCTGCCCTCCACTTCTTGCCCCACTATTGGCTGTCATGTGTTGTAGTAATTATTTAAAACGGCTTCTGACTTGGGCCGACTATCTAAGCTGCAGTGTCTCTGCCTAGCCCAGCCGCCATGTTTCTCGGCCTGAGGTCACGTGCACGCTGCAGCTAGAACCAGCTTCCAGAAACACCAGCCCTGCCACCCACTAGATGCCAGCGTGAGAGATGGTTCTGCCAATCTTCCATGCTGTCTCTGCAAGGCAGGGCATTGCCCAGACCATTCCGCCATCCATGCGGGCCCAGTAAGAGAATGAGACTCTAATTCTTATAGATTAATCAAAGCTTATATATTTGGCAATGATCAGTAACAAGATAGCCATACAATCAGAAGTGTAACCCAATGCCCAACTTAGGTATACCAAAGACTACAGACACGTGAACATTCATCTCCATCACTCCTACATCTCTGCCTCTCTCTTGCTCCTCTCTCCTTTTATCTCTTCCTCTCCTAACTCCTCCTCTTCCTTTTCCTCTTCTTCTCCTAACTCCTCCCACCTTAGCTCCTCCTACAGTCATGTCTTTATTACAGCCAATCAGTAGTGAGACAATCTCTGATACATTGTCCAGGGCTGGGAATGAAAGAAGGGATGAAGGGTGAGAAAAGATGTAGACAAGACAAGTATTCTGATCAAGGCTCGAAGTTTAATGTTCAGCTTTCAAATAAAAAGGGGAAGCCCCACCTCCATCACCAACCCCCTTCTTGCTTCAGCTGGTGTGGGTGAGGGGAATCCATCCTAAATCACAGCCAGAGGTGTCTCAAGGCAAGCTCAGCAGGCAGTCTACTCTTCTCAGCTCCTGTAGCAGACTGTAGTGCAGCCAAGGTGGGTAACACCTCCTGGGTCCTATTGTTTGGTCTACTGTGGTAAACAGGATCTTTCAGGCCTGCTCAAGGCTGGGAGAAGGGCAAAATTTCCCCCTTTAGTTTTAAGATGGCAGTACCAGCAGCTGGACGGGGCACAAGATTTCATCCTGTCTAGGGTAGCGAGTGGCCAGGTGACCGTGCCTGGCTTAGGTCAGTGTCTATATTGCTCCTATATTACACATCTTTGAGGAAAACATACATAGCATATTGATGTATGCCTCTATCTTAGGTTTATAGGAGCTCAAGAACACTCTTACCCATCTTTGGCTAACTGGCTATCATTGGCACACTCTTTCCCATACAGACCAAAGCCACATTTGGCAGACCAAAGGACTTGTGGGCATGCACTGGATGCAATTCTACATAGCGATGGATAACTGCCATGATGAATAGCTGATCTTGCTGAGAGTGATCCTATGTGAGGGCAGTCAATCTGCTTAGAATACAAGGTTCAAAGTTTCAAAGCAACATGATTATCCAAGCAATGTAGAAAATAAGGTTGAAAGTGGAAATGTCCCAGTATCTAATCCAACTGCTGATTAACAGGGATTAGACACAAGGTCTGGCCACGAGATATATAGTGGGTGGCTTTAAGTATTGATGGAGACTACATGCCAGGTTAAATCATCTGGCTGATAAGGATTTCGAGCCATCTTCATCATTAGAATCATAATTATTAGGCTCAAGATCTGTATCCACTTGACGGACCAATCTTTCATAATTGGGCTCCATTTTCTTTTTCTGAAAAAATACAGACAGAGCCACAACCCTAAATTAAAACAGGGTCAGGAACATTCCATGTATTAGTTAGGGGGTCTCTCCAATTGACCCTGGCAAATGAGCTAGAAGTGACTGGATGCCAGTGGCGATCCACTGCAGATTGACCTTTAGCATCAGTTTGCAGAAAATTCAAAACAAATAAGACAGAAGCAAGGTGTGCTTTTGGTGACCTTGGGGGGTATAATTCCCCCTTTTTAGTTTTTAAAAGCCAATTTTTCAGAGCTTCTTGCAAAACCAGGGAAGAAGCACCAGTAGCTGCTTCTCCCATACTCAGAGAGTTATGAAGATATTATTTTAAAGTTCCATAATCTCTCTTTCACAATTCCTTGTCCTTGAGGATAATAAGGAATCTCAGTAATATGAGTAATATTAAATTGTCAACAAAACATCTCAAATGTTTGACTGCAATAGCCAGTTCCATTGTCTATAATCTGATATGGAACACCAAGCATAGAAAAATAATGTAGGCAATAACTAATTATAATTTTAGTTGCTTCTCTGTTAAAGCAGTTGTAACTAGAAAGCCTAAAAAGTATCAAGTCACATGTACATATTTTAATTTTCTAAGTAAAAAATGAGTAACATCCGTTTGCCATAATTGATTACGTATAAGTCTTCAAGGCTCAACACCATTATGAAAAATTTGAGAACAAGTTTTTGCAATTTAACTTGCACACGTTCTAGAGATGTCAAATTATCATCTCAAGCTATTACTATTTTGATGACATAAAGAATAAGACTGTATGGCCAATTGTTTCTGTAAGGTCTATAATCTGCCTGGTATACAAATTTGCTGTGGCATTGCCCTGGGGTCCAGACAATCCAATATGAGCTCTTAAATGTCTTATAAAGTTAAGGAACAGTGCATGTTTCTTAAATTAAGCTGTATTTGTATAAATAACTGTAAAATTTGAGAATTAGCAATATCTAAAAAAGGAACAATTTCAGCCAGTGGTGGTGGCGTACGCCTTTAATCCCAGCACTTGGGAGGCAGAGGCAGGCAGATTTCTGAGTTCGAGGCCAGCCTGGTCTACAGAGTGAGTTCCAGGACAGCCCGGGCTACACAGAGAAACCCTGTCTCGAAAAAACCAAAAAAAAAAAAAAAAAAAAAAAAAAAAGGAACAATTTCAAGCAATTACAAACCATGAGCCATATACTGGCTATGAGCATACAAATTGAAAGCTTGATTTTTCAGGATTTCAAACAAGGACTACAGCACATAATTCAATTATTTGTGCTGAAACAAGGGAAAACTCAAGAAAATGAACATGTGATCTAATTACATATACTGCCTTCTCAATAGATGAGGCATCTGTAAATATAGTAAACATCTTTTCTATGGGCTGCATGCAAATTTACAGGAAATACAAAAGCATGCATAGAGGAAAACTTTAACAACTTGTCTTATGAATAATGGTTATCAAATTTGCCTAAAAAGTTTGCCATGTAATAGGCCAAATATCAGTATTTTTCAATAACCAATTTAATTGCTATTTGGAATAAGGAATAAACATTTCATCTAAAATACTTTCAGGATTCTGTCTTACAATCCTCTATTAACACTGCAATAGTTTCATAATAGAATGTTCAAACTTTACTTGTAGATGAAGAAGGATGAATCCACATTAATGGTTTCTTTTGCCAAAGGGTTGCTATAAGCACACAAGTAGCAATAACTCAGACAGCAAACAATTGGTCATAGTCTCTATATAATGTATCTGTTGATAACTAACAGCTTACTCTACTTTCTACAAAGCTACTTTCTACTTTCCTCCTCATCAGTTAATTGTTGAGGGAATTAGGACTTGCATCCCCTTAAGAATATCAAACAGAGCTGGGTGGTGGTGGTGCATGCCTTTAATCCCAGCACTTGGGAGGCAGAGACAGGCAGATTTCTGAGTTCGAGGCCAGCCTGGTATACAGAGTGAGTTCCAGGACAGCCCGGGCTACACAGAGAAACCCTGTCTCGAAAACCAAAAAAAAAAAAAAAAAAAAAGAAAGAAAGAAAGAAAAAAGAATATCAAACAGAGGTTCACGTTCTCCTATGGTAAGCTTAAGATGAGGTTTTAGCCAATTAATATCTCTTAACAACTTTTGAAAATCATTAAAAGTAAACCATTTTTTTTTTGCATGTACACCTGCAAGCCAGAAGAGGGCATTAGATCCCATTACAGATGGTTGTGAGCCACATATGGTTGCTGGGAATTGAACTCTAATATTTTTAGTTGTAAGCCTAGCTTTTAACGACTGAGCCATCTCTCCAGCCCCAACTATCCATTCTTATTGGAAATTTCTGTACCACAATCTGCTTAAGATATAACTAAGGTCCCAAATATTGAAAAGATATTGCCTTTGAATCTTTTCTGGAGCAACAAGCACTCCAAAATTTTTTTTTTTTTTTTTGGTTTTCGAGACAGGGTTTCTCTGTGTAGCCACGCTGTCCTGGAACTCACTCTGTAGACCAGGCTGGCCTCGAACTCAGAAATCCGCCTGCCTCTGCCTCCCAACTGCTGGAATTAAAGGCGTGCGCCACCACCGCCCGGCAACACTCCAAAATTTTAAAGCTTGTTGTATTAGAGCAAAGGCTTACAGAAAAACTCCTTCAGAGAGATCAGCCAATAAAATATACAATGAATAATATACACTGAAAGATTCCGGCTCTTAACTTCTTGTATTAAAGCAACAACAAATTTTTTTTTATATAATGAAAGGCTATATCTGAGGCCTAGCGCAAAGGTTATCCTTCGTGCAGGCCTGTACTGTGCCACAGCTGTTGTTAACACTTTTACTCAACTCTACCTGCTGTCTCCTCTCTTCTATAAACATGGGCGAGTCAAAAAATCCCAAACTCATGATTGAACTGCCAACTGCAGCCAATGGAATACTGGCAGTTTAACTATATTTTTAAGTTTCTTTTGCAACATTAGAGTATAACCATAGTTTTGAGAAACAAAGCCAATTTTAACAATGTAAACAATCCATTTTCTCTAAAATTAACACCAAGTAGATTACCTTTATGTTACAAAGTTTGCTGCCAGTTCTTATATATGAATGCATGATAATGCAGCTTTTAATATCTCATTAAAGAGGCATTGTTTTTAAATCTTTTATACATCTGGTTTCTGAATGACTCCAACCCTGAGTTACCAGTTTTAAGCCAACTTTCTGTTACCAAAGTTACAAATTTTTAATCAAACCCAATAACTTATAGGCCAATAATTTATAACCAAGACATGCAGAACATATTTATACCTTTAAAACCAATCAGATGCCGGCAGTGGTGGCGCACGCCTTTAATCCACACTTGGGAGCAGAGAGCAGGTGGATTTCTGAGTTCGAGGCCAGCTGATCTACAAGTGTAGTTCAGGACAGCAGGGTACACAGAGAAACCCTTTTCTCGAGAAAACCAAAAATAATATAATATAAAAAAACATCAGAAACAAAATGAAGTGGTTTACACATCTTATATATTAGACCAAACAAAATTTTCTTGCTTTTTCCAGCTGTATTCAGAGAAAAGCACCTTGTACTTGAGATGTTTTCTAGGAAATAAACTCTCAGCTTCCTTATCACAGAAGGCAAAAGCTGCTGTTCCTTTAAAAGCAATTTATGACATCAATTTCTGGAAAGGCTTTTTCAGCTCAGCTCAACTTTGCTATAGGTGTAGGTAACTCATCAGCCTGCGTGCATAGTAAGACTGCCTTTAAAACCAATTTAGATTAAGGGGTGGATCAAGCAGTTTTAAACCATCTTTTCTTTGGACATGAAACATAGAACAATCATCAAACCACAAAACAAAAACAGACAATTGACACATGTGGACACTGGTGCACCAGGACAGACAACGAAAGACCTCTAGGAGCAAGAGAAACTCAGAACGTCTCCTTAATTTCTCTGTTCCTAGGGAGCTTGAAATAGACTTTCTTCATTTTTGCTGACACAGCACAGAGAGGGACAACTGCTTTTCTGAAACCCCTTCTCTCTCTCTTGTAATCAGATCTAACTTTCATCTCTTTCTTTAGAAGAGTAGTGCGGCTTTTGATAGTAACACCTCAGTGCCCTTTTTTCTTAGTTTTCCAATTCTTTCAAACCCTGCTCCTCTCACTGGGGGCAGCTCTTAGGCTTCAGGAAAATAACCTATTTGGAATTCCGGTCCCATAATTCATTGTCACCTCCTAGGTGAGGTCAGAGTTGGGTCAACACCTATTCAACCTAGACCGTATTCCCTTAAACACACTTCCTGCAAACACACCCATAAATAGCTAGTATCAATGCTGTTTGTTGCTTACCAAGTGCTCTGGATACTCTTCTTTTTCCGTTTTCCGTGGAGCTCCACCCAAGACAGTGTTCCTCAGCTGGTCCCCCGTTTTCAGGTCACTTGTTACCTCGCCAATCTGTAGCCACCTTTGGCCATGAATCAACCGGGTTCACCTGAAAGGGGGGCTGGGAATGAAAGAAGGGACGGAAGGGTGAGAAAAGATATAGACAAGACAAGTATTCTGATCAAGGCTGGAAGTTTAATGTTCAGCTTTCAAATAAAAAGGGGAAGCCCCACCTCCATCACTGACCCCCCTTCTTGCTTCAGCTGGTGTGGGTGAGAGGAATCCATCCTTAATTGCAGCTGGAGGTGTCTCAAGGCAAGCTCAGCAGGTAGTCTATTCTGCTCCTGTAGCAGACTGTAGTGCAGCCAAGGTGGGTAATACCTCCTGAGTTCTATTGTTTGGTCTACTGTGGTAAACAAGATCTTTCAGGCCTGCTCAAGACTGAGGGAAGGGCACAATAAAAGGCAGAGGTATTAGAATATTATCTGACTTCAGTGGAAACTCCAAACGTCAGAAGGGTTCTATAAACTCTAAATCACAGATGACAGCCTAGAGTACTATAACTTTCAGTCACAGTACATGGAGAAAATAAGACACTCGAAGATAAAAACCAAATATAAGCAATAGTGTCTATCAATCTATGCCTACAGAAAGTGCTAGAAGGAAAACTCCAACCAAAAAAAAGTTAACCACACACAAGAAAATACAGAGAATCAGTAATCCCAGAATCAAAAGAAGGGAAACTGAAGTGGAAACCTCTGGTTTCTTTGGAAAATCAGTTATGCCAATGATGTTGTGCTGAGGCACACAGGTGAAAGGATGTGTAGCTAAAGTAGACACATGAAAGAATGTTTTCCTGAAGCAGACACAGGTGAAAGGATGTTTTGCTATAGAAGACATGTGAAAGGATGCATGACCCCACAGACAGTGGGAGATGAGCATTGAGCATTGGTTTGCCTTGCTCCACCTCGATGTTCTTCACTAACTACACACATGTATTAGTTTGCCTTATATAGTGTTGCTGAGCTCCAAAGAACTGCTTGTGAGGTTCCTGCAGTAGCCAGTTGGTGAGCCTTGGGGTTTCTTCAGGATTGAACTACAGCTGCTGGGTTTTGTGTGGTATCTTCCTGCTGAGAGGACTGGTCTGCAGCTGTTGGTTCATATTTGGTGTTTGCTATGGAACTGAACAGCTGACAAAGAAGATTGAGCTTGTCCCCAAAGAACTATTGCTAAACAGGTCCACTTCCCCCACCTCCTAATAACTTTTCTTTTCTACTACTTCTAGTTGGTGATAGGCTAGAGAGAGGTTGAACCCTTATTAAAGGTAGATTGCAAAAAAATTATGCTCACAGGAAACACATGCATACACACCACCACCACCACCACCAACAACAACATCAATAAACATGGCTCATTGATATCTCTCAACATCAATGGTCTCAATTCCTCAATAAAAATGCATATATTAACAGAATGGATGTGAAAATGGGGTCTATCCTTTCATTGTATCCAAGAAGCACACCTTAATATCAAGGATAGACATCACTTTAGGGTATAAAGATGGAAAAAGATTAGATTCAAGCAAATGAACCTAAGAAACAAGCTGGTGTAGCCATTTTAATATCTGACAAAATAGACTTCAAACCAAAACTAATTAGAAGAAATAGGAAAGGACACTGCATACTCATCAGATTGTTGGAACCTAGATAAAATATTAATACCTAAATGGAATGTTAAGGCCTAGATAACTGTTTCCTGGCTAGCCTGCCATTATAAGGAAACTTCTCACATGTTTCTGCTGTTACTAGGAAACCTTCTAATGCTAAGATTAATTACATATTCTGTTACATTCTGTGCCTTGAAAACCAATTATGATAGAAGTCAGTAGAACGGTTTTTTGTAGTTACCCACAATAAGCCTGCAAATTAAGACATAACTATTAGACAAGGCAAGTCCCTTGCCACAGTTGAATACCCCAACCAATGGAAGCAGGATAAGTGTACAACAAAGACATGTTCCTGAGGAAATCCCCCTATCCTTAAATCCTGATTGGTGGAATACCTTGGCACAGATGTTTATGGATTTTAGGCTTAAAAACTCTGTGATTTTTTTTTTTTTTTGTTGAACGTTTCTGTTGGTTAACTTTGTCGGTCCAACTCGACCGCTGCCTGCTCAATCGGTTCTCCCACGCGGAATTAATTTAATGCTGGATCTCAATTTGGCCCTGGTCAATCAGTCCTAGGGCATACGGTAAACTATCCCTGTCTGACTGAGATCAATATTTATGTGGTTTGTAAGACATTTATGTGGTTTGTAAGACGATTCCTAGACCCTAACAAGAGAAAAAAATCCACCAAGAGAACATTGCAATTCTTAAATTGTATGCACCAAACACAACACTCAGTTCATAAAAACAAAAAACAAAAACAAACAAACCACCACTACTAAAATTCAAATCACACGTATTGATAGTGGAAGACATCAATACCCAACTCTCACCAATAGACAGGTCATCCAGACAAAAACTAAACAGAGAAATGCTGGAGGTAACCAACATTATAAACCAAATGGACCTAACAGATATTTGTAGAACATTTTACTCAAATACAAAATGTAAAGTGCACAGGATCCTTGTTTTCACACATAAGCACTGGGGAAAGAATGTTAAACATACTGGGATGTCTCCTCTATGGGGAAGATAAAATACCGGCATTCCAGAAAGCTAAAAATGGATGTTGTTAAGGACCTTCTGCTATCTGTAGAAGCAGACCTCACTTAAAGCCCCTAGAATGTTTATCCTAGACTTCTCCCTCCTTAGATCTTTATCTTTATCTTCCACCCAATCGGACCCATCCTTAGGGAGATGTCACATGCTATCTAGTCAGAGGACACACCCTATTCTAGACCTTTCAGCTATTGAACCCATCTTCAAGGCCACATTACTCTGCAAAGGAAGGTCTATGCAGTCACACCTCAAGCTTTTCTAAGCACCCAGAATTGGAATGACTGTTGCCTGAAAACTTTTTTCCAAATTCAATAGAATTGTTTATATACGCTGGCAATAAACTACCTGGCATCAAACTCCTTAGAAATTTGGTCCAGTTTCATGAAGTCAAAGTGAATTCATCTTTCATTCTTGCCCCTTTGCAGTTTGTGTTGTTTTCTGCTGACCATGATACTTGCAAGGACCCCTCAACTATAACTTCTTCTCAGCACTTCATAGAACATTTTCCAAAATTGACCACATACTTAGACACAAAATGAGTCTCAACAGGTACAAGAAAATTGAAATAACACCTTGCATCCTATCCAACGACTGGTGCCCTGCTGCTAAGGTCAAAGTCTGACATTACCAGAAGCCCCAAACTTGGTGCAAAATGGCAGATTCCCTTTGTCAGCAGGGCTTCCCTTCTCTGACCTTGCTTGGGGAGCTCTAAACCCCTATATCCTCTACCTACAGATATGTCATGTAGCCTTGGTTAGATTACAGATTCAACTTCCTTTCCCCTGATGGGAACCTGACCAGCAAGCACCTGAGATTCCTGGAATGCCTCCCCTTGTAATGAGGTATCATATCAGTACCATAGCCTTCAGCCAATGATCTTTGTGATCCTGGGTATTCCTACCCCCTTCCCCAAATCTACATAATCCTTGATTCAACCCCCAGCCCACCCCATAAAAGCTGATCTGTCAGGGGCTGGAGAGATGGCTCAGTGGTTAAGAGCACTGACTGTTCTTCCAGAGGTCCTGAGATCAAATCCCAGCAACCACATGGTGCCTCACAACCATCTAAAGACAACCATGTCTGAAGACAATGACAGTGTACTCACAAAAAGTAAATAAATGATTCTTTTAAAAAAAAAAAAAATCGATCTGTCTCCCCTAAGCTGATTCTGGAATGATGTCATTTCCATTCATACTCATGGGTCTTCCTAAATCCTGTTGATAGATTCTGTTCTCTTAGTCCTTGTGGCTAACACCCTGGGGAGAAGGGAGACCCACAGACCACCATAGATTAAAGGTGAATATCCACAACAACAGGAGCAGCAGCAAGCTTACAAACACATGGACACTGCACAATTCACTACTGAAGGGAAAGCAAGGCAGAAATTAAGAACAAAATTAAACTTTCTAGAATGGAATGAAACTTAATACACAACATACCCATACTGGGACACAATAACTCAGGGCTAAGAGGAAAGTAATTAGCATTAACTTCCTACATAAAAATTTGGAGAATTCTCACACTAGCAACTTAATAGCTCACCTGAAGGCTCTTGAAAGAAATTAACCACTGAGAAAAAGTGCCCATGACTCATCTGCTGCCAGGGCTCTACACAAACTGTGGGCCCTTTGGGGTTGATTGCCCTCTTTCTGGGCCTAGCAGCCAAAGACCTACTGTACTCTGTGTAGCAGCTGAAAACTAAATGTTGTTCTGTAGAACAGGCAACAACTGTCCATTGCCAGCCTCATAGAGACCATGAGAGCCTAGGGCAAGTAGTGGGTAAATCTCTGTCATTTTAATTGATACATAGGCCATTTGAAATATACCTCCTACTATAATTTATCCTTCTCAGACCTCTGATGATATTGACTAACTGGTTTTAAGAGCATCAAGTATACCAGCTCCCCCTCCCCCAAGGCCATAGCTGCCTTCTCTTACTGTGTAAAACTCGGCCCCAGGTCCTACTTTCCTAGAACTACTGTCTCCAGCTGAGAAGACAGTTTACCTTGCCCACACTCTGAAAGATAAACTCAGAGAGGCTTTTAACCCAGAATCATTTTTGGGTTCCCAAGCTTTTACTATAACTCCAAGGCATGAGACTACTGCTCTTTCTACAATGAAGATTTCAGTATAGATTACAAACAGTGGTAATGCTAACAGATCTAAAATTTTTATTTTTTTGTAAACTTAAAATTATTGTGCCAGGCGGTGGTGGCCACCTTTAATCCCAGCACTTGGGAGACAGAGGCAGGTGGATTTCTGAGTTTGAGGACAGCCTAGTCTACAGAGTGAGTTCCAGGACAGCCTGGGCTATACAGAGAAACCCTGTCTCGAAAAACCAAAAAAAAAAATAATAAATTAAAAAAAATAAATAATAAAATTATGTAAGCTTCAGGGAGTCAGCTTGGATCCATAGCTCAATCAGATTCCAGATAAATACTGTCAATCAATAGCCTGGTTTCCCCACCTGCCTATTGCACCCATTGCTGAGGGTGGGTTCTTACTCTTTCTCCCCTGGTCTTAGGACTTCCCTCCTCTAACTACCAGGATGGTGGGCCTGGAAGTTTCAAGTGTACACCTAAGATAATTTTCCCCTAAACCCCTTAACTTTATCTTCTGTCTCTAGTTTATCTGTCCCAGCAGATTTCAAATCAACTGCAAACTGCTCCAGCTGCTCACCCGTCCCCAGAATCTGCATCTCAGACAGCTCCAAAGTGGTTAACCCCAACGGGTCCAGCATCGCAGACTGATACACTTCCTACCCCCAGCTGGTGGCACATAGCTTGGACAGCAAGTGAAACCATTGCACCTCTCTCCCTCTTCCTCCATCTCTTTCTCTCTACCTTAGGCAGCATTCCAGCTTTCGTGGATCCCCAACAATGATGCCTCAAAGTCAGCAGAAAGTAGTCATAGAAAAGATTACATCACTCCTTATCACGACAACAAAAAGGCTGAGATGTTAGGTCAAAAGGTGATGTATGTATTTAATATATCAAAACAGACTTAGTCACCAGGTTCTCCCAGCATCCCTCAGTCTCTGTCTGTTGTAGGGTATGGCTGGCGAACCCTGCCTCCTACCTTGAACTCTCCAGTCCAGAGGCAGGGTTGGCCTTCTCTTAGCTGCTCTTCTGTGTGTAATCCAGCCATTCCGTTATGTAGTCCTTTTTTACCTTTTACCCTTTTGGCCTCTTGGTCTTCTGGCTTTCCCCTCTCCCCTCCCCCCTTTCCTCGTATGGCCCTGCTCAGGGTCATGTTCACTCTGGACTTTCCCAGAGTCTCTGCCTCTGCTTATGCTCTCCCTCGTGTGTACAATAAACTTTCCCCTCTACCATACTTAGGGGCAGTCCCATGCTCTGTTTTATTTCTTTTATTCCTTCAGGCACATGTGTGTATGTGAGGGTACATGCATATAGAGGCCGCATATAGATGTCCAGAATTACCCTCCCCTGCTCTTCCACCGTACTCAACGAGTCAGGGTCTCTCAATCAATAAGGCTAGTGTTGCTAGTCAGTATGTTCTGTGAAGACTGGGATTACAGGCAGGCTACTTGGCATTTATGAGGCCTCTGGGGATTGAACTCCGATCCTCACACTTGTTACTAAGCCCTTTCTTTACCCACCACACCATCTTCCCAGATCATGCCTGGAATTTTTACACAAGATTCTGGGACTGGACTCAGGCCCTCATGCTTGGAGACAAGCTATTGTTCCACCTCAGGGAAAGGTTTTCTTTACTCTTCTTCCAACTTCTTTTCTTCCTTCAGTCAATAAATACTTATTAAACCTTTACTAAACCAGGGCACATCTAGGGACAAAAAAGATCTGTTAGCATGAACAGCCTGTGGCTATGGATTCTCCCTCACAGAGCTCACATAAGGTCCTGGGTTCTATTGCCAGTGACATAAGACAAGGAGAGGGCAGTCTGCGTTGTTCTGACTCAAGATGTAAATAAGAAGATTAACTCCTAACAAGTGTAATTTAAAACTAAGGCAAATGCTAGAAAGGAAAGAAAAACAAGGGTGTGAAGTACCCTTTAGTTCTGGGCAGGCCCTTCTGAGGAAGTAACATTTGAACTGAGAACTAAGTGATGAAAGGACCCAGCCAAGTGGAAAAGAGTTGTGTTCAAGGGCCTGTAGTAGGTAGATGATAAGATAAATGAAGACCAGACTGAGGAATGAATGGAGAATGGCGCCATTTCCTCCGGACGTGAACTGGAGGGTTTGTTGTTGTTTGTTTTAGCTGGATGAAAATCCTCTGTGGAGTCTTAAGGGAGAAGCCCTGCTGGACGTGAGACAAGTGGGGGTCTGCCCACTGCTAGAAGTCTTTGCTTCCCAAGCCTCCTGCTTTCCCCTTGGCCCCTCAGCTCAATCAAGGGAAGTGAGGGCCCACCACCTGTGATGTCCCCTGAGGTTTGCTTGTGGCAAACAGGAAGTCACAGCCCAGTAGAGATAGGCCTGGGACTCAACTGAGAAAGCAGGTCTCTTGGGTCTCTAGTCTTTCCTCTGAGTGCTGTCATCAGTGAAAGGTGTGCACACATGCTTGGGCACACAGACACAGATATAGTCAACACAGACACACAGACACAGACACACACCCCACATACACACAGGCACACAAAAAGACACACAGGCACATATACACAAGACACACACACAGACACACACAGACACAGACACACACACAGACACACACCCCACATACACACAGGCACACAAAGAGACACATAGGCACATATACATAAGACACACACAAGACACACACAAAGGCACACACACACACACACACTCATGCATAGACACTGTATTACCTCTGTGTGACTTTAGACAATGCTCTTCCAGTCTTGAGGTCTAAACCCATTGTCTATGAGTCTCTCAGTTACTGAAGCAGGGATTACCTGGAGAATAAAGGGATCTTAATAAGCCATTTCTAAAGACTACTACAAAGCACATGGCTCTTGCTCTCCATACCACTGTCTAGCCCCCTCCCAGCCCTGACTGCCATGTTCCCAGAACAGTTTCAGGCCTGCTCTCTTACTAACCTGCTTAAGATGAGGAAATTTAACCATAGGTTTGTATGCAACTGAGTGGGCACCACTCTCAGCCATAAACTAATGATGGCTCTCAGAAACTGAACTGTAAACTAGGCCAAAAAATTAACACACATACATAAACACACACATGTACACATACCATGTACCACACACACATACACACACCATATACCACATACACCACATACCACACACACATACACACACCACATACCACACAAACACATACCACATACAAACTACATACACAGATGCACCACACATACATACTACACATACAAACCACACACATACAACACCACATAAAAACTACACATACACATAGAGACATACCACATACACATACTACACACATAGAGAACACACACACACACTCAGGGAATTGTATATGGTAGGCAAGTGTTCTACCATTGGGCTACATTATCTACCCAGCTCACATTTCCTTTTGGGGGGGTGGGGGGGAAGTAGGATTGAGACAGAGTCTCACTATGTAGCCATGGCTGGCTTGAAATTTACAGAGATCCACCTGTTACTGCCTCCCAGTTGCTGGGATTAAAGGTGTGTGCCACTGTGCCTGTTTGGCTCTTCCTTTTGTGAGAAGGAGGTCTTGTTATGTAGCCTAAGATAGAATGAAACCCAATGTGTATGTGTCTGTGTGTCTGTGTCTGTGTCTATCTGTCTGTCTGTCTGTCTGTGTCTATATCTGTGTGGTAGCAGGGATTAAATCTAGTGTCTTGTATATACTTTATCACTGAACTATGTCCTCAGTTCTTAATTTTTTTTTTTTTTTTTTTTTTTTTTTAGATAAAGTCTCCCTGAATACTTTAGATTGACTTTGAACTCACTCTGCAGTCCAAGCTGTCCTTGCCTTTTGTGATCCTCTCCAGTAACTGGAATTATAGATCTGGATCACCAGACCCAATATAAAATCCTAATGCTATCCCAGGTGATAGAGAAAAAAAAAATGGAAGCCAGGCATGGTGACATATACTTTTAATTTCATCAGCTGGGCGACAGAGGTATAAAATAGAGTCAGAGCCTGGAGCCTGGAGAAAGGAGGAGAAAGAAGACCCTGAATCTGTATCCATTTGACAAGTATTTACCAGGTGCCACTATGGGGAAAGCGCTCTGCCTGCGGTGATGAAGATGTTAGCCTTACCCTGAGGGACTTCCATGCCGACCATACATAAGATTACACACATACTTGGGCTAAGTGCTGGGTGACAGCGAGGGGACAAGTGTTGTGGATTTGGAAGAGTGCCTGCAAAAGGAGGCCCAAGGTGTGACCACCCCTTTCCTCTATACGGGGACTGCCACCACCCTCACAGACATCCATGGTTCATTGCCCACTAGGCTCCTGCTTGCCCCAGCATCCTCTGCGCAGCCACGCAGACGCCGGGTGCCCCTGGGAGCCTGGCTATCATGCCATCTCCTCTCCCTGTCTCCTTCCTTCTCTTCCTTACCTTAGTAGGAGGCAGGCCCCAGAAGTCCTTACTGGTGGAGGTAGAAGGTATGTCTATCTGTCTGTACGTCTGACAGGAAGGAGCTAGGGTTGAAAGCTGGGGTTCTGGGTTGAGTAACTGGTCTTCTTTGAGCCTCCATTTTCTTACTTGTAAACTTTTGGAAGGAGTCAGAAAGACCCTTAGAGCTTCCCATATGGTGAACTTCTGGGATCCTGTGATTTATGAGAAGGGAAGAGGGACTGGGGCTCTCCTTTTCCTCTCCCCACAGAGGGAGGCAATGCTGTGCTGTCATGCCTCCGGGACCCTTCACCTGCCTCTTCTGAGAAGCTGGCCTGGTATCGAGGTAACCAGTCAACACCCTTCCTGGAACTGAGCCCGGGTCCCCTGGCCTGGGTCTGCACGTGGGGCCCCTGGGCATCTTGCTAGCTATTGTCAATGTCTCGGACCATATGGGAGGCTTCTACCTGTGCCAGAAGAGTCCCCCTTTCAAGAACATCTGGCAGCCTGCCTGGACAGTAAACGTGGAGGATAGTGGTGAGTGCCTGGTAGGACTGGGTTGTGGGGATTGGTTGTAAAGAGGGGCTCTCCATGGACAGAGGAAGTTCTTGGTCTGGTGGGACCACAATGGCGAAGAAGGAGTTAGTTCTAGGCACCTAGTTCCTATGGCTTGGTAACTGCTCTGAGCTACTCAGTGTCTCTGTCTCGCTCCTCTGTTAGTCGTAGTTGCTTTCACCCTGTATCTCTGGCTCTGCTTTTTCAGGCCTCTGTATCTCTCCCTTCTCCTGATCTGTGTCTCGTCTGGGGTCTCTTCCCAGGGGAGCTGTTCCGGTGGAATGCTTCAGACTTGGGGGACCTGGACTGTGACCTAGGGAACAGGTCCTCCGGGAGCCACAGGTCCACTTCTGGTTCCCAGCTGTATGTGTGGGCTAAAGACCAACCTAATGTCTGGGGAACAAAGCCTGTATGTCCCCCCACGGAGGAGCAGTCTGAATCAGAGTCTAATCAACCAAGGTAAGGGGACAGTGCTGTGCGGATGCTGGGAGGTGGGGGCTTAAGGATAGGACGGTGCTGGGAACTCAGGGGTTGGGGGAGATGAGACCCCCCCAGATTATATTTTCCTTACCTCTTCTCTTCCTGCCTCAGATCTCACTGTGACCCCTGGCTCCACACTTTGGCTATCCTGTGGGGTACCTCCTGTCCCAGTGGCCAAAGGCTCCATCTCCTGGACTCATGTGCATCCTAAGAGGCTTAACGTTTCATTACTGAACCTAAGCCTTGGGGGAGAGCACCCAGTCAGAGAGATGTGGGTTTGGGGGTCTCTTCTGCTACTGCCCCAAGCCACAGCTTTAGATGAAGGTACCTATTATTGTCTCCAAGGAGGCCAGACCATCGAGATGCATGTGAAGGTCATTGCAAGGTCAGGTAGGGTTTCTTTCCATTCTGGGAATCTGTGTGGAGCTACTGGAAAAATTGGAAGGGTTAGGGGTGTAGTTCTGTGGTAGAAAGTGTGCTTAGCATGTGTGAAGCTCTGTTTCCATCCCTAGAACTGTGTGTGTGTGTAGACAGACAGACAGACAGATAGACAGATAGACAGATATACTAGGACTGATGGTGTACAGCTGTAACCCTAGAACCTGGGAGGCTGACACATGAGTACAAGTACCAAGCCAGACTTGGAACTGGCACCAGGACCAGCTTCAAGCCTCATCTCAAACTTTAATTTGTACACTGAATCCTAACTGCAGCTCCTTGCGCATTGCTTCTGAGAACTTGTTTTTCTGGGTCTCCTGTGAGCTTTCCTGGCTTCTTCCTCCACCACCACTCCCAGTTGGAGCCCTAGGCCTTGTGCTCACTCCTATCCACACCCTCTTCTCGTTTGGCATACTTTACTCCCGTGGTTCCTAGTTTACCATGCCTTATATCTTCCCTGGGCTCTATACTCCCCATACCCAGTCATCTCCTGGGATTGCCATTTCATGTCCCATGGACATCTCAGGTTTGATATATAAAGCCAAATCAACATCTTTTCCACAAATACTCTTTGGGTGGCTTTGCACAAATGGAGCACTCAGAAGAATATATGTGGGTCCATTTGCCCAAGTGAGAGGCCTGACTATCTTCCTCGCTCCATCCATCGAATTCACCACAATGTCTTGCCTATGGATCTCCTTAATACAATACTACCATGCTGTCCTGACCACAACCCTGAAGTGCTAACTCAGCTTCCACTCCAAACTTGATCCCAACATGTGTTGAATCTCAACTCTAACGTGGTAAACTCACCCTACAGTTTGACCATGATTATCCTTAACTGCAAAATTAACTCTCTTCTACTCCTCACATTGCTTTGTATGTGGTTTGTCAGTGTCTTGTGCTCTGTGTCACAATCCTTGTCCTCCTGGGAACAACTGTTCTTCCTTAGTGGAAGGGAGAAGAGTCCCCTGAAGAGATTAAGACTTTAAGTCTGTGTCTTGCTCTGGTCTCTCAGCCGTATGTCCCTTGAGGGGGTTGAGGAGAAAGATGCATTGTGGGGTCCTTGTCTCAAAGCTCTTTCCTCCTAGCAGTGTGGCTCTGGCTGTTGAGGACTGGTGGATGGATAGTCCCAGTTGTGACTTTAGTATATGTCAGCTTCTGTATGGTTTCTCTGGTGACTTTTCTCTACTTTCGAAGAGGTAAGTCATGCCCCTGAGTTTCCCCAAATTCTACCCCATCTTTCTCAGAATAAACCCACACTGGCCAACCTGACACATCCCACAGTCTCATCTCTCTTTACTGTCAGTCATACTTCCTGGGGCCCCTGGTATTTATACAACCATCCCCTCTATTGACTTAAGTGACCTCCCCTATCTCCCCCAAATTCACCTCCTGCCTGCCAATTCCTCTCCTGATCCATCTCTTTAAATCCTACCAGCCTTTATTCTGAAGAGGAAAAGAAAGCGAATGACTGACCCCACTAGGAGGTAAAGTAGCAGGTGCCCTTTTACTGCAAGCTTTACACTTTCCTCTGTCATGTGAGCCTTGGTGCCATCTCTATTGGTTGAAATACTGCCCAAGTTCAGAGGTCACCTTCAAAGTCACCTTCCTTGGCATGGTTCCAAACTCATCGGGTGGGCATCCCTACACAGTTAACTTCCAGAATAGACCGGAACTGGGAATCCCTACATGGCTCAGCCTTAAGGTGCACCAACCCTTTCTCCCTCCAGATTCTTCAAAGTGACGCCTCCCTCAGGAAATGGGACCCAGAACCAGTATGGGAATGTGCTCTCCCTTCCTACATCCACCTCTGGCCAGGGTGAGGGACCACCCGCCTCAGGAGACTTTCAGCTCATGCCTTCTCCCCCCAGCAACCCCCCCACCCCAGCACTAGCCAGCTATATGTTGTCCTCATTTCTCCAATCTTCTCAGAGCAGAACCTTCCCCAGAGCAGAGTCCAGGACCAAATCTCATCAGATCAGCCAAGTCCAGTCCCAGGACCTTGGCCAGAACCAGCATTGTCCTAGAATTTGAGGCCAAGGCCCAGATTTTGATCCCTTCTCCATAGCTCAAGGCCAGTTACACAGGCACACAGAGGCTTTCTGCAGAGGCTAACACATTGTCTCCTTCCCCTCTGATGGCCGTCTTAAATCTCTCTTTTCATCAGCCCATGCTCAGCGTTGGGCTGCTAGCCTAGGGAGTGGCCCTGGGTCCTATGGAAATCCACGCATTGAAATCCAGGATGTTGGAGCTCAGAGCCATGAAACAGGTCAGATTAAAGGGGTGTATCTCACCTTGAGGGTGTCAGAGCAGCCTGTTGTGGGATTAGTGGACTTGGGATAGAGGAGGAAAGATGTCAAGATGTCACTCAGTTCTCCACATTGGTCCCAAACTCAGGACTGGAAGAAGAAGGGGAGGCCTATGAAGAGCCAGACAGTGAGGAGGGTTCTGAATTCTATGAGAATGACTCCAGTCTTGGGCAGGACCAGCCATCCCAGGGTGAGGCCCCACTGCCCCTGGTCCCGACATTTCCCCAACTGTGGGCTGCTGACCTTTGCTAAAGATGGCCCTCTTTCTCTACCAGATGGGAGTGGCTATGAGAATCCTGAGGATGAACCCATAGGTCCAGAGGAGGAAGACTCCTTCTCCAATGGTAATGTGGGGTCCTTGTGGAGCTGGTGGCTAGGAAAGCATGCTTGGAGCTGCAGAGCTCCTACTGCCTGCGCAACTCCTGGGCTCTCTCTTCCACAGCTGAGTCTTATGAAAACGCAGATGAGGAGCTGGCCCAACCAGTTGGCAGGATGATGGGTGTGTATCTGAGTGATCAGGGGCTGTCACTCTTGGAAGAGGCTGAAGACCAGGAGAAAAAGTGACATCTTTGTCTCTCTTCTTGTTCCAGACTTCCTGAGCCCCCATGGGTCTGCATGGGACCCCAGCCGGGAAGCATCTTCGCTTGGTAGAGTACTTAGGACATCTTTCTTTGGTCAATTTCAGCTAATATAAACTCAGCTCTGACCTCCAAGCCCAACCTTAGCTCTGGTCTTAACCTGATTCCTGACTCCACCCTCTATCCTGCTTCTCAGGGTTTCTACCATCTAACCTTGAAGACCAATCTTGACCCAAATGAACCTGACATAGTTGTTCATGTCTAGAATTCCAACTTGTGGAAGGCTAAGGCAGGAAGACCGTCATGGGCTTGAGGCTAGCCTGGGGTACTTTGTGAATTCCAGGCCACCCTAGGCTGAATGAAACTTTGTAACAAAAAACGTTACAAAAAATACTCAGCCAACCAACTAAAAAATTGACCCCAACATCGTCTCCCCTGGAGTTTGACCTTTACCTCACCCCAGTCTAATGCAGATTTCAACCTTGACCCCAGCTGTCTGTGTCACTTCCTATGACCTTGACTCCTCCCAATTCTGTTCTTGACCCTTCCTTTGGCCTTGGCCATCCGTCTTACAAGTGAGTAAGACCTTGATGCTGACAAATCAATACTAGTTTGACATTAGGAGTTTCTACTTCTTGCCTAGCTCCTCTCTCGTGGGTAGGCAGCACTTCCCTTCCCCTGAGCCCCAGCAGCATTTCTGGATTTCTCATTTTCCATCCCATGCTTAAGCAGGGTCCCAGTCCTATGAAGATATGAGAGGGATCCTGTATGCAGCTCCTCAGCTCCATTCAATGCGTCTGGTCCCAGTCATGAGGAAGGTGGGTGTCTCTGCACTGTTCCTAGTTGTCCTCTGAACAACTCCAGAGCATCCTTCTCATCCTATTTACACTTCTTTTCCTGGTCTTATCCAGATGCAGACTCTTATGAAAACATGGATAAGTCTGACGACCCAGAACCAGCATGGGGAGGAGAGGGCCACATGGGGACTTGGGGTACCACGTGACTCTCAAGTGACTAGGTGAGCTGGACACTGCCCCTGGGAGAGGGGAGGAAGAGGGAGATAAACAAGGGTGGTAATGCAGCACTGGCTCCCTGGGTCCTGTGAATGGGGCCTCGACTTCTTCCCATACTTGTTTGTTTGTTTATGTAGCCTGGACTTCCTTAGGTCTCAAGAACCACATCTGACTCTGAAATCAGGAGATCCCAAGCCGACGGTGTCAGTCCTAAACAAGTCAACAACCTTGTTTAGGATGTGTATGCAGACACACACACTCACATGCATACACAAGCAAAGCTTCCTTCTAACACTTTTTGCTTTCCCCAAATAAACTCAATTAGCCACTCAAATTCTCTGAAGCATGCCCTTGTGTGGGAGAAGAAGGAACGATGGGGCTGAATCCAGCCCTGAATCACCCAGAGGAAGGAGAGCTGAGGTCTGAATACATCCTGCCCCTAGCCTTCCCATGGCCTGGCATTTAGCCACTAACATCCAATGATGATGCAAATATGCTCAGCCACTATTCCATGGCGTTGCACAAGGGAGAGACAGTGATGGGACTGGCAGTCTGTTTGGTTGGAACCCCTGCTCACCCCTGCACAAACTGGGAAACCCTGTCTTCCCTTCTCTTAACCCTGCCTGCTTCAGGCTAACAGGTCTCCCTCACCTCCTCCGACAACTCACTTGAATGCCTGTCCAGGGGTTCAGCTTCTGACCATATGGACACCATCCCAGCTCTGAGCTTACATATCATCACCCCTTGTCTAAGACCTATAAAACCCCCTTACCTTAGTCCAGTTGTGCCATTTCCCTGCCCTTCCCCTGTCCTTGGGAACCTGTGAAATCTACTCAAGAGCTGCTCTCAATAAATCTGCCTTTATACTTCTTAATTTGGCTTGAATTGGCTTATTTCTTTGGCAGAGAAAAACCTATTATCTTGGTGCTGAAAACCTGGGAGGAATTGAGCCTAAAGCCCTGTGTGCTGGGCCCCTGGCCTTGTGGGAACCGTTCCTCTCCCCTTCTCTCTTTCTCCCCCGACCCCTGCCTGCTGTGTCCCTGAACTCTTATAAGATGATTCTTCTCACATTCTTTTCTGTTCATGCCCACCTGCCCAATGCCTTTACTTGGCTGTGATATCCTCAGCTGCTTTGGGGACACCCTCCTTCCCCTGGCTTCCATAATCTCTCCTGACTCTCATCATATTCTTTCTCTGGTTGCCTCACAGATCACTACCTGAGACTGTCCTGTCTTTACCCTACTGAATTCTATCGACCCCCAAGTTGGGATATTTCAACCCCGGTGATTACTACTCACCACCAGATGGTCCTAGTGCACTTCAAGGACCCCTCTTCCTTCCCTTCCAGATCCTGGTTTCCCATTTCTGAGAACATCACCACAGTCTCAAGCCCATCATTAACCACCTCCTGATTTAGGGACTTCTAAAGCAACACTCCCATTCTCCCGGTGAATAAGCCTACCACTTAATACAGAACCTCCACCTCATTAATGAGGCAGTAATCCCAACCTACCCATGGTTACCAACCCCTACCACCTCCTTTTTTAACATTCCTCCTACAATTTCCCATTTACTGTTCTGGACCTAAAAGATACCTTCTTACTGTCTCCTACATCCTTGTCTTGGTTAGGTGCTTTCCTGCTGTGAACAGATACCATGACCAAGGCAACTCTTATAAGGACAACATTTAATTGGAGATGGCTTCCAGGTTCAGTCCATTATCATCAAGGCAGGAACACGGCAGCATCTAGGCAGGCATGGTGCAGGAGGAGGTGAGAATTCTACATCCTCATCTGAAGACTGCTAGCAGAATACTGGTTTCCAAGGAGCTAAAAGTCTTAAAGCTCATGCTCACAGTGGCACACCTATTCCAACAAGGCCACATTTCCAAATAGTGCCACTCCCTAAACCAAGCACATTCAAACCATGACAACCCTCCTTTCTAACATTCCTCCTACAACTTCCCACGTATTGTCCCCATTGCTCTCACCCATCTCTCATCCACCCCAGTCTCCTACAAACCTCAGCCCCTTGATCTCCTGTGCAAAAGACCATTTCTCCTCAATCACCATCTCCCAGCCCAAACTGCCCCCTTGGCTGGCTACTTACCTATGTATGCTTCCTTCTCCACTGGTACACTGACAACTATTTCCCTACCCCCATGTCTAGCTGCTGCTGACCCTCTCCCCTTTTTCCTGGGGGGACCAGGTACTTTTCAAACAATTAACTCCCAAGTCTTTAGAGCCCTGGTGATGGGACCCTACACTGTGAGCCTTGGCCACCAAACTCTCGGAACATCCGTGTTGGTATCATCTATCTAGGTTCAAAAGGGCCCCAGCCCAAGATGGGCAGTCCATCTAGGAGCTGGGACACACTACTCTCGGGTCTGAATGGCCTGGCATGGCTGCATTCACATTCAGCAGGTTTACCTTCATCTCTTTCTCTTTCTGGGTCTTGTTTTTTTCTCTGTGCGCCTGCCACACAGTGACATTGTGGGACAGGTTGACTGTCCCTCTGTGGGATGCCAACATGTTCTCTCTATCCTGGTACCTCTCTTTAAATGTATAGAAAGATTCTGTTACCCCATGCTTTGCTTTACCTATGGTAAGTTGGACAAAGCCTGTCACCCCCAATGGGGGTTGCTGAGGGGCTATTGTAAAAGAAAAAACAAGCAGCCTCCTAAGATGGTGCAGATAAAAATTCTGTGGCAAACATGGTCAGGAATGGGCCACAAAGCTAGTTTGTTCTTTCCTAGTACAATACAATACATCCCAGATCCTTGCGATGACTGGTGGCTCAGGGAGTAATAAGCAAGGTCTAGCAAATGGAAATGTCTCCTTTTCCATGTGAATAGATAGAAACCTGGAAAGCCTACATCCAGACCCTGTCCTCTGTCCTCCAGAGCTTGGCAAACATCATGAAGACTACACAGCAGCAGAAGTCCCTCAAATCACACCTGGGAAGACTCCTCAATCTCAGGTTAAAAACTAAGGAAAAAGAGCCTTTCTCCTGGCTGGGCCTCATTCAAGAGGGAGCAACCCTACTTAACCTCACTAAAATCTCCAACCTTAGCGACTGTTTTTTTCTGTGCTGCTTTGGACTGCCCCCTTTGACCAGTGTTCTTACCTAGTCTGTTCATGATGCCAGGGACTGACCGCCCAACCACAGACAACTACTATATAACATGTGCCCCTCTTCCGGGACTCTCTTGGACACTGATTCCCTTATGCTACACAGTACCCTACTCCCTTTGAAATACTAACACAACTTTGATGTCTGCCTGGTCGCCCCCAATAGGGTTCTTCTGGTGCAATGACTCTGTATCAAAAAACATGTCCCCTGGTGATCCCTCCTCTCTATGTATTCTGGTGATGTTTTATGGGAAGGCTGAAATGGCCATGTTCTCCTGTCCTACTGACTCCTCCCAGTTTCTGGCACTCTTTTCTCAGACCCTCCCCATGGTCCCAATTGCAGCACTGGCAGGAATTGCTATGATGGTTTCAACAAGAGCAACTGGCTTAAATGTAGGCACCATGGGATACTCCATGTTGGGATCAAAGGGGTGTCTGATCGTCTCCAAAGGTCCATCAACAACTCAGCAGCGTCATTGGGCTTCCTCCATCGTCAGATCACTTCAGTGGCCCTGATGGCCATGCAGAACTGGAGAGCATTGAACTTTCTCATGGCAGACAAGGAAGGTACCTGCACGTTCTCAGAAGAGTGCTGCTCCCATATCAGTGAGTCTGGCCTGCTGGAAACTAATATGGAGTCACTCCATGAATTGTCTGAAGAACGTCACCAGTACAACCAGGGCACATCTCCATTCCACTCTTTCTGGCAGTCTTCACTCTTCAAGACTGAAGGGAATAGCCTATCTGTTTTTTCTCCTAGCACCTTGCCTCCTCTGATTTCTCAGGGAATGGATTCCCAAAGTTTCCTGAGCAGTGGTCAACCAAATGCTTCTGTAGCCAGACCTGTAGCTGAGCATCTGAGCCTGAGCCTGCCAGCTCCCGAGTATCCTACCCTCCTCGGCAAGAAGCAGCCGGATCTGAAGTGATGATTCTATACCTAAATAGGTTGTGATGTTGAGTTGGAACCCCTGATCACTACCGCACAAGCTGGGAAACCCCATCTGTTCTCCTTCCCAACACCACCTGCCCAGAGTAAACTCTGGGCTAACATGTCATGATCACTCCTCAAACTCAAAGAGTGCTGGCTCAGGAGTTCAGCTTTTCACCATATACAGGCACGAGCCCAGCTCTGAGGTTACACGTCATTATCTCTCACCTAAGACCTATAAAAACCCCCTTACCTTAACCTGGCCCCGTTCCTTGGGACTGGAGAACCCACTTGAGAGCTGCCCCCAGTAAATCTGCCTTTATACTTTTATTTTGCTGGCAGAGAAAACCTATCACAATCTAGTTAGAAAACATTATCTAGGGCTGGAAAGATAGATCAGCTGTTAAGAGCAAAGACTGCTCTTCCAGAGGTCCTGAATTCAATTCCCAGCAACCACATAGTGACTCACAGCCATCTGTAGTGGATAGGATCTGATGCCTTTTTCTGGTGTGTCTGAAGACAGCAACAGTATACTCATATAGAATAAATAAATCTTAAAAAAAAAGAAAGAAAAAATCTACCATCACTAAGGATTTATTGCCTTCTCTTTTTTTAAGGTTTTTTTCGAGACAGGGTTTCTCTCTGTAGCCCTGGCTGTCCTGGAACTCACTCTGTAGACCAGGCTGGCCTCAAACTCAGAAATCCGCCTGCCTCTGTCTCCCAAGTGCTGGGATTAAAGGCGTGTGCCACCACTGCCCGGCTGCCTTCTCTATTCTAAACATTAACATGTATGAGCCATTTCTTTTTTTTTTTTTTTTTTTTTTGGTTTTTCGAGACAGGGTTTCTCTGTGTAGCCCGGGCTGTCCTGGAACTCACTCTGTAGACCAGGCTGGCCTCGAACTCAGAAATCCGCCTGCCTCTGCCTCCCAAGTGCTGGGACTAAAGGCGTGCGCCACCACCGCCCGGCTGAGCCATTTCATTAGTACAATAAGGCACAAACTTCTTGAGTATGCCAATATTTATCAAAGTAAATTTATATATAGAATTGAAACATGTATCTGTTGTGTGTATGACTTTTTGAGATTTAGTTTTGATACATATCTTACTTAGGATTTCTATTTCTGTGATAAACCACCATGACTGAAAGCAGCTTGGGGAAGAAATAGTTTGTTTCATCTTAACAGCGTGTAGTCTATCATCCAGGGAAGTCAGGGCAGGATTTGGAGGGGGAATTGATGCATGGGTCATAAAGGAGTACTGCTTACTGGCTTGCTCCCATGACTTGCTTACCTTGCTTTCTTACACCATCCAGAATCACCTGCCCAGGGATAGCACTGCTGACATTGGGCTGGACCCTCTCATAGTCATTAATCCAGAAAATGCTCCCACAGAAGACCTACCTATAGGTCTGTGCACACCAGTAATGGTTGGCAGCAGTGAGGTAGCATTATGATGGAATGGTAGCCAGAGAAATGAAGTGGGATTAGAGGGTTGGGAATCTCAGCTCATCCCACCTCTAGAAAGAGGATGGGACCTGAAAGGTTAAGTTGATGGTCACCAAAGCAATTAATACTGTCTATGTATAAATCTTGAGGTTTGAAGCAAGAGGATCATAAGTTCCAGGCCAGCTTGGACTATGGAAACAAAAACAGAAAAGAGAGGACGGGCTTGGAGGACTCCTGGGCAGCTCAACATGTGGATGCTTTTGGAAAGTGAATTGAGTCTTCAAAGGGGCTTGTGGGAGTCCTGGTTTGTACCAGTTTCTCAAAAGCACAGGTGTGGTGTGCTACAGATAGCCTTAGGATTTACCAGGCTAAGGCAGGAGGATAGTGGGGGTGGGTTGTGTTTAAGGCCCGCTGGTCTCAGAACAAAAACAAACACTAAACAGCACAAGTAGAACATCCTTGGGTCTGCAGCAGGGGCCAGCCTTGGAACTGCTGCCCCGGTCCTGTGGGATCTGATGTCTGCGGGTAGATGTTGTTAGTAATCAACTAGATCAAAGGCTGTCACCTGGTGTCACTGAAAAGTTAGTTATTTGTCTGTGGGGAGAAATCCCATACCTTTTTGGGATCATAGAGATCTGTGTTGATCGTTGCTCAGTGAGAGTGTAGGAGGAGAATTTGAATATATTGTTCCTGCATTTCCAGATTAGGATTATTATTTCATTCCCTTCACAAAATCCCTCTAAGTATACTAATATGACAACTTCATGGATGAAGAGATAGAGGCAGGCAGAGAAGATCAATAGCATGCCAAGACTTGTCTAGTTATTAGGTGGTGGTGAGGCTGATTGAGCTAGTTCTCAGTTCACATTCAACCTTGATGATCTCCCTTCTGGTTCTTTACCTGTGTGCTTTGTGGTGCTGGAGAGTACATGTTGGGCTCTGGGTATGCTTGGCCTGTGCTCTATCACCAACCTATACCCCACCCCCTTCCCTCCGGACACAATACTGTGGAAGGAGAACTGACCATCAGAGAAGCTAAGTGACACACCTACAGTCACACCACTCAAGTCTAAGCATGTAGTCACTTGGTTAAGTGGAGCCTTACCCTTACACAAACCACGCCTGCAAAGCCTGAGCAACTCAGTAGCCCTGGAAACTGCCATGAGCAAACACCATGGCACCATTTTGTGAAATGGCATTGGTCACTGATTCCTGATACCGTCCACGGGTCATGTTCTCCCTGTCAGGGGTGTTCCTAGCTCCAGTGATCTGGAATTCAGACTGGCACCTGAAATCTAGTCTTTCTTTCTTTTAAGAAGTTTAAAGATTTTCATTATTTTATGTGTATGGGTGGTTTGTCTGCATGTATGTCTGTGCACCACATACTTGCCTGGTACCTGAGGACAGAAGATGATGTTGAATCCTTTGGGACTGGAATTATGGGTAGTTGTGAGCTGCCACATAGTTGTTGGGAATTGAACCCAGGTCTTCTAGAAGAGCTCCCAAAGTTCCTAACAACCAAATCATCTTTCCAGTCTCTAAAACCCAATCTTTCCTGCAAAAGAAATTTCAAAATTTTCTGTGAGACTGACTACATTAAAAAAACCTTACCAGTGTTCTTTTTTGTATTTATTTTATGTGTATGAGTATTTGCCTGCACATGTGTACCATGTATGTGCCCAGAATCCACAGAGGTCAGAAGAGGACATCAGGTCCCCTGGCACTGGAGTTACAGATGGTTGTGGGGTTCTGGAAAGAACCCAGGTTCTTTGTAAGAGCTGCAAGTGCTCTTAACTGCTGCTTTTCAGTCCCTATAATGTATATTTTATCTTTTTTTGAAACAAGTTCTCATGTACACCAGTCTGGCTTCCAGCTCTCTCTATAGCTTAGGATGACCTTGGGCTTTTGATCTTCCTGCTTTTACCTCCTGAGTTGTGGAATTAGAGGTGTGTGCCACTGCATTGGTTAACGTGGTACTGCAGATGGAACACAGTATCATGTTAGTAAACACTATCTTTGTTTTGTTTGTTTTGAGACAGGGTTTCTCTGTGTAGCCCTGGCTGTCCTGGAACTCACTCTGTAGACCAGGCTGGCCTCGAACTCAGAAATCCACCTGCCTCTGCCTCCCAAGTGCTGGGATTAAAGGTATGGGCCACCACTGCCCGGCCAAGATTTATTTATTCATTGTTCATTTCCTTTTTTTTTTTTTTTTTTTTCCGGTTTTTTGAGACAGGGTTTCTCTGTGTAGCCCTGGCTGTCCTCGAACTCAGAAATCTACCTGCCTCTGCCTCCCAAGTGCCAAGTGCTGGGATTAAAGGCATGCGCCACCACTGCCTGGCTTATTTATTGTTTATTTATGTATGTGAGTATACTTCATGTCTTCAGACATGCCAGAAGAGAGCATCAGATCCCATTACAGATGGTTGTGAATCACTATGTAGTTACTGGAAATTGAACTCAGGACCTCTGGGAGAGTAGTCAGTGCTCTTAACCACTGAGCCATCTCTCCAGTCCCTAGTAAACACTATTAACTGAGAGACTTCCTCAGCCTGCATCATGATGGCCTTAGCTCCCATGTTGAACACCAGGGCTCTGAGAAGGATTTTTCTTCATTGTCTATGCCCAGAAGAGAGGCAGCTCTTTGTAGTCCTGACCGCTGTCCCCAGGCAGTAGGTATTCAAACTTCAGTCCTAGGATTCCTGCAATCCTTGTGAGCTGCTTGACCATACATTTCTTCACTTACCAATTACAGTGGCTTTGATCTTTATTTCTGGCATCATGAAGATTCTGCTTACTTTTGAGATCAATTATTTTTTTAAAAAAATGGCTAGGGGTGTGACCCAGTGTTGTAGTAGTTGCTTAACACAGGTGAAACCTGGGGTTCCATTCCTAGACCTCAAAACCCACATCAACAAAAAAAAAACCCTCCTTGTTAAATTTTCATGATATATGTGTGCTTAAGGGTATGAACCTCCAGCATGCCCTTGGTCTTCCATCTTGAACAGAAGTCCCTTGGCTCATGTTGATATGAATGAGTGGCCTGTGCAGCCACCTGGGTCCATGTTGATGTCTGTGACCCATGTTACCGCCAAAGGCCATGTGGATGTCCATGGACTGTACTGCACCTGAAGCCATGTTGATGTCTGTGGGTCGTGCTGCTGCCAGGGGCCATGTAGGTTTCCTTGACTCGTGCTGTCTTGGAGGAGTCCATGCTGATGTCCTTGACCTGTGCTGCCACTGAGGATTATGATAGTGTCTGTGGCCTGTGCCATGGTAGATGGTTGTGTTGAAGTCCGTAGTCTGTACTGTCACCAGAGACCATGCTGAAGTCTGTGGCACATGCTGACACTGGAGGCCATGTGGATGTCTGTGGTTCATGCTGTCACCAGAAACCATGTGTAAGTCCATGATGAGTGTTCTTCCTGACTGTAAAGGGCAAGCAAAGAAACTACTTCTACGGTGATGTGAATGACTGTATGCTCACAGTTGATATTTTCTTTTTAATTTATTTAACCTTATCTTATGTGCATTGGTATGAGGGCATCAGAACCCTTGGAACTGGAATTACAAACAGTTGTGAACTGCCATGTGGGTGCTGTGAATTGAACCTGGGTCCTGTTAAAGGACAGGGCCTTTAACAGCTGAACCATTTCTCCAGCACGCTGACTCACAGTTGAGAAGGAGAGACACAGAATGTTTGGATGATAACCCCTGCCCCCTACCACAAAATAACAGCTTAGACAGGAAACCATCAAAGAGAACTCTTAAAAATTGTAATAAGGGTGCTAAAGTATAGCTCTCCACAACTGATGGCTTCTGGTTGGAGTATGAGTGGGGGAAAACAAAGTTTTTTTTTAAGGGTTGACTACTGGAAGTTTGGCCATGTTGCAGTGAGGATATAAACAAGACAAATTGGACTTGTGTTTTTTTTTTTTTCTTTTCCTTCATTTTTTTTTGGTGGGGTGGGTGACATACCAGTTTTCTTTGTAGCTCAGGATAATATATAAATTTCAATCATTAGCCCCCATCACTTTTTTTAAAGGTTCCTTTGTTGCTGTTTGAAACAGGATCTCTCTGGGTAACCTTGGCTGTCCTGAAACTCACTATGTAGGCCAGGCTGTCCTTGAACTCATAGATATCTGCATGCCTCTGCCTCCCAAGTGCTGAACTAAAAAGCATGCACCACCTGGCTTGGGACCCACTGCTTTCTTGGATGACTGTCATGCATATGTCAAGCACATAGTTAAAAAATATTTTTCCTTTGTTAATCTGTCAGCTTTTCTAGAGATTTTTATTTATCAAACTCTAAAACATAGAGGAAAGTTTTCCTTGTTAAAAAACAAACATTTATTTAGGGGTAGAGAGATATCTCAGTGGTTAAGAGCACTGACTGCTCTTCTAGAGGTTCTGAGTTCAATTCCCAGCAACTACAAGGTGCTCACAGCCGTCTGTAATGGGATCTGATGCCCTCTTCTGATGTGTCTGAAGACAGCTACAGTGTACTCATTTATATAAAATAAATAAATAAATCTCAAAAACAAAACAAAAAATTATTTATTTTTATCTTAAGTGAATTGGTGTTTTGCCTGCTTGTTTATCTGTGCACCACATGCATGCAGTGCCTGTGGAGGCAGGAAGAGGGCATCAGATCCCTCAGAATTGAAGTTACAAATGTTGTGAGCCTCCACGTGGCTGCTGGAAATCCAACCCAGCAATAAATAAATAAATGCAACCCAGGATAAACTACAACCTCTGCAAGAGCCATCTGAATGACACGGGAAGTAGAGGCAAGCCATATGAGATCTCGAGTAAATGCTTTCATCTTACATCTCCTGTTTACTCTTTGTATTTCTTGTCCATTGTTTCTTATTTCCTTCATCCCATCCACCTTTCCTACCTCCACTTTGACATAGTCTTGATATTTAGCCTAAATTGGTCTTGAACTCATGATTCTTCTGCTTGATCTCCCTTCTGCTGGGATTACAAACATGTGTTACCTGGCCTTATTTGACAGTCCTAATGTGCATTTCTTCTACGGAGGATGATTTTTCAGAGCTGCACACAGGTCTGCATTTTTCTAAACAGGCACTGAAAAATATGTCACAGAAGTACACTCCAGGGTGGGCATGTTTTGGTCTGTAATACGGCATTTACTCAACCTTGGCTAAAGAGTTGAGATGGATGACCTTGCCTTTCTTTGATAGACTGCAGGAAAATAGCGGCCCCTGCTGGTGGCTGTATGTCTTTGATCCAGCCAGGGTTGAGTCACTTGGAGCATCCAGGGAAGATTTTGAGTTGGAGCAGGTGTGCAAGGAGTTGTCAATGTTGTGTAGCAGAAGAGTTTTCCTGGATGGACTGTGGGTAGCAATCCAGAAGCTTTTCTGAACAGTGGGTGGTAGTATACACGTGTAATCCCAACACTGAAGAGGCTAGAGCAGGAGGCTTTGGACCAGGGCAGCTGGAGCTGAGATGTCAAATCTTTTAAGTTCAGACTCCATTTTAGAGAACCTGACCTAAATTTGAACTCTGGTAAACTAACAGGCTAGTACCTAGCATTAGTTTCCAAGTTGCCTCCTGCCCTCCCAACAAAACTTGAGCCTAGCTCCAGTCTCTAGGATAATCCCCAATAAGACCAGCGTTCCCAGGTTACACCCTCAACAAGACCAGCATCTCCAGGTTATTCCCCCAACAAACCTGCAACCCAGGTTACAAGCCCACCCCTGCCTAACGACCACCAATGCTGAGGGGAGCAGAAATTAAGTTTATGATATGACTCCCAGCACCAGCCAGCAATGTTAAAGGCCACAGTAGCTTTCCAATTAGATGCTTGCACACATACTCCTTGCTTGCTGCTTACTATAAAGCTTGCCCCATAGACATTTGAGGCTCCCCCACCACCAAAACCATCCTGTATGACAGGGGTGCTGTGGGGTGGGTGGGAGTGCTGAACTACCTTGAATAAAACAAAGACCCTTCTGTGAGTTTCATCAGATTGGCTCCTGCCTGGTTTTAGGGGGATCACTAACATTTCGCTGGCACAACAGAGCTATATAGTCAGATTCTTGTCTAAATAAAAAGGAGCAGAGAGGGGGAGGAGTGGAGAGATGGTTCAGCGGTAAAGAACACTGGTTGTTTTTCCAGAGGTTTTGAGTTCAATTCTCAGCAACATAGTGGCTCAGAACCCTCTATAATTGGATCTGACAATATCTTCTATCATGCACACATACAGGCAGATAGAGTATTCATTTACATGAAATAGATAAGTTTTTTTTAAGGGGGAGGGAGGACTGGGGTCACAGCTAAGAGGGTATTTGTCAACTTGACTGGGTCTGGAATCAGATGCAAACTGCTGGGAGTTGTGAGGGACCTTTTGAATCAGATTATCTGAAGTGGGAAGAGGAGCCCAAATAAAAGGATGTGAGAGAAGAAAGCCCTGGGTTTTGTCTGTTGCACACACTTTGCTGGCAAGCTCATCCTCTCTGTTCCTGTGTCATTGCTGTTCTGATACCATAACCCTTAGCTAGGCTTCTGAGGTACACTGAGGACATCCAGCAGCTCTCCAGAAACCTTCAAGGCCTTGGGCACCTGATTGGGACAGCTGAGACATCCGGTTTCCAGACCAAGCAACTACTGTTGGGTTATGTTGCTAGCCAGTAGCCACAGTGAACCGGGTTCACCTGAAAGAGAGGCTGGGAATGGAAGAAGGGACAGGAGGGCGGGAAGAGATGAAGCCAGGACAAAGGTCTCTGATCAAGGCTCAATGCTTCAATGTTCATCTTTCAATTTAAAGGGGAAGCCCCACCTCCACCACTGAACCCCTTCTTGCTTCAGCCCGGAGTGGGTGGGGGGAATCCATCCTTAATAGCAAGCCAGAGGTGTCTCAATGCAAGCTCAGCAGGCGGTCTATTCATCTCAACTCCTGTAGCAGGTCTTGGGTCTGCCAAGGTGGTTAACACCTGAGTCCTATTGTTTTGGTCTGCTGTGGTAAACAAGGCCTCTCAGGCCTGCTCAAGGCTGGGGGAAGGGTGCAATTCCCCTTTTTAGTTTTAAGGATGGCAGTGCCAGCAGCTGGATGGGGCACATTTCATCCCATCTAGGGTCTCGAGCAGCCGGGCAACCGTGTCTGGCTTAGGTCGGTGTCTATATTACTCCTATATTACCCGTCTTCGAGGAAACATACATAGCAATTGATGTATGCCTCTGTCTTAGGTTTATAGGAGCTCAAGAACACTCTTACCCATCTTTGGCTAACTGGCCATCATTGGCACACTCTTTCCCATATAGACTAAAACACATTCAGACCAAAGGACCTGTGGGCATGCACTATGTAATTCTTCACAGCGATGTGTAACTGCCATGATGAAAGCTGAGCTTGCTGAGAGCGATCTTGTGTGAGGGCAATCAATCTGCTTAAAATACAAAGTTCAAAGGTTAAAAACATGAATATCCAAGCAATGTAGAAATTAAGGTTGAAAGCAGAAACATTCCAGCATCTGATCCAACTACTGATTGACAGAGATCAGACATAAGTCTGGCCACCAGGTATATAGTGGGTGGCTTTAAGTATTGATAAAAACTTACTCTCGCCAGGCGGTGGTGGCGCACACCTTTAATCCCAGCACTTGGGAGGCAGAGGCAGGAGGATTTCTGAGTTCGAGGCCAGCCTGGTCTACAGAGTGAGTTCCAGGACAGCCCGGGCTATACAGAGAAAACCTGTCTCGAAAAACAAAAACAGAAAAACAGAAAAACAAAACAAACAAACAAACAAACTTACTCTCTGATAAGAGATAAGAGCGGAGACTACATGCCAGGTTAAATCAGCTGGCTGATAAGGATTGAGCCATCTTCATCATTAGAATCATAATTATTAGGCTCAAGATCTGTGTCCACTTGATGGAAAAATCTTTCAGGCAGCCATTGGGCTCCATTTTCTTTTTCTGAAAAAATACAGACTGAGCCATGACCCCAAATTAAAACAGGGTTGGGACCATTCCAAGAATTAGTTAAGGAGTCTTTCCACATGACCCTGGCAAATGAGCTGGAAGTAACTGGATGTCAGTGGCAATCCGCTGGAGATTGACATTTAGCATCAGTTTGCAGAAAATTTAAAACAAATAAGACAGAAGCAAGGTGTGCTTTTGGTGACCTTGGGGAGTATAATTTCCCCTCTTTAGTTTTTAAAAGCCAATTTTTCAGAGTTCCTTGCAAAACCACGGAAGAAGCATCAGTAGCTGCTCTTCCCACATTCAAGAGAGTTAAAGATATTATTTTAAAGTTCCATAATCTGTCTTTCACAATTCCTTGTCCTTGATAATAAGGAATCTCAATAATAAGGATAATATTAAATTGTCAACAAAACATCTCAAATGTTTGACTGCCAATAGCCAGTTCCATTGTCTATAATCTGATATGGAACACCAAGCATAGAAAAATAATGAAGGCAATAACTAATTATAATTTTTAATTGCTTTTCTTGTTAAAGCAGTTGCAACTAAAAAGCCTAAAAAGGTATCAAGTCACATGTACATATTTTAATTTTTCTTTTTTTTTTTTTGGTTTTTCGAGACAGGGTTTCTCTGTGTGGTCCTGGCTGTCCTGGAACTCACTCTGTAGACCAGGCTGGCCTCGAACTCAGAAATCCGCCTGCCTCTGCCTCCCAAGTGCTGGGATTAAAGGCGTGCGCCACCACCGCCCGGCTTAATTTTTCTAAAATCAAAAATGAGTAACATTTACCTGTCATAATTGACTACGTATAAGTCTTCAGGGCTCAACATCATTATGAAAAATTTGAGGACAGAGAACAAGTTTTTGCAATTTAACTTGCATACTTTCTAGAAATATCAAATTACTGTCTCAAGCTCTTATTATTTTGATGATGTAAAGAATAAGACTGTATGGCCAATTGTTTCTGTAAGGTCTATAATCTGCCTGGTATACAACTCTGCTCTGGCATTGCCCTGTGGGGTCTAGGCAATCATATGAGCTCTTAAATGTCTTATAAAGTTAAGAAACAGTGCATGTTTCTTAAATTAAGCTGTATTTGTATAAATAACTGTAAAATTTGAGAATTAGCAACGTCTAAAAAAGGAACAATTTCAAGCAATTACAAACTAAAACTGGCTGAGCATATAATTTGAAAGCATGACTTTTTTAGCATTTCAAATAGCAGCTACAGCACGTAATTTTAATATTTGTGCAGAAGCAGGGGGAAACTCAAGACAATTAACATGTGATCTAATTACATATACTGTCTTCTCAATAGATAAGGCATCTATAAATACAGTAAACATCTTTTATATGGGCTGCATGCAAATTTATAGGAAATACAAAAGCATGCATAGAGAAAAACTGTAACAACTTGTCTTATGGATAATGGTTATCAAATTTGCCTAAAAAGTTTGCCATGGCCAGGTGGTGGTGGCGCACACCTTTAATCCCAGCACTTGGGAGGCAGAGGCAGGCGGATTTCTGAGTTCGAGGCCAGCCTGGTCTACTGAGCGAGTTCCAGGACATTCACGACTATACAGAGTAGAGAAACCCCGTCTCGAAAAAACCAAAAAAAAAAAAAAAAAAAAAAAGTTTGCCATGTAATAGGCCAAATATCATTATTCTCTAATAACCAACTTAATTTTTTATTTGGAATAAGGAATTAACATTTCATCCAAAATACTTTCAGGATTCTATCTTACAATCCTGTATTAACACAGTAACAATTTCATAATAGGATGTTCAAATTTTACTTGTAGATGAATCTACATTAATGGTTTCTTTTGACAAAGGGCTGCTGTGAGCACATGAGTAGTAATAACTCAAACAGCCAACAATTTACCATAGTCTATATATATCTGTTGATAACTAACAGCTTACTCTATTTTCTACAAAGCTATCTGTCTCTCATCAGTTAATTGTCAGGGGGAATTAGGATTTGCATCCCCTTGAGAATATCAAATAGAGGTTCAAGTTCTCCTATGGTAAGCTTAAGATGAGGTTTTAGCCAATTAATATCTCCTAACAACTTTGAGAATCATTAAAAGTAAATCTTTTCTTTTGTATGTACACCTGCAAGCCAGAAGAGGGCACTAGATCCCACTACAAATGGTTGTGAGCCACCATGTGGTTGCTGGGAATTGAACTCTTCTATTTTTAGTTGTGAGTCTAGCCTTTAACGGCTGAGCCATCTCTCTAGCCCCAACTATCTATTCTTATTGGAAATATACCTGTGTCACAATCTGCTTAAGATAACTGAGATCCCAAATATTGAAAAGATATTGCCTTTGAATCTTTTCTGGAGTAACAAGCACTCTAAAATTTTAAAGTTCATTGTATTAGAGCAAAAGCTTACAGAAAAAATCCTTTAGAGAGATCAGCTAATAAAATATATAATGAATAATATACACTGAAGATTTAAATGCTTAATCTTTTGTATTAAAGCAACAATTTTTTTATATATTAATCATTCTTTGAGGCAAACCTTTCTAATGATATTGCTTTATGGGCTCTCAAAAATTACAAGCAAATTTACTGAATTTAAACCTCATCACCTTTACCAGGATGTAAAGGAATGGTATAAAAACAATCTTTAAATCCATAATAATTTTATAGGTATTTACTAGAATGGTAGCTGGAGTGGGCAAGTCAGGCAGTAATGCCCCATTAGTTTCATAAATCTTAAGTCTGAACTTTGTTTTGGATTAATTGAATAACCAATTTCCTTTAACTTAGTGAGTATCAGATAAAGGACAAGCTGAAGGCAATCTTGTCTTCTCATAATTGTTACTTAGCCCAGTATCTATTAATCTTTCAAAATCTTTTCCTTCAATTATTAGCTTAACACTAGGTCTCTTGCTAGTAGTAGATCCGACCCAGTACACATCAGAGGAAGCAAAGCCATCTTGTCTTCTATCACTCTCAACAAATTTGGAAGGAAGCAGATGCAAAGGAACTAAAGCAAGTTGAGCAATCTTTTTACCAGGAGGTACAGTTACAATGCCATGGAGGGAAGCGAGTATAATCTTAATGCCTCCAGCGTAATCATTATCTATAACTCTTGGCCCATAAACTGTTGTGAACATCTTTGGGCCTGAGGCTAACACCTCCTCCCCAAGAAACAAGGAAGGCAATCAACAAGTTGGGGGGGGGGGGCAAAACACCTTTCTAGGGGCTGGTTAAGACAAAAGGAATGTCTGTCACACCAGCTTCTACTGAGCTCCATCTGCATTGTCTTAATTTAAATGTAAATGTTCTTAACCTGGGCCTATTTCCTGAGGCCTGGCACAAAGATTATATTTCTTGCAGGCCTGTACTGTATCACAGCTGTTTAAAATACTTTTATTCAACTCTACCTGCTGTCTCCTCTCTTCTATAAACATGGGCAAGTCAAAAAAAATAAAAAATAAAAAATAAAAATAAAAAAAATCCCAAACTCAGGATTGAACTGCTAACTGCAACCAATGGAATACTGGCAGTTTAACTATATTTTAAAGTTTCTTTTGCAACATTAGAGTATAACCATAATTTTGAGAAACAAAACCAAAAGCAAAAACAATGTAAACCATCTATTTTCTCTAAGGTCAACACCAAGTAGATTACTTTTATGTTACAAAGTTTTACAGCCAATTCTTATATAAGAATGCATGATAGTACAGCTTTTAATATCTCATTAAAGAGACATTGTTTTAAAATTTTATCTTTTATACATCTGGTTTTTGAATGATTCCAAACCTGACTTACCAGTTTTAAGCCAACTTTCTATTATCAAAGTTGTAGATTTCTAATGAATCCCAATAACTTACAAGCCAATAATCTATAACCAAGACATGTAGAACTTATTTATACTTTTAAAATCAATTAGAAACAACAACGAAGTGGCTACATGTCTTATATATTTAGACTAAACAAAATTTCTTGCTTTTTCTAGCTGTAATTTCAAGAGAAAGGCACCTTTTCACAGAGATTTTTCTGGGACAAACAACTCACAGCTTCCTTATATTAATCCAAAAAATTGCTGGTCTCTTTAAGAGCAGCTTATACCAACAATCAATTCCTGGAAAAGCTTCTCCAGCTCAGCTCGACTCTTAGCTACAGGTAACTCATCTGTGCACATTAAGACTGCTTTTAAAACCAAGTTAAACTATATCAAGGATTGAACCAAGAAGTTTTAACCGTTTTTTGTCTTTAGAACATGAAACATAGAACAAACATTTAGACAACAAAACAAAAAACAAACAATTGACATTGGTGCACCAAGGACAGACAACAAAGACCTCTAGGAGCCAAAGAGAAACTCAGGATGTCTCCTGAATTTCCTCCTGTTCCTAGGGGAGCTCTGAAATAGTCTTTTCATTCTTTTTTGCTGACATAGCTCAGAGAGAGGACAACTGCTTTTCTGAAGCCCTTTTTTCTTTCTCTCTCTCACATTCAAGATCTAACTCTTCATCTCTTTCTTTAGGAGATGTATTGGGCAGCTATTGATAGTACACCTCAGTGCCCTGTTTTCTCAGTTTTCCAATTCCTTTTAACCCTGCTCCTCTCGCCTGAAGCAGCTCTTAGGCTGCGGGCAATGCCTGTTTAGAATTCTCCTGACCTTTTGCTGTCACCTCCTAGGCAAAATTGGCACCAGGTCAACACCTATTCCACCTAGACTGTATCCCCTTAAACACACTTCCTGCAAACACAGCCAATGCTGTTCGTTGCTTACCAAGTACCCAGGATACTCTTTTTCTTGTTCCGTTTTCCGTAGCGCTCTACCCAAGACAGCGTTCCTCAGCTGGTCTCTCGTGTTCGGGTCCCAAGTCGGGCACCATTCTGTTGCTGGCCAGCAGCCACAGTGAACTGGGTTCACCTGAAAGAGAGGCTGGGAATGGAAGAAGGGGCAGGAGGGCGAGAAGAGATGAATCCAGGACAAAGGTCTCTGATCAAGGCTCAGTGCTTTAAAGTTCAGCTTTCAAGCCCCACCTCTGCCACTGAACCCTTCTTGCTTCAGCCCGGAGTGGGTGAGGGGAATCCATCCTTAATGGCAGGCCGGAGGTGTCTCAAGGCAAGCTCAGCAGGCAGTCTATTCACCTGAGCCCCTGTAGCAGGTGGTGAGTCTGCCAAGGTGATTAACACCTAGTCCTATTGTTTTGGTCTGCTGTGGTAAACAAGGTCTCACAAGCCTGCTCAAGGCTGGGGGAAGGGTACAGGGTTACACAGACCGTAACGTGTAAGCCAAACAAATTAATGTCACATATATATTCTGAAACCTTTTGAGAATATGATATTCTCTCCTGCAACCTTGGCAATAGACTTCATCCTATTAGTTCTGCTTCTCTGGAGAAGCTTGACGAATACACAGCAGGTATGAAGCCTTAGGTTTAACCTCTAGCCCTGCACAATAAAGAGTCAACAAGACTCCTCAGTGGGTGAAGGGACTTGCTGTAGAGCCTTTGTCCTGAGCGCATTATGCTGGAAACACGTTTGAGTCTTTTCAGTAGTAGAATCTACTAACAATAAATTCACAAATGTCAGTGGTCTTTTTTTTTTTCTCCTGTGAGCAAGCACAGGCGGAATTCAAATTCGGGCATACAGACATACAGCCGCCTCAGACTCCAGAGCGCAGCGACTGCAGCAGTGCGCCACCGCTGGCCAGCTAAATGTCAGTGGTCTTAATGGCAGCAATTTGTCACATAAAATCCACATATTTTAGTGATCCCACCAAGTTGAATGCATGTTCTTTTATAGCAATCATAATTACTAATATTAACTCTCTCATGACACAGATACAATAAATTATATCTGCCTGTAACATAAGATTTACAGAATAAACACAGAAGGCTGCATCAGAGTTCAAAAGCTCTCACAAGTGAGCCGATAAGAGTCTGTATTGATAACTAATCAGGCCAGCAATAGGAGGGAGCTGCTGGAACCACGGTTCAAAAGCAGAAAATGGTGGCTTCAAGTCCAGGCTGGGACAGGAGAACAGGTGTGGGGTAGGCAGTTGAGTAGGCAAGGGCAACAGTGGGAAACTGAGGCAAACTGAAGCTTCAGAGAAAGTCAGAGAACCCTTTGCTTATCAGTCTCTGATGTACCCATCAGGCATCAGGTGATAGGTTAGTGTGCACACATATCGTCTCAGTAGGTGTCCGTCACTTTATGGGCTCCTTACGAGGGAATTATACTTGGTCTGGCCTGTCTGATAAGTTCTTGGATCTGATTTCCTCAATTTAATTTTTTTGAGGGAGGCAGTTGAGACGGGAGCTTTTTCCGTGTAGTGCTGGCCCCAAGTTGACTTTTACATTAAAAATTAATTCATTAATTTTTGTTGGCGCCGGGCAGTGGTGGCGTAGGTCTTTAATCCCAGCACTTGGGAGGCAGAGGCAGGCAGATTTCTGTGTTCAAGGCCAGCCTGGTCTACAGAGTGAGTTCCAGGACAGCCAGGGCTACACAGAGAAACCCTGTCTCGAAAAAAACAAAAATAAAATAAATTTTTGTTGGCATTTTATCTAGGCTCTGCCCCATAGTTACCTGGCAACAACCAGGTGTGCCTAACTCACTATAAAAGGGACTGCTTGCCCCTCCTCTCTCTTGCTCCCTTCTCTTCTCTTTCTCCTGCTTGCTTCCCCTCTTCCCCCTCTGTCCCCATTTCCCCTCCCCCTTCTCTCTCCACGTGCTCATGGCCAGCCTCTCTCTATTTCTCTAGAGTCTCTCTCTCTCTCTCTCTCTCTCTCTCTGCCTTTCTCTCAACTCCCCTCCTCATGCCCTGAATAAACTCTATCTCAGGGGGAAGGGATGCCTCTCAGTACGGGCCCACAGAGGCACCCCTTCTCCCACACCATCAAACACTTTCCTTCCTTCAAACAAAAACAATGCTTATTTTCTGTGTATGAGTGCTTTGTCTGCATGTATGTCTCATGCAGTGCCTGATGAGATCAGAAGAGGATGGTGGAGCCACTGGGACTAAATTCAGACAGTTGTGAGCTGTCATATGGGGGCTGGGAATTGAACTAGGATCTTCTGGAGGAACAGCCAGTATTCTTAACCACTGAGCCATCTTTGCAGCCTCTAATAATAAAACACAATAAAGAAAAAATGATTTGGGGCGTTTGTGTGTGTGTGTGTGTGTGTGTGTGTTTAGCTGTGTACCACATGCATGAAGGTACCCATAGAGGCCGGGAGAGGGTATTGGATACCCTGGAAATGGAATTCCAGGTGGTTGTGAGCTGCCATGTAGGTGATGGGAACTGAACCTGGGTCCTCTGAAAGATCTCTTAAATACTGAGACATCTCTCTAGGTCCATCCATCTGAATTATATCATGGTAAGTAGGGAGACAAACTCTGTTAGCTAATTGGCTTTTGGGAGGCAAGAGTGATACAACAAACATAATTTATGACAATGGTCGTTGAATGTTGGAATAAGACCACCTCTAAGTCTAGGCTCTGGCCCTCTCTCTTGACCAGGAGACTAATTCCTTTGATGTCTGCATTTCAAAGAGAAGGCTCTACCTTGAATTGCTGAGTTGTGAAAAGGCAAGGAGTTTATTAAGACATTAGAAGGATTAACATATGCACAGCCAGTACTGACAATACTTCTTACATTTTTCCAGTTGATTTTCTACATGCATGAATGAATGTCAGCAGGGTATTGACCAGCAGACAAGCAATAGACCAGCAGTAGACCTCTCAGAATTCAGACCTTTCTGAGTTTTGAAGTTGTAATGTTTCAGCCGGGCGGTGGTGGCGCACGCCTTTAATCCCAGCACTTGGGAGGCAGAGGCAGGCGGATTTCTGAGTTCGAGGCCAGCCTGGTCTACCGAGCGAGTTCCAGGACAGCCCGGACTACACAGAGAAACCCTGTCTCGGAAAAAAAAAAAAAAACCAAAAAAAAGAAGTTGTAATGTTTCCCAAATTAGCTAAGTGTGCATAGTCAGAACCCTCGAGACTCAGCTCCCAGTCAGTCTACAATCACAAGCATTAACCTCGGGCTTCTGTAGGATAGGTGTAGTAAATGCAAGGCCTTTATCAAAAGTAACCCTGCTGTAAACCAAGAAGCATTCATATTTCAATGGTTAGAAAAAAGGAGCCCGACGGAAGCCTCTTTTCTTTGCAACAGGGAGAAGTAAGCCTCTTATTTTAATTTTAATTGTCTTAAAAAGTGTTTCTGAGTTGTGCTGTGCTAGGATATATGTTGTGTTGATATTGTGTTTGTAGAGGATATCCGACGTGACATGCATGAAAGTGTTTAGTGCTGAATGGAACACCTGCCACACAGAGGTTGAGGACACAAAAGGACTCCATAGCCCAAGGTCTTCAGCTTCTAATGTTCGTCCTACAAGGCTTTTCCTGTGGCTTCCAAGTATGAGGACTACAATTCCCAGGATGCACCAATCTTTCACCAACCAGGAAAATCGGTTTTTCCAATGGGCGGGTTCTGAGTCAGGAGGAAATTTAGCCAATGGGTGAACTGTACAGAATCGAAACCCTTTTTTGATTGTACCAAAGGGATTGGAATCTTTGGCGCCTTTGTTTTAGTGGAGGGTAGGTGATAGACAGGTAAATGGACCAATGAGGAGGTGGAAAGGCGGATCCAGAGCGTGTGGGCGGGAAGGGTGATGACCGGCAGGCTGTTCGTCCAATGAAAGCTACAGACGCTGATGTAGTGGGCCCGGCGACTGTGTAGAGGCGGTGTTTGTGGAAGCTGTGTAGGACATGGCGGAACTCTGAGGAGACGTAGTCCGAGGTCCCGCGGTGGCCGCGCCGGCCGAGGCGCTCGGAGAGCCCAAGTCGCCCGTGGCCGGTGTCCTCGCGCTCCGCAGTCTCCGACTAGGCTCATTCCGGACACCGTGCTTGTGGACTTGGTCAGTGACAGCGACGAAGAAATCCTAGAAGTCGCCGCGGACCCAGTTGAGGCGCCGGTCGCCCGCCTCCCCGCGCCAGCCGCACCTGAACAGGATAGCGATAGTGACAGTGAAGGGGCGGCCGAGGGGCCTGCAGGAGCCCCGCGTACATTGGTCCGGCGGCGGCGGCGGCGGCTGCTGCTGGATCCTGGAGAGGCCCCGGTTGTTCCTGTGTACTCCGGGAAGGTGCAGCAAGGTTCCCAAGGAGGGTTGTTGAGGGAGTGCTAAGACTGGCGTGGTGGGTTTGGCTTGGAGCAGTGCGTGCGTGCGTGCATATGTGTGGTGTGTGTGTGTGTGTGTGTGTGTGTGTGTGTGTGTGTGGTGTAGGATGGATACTTGTAGATTGAGGATACGAGAGAGTTCGGTAATGTTAGATGTATGGAGTTATCCAGGATTGTATCTTCGGGCAGAGGGAGTCTGGGGAGATTGAGGGAGGCTGATAGTCTAGGTACCCGAGAGGATCTGGAAGGACCGAGAACTGGTATTTGGGCATGCTGGATTTTGAGGATGGAGGAAACCGGAGAGTTGGATATTTCCTGGGGATTTAGAAAGGACTGGGTGTTTCCAAGAACACGGGATCCTTAGATATTAGGATGAGGCATATGGCTGGGGTTAGGAGTAACTAAACATGCACCCTCAGAGTGCCTTAGGGAAACGGGGTGGGAGGAGGGTACAGGATCCTGAGGAAGCTGGCCTCCTAGATGCCATGCCCTTCAGAGATTGGAGTCCGTAGAGAAGACAAGTGTTAGAATCGAGGGAAGAACCATTCCTGTCTTGAGTAGAGTTGGCAGGATGTGAGAGACCCACCTCCTCTCCCCTTTTGTCTTTGTAGGTGCAGAGCAGCCTCAACCTCATTCCAGATAATTCATCCCTCTTGAAACTTTGCCCCTCAGAGCCTGAAGATGGTAAGGGTGGGCTTGGGGAGTGTCCTGACTGGCTTCTTCTCTGAGACTTCCTGGAGTTTACATCTCTGCAGTCAGTGATGTGCTCTCTCGCTCTGCCCTCTCTCTCTCTCTCTCTCTCTCTCTCTCTCTCTCTCTCTCTCTCTGTGCTTCAGTGGTATCTAGGGTCTGGAGACTAGTGATCAGGTGCTGTCCAGTTGACACACATTTTTGATTCTGAGTAGTGTTGGGAAAATGGACTCCTGCATCTGAACTAGGGGAAAGTTACGGTCTAGAAAGGAGCTGGCTTGTTAATCAGAAGTCACAGGAACCTACTTAGCAGCTATATTGACCCCTTCCCCCCTTCAGGTCCTAATGGGCATAAGATTATGTTAGTTTTTGAGGTACCTCCCCTTGCCATTCTGATCTGTGTTATCATAATAGAGGCGAAGGGAGTGCCGAGACTCTGTGACATCTTGTTACACCAGCACTCCAACAGGGTTCCATTCCTCGGGAGCACTCTGGAGCCAGAAGACTGTTCTTTGACTTTTATCAGGACTGCCTATTCTCTATTCTTCTCTACTGATAAGTTTTTGCAAACCCTGTAATAAGGCCAGAGACTAAGAGTCAAGGCTAATAGGGGAATGATACAGGCTGCAAAGACCTGGAACCAAGACCTCTTTCTGTTACGTGAGGGAGTGTGGTAGGCTGATTAAGAGCAGGCTCAGGAGTCATGTGGCCTTCATAACTGTGTGACTTTGGACAAGTTTTCCTCATGAGGAAAATGAGGGTAATAGTGGACCTATCTTAAATTATTTTTGGCGAGAACAAAAGGAATTTTATGTGTATTTTATTTGCCATGTACATGGTTAGGATAGCACCTGGAATGTAGAAGTGTGACATAAAAGATACCTGTGTCCTTGATGTCCAGTAGTGCAGGGTATCTCAGGAAGGTTTGTGAAAGTGTAGACTTGGAGGTGGGGAGATGGTCCAGTGGATAAAAGCACTTGCCACATAAGCCTGGTACCTGACACCCACATAAGAAGCTGGATGGGGTGGGACGCACTCATATTGGGTACAGGAGGAGACTGCTGGAAGCTCACACACCTAGTGGCAGAAATAACAGGGGAGACACTGACTCAGAAACAGGGTAAAAGGAGAGAGAGTTGTCCTCTGACCCCAACATGTTCTGGCATGAACAATGTCTCCCCAGTAAATACATCTTAAAGAAAAAAAAAAAAAAAGCGGGATCTCAGCCCTCCAGCAGCTGCCACGTTTAGTTAGGACAGTGTTTCTTAACCTCCCTCCTCCCTGTGTTGTGACGGCCAAACTCACCTTCAGACCTTCAGAAACCTGAGAGGCAAACTTGTCTCTGATTGAGAGCTACCGTGTAGTTTGCTATCATGGTTTCCTTTGCTCGGTCTTTATTCTGTAGTGTTGAGAAATGAATGACGAGCATGCTCATACTGAGCAACATACGGAAATTTAAAATAATAAATGGGGCTGCGGAGATGGCTCTGTTTGTACAAGAGCTTGCTGAGCAAGCATGAAAACCTCACTCAGTCCCAACAATCCACAGTGGAAGGACAGAGCCAACTGCTGAGAGTTGCTCTCCGATCTCCACATGCTGGATTCATCTCTCACAGACACGTGATTTTTTTTTTTTAAAAAAAGCATAGTAAATAAGTAAACAATTAAAAAACACCCCTCATATACTTGTCTAATATTGGAAAGTACTACATAGGGGCTGAGGTGATGGCTCAGTAAAGTGCTTACTGTGCTAGCTAAGTACCTGCGTTTGAACCTCAAAACCCAGGTTGAAAAAAGCTGAGCATGGTGGCAACACTGAAAATCCCAGCACTGATGAGCTGGAGACAAGTGGCTGTCTAGGGCTTGCTGGCCAGCCAGCCTGGTCTAATCATGCATGGTGTCTGAGGAATGACACTGGAGGTTGACTTCTGGTCTTCATATGTACACATACACACTCAAACATGCACTTATACATGTGTACATGTGTATTCAAACTGCCATGTGTGCCTCCTATCTTTTAGCATCCCCTCCTTTTGTTAGTGGGGATTGAACTCAATTTTTAGGGCCTCTGGATACTAGACATGTGCTCTGTCACTGAACTACACCGCTGCCACCTCTTATCTACCCACTTTTAGAACAAAACTCAGAAGAACAAAACCTCCAGATTGTCTGTGGTCCATGCTGGCCTCTAACTCCCGACCTCTGACTCAGCCTCTCCAGCACTGAGATTTGCACATGCCACCACTCCTGGCCTCTTCTGCCTCTTCCTAAAGCCTTTGACTTGTTTCTTCTTGGCCTCCCCAACCATCTTTTAGCTCATCCTTTCTTCTCTCTTCTCTGCTCCTAGAGGCAGATCTGACAGATTCTGGCAGTCCTCCCTCTGAGGATGCCCTGTCTCCAGGTTCTCCCTGGAAAAAGAAGCTGAGGAAGAAACATGAGAAAGAAGAAAAGAAGGTGGAAGAGTTTCCGTGAGTGAGGCTAGGGTATTAGGGCTCTAGGAGCAGGAAGGGCACTGGAAAGCTAGGCTGAGGAAATAGGACTTGGGGGCTTCCAGAAGGCCAAGGAGAAGGGGCGGATGATGAGGCTCAGATGTAGAAGATGGTGGCTCGTCCTGAAGGGTCACACAGGACCTTCTAGACCATCCTTAGGAATGGTGGTGGTATGTGGGGTGTGACTCAGACTCTACTAGCTGTCCCTGCCCACTCTGCTTCTTGTTCCTTATCTGTAAAATGGGGCTGATAATGCACTTGAGAATTGTTGAGTAGCTGAATATTAAGTTAGTGCCTGGTATCTGTTGAATACTTGACATTTTCCTAAAGTGAGATGTTTGCATTCCTCATTTTGGGGTCATGAACATACAAAAACAATGTCTCTTACTACACGTCTTCTAGTAAAGTGCTGCTGCCAGAAGGTTTTCCTCTAGATTCTCCACTCAGGTTCCTGGAAGCTGCAGCCCATGAAGGGAAATATGCTGGAATCTCTCCTTTGCTGCCATCCTGCCCTTCTCTTCTTTCTGCAGGGACCAGGACATCTTGCCTTTGCCCAGCCTTCACCAAGAAACAAAAGCAGAAAGCATACCGAGGCACTCCAGAAGTTAAGGTACAGGGTTGAGGACGTTGGCTGTGGTGAAGAAGGGCAGCTTGAGAGGATCTTCAATCTCAATTGTCCCAATGTCTCGTCCATACCCAGGGAAGTGAACAAGCGTCTCCAAGACCTCCGGTCCTGCCTGAGCCCCAAGCAACAGCAGAGACCAGCCCTTCAGAACATAGATGATGAGGTGGTCCTAGTGGAAGGGCCTGTCTTGCCACAAAGCTCTCGACTTTTTACACTCAAGATCCGGTGCCGGGCTGACCTAGTCAGATTGCCTGTCAGAACGGTGAGTGCTTGCAACCAACTTAGGCAGGATCAATATCTTCCCTTGGTGAGACAGGTATTGAAATGGTAATATACTAGCAGGAGGGACCCACTTCCTTCTAACCGTGCTCTCTGGGGCCACCCATCTCTCTTTCATCTTTCCATGCTTTGGCACTTGGTGTCCGTTTGTCTATATTTTTCCTCATTCTTATCTCTTTTTGGCAACATTTACCTATTTTTCAAGGCTTCTTAGGCATATCATCTTCAAGCCAGGTATAATGGTTATCACATATCTGTAATCTCAGCACATGGGAGGTGAAGGTATGAGCATCTAGAATTTGAAACCTATATGAACTATATAGCTAAACCCTATTTGAAAAAACAAACACATACACAAAAATACATGATGTCTTTATGAATGTCTTAGTTAGGGTTTTAATGCTGGGAAGAGACCATGACCAAGACAACTCTTATAAAAGAAAACATTTAATTGGGGCTGGGTTACATTTAAGTTCAGTCCATTATCAGTATGGCAGGAAGCATGGCAGCATGCAGGCAGACATGGTGCTAGAGGAGCTGAGAGTTCTACATCTTGATCTGAAGGCAGCCAGGAAGAGACTGTATTCCACACTGGGCAGAGACTGAGAATAGGAGACCTCATAACCCACCTACATAGTGATGCACTTCTTCCATAAGGCCACACCTCCTAATAGTGCTATTCCCTATGGGCCAACATGCAAACACATGAGTCTGTGGGGGCCAAACCTATGTAAGTCACCACAAAGAAGCTTTTTTTTTTTTTTTTTTTTTAAGGTTTATTTTTTAATTATGTCTAGGTGTTACCAGGTGGCACTTGTATATGCCCTTAACATATCCCAGCACAGAGGCAAGTGGATCTCTGAGTTTGAGGCTAGCCTGGTCTACAGAACTAGTTCCAGGACATCCAGGGCTATACAAAGAAACCTTGTCTTGACAAACAGCCTCCCCCCACCCCCAGCAAAAATTATGTCTAGGTGTGTGTCCACATTTGGGTATGTGCACACGAGTACAAGTACCTGTAGAAGTAGAAGCATTGGATTCCCACATGCTAGAGTTAGAGAGTTGTGAGCTGCCCTATATGGGTGCTGGTAACCAGACCTCTGGAAGAGCAGCAGGTGCTTGCACCCACTGAGCCATCTCCCCAACACCTGATTTTTTTTTTTTTTAATTAAAAAGAGACTCCTCTAGGCTGAATGTTTGCTTCCTCCTTCTGGCTTGTGCTTGTCTCTTATGGTCTCACTGCCTTGGACATGGTGGACAGTGCACAATAATTCCTGCACTCCCCTGGCTTTCTGGCAAAGGTTGATACTTGTATAGGATGATCAGTTCAAGAGTGCTTGCAGAAATGAGCCTTCATGAGCAGGGACCTAGCAGGGCAAGCAGCTGAGCCCAAGTATGCAAACTGGTGTGCTTTGAGCTCTATAGGGTACTTCTACCAGAGATGAGTGGTTGGAGTTGTGCTTTAGGTGACAAAGAACTTGGCATAGCTTACCTGAGTTCCATCTCTAGCACTGAGAAAAAACAATGAGTTTACCAAACTTAGTAATGGGAGAGTTCCTCAAAGGCCAGATGTCTGATTATAAGAAAAAAAGTGATAGCAGTGTCTGGAGTGTGTATGAGACCGTACCTCCTATTCCCTTTTTACCTTCTACTCCACAAATCCATGGCTGCACTGTTTGTTTGTTTATTTATTTGGTGTGCGCATGCACGTACTGTCTTTATAGATAAGTTACTGTGGGTGTGTGCCTGAGTGCAAGGGGGTGGAGGGTGTATGTGAGTGTATGTATGTGCTTGTAGAAGCCAGAGGATGGGATCTGGTATCAATTGGTTTTCTGAGATGGGCTCTTCCTAAACCTGGAGCTCATTGGTGCAGCTCTTTATCTCCCATCTTCAGCACAGGGATTTCGGGTGGGGTGCTACCTGTCATTCTTAGCTTTTCATGTAGTGCTGAAGATCCAAGGTCACATCTTGCTTACATGCCAGGCACTTTCTGACTGAACCATCTCCTTAGCCCCGGCTATTTAATTTCTTTGTGCTACGTGCCAGGACTACTGCTTGCCAGTTAAATATGAAGAATCTCACAAGGAGCCCAGGCCAGAAACTTAAGTTTTGGGTGGTGGCTCAGGGGTGGGGTGTGAAGTCTCAAGGCTGGAAGATTCCTTTGTTTGTTTTCTAGTCGGAGCCCCTTCAGAATGTGGTGGATCACATGGCCAATCATCTTGGGGTGTCCCCAGACAGGATTCTTTTGCTCTTTGGAGAGACAGAACTGTCTCCTACTGCCACACCTAGGACCCTAAAGCTTGGAGTGGCTGACATCATTGGTGAGTAGAAGGCATGGAAGAGGGGCCTTGTGGAAATTTTGCCATGGGTGGCAAAGTTCCAGAGACAGGATCTGCTCCCAGTACTCCTACTGCCGTTATCTCAATCCTGCTTTTCACAGATTGTGTGGTGCTAGCAAGTTCTTCAGCAGCCACAGAGACGTCCCAGGAGCTCCGACTCCGGGTGCAGGGGAAGGAGAAACACCAGATGTTGGAGATCTCACTATCTCCTGTGAGTAGAAGTGCTGCCCATGCCCCTTCCCCTTTCTTTAGCCAGTCTCCTGTCAGTTGGTCAGTTACCAAGCAATGTGACTCCTCCTAACCCTGACTTGCTGCAGATGTGCCTCTGTTACTGGGTGCCTACCCAGCCTAGGTCATGCAGAGAAAGAATACTGTTCTGTATTAGTTATTCTCTGCTGCTATGATACACCACTGTGACCAAGGCAACTTACAGAAGGAAGGGATAATTTTTGGGCTATGGTTCCAGAGGTTAGAGTCCATGATGGCTGAATTCAGGCAGGCTGCAAGGCTGCAGAAACAGCAGCTGAGAGCATCCCAGGAAACACCTAAAGAACATGCTTTGTTTTGTTTTGTTTACTTATTTACTTTATATCCCACTCACTGTCCCCCTCCCAGTCACCCCCTCTCAGAATCCTTCCCTCCATCTCCTCCCCTTCTCAGAGTGGGGCTCCCCCTGGGTATCCCTCCACCCTGGCACTGCAAGTCTCTAGGAGGCTTGGCACTTCCTCCCACACTGAGGCCCGACAAGGCAACCCAGCTAGAACATATACCACTGTCAGGCAGCAGCTTTTGAGATTGTTTGGGACAATCTCAAAAAAAAAAAGGCAACAGCTCCGGTTGTTTGGAACCCACATGAAGACCAAGCTGCACATCTGCGACATATGTGCTGGAGGCCTAGGTCCAGCCCGTGTATGTTATTTGGTTAGTGGTTCAGTCTCTGAGAGCTCCAAGGGTCCTGGTTAGTTGACTCTGTTGGTCTTCCTGTGGAGTTCCTATCCCCTTTGGGGATTTCTTTTAATTAATTAATTTTTTAATGTAGGATGCATCTACCACAACTTGTGGGCTTGGAATTACAGAAATTGATTCTCACAGTTCTTTAGACTCAAACTCCACATTGAATCTTCTTCCTTTCTCTGTAGCTTTGTTAGCATCCAAAGTTCCTTGGTGTATTCCTGGTGTCCCTCTGTTTTTTCTTGTGAAGACCTAAATCACAATGGATTATCCATCTGAATAAGGTGTGACCACATCTTACTTTGACTATAACTGCAGAGGCCCTAAATACATTAAGGCCCCATTCACATGTACATGACAGAGTGTCTTTGGGGCACACAGTTCACGCCATGACACTTTTCTAAGTCACACGTAACAACTTACTAAGAATTTGTGTTCACTCTGTCCATGCTTCTGTTTCAGAAGGGTGTGATTGAGGCTTAGAGAATCTGTTTATCCCATATCCTGTATCCTGGAGTCTTGTCCTCCATGGTTGCCACTATAGTTCCTGAAGAACCTGAGACTAGTTCCCAGAGAGGAGCCCACCTTTGCCTCCAGGGGTCTCAGTCTCCTGATGTGCCTTTGTCTTCCTTGTGTCTTGTTTTGTTTTGCTTAATTTATTTTCAGACAGGGTCTCTTTATGTAGCCTAGTGTGGCTGGTGACTCACTTTGTAGCCCAGGCTGGTCTGAAGCTCACTATGTAGCCCAGGTTAGCTTGAGACTCACGGGATAGCCCAAGCTGGTCTAAAATTATGATCTTTCTGCCTCCAACCTACAAGTTCTGTCATTTCAGGCATGGGTTGTATGTTTGGCTAAAAGTTAACCCTTTTTTTTTTGGTTTTTTGGTTTTTTTGGTTTTTTGAAACAGGGTTTCTGGCCGGGCGGTGTGGCGCACGCCTTTAATCCCAGCACTTGGGAGGCAGAGGCAGGCGGATTTCTGAGTTCGAGGCCAGCCTGGTCTACAGAGTGAGTTCCAGGACAGCCAGGACTACACAGAGAAACCCTGTCTCGGAAAAACCAAAAAAAAAAAAAAAAAAAAAAAAAAAAAGAAACAGGGTTTCTCTGTGTAGCCCTGGCTGTCCTGGAACTCACTCTGTAGACCAGGCTGGCCTCGAACTCAGAAATCGGCCTGCCTCTGCCTCCCAAGTGCTGGGATTAAAGGCGTGCACCACCACTGCCTGACTAAAAGTTAACTTTTTTGTTTTGGTGCTGGGGAATAAATTTACTAGCATATTGGACTTAATGTGTGTGTGCCACTGCTCCTAGCCACTGTCTCATATGCTGTCTGTCCCTGTAAGTTCTCCCAGCCTGCCTTTCACATTTTCCCATGTGTTGTTTGTGTCTCTGCAGGATTCTCCTCTTAAGGTCCTCATGTCACACTATGAGGAAGCCATGGGACTCGCGGGACACCAGCTCTCCTTTTTCTTTGATGGGACAAAGCTTTCAGGCAAGGAGCTGCCGGCTGATCTGGGCCTGGAATCTGGAGATCTCATTGAAGTCTGGGGCTGAAGCTCCTTCACCATGTTCAGATGCAGAGCCAAGACATGGGGACAATAGCTCCCACTTTTATTATGATGATTTTTTGCCCCATAAGGGCTAACAGAAACTGAATTAGAATCGTTTACTTATTTATTTCTGGTGCTGGGGACTGAGCCCTGGACTGTGCACATGCTAAGGATGTATGTATGAAGTTGAGGCAAAACCAAGGCATTTCCTTTGGCCTGCCTCTAGTAGACTGTAGTGTCAAGCAGGTGGCTACTTGGTAGTTGTGTGGCTGTGTGTGTATGTTTGTGCTGTATTTGGCAGCCCCTGGGGCATGGAGAAGGAAGGGATCTTGGCTTCTCTGCCATTTACAGTCACTAGTGCCCTTTACTTCATCAGATATCTGTTCTGTGAAGCTGCCTATGTTGAATGTGTTGAACTAAATGAGCATTGCTTTCGGTGTCCAGGCCTGGGGTTTGTGCCACAGTTGGGGCCAACAGTGACTTTCCTTCTCATTTAGGGGGCTGAGAATGCAGTTTGAGGTACATTTTCTGGTGGGGACACTCGGTTGCAAGATGAACAAACAGGCAATGACATATATGCTGAAGTTGAGGACTAGGTAGAAGTGTGTCATTTTTAAAGGCTAATGATAGTTGTGTCTTCAGCCTTAGGTATCCACTCTGCTGGACTCTAGCCAATGTCTGGTACACACTTCCTGGCGTGGACACCTAGCCACATTCAAGCACATGCAGTTGTTGAGTGTGAGATCTTTCTAGTTCTTGGTCTTCCTCCCTCACACTCTCTCTCTTGTTAGTACCTACCTAGGATATTTGTATCTTCGAATATGAATGTCCTTATAAGAACAAGTTCTGAATGCATGTGGTTTTACCATATCTACACGGTGTTGTGCAATAGACAGTCTGTTTTCACTCAGAATGAGTAACAAGCTAGCCATGGTAGCGTCTTCCAGATCCCTTGTTGCTCTAATCCTCTGTGAATGTCTCTGAGAGTGGTATTAGATGGTTTTACTCACACATTGCCTTAAGGGGGATGCCCAAGTCTCCAGCTCCCTGGAACCATATTCCAGGCCACAGCAAACATCTTTAATGTGTCCCCTCTGAGCCAGGGTAGGTCATTCTTTGGTGAACTTCTCCAGGCTGGGACTGTGGGTTATACAGGTTCGTTTTTCTGATTTCTCCAGGGTTTTCTTTAGAATGTGGACTGGCCTTTCTTGGCTTCTCTTTCCTTATCTTTACCAGCATTTGGTGCTGTTGAAATCCTGATTTTGGCATTAGATGCGTATAAAGCACCACATATCTTAATCTCCCTTTATCTGATGACCATTTCTTATGCATGGCCACCTTCTGGTTTTTTCTTTGTTAGCTGCTGTCTTCTCCAGAGGTGGCTTCCATTTTGTGTGTGTTTCTTTCCTTGAGGAGTTGCTTGTATTCTGGGTAGCTGCAAAAAAACCCTCAGAATAGCACTTTGTGTATCCAGGGGATTTTTTTTACCAGTGGACATTCTTAATTTTAATGTAGGCAGTTGGCTTTTGTTAGGAAGTTTTTGTTTTGTTGTGTTTTTAAGGGAAAATACAAAAGAGCTTCCAGAGTGGGTGGGGCTCTAGTGGAGAATCTCAGGATTGATACTTTTGGATTTCTAAGCTAGTTTAAGAAACTTTGATTTTCTTCTGTTAGCTCCATAGTCTTTTGTTCTTTTGTTTTTTTTCTCTCATATTGAGACCACTAAATGAGACTAGAGTTCTAACTTGTCTACCCTGGTGTAGATAGACTGTTGTGAGCCCTCAACCCTGCTTTTCCCTGGTTGCTGCTGGCCTGTGCTGGTTGCTGACTATTGTACGTTACTTATAAACTGTCTGAAATGCACCTTTGTGTGGGAGAACAAGTTTTATTTTAAATGATAGTGAGCCAGTTTTCTAAACTTTGTCTACTAAAAAAAAAAAACATTAATCAACTAATATGTAGCCTGATTTTCACAGAAGTATGACAACTCCTTTTTTGTGAGAATATATGCCATCCTTTGACTTTTGTAACATTTAAAAAATCCATGATATAGTATGGCTTCCAGGTTTTTCAGCTCTTGTATGCCTGTTGATGAGTCTGAACACACTAGTATGTATCCAATCTCAGCGGAATAAAGGGAGATGCCTTTAACTTAGGAGCACTTGCTGCTTTCTGTCTTCGTGGCTCTCATGTGATCCCAGTTGACATTCTTGTTTCAGAGACCATTAGTTATTCCCATATACCTATTCTTCCTTGTCCTTCGTTAACAAAATCCGAAGCTTTTGACCCACAAGGAGACTGAGAGTGAAGATGCTGTAGACAGTCCTGAGACTCTACGAAGCTGTAGTAGACTCAACCATGGATCAAAATTATTAGGGAAACTTGGCCATGAGATTACCTTGTCTGTAATCTCAGCACTTGGGAGACAGTAGGTTTGTGAACTTGAGGCTACCCTGGGTTACACACCAAGATGCTAATTTTTTATATATGGGAAAATATTTGTGCCAGAACTCTTACAGACTGTTCTTCATCACTGTTCCCTGAAAGATATGGTTTAACTGTTAATAATATATGATACTCATACTGCATGAGATATCAAAAGGCCTCTAGGTGTAATTCAACCTCCTGGGGTAGAGGTGGTAGGCTGCCCTTCCAGGGACACCTGTAGAGGCCATGTACATGCCTCTGCTTGCTTCCTTCCTGACAATTGGAGGTAGAGTATTCTGTGGACACAGAAACTTTCAGTACTGGAACTCAATGGGAACAAAGGCAGGGAGCCTGTTTCTTGGTTTCCGTCCCAATACCTTAGGAATCCCACAATGCTCAGATAAGTGCCTTGTTGAAATTACTCACCTAAGGATTTCTGTCACCTATAGCAACACAAAAGATAAGGCTATTACAAACAGAAAATTATAGTGGTTCTTGCTGGGCAGTGGACTGGTTTCCCCAGATGTCTAGTTACAGGAGTGGAGGGGCATGAATATGTACCTAACCGCTCTCCAGGCCTGGTGATTCAGGCCTATAATCCTGGTTACTTAGTTGCCAGAGGCAGGGTGTTAGAAAGCTCAAGGCCTGCCTGAGCTAGAGAGAATTCAAGGCCAGTTTGGCCAGTGAACTAAAACCTTATCTCAAAATCAAAACACTGGCCGGGCGGTGGTGGCGCACGCCTTTAATCCCAGCACTTGGGAGGCAGAGGCAGGCGATTTCTGAGTTCGAGGCCAGCCTGGTCTACAGAGTGAGTTCCAGGACAGCCAGAGAAACCCTGTCTCGAAAAACCAAAAAAAAAAAAAAAAAAAAAAAAAAATCAAAACACTGGGCTGAAGGCGTAGCTCAAGCAATAGTGTGCTTTCCTGGCTTTAGGGTCAATCCCCAGCTTGTTGAATTCTGTAGGATTGCTCAACTATGTGGTTAGACCTTTGACTCCTTAGCTAGAAGGTTTAGTTTCCTCCAATTTTCCCTAGTACTTAACAAATACTATTTTTTTTTTTAATTTTAATGAACATTTACTGAGTGTCACAGGTCAAGGGTGGCGTTTTCTATGATCTCATTCCTCAGAGCCCCACTATGGAGCAGAAGTATTACAGACAAACTAAACCTTAATCAGATGAACCTACCAGTCGCCCACTGTAGAGCTAGATTTAGATACTAGTGGGCCTGACCTGGGACTCAGAATTCGTGAGATTGATACACTTGAGTGTGTATGTAGTGTTCTGGGATCTTGGTAAAACGCTGGAGAGATGGCTCAGTGACAGTAATTGCTGCAGAGGACCAGAGCTCAGTGCTCGGCACCCACATGAGGCAGGCAGCTCACATCTGCCTGAAACTCAGCCCAGGGGACCCAGTGCCCTCTCTGGCTTCTCCAGGGATTTGTACACATGTGGCCTATACTCACACAGGCTTATAATCACAAAAAATGAAGGGCCAGCTGTGGTGGTACACACCTTTAATCCTGGCTCTCAGGAGGCAGAGGCAGGGGGATCTCTGAGTTTAAGGCCAGCCAGAGTGATATATTGAGACCTCCATCTCAACAACAACAAAAAGAAAGTGGGAAGGAGCTGGAAAGATTACTCAGAGGGTCAGAGCACTCACTGTTCTTGCAGAAGAAGACCCAGGTTCAGTTCCCAGCACCCACATGGTGACTCACAACCACCTGTTAACTCCAGTTCCAAGGGTTTCCACATCACCTTCAGACTTGTGAGGGCATCAGGCATATACATACATGCAGATGAAACACTCATGCTCATAAAACTCATGTCTGTGTGTGTGCACTGGATCATGTGACTGCAAAGTGAGGATCTGAACGAACCAGAAGCCTGGGATGCTTTTCTCTGATGAACAGAGTTGGCAGGAGTCTTTCTGTGCAACCCAGGCTGCCCTCTAAAGCAAGATTTTTCTGCCTCAGCCTTCCAGGCGCTGGGATTGTAGACGTGTGCCACCACACTGGCTGTTTTATCTTTTAAAAAATGTACCTTTACAATCTCCAATCTCCCGGCCCCAATACCTTCTGATTCAGAGGTTAGTTCTTCCTGGAAGCTGCTGCAGAGCTGGTCATATCATTTTTATGTCTCACTTTAGCATGAAGCAAGGCTCTAGCTGTCTCTGCTTCTATTTGCTTGTCAGTTTCTTGCTTTCCCATCCATTTGTAAGTGTTTGGCAAACACTGTCTTGTTCTTTTCAGCAATGCCCAGCCCCTTGTTCATGATCTCACACACACAGTCACTGCCTCCCAGGGTTTCCTGAAGGGATAAATGTCCTATCTCAGAGAACCCCACTGCCACCCATCTTAGTGAATGAACTAGAAACAATGTGTCCCTCCTGTACCCTTTTTGTGCTGAGGATGAAAACCAGGCCCTCATTCAGACTGAAGAGGTGCTTTACCACTGAGCTGTGTTCCAACCAGGCTTCATACATTGCCCTGTGACGCTAGGGATGAGGACCCAGGGTCTTAATGCTGGAAGCACTTCACTATTGCCATGTATCTGTAACCCTACAAGCGTCACCCTTGATATTTGCTTCATCTTCCTTATCTACACCATGACTGACCCCCCCACACCTCTTGATGGGGTTTTGGTCTGTAGCTCTGTAGCTTCAAACTTCAGTTTGTTCTCAGACCTTTCTGCTCCTCTCTATCCCATGCCCTGCCTGCAGTCTAGTAAAAGCAGTACTTTCATAGAATTATAGTAATTTGTATTCAGATTGTATGTATATTAAGGAAAACAAGCAACCTGGGCGTGGTGGCACACACCTTTAATCCCAACATTCTGGAGGCAGAGGCAGGCAGATCTCTGTGCACACCTTTAATCCCAGCATTCTGGAAGCAGAGGTGGGCAGATCTCTGAGTTTGTTCATATCCACGGCTCCCCTTCTAATCCTCTTCAATCTGTCTGCCACTGACTCTCAGCTGTTCTCAAATGCCAACATGATTTATTTTTTTTTTTTTTTTGAGATAAGAGACTCATTAGATAGCCCAGATTGCATCAACTTCCTGGGTTCAAGTGATCCACTTGCCTCAGCCTCCTGAGCACGTGGGACGATGGGTTCGTGTACCCAGCCACTAGGTTTTCATTTGAGTTGAGTAATGCAGTAGGCAGCCTATTATGTCAAGCTTCTCTCACAGTGTTTAACAGTGTTTTAAATTTTCAATCTTTAATTTTGTATGCATGTCATGGCATATGGGTGAGGTAGAGGATAGCTTGTGGTAGGCAGTTCTCTTCTACCATTTGGGTAGGGACAGAACTCAGATTGCCAGCATTGGTACCAAGTATTTTATCCTCTGAGCCATCTTGCTGGTCTTTACATATTTTTGAACTCTCTGTCTCTGTTTCTCTGTTTCTGTCTCGCCCTCTCTCATACTCAAGCTCTCTCTCATAGTCTAATCCAGGCTGATTTAATACTCTCAATACAGTCCAGTCTCTTCAAACCCTCAAACTTTTGTCTGCCTTTTCCTTCTCTTGTGTGATTTGAGAGATCTTTAAATTTTTTTTTTTTTTTTTTTTTTTTTGAGATTGGGTACCTGTACCCAAAGCCTCACCTTAAACTTAACTATTGCTGTGTATCAAGGACCACTTTGAACTTGTAATCCTCCTTCTACCTTCTGCCACTGGCCTGGTGAATGAGGTACTGGGGACTTGATCCCAGGATTTCAGGAATACTAGGCAAATGTACTATCAACTGAACTAGATCCCATCTGGAAGTGGGATCACAAAGCAGTATTTTCATAGAATTATGTATTTTGTATTCAGAATGTATGTATATTAAAGAAAACTAGCAAACAGGGGAGGGGGTGGGATGCTAGCAGACACTTTTAACCTCAGCCTTCTGGAGGCAAAGGCCGGTGGATGGATGTCTGAGTTGGTGGCCACGCTGGTCAAAAAGATGAATTCCAGGACAGTCAGAGCTGTTATACAGAGAAATCTTGGAAGAAAATAAAAGAAAGAAAATGAAAAAAAAAAAACAAAAAAAGGGGGGAGCCTCTGCCCCTCGGGTGCTGAGATAAAAGGCTTAAGTCACCACACCTAATGGATTTTTTTTGTTTTGTGTTTTTCAAGACTAAAGGGATTAAAGGCATGTGCCACCAGCCAGATTGGGCTTGTTTTAAGATAGGGTTCCTGGGCTGGAGAGATGGCTCAGCAGTTAAAGGCTAGGCTCACAACCAAAAATATAAGATAGGGTTCCTTTGTGTAACCTTTGTCATCGGGGAACTTCGCTCTGTAGACCAGGCTGACATTGATCTCAGAGACGGGCTGCCTCTGCCTCCTTAGTGCTGGGATTAGAGGCATATGCCATAGCCAGCCTAGTTTTCAGTGCAGGATACTTAATCTTGGTTCTTCCCATTGCAGTTCGTTGGTTCTGAGCCCCTGCCTGTCCTATAGGACAGACACTAGAGGGCGCGTGGACACCACTCTTGGTTGGTTGAAGGAACACTCGTTGCTGCCATAGAGCATCCTCTTCCTCCTAATCTATAAGCATCTTTTCTTTAAGGCAGGGTCTCATTCTGTATGTAGCCCTGGCTGACCTGGAATTCGCCATGTAAACCAGGCTTGAAGTTGCAAAGATCCCCTTTCCTCTGCCTTCTGAGTCTTGGGACTAAAGGCATGCGCTACTACTCTAAGGAATCTAATGTCCATAGTGAAAGCTCATGGTTGGTAAACAAAAGGAAGCAGCGCTCGCTGCAATTCACAATTACTGAGCAATGAAGCCATCAGCCATTCACTGAAGAAGAAAGAGGAAACTACTCACTAGCATATGTAAAGATGTATTATTTCCAAATAATCCTCTATCTCGTGTGAAATCGGATAAATGGGCATTCCATCTAGGGCGCTTGTCTTCACCAACTTGCGAGGCCCCCTGGAGGCTGCTAGTGGAAATAAGAACGAGCATCGGGTTACCATAGCGCAGGAACCCAAGAAACCCTGGAGGCTTCCGTAGTCGGTGGCAGGTCACGTGTTCAATGCTTGCACCGGGTGACTTTCTCCGGTAAAGCTCTAGTGTCACATGACCTCTCTTGGGCAACATGGCGGCCGTAGTGTTGCTGCGCTTGGACTGAACAACAGGGAGTGTGGCGTGCTCCTTCCCGGGGTGAAGAGTGCATCAGCGTGAGAAGAAGGACCGGGTCCTGGTCTTCCTGCTTCTGTCCCAGCGTCACCTGCACCTCACGTGTCCTCTCCTCTGTCGAAACCAGAGGGAATGACGAAGCCCAGGGCTTTTCGCAGTGGTGCACTGTGCATCGGAGCACGCTCCTAGGCGACAGTGGGCAAGTCTCGCAATCCTTTCTCCAGCCTCCTCCTGTCGGAGGTGAGACCGAAGCGTGGGCGGTTAGCGATTCCCCGGGGACCATGGCCGGGTCCGACACGGCGCCGTTCCTCAGCCAAGCAGATGACCCAGATGACGGGCCAGCGCCTGGCCATCCGGGGTTGCCAGGGCCCATGGGGAATCCCAAGTCCGGGGAGCTCGAGGTCCCGGACTGTGAGGAGCTACAGCGCATCACTGGTTTATCTCGGGGCCATTCGACCCTCATAGTGGTGGTGCTGTGCTACATCAACCTCCTGAACTACATGGACCGCTTCACCGTGGCTGGTAGGCACTGACGCTCCGAAGAAGGGACATAGGCAAGGGAGGAGTTCCCCAGGATGGGGTTGCCTCTCCTCGCTCATCTAGTGTTTTTTCTTTCCAGGGGTTCTTCCAGACATCGAGCAGTTCTTTAACATCGGAGATGGTAGTACCGGCCTCATCCAGACTGGTGAGTGGGGCTCCTGCTCACACAACCCCTCTTTGCTGCCTCAGCTAGACCTACATACATGCAGGTTTGCCTAGTGAGGCCTTATTGGCCAGGACTCTTGGAGGTGATGGTCGTGGCTGCTCTTGGGTTGCCCAGTTGAGCTGGAACATCACACTGGGAGCCAGCTAATTACTATGAGTCGGTAGGCAACACGCACACCCTCTCTCAGCTTCATCTTTCGAGTCTGTAGAATGAGCTAGTAATAAAATGGACTAGTTCTTTAGACTGGTGTGAGGACTAAGACATGCCTTGTGCGGCACATAGTGGGTACCTGTAAACCATGGCAGAAGTGCTTGGTGCTGCTGTGGGGGCAGAGGGGGGGTCTCCATTTCTTTCTGAGAGCCTATTAGGTGCTAGGTCCTAGTAGTGTACCCTAGAAGTGGTTGGAGCCCTACAAGGACGTTGGCGAGGCATTCTTGCCTATGCTTCCATCAGCCAAGGAGTAGCCTTGCCTTTCCTATTTGTGCGGGGAGTAGACGGAGCTGCCTGTATTTTTATCAGAAGTTATTTGCCCAGGGTCACATGAGCAGATAGGTGAATTGAAACCAGGTATTGAAGTATTTGCTTTCCCTACTCCAGGTCCATAAGGAACTGGAGGCGTTTAAGGAGAAAAGAGAGCGAGGTCATAGGTCAAGATGGTGTTGAGTTAGAGAGGAAACATCTTTCTAGAAGGTTTCATTTATCCTTCTTATTCAACACATGTGCATTGAGCACGTGCTTTATGCTAGGTTGTGGATTAAAGGAGACACAGTCCTGGCCCACCCAGGAGCTGACACCCTGCTGTGCCTGGAGGGGGTTAATTAAAATGGGATAATTTTCAGATGGATAAGGCTTATGTCAAAGACGCATAGAGCCAGGTGTGGTTGCATACTCCTTTAATCCCAGCACTAGGGAGGCAAAGACTGGAGGATCACTGTGAGCTTAGGGCAGCTTATGTACACAGTGAGACCTTTTCTTCTCCCCACCCCCAGAAGGAAAATAAAATGATAATCTGATTCTGTCTGAGTTGGAATTTGAAGCAGTTGAGTTTTTGTGATGCTCAGGAGAGAAATGCAAATGTTCCACATAGACAGGACATTGGCTGCTGAACCCTAATGTGGTCTTGGCAGTTGTCTTGAAGGTGTCGAGAAGGGGAAAGGGAAGGGGTGGGTTAGATAGGACACCAAGGGGGGTGTGGGAGGTGGATTTGTTTCGGGCTGGGTAGAAGAGAGGGACCTCAGCTGGATGATCCATTCAATATAGAAGGTTTTGGAAAGTTGTGGCCGTGGGCCTGGGTCATCCCTCTGACCCTGGTGGGTTACAGGCTGGGCTGGGGATGATGTGACGTCAGTGAGCAGGAGAGTGCCGAATCTCTGGTTAGGCAGTTTTATACCTGCTCTCTAACTGGAGGAGTGGTGTGTGTGTGTGTGTGTGTGTGTGTGTTGGGGTTTGCTGAGGGACCTGGACTGGGCTGTGACTCTCTGCTTCCCCCCAGTGTTCATCTCCAGTTACATGGTGTTGGCACCAGTGTTTGGCTACCTGGGTGACAGGTACAATCGAAAGTACCTCATGTGCGGGGGCATTGCCTTCTGGTCCCTGGTGACACTGGGGTCATCCTTCATCCCCAGAGAGGTGAGGCCCTGAAATCCCTCCCCACTTCCCATCAGTATTTGCTGTTGTTCTCTGGAGTCACTTTTGATTGAGAATGGGGGAACCTACTTGCTCTGCGCCATCTCCCATTGCCTGAGTTCCTGCCCACTCCACCCTGTTCACTTTTTCTTCAAGAATCTTCTTCCACTCACCACAGGTCTGATCCCCTAACCCTCTCACTGCATACCTGAACACTGCGGTTTTCCCTTCATCTCTGGATCTCTGTGCCGACAGCCAATTGTCCTCCCTTCCTGGTGCTGGCTTCCTCTGAGCCTGTGCTAGTGTGGGTGAGAGAGCAGCCAGGGTCAGCTGTCATTTGGCCTGCACTTCCTCAGTTCACCCACCCCAAGTGCTGCCCCTGTCACTCTGTTGGCTCTGTGGACAAATGTTCTCCTGGTTGCTTCATGCAGCTCTCCTTCTGGCCCCTTTCTTGCTAGATCTCAGGGCAGCCTCTGACACAATGACCCACTTCTCCCTTCCAAAAAACTCTGAAAACACATGATGCCGCATGTTGCAGTTTCCCTGGCTAATGCCTTTTTTTGCGACTTTGAAACCTTCCCCTATTTGCTGCCCTCAGCCCCAGGCCCTAGTGCCCTCAGGTGATCGTGTAGCCTGGCCTTAGCTCCAGGTGTCTTTGGTAAGCAGATGATCCCCAGCTAAGTCCAGTATCATCATCAGGGTGTCTTTGGTGGGAGGGAAAGTAGGTTTATTTCGCACCTGATTGAGTGCAAAGTCCTCACAGTGTTGTGAACAAACGGTTGTTGTTCCCCTTTTACAGATGAGGAAAGTGAGGCTCAGAGAGGTTAAGCTATTTTCTCAAAGTCACAGCTAGTAAATGGAGCCAGGATTCCAGCCAGGTCTGTGTGACTCCAAACCCAGGCCTCCCTCACTGCCTCTGCTGTCTCTCCAGCACTAGCTGGAGAGGTCTCCTGGGAGGCTGGCTCCAGGGTGGGGTGCCACTTCCCCATGTCTCCTTTCCAGCATTTCTGGCTGCTCCTCCTGACCCGGGGCCTGGTGGGGGTCGGGGAGGCCAGTTACTCCACCATTGCGCCCACCCTGATCGCCGACCTCTTCGTGGCAGACCAGCGGAGTCGGATGCTCAGTATCTTCTACTTCGCCATTCCTGTGGGCAGGTGAGTAGCCGTGGGCCTGACGCAGGGCAAGGGTTTGCTGGGGCGTTTGACTGACCTCATGTCCCCCTTGCCTCCCTTCCCACAGCGGTCTCGGTTACATTGCCGGCTCCAAAGTGAAGGATGTGGCTGGAGACTGGCACTGGGCTCTACGGGTGAGTCTGGTTATAGTGTGGGGAGCATTCTTAAGGATCTCCCTCTGACCTTCAGATACTCCCTTTTTTAACTCTCCTAAAAAAAAAAAAAAAAGTATGCGTGTGGTCAGCTTTGGGAAGTTGGTTTTCTTGACTTGAGGGTCCTGGAGATTGAACTTGGATCACCTGGCTTGGCCCTTCACTCACTAAGCCGGCTCGTTGGTCTTACACTCCTTTTTTATTTCATTTTTTGCGGCAGTGCTCTCTCTGCTGAGCCTGCAGCGAGCCTGGTCCTCAGCAGGAAGCCAGTTTTGCTTGCAGGTGACAGCAGCCCACTGTAAAGCTGAGTGAGTGAAGCTGACCCGGGACTCCCATGCCGTTCCTGGACTCACTCATCTTTATCCCAGCTTTCCCTTCCCCCTGTTAACTTTATCCTCATGCATCTAGGAGTCCCAAGAGATCACCTTTCAACTGAGCAGCTTGGGCCCCTCAGATGCCTGAACTCTAGTCATGAGATGATATCTGATTGGATGATCGTGGGTCACATGCCTCCATTACATAATCAGTTACTGGGGCTGGAGATTAATGTTCCTTTTGGTTAGGTCTTAGATCCAATTTGAACCATGTGAAATGAGAGAACTTGGGTGGGGTCCCTGAAACAATCAGGGTGCTGTCACCAAAGAAGAAGCAGTGTTAGGCTTATAAAATTAGGATGTCCCCAGTAGCAAACCTTCTGAAGCCCTCAGCCCCAGTGTCTCTGACCTTAATGGATGCTTAAGCCCTTGGGAGCTAAGTTGTCCATACCCCTGGATCCCCAAAGCACCACAGTTCAGGATACCCCTGCCCATCTCCCAGAGCTTGCACTTTTCCCAGGTGACACCAGGTCTAGGGGTGCTGGCCGTGCTGCTGCTGTTCCTGGTGGTACAAGAGCCCCCAAGAGGAGATGTGGAGCGACACCCAGGTTCACCACCCCTGAGCCCCACTTCTTGGTGGGCAGATCTGAAGGCATTGGCACGAAAGTAAGTTTACACCTTCCACATCTGAGGCCTCAGCAGGGGCCAGAGCCTTAGTCAGGCCAAGTGTTCTGTCCTGCCAGGAGGCCATGTTGCTTGTTTGTGGCATTTGCCTGAAGTACAGGCACAAATCACATCCAACGTCTGACAGTAGACTAAGCCAGGGAGGGAGAGGAGGACACGGCTCTGGGTCTGACTCTTCCTTCCAATGTCTGCAGTCCCAGTTTCGTCCTGTCTTCCCTTGGCTTCACCGCTGTGGCCTTTGTCACAGGCTCCCTGGCTCTCTGGGCCCCAGCGTTCCTGCTGCGCTCCCGTGTTGTTCTGGGAGAGACTCCACCCTGTCTCCCTGGAGACTCATGCTCTTCCTCTGACAGGTACTTGTGAGGGGCTGAGTGGGTGACTGCGTGTAGGGGGCACGTGAAGGGAATTCACACTCAGGTCAGGAGAGTGTAAATTCTGACTCTACCAGCTACCTCCACTCTTGGAGTCTCAGTGTCTGGTTTAAGAGCCATGTGATGAGGTAACAAATACACGAGTCCTGGGATTCTGTGCTGCATGGATTTGGGTATGAGGGCAGTTGGGTGGACTGTCCTTTCTGGGTGAGTCAGAGGGCCTTGCAGAAGGAATAGCTCTCATGCCCCTACCCGACCCCTAGTCTCATCTTTGGACTCATCACTTGCCTGACTGGAGTCCTGGGTGTGGGCCTGGGCGTGGAGATCAGCCGCCGTCTTCGCCGCTTCAACCCTCGTGCTGACCCACTGGTCTGTGCAGCCGGCCTCCTGGGTTCTGCGCCTTTCCTCTTCTTGGCCCTGGCCTGTGCTCGAGGTAGCATCGTGGCCACCTATGTGAGTGGGATGCTGGGGTCTGGTGGGTATCTTTGCATGGGGGCAAAAGGGTGGCTCAGCCTTTCTGGGCACCACCATGTCCATTGGGGATGACCACCATCAGCCAACTCCATGTGCAGGGTCAGCCGGACCGGAGGTGGAATCCCTCCTTTCAAATCTTACCTCTGGGCCTTCCCAGCTGGTGACACTGGCCAATGAACATGACCTTGCTGTTTCCTTGGGGGAGTGGTACTGAGGCTAGCACCTGCCTTATGGGGTGTGATGGGACTGAGTTCATGGGTAAGCCTGGTCATGTGATTCTCTTCCATTTCTGCCATGCAGATTTTTATCTTTATTGGGGAGACCCTGTTGTCCATGAACTGGGCCATTGTGGCTGACATCCTGTTGGTGAGTACCTGGCAGATACAGGTTAGTCCAGAGGCTGACGGGAGCAGGGACGGGGTCAGGAGGGAGCATTTAATCTGGAATCTGGCCTTTCCCCTTCAAACATGTACTTTCCCCGACATGTACTTGAGTCCAGTCGCAGAGGGACCTCTGGGCTTGGCCCACCTCATGTCTGTCCGCCCTTAACATGAGTGAATATTTGTCATGGATCTACAGTGGGCTTTGGCCTTGGTTTCTCTGGGAACTTACTGAGTTCTTCCCCACCCCCATCCCCATCCCCCAGTATGTGGTGATCCCAACTCGACGGTCCACGGCTGAGGCCTTCCAGATAGTACTGTCCCACTTGCTAGGTGATGCAGGGAGTCCTTACCTCATTGGTCTAGTAAGTGCTATCCTTGGCTGGGATGGGATGGTTTTGGGGACCTGCTTGGTGACTGGGTGGATGAGCCTCAGTGGATGGGATAGTCTGACCCAGTTTCGGCAATAGATGCCTATGGCACATCCCCCTTAAGTCCTCTGGTGGATGGGAAGGAAGCTGTAGGAAGGTTTTGCCCATTAGGCTGTGGGTCTCACCCTACGACCCAAACATCCCCTTCCCAGCCTCTGTTCATTCTCTTGGTCAGTGCTCCGCACCCCCGGGTCTCTGACTCTCCTGTCCCTGCAGATCTCTGACCGCCTCCGACGGAGCTGGCCCCCTTCCTTCTTGTCCGAGTTCCGGGCTCTGCAGTTCTCGCTCATGCTCTGTGCTTTCGTTGGGGCCCTGGGTGGCGCGGCCTTCCTGGGCACCGCCATGTTCATTGAGGATGACCGCCGGCGGGCTCAGCTCCACGTGCAGGGTCAGTGAGGGCCACTGTCGGTCCACCTTCACAGTTCTGCCTGTCTGTCTGTCTGCCTACGTGTATGCATTCCACAGTTCTTCCTCCACTCAGACTATCCCATCCATGCCACCAGCCACCTGCCAGGGGCAAGAGTCCCAGCTTCCCAGGCTCATCAGCTCAGCTTTGGGTCTATCTGAAAGTGGATTGGACTTTCTGTCTGTCTGTAGTTCTTTTTTTTTTTTTTTTTTTTTTTTTTTGGTGTTTTTTGAGACAGGGTTTCTCTATATAGTCCTGGCTGTCCTGGAACTCACTCTGTAGACCAGGCTGGCCTCGAACTCAGAATCCGCCTGCCTCTGCCTCCCAAGTGCTGGATTAAAGGCGTGCGCCACCACCGCCCGGCTCTGTCTGTAGTTCTGAGGGCGCTTGTTGCTGCTGCTTTGTCTGTGCCCTCTGCCTGTTTGTCCTCTGTCCCCTTGCTGGCTCTTATCTTAACTGACCTAGCCCTGACCCTTTCTCGCAGGTCTGTTGCATGAGACCGGGCCCTCAGATGACCAGATGTGGTACCTCAGCGAGGCCGCTCTACCCGAGTCCCTGTGTCCAGTGTGCTCATCTGAGGAGCTGTTGCTTACCCAGCCACAGATGCATCACAGCTGGTCCTGGGCCCACCCCTAGACGGTTCCTAGGCAGAAGCCCTCACCAGGCCCAGGTCCAAGAAGGAAGCCCTGGGATATATCCCAGCTCCCAGACACTACGTGGGCAGCCCAGGGGGTCCAGAAATGGGGGGTGCCCTCCCTACTAGGGCAGCCCAAGGGGTTTGGTGCTATTTGTAATGGAATAAAATTTGTAATCAGACTCCCGACTGACTGCTTGTCTCTCTGTGGGTACCACTAGACTCAGGGAATGCCTGTAGCCTCAGGACTTAACAGGGGCTGTCAGGTCACCCTATGGGTAAGTCCCTGTCTTCTGGGCTTGGTAATCTGGAAGGAGGGCTGCCCTTTTCTGAGTGAGCTGGCTCAGTGTGACCGTGACTCACCTCACACCGTGGTACCCTGGAAGTCGCTCTCCCAGTAAGCCTGGGACCTGGGGGCAGTGTGCCCTTGGTCCACACAGGCCCTGGCAGAGCCTTCTTGCAGTTCTCCCTCCCGGGGATAGGGAGACTACAGCTTGCCTGGTTGGCACGTGTCTCTTTTCCTAGTGGAGGGTTTGCCTCATCCTGCAGCCTCAGACCCTTCCTTCACACAGTCCCTCTGCCTCCTCCCCCTTCCCACAACTGGGTGGGGGTGAGTGGGCAGGGGGCAGGCTCAGCCTGCGAGGAGCCTGATGATTTCCTGCCCTCACCACAGCTTCCTGTCGCACGCGGGTGGTGAGAAGGAGAGGCAGGCGGGGAACAAGAAAGGGGCAGGTACAGCTGGGCACAGGGATCGAGCAGCTGGTAGCTGGGGCACAGGCCCCAGCTCTGGCTCTGGGACTAGCACCTTTCCAGAGCCAGCACTGATCTCAACTCAGTCCAGCAAGAGAGCGGGGCCTTCAAGCCCTAAAAGGACGCAGCTGCCTGCTGCCGGATCCCATGCTGGGGCCCACTTGGTCCCACACCCCTGCTGCCACTCTGCCTAGAGGGGCTGCAGAGCAGCAGGGCCTGGGGCAGGTGCTCTGCAGATGGAAGCAGACGCCCTGAGCCCGGTGGGGCTGGGCCTCCTGCTGCTGCCCTTCTTGGTCACGCTCCTGGCTGCCCTGTGCGTGCGCTGCCGTGAGTTGCCAGGTAAGTGGAGAGCTTTGGGAACTGGATGCTGGGCACTCCACTGGATCCTCATACCATCCCCGGCCCTGCACTCTCTAACTGCCCCTGTCTTAGTCCTGCTTGGGGGCCGGGCCTGAGTGTCTTAGTCCCCAGTGTACCCCGATCCTGCCTCATTGACTCTCTTTCCTCCAGCCTCCTATGACAGTGCTTCCACAGCGAGGTGAGTTGGTAGCCCATGTCCCCGTGTGTCTTCCCTTTGTTCCAGTCAAGGGCTTGGGGCTGGGGCCCTCTTGGCCCTGTACTCAAGCTGTTTCTTTCTTGCCAGTCCGTACCCAACGAGCATCATCATCAAACCACCCCGTGAGTTCAGTGTCCCTGGCCTTCCTCGAGGGTTCTTGAGAGTGTGCCTTTGTCCTGTTCACCTTTAGCTGTCTGAAGGGCTATGGGATAGGGGAAGTAGGAACTCCCATGCCTGTCTAGGGCATGGCTTCTAGGGGTACATTTGTCTTTAGAGGCCTTGATAAGGATGGGGGGATGGATGTGTCTGGAGTCATTCCCTCAAGCTTCGTTCTGTGTCCTCAGAAATAACCGTCCCCCGAACACCTGCTACTTCCTACCTCTTGTTACTTCCCTCCCACCCCTGAGGCAGCCTGACCTGCTCCCCATTCCGTGAGTATCCCCTAACTCCCTCCCTCGGAGCTACTGTGCCTCCCCACCTTCTAGGATGGGGAGACATGTTTTCCTCATTGTAACCCCTCTTGCTCCCAGAGTCTTACCCAGACATAACCCCTGACCTTTGGCTTCCAGGAGATCCCCACAGCCTCTTGCGGGCTCCCTTGGGGGCTCCCATCGGATGCCATCCTCCCGGCAGAATTCAGATGATGGTAAGGGTTTAGAGCGCAGGAGGGCTTTGGGGAGGATGTACAACCTGATCTGATTCCGTCTTCCTCTCCTCCTTTCTTTGAAGCTAACAGTGTGGCGAGCTACGAGAACCAGGGTGGGTCTGGGGTACTGGGTAGGGTGGGGAGGCTGGACCTATCCAGGTCATGTTGACTCCCCTTTCTCATAGAGCCAGCCTGTAAGAATGTGGGTGAAGATGAAGACGAGGACGACTATCCCGAGGGCTACCTGTGAGTGGGAGGTGGGGGATGGGAGGTGGCTGTGGAAGGTGGGTACCCTTTATCAACTCCTCATTCCTTCCTTCCAGAGTGGTGCTGCCTGACAACAGTCCTGCCACCGCCCCTGTTGTCTCCTCTGCTCCTGTGCCCAGCAACCCTGACCTTGGAGACAGCGCCTTCTCTAGTGAGTCAGGCTTTCTGTCTACCTCCTTCCGCCATGTGCTGCCAGCTTCTCCTCTCTTCCCTCTCATGTCTGTAATGATTGCCGCCCTTCCATTTCCTCCTTCAGATGTTGGGCTTCCTGCTCTTCACTTCCGACTGCCTTATTTTTCCCTTTCACCTTTGCTCCCTCTTCTCTGTTGTCTAAGAAATTTCCTGACTCTTCTTGAACCCTTCCATTGAAATTTCATTTCTTGGTTGGATGCCTATAATCCCAGCATCAGGAGGCTGTGGCAGGAGGAGCCGGAGGCTAGCCTGGGCTACATAGTGATACTCTTTCTTCAAAAACCAAACCAGTACTACGATCAACAAAAGAAAAAAAAGAATTTATTTCTTTTATCTGAAAGTCCCCTCTCCCCTTTTTTGGCTTCTCAGTTCTTTTTGTATAGACCCTGTTCTTGTTTCTTAGAAGCAATATCGTCTAATGTATGTATCGGTAAGAACTTTGATTATAGATTGTTTCTATCTGTGTCTCTGGCTCTATCTCTCTGTCTCTCTGCATCTCTGACTGTCTCATACACACTCACTGAAGATTTCTTCTGCTTACCACATGGTCTTTGTTTCTCTTGGGCTGCTTTTCTCTGCTTTGGTCTTTCTCTTCCTCGAACTTTCCTCAAGGTCTGGTGATCTTCAATTTTCTACCCTCTTATCTCTGTATAACATGAGTAGTCCTTACCTGAAATACTTCAATACAGATTTGGGGATATTTATAAATATATAATAAATTCTCTTGGGGATGAAACTCAAGATTAAACATGGAATTAATTCATGTATGTTTTATATATACCATATATATAACATACACAGTCTGAAGGTAGGTTTTTGTTTTATCTAGGTTTTATTGACATAGGGCCTCGTTGTATAGCCCTGGCTGTCCTGGAACTTGATATCCAGACCAGGTAGACTCAAAGTCAAATTAAAGGTGTGAGCTACCATGCTCAGTCTTGAAAGTAGTTTTATGCAAATTTTAATTAATCTTTTGCATGAAATTGAGTTTCGTGGAATTTTTCACTTGTGGTATCATACCAGTACTTAAAAGGTTTTGGATTTTGGAATCGTTTGGGCTTTTAATTCAGGAACACCCAACCTTCCCCTACCTTACCCTAGACTATTACATCTGTACTCTGGCTCTATTTGTTTTGTTTGCAATAGAATCTCACTCTGTAACCCTGGCTGCCCTAGTTTGTAGATTAGTCTGACCTTTAACTCATAAATTTCAATTGCCTCTGGCTTCTGAGTTCTGGAATTATAGGCGTATTTCTTCTTGTTCCATTTGTGTTTTGGTGGTGATGGCTTGTTTATTTAGCTTTTTTTTTTTTTTTTGTCCCTTCCCCCCCCCCACATCCCCACCCTCCCATATAGGGTTTCTCTGTGTAGCCCTGGTTGTCCTGAAACTCACTCTGTAGACCAGGCTCTCCTTGAACTCAGATCCACCTGCCTTGCTTCTGCCTGTGTGTGTGCTACCACCACCCAGCTCTCTTGCTCCATTTGTAATCCCGATTTCTAATTTGTGATTTTTCTCCTGAACCCCAGACTGTTTGATCCTTCCATCCTTTCATCTGCTCTCTCACTCCTCACTTCCTAGTTATGTCTGCTGGCTTATGCTAGGGATTCAGTGAGCCAACTCAGCAAACTTGTAATGGTAAAAGGATCATTGCTAGGGGCAAAATGTTAAGTTCAGTGAGAGATTCTGTCTCAAAGAACTATGGTGCATGGATAAAGCCTCCATGTGTTCCTGAGTGTGCGCATCTGCATAACACACACAGTTCGTGGGTGCTCTGCTGACTGTACCCCCTTCCCCTCCTGCCCCTCACATCTCTCTCTGTACTATGCTAGAGTTTATTTATTCATTTAAATTGATACAGTCTTATTGTTGGAATGCCCAGTCTGCCCTTTAAGACCACAGCCTGGCTCAAGGTTTAGTAATAGGTACATGGTGGCACATAGTGTATGGAAGGTTCTGTTTTACAATTTACAGTTTATTCCTTGCTGTAGTCCTTGCAGGCAGGTCCTGTTATGAACTTCATTCTGCAGATGAGGAAACTGAGGCAGAGAGTCTTTAGGTAACTTATCTGAGGTTAGATAGTTGCTTAGTGATGGGGCTGAGATCTGAGCCAGTTTATTTGACTCCAAAGCTCAGCTTGTCCACACGCTCATACAGAAACCAGACAACCATGAAACCAAAAAACAAAAAGCCATGTAACATTGTGAATGACCTTCGTGGGCCTGAGAAGGTACCATGAGGGCAGTGACTAGTAGTATTTAGAAGCCAGACAGGTCTGAAAAGAGGGGATACCAACTGGACCAAGTGTGCCACCTCTTCACCAAGCTCTCTGTACTGTATACCCAGAGCCCTGCTCTCCCCTTACTGCCCGAGTCCTGTATTGTCTCTGTTCCATTGCCCCAGAGGCACCACCTCCATGGCCCTTGCCTTGCCCAAACTCCCCTTACTTTTCCTGAATATCCTCTCTATATTGTGAGACTACCTCGGGGGAAGGTTGTGTTTGGAGACCTGGATGTCTGAGTTGGGGGAGTCTCTGGTGAACAGTTCCTGGCTGAGTGTCTTCTAGTAACTGTATTGCAACGTCTGTCCTACAGTGGAGTCCTGTGAAGATTACGTGAATGTCCCTGAGAGTGAGGAGAGCGCAGAGGCATCTCTTGGTAGGTGACTCTGCGCTCCATGCCTGGCCCATAGCCTCTCCCCACCCTCTGCATGGCCTGCCCTGCACACAGCCATTCCTGCTGATCTCTCCCACAGATGGGAGCCGGGAGTATGTGAATGTATCCCAGGAGACGCAGCCAGTGACCAGGGCTGAGCTGGGTGAGTACCAAGGTGTAAGGGGGCCGAAGCTGTCAGGCAGCCTTGAGCAGAGAGCCTGCAGGCTGAACGCCAGTCTGCCCCTGCCTTTCCCTCTCAGCTTCTGTGAACTCCCAGGAAGCGGAAGATGAAGGAGAAGAGGATGGGGTGGATGAAGAGGAGGCTCCTGACTATGAGAACCTGTAGGAACTTAACTGAAAGTCTGGTGAGTGGCCTCTGTCCCCGCCCCTGCCTTGGGCCTCCTTTCCAGGACTCCCCTCCTGGCTGTCCCCAATGTTTGGGCACATACTTTGTGGCTACCCGAGTGGTTTCATGAGTCCATGACTGTCCTCCCTGTCTCCCCTGCCCTGCTGTGTTTCAGCTGCAGCTGTCTGTCCTGGAACTGAACTTGCTGGAGGTGTCGCTAAGGGGGTTCCATTTGACCTCTGCCTTGCCTACAGCCTGAGAATCTCCCCTAACTTATTGTCACTTTGGGGTCCAGTCTGTGTCCGTCCCGGGTATTGTGCTCCTTCTGATGAAGCCTGAGAATGAATCTAGTTCCAGCCAGACTGTGTCACAGAATAAAGGCCATGTGGCCCAAAGTCTTCCTTTTGTTTTTTGTTGTTGTTGTTTAATTGGAACAGGGTCTTGCTATGTTAATCAGGTTGGCCTTGAACTTGTGGGTGATCATCCTGCCTCTGTCTCCCAAGCACTGGGATTACAGGTACATACTATAATACATAGCTGTCAGCAGCCTTGTGGGGTTTTGGGGTCCTGGAAAGCTGGGTGATGGTAACAATGGGTTGAGGACTACCTTTTCTTTGTGGTATGTTTGTTGAATGTGTGTATACATGACCTTTGGGTCTAGGTGTGTGTGTGTGTGTGTGTGTGTGTGTGTGTGTGTGTGTGTGTACATACAAGTCTGCAGCCAGAGCATCCAGATGGCTCTTGTCTTTCTGTTTTTGGGTCTCCCTCCTCTACAGGGGTCCTACCAACCTCTCAACAGTCTTGGTTAAGTACTATAAATGACAGCAGACAATGACTTGGACACAGCCATGTTCTGAGTGAGGCCTGTGACCCAAGCTGATCCTTTTGGGGCTCAGGATGTGTCTCCCGCAGGTAATTCATGAATGTGCAGCTGTTTATAGTGACAGTGGCAGAGCTGGATACGGGGCACCTCTGGATGGGGAGTGTGTGTCCACCCTGATAATTCCTGTTCCCTACACTTGCAAAACAAAGGGCTGGCCTTGATGACCTCAGTAGGTCTTTTGGATCTTAGCTTTTGTGTGATTCTCAGTGAAATAACTGAAGTGGTCAGACATGTTGGTGTATACCAGTTAATCTCAGCTGCTCCAGGGGTTGAGGTGGGAGGACTCCTGAAGCCCAGGAGTTCAAAGCCAGCCTGAGACACATAGTAGAAACTTATATTACCGCCTACCAAATTGGCTAAGGCAGCTGCAGTTCAGATGCAGCCATCAAGCTTCAGTTGCTGTGGTGAGATGCTGCAGGTCTCACCGCTGGATCGGTTTGCCAGGTCTGGAAGAGGGTAACAGCCTGATGAGTGGTTGTCCACGTGGCTTGGCTCCCTCACCTGGGTTCTGGGAGTTTTCTTCTGGTCTCCTTCAGAACCTAGCTGGTTCTTTCCTGCATTGCATGATGGTTCAAGTTACAGATTTTGCAGATACATTTCACTGCAGCTCATTGGACAGTGGGATCAGCCTGGGGTTTTTGCAGGAGACCCCTTTTGATTCCAGCTGTAACTGAGTCGGAAGCTGTAGTTCTGGAGACCCCATTTGCGTGACCTGCCCTTGAGTGAAGCCGTGGGGAGGGAGAAGGGTGCCTTAGACATGGATGCTTTCCTGAATCTACTCACTTGTGAGCAAGATAACCCCTACAACTTCTCAGTCATGTGGGTCAGTAAATCACAGCGCATCAGCAACTGGCTTGGGTTGGAGTATGTGTTTTATGACCAGCACTGCTCCGACGAGTTCCAGTGTTAGAGGTTCTTTCTGGCACCAGGGTACCCACTGTATCTCAAGTTCTCGTTTAATCATGGTGGCTTCTCTGTTGACAGTTAGGGCTAGTGTCTGCATTTTGTAGGTAAGGGAACAGAGAAGTGAGGTAACTTGTTTGAAAATGCACAGCCAGAAATATCTATGATTAGATCTGGGCCTCCAGAGTCACTACCATGCTTCTTGATAGGGTCTTTGCTCTGTTTATTTTGCAAAATGCCAACAGCAGGAGATGGGGAAGCCCTTTAAATAGCCAGCTGCAACTGACTGAAGAAGGAGGGTCTGGGAAGTCTTGACATAAGTTGATGGGCTTAAATCCTTTTATTTGGGTTGTTGAGGCAGGAGGAATAGGCAGAGGAACCAACAGCAGTTTACTGGCAAGAGCAATGAATAGTCTAGCAACAAGTGGTAAAGCTGAAGCCAGGCTTTGCTTAGTGTGCTTGCTGTGTGGGACCTTTACCAACTCCATGGATGCTCAGGCACAAGCTGTACAGGGCAGTCGTTGCCGTGGCCACAGCAGGAAACAACAGAGGGACCCATTTCTTGTGAATGGGTGGGATGCTGTCACTGGTAGGTGCCAGCAGCAGAATGGGTCTAGCCCATCGCAGGAAAGTCATCGCTGACAGAACATGCATGCATCGGGACAACAACAGGAGCCATGTGTGGGCAGTTAAGGATGTGGACTGGGTTGTGGGGCCTTTGCCAGAAGCTCCGAGCTCACTCAGATTTGTTTGTTTAGAGAAGGCCTCATTGTTTAGCTTTGGCTGCTCAGGAACTCAATACATAGCTCAGGCTGGCCCTGAATTCATACAGATCTGCCTGCCTCAGTGTGTGTGTGTGTGTGTGTGTGTGTGTGTGTGTGTGTGTGTGTGTGTGTGTGTGTGTAAAATTTAATTTGAAGTGTTTGGCTACCTTGGGAATGGGATCCAAATGTAAACCTTGAATTTTTGTGTTGCATATGCTACATTACACACAAAGCCCGGGGCCAGCTTTATACATTGTTTTGAATGTCCCTGTATTTGATTGAAATCCACTTCATGAAATCAGAAGTGGAATTTCCACTTATATTTTGGAGTTTCTCCGGGTTCAGATGTTTGCGTTAGGGGTATTCTCTGTATGTGTTGCTCGGAGACACAGGTGCATTGTGTAGCAAGGAATGTGGGGAGTGCAGGGTACCAAGTTCAGGACAGTAATGCCTTGGGTGGAGGAGCGAAATGAGATTGGAAGTCAACAAAAGCCTCTGGGGCCTGTCCAGCTTGGGCCCAGGGTACTCAGTGGTAGAGAACTGACACATGTGGGATGTCCTGAGTTCAGTCCCCACCACAGTCTCCCTCAAAACACTGTAATGGGGAGGGCTCCACAGGTGTTTGATAAGTATTCTTGAAGTGTTTTCAGATCTGAGTGGTTTTGTAATAAGACCAAGGGCCCCGGGCATGGTGGGTGGTTCATGTCTATAACTCCAGCACTTGGGAGGCAGAGGCAGGCAGATCTCTAAGTTCAAGGCCAGCCTGGTCTATGTAGCAAGTCTCAGGTCAGCTAGTGCTACATGAGACCTTGTCTGAAAACCCAACCAAACAAACCAAATCAAACACAAAACAAGACCCAGGCCCAGGAAGGAATGGGTGGGCACATAGCATGTGGCTTAGGCAGCCATGGGAAAGTGTCACTGGTTGGTTTGTGACAATTGGATGAATTGCCTGAGATGCTCCAGCCCTGAGGTGAGCTTGAGGAACTAAAGAAATTCCATGTTATGAGACTGGAGAAGGCACGGACTCCAGGGTGGACAGGCAGGGGCTGTGCAAGCTGCCGGCTTCATTCTGAGACCATGGGCGGTCCCTGAAGGATGTGGAGCCCAAGGATGTCAAGGCCAGGTTTGCATTTAACAACTATCTCTGCATTTGTTGTGGAGACTAGCTAGGGGAGGCAGATGGCCTAGAGGTGGGCAAGCATGAGCAGGCTGTGGGCTAGCAAAAAAAGGACCACACAATCCAGGGACCACACTGACTGGTTGGCTGTGGCCGGGAGGCACAAGGACATTCTGGTGATCATTGCCTTAGTGGCTGAGGGAGTGGAGGGACATCTTTGAGTCAGCCAGCATTTTCCATTCATGTTTCTCAGCTCCAGTACAAGGCGTGGCTTAGTTCCCTCCAGTCTTGAGCTGGGCAGGGCAGAAAAATGGACTGCCACCTGGGCTGGTCACTGTAGATGAGAACTGTTAAAGAAAAGCTTATGAGAACGTTTTCCACAATTGCTTTTGGGGAAGATAGCTTTTTTTGCTTCTAAAAGCCATAAGTGGGGATGGCTTTCTGGATTTCCCTTTTTTTTTTTTTTTTTCCAGAGACAGAACTGAGAGGAGGGTCCTGGGATAAGGGGTTTATGTGGGAGATCTGGTCTCAGAATACACTGTAGGGGAGGCAGGGACTTGAGACTGGACAGGAAGGGCCATCAACTGAGGGTGTATGATGAAGACCAGCAACTGCGGTGGGCTCTGTCCTCGGGCTGGTGAGGGTTCTGGGTGTGTGCGACGCACACCCTGGGGACGGTGTGTATGTCTTCCCTTCCAGTTTTCCACCAAGCCTGGAGTTTTATGTATGTACTGGGATCTGAACTCAGGGCCTCGTGTTTACAGCAAGCAGTGTACCCACACAAGCAGTGTACCCCGCTCTGGACTCTCTCTATTGATCTATCTTACACAGCTTTTCCCTGTGTGAGAATGTGATGGTTCTGGCTGCTCTAGGAACCACATCTTTTCGGGATCCCATGAAATATATCCCAGCCTCTCCAGCACAGCATTAAAATTATTCTGATTGGGATATATTGGGACACGTGACTGTCGTGAGCCAATCACTGGCTGACAGGACTCCCCGGTGCAGACCCGCTAGTCCTGTTCATGTTGTATAGTCTACTCTGAAAGCTAAGGCACCTAACGAGAAGGCACCTGAGGAAAACCAGGCTCTCTCCTCTGAGATATGTGTGAGACACTTACAGAACCACTCACGATGCACACGAGTCCATTCTGTAGACAAGGACACAGGTCCAGGATGTTAAATGATTTTCTTAAGGTCACGCATACAGCTAATTCCAGAATTATTAAAAGAGCAGTTTACTGTGAGGTAGAGGAAGGAGGGATGTGTACTGTTAGATGATGACAAAGAAGAAAACACGGCAAAGTAAGAAAAGCAACTATAGTCAGCAAATTCTCCCTTTACATGGGAAGACACTCTCCCTGAGATGGCTCAACAGTACACAGGTTCTGGGATCATCACGAGGGGATAGGCAACAGGAGCGAGCGGCATGGAGAAGTGAGGGGGGCAGGTTTCTGAGAAGTCCAATTAAGCCTAGAGCCATCCTGGGAAGAGGTCAGGCCTACCCAAAAAATTACTGCTATGGGGCATGGCTCTCCAGCACCCTTCTTTGGTCTAGATGGGCTTCGGTGTGTCTGCTGTTTGTAATGAGTGTCCTGACTCACAAAGACAGGATACTGTGGGAGCATCCGCTGGTGGAGGAGGGACTCTGGCTTTAGGTGCCTGCTGTGTGCGGTGTGCAGCGCCCCACGCTTTGTGTATATTCTGTTCAGGTGGTCATCCTCGGATGGCTTCGCTATGCTACTGTTTGTCAAATGGGGAAACTGAGGCTCAGAGAGGACAGGTGGTCAGGCTCAGCCAGGCTTAGGATTGTGGTTCTCCCTCTTGTGAGTAGTTCAGGGCCTGTCTTGTTTTGGCTCTTCTTTCTTGCCCACCACACACTCTTGTTAGCTTGTTCTTTGGAGTGGCTCCAAGGACCTTCTGCCTCTGTGTTGTTCCAGGACCTCCCACGCAGGACTTCTCACTAGTGTTACTTCTTTAGGACACAGCCATGTGAGCCTAGTGGGGTGGGGACCAGCACATCAGTATCCTGGGGGTCTGATGGGCCTTGAGGAAGAAGTTAGCAGTCCTCGCTGTCACTGAGCCTCTAGCCAGCCCCTCCTCCCCTTTGCATACCTGTAGGTGCTAAGCATTTCTCACCCTCTCCCACCAGGCTCACAGCTTACTAATTTTCTGTTTCTGGGTCCCTGCAACACCCCACACCCCAAGCCCTCCTCTCTCCCTCTCCCACAGACTGCTTTCGGTTTTGTCTCATTCTCAACATCCCCGCCTCTGCCTCTGTCTCCCTTTGAAAGTGTGTCACCTTTCTGACTCTTTTTTTTTTTTTTTGAAACAGTCTAATGTAGCCCAGGCTAGTCCTTGACTTCAATTTGTACTTGAGGATGGCCTTGGATTTGTTGTTCATTTTTTGAGACAGGGTCTCACTATGTATCCTTGACTGGGTTGACACACTCTATGTAGACCAGAGTGGCCTTGAACCCATAGAGATCTACCTGTCCCTGCTCCTAGTGCTGATATTAAAGTCAACCACCACAAGATCCTCCTTGCAGGGGTGTTTTTTTTTACCATACCTCTTGTCTGTTGTCTCTTTTTTGTATGTTTTGGCTCTGTTTCTCTCTGTCCTTCTGTCTGTCTGCCTCTATCTTGGATGCATTTTCTCTCTTGTGTCTGTCACTGCCCTCTTGGTATCGGTCATTCCATCTTCTTCCTCTGTCTTTGTCTCTGTCTCTCCTTCTCCCTCTGTCTCCCTCCCCCCTCTTTTCCTCCCCCCCCCCCTTGGTCTCCTCCTCCTCTCCATGCCCCTCCTTCCCCACATCCTGAGTTGTCTTTGGGGAACCGGAAATCTGGGGGATCAGAGAGATACCAGGAGGCTCAGCTGCTGCTGCCTGGAGATAATGCTTTGGGGTGCTGGGAGGGGAGGGGCAGGATCCCAGCATCTTTTAACCCCTGTGCAAAGGCAGACAGAAGGTCTTACCACCAGCCTCCTCTGCAGACCTTTGTTTTCTCTCTGTGGATGGGGCCCTGGAACTCATTTCCCTCACTGGCCTCCGTATGTTAAGGGCCAGCCCGGGACAGTTGAGGGCAGTAGGAGAGAGCATGTGGTGGGGTGTGGCATGGGACGTTAGTCAGCCGGGACTGGCAGAGGTCAGAGGAGAAGCTCCTGGATGAGAGAGAGTGGGGCACCCATCCCACCCTCCCCCGGCTCCCCATTCTTTTTTTTTTTTTTTTTTTTTTCCTTTTTGGTTTTTCGAGACAGGGTTTCTCTGTGTAGCCCTGGCTGTCCTGGAACTCACTCTGTAGAGCAGTGGCCTCGAACTCAGAAATCCACCTGCCTCTGCCCCAAGTGCTGGGATTAAAGGCGTGCGCCCCACTGCCAGCTCTGCTCCCCATTCTTAATGTGGGGAGCTTACTTGGTGGCACTTTGTGACATGTCCCACTGCTTTCATTTCATAACCCTGTGAGGTAGGGACTCTTATTAACTCTATTTTGAAAGTGTGGAAACTGAGGTACTGAGGTACATAGAACTTGAGTCACACAACCAGAGTGCCTCCTGACAGAACCCTGATAAACTGTTCTTTGCCAAAGTCTGGACTGGCTGTAAGCCTGTTCATTTTTGGTTTTGTTGTTTTTGTCTGTTTGTTTAAACAGGATCATAATATAACTTTTTTTTAAAAAAAATAAGAAAATGTAAAAAAAAAATTATAGCCTGGGCAGTGGTGGCACATGCCTTTAATCCCAGCACTTGGAAGGCAGAGGCAGGCGGATTTCTGAGTTCGAGGCCAGCCTGGTCTACAGAGTGAGTTCTAGGACAGCCAGGGCTACACAGAGAAACCCTGTCTCGAAAAACCAAAAAAATAAATAAATAAAAATAATTATTGCTGGGTGTGGTAGCTCTGGTCTTTAACCCCAGTTCTTGGGAGACAGAGACAAGCAGATCCCAGTTGACCCTAACCCTGAACTTTCCAGCCCAGGGGCTGGGCTGCCTTTCCCCTAGAGGCTCTTCCTATGTAATCCAGACACTTTGGCCTCTGATCTCTCTGTATTCTTTTCTCTCTAGCCTTTTCTCTCTTTTTCTCCTACACTGTCTCCATGACAACTCTGCTAGCTTTAATTCATGCGGCCAGTGAACTTGTCCGAGAGCAGTCTCCCAATAAATCTGTCTTGATCTAATCTAATCTTTCTTGTACTGGCTCATTTCACTGGCGAGAACTAACCTATCAGTATAGAGTGACCAAATGTCGCAGTAGCCTGGGAGACTATCCGAGTCCTTCCAAGTTCCTGGTTGAATCTGCAGAAACCAGCTGGGGTTCTTTAAAGTCAGAGAAGCACTGGAGGGATGGCCACACGTAGGCACATGGGAGAGGAGTAAGCAGCCAGTGAGGAGGCAGGGGTGATCACACTGAATAGTGGCTGCTGTTGCCAACCCAGACACTCCCAGCTCATGTAATGGGGTGCTGGCACTGCTTCCCACTTGTTCCCCAAATCACTCTTGCTGCCTCCCAGGTTCTGCCGGCTCAGACGCATCTTTCTGCTTCTGGGCCTTTGCACTTGCTGTTCTTTCTATCTGATGCTCTGGCCACCTTCTGTCACATGGATCTGGGCTGAAATTCTCCTCTCATGCAATCCCTTCCCTCTCCCAGTGTATCCTGTTACAACCATGGGGATTGGCTTCATAATGGTAATCTTTTATTTTTTCAGTCAGTAATGGGCTCGGGGGTTGGGGGGCCCGTGATCTGCTAAGAACATGCTTTGTGCCTGAGCTCCACCCCGCGGCCCTAACTGTGATGCAGTTGATGCCTTGAAATCTGTCCCTTTCTGGACTGTGTACTGCTTGCTCTCTAGTGTTCACTCCAGGGGTCCACACAGAGCTTGGTGCAGAGTAGGTGCTTAGCCAACCGCACTGGAGAAGAGTTCAAAAGAGCGTAGGCTGCTTTCGTTCCAACATAGCCTGGGCGGCATAGCAGTTGCCTGACATTCCAGACCCTGTGTTCAATCAGTCATCACCATCAATGCAAACAAACTACTTTTAAAAACTGGCAGATTCGTGCCGGAGCCATGGGTTGGTAGTTCAGCAACGCCACTCTTATCAGGAGCTGGGTTCAGTTACCAGCACCCACATGGTAGCTTACAACTATTTGTGACTCCAGTCCCAGGGGTTCCTGACATCTTTTTCTGGCTTCTGTGGGTACCAGACACACATGTGCACAGATGCAAGTGCAGGCAAAACAATCCTATAGATCAATTAAAAATAAATTAATAATAATAATAGCAGCCAGGCACCTGAGCTTCCCGGCCTTCCAGCTCTAACAAGCAAGCCGAGCCCAGCCCGGGGAGGCACTGTATGAAGCAGAGCGAAAGTGGGAGACAAGTGCTGTGCTCAGTTATTAAAACCTGTAGTAAAAAACTCCCACAGAACATAAGTTACCATCTCAGCCGCATGTGAATTCAGTTCATATGTTCACGTTACCAAGGGACAGACAGATCTCCAGAATTCTTTCATCTTATAAAATGAAAACTCTATCTTTAAACAATGTCCCACTTCCCCTGCCCACTACGCCAGCACCTGGAGTTGTCTTTTCCATCTCTGGTCTGTTTTGTGACTGAATTCTCTCACTTAGCATCATGTCCTCAAGATTCACCCATGTTATAGCACATACGAACATTTTTTTTTTTTTTTTTTGGTTTTTCGAGACAGGGTTTCTCTGTGTAGCCTGGACTGTCCTGGAACTCACTCTGTAGACCAGGCTGGCCTCGAACTCAGAAATCCACCTGCCTCTGCCTCCCAAGTGCTGGGATTAAAGGCATGTGCCACCACTGCCCGGCTTACGAACATATTTTTTTGAGAGAGAGGGAGGGAGAGGAGAGAGAGAGAGAAAGAGAAAATGGTGCAGTCTATAGGCTGGTCTTGAACTGGGCTCAAGTGATCCCCCTGCCTCAGCCTCAGCCTCAGCCTCTTGAGTCACAGGCCATCTTGCTCAGGCATTCCTCCCAGAGGCTAAATAACACCACACTTCATGGACAGACCACATTTTATTTATCCTTCCGAGTCTCAGAGGTGGCGTTGCTCATGTGAGTGACGGGGCTGTCTTCCTGAGAGAATACACATCTCTCTGAAGCCTTGCCTTTAATTCCTTTGCACATACTCACAGAAACAGAATTGGCAGATCCGGACGTAAGTCATGTGTTGAATTCTTTCAGGTCAGGCCACACTGTTTTCCACGGTGCCCACACCGCTCTGAGTTCTCATCAACAGCATGTTGCTTCCAGTTTCTCCCCACCTCGCTGACACGTGTTTCCTCCACCCACCCCCCATTTCCTGCCCTTCCTTCCTTCCTTCCTTCCTTCCTTCCTTCCTTCCTTCCTTCCTTCCTTCCTTCCTTTTTTTCCCCCTCTTTTCAGATGGAGTCTCATAGTGCAACTCTAGTTTAGAACTGGTTTAAACTGGCCATCTCCCGCCTAACCTGGGATCACAGGTGGTGCCACCACTTTGCTGGGGCTCAAACTCAGGCAGTCAGACTTGGGAATGTGTGCCTTTTCCTGCTGCTCCATCTTGGTGGCAGTTTTGTTGGTGGCAGACAACTATCTTATTAGGTTTGGGGTGGAGACTTTACTTTGGTTTGGATTTGAATTTCCTGAGAGATAATAGTAAAGTTAAGCTTCTTTTACATTTTTCTTGGCCATTTGCAAGTTTGTCTCTGTTTTCTCTGTCCGTTGGTTTTATTTATTTTTTAATTTTTATTTTTTTTATTTTTTTTTTTTTTTTTTGGTTGTTCGAGACAGGGTTTCTCTGTATAGCCCTGGCTGTCCTGGAACTCACTCTGTAGAGCAGGCTGGCCTCGAACTCAGAAATCCGCCTGCCTCTGCCTCCCAAGTGCTGGGATTAAAGGCATGTGCCACCACTGCCCGGCTTATTTTTTAATTTTTTAATATTTATTTATTTATTGAGATATGTCTACAAGTCTTTTACCTATTTCAAAGCTGGGTCATTTTTTTTTTCTTTTCTTTTTTTTTTTTTTGTTTGTTTTGTTTTTTGAGACAGGGTTTCTCTGTGTAGCCCTCCCTGGCTGTCCCGGAACTCACTCTGTTGACCAGGCTGGCCTCGAACTCAGAAATCTGCCTACCTCTGCCTCTCAAGTGCTGGGATTAAAACTGGGTCATTTCTTTGTTGTTGTTGTTGTTGTTGTTGATTTATAAGAGTTATTTACATGCCGGGTCAGTGGTGGCATATCCCAGCACTTGGGAGGCAGAGGCAGGTGGATTTCTGAGTTCGAGGCCAGCCTGGTCTACAGAGTGAGTTCCAGGACAGCCAAGGCTATACAGAGAAACCCTGTCTCAAAAAAACCAAAATTAAAAAAAAATAAAAAGTTATTTACATTCATGGTCATTAACTACTTATCATCTTATGATTTCACAGCTTTTTATTCCTGCACTGCAGAAGATCAGGATTGCTATATTTTTGATGGATTTTTTCATTTTTTTTTTTTTTACTGTCTGCGGTATGTGTGTATATATGTGCTCGTGTGTGCATGCCAACAGAAGCCAGGAGGTACTGGAGCTGGAACTATAGGTGAGGCACCCGATGTGGGCGCTGGGAACCCAACTCCTGTTCCCTGCAAGAGCAGCAGGTTCTCTGAACAGCTGAGTTTCTCTCCCAGTCCTGCTTTTAATTTTTAAAATTAGTTTCCTTATGAATTAAAGATTTTAAAAATTAATATGATTTGTCAGATCATAAGCATATATTTATGGCCTGCATACATAGGCATAAAAGGGGCTTACTTTGTTTTTATTATTTGAGACAGAGTCTCTAGATGTAGTTCAGGCTAGCCTCAAACTTGTGATCCTCCTGCCTCAGTTCGAGGCCAGCCTGGTGTACAGAGTGAGTTCCAGGACAGCCAAGGCTACACAGAGAAACCCTGTCTCGAAAAATAAAAAAAATAAAAAAAATAAAAAAAAAGAAAAGAAAAGGAAAGAAAGAAGAAAGAAAGAAAGAAAGAAGAAAGAAAAAGAAAGAAAGAAAAGAAAAAGACCCCAGAGGGAAGCGGCTGGATTTTTTTTTTTTTAAGTGCTTTCTCTTCTCTGTATTTTCACGTGTTGGAAACTACTGTGCTGATTTTGTTAAGTGCAATGCTTCCCTCCTATACTGCAGAGAACTGTCACAATCTGCACATGAACCTGCAGTGTCCCTGGATGCGTGAAGAGCCTTTGGCATAGGAGCTCCCAGTTCCGGGACTGGACTCAGCGTGGCAGCATGGAGGGCCCAGACTCCTCTTGCTTTTTCTGCTTCATCCTTGTTCTTAGCTCCATCTCAGAGTGACAAAGCTAATGGCCAATGTGTGAGTCTGAGTTCTCGTGAGAAGGAAAAGGGGAAGGTTGCCCCCAAACGGGTGCCCTTCCCACTAGCTTGAAGCCTGTTAGAGAAATATGAAGAATCTCCATTCAGGAAGGTCACAGCTGAAGTCAAGGCCACTTTCATTACAAAGATACTTGGAATTGTAATTTGAATCTGGCCCCATAGCAACGTCAAATACAAACAGAATTCTGTAACTAAGGAGGAAGCACTCAGGCCAAAGAGAGGGCAACCACAGGCTGCCTGTGTGGCTGCCATTCTGATCACAGTTAGCTTCATGGGCCTTTTCACTGCTGGCTCACTCGGATGCAGGCCATCTGACAGTGGCCTGCCACCTTGGTTATATGCACTCGTTTGTTTTATTTTTAATTAAAGTTGAATGTTTTTATAAACTGGGCAGTGCATTGCTGTGGCTCAGAATCCCAAAAGTGTCAAAGGGTGCTCTCTCTATCCACGAATCATAAATCTACGGGGGGCAGTCAGGCTCAGATTAAAAATGTCTGATGAGGCACCTTTTTAATCCCACCACAGAGGAGACAGAGGTAGGCGCATCTCTGTGCGTTCAAGGCCAGCCTGCTCTACATGGATTCCAGTCCAGCCATGGCTACACAAAGAATCTGGAGAAGCTGTTTCTGTACTGAGCATGTGCAGTCCTTCTTGTCACTCTGTGTCTGCTCAATGCCATTTCTGTAAGAACGCATTAGTTACCTTCTCTCCTTGTGGTGACAAAAAACCTGGCAAAAGCAACTTCAGGAAGGAAGGGCTTTTGGTTACACTTTGAGTGTGAGCCTTTCATGGGGCGGGATCCCGGTGGCGATGGGGTGGCGGGAGGGTGAGGCTGCTCACTCACATGGTGTCCACAGTCAGACAGCAGAGCGGGATGAAGGTGGCACTGCAGTTCACTTACTCCTTTTATTCCATGTGGGACCTCAGCTGAGAGGACACTACCATTCGTCCACATTCAGGATCTGTCTTTCTTTCCTTGTTCTCTTAAGCCTCTCTAGAAACAGCCTCACAGACAGTGTTCGTGTCTATGGTGATTCTAGGACGCATCAGGCTGGCCGTGAAGATTCACCACAACAAGGAGGTGCTACAAATATTCCAGAGTTGACTTAAGGCACATGAGAGGACTTCATAGGCTACTTGCAAACACCAGGCCTCTTTACACCAAAGACGTTGGAATCTTCTGGGTCCTGGAATCAGAACTCAGGATCAATTCTGGGGGACAGCTATCCATGGAAAACAATTTTTCCCAACAACCAAATCCCTGTCCCAAGCACAGGTGATGTTATTAACCATCAAGTGTTCGTGAGCTGGCTCAGTGGGCAAAGGTGCTTGCTGCCCTGTCTGACGACCAGAGTTGGATGTCCCAAGTCCCACATGGAAGAAGGAAAGACTCAACTCCAGCAAACTGACCTTTGACATCCACATTCTCACTGTGGCATATGTAAATACACTCCCTCTTTCAATAAATAAGTAAATATTAAAAAAGATTCATAATAATTTACATTTTAAAATGATTTACAATAACCCAAGTATGTTGGTTCATGCCTGTAATCTGAATATTCAACATGCTGAGGCAGGAGAATTGAGTTTGAGCTTTGCCTGGAGTACATAAATCCTGTTTTATACAATAACAAGACAAAATGACAAACAATTTTTTCCATTACTATAGAAGTGAATACATGTGTAGGCGACATTCTTTACTATTTCCTCCTCCTCTGCCATTCTGTCATTTCATGTTACCTGGGGCAAATTTCATAAATCAGAAACAAACAATTCATAAGTTTTAAGTTGATGCCAATTCCTAATAATGGGATGGTTCTGTCCAAGACAGGCGCTGTCCCAACACACTGTCCCACAGTGCATTGCCCCGTTGTCCCCCTGAGGACAGTGGTGGTTCTTGTGAATCACTTAGCAGTTGGCTGTCTGCAGATGGACTATGACGTAGGTCAGCTCTGCTTACTTTTTCTTTAAGGGCAGCCAGTGCTCTTAACTGCTGAACCATTTCTCTAGCCTTATTTTTTTTTTTTTTTTTTTTTTTAAGACAGGGTTTCTCGTGTAACCTTGACTGTTCTGGAACTTGATTTGTAGACCAGGCTGGCCTTGAACTCAAAATGATCTCCTGCCTGAGTGCTGGGATTAAAGGTATGCTCGGCCAACACCTGGTCGGTAGTCACTTTTTTTTTTTTTTAGATAGAATCTTTTCATAAAGCCCAGATTGGTCAACTGATAGGCTTTTAGAGGCTGTCTGCTATCTCTCAGGATGAGGGGAGCTAGGGATGTGGCAGAGGATAGATGTCCTCTGTCCTCTTGCTACCGGGTTAGGACCAGGCCTCTGGCCTCCTGTGTGAGCCTGCTGCCACCTTCTCTGCACAGTATCCTAACTCACAGTAGCAGGTGTGAGGAGTTGCTCTAGCAGCCCAGCACGGGGAGGGGGAGGGTGGGAACCCAGAAAAGCTGCTAGTAAAATAAGACCTGATAGGTGTCAGGTGTCGGGTGTGCAGAAGCTAGCTGTGTGGGTGCCTGTGGAAGGCTGTGAGTTGCCCGGATTCACAGGGATACAGCCCATGGTGGAGAGGCCCAGAGTTAGGAAGATTCAGTACTTTGTGGCTGTGTGACTTTGACAAGCAACTTCCTCCTCCATACTTCAGTTTTCCCATCTGCACTATCAGGCTAACTCCACATCACCCACAACTGTGCTACTTTCCCTCTGAGCACTAGCCTACTTTCTCATGCTTTATTGGATCCGGGGGGTACTTCTTACCTCCAGCCCATTCAACAATGTGCAGTTCTTTCTTGTTGGAGGTAGAACCTACTCTGAGGCCTTTAACTTTTTAAAGCTCCACACAAACTTATTTTACAGCTGGGAAAATTAGCCCTCTGTGGGGAATCCGCTAGTCATTTCTACAGTGGAAGGGGGGAGGGGAATAGGGTGAGAGGAGAGAAAGCAAGAGAGCAAGAGAGAGAGGAGGGCAAGCAGCCCCTTTTTTAGTGAGTCAGGCACACCTGGCTGTTGCCAGGTAACTGTGGGGCAGAGCCTAGACAAAAGTTAACAAGTATAGACAGACAAGATACAAAAGTCCCCGCAGGCATTTTGGAAATTGCTGTGACAATAGCTGATGAAAGGTGTTTGGCAAACTTTCAGATAACTTATAGACCATTTATTAGAAAAATACAGAAAAAAATGTAATCTACAAAACCAAGAGAAGCCCCAGTAAGAAGCAGTTAGTTCCTGATGGGGAGTGGAGAGCCGACACAGGAAAGAGAAGAGGCCGCTCAGAGGAGGATTCAGAGAAAGGAGCCGAGACAGCACGGGTGTGGGGCAGGCGGCTCTGCTCACTGCAGCGCAGGAGGCTTCGGCAGAGGTTTCTCCAGATAAAAATTACAAACCACCTAATCCAGCTGAACTGTGGAGAAATGATTTAAATAACTGACAGAGGGCTCGAGGTTGAACTAAAAGTAAGTACATTACTATTCTAAGAGAATACAAAGCATCAAAATAAAAGTATCTCAAGATGGAATTACTGCATGGGTATATTCTAACGGTTGGTTTTTAGTTGTCAATGTTTGGCTTCGGACTGGGACATGGGACTGAGGTGCACATTTTACCTATCAAAGCAGATCTGGCCTCCAGGTTCTCCCAGCATCCCTCAGTCCCTTGTGACATACCCAGCCCCCAACCCTGAACTTTCCAGCCTAAGGGGCTGGGCTGTTTTCTCCCAGAGGCTCTCCCTTAAATAATCCAGACATTTTGGGTCTCCCTTTCTCTTCCCCTCTCTCTCCCTCTCTCCCTTCCCCTCTCTCTCTCCATCTCTCTACTTCTTTCTCTCCTCTTCTTCTTCCCCCTCCTCATGACGACTCCCCAGGCCTCGATCTTTGAGGTTAGTGAACTCTCTGGAGAGCAGCTTCCCAATAAGCCTGCCTTTAATATAATCTAATCTGGTTTGAATTGGCTCATTTTATTGGTGGAGAACTAATCCTATCACTCATATTTAAATAAAGGCTTACCAGATAGCTTTTTTTTTTTTTAATGGTGTACTGGGACTTTCTTTAAACTTAATTGATTTTATAATGGAAGTTCTTTGTAAATACATACCTAGTTACTGAGTGATCAAATTTTGGCTTAAGGAGTGGGTTTGCACCAGGCCCTCTGTATATATACTATGGCTGTTAGCTTGGTGTTTGGTGGGACTCTAACAGTGGGAGCAGGTGTGTCTCTGACCCTTGCTTCTTCTTGGACTCTTACCCCCAGTTGGGTTGCCTCGTCCAGCCTGGATATGTGGGCTTTTTGCCTTGTCTTTATTGCATCTTGTTTTGTCATGTTGATTGTTGTCTCTTGGAGGTCTGTTCTTTTGAAGGGAAATGGGGCGAGAGGAGTGGATCTAGGGAGATGGGAGGTAGGGAGAAGCTGGGAGGAGTGGCCAGAGAGGAAACTGTAGTTGGAATGTATTGTATGAGAGGAGAATCTATTTTTAATAATAATGTAATTTGAGCCGGGCGGTGGTAGCACACGCCTTTAATCCCAGCACTTGGGAGGCAGAGGCAGGCGGATTTCTGAGTTTGAGGTCAGCCTGCTCTACAGAGTGAGTTCCAGGCCAGCCCGGGCTACACAGAGAAACCCTGTCTCAAAAAAAAAAAAAAAGTAATTTTAATAATAATAATGACAATGAGTATCACCAATGAGGGAAGATTAATAATCCCAATATTCCATTAATAATTCACTGGGGTTGGCATTTCCTGTGACCCGAGAGAAACTCTGAACACTTTGAGTTCTTTGGGGGCCATTGAGAAGCAAAAAAGAGGCAGGGCAGTGGTGGCACACACATTTAATCCCAGCACTTGGAAGGCAGAGACAGGCGGATTTCTGAGTTCGAGGCCAGCCTGGTCTACAGAGTGAGTTCCAGGACACCCAGGGCTACACAGAGAAAGCCTGTCTCGAAAAAAAACAAAAAAAAAAAAAGAGAGAGAGAGAGAGAGAGAGAGGGAAGCAAAAACGAAAATCAAAGGGGGAAAAAATCATATATACATGCAGTCAGTGGATGAAGCAAGACAAGCTCCAACAACTTCCCACTACACATACATACATACATACAACACACACACAATACATACATACAACACAATACACACACACAAACATACATACATACACACAATACATACATAAACATACACACACACTACACATACATACATACACACACAAACATACATACATACACACACTACATATACACCAACATACATACACACATACCATACATACATACACACCATACACATACATACATACACACACATACATACTACATACACACACACACATACAATTTGTATTTACCAAGAAACATCAATTCTTTTGTCTTATTTTTGAAATCTTGTTCAGCTAAACTAGGTAATCATCTATTCTTATACTCATAATAGAATTATTTACTCTTTATTCATAACCCTGTCTTTTCATGGTGCACACGGAAACCCGTGATCCCTAGATCACAAGACCAGGAACTCAGACCCAGCCTAGTTTCTTTGAGCATTAACTTGCCCCAGCCTATTTCTCTTCCTAGTACAATTCTGCGCTGTAACCCAGGAGAGCCCACTGTGCTCCTTTTCTCACTATTCTACAAGGAGGGGCACATTCTGCTCTTAATTCTAACTTTATTATATGTTTCTGGGAAAAAACAACTTGAACCATCTCCTTAAACTTTCTATCAACTACCCTAATTTCCTAAAACTATTCAGATCAAATCAGGAATTCCATAAAATCACTAATTCATCTAAACAATGTTATTTTATGAAAGTTCATCTCCATGTTGATCGGCAGGAAAATTGCCCAGGAGAGTGTGGCTGTCACCCAGGAGGGTATCACACCAGGCTATTGGCAGTGAGGGTCTCCCAATCACACCATGTTAGATATATGAGGATATAGCAATGACAAACTTGAGAAGGCACAGCAGCAGCAAGAAGCCATCTGGAGCTGTGCCTCTCCAGGGCATGCCCATCGCAGCTGTGCTGTGCAAACCGGGGCTGTCTCCCGGAAGCTCACCCATTAACCCTGCGTGGCCTGGAACTCACTATGACAGAGAGACCCAATTCATGGAGACTCTGCTTCTGCTTCTCGAGTGCTGGGATTAAAGGTGCTCTCTGAGGAAACTGATGTAACAATGAAGAATGAGGAAGCTGCCTCCTCAGTGTTAAAGTTCAGTAGGACAGGGATGCTGATCCAGTTTAAACCCAGTAGACATAAAACCACGCCCAAGGCTGGGAAGATCATTTTGTGTGAAGTGCTTACTGTGTAAGCATGAAGTTCTGAGTTTGGGTCCCTAAACCAGTGTAAAAGCAGGGTATAGTGGCATGTGTCTGTACCCAGCCCAGAAAGCAGGTGAGGGTGACAAGCAGATTCCACTAGCTAGCAAGTCTAGCTGAAACTGAGCTCCAGGTTCAGTGAGAGATCTCACTGAAAAAATAAGTCTGAGAGCAATAGAGGTGGGGGATCTCTGGGCTCTATATGGACACAAATGGGGCACGAATGCATACACACACACACAACACACACTTGCTTTACCCCAAACAAACAACATACAGCTGAGCCGCAGTGTGAATGGGCCTTGTACTCTGACTTAGTCAGGGAGTCAGAGAAGGGAACTAAAAATAGTGACAGTGTAACTGAGAAAGTTCCTTGTCCTGCTGTGTCTGGTGGCATAGGCCAGTCTAGGCAACCATGAGATCGCGTTTGAAAATAAAGACAGGCTGGGATGCAGTTCAGTGATGGAGCGCCTCTCACAAAGCTCTAAGTTCAGCCTCACCACCACAATAAAGAGGGAAGAGGGAGAGAGCAAGGGGGGAGGGAGGGAAGGAAGGAAGAGGGGGGAGGGCCTAGTTCTGCTGCCATGAGAGAGAGCCAATACTCTGAGACAAGTGGTGGAGAAGGAAGCTAATCTCAAGGCTGGCGTGGTTGAGGGCGAGCAGCTCACACCTGTGCCTCTTTTGCATCACCAAGAGTTGTAGCACATCTTGAGAACCGTTATCAGGATTCTTTAAAAGAGTATTTTCATTACTTTTAAAGTAATTTAATTCAATTTAATTTAATTATGTGGATGGGTGTGAGTCTATGTGTGGGTTTTTGCAGACAGTGCAAGTACTTACAGAAGCTAGAGGCACCAGATCCCCTGGGGCTGGAGCCATCAGCAGTTGTGAGCCTCTGAGGTGGGTGCTGGGAATCAAGCCTGGGTTCTCTGCAAGAATGCTATCTGCTCTAATTGCTGAGCTCTCTCCCCAGTTGACCATAGCATGCTGTGTTATCTGGGCCTCAGGCAGCTGAGCTCCAGGGTACTTCTTTAGTCTTGAAAAATAACCAGTTCTGGTATCTGGGCTGTGAGCCTTTGATATCTGTCTGGAGGTGACTGAGTCATGCTGCACCTGCGAGGCTTAGCGATTGTTCTAAGCTTGGCTTTTGAAGGTGTGAGGTCTGGTTTGTAGCTAACCTTTTCATTGTGATCTTTTCTACAGCCTGGAAAGGAGCAGCACACAAGAAAGAGTCTGTGCATTTCAACTAGTTCCACACCTAATGCCCAGGGAAACAAGGTTTTGCTTGTAAATTGAAAAGAAGAATGTTGAGAGGAAATACTAGGGTGAGCTTCATGGAGCTGAAGAAGCAGAGGGGGAGGCAAAGAACTCACCTGTGTTATGGAATCAGTATTCTGTGATACAGAAGGGAGCAGTGTGGTGAGATGGGCCAGCTATAATGGGTGCGCCCCACAGCGGCCATGTAAAGGTGTTTAGGAATGGAAGTGGCAGTTGGTGAGCCCCGAAAGTGTCTGAAGCTGGCAGAGGGTGGAGAAAGCACATGGATTCCCAACAATCTGGAGGCTATGGAGAAGCAGCATAATGAACACCCTCCTTTCCACAAGTAGCTGCTCATCCTAACATGATTGATTTTGTTTTGTTTTTGTTTTTTTTTGTTTTGTTTTTGTTTTTTTTTTTTTTTGGTTTTTTCGAGACATGGTTTCTCTGTGTAGTCCTGGCTGTCCTGGAACTCACTTGATAGACCAGGCTGGCCTCGAATCAGAAATCCCCTGCCTCTGCCTCCCAAGTGCTGGGATTAAAGGCGTGTGCCACCACCGCCTGGCCATCCTAACATGATTGATTTCCCCTTTTTCTCCAGGGATTATTTGAAGTGGCAGCTAAAGAAATCTAGGCCATCAACACCTTTGATGAAAAGAACTACTATAGCCAGGCGGTGGTGGTGCACGCCTTTAATCCCAGCACTTGGGAGGCAGAGGCAGGCGGATTTCTGAGTTCGAGGCCAGCCTGGTCTACAGAGTGAGTTCCAGGCCAGCCCGGGCTACACAGAGAAGTTCTGTCTCGAAAAAAAAAACAAAAAAAAGAAGAAAGAAGAGGAGGAGGAGAGAGAGGAGGAGGAGAGAGGAGGAGGAGAGGAAGGAAGAAGAAGAAGAAGAAGAAGAAGAAGAGAACTACTAGGAGTCCCACCATGGTCCAGATCCATTGTTGACTGCATGCTGAAAGAATGCAATTGACATCTAGACAGCACCCCCAACCCCGCCCCTACCGTGGAGTGGGGGTGGGATGGGGGCGGCAACCACTGGGAAGCTGTCTGGAGGCCTCTTCTTGCAGAGACATCAGAATACTTTCTTAGAACAAGCGCCTGGGATCCATCCAATGAAATCCGATGTTGCTGCTGAGTTCCTTGGAAAGCTCAACATTGTTGCCCTTGAAAACTGCATCTGCAAGAAGGCAGGGCAGCCTGGGGACTGAGGGTGGGTTCTGCAGTTAGGGTGCAAGCACCAATGCATGGGGCTTGCACCATCACGTCAAAGAGATATTTAAAATCTGACCACTCTAGTAATTCACTTGTTTCCAATATTTGTCGTCAGCGTCAGCTCTAATGTCAAACTTGTATGGCTAATATAATATTAGTCTGGGAGTGGTACTCTGGCATCCTGAGTCTCACCACTGCCTCATCCAGAGTGAGAAGCCAGACTTGTGGAATTCCCGGCATCTGAGGCTATAAGCACGTGACTTGGGACAATAGTTTCCCACTTGCTCGAAACGACACACACAGTCTTAGATAATGTGAATGTCTGAACGGGCTCTTTAAACCCCTATCAGGATGCTTACCTAGTTGCTAGACAAGGCAGGAGGATCACGATCGCCACCTGGCTACACTTAGCCGGCGTGGTGGCGCACGCCTTAACGCACTGAGAGGCAGCACTCTGATTCGCCCTGTAAAGTGATTCCAGACACAGGCTCAGAAACCTTGCGAAAACCCACACTGACCTTTCACGTCCTGTCTTAGTAAAGATTGTTCATTTTTTCTGCAGACTAGAAACTAATGAGGGTTCTCTATGTAGGCTCATACTGGCCCTCACGGAAACTTACAAGTGTTTAGCAAGTGTTAGGGTCTTGAGTCCTTCAAGATTTACACAGTCTATTAATAAGTTTAACTAAGAAGAGATTTTTTTTTTTTTTTTTTTGGTTCGAGAACAAGGGTTCTCTGTGTACCGGCTTCCTGAACCTCACTCTGTAGGAGCAGGTGGCCTTGATACTCAGAAAGCCTGCTTGCCTCCCAGTCTATTAAAAGTTGCAACACGGAAGAAGAGACTTTTTATTCAGACACTGGTACCAGTTCTACACTGGAGAACAGAGACTCAGGATTCCCAAATGCAGCACCCAGCCACTTCAGTGAGGGGTTTGTAAAGGCAAAGAATACAAAGTTACAGTTTGCTCTGGTGCAGCAGAAGGGTCCTCTTTACAGAAGCGGAAACAGCCATAAAAATGTAACCCTTAACAGCCCTTAATGTTGGAGGTCTAGTTTTGCTTTATAGTTCTGTTAAGCACAGAGATGTTAAACTTCTAAACATAAAGTTAGCCATTGAGGTAAGTTTAGCCACCATGTCCCCGCTGAGTACACCCTGAGTCCAATCCTTGATCCTGTGTTGGGTACCTGTTCATCCTGGGACTTAATTACAACCAGCTTAATGGCTCATAAGCAGGAATTTATATATCTTGTCTTACCCTTGGCCTTAGCATTAATGATGCAGGGGACAGCTCTAATCAGCAGGCACAGGAGAGCTAAGTTGACTGACAGCAGGAAGAATCCAAGAAAGAACATAAGAGCCGTTTATTTCCTCTCTGTGAGGTGTTTTCAAAGTTCAGCCAAGTTATCGGTGATATTCCCCTCGAGTGGTTTGCATAGAAGCAGATGGTTTCCCCAAGGCTACAGTAACCTCTTTGTTCTGTATAAAACGATCAAGCACCCTACCATGTTGTAAGACTACCTCAGCCAAGAGTCAATGTGTTCTTTTAATTTTGCAATGGACTTTTCTCATGCAAATAAATCTGGGTTATTTGATGTCCTAAGTTTTTGTAGTTGACTCAGCCATTGCTGTCCCTGCTGCCCTGAGGGCGGCTCAAGCTTTTCCCAATCCCAGATTTACTTCCAGGATGTAGGGCCTGTGTCTGTGCATACCTGGGCTTTCTCCCTACTGGACCATTAAAGGCACATCCAGGGAACAGTGGTATCATGACACAGAATTTTGGGATGAATGTACCTGCCAAATAGGCAAGCAAGGGTGCCACCCTCAGCACGAGTAAAACAATCAGTTTTAACCAGGAGGTGAAGAAAGGAGCATTCGCCGGGGTGGTGGCACACACCTTTTAATCCCAGCACTTGGGAGGCAGAGGCAGGCGATTTCTGAGTTCGAGGTCAGCCTGGTCTACGAGTGAGTTCCAGGACAGCCAGGGCTATACAGAGAAACCCTGTCTCGAAAAACCAAAAAAGGAAAAAAAAAAAAAAAAAAAAAAAGGAGCATTCCTGACTGGAGAAGTGATGGCTGGGAACTGTGAGACATTTGTGACATGTTTGCATCTGCTCTTAATGGGAATCTAGACATACATCTCACAAAAGAGTTTTATATAGTCACACAAAACAGTAGTAATCTACAACTGTGTTGGTTTTATCTTTGGTGGTTCTTCTCAGGCATTGTGACAGTCCATTTTTCTGCAGCCAGGTCATTGTCCCCTGTGATGTGATTGACCTGACAATAATATATCCAGGTGTAGACAGATGCCATCTACCTTGACAGCAGTGGGGGTGAGTCAAGATGACAAAGCATGGCCCCTTCCAACAAGGTCCCAGTTCCTTTAGACCTAACATTCCATAGCTTTTTGTTGAGGGGTGATGTGCTCACTGCTGTAACTGCTTCTTAGTGAGATTAAGACATTCTACTCAGGACTCATGAAGGCTGGAAAGCCAGTCAAAGGCCCAGAGTGGGGACTCAGGTGGAAGTCAGGGATTCATCAGAAGTGGAATCTTTTTTTTTTTTTTTTTTTTTTTTCTGATCCAGCTGAAGAGACAGAGAGCAATTGCATTGGCTGATCTGGTTATAGAGTTGCACATCTGTGATCTTAGCATTCTGGAGGTAGAGGCAGGAGGATCTCCATTTGGAGGACAGCCTGGGCTACATAGACTCTCAAGCATCTATACAGAAACTTTTGTTGTTTCTGTTTTGGTTCTGAGAATTAAAGCCAGGGACCTCCCTGAGTACATACCCCTCTGCTGTGCTGTGGCCTCATCTGAGGAAGTCCTCTTGCATTTTAAGATAACATATTAAATACCCAAACCTCACACTATGACCAAGTGACAAGAGGGAGGAGAAAGTGACCCCAGAAAACACATCTGAGACCTGATTGAGCCTTGGGTTCCTTCAAAATGGCTGCCTGGCATATGACAGACAGGTCAAGACTACCACTAGAGGCAGCAGAGAGCCCCTTGATCTTCCTCCCAAATCCATTTTTGGGACAATGGCATCTCCCATGATTGGTCATAGGCATTATCCTCTCAAATGCTGGATCCCAGGAGGTGGCATCTCCAAAGATAGAGCCAAGAAAGTGACATCTTTAATGGTGGTACCTTCAATGATGGAGCCCAGATGGTGATGTGAGGCCCAGACAGCAGCAAGCAAGGGGCACTGTCACTTGTAATGGTGGGACACAGGGATAGTACATGTAATGGTGTGTGGTGAATGTAGAGACACAGATAATGAAATCTTTAATGTTGGGATAGAGATTTCACCTCTGTCCTAGTCAGGATTATCATTGCTGTGATGAAACACCATGACCAAAAGCAACTTAGGAAGGAAAGGGTTTATTTGCTTGCGTATACAGAGTCACAGTCCATTGAGGGGAGGCAAGGCAGGAACTCAAACGGGGAGGGAACTTGGAGACAGGAGGTGATACAGAGGCTGTGGAGGGGTGTTCCTTACTGGCTTTCTCTCATGACTTGCTCAGCTGCTTTCTTATAGACCCCAGGACCACCATCAGTGCAGCACTACCCGAAATGGGCCAGGCACTCTCACATCAATCACTAATTAATAAAATGCCCTACAGCCCAATCTTATGGAGGTATTTTCTCAATTGAGGTTCCCTCCTTTCAGATGACTCTAGAGTGTGTCAAGTTGACATAAAAATAAACAAGGACAGGGCTGGAGAGATAGTTCAGGGGTTAAGAGCACTGGCTGCTCTTCCAGAGATCCTGAGTTCAATTCCCAGCAACTACATGGTGGCTCAGAGCTATTTACACTGTGATCTGATGCCCTCTTCTGGCATGCAGGTGTGCATGCAGATAGAGCACTCATATACATTTAAAAAAAAAAAAAAGCTAGGACAGACATCCAATAGTGGACTGACTCATGAGATGTCCTCTCCAATGGTGTGACCCAGGTGGTGTCTCTCCTGTTATCTTGCCAGCTTTGTACATATATAGCTCCATGTGTGACTCTGTCCTCCATCATCCTTCTCCACACCCACAGCTGTGTTTACGGCATCCCGTATGCTTGCTTTCTGGGTGTTTAACTTTTCGTTTGTTTTCTTGTGTCTCTCTGAGTCTTTCTGCCTTTATGGGCATGGTTGGTGGACACCATGCAGGAGGAGCTGCAGTGGACAAGTGAGCTTCTTGGAAGACAGCCCACTCTCCTGGGCAATTTTCTGTAGGTCAATATGAAGATGAAACTTTCATAAAATAATATTGTTTAGATGAATTAGTGATTTCATGGAATTCCTGATTTGATCTAAATAGTTTTAGGAAATTAGGGTAGTTGATAGAAAGTTTAAGGAGATGGTTCAAGTTGTTTTTTCCAGAAACATATAATAAAGTTAGAATTAAGAGCAGAATGTGCCCCTCCTTGTAGAATAGTGAGAAAAGGAGCACAGTGGGCTCTCCTGGGTTACAGTGCGGAATTGTACTAGGAAGAGAAATAGGCTGGGGAGCAAGTTAATGCTCAAAGAAAGCATCATTCAGGTTGGGTCTGAGTTCTGGATTTGTGATCTAGAGATTAGTCACAGGTTTGGTGTACACCACGAAAGGCAAGGTTAAATAAAGAATAAATAATTCTATCCTGAGTATAGATAGAGAATAGATGATTACCTAGTTTAGCTGAACAAGACTTCAAATAAGGTGTAAGATAGTGATATCTTCTGGTAAATACAAACTGTTGTTAGCTAAGCACAGAAAAACTTGCTACTATAGACTGATAGCTTAAACTTTGTAATCAATGACAAAAGATTTATTGCCTTGGGTTAGGATGAACTTCTAGAGAGAAGATAGATGGGAAATGTTTAGTTAGTGTAGTTTCGCAAGAACAATACATAATCAATCAATAATCCTGTTGTAATATCTTTGGTAGGATTTAAATCTGTTTTGAATAATATTTTGTTTGCTTTTTGGTTTTAATATTTATTTATTTTTATTTATAAGAATTATTTATGTTAGTATGTGAGCACACTGTCGCTGACTTCCAAACGTAAACAAGGCTGGCCTCAATTTCTTTTTTTTTTTTTTTTTTTTTTTTTTTGTTTTTCGAGACAGGTTTCTCTGTGTAGCCCAGGCTGTCCTGGAACTCACTCTGTTAGACCAGGCTGCCTCGAACTCAGAAATCCGCCTGCTCTGCCTCCAAGTGATGGATTACAAGGCGTGCGCCACCCCCGCCGGCTGGCCTCAACTTTCAATATCCACCAGCTTCTGTCTCCTGAGTGTTAGGATTAAAGGTGTGTACCACTATGACCAGTCAGAGCAATTCTTAGTGGAAAATAATCCTATACTTAAAAAGAAAAAATCCTTGATCAAGGCATGGTGGTGTGCCCCGGCCCGCAGGGATTCGACGAGACCTTAGGGAAGGGGCCGAAAGAATGAAGGGACAATAGACACAAGGAATGAGAGCAAGTCTGGAGTTCTGATCAAGCTCTGAAACTTTAATTTTGGGTGCAGGATATAAAGACACAGCAAACCCGGAAGTTTGGGTGAGGGTCATTTGCCCAGGGCTATCCCACTGTAGAACGCTTATTACCCTAGACCATCCCACTGTCGCAACCAGCTTCCAGGAAATGCCAGACATTCCTGGGACCTAACCTTGCACTGACTAATCCCAGCAGGTAATTCCCTGGGTTTGGCTCCTGACAGTGGTGCACACCTTTAATCCCAGCACTGGGGAGGCAGAGGCAGGCAGGTCACTGAGTTTGAAACCAGCCTGGTCTACAGAGCAAAGCCAGCCATATTTCCCCATCATACTTAAAGGCAATCGAGACAAGCTGATAATAGTAGTTAAGCTATACTATTTTCAGTTAAGCAGTGCTATTTCTAAAGTACTATTGCATACACACATGTTCACACACATGGACAGATAGTCAAACACCCACTCACACACTGACACAATGAGTACACACTCACACATGAGCACATACATGCACACAGCATGCATGCATACACAGAGAGTAGAAATGTGGCTGTCAGGGAACAGTCAAGACCAGGGTGGGCAAATGTGCTGACTAGGGACTTTCCTGAAGGCTCGTCTTGCTGACTGAGCATTAATCATTCCCTGACATCATAACAGGGAACTCTGAACTTTTTTTTTTTTTTTTTTTTTTTTGGTTTTTTCAAGACAGGGTTTCTCTGTGTAGCCCTGGCTGTCCTGGAACTCACTCTGTAGACCAGGCTAGCCTCGAACTCAGAAATCCGCCTGCCTCTGCCTCCCAAGTGCTGGGATTAAAGGCGTGCGCCACCACCGCCCGGCATTTTTTTTTTTTTTTTTTAACTCTGAACTTTTAAAGTAACAAAATGAATGAACAATGGTGAACAAGATAACCTTAGTATATTGGTATCTTTCTATCCGACAAGTTGGCCAAAACCCATTTTAACATGTTTATCTATTTGTTATGTGGTGGTTTAAATATGTTTGGTCCATGGGAAGTGGCACTTGTTGCAATAAATATTCTTTAGGGGTTTCTACCTCACCTTAGATCACTTAGTTCCCAAATAAAAGACAAAACCTTCTATTCATTTTTTTTTTTTTTTTTGGTTTTTTTCAAGACAGGGTTTCTCTGTATAGCCCTGGCTGTCCTGGAACTCACTTGGTAGACCAGGCTGGCCTCGAACTCAGAAATCCGGCTGCCTCTGCCTCCCAAGTGCTGGGATTAAAGGCGTGCGCCACCACCGCCCGGCAAAACCTTCTATTCATAATAAGCTGAAAAGCACTAGAGCTGGGCAGATATCAACCCTCTATGCTAGTTTGTCTACTTCCTTGTCAGTAACCCTGAGATATGACTTGTCATGTTCCTCCTGAGCCACTTGTACTCCAAAGGGCTGGCCCTCATGGCCATTGAACTCAAATTCCACACACACTCCACATACCCCCCACTCCCACCCCCACCCCCTGCTCCCCGTGGCTCCTTCCTCCTCCTCCTTCTCAGGACCTCTCCTTAGAGCCCAAGGCCTGGGAACAGAAACCTCACCTACCTCTCTTTTGCCCAGCTACAAGTTGTAGGCATCTTTTAACCAATAGTTTTAAATTAAGGAGCAAGGTTTGCACAACCAAAGCTGGCATATGTGAGAATTCACTCTTCCTGAGGCAATTAGACCTCGGGATACAGAATTTGGCATCACAATACACAGTAAACAGACACTACTAGGAGGCATGGCATTATCAGAGGAAGTGTGGCCTTGTTAGAGGAAGTGTGTCACTGTGGAGGTGGGGCATTGAGGTATTTTTTTTTTTTTTTTTTTTTTTTTGGTTTTTCGAGACAGGGTTTCTCTGTGTAGCCTGGCTGTCCTGGAACTCACACTGTAGACTAGGCTGGCCTCAAACTCAGAAATCCACCTGCCTCTGCCTCCCAAGTGCTGGGATTAAAGGCGTGCGCCACCACCGCCCGGCTGCTCATTTGTTTTTTATTTATTTATCTATTTATTTATTTATTTATTGGTTTTTCAAGACAGGGTTTCTCTGTGTAGCCCTGGCTGTCCTGGAACTCACTCTGTAGACCAGAAACCCGCCTGCCTCTGCCTCCCAAGTGCTGGGATAAAGGCGTGTGCCACTACTGCCCAGCTTTTTTTTTTAAGACAGGATTTCTTTGTGTAGCCCTGGCTGTCCTAGGATTCACTCTAGACCAGGCTGAGCTCGAACTCACAGAGATCCGCCTGCCTCTGCCTCCCAAGTGGTGGGATTAAAGGCGTGTGCCACCACCACTGGGTAAGGTGGACATTTTTAATATAGGGATTCCTGCCTCCCAAGTGCTGGGATTAAAGGTGTGAGCCACCACCGCCTGGCTGCTGAACCTTTTATACTACTGAGACTTGGTTTCCTTTGAGTCATTGACTGTGCCCTGGTCTTTTTCTCTTGGAATAAGAAAGTATTCAGTTTGTTACTTTATTTTACAGGAACCCACAGTTATGAGACTTTGGATGTTTTAAAAGACTTCAGAATTTTAAAGAGACTTTGGATATTTTAGAGAGACTATGAACTTTGAAAGAATGTTGAATATTTTAAAAGAGACTGGACCTTTAAAGAGTTTGAATTTTTAAAGATCATGGGGTTTGTTTTTGAAAAGTCGGAATGTTTTATATTGTGGTATTGGTATTAATATGAGGCTTTGAGGATGAACAAGAAAGAAAGGCAATGGCTGAATAGGTGACAATGTTTCAGTGTCAAGTTGACAAGGAATCAATTGTGCTGGTTAGTTTTTGCCAACTTGACACAAAAATGACACATCTGGGAAGAGGGAATCGTAACTGAGGACTCTGTAAGACTGGCCTGTGGGCAAGTCCGTGGGGCGTTGTCTTGCTTAGTGATTGATGAGAAAGGGGAAGTGGGACATGATACCCCTAGGCAGGTGGTCCTGGAAGGGATAAGAAAGCGGAATGAGCAAGCCATGAGGAGCGAGCCAGTGTGTAGTGCTCCTCCATGGCCTCTGCATCAGCTCCTGCCTCCAGGTTCTGCCTTAAGTTCCCAGCCTCACTTCTCTCAGTGGTGGACGGGGACCTGACCCGAGTATACACTGAAATGAATTATTTCATGCCCAAGTTGCTTTTAGTCATGGTGTTTTACCATAACAATAGAAATCCTAACTACAGAAATGTCCATCCCAGTGTCTGGTGCTAACCTCAAGGTGACAGTCAAGAAGTGTGGGAGCCAGTGTAAGAAAGCAGTGAACGTACCATGAACTATGGACGGGACACAGTCGAGGATGTTCTCCTCACAAGGTGGTCTAGAAAGAATTTCATAAGCTATCATAACTGAAAGTGCTTGAATGAAGGACAAGAAGGGGATTCTCTGGCACAACCACATTGTCTGTGCAGGAAAGGCACAGGCTTGCGAGGAATGTTCTTGGCTCTTTTCATGTGACCAGAGATGATCTGACATAACACCAGGTGCAGTCCCTCTCTGTGCTTGTACTTGCTTAAGCCAGCCATAAACATCACCCCATGTTCTGCTTGCTTCAATAATAGATGAAACATGCTTTGTTGGTACTACTCTTTAGCTCAAATGCTCGGTCAGAGTGCCCAGGTTATCCCCACATATCAGCTCTTCAACAAATTCCTTTGATCCTTAAAGACTTAGCTTCACTGGCCATGGGGCAAGTCAACAAAGAAGCCTTGTGTTTACCCAGAGGTGATGGAGTATCCTAACCATCTTAGGACTGATGCCCACATAAAGGGATGGGTTGCTCACCTCGAAGCGATTGAGCCTCTCCCAAGTTTGGCCAGGCAGTTTGCATTTTCTCTGGACTGAAGACACACACCCAGCCTGGCACAGGATGGGAGGTGGTTTCAGGAACCTCATTTCCTTCTGTGCACATGGCGGCATCTTGTGGTGATTCTGCAGCAGAAAGGACATCAGGCAGCACAGTCCCTCGGGGTGGGTGAAGAGAGAACCACCTGGAAATCTGTCAGGGCTGCTAAAGGTAATTTATTTTCTCTGGTTTTTTTTTTTTTTTTTTTTTTTTTTTTCTGTTTTTTCGAGACAAGGTTTCTCTATGTAGCCCGGGCTGTCCTGGAACTCACTCTGTAGACCAGGCTGGCCTCGAACTCAGAAATCAGCCTGCCTCTGCTTCTCAAGTGCTGGGATTAAAGGCGTGTGCCACCACTGCCCGGCTTTGTTACTAGTTTTCTAGAGCTGTGTGTCTGCTTTGGTGATGGTCACAACAATTCTAGAGGGTTAGGGTAAGATTACTTCTAGTGAGAAGTACACATAACTACAAGTTCAGCCATGTTTCTCCTATCAAAGTCTAAACATGCACACACATGAGACAGTTAGAACAGAAATGTCTAGAAGTAGCAACAGATAAAGCTAATATTCAGTGAAATTAATCTATAAGATGGGATGTCGGGAAAATTGAAATTATGAGGAGAGGGGCTGTGCAGGTAGCTCACTGGTAGAATGCTTGCCTGACATGTGTAAAGCCCTGGGGTTCAGTCCTCACCCTGCCAGAAAATTATAAGTCACTGAAAGAATGAGTTGTAAACTTTATGTTTAAGACAAAATGTCCAATTATGCAAGAGTTTGTATGCTATCAGGTATTTATACTACCCCAAAATGATAACAAATAAAATAAGAACCATAGCAACACAGCCTCATCATGACATGCAGCCTAGAAAAGTCTGTTTATATAATTTTGTCGCATAACAAACTAAAACCAACTGTAAAGTCTTTACAGGTACCAGGGGACTTAGCATCGGTAAACACTTTTCATATGCTCAGAGCCACCGTTCAGGCTTCAGCATAGGATGAAATGTAAAATTAAATTTAAAATGTATTCTATGACCAAGTGTGGTAGCCACACCTTTAATCCCTTTACCCAGGAAGCAGAGGTAGGTGGATTCTCTATGAGTTTGAGGCTAGTCTGGTCTACATGGTGAGATCCTGTCTGTCTATCTATCTATCAATCAATCAATCTATCTATCTAATCTATCTATCTAGTCATACATATATATATGTACACACACACACACACACACCACAATATACATACAGCCTGAACCTGTGCACATAGACCAGTTCTGGACTTCTGTAACAGTTGCCATCTGTTTTAAACAGAAGCCCCTATGGTGAGGGATGGACTACACTATCTGTGGGTGAAAGTGTTTAGAATACCCTTAGGAATCCTGTTGGCTTAGGAATTCTTAGGAAATGGCCATCTGCCATGTGGTTCTGCCCTAACTGCAGGAAGCCCCATTGCTCTTTGAGGGGCTAGAGTAAACAGAGGATACGAGATTGAGGAGACAGCTTTGGGGAGGTTGTCACTTGTGCTAGGAAGACTTTCTGGTGATGCAGTTGCTTTGGGAGCAACCATGCTCTTGTAAGTAACCTCTCCCCAGGCTCTGAACAGAAACCTAATAAATTCATTGGTTCTGCAGCTTGGAATTTGGGCTGAAAGAGGGATACTTTAGGTGGGGATTATTCTACAGAATCTTAGCCACTGCTTAGGGGTAGCTGGCCTATAGGGAAATGCTTCAGGTAACTTGGAGAGTGAACGTAGTTCTATGTATGTGTCTCTGTGAAGGAGATGGCTACATAAACCCACTGTCTCCACCTCAAATGGCCCAGTAGGTAAGTCAAAGTCCAGGTGTGGATTTAGGATGGCCAGGGCAGGCTGTGTAGCAGCTGTAGCAGTACTGTTGGCTATACCCTGGTGTTACTATGTTTCATAGAGGTAATCTTTTTATGTTGCTTGTTCGCTTGCTGTCTATTTATTTGGAAGGTGGGCATAGGGTGTTTAGACTCACACATGGAAGTCAGCAGGCAACTCAAAGGAGTTGCTTGTCTCCTTCCACTGTGTGGGTCCCAGGGTTAAAACCTGAGCTGTTTAATTTGGAGGCAAGCGTCTTTCTCTGCTGAATCTTACTGGCCAAAGCTCCCTACCTGTAGCTCAGTGTCACATTTGCTTCGTGGAGTCTAGAAGAGAACACTTGATTTCTTGTAAATTCAGAATTCTTTTATCACAGTGGGAGCGACCTGTGTTTTTCCACATTTGTTTATTGGCCTCTGATGCTGGACTCTGTCTAGTGGTTAGCTAAAGTTCATCCTGTTGGGGCTTTCCCAGTTAGCCTTGGAGATAATCTGTCTGTCCTTTAAAGGCAGGACTCTCTCAGCATGATAGCATGATAAAGAGGATCATATCATTCGATTTCTGTGATGTCTCATGTTAAAGTGTTCTGTAACTTCATAACATCTGATTACACTGCCCAGGATTGCATCGTCTCTGAAATTTTCTTCAAATAATGCTGTTCATTTATAACTCAGGAACTCTCTGCTTCAAAAACTTCTCAGTCTTAGCGAGGAGACTGGGTCTCCAGAGAGGGTAGACACTGCCACCTGCTGGACCAAGTGAGCATTGACAGAGGTACCACTTCACCCTAAACTCTGTGGAAGGAGCCTGTGCCATTTCCCACAATGTATTTTACACCGTCCAACTTTAGTCCCCACTCAACTTTAAACCTAGACACCCTAACATTGTCCAGGGAAATCCAGAGGATCCTTCTGAGTAGCCATATATGGGTTGTCGTAGTCAGACGTGATATCTTGTATGAAGGAGTGTCGTGGTATTTGGTTATTGCAGGAGAACGAGGTGTTGAGCTGTTTTGCAGAGTTCACCTGAGACAAAAATCAACATGATGGGGCCCATGGCTAGAACATCAGAGCAGCTTTTAAGCTAAAAAGGAATCTGTGGGTGACAGGACTCGCTTTAACCATAGGACTCTAAAGATCGTGCAAGTCTTCATGTTACTGGATTAAAGTCACTAATATAATGATATGATCAATAGATGAATTAAGCCACCTGGTACCCAGGCCACTCTGCCTTGCCTGCCACCATAGACTGTGTTCTCTTTCTTAAACCGTAAGCCAGAAGTGACCCTTCCTCCCTTGAATTGCTCCTGATCTAGTACTGGCAACAGTGATAAGATGATAAACTAATGGAGAAGTTGCTGCCAAGTGCGGGCAGGTTGCTGTTATAAACCTGACCCAGGCCGGCGGTGGTGGCGCACGCCTTTAATCCCAGCACTTGGGAGGCAGAGGCAGGTGGATTTCTGAGTTCGAGGCCAGCCTGGTCTACAGAGTGAGTTCCAGGACAGCCCGGGCTACACAGAGAAACCCTGTCTCGAAAAACCAAAAAACAAACAAAAACAAAACAAAACAAAAAAAAACCTGACCCTGTGGTTTCAGGCTTTTGGAACTGATTTGTAGGAGGGATGTGGAGGAGTTTGCTGCTGTGGGTTAAAGACATCTTGAATGCTGTGTGCAGAGTTCAGTGCACCATTCTGGGGGCATCGGGAAGACAGGAATGCTGGGAGAGATGTAAAACGTGGAGGACATTCGTTCCTCTGCTCATTGCCGTGAGCGAATCCTTGACCAGAAGCATTTTAAGGAGGAAGGGTTTATTCTGGTTGACAGTTGGAGGGGGGGGGTGGTTCCATAAGCATGGAGAGGCATGGTGGCAGGAACAGGGGGCCAGCTGGTCGCACACGTTGCATCGATAGCCAAGAAGAAGGAAATGAACGTTCCTGTCCAGTGAGCTGTCTTCCTTTGACTAAGTCCTAGGCTCCAGCCCATGAGACATCACCACTGACAATTAAGGGTCTTTACACCCCAATTAACCTAATATGATTAATAGTAATTAATTGATTAATTAATAGATTAATCCTTCACAGGCATGCCAGAAGTTATCTGATCTAGACTCACAGATGTGCCTCTCAGGTGATTCTAGAGTCCTCCAGGTTGACATTATTAATCACAGCAACCCTACATCTTGTCAACTTGATGCACAAACACATCACTTAAAGTCATAATTTTCCTTCCTTTGTCTCCATAGGCTCATGTCCATTTCATGATATAAAAAAATGCCTCCAGTCTAACATCAAAAATCCTCATGGTTTTGAAACAATTCCTATAATGTCTAAGTCTTGTTGAGTCAAGGGACTCCCTTACTAGTGATGTTCTATAAAATAAAAAGGTCGCGGGCTGTGGTGGCGCACGCCTTTAATCCCAGCACTTGGGAGGCAGAGGCAGGCGGATTTCTGAGTTCTAGCCAGCCTGGTCTACAGTGAGTTCCGGACAGCCAGGGCTATATAGAGAAACCCTGTCTCGAAAAACCAAGAAAAAAAAAAAAAAGGTGGTCATATCTTTCCAACGTACAGTGGTGCACAAACATTCCCATTTGTCTCAGTCACTGTTCTGTTGCTGTGACAGAACCATGACCAAGACAATTTCTTAAAGAATTTTATTTGGCTTATGGTTTTAGAGGGCTAGAGTCCATGATGATGGAGCAAAGGCACGTCAGCAGGAACAGCTCAGAGATCACATCTTGATCCAAAATCTGGAAGCAGAGAGAGGACACTGGAATAGTGTGGGCTTTTGAGACTCAAAACCGACCCAGTGACACGCCTCCTTCAACAAGGTCACACCTCCTAATCGATCCCAAACAGTTCCACCAATGAGGACCATGTATTCAAATATATAAGCCAATAAGGGCAATTCTCATTCAAACCACCACACCATTCCAAAAGGGAAGAATGGTTCATACCATGGAATGGCCAGACCAAAGCAAGACTGAAACCCATTGAGGGAACACTAAAATCCCACAGTCCATGCCTAGCATCTGGGAATCATGATGGGAACATCTGGGCCAAGAAGGACTGATGCCCTCCCACAATAAACATTCGTCCCAAGCAGGAACTCATGCATACACACACACACACACACACACACACACCACACACACACACAGACACACACAAACTGTCTACCCAGAATCTCTACAAACTATTATAATATTTTTGCATACACTGAGTGGCAGTGATGTCAACATATAAACTCACAGCTGAAAAGTAAAATAAGCTAGAAGACGTTCTAGAATAGAACACGAATACTCATTCAGGATTGCATAGATTAAAGGTGCAGCCATCCTTGGTGATGCACAGCTTTAATCCTAGCACTCAGGAGGCAGAGGCAGGTAGACTCTGTGAATTTAGGGCCAGCCTAGTCTATAGAGGGAGTTCCAGGACACTTAGGGCTACACAGAGAAACCATGTTTCAATAAACAAACAAAGGTTCTCCTTTTCCTTTTGTACTATTTTTAGTGGAATGCTAGGGACCAAATGCAGGCCTCCATGTGCTACACAAATGCTGTGCCACCAAGCCACATCCAAAGCCACTGACATTCTCTTCCACTTGCTTTGTAGTTCTGTTTTCTGTTTTATTTTTTAATATATTTCAGGTTTTATTTTATTTGTATGAGTGTTTTGCCTGCATCAAAGCAATCAATCATGTGTATGCTTGATTAGGCCAGAAGAGGGCACTGGGTCCCCTGGTATTGGTGTTACTGATGGTTGTGGGCCACAGTGTGGGTCCTGAGAACCCAAGTCAGGTCCTCTGCAAGGCCAGTAAGTGTTCCTCACGACAGAGCCATTTCTCCAGCTCCATCACTTGAAGAGTTTAGTTTTAACTTATATTTTATGATTGGATGGCAATTTTTAAATACTGTTTACAAAAAAAAAAAAAATTAAATACTGTTTACTTTAGGTCAATATAAGATTTTATGTGCCGGGCAGTGGTGGCCCACCCCTTTAATCCCAGCACTTGGGAGGCAGAGGCAGGCAGATTTCTGAGTTTGAGGCCAGCCTGGTCTACAGAGTGAGTTCCAGGACAGCCAGGACTACACAGAGAAACCCTGTCTTGAAAAAACCAAAAAAAAAAAAAAAAAAAAAAAAAAAAAGATTTTATGTATAAGGAGAGCACTGAGTCAGATCACCCATTGGGTGAGAAGTTAGAAGAAACACTGGTGGAAATTCTTCATAGTGCTCAGTCCCATGGAATCTCATACAGTTTCCTCTCTCACAGATTTGCAGTGGAAGAGGAAGTCTCATTCCATGTGGTTACTAAGTAGCCCACAGCATGTACTGTAGACAGTTTGCCTCTGAATCCCAGACAGCAGAAGGGGGAGAGTTCTGCCCTTTGTCACTGCAAGGTGACTTGTCATCTTGCAGTGGTACCTGGTAAGGAACTAAAGGGGCACTGCCTGATCTATGTGGCTCCTGTCTTTTTATTGATATTTTATTTTGTTTTTTATTTTTTTTCTTCAAGATAGGGTTTCTATGTAGCTCTGACTGTTCTGGAACTCATTACATAGGCCAGACTGGCCTTGAACTCACAGAAATCATCTTGTCTTCGACTCCCAAGTGCTAGTGTTAAAGACATGTGTCACTACACCTGGTTTTGTTTATATTTTTAAGGGGAATCGATAAATGATTTTATAGAAAAGAAAATAGAGGCAGAATCATCTGATATAATAAGCATTTGATTCACATCTGGGACTGCTTTCTGATGAACTGGGCCATTAGGTTTGGAGGCCTTTCCTTCTCTTGAAGTCTGGAGAGGCTGGTATCTGTATTCCTGCATCACAACTGCGGTGTCCAAGGGAGTCTGTTTGGCGTGCTGCATGACCATCTGGAAGAATCAAATTATCAGGTGGCCTAAAGGTGGGGCTATGGATACAAGACTCAAAGCAGTTATTAAATGAGTAACTACAGGCGTGATTTGTAAGGTCCATGATGAATTTTGAAATAATTTGGGGGTGGGTGAGATGGCTCTGTGGGTCAAACTACTTTTCATACAAGGCTGACAAGCTGAATTCAATTCCCTGAAACCACTTAAACATGGAAGGAGAGGCCAATTTCACATAGTTGTCCTCTGAACATTAATGCCACGGCATGAGAGCCTACACACGTCAAATGAGAAATAAAATTGAAACTCTTTTGAGTTGGATTTGTTGAATAGAAGGACTTGAGGGTAAATACAAGAGTTAATAACTGGTGTTTGAATTGGCTTGGCCCAGGGAGTGGCACTATTTGGAGGAGTGGCCTTGTTGGAGGAAGAGTGTCACTGTGGGTGTGGGTTTTAAGACCCTCATCCCCCCAGGACAGCCAGGGCTACACAGAGAAACCCTGTATCAAAAAACAAAAAAAAAAAAAAAAAAGACCCTCATCCCAGTTTCTGGAAGCCAGTCTTCTCCTAGTGGCCTTCAGATGAGGATGTAAGACTCTCAGCTCCTCCTGCACCATGCCTGCCTGGATGCTGCCGTGTTCCTGCCTTGATGATAATGGACTGAAGCTCTGAAACTGTAAACCACCCCATTTAAATGTTGTCCTTATAAGAGTTGCCTTGGTCATGGTGTCTGTTCACAGCAGCAAAACCAAAACTAAGACAATAACAAAGTAGGCACCATCAGAGAAGGGAAACCACTACTTTGAAAGGTAACTGTTTAATACAGTTTTGTTTGTTTGTTTGTTTTTGTTTTTTTGAGACAGGGTTTCTCTGTGTAGTCCTGGCTGTCCTGGAACTCACTCTGTAGACCAGGCTGGCCTCGAACTTAGAAATCCTCCTGCCTCTGCCTCCCAAGTGCTGGGATTAAAGCATGCACCACCACAGCCCGGCATAAGTTTTTTTTTTTTTTTTTCCATGATTGACAAGCACAGACGGGGATTTGAACTCGAGAGAGACGGCCACCTCCAACTCCGGAGGGCGGCAACTGCTGCTGTGCGCCACCGCTGGCCGGCTATAATCATCACTCTTATTGCCAACAGAACTAATAGTAAGATTGTATTGTTGCTGCTGTCAGGTGGTGGTGGCAAACACCTTTATTTATTTATTTATTTATTTATTGTTTTTTGTTTTTTTTTCGAGACAGGGTTTCTCTGTGTAGTCCGGGCTGTCCTGGAACTCGCTCGGTAGACCAGGCTGGCCTCGAACTCAGAAATCCGCCTGCCTCTGCCTCCCAAGTGCTGGGATTAAAGGCGTGCGCCACCACCGCCCGGCATGGCAAACACCTTTAATCCAGCACTCAAGAGGCAGAGGCAGGCAGATTTCTGAATTTGAGGCCAGCCTGGCTACAAAGTGAGTCTGAGGACAGTCAGGGCTATATAGTAAGAGTCTGTCTCAAAAAAAAACAAACAAAAAAAAAAAAAAAAACAAACAACACCTCTCCCACAAACAAACAACAAAACTGACATACTTTGACTACAAGACATGCAGAAACCAAGTTAGAACTAGCCTGAAAATAACCTTCCTGATGACTAGCTCTCATGGTCTGGGGCTAAAGGCATCATCAGGGCTTTTACCTGGCACTGCACACTGAATGCTACAACATCTGTTAAGCTCTAGGTTGCTCACTGGAGCATTAATGGCATAAAGATTATAGTGGTAACCAAAACACTTTCTGGGTGTGTTTGAGGTATATTCCACAGGAAGAAATTCATGCACGTAACCTGCAAAATTCAAGATGTTACCTGCAAAAGATCTGCATAACATTGAGCCTCAGGATCAGTCCATATCCTAGCAAGCAGTCCTAATGAGACCAATGGTGGGTGTAGAGGTGACAAGAACATGAAGTTGGGAGGGGGGTGTGTCGGGAGGGCATCCAGGTGAAGTCTCAGGAGGGTTGAAAATCCATATGGTCAATAGCTATTGTATACATATGTGAAATTATTAAAGAATAAATGAAGATATTTATTTTTTCTGAAACATACACATATCAGCAGATTATATTAGGAAAAAAAGGATCTTTCTTTGTGCTGCCTCCTGGAAACACACTTCACCATCAAAGAGACACTATGTGACAGGGAAGGATGGGAATGTGTATCCCAAGTAAATCAGGATGCAGCAAGCCTACAGTCTTAATATCTGACAAAATAGAGTTCAAACCCTAGTCAGAACAGATCAAGGTTACTCTAATTAAGATAACAACCCATATAAAGGACATTATATATCCAAGTATATATACTTTAAATTCAGATTACTAAAACATCACTATATAAAGCTACAGATTAACCCAATACAGCAATAGTGATTGACTTCAATACTACACTCTCAACATTGTATCAATATATATCAGTATATATATACAGATCTACATAGATCACACACATATCATTCAGACAAAAGGACAAAATTAAACACAGAAACTCTGGAATTACATGACACAATCGGGGCTGTTGAGATGGCTCATTGGCTAGGGATTCTCCTTACGCCAAACCCAAAGGGGTTTGAACACTAGAACTCACATGGTTGAAGGAGGAAACTGACTCCCACAATTTATCCCCTACTTTTTTTTTTTTTTTTGTTTTGTTTGTTTTTCGAGACAGGGTTTCTCTGTGTAGCTCGGGCTGTCCTGGAACTCACTCTGTAGACTAGGCTGGCCTCGAACTCAGAAATCCGCCTGCCTCTGCCTCCCAAGTGCTAGGATTAAAGGCGTGCGCCACCACCGCCCGGCTATCCCCCTACTTTTAAAAGTGCTTTGTGGCACATGCACATGCACACATTTATAAATAAATAACACCACAACTCAAATAGACCTAGTAATCATTAGGACATTCCATCCAAATATTGCAAAATACACATTATTCTCAGCATCACATGAAACTTTTTCTAAAATATATCAGATTGGAATACAAAGCAAGTCTTAACAAATATAAGAAAATAACCCCTTATATTATCTGACAGGATACAATAAACCTGAAAGGCAACATCAAGGGAAACTGCAGAAAGTGAGCAAAGGCAGTATTTTCTTGATGCCAAAAGCGAATTCATTTAACAACAAAAAATGAAAGTTATCAACCAATTTCCTGATGAGTGAAGATGTAAAAATTTTCAATAAAAGACTTGCAAACTAAATTCATGAACACATCAAAAATAGACCCCAAAGTCTCAATCCTTCTGCTTCCGTCTCCAGAGTGCAGTTTACAAGCATGTGCCTCATCGGCCAGTCAGAGGATTTTTGAGTGTCCCACCACAGATAAATTATATGTTTGTATATCTGTGGGAGGGCGTTGTATATGCTTGGCCCAGGGAGTGGCACTATTAGAAGGTGTGACCCTGTTGGAGCAGGTGTGCCACTGTGGGCATGGCTTTAAGACCCTCATCCTAGCTGCCTGGAAGTCAGTCTTCTCCTAGCTGCCTTTGGAACAAGAGGTGGAACTCTCAGCTCCTCCAGCCCCATGTCTGCCTGGATGCTGCCATGCTCCTGCCTTGATGGACTGAACCTCTGAGCCAGGCCCAATTAAATACCATCCTTATAAGAGTTGCCTTGGGCTGGGCAGTGGTGGTGCACGCCTTTAATCCCAGCACTTGGAAGGCAGAGACAGGCAGATTTCTGAGTTCGAGGCCAGCCTGGTCTACAGAGTGAGTTCCAGGACATCCAGGACTACACAGAGAAACCCTGTCTCGAAAAACTAATAATAAATAAATAAATATAATAAATAGATAGATAGATAAAGAGTTGTCTTGGTCATGGTTCTGTTCACATCAGTAAAACCCTAAGACAGGTATCAAAAGTCCTGGAACTAGAGTTACAGATAGTTGTAAGCAACCATGCCTGGAATTGAACCTAGGTTCTCTGGAAAAGCAGCCAGTGCTCTTAATCACTGATCCATCTCTCCAATCCCTTTATACAATATATTTTGATAATGTTTTTCCCATCCCAAAACTCTCAGATCTTCCCTGTAGGCGGCCGAAGAGACAGCGCCGGTTTCCAACATGGCTGGCGCAGCGTCCTGTATAAGCCTACTGCGCATGTGTCAGCCTCAAACCCCTCCCGAGAGGGCTTATGCAAATGAGGCATGAGCCCTAACCAATCACAGGGCTTATGCTAATGAGGCATGAGCTCACAGGGCTTATGCTAATGAGGCATGGGCCCTAACCAATCACAGGGCTTATGCTAATGAGGTATTGGCCCTAACCAATCCTGAGAGAACAGGTGGCCTGGCCCGCCCCCTTGGAAGGGTATATAAGCAGTGCATTTCTGCTGCTTGGGGCCCCTTCGATGGATGAAGACTGTGCCTGGAATAAAAGAGCTGTCAAAGAAGAATCCAGGCATGTCGTGTCTTACTGCTGGCCGAGGGGACGCGACACTTCCCTCCACTACCAATGTCATATTCTTTCTCTCCAAAAACAAAACCCAAACAAGAACTATTGGAAGCCAGGGGTGTCGAAACCGTGAAGCTGGGTTATAGACAGTTGTGAGCTGTCTGACATGGGTGCTGGGAATCAAACTCAGGTCCTCTGCAAGAGTGATGGACACTTTTAATTGTTTCCCAGCCCTGGAGTTTTCTTTAAAAACCGAAAATTGCTGTACTGTATAACCTGGCTATACCACTCCTGGGTATTTGCCTGAAAGACTCCAGGTTAACATATCACTGAGGTAGTTTCACACCAATATTTATTGCAGCACTGTTTACAATAGCTAGGTTATGGAAACAACCTAGGTGTCCAAGAACAGAGAAATGGGTAAAGAAAATCTGGCAAAACACACACACCACACACACACACACACACACACACGCCTCATTCCACTCTGCATGGCAGCTGGGGAGGCTAAATGCAGAGAGCTTGACTGCGCTTATACCAAGCCTCTGCTGTTGGGTGCTGGACTTCAGGGAAGCACCTAAACACCAGGGGGTGGGAAAATGCAGTCTGAGATGTGGGAAGCTGAAGCTGGTATTCTCTGACTTCTGGGCATCTAGTCACTGCTAGAAAAGACAGAGAAAGAGAGTTTTTACTCTTAAAAAATAAAATTTTGACATTTGTAGGAAAATAGATGCCACTGGAGACAATCATATTTGGTGAATAAAACACCACCAGGTACCAATCAAGACAGAAAAAGATATAGGACCTGAAAACATAGGAGTGATATACAGGCAAGAGCACACAAACTTTTACTGAAAACAGGGACATGGCTCATAGGTATCTTTATTTTCAAATACTACTAAACTTATTTTCTAATTTACACATGTGCGCACACACACACAAATTTACATAGATATGTAGCACGCTGAGTTTATCCCTCCCTGTGCCTCCAGCTCTTGGTGTTTCTAGCTCTTTCCCTTCCCATTTTCTCCTTCCCTAGTAGATAGGTTCATGTCTACTTGCATGCATGAGTTTATGCCACTTTAGAAAACCCAGGAACAGGCAGCCAAAGTACATGACTTGAAACTGGTTTTGTTTGCTTGTTTGTTTGTTTGGTTTTTTGAGACAGGGTTTCTCTGTGTAGCCCTGGCTGTCCTGGAACTCACTCTGTAGACCAGGCTGGCCTCAAATTCAGAAATCTGCCTGCCTCTGCCTCCCAAGTGCTGGGATTAAAGGCATACACCACCACTAACCGCCACCACTGCCCAGGTGACTTAAAACTGATAATGGACCCCCAGACAGAGTTATTAATTTAAGAGGCTGGCAAGCCAAGGATGGGTAAGATTCTGCACAGAGCCTTACCAACCTAAGACAGAAGTGCATTGCTTATGATAATGCATATTCCACGATGGGTAAGGAAGGTTTTCTTGTCAGAACGACCTAAGACAGGCTTAGTCTGGTTTATGCAATAAAACGGGAGAGATGTGGAGAGCTTTTGGGGCTGCCTGGCAGGAATCTGTCCTTGGCCAAGGACAAGAAAATGGGCTGCTTGGAAGGAATCTGACATAGGCCAAGGACAAAGAAATGGACTACAGGCAGGAATCTGACAGGCTAGAACAAAGAAGTAATTATAGGCAGAAATTTAAATCTTAAGCTAGAACAAAGAAATAGGCTTCAAGCACAAAAATGACTTTGGGCAGGACAGGGAAGTAGGCTCAGATACTTTGATCATCCTGATAAGCCCTTAGAAACACTCCTGTGATCACGGAACTCTGTTTATGTTGTGCATGTTCTTTGAGTATCTGGGTTTATTGTCTTCCTTGTTCCTGGACTATTTGCATCTGTAATATTGTAATGCTAGTTCCTCAACCTAGAACTGACCTTAAACTTGCATGTAAATTAAACAGTATAAAGGCAAAAAAGGAGGAGGAGGGATGGGGTGGGGGATTAATGGGTGGGAGGAATGGGGAAGGGGATGACATCTGAATTGTAAATAAATAAAATATCAAATAGAAAAAGAAAAGAAAAAAGAAAACCCAGGAACCACAAATGAGAGAAAACAGGGCATTTGTCTTTCTGAGACTGGCTTAATTCACCAAACATGATCCTCTCCAGTCGCATCTATTTTCTTGGAAATGTCAAAATGTCCAAAACAGATGCCCTCTCTCCAGGATACTGCTGCTGCCAATCAGACAAGACAAATACATGTAAAAACAGATGCCCTGTTTTTAATGGTAGCTGTTCTTTTTATGACTGAATAATATTTATAAATCTGCTATTTATACATTTCATTTTGTCTCAAGCTTCTTAGGTCAATGGGAGTTTCATTTGCTTTCATCTTTTGTGTTCTTGGATAACATTTCAGTGTATGATGGTATGCAAATGTGTATTCACTCATGTATATGAGAGTACATTACACTTGCTCAGTTTAGCATGGGTGACCATTTCCATGCAAAGACAAGCCTTAGGAAGAATGTGCTGAAGTCTTTATTGATGATTTACCCATCATTCAATGAGGAGAAAGCCATGGCCCGGGAGCTCATAGGTCCCAAGTGGGAACCTACTACCATTGTTCTTCTCAGTAGATAGAATATTCAGCTGCCCTCTAAACTTGCGTCTTTCTACACATGGATGAATACAGCTCTCAGACCTCGTCAGTGAAGCATCTCTGTGCAGTGACATTCATCGGTCAGTACAGAGACTAGAGGTCAAAGTGTAGAAAGTGTCTGTGGAGTGCTTAGCCACAAACAGGACATCTGTATCACACTCCTCTCCCTACAAGGCTTGTGAATCATCATAGAAAAAGAGATGGAAAAATTATACAAGCCAGAGGTTGGGGGAGACCAGACTAAAACACTGTCCTCTGGACACAGCAGAACAGCATCTGTGGTTACCTGCACAAGACCTGCCAGTCAACATTCCAGCATGGCATGAGAGTGCACTCATGTGTCCCCACTGCTAAATGAGAAGCTATTGACAACCGATGGCTTCTGTATGTGTGTGGGGGGTGGTGGTGGTGGTGGTGGTCAGTTTTCTTTTTCTTTCTCTTTTTAAATTTTATTTTGTTTTTCAAGACAAGATTTCTTTGTGTAGCCTCGGCTGTCTTGGAACTCGATCTGCAGACCAAGATGGCCTCAAACTCATAGAGATCTTCCTGCCTCTGCCTCCCATGTACTGGGATTAAAGGCGTGCGCCACCAGTATGTGGTGAGTTGGTTTTCTTTAAGAGACCCACAGTACCATGACACACACGAGTGCATGAGCAGCTGTTAACAAGAAAAGGAATAGGGGATAGGAAGATGAGAGAGGATTAGGAGTGGATCTAGGAAGAGTTAGAGGGATGAATAGGGTGAGTATGACCAAACTATATTTATGCTTGTGTGATTTTTTTTTTTTTTTGGTTTTTTGAGACAGGGTTTCTCTGTGTAGCTCTGGCTGTCCTGGAACTCACTCTGTAGACCAGGCTGGCCTCGAACTCAGAAATCCACCTGCCTCTGCCTCCCAAGTGCTGGGATTAAAGGCGTGCGCCACCACCGCCCGGCGTGAATTTTTTTAAAAATTAATTTAAATGTGTTAAAGAAAGAAAATGAGGTGGATATAAATTGAAGGATTTTATTTAGCCATAAAGAAAAATGGAATCGGCTTCCGGTTCCGACGCTGAATTGGCTGTGGCTGAAGGAGGCCTTCTTACCGGTCAGGTGGCGCTGAGTGGTCTCGAGAGGGCGATTCAGGCGGGTTGCAGGACCTGAATCTGGAAGAGAGTGTGCCACCCAGACTACAACAATGGGTTGTAGTCTGTCACACTGAAGAAGCTTCCTGGTGGTCAGTTGGGATTTAACATCCGAAGAGGAAAGGCCCCCAGCTAGGCATCTTCATCTTCAAGGTGATTCCAGACTTGGATGCACATTGAGCAGGACTTCAAGAAGGGGACCAAGTTCTAGCTGTGAGTGATGTGGATTTCCAAGATATTGAGCACAGCAAAGCTGTTAAAATCCTGAAGACAGTCCTAGAAATCAGCATGCGTGTGCGATTCTTTCCCTACAATTACCATCGCCAAAAAGAATGGACTGTGCACTAGAAACTGGCTGGCAAGCTCATGGCCTTCCGTGTGGAATCTGCCAGGGCAAGCTGGCTAGACCTCTGAGAAGTTGGAGAAGTAGGAAATTCTACTCTCCACACACTCCTGGCTTAGTGGATGGGGAGGAAGGGGAGACAGCTTACCAGCTGTATTATGTATTCACTGTACTGTACTAGGAGTTCCCTAGTTTGCTAGATGAGTTTCATTCTGGAAGAGGAGAGAGATACTGATGTCTAGATGTCTGTAGCCTGTGGGGGAAAGCCAACTAGAAAACAACTGGCATTTACCAGGTACCTTAGATTGGTCACTTATACAGCTTTGATTTCATTTGTAGAAATCAGTAGAAAAGAAGAGTCTTGGGGACCGTCCATCTGACTTGCCTGGCCATGCCATCCAGTCTTTGTACACTTAGGAGACTCCAAGGAGACACTTCCTTCTCATCCCCTCCCCCACCCAAAGCAAAAGCACAATACTGAATAAACATGGTTTGAGTGAAAAAAAAAAAAAAGAAAAATGGAATCATGACATAGTCTGGAAAATGGATACAAATGGAAAGTATCAGGTTAAGCAAAACAAGGTAAAAACCTATGTTTTCTTTTTTTTCACATGTGGAGTCTGGGGCAGGGTGATGGGAGGGTCATGGAATACACATTCCATGGAAGTACAAGTCAGGGTATTTTGAAGAGGTTCCACCAAGGAGGGAGGAAGGGGGACAGGAGAGAACATGTGGGAGATGGATGAATTAAAGTATACTTCCACATATGAAGATGTCTTAATGAGGTGCTAGAGGGGTGACTCACTAGAGGGGTGACCCACTAGAGGGGTGACCCTTAGAGGGCTGACCCTCTAGACGGATGACCCAATGGATAAGAGCACTTGCTGCTCTTGCAGAGGACCTGAGTTCAGTTCCCAGAACCCACACCACGCAGCTCACAAATGCTATAATTCCAGCCCCAGGGATTCTCTGGCCTCTGTGGGCACCTGCATACATCTGTACACAGACAACGATACACATAATTAAAATAAAAATAAAAGCATTTTTTTTTTTTTTTTTTTTTTTTGGTTTTTCGAGACAGGGTTTCTCTGTATAGCCCTGGCTATCCTGGAACTCACTCAGTAGACCAGGCTGGCCTCGAACTCAGAAATCCGCCTGCCTCTGCCTCCCAAGTGCTGGGATTAAAGGCGTGCACCACCACCGCCCGGCTAAAATAAAAGCATTTAAAAAAAGGAAATGCTGTAATGAAACCCATTACTTTGTATGCTAAATTAAATGCTAATATTTTTTTAACGTTTTTCCATGGAACTTCCTGTCCTGGATTGTACAGAAGACACCTGGAGCCTTTGGGAATGCTTACTTATATAACAATCTGTTTATAATAGAGGAAAACTACATGATACACAAACTTCTTTTCTGGAATTTGAGAACATACCACATACATACCCATATGTGTGAATGCATTTTAGAAATGACATGAGAAACTTCGTAATCAGTAATGAGTACAGGCCTCCACTGAATTCGGGAAATGGACTTACTAAGTAGAGTGTGTCTGTACTAGATAATGGATGTGTGATCAGAAGGCTCTCTTGTACAATGGAAGAATGTGCCGCATTCCTCTACCTGTGTTCTGAAAATTATCTAAGCCCAAACTGCAGAGGCTGCAGTTGAGCAACAGGAAGTGTGTATGGCAAAGTAGAAGCCATGACATGGGGAACCGAACCACACAGAAGCTAGAAACGCTCTCTCTCATGCTCACACGTGCTGACACTGAGCAACAAATGTCTGCTTACAAGTCAGGATCTGCAACACGTGAAAATCACCCCAAAGATGCACTCTGTCACAGAATGGAGGAATGTGCTTTCCCCTCATCCATGTGTCATGCTTTTAGAAACAGTCTAAGAAGCAACTTTCCCCATAGTGTAAAGAGACCTACACTGAGTCACCGGGAACATGTCCTTATAAAAGTCTGCTTGAGCTGGTTACAATGAATTAAACAGCTGGATCGATGAATCCATAGTTAAGAGGACTTATTGCTCTTACAGAAGACCAGGGTTTGGTTCCCAAAGCTCATGTGCTGGCTCACAACCACCCACAATTCCAGTTCCAGGGGATCTGATGGCTTTTTCTGGCCTCTGTGGGCACCCCGCACATATGTGGTACGTATACATATATTCAGGTAGAGCACTCATACCCATAAAATAAAAATAGATATATCTTTGTCACAACATATTAAACACAGCCTCTTTCATGGAATGGAAGCGTGTATCATATTTATGTCATTCTCTATGCTCTGAGAAGCATGTTTCTCAATAAAACATGTCTGTCTTGAGAGGTGAGTGGTATGTGCTTTTAAAGCAAATGGTAAATGAAAAATCTACTCGATGCTGTCTTAGTTAAGGTTTCTATTGCTGTGGTGAAACAGCATGGTCAAAAGCAACTTGGAGGGAAGGGCTTATTCAGTTTCTGCTTCAACATCATGGTTCATCATCAGAGGAAGTCAGGAAAGAACTCACACAGAGAAGGAACCTGGAGGCAGGAGCTGATGCAGAGGCCACAGAGGGGCACTGCTTACTGGCCTGATCCTCACAACTTGCTCTGCCTGCTTTCTTATAGAACCCAGGACCACAAGCCCAGGGATGGCACCATCTACAATGGCCCCTCTCTCATCAATCATTAATTAAGACTATGGCTGGATCTTATGGAGGCATTTTCTCAATTGATATTCTCTCCTTTCAGATGACTTTGGCTTGTGTCAAGTTGACATAAAACTAGCGAGGACATATGCAAACTTCTCTAATGAGGTTGGAGAATGTTTCCACAGACATGTCTGACTTGCTCTGTGTGCACATGAGCTACCCCGAGCAATAGCAATACGTAGTTACAGAGCAGCTACATTCACTCTCGATGAAAGACACGCATGCATGAACTTTAATGGAATAAGACATGCCACATTCTCACCCATCTCTGTATCTGAGTTTTGGCCATGGTCTGATGAGTTCCTCCTCTATCAGTTCATATACACACATTCACAAGAAGTGTGTGCTCAGAAATAGTCTATTCATGTTTTGTAAAAGATGCATGGTATGTGAACAATTCTCATGAACAGAAACGATGCCACTACACATTCAGCATTCCGTGTTAGTGTGTTTTGGAAATGGGCTAACAAGCTTCATTCTTGTAGTGAATATAAGACTTTGCTGAACTAATAGGGGTTTGTTTCCCTGATAACTAAGGTTGAGGTCTATCATTGTCCTGATAGCCTTCTGGGCTCAGTGCAAAATGGTGGCCTCCCTTTAAGTAGGGCTTCTCCTTCTCTGAATTTGTCTGAGGAATTCAACTCCTCCCCGCCCCCGCCCCATACACCTCTCCCTGTAGAATGCCATGTAGTGTTGGTTCAGCAGCTAGCACCTGAGATTCCTGGAATCCCTCCCCAAGCTAATGAGGCATCTCGGTACCTTAAGCCTTCAGCCAATGGCTTTTGCCCACCCTGGATATTCATACCCTTTCCCAATCCTCAAAACTACATAAACCTTGAACACCCCAAGTAAAGTTGATCTGTCTCCCCAAAGCTGGTCCCAGTGTGTCATCATTACTGTATGTATTCCCAGGGCTTCCAAAGTCATCTCTGCTCCATTTTCCCTAGTGGCTCAATTGGCCACATTCCCCATCAGCCAATGATCTCTGTGAGCTAGGAGAGTCACAGGGGCTGTGTGGTGATAGAAAATTGTATGTTTACTACAGATGAAAGGGCTTCATACACAAACATTTTATATGGGAATAAGTAAGTTGCCACATTTCCTCCTGTCTCCACAACTGGCTACATCTATAAGTGCCCTATGAGCTGCTTCATCTAAAGTAGTTGGGCCTGCTCTGTACATGACGTACATCAGGGCAGTGGGAAATGTGAGCTTATAAAACGGACGGTGGAACCAGATAAAAGATATATCTTTATAAAAGATAGATGTACATATATAACTTTGCTTGTGAAATCAAAGAAAGTAACTCAGTTTACCTGTGTCTACAAATGCATTTTAGAAATCCACTAAAAGACCCTTTCCCATTGTGCATATAAGCCCTACAATGAGCAATGGAGATGCATATTTTAAAACTTGATATATAGCAGGGTACAAACACAGAAAAAGCCAGTCTTCAGGCAACCCCAGAATAGAGTGTCCAGGTGTAGAGAGCCACTCCACATGGTGGCAGAGGCATGGAACAGGCTGTCGGTGAACCAGTAGGGCACCCAGGCACTGGGAGCCATTCCATGCAGCAACAGAGGCAGGTATGTGACCCAGGGGTGAGCAAGCAGAATTACTCATACTGAATATGAGATTCCTCATATGAATATCCAGAGAAGCAGAGCACAGACTCAAGCAAGGCCATGCACCATGTCTATGCCCGGTCCTGCTGTCCTCAGAGGTCAGAAGACAGTGTGGAACTGGAGTTACAGATAGGTTTTTTTTCTCTCTTCAGACACACCAGAAGAGGGCATCAGATCCCATTACAGATGGTTATGAGCTACCATGTGATTGATGGGAATTGAACTCAAGATCTCTGGAAGAGCAGTCAGTGCTCTTAACTACTGAGCCATCTCTCCAGCCCCCAGATTTACAGATAGTTATGAGATACATGTGGATGCTAGGAATTGAACCTGGTCTTCTAGGAGAGCATCCAGTGTTCTTGGCCACTGAGTCATCTCTCAGGCTGCTGGTTTGTCATTTCTTTTGGCTAGAGACCCATAAGGAAAGGAGAGAACAAATTAGACCTACACTCAAAAGGCCTTCCTGGGCTCCAAATACTTGGAACCCACAAGAGGAACAGGGGAGCAAAAAGGAAAAGAACAGGGGAGAAGCTATAGAAGACAGTCCTTAGCCTTATCTATAATACAGAGGGGAAACTCCAAGGTCCAATATGCAGATGGGGCCTTAACAATGGCCCAATTAAAAAAACAAAACAAACAAACAAACAAAAAAAACAAAAACAAAAAAAAACAAGACAAGCATGACAAGAGGGGAATACTTAGCACCAGAACTGCTTGAATTGGGAATTTTTTTTAAAATTCCATTTGCCTATGTGAGGGGCATGTACATAGGAGTCAGAGGACAGCTTGTAGAAGCTGGTTCTCCCCTTCCATCATATGAGTCATGGGGATTGAACTCAGCTCATCACGCTTAGGGACAAGTGCCTTTACTTGCTGAGCCATCTTACTGGCCCAGGAAGACTTCTCAGTAAGCAGTGAATGGCTTGTCACAGTCTGGATCATGAGGCTGTAGCACAGAGGATAAACACAGTGACTTTGAGTTATGTGGAAGCAGATATTTAATTACAATAATTATCCTCCCTGAAAACAATGCTGCAAACCCTGAGACAAGATGAACAGAGTTAGTCCCGGATGGTCTGGTTTATGGGATCCATTAGGAATACTTGGTTGTCATGCCAAGGTCCCTTCTTGTCTAGTTCCATTCTATTGGACTAGACACGGACAAAAAAGCAACTTGGTAGGGGCAGGGGGTTTACTTGGTGTGTTACACCCAGGTCACAACCCATCACCGAGAGAAATCAGGGCAGAAATTCAAGGGAGGAACCTGGAGCGGGGACCATGGAAGAACCTGCTGGCCAGTTCCCTGGCTCATCGCCAGCTTACCCTTCTCTAGCTTTCTCATGCAGCCCAGATCCACATGCCTAGAGGATGGTGCCTCCCTGGTGGGCCAGACCCTCCTATATCACTCATCAATCAAAGCAATCCCTCACAGGCATCCCCAAGACAAACCTGGTAAAAACAAATACTCAATTAAGATTCCCTCTACAGGGATTGGAGAGATGGCTCCCCGGTTAACAGCACTAACTGTTTTTTCAGAGGCTCTGGGTTCAGTTCTTAGCACCCACATGGCAGTTCACAACCATCTGTAACTCCAGTTCCAGGGATATGATGCCCTTCAGGGATATATGACCTGTCAGTCAAACAAACCTGTTTCCCCCCCAAGTTGCCTTTGATCATGGTTTTTAACCCACAACAGAAAACACAGTAACACAGGCCCCAAAAGTCGAGAGCCACACGTTCCCTCATATATGGATCAGCACAGCTTCCATTCAGATTTGCTAGTTTAACTAGAATGTTTGTGAAGATCTCAAAGAGAGAAAGGGGAAGAGGCAGGGGCAGGGGCAGGGGCAGGGGCAGGGGCAGGGGCAGGGGCAGGGGCAGGGGCAGGCTGACAGGGGAGGCACTAAGTATGAACATGTGTGCTATGAAAATAGAGACTGCTACTGAGTGCTGGAGCTTAAGAGGGGATGGAGGTGGATGAACCAAGTGGGAGGGTTAAACAGAAACCAAGACTGTGTAAAGAAGGCACATGGAAACCCACTGCCTTATAAGATAATCTTTTTTTTTTTTTTGTGTTTTTCGAGACAGGGTTTCTCTGTGTAGCCCTGGCTGTCCTGGAACTCACTCTGTAGACCAGGCTGGCCTCGAACTCAGAAATCCGCCTGCCTCTGTCTCTCAAGTACTGGGATTAAAGGCGTGTGCCACCACTGCCTGGCTATAACACAGCTTTTTAAACTGACTTTGAACAGAGGCTCTATACATGGGAGGATACTACCAATCCCAGAAACCATGGGTTACTAAACAACAAGCCTTGTAGCAGGTATGGGAGTGGCCGGCCATGAAGGCTCCAAAGCTCCCACCATGCCACTGATGGTGCCCACCAGAACTGTCTGGTGAGAAAATGTATACTGCAGGAGGCATCACACATGTTGGTTGGAGGATATGCTGGACCTGGACTGGAAGCCCCTTCCCTGATGGCTGGCTACCCTTCACTGTGCTGGAAAGTGCTATGAAGGCATCTGGGGAGAAACCTTCAGCATTGACATAAATACAGGCACGGCTAGTCCCTGTAACCCCAGCACTGGGGCCAGGGGCAGGCAGATCATGAGAGCTCGATGCCCAGCCAGGCTAGCCAAACCTGATGACCTGGTACAGCGAGAGACCCTGCCTCAAGGCTATAAGGTGACATGAGAAAGGAAGACCTCTAAGGTGCTGCTCTTGCCACCGAATGCACACACAGGCATGCGTGAGCACAGACATGTGTAGCAACACACACACAGTCCTTTAGGGTAGGTGTATAAATGAGGAGGCTGGAACAGACAAACAGGAAGAAGCAGTGTTGGGGAGAGAAGGAAGTCCTCAATGATTGTGTCAACCAAACCATGGCACAGCTATGCCAAGGACTCCAATGCCTCAGCCCCATGGGAATGGCTAAGTCTTCCCCAGGGGAAGCTCAGAGGGATAGCAGTCTTCCTTTATGGTCTGAATATGTGTGCTAAAAATGCCCACCGTAGCAAGAGCTGTTTATGATATTCATGACCTGAAGGCTACTCTCCTACAGAGGCTCGTCCTATTGAGATTAGCTAAGCCCGCCTCCTTGGTCCGGCTATATAGCATAAACCCTGCCTCTTTATTTCTATCTGTATGCAATAATGCTGTATGCTGCAGTTTCCCCACCCAAGAGCCCAGATCATCTGATATCAGTGGAGGTGGTTTGAATGAAAAATGCACCCCCCATGGGCTTATATATTTGAGAATTAGGAATTGTGGCCTTGTTGCAGGAGGTGTGTCACTGGGGATTTCAAAAGCCCACACCATTTCAGTAGGATCTCTCTCTCTCTACTTCCAACTTGAGGATCAGGATGTAAGCTCCGACCCACTGCTCCAGCACCATGCCTTGCCTGCTGCCATGCCCCTTGCCATGATGGTCATGGACTCACCCTCTGAAAATCTAAGCAGGCCCTCAATTAAATGTTTTCTTTTATAAACTGCCTTGGTTATGGTGTCTTCCTATAGCAATAGAAACATAAGTAAGACACCAGCGTTCTGTTTGCCCATGGGTCTGTGTGTTCATTCCCTCAGCAAGTCTGTGGAGCTGTGGATGAGGGAGAGCACAAGGTGAAATAGGAGAAAGGTAAAAGAGTGGAGAAGGATTCTATAAAGAGGGAGAGGAGACAGGAGGAGTGGTACATGCTTTCAAGCTTAGCACTCTTCTAGCTCGTGGGAAGTGCAGGCAGAAGCCACCCTGCTCTACACAGTGAGCTCCAGGATAGTCAGGGCTATGTAGAAAGATCTCATCTCAAAAGAGAGATGGAGGAAAATACAAGAGATAAGAATAGCTAATAATAATAATAATAATAATAATAATAATAAATAACTGAAAGAACAGGAATACAAATAAAAACAAAGCTTTGTTCAGAGTCCTCTAAAATGATAGAACATTCTTGTGATTTGGTCTGGTCTTCAGATGTCCATCAGAGATGTCTTCTCTTTGGTAGCTCTCCTTAGGTTAGTTTGTATTGTCAATTTGACAACCTAGTGTTACCTGGGAAGAGGGAACCAACTGCCTTGGTCAGATCAGCCTGTGACCGTGGCATTGAGCCTTATCTTGACTAATGGTTACACCTACAGGAGGTGGCACCATGCCTAGGCAGGTGGGTCTGGACAGAAAGCTGACAGAGCAAGAGCGAGCCAGAGATGGAACCAGTCAGCAGCTTTCCTCCTAGATTTCTGCAGCCATTTCCTGCCTTGAGTTCCTGCCATGACTTCCTTCAATGACAGACTGTTACCAGGAGGTGTAAGCTGAAGCAAACATCCTCCCTGCACCCTGACCTGCTTTTGATCACAGCTTATCACAGCAACAGGAAAGCAAATTAGGACAGTTAGCTTCCCTTTGTATACCAAGAGCCTCTGTGGCCACACTTACCTTTGCATGGGGCGTGTGGTGGGTGGGCAGATTCTCCACCCTCCTGAGTTAGGTTCCCCAGGAGAGGAAGGAAGATGAGCACACACATATCTGGACATGCAGACCAGTCTCCCTACTTTCAGGACTTGCTCAGCACTGCATACCCCGCTAGAAGGCTGAGGCTGCACATGCCAAGAAGCCTGCAGAGCTTTGGATGTCCATGTCACTGGGGCAGTGAACCACACAGCAGACAGGCCAGCTCAGAGTCTAGCCCACTGGCTGACGTTGGACTGGGAAATATCAGCCTCCATGGTTATCCTGAGGTGACAGGCTCACTAGCCACTGATAATGAAGCTCCCCGTGCTTCATGACTGACCTAAACTTTCTCCATGAGCTTTCTTTGGCATCTCACCACCATGGCTACCTCCAGTGACTGCCTCTTGCCCTGGGGTCATGGCTGGTTGACTCCTGGTTCCCTGGCTTGTGGCATTCTTCTCCGTTCTCTGGGAATAGCTGTCTTGATCAATCGGTTGTCTCACAACTGATTGTCTGAACAAATGATGCACAAGTCGGGCTCTCTGAGAAGTGAACCTCTTTCCACTGCTGGCCTGTCCCACCAGAAGACTCACCTTGTCACCAAAGCCTACTGGATTTGAAGTGTGTGGGGACCAGAGGCTGGTCACGTTGGTAAGACTGTGGATTCTTTTCACTGGGACTACCTTGAGGCTGATTGAAAAAGAGTAAAGACTATAGGGACATGGGACAGGGAAGAAGCCCCACAGCCCAGAATCTGGGTGAGAATCAGAAATTGCAACATAACTGATAAATTAAAACAGCTTACAGTTTCTCCATTCCTATAAATGTCATGAGCAAGGATGCCAAAACAATAAACACACCATGCTTACCAGACCAGAATATTCATGGCCTTTGAGTTAAGCCAACAGCCCTCTCTTATACCTACATCTAAACAAATTACCTTATAAACGACCTTATAATTTCATCTGCAAAGGGAAATTCTTTAAGGAAAAATAGTTTTAGACTTAATTTAAATTTCAAAAATATTTTTTAGTATGTCCGAATTTTTTTTGCTTGCTTGCTGTATGTATGTATGTATGTATGTGCACCATATGCTTGCCTGGTGCCCTTGGAGTCCCTGAAATTGGAGTTACAGGTGATTGTGAGTCACCATGTGGGTTCTTGGAACCAAACCCAGGTGCTTTGGAAGAGCAGTGAGTGCCCTCTACAGCCCCACTTCATTTTAAATCTTGCTTAATCTAAAAGTGTGTTGTAGCCGGGCAGTGGTGGTGCACGCCTTTAATCCCAGCACTTGGGAGGCAGAGGAAGACGGATTTCTGAGTTCGAGGCCAGCCTGGTCTACTGAGTGACTTCCAGGACAGCCAGAGCTATACAGAGAAACCCTGTCTCAAAAAAAAAACAAAAACAAAAAACAAACAACAACAAAAACAAACAAAACAAAAGTGTGTTGTAAATTGCATGCTTTGGACAACATAATTGGCACAGCACCAAGCAAGGCTTGTTGGTTCACTTCTGAATCACAGAGCACATGAGGGCAAAGGCAGAAGGACCTCCTGGATGTCTGGGGCCAGCCTCTTCCATACAAAGTCCATGACCTGCTAAGGGCAGGCAGGAAAATCTCATCTTTGAGGAAGAGGAGGAAGAGGAACAAATAAGCAAAAGGAGGGAAGGAGGGAGGGAGGAAGGGAGGGAAGGAGGGAGGGAGGGAGGGAGGGAGGGAGGGAGGGAGGGAGAGATGGAGGGAAGGAAGGAAAGAAGGAAGTCCACAGAATCATGTGCCTAAGGGGAGCTCTCTCAAGGCTTCCACCTGAAGTGTGTACCCTCCCTCATCTCCCCTTAAATATGATAACCTTACTTCACTCTGACTCTTCTGAAATTCTTCTCTGTCCTATAGTCTAGGGTACAGCTTTACCAGTGTGGAATGGCAGTTTTGGACTCTCCCTCCCTCCTTACCCCTGCGAGTGATATTTCTTATTTCCCTCCCCTGCAAAGGAGCTTGCACAGCTAGAAGGCCTGTACGCTGCCTGCCCCTTTCCATTTTGTTGCCTTTCTGCTTCTACACACTTAAAAAGTCTATTTTTATTTATGTACTATGTGTACATACTCAGCACTCAAGGAGGCCAGAAGACACCCGGTAGCTGGAGTTGTGAGCTGCTGTGAGTCACCTGACTTGGGTGTTGAAAACCAAATTCAGATCCTCTGGAAAAAGACTCTTGACAGCCACCATCTCTCCATGCCTGTGTCATTTCTAATGCTATTTCACGATGTATAGCTTTAGGATAGGGCAGTGGTTCTCAACCTGTGGGCTTCGACCCCTTTATGGGAATCAAATGCCCTTTTCACAGGGGTTACATAAGACCATGGGAAAAATATTTACATTACAATTCATAACAGTAACAACATTAAACATATGAAATAGCAATGAAAATAAATAATTTAATGGTTAGGGAGTCGTGTCAACATGAGAACCGCATTAAAGGGTCAGTGTCAGGGCATTAGTAAGGTTGAGAACCACTGGGATAGCCTGGCCATTGTCTTCCTGGCTATTTGTGTCTTCTGTGTCTGAATACCAGAAACCACCACTAGATGGCAGACAGAACCTTCAAGTTTGCTTTTGAAATTGCTCCTTCCAATACTTTTTGTCTTGCTGTGTTTATCAGAGACTGGCAAGGAGTTGGAGAATTCTGCACAGGACTCAGAAGCATTTTGCACAGAAAGGGAACTTCCTTCTAAAATTCAATATCAACTGGAACTTTTTAAAAATAACATTTATTTGTTTATTTATTTATTTGAGTGGGGGCACATGTGGGCTGCAGGGGAATATGAAGGTCAAAAGACAACTCAGAGGACTCAGTTCTATCCTTCTACCATGTAGGTTCCACGGACCCAACTCCAGTTATAAGGCTTGGAGGTAAGGTACTCTTACCATGTGAGCCATCTCACCAGCCCAATTAAAACTCCTTATATTGAATTAGTCTAGAATGAAGAATTTGGACAGGAAAGGACACTAAGACCCTTTGATTGAACATCTCAGAAGCTGTAAAGCCAGCAGGATCCTCTTGTAGCATGTGAGGCTGGGTTCCTCATGGTTAAACCATTGGCATGGCAGACAATGGTTTTATCTCCAGAAGCTACAGGTGAGTGCTAGATTTCACAGCAGTAGGAGGTTCACAACCCTTGGTGGTAAATATTGAGGTGGTTCCCCTCTGATAACCTGGGAAGTTCTGAACACCAAGCTGTGTCCACTTGCGTGTGTAGATTTCCCCCTGCCCTCCAGTCATTTCAGAGAAGTGGCAGGCACTCTGGAATGACTGCTTTATTTAATCTTGGATAAGAGTTCTCACTTTGATTTGCTCAGTGGAATCTTTCTCTTCTCTCCCCTCTTCCATTTCATAGATAATTATGTAACCTTTTAAACATCTTGTTTTAGACACTGAGCTTCAGAGGATGAACTAAAGATTGTCTGTCTTGTTTATTTGTAGACTCTCAGCCCCTAAAATAGTCTTGGATGTTCATTCATGAATGACAGCTTGTGACAGTTTCCTTACTGTGTCCTCTGTCAGGCATGGAAGGGCCAGTGAGAAGCAGCGCTTGCCCTCTTCTGTCTTTGCTCTTAGGGAATTTATGGTAAGGAGTGGTGGTTGTAAGAAATCACTGCCCTTCCTTCAGATTCATAGATTTTTTTTTTTTTTTTGGATCGGAGCAGGGGTCTGAAGAAGGAAGCAGAAGGAAGGAGTCCTGGGAAGGTCTGGAGAGACCAGAGGGAAGGTAAAAGCCTCAGGGTGTGAGCATGCTCACATGTCCATGGAAGAGCAAGAAGGCACCAGCAGCAAGTGGTACCAGAAGTAGTGGAATAAGGCTGGCCAGTAATAGCCAGCCCAGGCAGGGTCTGAGGGGGCACTCTAAGGACATCAGCTTTGACTTAAGGTGTCATAAGGAGCTATTTAGTTTTTAAACAAAGTGATAGAGCTCTTAGAAGAGAATGGCTTGGGCTGCTAGAACTTGAGGGGACTCCAGAGTTTGCTGGGGGGGGGGGAGGGTCAGAAAGGAAACTGCTGAAAGGGAGGAGTGCTGTACCAAAAGTGGTCATGCTGGCTGTGCTTGGTGGTCAGTTCTTGATATGACAGGGTTTGAAGGCAGAGCAGACACTGTTCTGCTGGCGCAGCGGGTTACTAGCCAGTATGTTTGGTATACCTCCCACAGCCGCCTCAGCATCAACTCTTACTTGGCCCTAAGACTACTCCTAGTATCCACCCCATTGTGCCCTAGCCCCAGTTAACTTAGAATTCTCTGGCTTGTCTATCCGGAGTTTCCCCAGGCATCTCAAAACCTGGTGAGCTCAGTCCTGTGCCTTCCCAAGCCCTGGCCTTCTGTGACATGCTTGTAGTGACAATTTTGGAATTTTGATTTTTTTTTTTCTTTTTATTTGGTTTTTTTCGAGACAGGGTTTCTCTGTATAGCCCTGGCTGTCCTGGAACTCACTTGGTAGACCAGGCTGGCCTCGAACTCAGAAATCCGCCTGCCTCTGCCTCCCAAGTGCTGGGATTAAAGGCGTGCGCCACCACCGCCCGGCTTGATTTCTTTAAAAACACAGAAATATAAGAATGTGTTTTCATTTTAATCCCAGGTGTGGGATATGAGGTTGCTTCAGATTGTCCACAGCAGCTACTGTGATTTGTCTTGTGCTCTAGCTGGGGTATGGTTTTGCCAGCTGCAAATAGTTTCTGCAATTGTGTGATGTTTAGAATTCTGGGAACTTTTCAGAGGGTACATAAATGCTAGGGCCCCAAAAGGCAGGGTGGTTGGTGGCTGTTCAGGGAGGGTTGGTTGCAATTTGTTAGTAGTCATGGTCAGATTCAGGGCTCTCTCTCCCCTTATCCTTTATCCAGTGATGGAGTGAAACCGGGAGGACAGAAGGAAAAGGAACCCACAGAGCAACGAAGTTACACACGTGTCTGTCTCACTAGACTATCACTGCTGCACTTTCCGTGTCACTGACATGTATACACACCAAAGGTGCTCACCAAGTACTGTCAAGATAGTGCCAGGCGCTTTCCGTTTTGGTCCAGGATGCACAAGTCTAAGCTGAAGCTGAATTTCAATTCAAGACAATTCTCTCAGCCCCTCTCGCAAAAAGTTCAGGGAGCATACCCTGCCTTCAGCCCCAGTCTGGGTCCACTGGAGGCCTAACAGGCCATAAAAGGCCTGGACACTACAGATGCTACCTCAGAGTGTGCTGTAAAGGAAGATCTGGGTACCCTCCCACCCTGCAGCTGAAACAATCGTTTTTCTAAATTTTTATTTTATAGCAATTGTCATAGTTAGAGAAGTAAATAACACATTTAAAAACCTCCTCAGGGCCAAAGGAAGCCAGAGTATTTACAAACACATGGGGTAGGAGAGGCAAGACAGGGGTGTGAGGCTCTACAGCTTGAGAACAACCCAGGCTCTGCCTCAGACTTGGACACTGATGCCAGCCACTAGGACTGTCCTGTGGGCTCAGGAAATGTCACACAAATCATAGGGCTCTCTGCTCACAGAGCCTGGTGGGAGGCCTCTAGCTAACCCGAGGCCTCACTTCCCATCCAGGGAGCTCCCCTACACCCCAAAAGCCAGCTCTAAGGGGTCCCTGGGAAGCACCAAAGGACAGGGGACAGTGTGAGGGACACATAGGCTGGGACAGGTGTCAATAGATGATTTGGCCTGCCCTGGGGTGAGACAGAGATGTGCACATATGTGTGCATACGTGACAAACTATACTTCACAGAAAAATTGCAAAGGGGTAGGTTCCTCTGTGGTTTGTCTTCTAAGCCTCCATGTCTACCATGTTACTAATTTTTTGCTATGACTTTGTTTCTTCAACAGTGACAAACTGAGGTAAACATCTGTAACCAACACCTCTCCTAAGGGGCAAAGGGTCCCAACCCAACTGACAGAGACAGGACCAGCGGTGGCAAGAGCAGCAGGTGACCCAGTCTGAATCCTATTCCGGGTCAGGCTGGTTGCTGCCTCTAAACAACTGGACTGGGCTACGTACCTAAAGTCTCTTCTGAGGACTACCATCCTAGATACTACAAGGGAGAAGCCTCCCACACAGGATCTCAACAGAGAGGGCGCTTATGGGATGCGGGATGTCTACTGTGGAATCTCGCTTCCTTGTTATTGCAGATCAGGGTGGAGAGGCCTAAGGCAAGAGGAGAAGTAGCGGCTGGGAAGGAGGGCCTAATGGCCCCAGGTGGGCCAGGGCAGTGATGGGGGCCTTCTGAGACTCGGCTCTCGGCAGGAGGAGGGGTTTGCTACTTACCTGGCATACGTGGGCCCTGTGTCCACTAGGGAAGTGGTGGCACCCAGGAGAGTAGGACCAGGCCCTGGAGCAACCACAGTTTGTAAACTGGACTCAGGCAGGGCAGGGAGACCTATAGCCCTTTCTGGTGGGAGTAAGGGGTGTGTAGAGGTGGGGGCTCCAGGCTGAGGGGTGGTTAGTGCCCCTTGTAGCTAGCCAGCCAGCCCCAAGTTAGAACCTCCTTGAATGTCCCAGAACTTTTTGGAGGGACCATAGACGAGGCAACTGACCAGGCTGGCCAGCTGGGTGGTGCCAGGCAGAAGGCACAGCCTCTTTATGTTGAGGTTATTGCAGGGGTTCCTTAAGCCTCTTGTGTAGGGGTCCCAAGGGAGAGCTGGGGCAGGGTGAACTCCTGTTTTGCTGCCTAAGAACCTGAGCCAACAGCAGGTATCTCCTGGGATTCCCTGAGGAGTGTGGTAAAACATAGGCCCGGCTTTTGGCAGCTGCCTGGTGAGGTGTCTGGACATTCAAGTCACCAGACACACATCACACGCCCTCCTCACTTCAGTGACGTCCTGTCCCATCCGTGATGTGCTCCACTCCTGAAAGGGTCTGGTCTAGAACTGAGGCTTAGACATGTGACTCCAGCAGAGATCCAGGAATAACTGGCATGATTGTTTCCCTGCTTGTGCAGTGCTCAGTGAAGGAGCAGCTGGGCTGTGCATGTACTCCCTTGCCCTAGGGACACAGGAGTGCCGAGCCTCCTGTTCCCCAGCCATCTGCTCTCCTACTCCCAGGAGGGGCACACATTGGAACTCTGTTCCCAAAAGCCTCATGGCTGCTGTAATAGCTCTCCCTCCTGGGTTCAAAGTCCCCATCAGCAGGAGGAAGTGAGGGCATCACTAAGTACTCAGGTCTGTTCCCGCACACAACTTTTGCTACATTTAAGGGCTTGGCCTCTTCCTCTGACCTCCTAGACACCACTGTTATCAACCCAGTGCCTGTCCCTAGCCAGTTTCTAAGGATCTCATGCCCATATTTGCCTGACACCAAAGACCCCTTTCTGTGCCCAGGTTTGGATGGGATATTGTAGGGTTATCTGCCAAGGGGTATGAAGCGCCAGGAGTGTTCAGGTTCCAGAGCTCAGTCTGGCCCACAAGCTCCCAGCCTTTGTCAGGGGCCTCAGCTCCTCTAGGCTGAGGCCGGCCATACGCATGGTCATTTGCTAGCTATGTCACCAGCCCACCACCGACCCCGGTGTCTGGGCCTCCTAGTCTACACTACTCCTTCCCAATGCCGCGCAGCGGCTGCTCCTTGTCCCCAGTACGGGTTAGAGCACGCGGCTTCCCCGCAGCAGCTGTGCTGCAGCGGATCAGACGCAGATCTCGATGGCCGTGGCCAGTACCACCTGCCCTTTGCTCTTGTCCGTGCGGCCGTCGGTCCTGCCCGGGGGTGCGGGCGGAGCCAGACCAGCCTCAGGCACGGGTACCGGAACTGGCACTGGCACGGGTACCACCGGCCCTACGCTGGGTGGGGAGGGCCGCGAGCCGCTGCCACTCTCGGTGAGCACCGTGCGCTTGAGCGGCCCGGGAGCCTCAAGGCGCAGGGACCCAGGCAGACGGTCCCCAGGCGGTTTGCGTGCGCGGTGCGAAGGCCGCCGCCGCAGCTCGGATGTGAGCTCGTGCTTGAGGAAGCGAAAGACCTCCTTGGCGGGCCCACGCCGCTCAGGCTCCAGCGCCAGAAGCCGCTGGAACATGCGCAGCGCTGGCTCAGTAAAGCGGCGCCACTGAGATGGCAGCCCAGGCAGGCGACCCCGCTGCCAGCGCACGAACTCCTCGAAGAAGGCATCCGCACCCGATGCAGCCTCCCAGGGGAAGTTGCCAGTGAGCACACAGAAGATGAGCACGCCGAATGCCCACACGTCCACGCCCGTGTCCACCGCGAAGCCATCAGCGCGGCCAGCCTGGCACACCTCGGGCGCCGTGTAGGGTATAGTGCCGCTCACGCGCTTCACGCGGCAGCCCACGCGCCGCGTCATGCCGAAGTCAGCCAGCTTCACACGGCGGCACTCACGGTCAAACAGCAGCACATTCTCGGGCTTGATGTCTCGGTGCACCAGCTGCCTGCTGTGCATGAAGTCCAGCGCCAGCCCCAGCTGCTGCACACAGCGCTTCACCGTGTCCTCCGGGAGCCCCACCTGTTGGGAACAGAGAGAGCTGCTCAGGAGTAGTCAGGCGGGCCTGCCCTACCACAGTTTCTTCTTTCAGACCCTGTCACCTGGGGGCCACAACTCTCCTGTTGTCCTCTGAACCTGCCTTGATCCTGGTGCCTGTTTGTCCTCCTCCCAACCTGGTGGGATACCCCTCTTGTTCCTCTGCCAGGTGGCTTTTGACTCTGACCTTTACCCAAGTGGAAAGATCCGAACCGAGCACTAGGATCCCCCCCCCCCGCCAATTTGCTCCAGGGACACCTCTGCGTCATCAAAGCTTACTCGTTTGCTTATTTATTATTTGCAGTGCTGAGGAGGAATCAACCCAGGCTCATACGTATGCTAGACAAACACTACCACCAAACTACACTTCCAGTTTTCCTGAGATAGGGTCTCACTACTCAGCCCACGATGGTATAGAACCCATGATCTTCCTGCCTCTGCCTCACTTCCCAATAGCTGGGATTGCAGGCATGCACCACCATACCCAGCCTACTGGTTGATCAACCAGTCCAACTCCTTCCGGGATTTCATACTCTGGCAACCCCAAAGCCCATCTCCTCTCTCTCTGCCGCTCTCTGAAGTACCTGAGGAGGATGATGTCAAACAGGTCCCCAGCAGGTGCATACTCCTGGGCAAAGACATAGCACTCCTCGGTTTCGAAGACCACATCGAAGACCTTGATGATGAAGGGGCTAGACGACAGGCTGTTGGTGATGCTCACCTCACGCAGGAAGTTCTTCAGCTTTGTCTTACTCTTATTCACAAATTTCAGGGCCATTTTAGTGCCTGGCAGGGCCACAACAACAACAGTGAGAACCCCCTCTCTCAGATACACCCCCACACCTGGCTGTACAACCTGTCCCTGCAGTATGGCTAGTGGCACAGATAGAAAACTGACCCAGTAAAAAGAAAAGACTTGTCTAAGTCCACCAAGCAGAGTGTGGCTGACATGGGTCTTCTACCCTGCAGCCCTTGATGTGAAAAATAGCCAGGAAGACTCACTGCCTCTACCCCTAGCTACTTTCCTGACATCCTATCTACTCATCTGTCATATGTATCTCCCTAGCTAGAATATGACTCCCTGAACACAGGGCCCTGTCTTGTACCGGCATTGTGTATTCTCCAGAATTCACCACACAACAGGCTTATCAAATGCTTGCCAATGGGTGAATAAGAGAATCCCTGTAAGGAACTGGTCCCCCAAACTGGGCAGGCATGTGTACCGTACTAGGCACACAGCTATGCAATAGCAACAGAATGCTACACATGATAGGCCCTACCTTCTTTGCTAAACAGAGAAAACAGGGTCCATTGCCCAGGCTCACACAGAAAGCACATAAGGCATCCCCATGTAAGCGTTCCTCCTACTGCCTTAGTTCTCTGTTCTAGAGACTTCTCTTGCCTAGCCAGTACAGTGTCATCCTAGTTCAAACTCACTGTAGTGCTGTGACCATGGCTGCCTGGCTGGACTTCAGGGTCTGTGTCCTTATTGGAGAAACAATGTCCAGACCAACCCCATAGGGCCATCTCCCCATTCCCTCTAAATAAATAAGGTGTCCTGTTTCCAAAGACCTGTCCTCACCTCTGTCTAGCTCCTCAGCATCAGGTGTCACCAATGTTCTTCAAGAGCCACCTTCATCAGTATCTTGTCCCTGGGATCATCTGTCTCAAAGGCACCCAGATGGCCCCAAAGAAGCCTAGCCTTGGTTTGGGCACTTTGCCAACTCCTCCTTTACTGGCCCTCTGTCCAGGCATGTCCCCAACCTTAATACTCTGCCACCCTACCTTGTAATACTCTAATACTCTGCTCACCTGTGCCCTTGTAAGCCACCAGGTCGACCTTCCCGTAGGTCCCTTTACCCAGCTCCCGCACAAGCTCGTAGTGCTTGGTGACATCGCTGGCAGCCAGTGTGCGTAGGGTCAGCGCTTGCATGTCTTCCGTGAGGAGGGGCACACCTGCACCTGGTACAGGGGCGGCCCCCGGCCCACAGCAAGGCAGGGAGTGGAGCGGTTCAGGCTCAGGGCAGCCCACGCTCATCTTCTCCCTGTTGTGGGGTACGGCATGATGAGTGACAAGCCCCTCACCATCTTCCTCCCACCCTCCAGCACCTAGGAGATTCCTAGCTGGGCCACAGGGATGTTAAGCATCATTAATCTTGCCACCATTCCCAAGGTTTCTTGAGATTGTCACTGTCCCTCATTAGCACTGTGTATCACAGACCCATTTGTCTCACACTAACCCACACAGTACCCAGCAAGCACACAGGTTTATGTCACAAAGCAGTAGCCACACATATGTTCCCATTCACAAGTTCTGGGTTTCTGTTGTGGGCGGTGCTGGCGAAGGGGGGGTCAAACCTACAGGTTTGCACATGCTAAGCGTGCGGTCTGTCACTGATCTACAACCCTAGCCTTAGTCACAGATAATGATGAAGCATCTGCTGTTTGCCAGGTGACGTCAGAGCCTGCACTGCACAAATACATGAGAATCCTTGCCCTTGAGGTTTATGCATCAGAAAGATGATCAATAAACATGATGAACATACAAATGGCATGTCACAGTCAGAGGCAGAGTGGGTTCAATGAATGGCAGCCTCTGCCATATCAAATACCTCAGCTACACCATTTCACCCCACGCAGTAACAACACATGCAGCCATGACCAATGGCATCCCTGGGGACCACACAATCCCCTCTGATACATACAATACCTATGGCCCTGGGACCTGTCCCACAGAAGTCCTGCCTGTCCTCCCTAGCCTGAGACCCCTTTATGTCCACAGCAGGGATGGTCTTCATGCATATGCCCCTCACGGCTGCTATATGTTTCCATATAGACCACCGTCCTCTGCCCTTCAAGGATGTTAGCAGTACAGCACCATCTTGGCTGAAGTCCAAGGCTGGGGACTGACTCTGTAATAGTAAAGTCAAAGCCCAATTTGGGGCCTCACTTCTGCTTTCCACCTTATACTTTGCTTCATTTTTCTGTGGCTTTACTAGGGTTTGCTTGGTATATGATAAACTACATATTTAAAACATGATTTGATGAGTTTAACACATACATATTCATGAATCCATCATTCCAATCAACATAATGAGCGTATCTGTCATCCTAAGAGTTTCCTTTTGTCTCAGTATAAGCCTGTTCTGTCCCCATCCTTATCTTCTAGGCAGCCACCCAGAACCTTCTCTTAGCTGTGTGTGTGTGTGTGTGTGTGTGTGTGTGTGTGTATGTGTGTGTGTGTGTGGTGTGTACATACTGGGAGCAGAGCCTCTCCCCGGTGGGCATGAGTACATGGTTACAGGTGCGCATGTGCATGAGTGTTATCAGCCAGAGGCTGGCACTCAGACCTCCTGTTGGCTGCCTCTCATCCCAGAGCCCCCTGCCCACATCACAGTTATACCAAGTCCTCTGCTCCATCTGAGGCATGACCTACAAGCCTCAGGCTGGGTTTGTACACCAAATGTCACTTGTTAGTTGGACGTCCTTGGACAGGTTACATGTGTGACTGATTCCTCATCTATCAAGAGATTTAACAGAACTACTTCCCATGAGCCACTGTAAGGTTTAAATAGCCATGAAGGACCTGGTACACAGTAAGTGTTCTCTCTGTAGGTGTGTGCCATGCCAAGTCTCCAGAGTCACAGCTCCAGACAGGCTCTGCCACAGCCCTGAGGTGACTAGATAAGGATGGTGCAGTTACTCCTAGGCCTCAGGCTATATACCCATCTTATCTGTGCATTTCCAGCTGGAAGCTGGGTGTGCTTGAACCTCCATACACCCAGGAGCCACTCCCTTCCAGGTCAAGCCCTTTCCCCTGCCTTCCCTTCCTTTTAGGCAGCACGACCCAGCCTCCCACTTCACACAGAGAGGAGGAACATCAGGAGGGAACTTCCTGGCCTCCCACCAGCCATAGGCGGAGTTCCATCTGTGCCATCCTCAGCAATGGCTGAGACGAGAGGCCCCCTCCCTGCACTGGCTCCCACCTCTTCTACTTCCCCAGGCCCCTGCTCTCTCCATTCATGAACCAGCTCTGTTCCTAGACCCTGTTCTCACAGAACTGTCCCACCCCCAGCTGCAGCCCTTTTTGAGTTTTATTTTGACTCTAGATGCTATGGCATCTAGAGTCTAGTCTGTGGCATGGCTATGCTTTCACAAACCCAGAGGATGGTGGGAAACCCAGTCTGGCTTCCCCTTACTCTATGTGACTGGGTTCTTTTGCCAGTGTCCAGAGTCCCACCCAGTTCCAGGCTGCAATTCTGCTGCAGCTATGATTAGGCTATATTGGGGAACTGGGGAGGGGAGTCTCTCTCAGCTCCAGGGACCATGAGTGCTGTCAAACATCCATCACCTACCTGGTGAGGAAGACAAGTTAGCTAGCTTCATCTCAAAAGGGAAGAGCAACCGATTTTGAAGGTGTCCCCAGGCCATTGTCTCCAACCTTTCAAGGCCAGTGTGGGGTTTTTCCTGAGGGTCTCTGATGAATAGACAGTCTTCTCAATCTGGAGTCTTCCTTAACCCCCAGGGAGATGCTGGGCTGCTGTCCTACCTATCTGATAGTGTACACTCCTGGAGACAGAGACAGACGGCCTAGTGTGCAGACATGTGTTCTTTGATACAAATCCCCCACTTAGAGCATCAGCTCTGCTGGGTCACCTCAGATGGTTTCTGTGCCATCTGGGACTTTGACTGGCAGCTGTGGGAGGCATTATTCCTTCCAAGTGCTTGACCCCTGGGCCTCAGCACTGCCTCCAGGCACTCAAGCCAATGCACTGCCTCTGCAAACCTCAGAAGCTGCTAGACAGGCCGCTGTTCCCAAGCACCCTCCACTTTCCACTCCTGTCCCCCTGCCTGACCTCTGAAGTGCCACTGTCCTTGGACCCTCTCCTCTATGAACCTCTGCTGCCCCAGCAGGTGTAAGTCACTGGCACTGAGAGCTTACATCTGTGCCTCCCTTGCTGACCAGGTTGGGGAAGGTGTCTCAGCTGTGCCTACCTGTCAAAAAGCCAAGAGCTCCTGAGGGCAGAGGCCAGACCAGATCCCAACCCATCCTATATTGCACCCTAAATTTACTGGGTAAGTTTTGGGGCCGCCCAGCCCTCCTCTTCCTGCAGTCATGTTCTCCACAAGGTGTCAGCAGGAGGCAATGACTGAATCCACATGTCTGTCCCTGATGCTGCTGTGTCATCCCTCAGGTACATACTGCCTCTGACCCAGTTACCAAGCATGACTTAGAGGCACAGTGGGGAGCTACAGAGATGGCAGGAGCCTGGAACAGTCTAGGCCTTGATCCTTCTGAGAGCCACTTCACCTGAGTGACCTACAGCCAGTCCTGGGCCTCAGTTTACACATCCACACATTAAAGAAAACAAAAACATTAAACCAACCATGCCTACTGCAACCAACCCGTCATCAGGACTCCGAAATTTTTAACACTACAATATTGTACTGTTATTTCATGGTGAAATGAAGCACAGAGACCAAGAGGCGTACCTACAGAAACAGAGCTAGCTTTGGAACTGGATCTAAATCCCTTCCTTTAAATCAGTTCTTTCCCAAGACAAGTGTTGGGAACAATACACCCAGATCCTGCAGTAGCTGGGTGGAACCTCTGCCAAGGATACCCATGTCATCCTCACAGCGATATCACGTGGCTCCTGGTATATGTGACAACTTGAGACTGAGTGAAGCACGACATGTCTAGCTCCTGACATCTGACATTAGGGGATCATTGTCCTCCAGGTCCTGACACAAACCGTTTTGAATATACTCAGCTATAACTGTGCCTGTGAACTCCCAGCAACCAGGAAATGGAGGTCTCTGTTGCCCTTTGGTTCCTCCCTGCTGGTGCTCAGCAGGGTATCCTCCCACACTCTGCTGCCCCAAGAGACCCTTTGGGTGGAACTCTTCCAGGGTGTGTCTCTACTGGTTTTGATACCCATCTGTGTAGTGATCTGGAACTTTCCCCCACCCACCAGGGAGATGCTGGGCTGCTGTCTTGACCATCTGATGTGTACACTCCAGGAGACAGAGACGGACATCCTAGTGTGCAGGCATGGCAGTCCTGGCTCTGCCACATGCTGGAGGGCCACCAAAATGGGGGAGGGTTTCCCAAGCAAGAAGCAAGACTGAACCGCCTACCACTTCCTGTTGGCAGGCAGCCTGGGTTGGGTGCCACCCTGTGATGCTACACCCAGCACAGAACCCAGCTCACAGTGCTTCGGAACTCTCATACCTCACCATAAGCAGAGACAAACGCACACAAGCCATAAGCGTATGCACACACACAGACATCAAACAGGCACACAGACATAAAATCGGGTATACACAGACATACAAATATGCACACACATGCAACAGCACCACCTTGGCAACATTTTTCTTGCTAAGTCCTCACAAGAACCCTGAGGAGAGGGCAGGGAGCTGCCTGTGCTTCACAGAAGCAGCTTACCTGTGGTATGACTTACACACCCATGAACATGTTAATGATTTCAGTAAATGTACAAACTGGGCAGCCACTGTCACTATCGAATGATGTTTTCTGTTCTACAGATAACAACAGAGGCTCAAGAGTGTGGTGGCTTGTCTGTGGCTATGGCAGCCAGCCAGCTGCTATCAGTCTCCTCTTCTACAATACAAAGTCAGCTTCCTTCATGTGGCCATGTGGCTGGCTCCCCTCCCCCACAATGGGAGGACTTTTTTCCAGTTGCAGAAGCCTTCTGGATGCTGACTTGAACAGAGGACTCCCAAGCCCTCAAATGTGGTAGATAGAGCCTCCACTATGTACCCCAGGAAGGGTGAAGATTACCCACCCTGTATTGTTCTGTGAATTTCTACCATGTTCCACCCCTGAAGCACGGCTTGTCACAACAACTACTGCTCTTCTTGGGAAGGGCTATGTTGTCAGTAGACAGAACTGTTTTGCACCTGCCTGGAACCTAGCCAGACTCCAAGAATGGTGACAGAAATCAAGGACAAAAATGCAATCATTTTTGAGTGATTGAGGAGTGGATGGAGGGTGACCCATCTACAGAGAGGAGGGAGAATGGTGTCACTGTATTTATTGAGACTCTGGGTCCTCACAGTATGGTGGGTTAGACTTAAGTAAAGTAACAATCACAGCACATGATATGGTTGCTATACTCACTTTACAGAAATACCCCTCCAAGTCCAACGGTGAAACCTAATTGTCTTTTTTTGTGTCCTGCACAGTCCATGCTGGCCTCAAACTCTTGTTCCTCCTACCACAGCTTTCTGGGTATTGGGATTACAGGCCTGTGCCACCACACTTGGTTCTGTCATTTTAATAGTCTTTTTTTTTTTTTTTTTGGTTTTTTGAGACAGGGTTTCTCTGTGTAGCCCTGGCTGTCCTGGAACTCACTCTGTAGACCAGGCTGGTCTCGAACTCAGAAATCCGCCTGCCTCTGCCTCCCAAGGGCTGGGAGTAGAGGCGTGTGCCACCACTGCCCGGCTACATTTTAACAGTCTTAAGTGAGATCTGGCCAGATGTTGGGGCACATACCTTTAATCCCAGCACTTGGGAGGGAGAGAAAGGTGGATCTCTATAAACTACATAGTACCCGCCTCAAAAACAAACAAACAAACAAACAAGGAGGAGAGACCTGAGCAGGGCAGGTGAGATGTCGCAGTGGGTAAAGGTGCTTACAGAGCAAGTCTGGTGACCTGAGTTCGATGCCCACAGCCACTTTAAGGTCGGTGAGAACTGACTTTACAAAGCTGTCCTCTGACTCTTACACGCACACTAAGCATGTCTTCACCCACCATGAACATTTACCACATACACATGCACCACGTACACAGCAACACTAATAAATATGATTTTAAAAAAGACAGACCTTGGAAACTACTTAGAGGCTGGGTTCCTTTTAAAAGCTCATCCTGGTCTTTCTGTTTCCTTTCCACCTTCTACCATGGGATGCCCTTGACCTTGATGTTCTACCTTCTAGAACTGAGAAATGCATCTGCTCAGTATAAGCCACCCAGTTAGAGGTCCTTGGCGGCAGAAGCACCAAGCAAACCAAGACAGCTACTGGGTACACATGGACTCAAAGCTGGCACTTGGCAGAGCTGGATCCAGATCTGAGGCTCCTGTCCTGTGGAGCTCTGCAAGGCAGACATGGTATAGAGAAAAGCATCCTCCATCTCTAGGGGTGCAAGAGAGGCTAAATAAAGCCTACCTGTGGGGACTGGGGGGCTATGAGAGGTGAGGCAGGACCAGGCCTTTCTTTTTTGTTTGTTTTCTTACCCTGACTGACTTGGAACTTACTATGTCCACCAGGCTGGCTGAGAACCTGTGATCCTCTCGCCTCTGACTTCTAAGGGCTGAAATTACAGGAGCAAGTCACGATGCCTAGCTCCAGCTGAGCCTTTCCAATCCTTACACTAGAGCCCCAAGAATCTCTGCCTTATGTTTAGATCCCTTCCCTTCGGCCCTGGACCTACACTGTGTCCCCTGCAAGGGCAAACTCCAGGGTGTCTTAACAAAAGCCTGGCTTCTCTGGATATGACTCTCACCCTCCCTGAGGGGGATAAATAGCTGTGTGGTAGGATTTCAGAACTGAGTGGGGGCAGCCCCATGACCTCTCCCCTTCCATCGGTGAAAGGCAAGTCTTCGTGCTGCCTCCCTCAGAAGTCCTTAGACTCTGTCGGATGAAGAGCTTTTCTCTCTCTGCACTTCTTTCAGTTGACACACACGAGGTAGCGGCCTGTGGCATTTCATACAAGCCTGCCTTTGTGCCTTGCCCCACACCCTGCCCCAGGCCTACTGAAAGTCAGATGTGACTCACTTTTTGCCTTGCTCACTCAGCTGCAATGGAGCTTGGATCACTTGACTGCTATTTGAGACAGGGTCTTGACAGGGTGTCACTGAATTCTCCATCCTCCTGCCTCTTGCCTCCCAAGTGCCAGGACTACAGGTGTGCACCAGCACATCTGGCCTTGCAGTGCTGCTGTGGCTCATTGAAGAGCCATGTGTTGCCTTGCTCGGCATCAGTTCCCCTTTCTTTGGGTAGCAGCGCTGCCTTGCTCTCTAGACTGCTATCAGGGATAGGCCTGACTCAGGGGTCCATCATTCCATCTGCCTCAAGTTGGACATGTTCCCAATGGTGACCGCTGTAAGCAGCCCTGAGACGTCTGCTGGAGCTGTAGAGAAACAGCATCCTCCACTCTGGATGTGAGACTAAGCCAAAGGACACAGGGCTACAGCTGTTGGAAGCTGGCTGGCCGCACCAACCGGGAAACATGCCTGACAGGGAAGCAGCAGAGATGTGCTGACGAGGCACGCCTAAGGCCAGTTATACTCCTGGACATTTGTTTCATGAATCAATGGATTTCTGTTCTGGCTTAATTAAGCCAGCTGATGAGTTTATATAACTCTCAAGCTAGACTCCAGACGAGTGTACCTAAAACCCAGTGAGAAAGCCGCAAGCTCCTTGAAAGCCAGCCCCTGTCTTAATCATCTTGCTATTCCCAGCACTGAGCCAGGGGGTGACAAATGCCGGTGAATAATTCCTTACGTGTTTGGAAGTTGTAACTTTTTATATCTTGGCTTTCCTGAATATGACCCTGCAGGCACACAGTTATTTTTCTAGCACCATGTGAAGGACTATTGGCCCCATTCTGCAGATGGATAGACTGATGGCCACAGTCACAGGTCAGTGGCAAGCCATGTCAGGAGCCAGGATGTCTTTGGGAGTGACATGCTATTGTCCTCTTAACGCCCCGAGCCCAGGTGACATGAGAGAAGCAGCTCTGAGGAGCACTGGTCACTGTGGACAGGCTGGAGATACCAATAGTCAGTGACAGTGATGAGCCGAATCCCACAGACCCACCAAATGCTTCCATTGTCTCATAGTGTGGGGTATGTTACTGACTCCAAGTTACAAATGGAAAAACTTAGGCATGGGTACTGTCTTCTGTCTGTCCTTAATGCTGGGGATGGAGCCCAGGCAAATGTTGCACCCCTAGCCCTTTTTATTCCAAAACAGGAGTCTTGCAATGTAGTCCAGGCTGTCCTCAAGCTTTTGACCTCCTGCTTCAGCCTCCCAAGTAGTTGGGATGGTAAGTATATACCACCAGGCCCAGCTGGGTCATATCATTATAGCAAAATCATCATCCAGGGAGCAGAACCAGGCGTCGTCCTGTGACCCACACTTAACCGCTGCTCTACTATCTCTAAAGTGAAGGGGTAAAGATTACCATTTATTTTGCCACTTACTCTCTACAACTCCTTTTTCATAGAGCAGGATGCTGAGGCTCAGAGGAGCCTACCCACGGTCACACGGACCGTCGGCCTCAGGGCTAGGACTGTATCCTTAGCTTCTTGGTCTGCACATCATCTTTTTACTTTCAGTCTTCAACTCTGGGTCCCAGGTCTCCCTCCAATCCATGTTCAGCACCACAGGCCTGGACAGCACCCACTGAAGCCTGGCTAAGCGCCTACTTGAGGAAGAGCAGCCAGGCGGGCCGCGGGGATGGGGGCACGACTGCAGAGCTGGGTCTCTAGTGCCTGTGCTATTGCTATAGTAAGTAAGTGGTCGTGTGCAGTCTGACACTCAGTAGAGTTGATTGTATCTGTGCACAGCTCCTAGAAACAGGCATGTAAGTGAAAGAGTGAGTGGGTTTGGAAGTTTTGCAGTCCTGGACTAAGTTGTTATACTGATGGATACCTTACCAAATAAGAAGCCTGCCTCTGGGTGAACAGAACAGCAGTCACCAGTTACCCTGCCCTCTGTGCTCCAGATCATCTGATACAGTCAGGTATTAGTACACTACTTTGACAAAGGGAAAATAAGAACACGATTTTCACTTGCATGTACTTATATTAAGCAACTCCAGAACCCACACATTAGTGATGGTATTTGACCTTGACCCAAACTAGCTTGCAACTTCTAATTCTTCTGTCTCCAGAATAGCTAGGGTGTGTGCCACTGGACCAGGCTATAGTCTACTCTACATACAGCATCCAGTGTCACTCCCTTCTCCACTCCCTCCACCAGCCCATCTCACACCAGTCTTCCCACTAGCCTTGTCCACCCCCCACCCCCGTGACTTGCTGCTATGCCCCACCCCCAACCCAGTTTCCCTGCTGTTCCCAAGCAGTCCTATCCCAGCCTGGAGCTGTTCCTTCTGCCTGAATAGTTCTTCCCTTCAATGCCCACATGGATCTTTCGTCACTGTTCAGCTTGGGTGACACCTTCCAAACATGGGCCACTTTCCACCTTCCCTTCCTCCACACCTTGCTCTATTTCTCCCCAGTAGAACGTAGCACCTTTGAATGCATTACATAACTTACTGACTATGATGACATGTATTAACTGTGTCTTTCTTCCACTCAAACTGAAGCACCCAGAGGACAGGGATTTTATGGCCTGGTCTTGGTCACTGTGGAGTCCCCAGGAGCTGGCATGGCACCTGGCACAAAGCAGGTGCTTATTTCTGTTGACTGAACAACTGAATCTCTTGGGGAGGTGGGAACTGAGCAAGGAGGAAGGGAGGCATGAAACTTTCCCAGGCTCACCTCTGCATGGTCTGGGGAGCAGAAGGGACGGCTGGCTGAGGCCAGGTGACAGGTGCTGTTAGAGGAAGCAAATGAGAAACCCGCCTAACAGCCACCAGCACTAGGATCCCATCTCCAGGGATGCCACACCCTGCAGCCTGTGCTTGGCAAGGTCCCCTCTTCCCAGGACAGGCATCCTAGTCTGGTGACAGTGCGCTCCTAAATGGTTTCCCTCAGGGCTGTTCCTACCCTCTACCCTGGCTTACCCAGGACCACAATCTGCCTGCACTTGGACCCCTCTGCTCATCACCACAGCACAGGCCTGTTCCTACATCTAATACTTGAGGGTTGGGCCTCCTAGGAAACAAGGGATTCTAGACAAGCCCTCTCCTTTGTTTTATCTTTTAAGTCAGTGTCTTGATGATAACTAGCCCAAGCTGACCTCAAACTCAAAATCTTCTTGACCCTTCCCGAGTGTTATGTGTACAGACATACAACCACCATGCCTGGATTGCCCCAGTTCCTTGACAATCATACATAACCCATAGAGTAGTGTATGCTGGTCCAAAAAGGAAAAGGAAAAAGAAAAAGAGGGTATTCAATGTCTCCCTTTCAGGGTGCAAATCTTGGCACTGTGCAATGTGACCTTGGGTAGGCTGTATCCCACTGATGCCTCAGCTTGCTCGTCAGCAGGCCAGAGCTAAGAATGCCCACCGAGCACAAAGCTTTTACATTTCATTTTCATTCGACAGTGGAAACTAAAAAGGTATTTCTTACATGCCTGGCATGAAGCAGATACCTGGTAAGAATTGGCCAGATGGAGGCGGGACATGAGGTCTAGTTCTCCCACTGACTGTGCAGGCAAATCTGCCCTTCTATTCCACACACAGAGGCCGTCTTTCTGCTGCTAAATCTTACTCTTAAACCAGCTACAGTCAGAAATAGTCTGTGATCACCAGGTTTGCCCTCCCCACTTGCCAGATCTGTAAAGGGGAGACTCAGGACTCAGGGGTATTCCTGAGTTAAGTCACAACATACAACCTTCCCTACTGTCCTTGCCACCAGGGCCGTCTAGAGATCACTGTACTGTGGGATTCCAGGGCTGACTTAGAGCTTCCCTCCCTCTCTTCTACCTGGCAGTCTACCCCTTCCCTAGGCAAAACCTTGGCAGCCATTTAAGTTGGTGACTCTGTTACCAAACAGGTTGTCTAGCCTCTCTGGCCCTGTGGAAGGTAGGAGCCCCAAGTCCCAAGGGGTAGGGCCCTCAAAGAGAGCCAATGAGCAGGCCCAGGATTTGTGAAGGCCCCCAAAATTCAAGACCTGGAAGATGCAGACAATCTAGCGCTTAGGACTTGGAATAGAGGGGGCACAGTGGGCAGAACAGTCATCTACTATTGGTTGATGGGCCAGTGCCTTTGCTAGGTTGTTCCCAGGGAACAAGTGGTGACTGCTAGAAAGATAGCTGGGTAAGCAGAGGCTCTCTCCCAGCCCCAGATGTCCTCTGAGCTACAGAGGGACAAATAAGCCTGCAGCCAGCGTAGCATCTACACCGAGGCTCAGGTGCCACTACCATCCTAGCCACAGGGTCTTGTGCAAGTTGTTTGTCCTCTGAGACTCAATTTCTTCCTGTTAAATAGGCGTGAGAGCTAAAGACGTGGCTCAGAGCATCCATCTGATATGCCCTGGGCTCCAACAGGAGAGGAAATGGGTATAAAATGGTTCAGGTTCCAGTAGTGCTTACAGGAGTCACCTCTTACAAGTCACTCAAAACTGCTTTAGACATACTGACTCATTTAAATGTCAAATACCTTTGGGAGTAGCTATTTATGCCTTTACAACCAAGGAAACTGAGGCACAAAGAAAAAGATTAAGTGGTTCTATCCCAAGTCACAGCACTGCTGGTTATGGCTTAGAGGTGATTTGTCTGATCCTAAAACATTTCAAAAGGATATGTTGTGCCCTGGCTACGTGCTCAGCACTGCTCCTGGATCTGAGAATACCTGAAGGCCATGCAGCCCAAGTTGAGAGCTCAAACTGTGCAGCACAATAGCCAAGGCACTAATGGTGAAACAGACACATGTTTGGCAAGGTGCCATCTCAGGGGAACCACCAAGGAGCAAGGGGAAGGAAGCTGCCAAGTATGCAGAACAGATCTCAGAAGAACTAAAGTCTGGGGACACTGAAGACACCACAGGAAGTAGCTTTCCTCTCAGTAGCCTGAAGTCCTCTAAGACCCTTGTTCCACGAGGGGTGAGGCACAGCGTGTGATTCTGACCTGGGACTTGCCTTAGGAGACTCTGATGCAGTGAAGCTTCAGGCCCCTGGAACAGGCTGGTGCCCAGGTGGAGCCCCAGAGAACTTCAGATCCACCAAGCCTTGTGCTTTGTGTATGAGATAAAATTGACCAGAGCCGGGTGGTGGTGGCACACGCCTTTAATCCCAGCACTTGGGAGGCAGAGGCAGGCGGATTTCTGAGTTTGAGGCCAGCCTGGTCTACAGAGGGAGTTCCAGAACAGCCAGGGCTACACAGAGAAACCCTGTCTTGAAAAACCAAAAAAAAAAAAAAAAAAAAAAAAAAAAAGTGACCAGAACCTTTCTTGAACCCCAGGATCGAGAGAGCCTTGGGGAAAATCCTTCACATCAGAGCCCTATTTTTCCCTTGTTTCAGAAAAGGTCTCACTTGCAGTTCTGACTGGCCTGGAGTTTACTATTAGACCAGACTAGCCTAAAACTTAAGCGATCTGCCTGCCTCTGTCTCCTGAGTACAGGGATCAAAGGTGTGTGCTATCACACCAGGCCAGAGAGCCACTTCATCTCTAAGAGGAGCTGCCACCCTTTCTGTTCAGGGCTTTGAGGACTGATATTAAAGGCAAACCTTTGGGGTGATATTCATAGTACTTTACAAACATCCATCCACTTGGCCCTATCAATAGCCCCAGAGTGCTAGGACTCTCTTACAGAAGCTGAGGCACAAAGGAGCTAGGGACCTTGCCCAAGGCCAAGCCCAGTGGGTAGAGTTGTGTACCCTCTTTGAGGTAGTCTGACAAGCAAAAGAGGAAGTTCTATGATATCCAGCCCAGCCTGCCCAGTCTCCCACGGGAAGCCCAGAAGCAGCAGCTGGTATATTCTGGAACCATCTTGTGACTGTTAAACAGCAGAGGAGTGCTAGGCTGAGGGAAGTCACAGCAGGCCCCTGACTGGGATCAGTTCACCTGCATATGATAGCCAAGGTGAAAGAAGACCTAGAATGCTGCAGACACTGCTGAAGAGGCCAGCACCTCTACTTTTGGGAGCTTCAAGCACCCCTTTTGCAGTCAAAACACAGGCCCCACAAGAACTGACTAGTCCAAGGTCAGGTTAGTTACTGGATAGGCAGCCGCTGCCAGTTCAGCACAAACCCTTGGTGGTCATAGAGCTGGGCTCAAATCCTGCCATGAGCCCAGTGCTGTGCTGGTCTAGGGGTAAAAAGAAGATCTGTCCAGAGCCTGGCACTGCAGACTGACAGCAGAAATGGCTCCACTGCCTCCTTCCAAGTCCGACATTAAAGACATGTCTTCCTGGTCGAGTGGGGGTGGGGAGCTAGGAGCATTGGGGGTATGACAGAAAGGAAGAAGGGGAGTGGCCACGGAGGGGACCTGGAGGGTCTACCTCATGGGGCAGAAAGCCTTTGGCTACTCCTGCTGTTGTTAAGACCCTCTCCTGGAGAGAGGGAGAGGACAAAAGGAGCCTTCCTCCCAAGGCCCAAGAGTTAACCCCACAGACCTCTTCCTGCAGGCTACAAGACTGGGCTAAGAGATCTTGTTGCTCCCCATCTTGGAGCTCTGCAGCCCTGCCAATTGCCAACTTCAGCAATGACTGCTTCCCCCAACCCCACCCCAAGTCCTACATTCTCTAGAGCAGCTCCCAAAAGAAGCTAGGCCATCCCTTGCAGTGCCCCTTTACTAAGACTGAACAGTCTCTGGCCTAGGCTCCTTTCTGGCTTAGTTCATCCTACATAGTATTATCCTTATTCTATAGATAAATAAACTGAGGCCCAAAGCAGCAAAGTGCATCCCAAACCCAGGGCGAGTCCAGACCCGTGCTCTCCACACGGCACTCTGCTGACCTTTGTCCAGGAAGACCGCATACCTACCAAAGCCAAGGCCAGTGGCTAGGGCCTGGTGCTGGCCTTTGGGCTCTGGCCCAGCTATTTGGCAACAGCCATCAGCTTCATGCTTAGGGAATGTCAGAAGCTGGGGAGGGACATGGTTACTTTGTTTTGTTGGCTGGTTTGGGGATAGAACCTTGAATGTGGCAGGCAGGACCACCAACCTTTGCCCAAGGTTCAACCTAGGCCACCTGTTCAAACACGGAGCTCAATCCTGGAAAGCCTGAGGAGAGGAAGCTTGGGAAACCTTTACTTTCTTCTCTGCACAGAGGAGTAAACTGAAGTCACTAGCAGCCCTCCCCAAGTCCCCTGTCAGACTTAGCCTGGAACCCTGGTCTACTGGCCCTAGCAATGACTATGTCTGTGCCTCCAGTGGTGTGTGTGTGTGTGTGTGTGTGTGTGTGTGCGCGTGCGCGCGCGCGCCGGCACGCTGCTGCTATGGGGAGGTGGAACAGAGTGGAATGTGGGCCAGTCTGGGGAAGTCCTGGCCCCTCCCACCACTGACCCTAACAACCCCAGATGGGCACTCAGCTTATCCTAACCCAGCCCTGGGGGTGGCAGGGAGCACATGCTGGTAGACCAAGCACAGCCAGTGCTGAGCAATTGTTTTCCAGCTTCCACTCTCCCCGGCAAACCTGGAGGTCAGCAGCTAGGCTCTAAGCTCACACCAATAAAGAACAGGTCAGGAGTTCTTGGGACAACTGGGAGCATGTGCCCTATCCAAACGACACGGCCATTCTCTAGCTCTGGGCCTCAAGTTGCTGCATCCCCTGGTTTTTCAGGAAGATCTCCAAGTCAGCATCTGAATGTGAAATCTTCCAAAAATGTTTGAACACCAATAACAAATTCAGACATATGAAATACACTAATCAGCAAACTGGGGCTCTAAGCTGTATTCTCCTAACACCAAGACACCAGGCTGCAGGTTCAACAGTGCTGGTGTGGCCAGAACAGGACAGCCCCAGACTCCCAAAGCTGAGCCTGGACATGCTGTCTCACAGCACATGGAAACAAATGTCACTAAACTGCCCAGCCACCAACCACCTAGACTGGGCTCTCTACAATGTGCCAGTCTAAGCCAGAACAAAAAGGGAAGTAGAGGTAGAAATAGCTGCCAAGCCATCCTAGAGTGGGGCTCTGGGTCAAGGAATTTTATATGGTAAAGAATTAGAGAGATGGAGCCGAGCCAGATATAGTGGGGGTGCTCAAGATGTAAATTAGGGCAGGCTGCAGAGAGCTGGGCCGCCAAGCTACTTTATTAGGGCTACTCAATGGGGAGTCGCTGCAGGTTAACAAGGAAAGAAAGTCTTCCTGCCAGTCCCCTTCTGGCCTCATAATGGTTCTTTCTGCTCACAGTCATTTGAGCTTCTGTTCTCCAGCCTCTGCTTCCACTTTCTTGCCTGTGGAGTATGTGACAAAGCCCTGAGCTGCAACCCACTGCACAAAATAAACTTCCAAGATGGTTAGGACACACCTAAATGCTCCTGAAAATCTGGCTTCAATCTATATCCACCGTGCTGGCCACAGAGTATGTAGTTCACTATCATTCTCTCTGGGAAATGCCACAGGCTGGATCAAGGTCACCTCATCTTCAGGGCAACTGGCTTTCTCACATCCTCTCCTGGGGGTGACTGCCTTGACTGCCCTTGAGTCTGCAGGAGGATCTGCAAAGAGTGCTGACCCAGGCTACATCCTCACTCATGGGGCAAAGCTGGCAGCAGGGAGGAGATCAGACAGTGGTAATGGGAAGGCATCAGCTACTCAAGTCCAATATGGGGGATCAGGTGTCTCACGGACAAGGGGCCAAGGGCTGGGCAGCTGGCCCTGACACAGTCTGGACAAACAGAACAGCCCAAGGATCTGAAGCCAGATAGTCAGGAAAAGATGAGGGGAAGCCCCAGAATTCAGGGCTGGAGCTTCAGACATAGTAGAGGTTGCAATGAATGGATAAATAAATGAACAAAGAAACTTCTACAGGGCTCTGTGTCCAGGGTCTTGCCTTCCCCAGCCTGTCTACTCACCTCCTACCTGACTCTGCACCTGTCTGTGGAAGGCTGAGAAAACCTTCCTGCCCTTTCCTGGGTTACAACACTCCCAAGATCTTCCAGCTTCCCCTGGGTCCTGGGGTTTAGGACTTTGTTGAGGCCCTCTTGATTGTAGATGCTTTGGAAAGCTAAACAAGAACCCAGACTCACTCCTGCATTGTAGAGGACACAGTGTCCCAGTCCTGGACTTGGCCTTAGGTGTTCCCCGGGTCAGGAAAAGGGAAGAGACTCAAGTTTGCTGCCCTTGGGACTTAGAGGGACAGAAAGGTGCTCTGACCTGAAATGGTTTCATCACTCAGAGTACCTCCCCTGCCCGAAAACTAGCTGCTCACTTTTAGAGGGCTTGTCCTCTCCCTGTTCTGCAGGGAGTACAAAGACAGACTGGGTAAAGAGCCCCACTGAGACCTGAGTGGGATACAGGAGTCAGAAAATAAGAGATTTCCATTCATTCTCTCAAACACGCCCCTTCCCTGCCCTCTCAGACAAAGGCACACACCCAAAGCCCCAGCTGTCACCCAGAGCTGCAAAACGCAGGCACCTGTCACCTTTGGGCGCCCCAAATTTTCTCTTTTCTGGGGGGGGGTCACTTAAGAACTTAGCTTGGCCTTTGGGAGAGGATATCTACATCTCTTTATTCTTCAAAGAACCTAAGGTCTAGCGCTCCAGGTTCGCTATAGATTCTCCACCCTCTTCCCCTTCTCCAGGGCATCGCAACTACTCTCTCCCAGGGTCCGAAGCTGTGCCCAAATCTCAGGGTTGGGGTGGAAGGTGGGGGAAGGGAGAGGAGGAGGGGGCGGCTCCTCCAAGCGAGACACAAAGAGACGTCCTTCAGCTTCGGCTCCATGGCGACGCTGAGGAGGGGGAGCGCGCACTCCGGACTTCCTTCTCCACCTGCGGGACTCTGGGGACCTCGGTGCCCCTCACCTGCCGCCCCTCACCTGGGTTCCACTTACCTGGGCTGGGGCCGCGGGGACGCCGCGGCAGGGGGCCTGGGCGCCGTGTCGATCTTCGTCTGCCCGGCCCGAGAGGGGCTCAGGGCACCACCACCACCATGAGCCGGGACGCTGAAGGCGTCGCAAGGGGCTTGGTCGCCCGGGTCCCGAGGCTTTGGGATGCCCGCGGCTTCTCGTTAGCAAGAGGATCTCGCTGTCCTAGGTTTGGGGTCCCTGTGTGCCGGAGCAGCGAGGAGGGGGCTAGCGCCCCAAAGCTGGGTCTCTCTGTGTCTTGAGGTGTGCGGTTGTAGCAAGCAGATCTTGGGGGGCCTGGGTTGGATCGGTCGCTGCGTCCCGGCAGCCGCGTGCGAGAATGGAGGTCACCGCTCAGCCGCTGGGGGGTTCGGGCGCCGCCGCTGCGAGCAGCCCGACCCTAGCGGGCTCCTGCCCCGGCCTGGCGCGGGCTGAGGCTGCGGCTCCGGCTTCGGCTCCCGCTCCGCCCGGCGCTTGGGCTCCAGCGCCGGCGCCCGCCCGGGCTGCGCTCCATCGCGGCCTCGCGGCTCCGCCTCCCGCCGGCGCGTACCTGCCCGCCCGCCGCTCCGCCCTCCGCCTGGCGCGCCGCCGCACGCGCCTTTGTCCGCCGCGCCGGGTGCGCGCCCCGCGCACGCGCACTCCCGCCGCGCCCACCCACCGGGCGCCGCGGGCCTGGACCTACCCCCGCCGCGGGAGTCGCGCGACGCCCCGCCCGCTTTCCGGCCACGCCGGGTCCTAACGCCCCCCCTTGTTTGGCACAAGCTTCTTTTCTAGGTCAGAGCCCAGGAGGGGACCAGAACGAGGTTAGCGAGGGCTCGGGGGAGACACAGAGGGTCACCTGGTCCAGCTGCTTTGGTCCCTGAGGGGCCAGACTGTCCCAGACTATTCCAGCCTGTGCTTGTGGGGCGGAGCCTGGTTCTGTTTCAAAGAAGAAAAATAAATCCGAGCCCTCCTATTCAGAATGCACTCACTCATTCAACTACCGGCCCATCTGTTCATCCGCCTGTCTACCCATTCATCCTTTCACCTATCCATCCGATTTCCTTGGAACCTCAGAAAACTACCAGGCTATTCAGAGACCTGGGGTCTGCGTGTATGGTTCAGGCAGGTGTAGGAAGGCGGTGAGGGTTTAAGGAATAGCTGGGATGAAAGGTGTATAAGCAGAACGGAAGAAGGGGGGTTCCTGGCTGAAGCAGGAGTTTTCCAAAGCCACCCGGGTGTGAAGAGCTTTGTTCATTAACCGGAAATTGTAGTCTGGATGCAGGTGGGGCAAACGAGCAGAGATGGCGACAAAGTGGGAACAACGAATGCATCCTTCCGGAGGCCCAATCTCCCATACCTCCCTGTAGCATATTATTTTACTCATGGAAAAAGCCCCCAACGCACCCAAAATCTCTCCTCCTTTTAATCTCTGATCAGATTGTTTTCTCAAATCAGCATCCTCTCCCAACAACTCTGGCTGCTTGTAAAACTTTTAGAGCCGGGTATTGCAAACTCAGGTAACCTTAGGTGTAGCTGGTAAGATGGCTTATTAAGTAAAGTACTTGCCAGGCAAGCATGAGGACTTGAGTTCCACCAGTGCCATGACACCTGTCGTGTCAGTACTGGGAAGGCAGAAACAGGTGGATCCTAGGAGCCAGCCTAATCTGATCTGTGAGTTCCAGTGAAAGACCCAGCCTATCTATACATACATACATCATGCATACATGCATACACACATACACACATGAATGCATGCATGCATACATACATACATGAGGAGAGATGGGAAAATGTGTGAAAGGCTGCTGAAGACCAGGGTTCAGATCCTCAGGACTCAGCTGTAGCTGGACAGGTGTATCAGCCTGTAATCCCACCATTTAGGAGGCAGACAGGATCCCCAGAGCAAGCTGGCTAGAAAGACTAGCCGAATGAGTAAGCTCTGGGTTCAAGTGAGAAACCATGCCTCAATATATAAAGTAGAGAACAAGTAAGAGAAATACTGCACATGCAACACACATAAACAGCACATGCTCCGCACACCAAGTAGGCGACTACGACACAGTCAACCGGCACACGCCACACATGCACACGCACACGCCACACACTAAGTTACATAAACTACAGACAGGACCTGGAGATGTGGCTCAGTCCTGGAATACGGAAGGCCCTGGACTCAGTCCTGCAGAACTGGACTAAGAAACAAACAAACACACACACGAACACCGAAAGCTGATACACAGACTTCTGCTTGGCAACCTGTACTACTGATACTACTGCTTTTAATTCCTAGCCCATCTTCCTCCCACCTTTAACTAAATTTATTTCTGGAAACCAAGTCCTTTGTGGCCACCAGCTCTGTTGAAAGCAATTTTGCCTAGGTTGTATTCCTAATGAACTTACCAAGCCTTTCTTGTGCCCTCTAGAGTAAAGCCTACCCTTCTTACCCTTACTGTGGTTTGAAGGAAAATGGCCTCCATGGGTTCTTAGTGACACTATTAGAAGGTGTGGCTTTATTGGAGGAAAGTATGTCACTGGGGTAGTGTTGGTATCACCGAACCCAGTGATGTCACATCTAGGTGACCCCCACATCGTTGCCAAGCAATTGCCATACACTCCCAGAATCCACTTGGCTATCTCACCTTTACCTGGGAAAAGGCTCAGCACCACCCATATAAATAGGCAGAACTCCCTGACCTTGTTCTCTTTCTCTGCCATCTTCTCCCGTTTCTCTCCTCATCTTTGCCCTCTACCCTGAATAACGCACCCCCCCCCTGGAACTGTTTGGTCTAGTGTTGTCTGTTCTAAGCTGCCCACTGAAGTCTAACAGGTAGGCTTTGAGGTTTTAAATGCTCAAGCTAACCCCAGGGTCATTCTCTCTTCTTGCTGTCTGTGGAAATGGGTGTAGAACTCTCAGCTACCTCTTCAACACCATGTCTGCTTGCATGCTGCCATGCTTCCCACTATGATGATATTGGACTATAAACCTCTGAACTGTAAGGCAGCCCCAGTTAAATGTTTTCTTATAAGAGTTTCTGTGGTCATGGTGTCTCTTCGCAGCAATAGAAATCCAAAGATGCCCTGTGTTGCAGGCTGTCGGCATGCCCACTTGCCACACCAGTCCAGGGGACCTCTCTTCTCCACTCAGCCTTGGCATCAGCAAGTTCTTCTGGAACGTCAGTTTCTAGCTTTTCCACATCTTTGCACATTTGGTTCCTTCCATCCACAACACCAACCTTGTCTGCTGATTTCCACACAAGTTATCCTCTAAAACAATTGTGTGACTGCCAGCTCTCTTCCACTTCATCCCACCCCTGTCGAGGCTTTCAAGTTGACCCTTTTTTGTCTAATACTTGCCAAATGAGGTATTAGTGCTTCAAACAAGCAAACTGAAGGTCTCTGTGTGAGCGACTGGGTGTAAGAGCAGGAGACTGGAAGAGAAAGGGTGTCTTCTTTGTCTTATAACTGAGTCCCCAGACACTCGAGCTTAGAGATACTTCCTCATTCAAGGAAACAGGTCTTGACATGTTCTTGGCCATGGTTATTGCTGTAGCTGGCTCTTAAATGGCTCCCAAAGGCTTATATGAAGAGCTTGGCCCTTGCACTGGAGAGATGGCTCAGTGGTTAAGAGAATTGGCTGCTCTTCCAGAGGATGCAGTTCACAACTATCTATAACTTCAGTTCCAAGAGATCTGGTGCCCTCCTTTGACCTTCTAGAGCACTGTGCATGCATGAAGTAGTGCACAGATATACACCAGGCAACACACTCATAAAGGAAGATAAAATAATTAAAAATACCTTTTAAAACAGAAAGAAAAGCTTGGTCCTAAAGCTTCGTGCTATTGAATGGTGATGGGAACCTTTAAAAGGTGGGCCTAGTGGGAAGTTTCAGGTAATTTGAGGCCACACTCAAAAAGATTGTGGGACCTATGCCACTTGTTCGGCCATGTTGTAACAGGCGGTTTCCTGCCAGTCGAGGTCTCATCAAGGTTACACTGCCTTGCCCTGCCCCACTTCAACAGGCGTCAAACAAATGGTTAAGTCTAAAACTGGCCAACACCAGCTTCTTCTCTATAATTCTATTGTCACAGGTGTTTTGTTCCAGTGACAGACCTCTGACTAACAGTTGTCAACAGTTACCCAGTTCAAGGCTTCTTCCTGCAAAAACTTCCTTGATTCCTCAATTGGGGCTTTGATTATCCACAAAAGAATTACAGAATTGCTAAGACAAATTGTGGGAAATCCCTTCCCAGTTGCCCTCTCAGCAACAGATCCCATAGGCCAAGTACTCTTCCAGGAAACACATACTCTCCTTAAACACAAGCTAGGAAACTGGGCTCCATCTGTCTTGGGGCCAGCAAGGAAGATGCAAAACCCTGGTAGAATAGGGCAGGACTGACCTCACAAAGCAGAAGCAAGAAAAGATAATTCAGAATCTGGATATCTGTTGATTATGAAAGCCAAGCAGCTGGACTATGGTGGCATATGCTTTTAATTTTAGCATTCAGGACGCAGAGACAGGTAGATCTCTGAGTTTGAGGTAAACTTGGTTTACAGAGCTAGTTCCAGGACAGCCAAGGCCACACAGAGAAACTCTGTCTTCAAAAACAACTATCTCAAAAAACAAGAAAAAGAGAAAGCCAAGCACTTGGACTGGTAAGGACTGGAGGTTAGGTCACGCCACTGGGTGACACCACCAGCCCACACCTTGGTGAAGTCAGTAGTTAATTCAGACTGCCTGTTGGGAGAGGAGATAATGAGAGCATGCTATGGCTCCCAGCGGCCTGCAGCAAGGTGCAAAGAGCACAGCTTGTTTCTCCCACCTTCCTCTTCAAAGATTTCACATAGGAGGAGGCTCACGGGATCCATGGAACTGTGCAGGTTAAGTGGTGGGAGGTGATGGTCTGAACTTCTGCCACTGAGACCTGCCCTGTTTGGGACTGGAATCACCCACCACCAATAGCAGCCACTGTGAACCAGCCTACGGTTCACAAAGAAGTCTTCCATTTGCTTCCTGTGGCTGATCGTTGCTAGTTGGGAACTAGTATTGAGCCGTTGCTTGGGCACAGAACCCTCCTTTAATGGCAGCTTTGAGTTCAGGCTTCCCACTGGCTTTGTGGAAGCATTCTAGGCTCACGATGTCCAGCGTTGCCCTCCCCACTGTTCTCCTCAATTGCTAGGTCTCTTGCAATCTGACACTCCTCCGAGTCTCTAGTCCCCCGCCACCAAGCATTTCTGCAGTAAATTGCTTGTGCATCTGACCCTACCTCGGTCTGTGTCTCAGAGGACAGAACCTGCTCAGTCTATCTGACCAGAGGAGCAAGGCAGCTGACTAAAATGCTACAGTCCTCTGTCCTCGACACCTAGAAGTGTGCCCATCAAAGCTGCAATTTGAAGAGTAAAACATGGAGCTAAAACTTGGCCATGTTTCCACAGCCTCACAGAATATTGGAAACAGAGATCTCCGCACATATTTGTTCTGTTTTGTTTTTTGTTTTGTTTGAAACATTGCCTTACCATGTAGCTCAGGCTGGCCTTAAACCCAAGGTCTTCCTGCTTCTACTCCCCCCCCCAAGGGCTGGAATTTTAGGGGTACAGCACCACACCAGCAACAATGGCATGCTCCCTGGCAGCTAGGGACTGCTTCCCACACAAGGAAACCCAGGGCCTTCCGAATACTAAGCACTCTCCCCATGGTTGAGTCAAGTTTCTACTTCCTGGGTGTCGGGAGGGGAGATGTGGGAAGGAATCATAAAAGTCTATGCTCTAGAACCTGTAAATCACAGCATTCAAACTACTAGAGTCTGGGTAACGTTACTAGCTAAAGAAAGTGACCTTGGAAGAGCTTAGATTAGGTATGTTGGTCATCTCCATGCTAGGGAGGATATTGGAGCATCTTGGACTACAGCTTTTGATCCTGTCCTGACCATTACACAGAGGCAATCCTGAGTCACTGGCCTGTGTGCCCCTGCTATGTACAGGAAGAACTCCCTCCCCTGAATGGCTACCCTATGCCTACAGCACTGATGCTGGTGACCAGCTCATATAGCTAGTGATACTGGTGACTGGGTAATTCAGGAAGCAAGTTAGGATCAAGATGACAGATATGATGTCATTTGGGTGCGCAGATATGGAAAGCACAGGCAACTGGAGCAGAAAGTTCCAGGGCCCCGGAGGACAGAGCTGATCAGCTCTAGCTAGGGTTCCACCAGAACTCAGGCTGGCTCAGAGAGAATGGGGCATCCCGGGTTCCGTAGCTGGGGGCAGCAGGTCTCTGAAATCTCTGTTTGGAATTCATCCCATGGAAGCATCAGAGTGTTCCAGCAGTGTTCTTGTGCTCTCTGCCCCACGTGGAAATACAACTGTTATTGTGGGTGGCCAGCAGGAAGCCACTGATGCTGACAAGTGCCGTCTGATGCAGTTGGAGCAAAAGACCTGCTTCTCTGTGGTTCGGCAGGCCTGCTGTGCTTTGAGGCAGAAACTCTGCTCCTTGCTGGTGAGCCAGCCAAAAGCAGTAACATAATGTCTGTAATATAAAGGCAATGTCTGTAATGTCAGGGGAGCGGCTGCTCCTGGAATAAATTCAGGGTCTGGGATTGGAAGGGAGGGGTCTGATGGGATCCATGTCTGTTATGGGTCATTTCTTAGTAAAATTATGGGATGCAGAGACGATAAACTGTTAGCATTGACCCCAGCAGTAATCTCCACTCACTACACATTTTCTAAAACAATTGAAAACTCTTTTGTGAAGGTTTTGATAAATGTGATTATTTTCCCCCCTTAAGACAGAATCTCACTGTATATACGAGGCTAAACCAAAATTCACCATCTGTCCACCTCTTATCTCAACCTCCCAACTGCTGACGTCACAGGTTCATCTGCCTCCTTCCCTTCCCCCACCCTGCCCCTTCCTGTCTTTCCTTCTTTGGGACTGATTCTCAAGCAGCCCACACTGGTCTTGAACTTGCTGTACACTGAGCATGACCTTGAGCTTCTCCTAATGCTCCTGTCTCCACTTCTCAACTGCTAGGACCACAGGTGTACATCACCAGGTAAAACTTTGAACTTTTCCACTCTGTGAGTCAATGCTTCCTAAAGCCAGGTCCTAGGACTACCCAGGATAAACCCCAGTAAGGAGCTCCCAGAGGCAGAGGCAGGAGAACTGTGGGTAGTTCAAGGCAAGTCTTGACTTATGGATGAAGACTCTGCCTCAAAATTAAAATAATAAAATAAGACACAAAACAAACATATAAAGAAAAACATTTACTCAGGATGCCTACTTCATTGGTCATGCTTAGAGAAGCAATAGGAATGGGGAGACCTTGGCACTGCTGGCCCTTACCATCTTGTCATCTGGTTACCATAGTGATAGATGCTGTACCCTTAAGGCTGAGATGCAGTTGTTGCTTGGAAGTGAGGACCAGATGGAGCCTGACCCCAGCCACATTTACTGCATCTCTGTAGTCCTCCAACTAAGGCATAGACTACTCAGTTCCTGCTCTTGAAGAAGTGACCCCTGGGAACACAGGGTCAAGTGTGTCTAGCACACATCCCGGGAGGCCTGGAGGTGGGGGTGGCTTCAATGGTGTCCTAGTTTGATTTCTCTGAGACTGAGAGTTGAGTAAGTCCCTTATCTGGTAGGGAACCTCGGGGAGGGGAGTGGAAAGCGGAAACATAGGCAAGGTGTGTATTGCGGAGCCCGCCACCACTGCAGAACCCACACAGCCACATCCACTGAGGAACTCCGAGACAGGGTAGGACATGCTGGCTGCATCCCGGAGGCAGAGCTGCTGGGGTGGGAGTAGAGATGGGGGTGGAACCAGGAAGCCTTCAGGAAAGGAGATGAAGATGCAGAAAGCTGGGAATGAGGCCAAGGACATCTGGGTGGGGCCTGGCAGGGACTGCCTCACATGCCTGCATTTGGAACTTTCCTGAGCTTGGCACGATGCCCACGCAGTCCAAGCAGCACAGACTCCGTTACCTAGCATCTGTTTACACAGTCTGCTCCCAGAGCCCCTGTAAGGGAACCTACATTCCCTTACTCAGGGTATCTGATAATGATGGTGTCTGACTCCTGGCCTGGTCTTGTGATTCAGGCCCACCAGTCAGTGTATAACACCTTTTCCTGTCTACAGGGTCCTTTCTGAGACCACGATGAAAGGCCTGAGTTGTCCCACCAGGGACAGCCCTCCAGAGGAGGACACCACGAGGACACCAGCACAGCAGAGACAATCTGATCATTATCTGAACCACTTGCCATCCCTGTGTGCCTGAAGACTTGGACCTTTTAGTTCTGTGACCCAGAAAAGTCCCTTTTGAGTTTATTCTTTTATTATTATTTTATTTACATTGGTGTTCTGCCTCCATGTATGTCTGTGTGAGGGTGTCAGATCACCTGGAACTAGAATTAAAGACAACTGTGAACTGCCCTGTAGGTGCTAGGATTTGAACCTGGGTCCTTTGGAAGAGCAGCCAGTGTTCTTAACCATCGAGCCATATCTCCAGGCACCTCACCTTTGAGTTTAAATCAGAAAGTCTTGGATCTCTGTTTCTTACAAACCCAAGCTCTTCCTGTACTGCTGTGGGTTTCTTTCTTTTCTTTCTTTCCTCCTCCTCCTCCTCCTCCTCCTCCTCCTCCTCCTCCTCCTCCTCCTTCTTCTTTTTTTTTTCGGTTTTTCGAGACAGGGTTTCTCTGTGTAGTCCTGGCTGTCCTGGAACTCACTCTGTAGACCAGCCTGGCCTCGAACTCAGAAATCCACTTGCCTCTGCCTCCCAAGTGCTGGGGGATTAAAGGTGGGTGCCACCACTGCCCAGCTTCTTTCTTCCTTTCTTGTTTACTTGCTTTCTTGTTTCCTCCTCCTCCTCCTCTCTTCCTCCTCCTCCTTCTTCTCTGTCTTCTGAAACAAGGTTTTTCTGTATAGCCCCAAGTGTCCTGGAATTCACTCTGCAGACCAGGCTGGCCTTGAGCTCAGAAATCCCCTGCCTCTGCCTCCCAAGTGCTGGGAGTAAAAGTGTTCATGGCCATTACCCGGATGAATGCGGGTTTTCTAAAATGCTTAAGATTCTGGGAATGAATTGAACAGTTGCTCATCTGACCCAGGTGAACACCACTTCTCCATTCTCTATCCTTGCCTTTGAGCAGAGCCTCACAATGTAGTCCAGGCTAGCTCAAATTTGATCTCCCTGCCTCAGCTGCCATAGTGTTGGGGTCACGGGTATGTGCCACCATCCCCAGCTCTGCATACCCTTTCCTCTCTCCCAGGCCCAACATGTTCCTGGCATACTCCAGACCATAAGAGCCTGACATGGTACTCTCCCTGGCTATCTCTATCCTTTCTTCAATTTCTCAAATTTCCATCCCTAGTCTCTTTACAAGGCCACCTTCGTATTTAACAAACTCAGATTTGGAGAAGGGCATGTTGTATGTGTACTAGCACCTTTCTACCCAGCCAGCCCTCCTAGGAGCTGTCCCTCTATATCAGGGCACAGAGAGAGGAGAGGCTGGATGGAGCTTTTGTACAGCCTGGGATGCAAACCCATATTGCCTCTATGGTCTAGACTCTGGCATCTTCTGTTCTGCAGCCCAGCTACCCCCAGTCTTCCTTGACCCTGGCTCAGGCTCGTCTCTTCCCATTTTCCTCTCATTCCATCCATTGCCCCAACATGTTTTCATATCTGCCTTGTGCTGCTGCTACAAAAAGCAGAGTCCTGGTGTCCTATGGACACTATGAAGGGAGGGCCTGTGTGCTGAAGGCATTCAGGCAACACCTGCAGCAGTCCGAGCCTGTTGGGGGCTTGGCTGAGCCAGGGCCTGGAAGAGAGACAGGCAGGGGTGGCAGCTGGAGGGGGCTGGGTGGAGCTGGGCCTGCAAGCCCTAATTAAGCGAGTTAATTAGGAGGGGAGGAGAAGTCTTGTGGGAGTTAATAAGCTCTGCTAATTAAGTGGATCCTAGAGAATGGCTTGGATTCTAGTGGCTGGGGAGATATGAGGGGTTAGCCAGAATGGAGGATGGGGAATGAGACACAGGCCCCTCTCAAGTGTCACCAGGCTGTTCTCAAGGTCTATAGCTACCAGGTCTTAGCTACGCTAAGGACACGACCACACCTGCAACTTCCCGAAGTATGGTCTGAAGCTACGGGCAGTGTCTGCAGCCCTCAATGCAGCCATCACTATTTTAGTCACTAATGTCCTAAGGTCACTACTGAACTCTATTGGGTCCCTTGTCACCCATCCTTTGGAAGTAAGAAGTAGACCCCCTTATTTGAACATTTCAACGAATAAGAATATAAATAGAGCCTAGATATCTGGACTTTTCAGAATAACCACAAACACTATCCATCATGGGCCAGGGCCACACTCCCTGTGATGGTCAAGGACCCTGGCTGCCAACCACTGAATGCCCCCCACACTCCTGTGGGTCCGTGTGCAACAGGTTCTTGCCTAGTTCATAGATGTCACAACAGAGGCCCAGAGAGGAATCCAGTGGCCTGCTCCAGCCAGTTCTCAGCCTGCTGCTTAAGCTACCAGGGACAAAGCCAGATGTGAGTCACCTCAAGACTCTTGTCTCAGGAACCTGGGGCCTTTCTCTTGCTTGGCCTGGTTCTCTCTAATATGGGGCCCAAAACTACCCCAGTACTGACAGCTCCAGTGGACAAAAAGTCTAATCCCCACAATGCACCTGTTCTTGCTAGTTACAGACCCTGGGGCCTGAGGCCTGACCTGTGCTGCCGTGCTCAGAAGGCATGGCACACGGCTCTTTCTCCTAGGATCTTTCCCCTGTGGGTTTCACTTCTGTTTAATCCCATACTCCCCTGGGCATGACAGTTGCCTAGGGCCATCCTGACAGTGATCCATCCAAATCCAGTCCCCAGTAGAAGGGTCTATCAACCTTCAGTCACAGAGTCAAGGACAAACAGATGGAAAGTTCAAGACACCAACCCCAGGGTGCTCGGCCCCAAAGGCAGGCTCTGTGCTTCTGTGTTGACAGAGCCAGCAGCATCCCACACCAGCCCACTCAGGCCTGGCTATACCACTTGGTACAAACAATGCCTTCACTGCACACATTCATCCACCCACGCAACAGGCAAAGAATTCCTTTGTTTGTTTGGTTGTTGTCGTTGTCGTTGTTGACATAGGGTCTCACTGGCCTAGAACTCACCCTGTAGACCAGGCTAGCCTTGAACTCACACAGTCCTGCCTGCCTCTGCCTCCCAAGTGCTGGGATTAAAGACCTGCACCACCACGTGCAGCCAGGCAAATACCTTTATCTTTTGTTTTTTTTGCAGTTCTTGGAATCAAATTCAGGGTCCCTGACCTGCCAGGCAAACTCTCTACGCCTGAGCTACAGTGTACCCCCCAAATATTTATTAAGTCCTCCCACTTGGAGCTAAGCACTGTTTGCAGCTAACAACACAGAAAAGTCCCTGCCTTTGCACAGCTTCTGCTTTGGTACAGAGAGACAGTGACAAATAGGACACAGGAGTAAATGATACAGGTCAAGGCATTAAAGTGGAAAAAAGAGATAAGAGGTGCAGGAAAAGGGCACACAGCATGCTGGGAAGTCCTCGCAGAAATGGTGGTCTATGAGCAGAGACTTGGGTGAGGGAGTGAGGGAGGGGAATGCAGATAGGGGAGCCGGACCAAGGAAACAGCTACTGTGAAGGCCCTGCTATCAGTGTGGCTGGGGCACTCCGGTGATTTTAGTGCTGGGACTGGGGCAGCAGGGACAGTAAGAGGTGTCAGAGCCACTGGAAGCCTTTGGCTTTAACTCTGCCGGAGGGGGAACTGCTGAAGGATTTGGGGTATATAGGGAGAAAGTTGGAGTATGTAGGGAGAACAGACTATGGGGGAAGAGAACTCAGAAGCACCAGCCAGAAAGCTGCCTGCCTCAGACGAGAGGGGCGGCATTGGCCTGAGGCAGGCATGTGGGAGTGGAGTGGCCAAGAAGTCATGCATCCTACCTCTGTGTGAATGGGAAGCCTGGGTGTGGGAAGTACAGAGGCCTTTGTGCTCACAGAGAAGCATAGGGACCCCAGGGAGGTTAAACACACAGGGTTGTCTCTTCAAAGGGGAGGGGTGTCAAATCTGTTTTCCACCCAGAAGGCTGGGAGAGGGCGTGGTTAATAGCCTGGTGACTTTTGAGATGTCTGTGTGGCTGAGACCACACCAGGTCCTCCTCCCCTAGGTCCTTATCAGGAACTTGCCAACGTGTAGAACCTATCTTTATGGGAGGTGTCACACGGAATCCATCTATAGAACCCGTCTTTATGAAAGACGCCACAGTACTTTACAGAGGATTCAACATAGCCATGTCTTAAGCCTTATGGTGTGTACAGGACTGAGTTATCACCGGGAAATTTTCACTAAATTGTGCCTATGTTTAAATGTTTCAACCAACACTGGCTACTTAGTTCTACTGAACCACAGCCACGTTCTGACCTCTGGTGGATCGTTCATTACACGGCTGGCTGTGGTGCTGACGGAGACCTGAAGGCAGGATCTGTCAAAAGCCCCGACCCATGCTTGAGGCTCACCTCCACTGGCTGTGCCTGGTGAGCCATGTGGGAGTGTAGACTCAGGTTCCCAGTACTTCCAGCTTTCCAAAGACATTGGAAATTTTGATCTAAGGACAGAATGTCCTGGGTTTTAAGTGTTGGCTCATTTATTTATTTATCTACTTATTTTTATATTTTTCTCCTTTGAGTCAGGGTGTGTCTGTATAAACCAGGCTGCCCTTGGACTCAGTGTAGTCCTAGAGTAACTCAGGCTGGCCTCAAACTCACTATTCTAATGTAGCCCCCAGAGCTGAGATAATAGGCATGCATCACTACAAACGCCTTTCTATGTCCATTTTATGGCAGTTGAAACCACAACACAGAACGTTTAGGTTACTTTGGCAAGGCCACATAACCCAGACATATGGACCTAGGGTATGCGGTTTCAAACTCTGAACCTGTCCAGTTATTAGGAAAAGAGCAGGACAATCCCTGGAAATATGAGCACAGAGCTCCCTCTAGTGGCCAAAATTCTACAGTGCAGGACAGGCCAAAGGACCGCCGAAGCAGCCCCACCCCCGACCCCAATGCATTATTCCTTTCTGGAAGAGAAGAGCACGTTTCCATCATTTGCTCCCCATCGTCCAGGACATTTAAGTCCGGACCCACTGGTCCCTCTGGTCCTCTCAAAGCCTCCTTCCTGGATATAACTAAGCAGTGGCAGTCCCAGCACATCTCGTTCCCCGTTGTGTCTTTTCCCACCTCTGTCAGGAACTTTGTCTCTGTCCACGCTGTGGTCCTGAAGCTCTGCTGCATATTGTGACATACTAGGAGGCTTCAGATGTCCCAGGTCAGGCCATGCCCCAGAACAAAAGACTTGTGAGGGACCGAGGTTAGAGAACAGATAACAGAGTGTTGTCCTCTCGTTGTCTGAATGTCCTAATGTCACCTTCAACCCACTCTGCCCCTCTGGACCATGTCCCCAGGTACAAACCCCAGACCTCATGAGAACTCGCCCATCAATTATCTTACTCTAATCTCTAAGTCAGTTTCTCCCTCATGTTTCTGCCCTCTAGCTACCTCATTGTTTGTCCAGTTCCTGTGTGTGACAGCCCTTTGACCTCATGGGTGACAGCCACCCAGTACCATTTCACAGTCTCACTGCCTGGTGCCTGGCAGCCACCACTGTCCACCTCGTCCTGCCTGGGCTCTACTCTCCATCACTACACTGATTCCTGGAATGTGCCCACTCGCTCACCCACCTCTTGCACCGGGCATGTTACAACCACCCACCCTCTTATTGTATCAAGCAAGTGGCTCCACCAGGGACAGCCACATCCCAAGCAGTCATGTCCCTTAACCTCCAGAAGCATGGCTAGAATGAGAAACTCACTGTTGCTCCACGGGTCCCCCTCTTTCCTGCTCCCTCTGAGCATTGCTACCCAGGATTCCCTCTGCTATGCCTGAGTCTTTGAAGGATCTCAGTGAGGCCAGACACGCTGCACTTCAAGCTAGCTCCAGGTGATGGCCATGTGGCTCCCATAGACCCAAGACTACACGGTAAGGTATGGAAGACTCTTGCCAACTTCTCTTCTCTCCTCAAGGCATGATCCACAGGGATCTGAGTCACCACACTGACTCCTCCTACCAAGCCATGAACCCAGCAGCCACCCTGAAAATCAGTATGGAGGTCCATCAAAACCTGGAAACAGAGTTATGACATGAAACAGCAAAGGAACCTAAGTCATCACAACACAGAGACACCTGCATACCCTTGTGTATCACTGCATTACACACAACAGTCAAGACAGGGACCAGTCAACAGAGTGACAGACAGAAAGGTAAATTTTATTTATATTATATAATATATATTAATATATATGTAATTTATATATATTACAGTGTAGCATATATACGTAATATATATTACGAAGGTAAAATTTATATATGTGAAGATGTTACAATGAAATCCATTACTCTGCATACTAACTAAGCAACAACAATAGCAATAAACTAGGAGAAGGAAATATGGAAAGCCAGGGAGATGACTTGGTGGGTGAAGTGCTCACTGTGTAAGCCTGGGGGCCTGAGTTTAGATCCCGGTGCTCATGTGGTAATGTGGCAGCCCATGCCTGTAACTCCAGATCTCAGGACAGAGGAAAAGGAGACAGATTGTGGCAGGGTAGGGGTGCTTCCTGGCAAGCCCGTCTACCAGAAATGGTCAGCTGTAAGTTCAGCAAGAGACTCTGTCTCAATAAATAAAATGAAGGCTGAGAGAGGAAGACACCCAGTGTTAGCCCCTAGCCTCCACACACACACTCACAGATGAGCATATCTACACATTAGATGAGCCACTAATGCAGAGAGACAGGAGAGAGAGAGAGAGAGAGAGAGAGAGAGAGAGAGAGAGAGAGAGAGAGAGAGAGAGAGAGAGAAGAGAAAGGAGAGAAGAAAATAAAACTCTGTGGTGGTTTGAATAGGTATGGCCCCCATAGATTTCATATGTTGAATGCTTGGCCATAGGGAGTGGCACTATTAGGAGGTGTGGCCCTGTTGGAGGAAGTATGTCACTGTGGAGGCGGGCTTTAAAGTCTTATATATATGCACAAGCTCCACCCAGTGTGGAATCACACTTAGTCTCCTCCTGGCTGCCTTTGGATCAAGATGTAGAACCCGGCACCTTGTCTGCTTTCGGGCTGCCATGCTTCCCACCATATGATAAGGGACTAAACCTCTGAAACTGTAAGGCAGCCCCAGTTAAATGTTGGCCTTTATAAGAGTTACCACAGTCATGGTGTCTCTTTACAGCAATGGAAACCCTAACTAAGACAGATCCTGCACACAATGGAGTATTATTAAGCCATAAAGAATGAAATGCTGTCATTTCCAGAAAAATGGATGGAGCTAGAGATAATTATGCTAAGAGAAATTAGCCAGGCTCAGGAGGCAAATGTCACCTGCCCTCTTGCATATATTGAATCTATACTTTTTAAAGGACATGAAAGAAGGGAGTCTATTTAGGAAAAAGAAGGGGACAGTAGGAAGGCGAGAGAGGGTTGTAGAACATGTGAATATAATCAAAGTACATGATACACATGTATGAAGATATCATAATGGAACCATTATTTTGTATAAGTAATATATGCAATAAAATCTCTCTCTCTCTCTCTCTCTCTCTCTCTCTCTCTCTCTCTCTCCTCTCTCTCTCTCTCTTTAAAGCTGAGGCTAAGGATATGACTCAGAAGTACAGAGCATGTCCTGCTATTGCAGAGGGCCTGAGTTTGTGTCCTAGCACTCACATGGAATGCATCTCCAGTCCCAGGGGGCTCTGGCACCTCTGACCCTCCTTGAACACTGTATTCATACGCACATCATACGCACGCACACACTCGAGCATGCACACACGAACACTTTGAAATAAAATAATTTTTTTTTTTTTAAATCCAGGGCTAGAGAGATGGCACAGTGGTTAAGAGCACTAGAATTCAGATACCAGCGCCTACATCAGGCAGCCCACAGATGCCTACAACTCAAGCTCCCAGGGCTCAAACTCCCTTCCGACCTCCATGGGTTACACGCGCACACACACATGCACACGCACACACACATACACACACACACACAAATAAGTAAAAGTAAGAAATAACTCAGCTAGCTCTCCCCAGGGATTTAGCCTTCTCCCAATCACTGTGCACAGAAGCGCGTCCTTCCCTTGAGCAACGCCTGGTGAGAATGGAGGGATCTGGTTTTAACTCTCCCTTCTGCCGAGCCACTACCTCTCTTCCAGGTCTGTCCTCCTAGGCTCTGGAGCGTCCATGATCTCAGCACTGGTGTCCCTTCTCCATGCTGTCCCGGCAGCCCTTGATTTGCCAGAGCAGTCCCAGGGATCTTTTAAAATGTCAACCGGATTTTCACCGTTTTTCCACTTAAAAGCTTCCAAAAGCTTCCCTATTCCACCTAGTGTAAAATCCATTCTCAGCAGGGCTATCAAGCTCTAATTGATCTGGCCTATCCCAATTTCACCTTGTCGTTGCCCCACAATTCTCCTGCTTGTCCACACTGGCCTACCAGAGTGAGCACTCACTGCTACCGGTGTGTCCTCTGGCCTTTGCAGCTCTGTTGTGTCTGATGGATGGCCAGTCCCCTTCCTCTTCCTGGTCTAGGATGCCAGCTTCTCAGTTACACAAAGTGTGTGCTTCCTGTGTGTTCCCCCCCCCCGCCATGGGTTTGAACCTGATGATCATGTTATAAGTTTACTTAAATATCGTCTGTTCCTCATTAGCCCTGAGCTCCAGGACTGCAGAGCTTGTGTCTCTCCTGTGGCTTCCAGCTCTCACCCATGAAAATACCCAGCCACTTTGCTGAGTGAATGAATGAACATAATTGGCACCGACAAAGGGTTGTCTTCATACACCATACTACTCCGTGTTCATGTCCCAGTGAGACTGCTACATGGACTGCCTTTCCCAGCTCTCCTTGTAGTTATAGCCAACCCATGCAGATAAGTAAAAGAAGCTGTCCCCAGTTCTGACTCACAAAAACCTTGGCTGATATTTTAAATTGAATGTATTTGTTTTGAGATACAATATAACCTAGGCTGGCCTTGAACCCCACGATCCTCCTGCCTCGGACTCCTGAATGCTAGGCTTACAGACATGAACCACACCTGGCTCCTCCACTCTTTCTCTATCAATGGAATGTAGTTTCTAGCAGTGGGTTCTGAGGTTCTGAGAGATGCCTGTCCCATGATGGAAGGATCCAGGGTCAGTGGGAGACTGCATGAAGCAGAGCCTCTCTTACTAGACTCCATTATGTAGATATCAACTGTAAAGAATGGAATCCTATATTCCAGGCTCATGGGCACAACAGCTGCCTCACCCTAATTAACACATGGAGAGAGCGTGAGCAGGTGGTCAGTGACACTGTTACTAACATGTGGCACAGTGTACATCAACCCACAGTGGAATCCAGGGCCATGAAGCTCATACTCTCATAGCTCATGGAGATGCATGTTCACATAGCCACCATTTGTGCCCACAAGGCAGTGAGCTCCAGCCAGCAGTGGTGGCGCATGCTTTTAATCCCAGCACTTGGGAGGCAGAGGCAGGCTGATTTCTGAGTTCGAGGCCAGCCTGGTCTACAGAGTGAGTTCCAGGACAGCCAGAGCTACACAGAGAAACCCTGTCTTGAAAAACCAAAAAAAAAAAAAAAAAAAAAAAAAAAAAGGCAGTGAGCCCCATTAAGGAGGTATGCCTGGATCCTTCTCATCTCTGTGGCTTCAACATCCAGTCCAGTAGGCTTTCAACCTAAGAATGAACGAGCAGGTTGCCTGTACCTCTTACAGCCTCTCTGTCTCTAATTTTGCCTGAGAGGAGATCCAAAGAGACCTCAGGCTTACATAGAAGAGGGCTGTGGCAAAATCAGTCTGGCCCATGGCCTTTAAACATGGACGTTGGATGTTCTAGAGAAGCCTTGGCGCCAGAGAAAAGCTAGGAGAGATGGTGAGGGGTTTGAGTGCACCACACACTCTCTAAGTCCAAGGTGACCTCACTCAGTCTCTCGGCCCTCCCAGCCAGCTCTGCCAGGCTCCCATAGCCTGACTGTCCACATCACTCAGTATTTTTAGCTTCACCACCTGGCACCTGTGGTCACCATCTCTGCCCAGCCTGGCAGTGTCCGCTCCCTAGGCCTTAAAGAGCCAGAGTCCATCAGTTAGAAAGTATAGCAGCCCCTACAAACATAGGCCATCACATCCTAAAGTAGGAGAGAGGGGGACCTCTGCCACACAGGAATCCCCAAAGCTGCTGCTAGAATGGAGGAAAGATGAGGGAGAAAGGGCAGAAGATCCAGGCCCTAATGCTTGAGCCTCGTCCTGGGCCTTCCTGAGTCACTCACTGATAGGGATTGATTATATATGCATTGCTCCAAGACCTGAAGCCAGGGGACCTCAGGACAAGGCTTGGCTGTGTGTTGTTGACAGTCAACTCAGGGCTGAGAATTAACCTAGAATTGCACATTAACATAAATGTGCAAAGCCTGGGTTTCATCCTCACTGAGTGACAGAGAGAGAGAAAGAGAAAGAGACGAGACAGAGACAGAGAGACAGAGAGAGAGACAGAAAGACAAAGAAATAGACACACAGAGAGACAGAGACACACACAGAAACAAAGACACAGAGGTATACACAGAGAGAGACAGATAGAGACAGACAATTATAGAGAAAGACAGAGACAGAGAGAGGGAGAAACAGAAACAGACAGAGACACACAGAGAGACAGAGATACACAGAGGTACACACAGAGAGAGAGATAGACAGAGACAAACAGATACAGAGAAAGACAAAGACACAGAGAGAGACAGGGAGAGACAGACACAGAGACAGACAGATACACACAGAGAGACATACAGAGACGCTCAGAGGTATACACACACACAGGCAGATACAGAGACAGAGACAGACAGATACAGAGATAGACAGAGACACAGAGACACACACAGAGAGACAGACTCAAACGGAGACAGATATGGAGATAGACAGAGACACAGAGAAGAGAGACAGAGAGACAGTCACCGCAGATGATGCCAAGGCCCTGTTTCCCGTGACATTCCATTGGCTGGCTCAGTCATTCACCCAGCACTCCAAGCCTCCACTATGAAGAGTGGCTGCACTGGGGTGTGGACTTCTGTGGAGTAAAGAACAGTGTCTCTCATCTAGCCTCACCGAGTCTCCTAATCCCCTGTTTGGCCTCCAGCCCTCCCATGGCTGCTCAAATGCTCAACTTGGAAGTCCCGTCTATGAGATCTGATACTACTATCTTAGCCATCCTCAACCCATCCCTGTCCAGTTACTTTTCCAAACCATCAATGTCCACCCTTGCCGTTCCACAGCCCACCAGCACCTCTTCTTGGGCCTCCTGCACGCCCTGGGAGGCATCTGTGCTTCGAGACAGATTTGATGGAGTATACTGTGGTTCCTGTAAGCAGACATGGTCCATCTTGCATCCTGACTCCATGGACGCTGTGTACCCACTCCCACTAATGTACCCTCAATCTCTGCCCAACCTAACTGCTAGCAGACCTCACTAGGGTTGTGCCTCGCCAGGATTCTAGGCCCCAGCTGAAGCCTGGTGCTCTGCAGGTGTCCAGTCATTGTCTTGCATGGTCAGCTGGCAACCAGGGTAGGAAGCATCCTCCCATTTCACAGATGAGAACACAGAGTCCCCTAGCAGGGAAACTACAGATGCAGGGTCCAATACAGTCATGAGGGACTCCTGGTCCAGGATGCAGGAGCCCACATTTTCTCTTCCTATTCTTTAATGGACATGGACAAGACCCTAGCTTGCTTGGTCCTGATTCTGCATTTCCCACAGTGGCACTGGCTTGGGCAGGTTGGGCTGGAGCAGAGGTGACCCTGTTGACTAGTACATTCACTACCAGAGGTCACAGCTTGGGTAGTGCACTTGGTTGGAGACAGGGTTTCCCTGAGGGTCGGGGTGGGGCATAGCAGTCAGTGTCTAGGCACTGGCACCATGCTAGCTCCTCCATCCCAAAGGTACTCAATCTGCTCCCACAAACCTGTCTACAGTCACACAATTCTCCCACAAATACACAATCTCAACCTCAGAAACCTTCACCTTCTCTTTCCCTCCCTCCCCTCCTTTCCACACGTATGAGTGCTCACACACGCACATGCGCACATACACATTTTCACTTATTAATCCAACAAAGACTGAGCATGTGTTAAATGGCAGTGTGAAACTAGAAGGGCAAGGGGCTCTTGGATCAGAGTGGGCCTGTGTCTTCTGGGAGGCCTTCCTGGAGGAAGAAGCATTTCAGCTGGGCCTGAGTGGAAGGGAGCCAGGGTATTCCTGGTGATATTGGGGAACAGAGTGAAATGGGCATTAATCCCAATCACACAGGTCTTGAATGCTGAGTGCTGACTTTCTGCTTTAGGAACTGAGGAACCATGAAGGTCTCTAAGTAGGGACAAGACTTAACCACAATAAGAGTGAAGGGACTGGCAAGTCAATCTAGGGCTGGAGTGGGAGGAGTGGGAAGGTTGTGGTGACAACCAGAGAGCTTGGCGGGAAGGTGAAGGGGTGGTAAGCCTGGCAGAGAGGCCCCATAAACATCGCTACCAGGCCCCTAAGTTCCTGGTGGAGGGCTGCGCGGTGGTCCCGCCCGCCCATTGCCTACCCCAGCACTGACCTCTGCAGGGGTACTTCTTCCAGTTCCTCCTCCTCTCTGTGGAAGCAGACCAAGCAGAAAGCCGGCACTTCATCAGCTCCACAGCCCAGGGGCCAGGCAGGAGGCAGACGCAGGACAGGGCAAGGGTGACTGCTGGTGGCCTCCACAGCATCATCTTCAGCCAGGACACGGGTCTCTGAGCCAGCGTGCTCCAGGGTCAGCAGCCTGTCAGCCTCAGGACCCCGGACCTGCCTGCTCGCCACCTGCGCCTTCACGCCCACGTTACCCGTCGCCTCGGTAGGTGGAAGAGCCTGTGGCTCTCTCGGTGCTCCTGTCCTGAGGCACAGGGGTTCTAGTCACGGGATCCACACTTGAAGAGCAGCTACCAGCTGCCTGGACGCAAGAGGTGGCCGGTACTGGCCAGAGGTCCTATCGCTGCCTCTGAGATGTCTTCAGCACCTTAGCTGTCCACTCTGCTGATGTCTGCCAGAGGCAGGACTGTGAGCACAGACCGACAGCTGATTTGGCCTTCTGTCTGTCTGTCCAGCAGTCTGTTCCTCCTAGTTGACCAGCAGGCACAGAGGTGGCTGACAAAGTTTGTCCTCCTCTGCTGGAGTAAGTAATGCAGTGACCTGCAGGAGAGCCACTGACACCTGAAGCTGGAGGATAGGCAAGGGTCAGGTGAGTCTGGCACAGTGTCTACACTGTCCCCAGGAAAAGTTCTGACCCTTGAAGTCAGGGGCGGGTTGGCCAGACTGGAAGCTGCTCTGCTCCCTGCTCTCTCTCCTCAGCTCTGGGGCTCAGCCTTGTGGTGGCTGTAGATGGCTGGGCTGTGGGTATTAATAGCTCCACATTCACGCTGAGAAGCCTGGAAGTTAACTCCTTCTCTGCCAGAGCTGGGCGGCTGCGGCTGGCCACTGTGAGGGACTCAACGACCACGCCTCTGCTGGGAGCCTGGTGTGTCAGCAGACACTCCGTAATACCTCCTGCCTGGGAGCCTGTGCCGCACAGTCCCTGGGGCTTGGTCAGATTTCCTGTGGCACCTGGACCCTCCATGCACAGGTAGGGAGGATCTGGGTGGGACTCAGAGCTCTAAGGTCCAGGGAGCATCCCCAAGAGCCGTCCAGTTTACACCTACACTGTCAAGTAACCAAGTCCCTCCGCATTCCCAGAAATCAGCACTGCTGACTCTGGGTCCAATTGCGTGACCACTTTGAATGGGAGCCAGGGATGAAGCAGACATTGTTTAGTTGTACGCTCAGCTGGGGGGAGTAGGGGGATACCAGAGTGGCCCTTATTTACCTGTTTCCTTAGCATCATTGTGTATTTATCAGGCACTGGGCGGGATGCAGAGCTCACAGTCAGGAAGAGGCAGAGGCTCCTCCTGCCTTAGTGGGCTTGTATCCCACAGGAGGAGCCTACAGCTGGTCTCTAGGGGCCAACGAATTAGAAATGGTATTCCTCCAGGCGACCGCAGAACACCTGCCTGCAGTGGGGACCTGGGCTGGTTTTCAGCCCCCTTACCTGTGCAGAAATTGACAACACAGGCAACCATTCCAGTGGCCCTGGGAGCAGAGGAAACAAAGGGTAAAGAAATTCAGGCTGTGGAAACGGTAGGGAGTGATAGGAATTAAGCAGATGTGAGAGGGGCTGGGATGGACAGGCAGGTACTTAGAAAAGCTGTTTGTGAAAAAACTTCCAACAAGGTGACATCGTCGGATCAGCACCTGTAGGAGAGGGAGGAACCAACTGACGACCTAGACTCTAGGGGAGAGCCTTCCAGCGGAACATAGGAACTAGCTGGCATTTGGGGAGAATGAGAGGCAGGAAAGGTCTTTAAGCTGGGTTTTTGGTATGGAGTAGAGTTTTCCTGGGGGATTAAGAGGTGGGGCAAGACCAGCAGACCAGAGCCTTACAAAACAGGAAGAGATACACATGATCAGAGGAGGGGGGGGGGTTTGTTCTGAGCCACTCTGCTCACTGTAGGGTGATGAAGAGGGAGGGGGATGGGGAAGATGAAGTGGGAATTTGGCTTGAGGCTGAGAAGCTGGGGAGTTTGGAGGTGGAGAGTTAGAAGCTGGAAGAACCATCTGAACTGAGTTTCACTGCCTGGAAGAACAGGTCTAGACCTCTTAGGCCAAGAAAAACTGGAGCCGGCTCCGGAGCAGTGCACAAAGGACATGCTGGCAGACAGCAGCTTAGGGCCAGGATCCAGCTCCCCAGCCTGGCATGTGTGTATGGGACTTTGGGCTTTTCTTGTTGATTAGCCTAAAAGGCGTTCACCCTAACCAATCCTCCCCAGTTCTCTACCCCTTCTTCTCTTTCTTTTTCCTTCTGACACCTCACTGTGTAGCCCAGACTGGTCTTGAATTCGTGATTCTCCCATGGAGGCTTCCCTCACACTGAAATGCACACCTGCCTGGGATAGGGTCTCTTCCTGGGCTGTCTGCTTGACAGCCCTGTTCTGTCCTCATTCACTCTTCTGGACAGAGCACCTTCTAGGAATTGGCCTGTCCCAAGCAGATGCTTCTTTCTGCTAGTTCAAGACTGAGCTGGAGACATGATCTGGGGGCCCTGGGTCCTCCACAAGCTCTGCTGCAGATTCGATGTGTGGTTTTAGATTACTGTCCCTGACTAGAACCACAGGCTGACAGACAGACATACCTAGAGGCCAGCTGGTTCAATCCCTGCACTGCACAGCGAAGAGGAAAAGAATGTGTTCAGAAAGAGGAGCAGCATCTCCCTTAAGGTTGTGATACTCGGGGGTTCCCTTCCCTCTTCAAGGGTTAATCTTGGGTCTCTCAATATGCAGACTTGACAGGGTGCCTCTGCAAAAGGGGGCATGAGATAGGAAGGGACAAGAGGCAGGGTGGAGGGGGAGAGACAGCTCATGTTACAGTCTCTGAAGTGGGAGTCAGAGGGGTCAGATTGGCCCTGGACTCTGGATGTCCCTTCCCCCTTCCCAGGTCCCATGAGGTTGTCATTTGCAGGTGTTAATTATTTATGAAGCTGTGCTTTGCCTGTTTTTAATGCACTCTGATGGCGTTCTTTAGCTAATGGGGAAAATCGATAGGTTTTAATTCTTAGTGGCTGTGAAGCTCTGTCTGTCTCCTGTTTGGGTGACTGAACCTAGATCTTGGGTTAGGGGCAGGGTATGACCTCAGACTCAGGCACAGGAGCCTGAGTCTTCACCTTCCCTTGTCTACACACCACTGCCTTTTGCCTTCAGTCTAGAGAGAGAGGATTGTGGTCTGTGGTCACCATGGCACTGCAAACTGCCCCAAACTCATGGAAAGGCTGAACCCTGCATCTCAGCCATTTGTCATACTCCAAGATGGATGGTAACCATTCTCTCCTTTGAGCTAGATCTGTGGTTCAGATAGGGCAATGCCTCCCCAGCAGCTTTGGAGGCTGTTGTCATGCCTGCAGCCCTTGACCTTGAAGTGTGGGGACCTAATAGGAATATAGCTTTCTCTGCTCACCACTCAGGGTCAACACTGGTCTACCTTCTGCTGCAGAGGGAAGCTGGCCTGAACCTGAAGAACTACAAACAGACCTCTCTGTGGGCAGTTACACATACACAGGCTGACATCGTTCTGGCAGGACTGAGAGCCGATAGATTCAACAGCCATCATAATGAGCACATCCCATTCCCAACCGCATCCTGTCCCAGGGTAGATGCCCTTCGAGATTCCTGTAATTATCTGGAGAACAGAGCCACCACTTGCACCGTGTGTGTGTGTGTGTGTGTGTGTGTGTGTGTGTGTTCTTGCTAATTAGACAAGTGTAAGCCTTTCAGGTGCATGATGGTGGTGATCATATTGTTCTTTAAAAAAAAATTGTTGGTGCTTCCAAAACACAACAAACCTCAGAAGATGAGAGGTCTCCACAGGGGTGGGGTGGAGAGAGAGAGTTCTGCCTGCTTCTGTTGGGGTTGGTCTGGTGCTGCTATGTATTCAGATGGTAAATCCTGTACCCCAAGATCTGGTTGCCCCAAGATGAGGGAATTCCCAAGCACACCAGCTTCTGTTGTGCCAACCTTGCACCCCAACTTAAAACAATTGGTTCAATGAAATGGCAACAGCCAATTACTGCGGGGAATAGAGAGAAGTGGAGTTTGCAGTGGGCTGGGGGGTCACAGGTGGGGACCATGAGGAGAGAAAAAGGAAGGAGGAAGAAGACAGAGAGAACAGTGGTCTCCATTAGACATAATGGACCAGGAGCACATACCCAAATGAAGTCCTTCCTCAGGACAGACTGCTGGAATACAAGTAACCCAGGCAAGACTCAAATAGCAAGTACTTGAGGAGCATAGCTAGGAATTAACAATCTAACAGTTAGAAATATAGATTGGGGTGATCACCCAGTAATTGTTCAAGCACTAAGTAAATAAATCATAGTCTGAGTCTCATTCACTTGGAAGCTAGACAGGGATAGACACAATTCAATTAATTTACATGTTTCCCATGGCCCTGCCTTTCCTGATGGCCCAGAGTCCACTCCTGATGGTTGAAAGGAGTCTGACCACATAAAGAAGCCACCTGCTGGGGTCTGAGCCAGGTGCTGTAGCCTCTATGACCTGGACTTGAAGAGTGGTGATGGCCAGGTCTCATTTGGGATATCAGGTATTCCCTCCCCTAAAGGCTCATATGCTGACAGAGTGGTGCCCAATGCAGTCGTGTCCTAATGTGGGGCTTCTGGGAAAAGCCTGACTCAGAAGGGCTCTGTCTTCATCAGAGGATCATTGGAGGTGGTGGGAGTAAGAGGTGGGACTTGGTAGGAGGAAGTAGGTCCCTGGGGTGTGTCCTAAAAAGTTCTACTCTGTGGCCCCTTCCTGTGTCCCTCCACACGGTGCATAGCTATGCTCCACCATGCCTTCTATCATGGTGTTCTTACTCAGAAGGAGTTAGGGACTGAAACCATGAGCCATAGCAAACCGTCTTCCCTGCTGCTGAGTTGGCGCAGCTGGTGCAGGCACTGCCATATGGCAGTCAAGACTGACAACCTCCCGTCAGTCCCCAGAACCCACATAACAGTGGACAGGGGAGAACCAACTCCACGAAGCTGTCCTCTGACCTCTACATGCATGTCATGGCATGCATACACATACAAATAATAATAATAATAAACAATTTTAAAGAATTCTATTTTATTTATTTTTGTTTTCCAGTCAGGGTTTCTTTTGTAGCACTGGCTATCCTGGGACTAGCTCTGAAGAACAAGCTAGCCTCAAACTCATACAGATTCGACTGCCTCTGCTCACAGCACCTCACTCCTGCCCAGTGCTGGGAATAAAGGTGTGTGCCACCACTACCCAGCTATTATTTTATTTTTTAATTTAAAAATTATTGATGTATTGATGTCTGATGTTTTGCAGGCAGTTAGGAGTCACCTGACGTGGCTGCTGGAACCGAGCTCAGGCCCCTCTACAAGAGCAGGAAGGATTCTATATGCTGAGAATCTTTCTAGACCCTGGAACAACTTTTAGAAAATTGATAATATTTTGAGACAGGGCCTTAGTTGGTAACCCAGGCTTGTGTGGAACTCGTGGCAATTCTCCTGCTCCAGGGCTCTGACTTCTAACCACACACCCCCCAACTCAGTGCTGGTAAAACAGTTATATTAAAGTGCCAAGGGCTCTTGATTGCTGAGCCATCTCTCCAGCCCCTCAATCCATATTTTGATTCCCCCATCCACCCACCATGGCTTGGCAGGAAGAAGCCACTGAGGCTTTCTCCAATCCTTACCTTGTGGGTTACTCAGAAAACTATATTAGCCAAGCTAAATGCTTAAGTTGCTGTAAGCTCACAGCAACTGACACGATGCAAATCCATTCCCCTCTCTCCTCCAGGGGTCTTGGAGGCTGGGGCCTTTCTGTTTGGTGCACTCAAGGCTCCTAAAACCCCAAGTAAGCCTCTAGGACAGAACTTAGTTTGCTCATAGTTCAAAGAGAGGCAAATACTGTTACAACTCTCTCTCTCTCTCTCTCTCTCTCTTGTGTGTGTGTGTGTGTGTATACATACGTGTGTCTGACTTTGACTGACTCTACACTTAACCTGAAGATTGTTGTTATGTAGCCCAGGCTGGCCTCCAGCTTGAGATTCTCCTACCTCAGTCTCTTAAGTGTGGACCACCATGACCACTATAGTCCTTTTCCTTTTATATAAGAGTAGCCCAACAAAACACAATTAAAAAAAAAAAAGAAGAAGAAAAGAAAGAAAGTCCAATGCCAGATCGCTAAAGGCCTGACGGATGACTGACAGCAATGTAGATAGGAAGCCAGCTTCCTGGAAGAGGCTTTAGTTAAAATTTATCAGAATTTGCCTTGGCAAGAATGCCAATGTCTTCCTAGAAGGAGCTTGTGAATTATCCCGCATAGACAAAAAGTTGTGCCCCAAACCAGATCTGTCCAGGCTTTATCGGTGGAGAGATTCTGTTTCTCACGCAGCTGGAGGTTCTTCTGCTTGAAGGTTTCTTGTTACTTGCTTTAGTTCTTAGGAAAGGTAGGGGATGCGTAGGGCACCTCTGTACTTTCAAACGTTTCTGTCTGCTAGCTGCAAAGGAGATTTTAAAAATCAGCTCCCAGTTGCACAGGCATGGGCATTGCAAGCATCTGGGACAGAGGCGGGTGTAACTGAAGGGAGGGAGGCAGGCTGGGGTACAAGCAGCAGTCAGGAAGACCTAGCTCAGAACGGAGACTTCACCTGCTCCTGCCGTGTCCATGGAGCTGTGTGGAGTAACTCATCCATGCTAGACCTGGAGGACAGGGCTCCAAGATGTAGGGAATTTTTTTTTTTTTAAATACAAAGTCTTGCTATGTAACCTTGGATGGTTGGAAGTTGTTAGGAGGCTGGCCTCAAACTCACAGAGATCCACCTGCCTCCTGCCTCTCAAGTTCTGGGCTTAAAGGTGGATACCACATACTCAGCTTATATGTAAATTTTGTGGAACATTTGGGTCTACTAAGCAAAAATTTTGAGTTTTATCTGGAAGTTTTGTAAATGCTTTAGTAAAGGTAAGATGGGGGTGGTCAGTAATAACTCTAGGAAAATACAAATCAGATTTAAAAGTTGAACAAGAGAGGAAATGTAATCAGAGCATAGTATGTGGCTAAGGCATGGATATTATCTACAAAGGTATAATACTGTAAACACCAAAAACTAATTGAACCAAAAAAGATTTATAACACTGGAGGGATAAGGACAGGACTTGTATATGTGGGTGAGGGGATAATGATAGAGGAGAGATACAATTTCATTTTCTACAGTAGGGAGTAAGGTCAAAATCAGAGAAATGGAGAAATAGCTGTGTTAACATCTTAGTTGTAATCTGGCCATTCAGAGACTGGTCCATGCAGCGGCATCAGCAGTGCACGGTGGGGTATTGGAAATGCAGAAATATAGCCGGGCGGTGGTGGCACACGCCTTTAATTCCAGCACTTGAGAGGCAGGTGGATTTCTGAGTTCGACGCCAGCCTGGTCTACAGAGTGAGTTCCAGGACAGCCAGGACTACATAGAGAAACCCTGTCTCGAAAAAAACCAAAAAAAAAAAAGGAAATGCAGAATCTTGGAAGCTGCCCCAGAGCTGCTGAATCAGGCCCTGCTTTGTAGTGGGAGAGTGAGGTGAGTGTGCTTCCACCACACCTTGGGCATCATGCATGCTGGGCAAGTGCCCCTCCACTCAGCTACACCCCAGCCCTACAACCAGAGTTTGCAAGGACCTCCAGTGATGTGCATCTCTTGGGGGCCTGATTATCTAGTTCAGAGCCCGACTTAGAACAAGAACAGCAAACAGAAGGGACAGAAGTAATGGTTGAATTCCCTGCCTTTAGGAATAGAGGAATTCAAACATGGGTGGTAGAGAAGGGGACTGTTATTTATTTATTTATTTATTTATTTATTTATTTATTTATTTATTTAATGAATCCCGAGGCTTTCTTTTAAACTTTTTGGAAGATGTATATTGTTGAAAAGAAAAAAATCATGCACAAGATTTAAATTTCAACAGTACAAAATGGATGGAAGTAACTTGCTCTGGGTAGAGACTCCAGGCTCCTCTAGAATCTCCTAGGACATTTCTCTGCACATCTAGCCTTGGAGGGTATAATCATTCTGTTTATTTCTTTTGAAAACACTTCCAAAGCACTCTGGGGCATCTTGCATTTTTATTCACTAATATTCTTGAGGTCACTCCATATAAGCACCTATAGATCTGTGCTAATTCACTTATGGAGTATTACAGGAGGCTTAAAGTTGTAACTTGTTTAACTATTTCCCTCTAAGTCCATCTGAGCCTCCCCCACAGTGCAACAACCAGCATCGTGTGACCACAGTGCAGTCTACTGTTAAGCGCCCAGAGTATCTGGGCTTGGAAACCCAGGGCTGCTACTAAAGCCAAGTGTTTTCTCTACAAACTTCAGTTTTTGTAGCTGTGAGATGGTGATAAAGAGATATTCCGTTTTGTAGCATATAGCTACTATATGCATTCACATTCCAGACAGGGAAGATTTGGCATTGAACAAAACAGATCGGAATCCCTGCCCTTGTGGAGCTTAGAGTATGGCAGTCGAAGAGATCATAGACAGGATGATGTTGAGAGCGAAAGTAAGTGGGGCAGGGAGGAGGATTAGATGGGAGATTCGAGGTCTCATGTAAGGTGGGTGCAGGTACCGCCCCAATGTCGATGCTGAGTGACATACATCGGAGGAAGGGAGAGCGGTACATTAATGCCTGGCAGAGAGCAAGGAGCAGGGACAGGGAGGCACCGCCTTCTACACAGCTACAGGGGATAGGAAGGGTTCCCTGTGCTAAGGATCTCCCAGCTCTAAGTCTGCCCCTTGAGGACCTCTAGATAATAAGTAGAGCCCTCTCCTGGCTGCAGCAATCCCAGTGACAGCAGGAGAGATGCCCCTGTTCTGTGAGCGTGGAGTGTGATGGAGCCACTCGAAGGATGACAGGTGGGCGCTTGGGAGGTGAGATAAACCCGCTCGCGTGTCCCAGTGTGCCGGTGGGGGCTCCAGTCGATGTCTTCCCCCTCTCCCTGAGGTCCAGCATTCCCGCGCGGGCTGAGCCCCCCTCGTTTCCCCCTCGAGGGGGTAAAGTCGCTCAGTGATCTCTCAGCCACCTCTAAAGTAGTTTGGGGGCTTCAGCAAGGGTGCTAGATTCCCAGCCTGGTGGCCTCAGCCAATGAATGTGTCTTTGCTTTCTAGTGTTGTGATAAAACACCCTGACTGGCCGGGCGGTGGTGGCGCACGCCTTTAATCCCAGCACTTGGGAGGCAGAGGCAGGCGGATTTCTGAGTTCAAGGCCGGCCTGGTCTACAGAGTGAGTTCCAGGACAGCCAGAGATATACAGAGAAACCCTGTCTCAAAAAAAAAAAAAAAAAAAAAAAAAAAAAAAAAAACCACCCTGACTGAAAGCAACTCGAGGACAAAGAGCTTTAAAGACCTTGAGCAGGAACCTGGAGGTGGGAACTGAAACAGACTCCACAGAGGAACTGTCATGGCTTCCTGGCCCCCATGGCTTGCTTTCTTATAAAATCATTACCCACCCTGGGGTTGTACCATCCCCAGTGGACTGGGTCCTCTCACATCAGCCAAGGATCAGCCAAGGAAATACCTTAAAGACTTGCTTACAGGTCAGTCTGATGGAGGCATTCTTCCAGTTAAGGTTCCTCTTCCCAGATAATGCTAGCTTGTTGCCAAAAACAAAAAACAAAAAACAAAAAACAAAAACAAAAAAATAGCAACTGGGAAAAACAGATCCTGACCCAGGTTTGGATTTTTTTTTCTTGGTGAAGTGGGACTGGAGAGGAAGAAGCAGGAAGCAGGAAGCAGGAAGCAGGAAGCAGGAAGCAGGAGTTCTCTTTGGATGGGGACATTTGGGTAAACTCAGGGCAGAGGATGGTGGGCAGGGAAACTGTACACAGAGCTCACCAGTCAAAGGAGCCTTGTTGAGCTCTCTTTCCAACCCATTATGATCAGTACTAGGATTTTTCTATAGAATCTGAAGGTTCTGGTATCAGCAGTGTGATTAGAGAGGGAAAGGATGTGGCTTTGTCATGAGCACCAATCAAGAGGAAATATACTGTTGAATGTATTTCTTTGGACTACATTGGTTGTGGGAGTTGAGAAAGTGGTGGGAAGGCTAAAGGTCCCTTCTCCAACCATCACTTTTGCCTAGGAACTGGAAGTACCTTCCTCTCTGTATGATCCTCAAGGCTCCAATCTTTGCTACTTCTCACCCAAGCAGAAGGAATCAGCAGGCACCCTCTGGTGTTTTTTCCCAATAAATCCCTTGTGTGAGCTTTGTTGTGCAATGTGCCTTGGTGGTATTCCTTGGCTCCTGACAGCTCTTCAGAGATGCAACACTTGTCTTTCCTCTCAGAGCTGTAACACTTACAAACCTTCGCCTCCAGCCCAGGGCTCCCTGTGGGTGGAGTCTGCAAGCAGCAGCAGCCTCTGCTTCACACAGCTCAGATGGATTCGGGTAGGTCTGAGCCAAAGGGTTCAGAGAAGTACGAGGGCGGGCTGTTTCACAGTCTTCACATAAAGATATAAATCTAGATTCTCACTGACCAGATGCCTCACTGTTTAAAGCGTAGGAAACAACAGATGGATCAAGCATCTCAAAGTTAAAAATAAAACCCATAAAATAATTAGAATAAAATATGAATGAATTTTTAAAAAGAATAATGAGCCAGGCATGATGGCACACATCTGTAATTCCAGCATTCTTGAGGCATGGAGATGAGGGCCATGAGTTCAAGGCCTACCCAGTTGACATGTTGAGATCCTGTCTGGATAAAACAAAACAAACAAAACAATGTTGAAACACAAGGGAGGCTTTCTAGGTCAGTAACCAAGCTGGTGAATCATAAATGTGTCTATCAAAAATTGAAAGAAGAGGACAGGCTCTGGGTTCAGTATCCAGTACTTGGGGGAAGCAGGGAGTTACACAGTAATAGGTACTAGAAACAAAATCAAAACAAGTGGTAAACTATTTTTAAAGTGTGTAACACAAAGAGCCATGTCTGCAATACAAAATTAGCTCTTACAAGGACAATGACTACAAACACAGACCATGAACTGGAAGTTTCAAAAGAAACAGAAACAGCCGGAAAGCCTGTGGGAAAGATACAAGCAGCTGTTCTCAGTACTCAGTGTCTTCACACTTCCTGTGCCTTTGGCTGGAAGCAGCCTCTCTCAGGCAACAACTGCTGCTGTTCACTTCCTCAGCTCGGTAGCACCAGAGGGACTAAGTTGGATGGCTCCCGTTTGAGAGGTGGTAAAGCCTTAGAGAGATAGGGCCTTGCAGGAAGTCTTTAGGGGGCCTTAGGGAACAGAGGCTTGCTTGTGACGGGATCTGGGACCCTGGACCCTTCCTCTTTTCCTTGGCTGGAAACAGCAGGGCTTTTGTTCCTGTTGACAGCTTGTTTTGTTTTCTGCGTGCTTTATTTTACGGTACTGGGTGTTGAAGCAAGGGCCTTGCACAAGCTTAGCAAGTACTCTACTAGTGTGATGCGTGAGAGGCAGCTTTGTGCCCACATGATAATATACAACTTGCCACAGGTCAGAGCAACAGCTGCCAGATCTACCAAATCACTGAGCCAAAAGAACCTTTGCATGTAAAAAGTGAGGGCATGACAGCTCCTAGATATAGCTGAGGAGACGGCTTATTGTAGATATGGGAGTGAGAACAGCCAGAGGCATCTGGAAGTGTCCAGACTGAACACCATCAGTGGACTGAACCGAGCCATGGGTGGGTCAGGAGGCATGGAGAGAGAAGAGCAGAGAGAGCATCTAGGAACATAGAGAAGAACCAAGAGACCAAGAGAGCATGTAGCCAAAGCGTTTGGGTTATGTTGGAGTCAGAGAAGATGGAGGAAGGGAGTGAAGCTCGGGATGGAGAGGTTGAGGATGGGTCTGTAACAGGTACTTAGTTACCTACTAGGTACTTAGGAGCAGTCAGGACTAGGGAGACTGCTGGCCAGGGTCTGCTTTGACATTTTAAGAAGGCACCTCAGTTAGCCATTTGTCCTGAGTTTCAGACTAACCATTCCAGCCTTTTGTTGATAATAAAGGGGTGACACCTCTTCTATAGCAGTTTCCTTCTGAAATTGGGGTATCATTGTGGGGGAGGCAAGAATGCTGGAGTGATGGTCCAAGGACAGGAAGGGAGGGGAGTGTAGGCTGGTAGACATCTGTTTCACTCGCCACCCAGGTTCTGTGGGACCCCCTGGGAGTAGGGAAGTTCAGACTGCATTGGAGCCATCTGGGGGGGGGGGCAGGCCGCTTCAGAGCAGTCTGCGTTGGTTGGAAACCTGCTGGGACAGATATAGACTAGGGACAGAAGGTAAAGCTATGCAGTGTAGGGGCAAGCTTTCATCTTGGGTGTCAGGTTTGAAACTTCTAGGCCCATGGTCCTGGTAGCTGGGGGAACAGAGGAGTCCCAAGGGGGTGCTCACCCTCAGGGATAGGCAGTAGGTGGGGAAACTTAAACTGCTGATTGACAGGAGTACTTATCTGGGGTCTGTTTGACTTGTGAGAGGTGGATCCAAGTCAACTTCCTGAAACGTACATGAATTCTTTAAGTTTATAAAAATAGATAAAGGTTCTAGCTGTGTTAGTATTACCACTGCTGGTAATCTGTGCTGAAATCCACATTGTAGACAAAGCAATAGACTCATGCCTTTGGATCATATTTGTTTACCATGAGACACAAGTGGTTGATTAATGAAAGCAGTCGTTATAAAACAAGTTCCTTGTTTTAAATAAAAGAATACTATAAAGCTATATTGAGACTTCTTTTGGGAGTTAATTTTTTTCAGAATGAAGTCTGCCAACAAGTTAAACTGTGCCTGTTTGCTTTTCTCAGCAGGAGACCTAGTAGCTCTAGAAAAGTGAAGCCTGAGGCCTAATTTTATATATATGTATATATATGTGTATATACATACATACATATACACATATATATACATATATACACACATACACACATATACACACATACACATATACATACACACACACACACACACATATATATATATATATATATACATACATATACATACACACATACACATATACATACACACACACACACACACACACACACACACACACACACATTGGACTGACCAGGCAGCTGCAGCCTTACGGAAGGGATTGGTTTGCTTGCTGCTCTTAAGGTAAACTCAGAATTAACCATCAATATCATCAGAGATCTGAGAAGGATAAATTAAAGCAAGAAGTATATCCAAGTGATCTATGTATCAGTTAAGTCAGAGACTTACACACTACGTAGACGGTTGACCTAGGCTCCCCGTCTCAGTGCCTTCAACTGGGCAGAGAAGTAGTCTGTCTTTGGTTGTCACATGGAACAGCATTATAAATGTTTAGCTGTTGCACAGGACAGCATTGGCCTTCGGCTGCCAGACCCAGAAGATCTAAGACATTTTCCTGTGGAATAGAAACCTGGGAAAGCTGACCTGTGGCAAGGAAGAGCAGAGCAGTCGATCCAACATTGTCCACAGTGTGGGCAGGGCTCTGGTGGTAGGAGGGGCATGGGGCTGTTCTGCCCAATGATTAGTGTTACCCACAGTCCAGGTGGAGCTGTCTGCCCCATTACCTTCTTTGGAAACTTTAGAGCTGCCACTAGGAGCTGGAATTTCTGTCTACCATGGGAAGCCCTTTTATTACATATTTTGAATGCCATATTCAACGGATCTCTGAAGAACTAGAGGACCATTATCTATTAAGTTTACCTTATTTTAAACCAACTTTATTTGTTTTTAGTTACTTGCTTAGGCTTAACCTTGAAAACACATGCAGGCTCTCTTGCTTTCTTCTCTTCTCTTGGTTCTGCTCCCTTACCCTCTTCCCTCTCTCTCCCACTTCCCCTCCCCCCTCTCCAAGTGCTCATAGACAGCCTCTACTCCTCTACTTCTCTCTCTCTCTCTCTCTGCCTTTCTCTGTCTCTACTCTCTCATGCCTTAAATAAACTCTATACAAGAAGAAGAAGAAGAAGAAGAAGAAGAAGAAGAAGAAGAAGAAGAAGAAGAAGAAGAAGATACATACAGGAGGCTAAATAAAGCTTGTCGTTGTGAATGAATTACATTTGTACTTAGCATGACTATGGGCCTCGTTTTGAGCATATTAAGGAATTTGATCATTTATAAGGAGACTGAGCATTGACTTGCATGTCTTATGGATCTTTAACAGTTTACAACAAGTCAGTAGCTTTTATAAGATTAAGGTTTTTCAGCTGAGTCTTAAAATTTTGAGTTGAAGATTTAATTGAAGATTTTTTTCATCATCAAGATAAAACTTTAAGCCATCAATGCAGTAAGCTTTAAACCATAAATACAGTTCATAGGAAGACTGGGAATTTTTGGATCCTTTTTTATAGGATACAGAAAATCAAGTTTCTTGTAAGACTTAGTTTATTCAAATAATTAAAGCTCAATAAAATCATCAAAGACAAAGATGCTAGACATATATTTTAAGGCTGTTACTGTTAATCTGTACTTAGGAATTTATAAACCTTATTTATCAAATATATCTAGAAGCCTGGTGTTGAGCAGTTAGTAAGGGCATAAGTAATTAGACATACGGCAGTTTCTGTTATCCCGAGTAGACTTTTAAACCTTAGGAATTTACCATCACATAAAAATCTGTCCTAACTCAAACTAGTCTGGAGATCTGCTGTTGTCTCCTTAGTCTAAAAGGGAGACACAAGGATAATCAGAGGGCTCAGGAGTTTTCTAAGTGCTGCTTTAGTTGTTTTATACCATGCTGTCATCTAAATCAGGATGGTGGTAAAGTCACATGGCATGTACCCTTTTTAACCTTAGTAAACATGCCTGCCAGTCACATGTTTGCTTTCATCCTAACGAGGTCATCAGCCAAGACAGGCAAGCCCTATGGTTGCTATTTAAAATATCTATTTTTCTAATAGATCTATTTTTTAAACAAGAGTTGAATCCAAGTTATATATACAGTATATTCCAAAGAAGAGATGAATCACATATATAGTATGTTGTAGCAACTAAGATTACCCAAGTATAGATCTTTAACTATATGCCTTTGTTTTAAAGTTTTAAGCTAAATTTTATTACAGATTTTTAACCCTACCCAATGAATTTACAAATCCCGAGACAGGTTACAGCAAAGTCTTAAGAGATTTTTTTTTTTTTTTTTTTTTTTTTTTGAGAATAAAGAACAAAAAAAATCATAGAGATAAAAAAAATTTTAAGGCTGGGCAGTGGTGGCGCACGCCTTTAGTCCCAGCACTTGGGAGGCAGAGGCAGGCGGATTTCTGAGTTCAAGGCCAGCCTGGTCTACAGAGTGAGATCCAGGACAGCCAGGACTACACAGAGAAACCCTGTCTCGAAAAAACAAACAACAACAAAAAAGATTTTTTAAAAAAGATTTATTTTATGTATGCGAATACACTGTTGCTCTTTACAGACACACCAGGACATCAGATCTCATTACAGATGCTTGGGAGCCACCATGTGTTTGCTGAGAATTGAACTCAAGACCTCTGGAAAAGCAGTCAGTGCTCTCAACCACTGAGTTATTTTTCCATCCCCTGATAAAAGATTTTTTAAGAGTGGGATAAAGGTGGGAGCAGGAGAACTGGCCCTACCCATCTCCAGTCACCACACAGTAGTGGCCTGGCAGAGACCCAGGCCAAGCAATTCAGCTCCCACCTAGACCCAGGTCCAGGGCTTTAGTTGGTTCACTCCATCATCTACCCCATCTGTGAGTTGCTGGAGCATGTGAAGGAGCCTGTTCTGTGGCTATGACTGCAGGATCTCCATCCATAACTCAACAACAGCAAGATAACCTAGAGGAGTCTCAGCAAGGGTCCAGTATTGATGGTGTAGCAAAAGTCAGAGGCCTTGAACCAGACCAACAACTCATTTTAATGAATATTTGCATGTGAAGCTGTTTGGGCAAAAGAGTGTGTTGTGTGATATACCGCAGCTTCCAATGCCACCATACAAATGTGTGACGGGAAATGGGAAGGATGGAGGAGTGGAGCATGGTGAAGCTGGAGACAGGACAGCTGTGAGGGGTGTGGAGGGCTGTGGTTGATGGAGGAGCAGGTCCTTACTCAGTAGGTCATTAGGTCAGTAGGTCAGCAGGATGATTGGCAGCAGTCTGAAGCTTGCTCAGACTCAGCCCCTGTTTAGCCTGGTTACAGCTTGCACTGGTGCTGAACAGTGACAGGATGTTCTAGATGAAGAATGGTCCGTTTGCTGGGTTGGACCTCCTCAAAAGGCATCTGTGGCCCATGCTTTTCCAGCAGAACATGCTGGTCAGTAGCCTGTGCTTCGGTAGAGGACCCAGCTGATGTCTGAGGCTGTACTGCCACTGGAGACTAGGCAAGAGGTCCTTGGTGCGTGTTGATTATGGAGAACAAGTGAATGTTTGTGGTCTGTGCTGTTTCAGAAACCACGTGGAAGCCTCCACTCTGTGCTCCTGCTGACTGTGAAGGGTGAGGAAGCTAATCTTGCAGTGTTATCAATGACAGCAGATGCACAGTTGAGAAAGAGGAACACAAAAGGCTTCTGCAACAACCCCTCCCTCCATCCCACGCCACTTCACTCCCCCCAAAAATGTCAACCTAGAGAGGAAGCCATCAAGGAAAACTACAAAAACAAAAAAACAAAAAACAAAAAACAAAAAAAAAAAAAACTTGTAATAAAGACGGTGAAGTGTAGCTCTCTCTCCACAGTCGATGGCTTTCTGTGCAGGTGCAGGTGGAGAAAGACTCAGCTTCTCTTGGAGGGATGGTCACTAGGAATCTGACCATGCTCCAGTGAGTATATAGACAACACAAAACGGACTGCCTCCTTTCTTCTTTGTATTTTGGGGGGATAGTCCTGGGAAGGGAAGGTGGGTATGGAAGGACTGGGAGGTGAACTCCATGGGGGTGCATGGTGTGATATTCCCAAACAATCAATACATGTCAAATACTATGTTAAAAGAAAAAGAAAAAACCAACAAAAATCACACACAAAAAAAATGTGGAAAGTAGAAAGATTTAGAGATAAGAGATGTTGGGAAGTGCAGAGCAGAGAAAGTTTAGATGTAAGAGGTTTGGGGATTATTTGTTTGTTCCTGGCCGAGGCTGTTAATGTATGAAAGAATTTAGAAACCAAGTGTGCGGCTTTTGGCCATCGAGCTCTACTGAGACCAAGCAAGACAGCCAGGACAGAGAGGCTCTAACAAAATCTGAGCTGGTGGAGAGAGGAGGGAAAGGGTTGCAAAATAAACTCTGCTGGAAAGGGCGTTCCTGTAAACGTCCAGAGAGAAGCCCAGGAGGACATTGAGAAGCCATAGGACTTTCAGGAGAGAGCTAAGAGGGAACCAGTTGCAATCCACCCAAGGGAGGATTCCAGGAGGGCTTAAGGAAGAGACAGAGTCGGCAGCTAAGGAGGGCTTAAAGTAAACTGTGAGATTTAGCAGGCAGCTCCTGGGAGGGGGGGGGTGTTGAGGTTGGTCTGGTGTTTGTGTTGGGAGTTGGTCTGATGTTTGTGTTGGGGGTTGTTCTGGTGCTGCTCTATATTCAAATGCTAAATACTGGCCCCCAGATCTGGTTGCAGTGTCCTTCACTGGGTTCTAAATGTTTAAGGCAGTTGTTTGCAAGTTGTTCATGGTCTTGATCAGGGAAAAAACAAGGAAAGGAGGTTAGACTCAGGAATTTCTCTCCTTTTCTTTTCTCTATCCTTTCTTTTTATGTAGGGGGAGAGACGTTGTAAAGAAAAGAAGGGGGACATAGGAATATGATAAGAATAATAGGAAAAAGAGGTAGATTATTGAGTCTGCTCTTAAACCAAAAAATATTTTATAGCCAAAATCTTACATTGATATAGATCTTTGTATATTGATATATATTCATGTTATATTTTGTTACAGTGGTATATATCTTTGTATATTATTACAAAAATTAAGATTATTTTTGTTATACTATGTATAATATATTTTCAACTCTTTTTTGAGTATTGTACCAGATAGTTCTTGATAATGTAATGTGTAGTTCTAGTCCTTTTGAAAGCTGCTATTACAAATTGTTAAAAATGTGTAAGAGTTATATAGAGAATCAAACTCATGGTCTTGTTACCTAACAAGATTAACTAACTGGTTAACAAGATTAATTAACTAGTCTAGTTAATTGCAATAAGATGTTTTCACAGTTAATCAGATAGTAAACAGCTAAAAACAAACAATTCAGATATGCTATAAATATATAGATGGTCTTCAAACACCTCAGAGATCCACAGAATATGCCATTTAAAGATGTTTTATTAATATAAGCCTTTTTTGAACAATGAGACAGGTCAGCTCCTGGGAGTACCCCCATTTTACTTCAAAGAAGATGATGACATCAAAAAACCTGCATATGGATTTTGCTACATATGTGGCAAGCTGCCACAGGGGTGGGGTGTGGCACCCAAACCAAACCACCACTACCACCACCACCAAAAAACTGCCCTTGCTTCAACTACAGACAAAATGCTGTCTAAACTGAACTAAGGAGATGCAGGGAAGTCAATTGCTGAGCTTTGCCAAGACAAGCAAAGCAGTCCTTTGTATTTCTTGCTTCACAGAAAAGTTTGTCAAACATATTAGGCCAGAGGCTAAAGATGGATGCTCCAATGTTTTAGAGACAATTTTGGGGGACTGTTCAGGCAGCCAGCTCCTCTGTCAGGTCTATAGTTCTGGAAGCTGCTTGGCTGCACTTCCTGCATACTCGGAATATTGGTTCTTTCTCAAGTCTCTGATGAGGTTGAAGACTAAATAGTTATAGTCTCACAATAAAACTTAAGTTGTTTAAGATTTAAGAAGATGTTTTTAGGTCTAAAAAGTGTTTTTAAGTTAGTAATACAAGTTATGGTAGAAAATAACTTATGTACAGAACTTAGAACTCACCAAGATAGGATAGATACTTTATACTTTTTTTAGGATAGAGTATTTTATCCAAAGTTACCATATATAGATGGACTAGACATTGTAAAAGTAACTCCTACCTAATAGTTTTCATATTTTTTTTATATTTGTTGTTACTATATATGGTTTATTATTGTTAGAGCCTTTCTATTTAGACAAAAACGGGAAAGTGTTAGGTGTTAGTCTGGTGCTGCTATGTATTCAATGCTAAATATTGGCCCCCAAAATCTAGGTGCAGTCCTGTGAGTACTTTCTCAGATACACCAAAAGATGTTTTGTAAACTTCACTCTCCAATCTTCTCTAATTGGTTAAGTAAAAGTAGATAACAGCCAATCACTGGGGAGAATAGAGGTAGGCGGGGCTTCGGTTTGACCTGGAGAATGTAGCCATGGCCGAGAGAAGTGAATTCTGTGAACAGACTGATGGAGCAGGAACAGCCTGGGCAAGACTCAAATAGCAATTAACTCAGAGAGAACAGTTGAGAAATAGCCAGTCTAGCATAGAAAAATAGATTAGTAATAACTGCTCAGTAATTTTGTTAAAACTCATTAAATAAATAGGACTATGTCTCGATTATTGGGAGGGGGATGGCTGTGTCATATTAAAATCTACTAGAGTTATTACATTTTATACCACAGTGCGTGTGTGTGTGTGTGTGTGTGTGTGTGTGTGCGTATATGCACAAATGCGTAAGTTCCAGAAAGGAGCAGGAAAAACAAAGGAAGCAGAGGAGGGTTAAGTGTCATGAAGACAAAAATTTTACTCTAGGGCATCCCCAAGTGTATTGAGAGACTTGTCATAGAGAAATGTTCCACATCACCAAGGAGAGGCGTCCATCCCTTTCCAAGTGATAGGGAGCCAAGTAGGGTGAGAAGGACTTTGTGGCACACTGGTATGGCTTTTGTGTTAATAATAGAAAAACATGCATCTCTGAGGTGACACTTATACAGTACAGGAGAAGAGGAGAGAGCAGCTGAAGAGGTAGATTTTAGAATTTGTAGTCAAATTTGGTGTGTGGCGGAAGTCAGAAGAAACAAATGATCCAAACATACCTTAGGAGAGTCATATCAGCAGCTTGGTTCCAAGAGGCCGAGTTCCTTGCAAGGGAGCTCGTATATGCCACTACTGGGTTTCAGCACCAGATGAATGAAGAAGTGCAGACATGATGCTCCTAGGTGTGTTGAGAAGGTTTAGTCTGGATATGAAGAAGAAAAGAGGCAAGGCATCTGGAAGAGTCCAGACTGAACAACGTGTCTAGCAGACTGAACCAGGCCATGGGGTGAGGGTGGGGGCAGCGAGAGAGGAAGAGAAGAGAGCACCTTGGAATCAAGAGACCAAGAAAGCACATAGCCAAAATGGCTGGGTTTCATAGAAGTCAGAGAAGCCGAAGAAAGGGAAGGGAAGTTCAGGGGTTAGAGAGGTTAAAGGCCTGGGGTATAGTATGCCAGGCAGGATGACTCTGTAATAGGCAGGAACTGAGGAGGAATTGAGGGGTACTGGCAGCCAGAGTTGGCTTTGATAATGTTAGACAGGTATCTCAGTCATTCCTTTCTTTGAGACCTCACAACTGTCTCTCTTCCTGTTTCTGTCTCTCTGTATCTCTCTGTCTCTCTCTCTCTCTGCCTCTCTCTCTTGTCTGTCTCTGTCTATATCTCTCTGGGATATTTCAGTACAGTGAGGCAAAGCTGACTAACATGGAAGATCGGTAACAAGAGTGATTTTTGTATTTATTTCCTATATAATGATATGACAATCCCACATGGATATTATGTAGTTCTTTCCAGAAGTTTGCTTGTGGAGAATAGAAAAAAAGCTAGGGGTAGTTCCCGAAAGGATCAGGGCAGATACTCTATTTTTGAAACGTACAAATATTGACAAACTGTCTAACTTTTGGCATCCGTTTTCTGCAGTGAGTAAAAATAGCCTCTTATTGGTGGCATTTCTCTGATTATGAATGACCTTGGCAACTTTCATAGGTAGGGAAGTTTCTCTTTAGAGACTAGCTTTTTCTATTGGATCACTGAACCTTTTAGTATAATTCCAGGGATTCTGTGGAGTAGGCAGAACGCCCCTTCATGGGACTATGAAATGCAAAAGTTTGCTGTTGTTTTGACTCCAGCTGTCGCCAGCCAGCTGGCTACAGGTCCACCTCTACCTGGGTCTCAGCAGCCTTTCCTTTCTCTTAGGTTTTGCAGCAGTCGTGGTGGCTCCAAGTGTCATCAACCCAAGATCCCTTCTCCACTTTGCACTCTCTCTCTTTCTCTCTTTCTTTTTTTCTTTTGAGACAGGATCTCAGGTTATTCCAGACTGGCCTCACACTCTCTGTGTAGCAGAGGATAAACCTAAACTCTGATCCTCCTGCCCTACCTTCCAAGTGCTGAGATTGCAGGTTTGAGCTACTAATCAGGTTTCTGTAGTATGAGGAATTGAATCCAGGGTCTCACTCATGTTAGGCAAGCACTCTACCAACTGAGCTACAAACAAAGCCCCCGTCCCAATTTTTTGGGGCAGAGGAGACTTAAGAAACTGAGTGTGACAGAAATACAGATGTATCTACAGAGGTCTTGTGAGAGCTACATGGTGGCTGTGGTATGAGTGTTTGTGTCCCTTCAAAACTCATATGTTGAGGCAAATTAGCATAATAACATTAGAAGGAGAAGGGGACTTAATTAGTGGAGTGCTTGCCCTGGATCCAGCCTCAACTACTTACTAAGTTCAAGCACCAGTCAAAAGCAAGAAAGCAGTGGGGTCTTGGGTAGCTATGAAGTCACAGAAATAGAAATCTTGTAAATTGGCATTTTTGCTCGCTTGAATATGAAGTGGCAACCTTTGCTGGTGGTGTTATTTGGAAGGTTCTGGAAACTTTAGGATTCGGGCCTAGTTGAAGGAAGCTGGTCGTTCAGACTGGACCTTTGGAGGTTTATCCTGGGTTCTTGGTCTCTTCCTTTCTACTTCTAGTTCCAGAGAAGATGTGTAGCCTCTGGAGCCCAGAGCTGCCCATGTCTTTTGCTTGTATAGTTTATGATACTTTGTATCTGGAATGGACTGAGACTCAGGCTAAGCCAGGGAGATTTCCATGTCTCTCTCTCCCAGCACTGGGCCTCATCTAAAGGACACTAATCCCATCTCTCACTAGAGATGCTAGGCTGAAGGCTCTTTACTTTGATAAGTTCCTTCAGTACTGTCTCTCAACACAGTTACCAGGACTTGGAAAGAGAGTGACGGTACAGATCCTGCCAGAGTTGGAATGTGTATGCCGCACAGACCCAGAGCTTCTCATCAGAGTCTGGCCAGTTCAAAAGTGATGACCTAGAATAAGTCAGCACTTTAGCATGTCTTCTAGGCTCTGCCCAATGGTTACCTAGCAACAGCCAGGTAGGCCTTGCTTACTATAAAAAGGACCGTTTGGCCTCTCCCTCTCTCTCGACTCTCTTCTCCTTTCTCTCTCTGACCCTTTTCTCCTTCTCTCCCCTTACCCCTACCCCTTCTCTCCACATTCCCGGCTGCCAACCTCTTCCCTTCTACTTTTCTCTTTCTCTGTCCTCTGTCCCCTTTCTCTGTCCCACCTCTTCTCCCTTCTTAACTCCCCTTTTCATGCCCCTAAATGAACTCTATTCTATACTAGACCTATTGTATGGCTGGTACCTGGCGGGAGAGTGTCTTAGCATGGGCCCGCTGAGGCAGCCCCTTCCACAGCACCATACCAATTACAAATCATATCTTTGGCTTTACAAAGCATATCAGAATAAATCCTAGATTTCTTTCTTTCCAAAATATTTATTGTTGTTGGGTTTGTTTTTGTTTTTGTTTTGTTTTGTTTTTTTTTTTTTTTGGTTTGGTTTTTTGTTTTGTTTTGTTTTGTTTTTTTTGGAGGAGTGGAATGAAGTGGAAATTTTTGGTTTCTTTGGAGTTGTGTCACATGATTTTTTTTTTTTTTTTTTGAAATTGTCTTATGAGATGGTGTTTTGCTGAAGCAGACATGAGGGAGGGTGTTTCGCTGAGAACAGACACGAGTTTTTCTGGAAGTTTCCTGGAAAAGCAGCATGTGATGTTTTGCTAGAGCGGATGCTTGAGAGAACACGTGATGTTTAGAAAGTGCACAAGTCTAACCCAAAAGACAGTGAACGACACTGAGGCACTGATTTGCTTTGCCTTCTTTTCTAATCATTTGTTGTCCTGATTTTGTAGAAAGAAATGCACCAAAGAACTTCTCGTGATATTCCGGTGGCTTCTGGCTGCTTCCGAGGCCGAAGTTTCTTCTGGGTGGACTGCCGTTGCTGAATGGTGTTTGCGAGTGATTGAGCTACTGCTGCTGATTCATGTAAACTGAACTGCCGATAACTTGACAATGCAGATTGGAATTGTCCCAAGAAACTACTTCTAAACAGGTCCACATGCCCCTTTGCCCTACTAACCTCTCCTTTCCACTACCTCTGGTGGGTAGTGGGCTAGAAAGGAGGTTAAAGCATTTAAGAACTTTTATTAAAGTAGGTTTTGAGAAATCTAAGCCTACAGGGGATAAAAAAACCAAACTTCTTTCCTTTTGACTGAATCCTAAGAGGCTTTCAATCCTGAATAGCAAGGGTCTCTCACTAGGGGACAAAACTTGTTCAAGAGCAAAGCAAAGGCTAAGAGATAGACTAAGTTCCCAAAACATGATAGGAACCCTGGATCCAGCCATGCCTGAAAGCCACAAACAACTAGCGTGTCAATCTATGTGAGTCAGAGCACAGCTCTGGTTGAGGCCAGTCTGAATTGCACATATTTTCAAACAATCCCGTGACAAACACTGGGATACAGGCTGCTGGGCTGGGATTTAAAACAATCACCTCCCACTGTCAGATCCACTGCAGTGCCCTAACTGGCTAGAACCTGAATCCCAAGTGTTCTGAGATGATTTACATGCACAGAGTGCATCCTGATGGTTCTGCCTTGTCTCTGGGGATTTCCCAGACTGTTGAGTTCAGCCTAAAGTGCACCTCTCTGCCCACGCTGTCGGAGCTGTGCATTTGGCACTGAAGACTATGCCATCTCCTCTGTTGCTGTCCTGAGCTGGTCTTTCAGTCTTGGCAAATGGACTGCTCTTGGACTTTTCTGATATGAACTCTTCCAGGCCAGGGCTGGTTCTTATTGATTTACTCTCCCACACAGCTCTTAACAGAGGCCTCAGAATATGGACTGAATTTCTAGGGGCAGTGGAGAGGACCTCTGGCCTTGAGTCCTAACTCTGCTATTTTCTAGCTAGATGGCCTTTGGCTACTTAGGACAATCTATTCTGAGCCTTAGGAGGATTATTATGGAGACTGACAGGATCTAGCCCTTTCAGTACTACAACAAACAGATGTGAACTAGGCCTTTTATTTTTAATCTATTTATTTTTTTCCTCTGGGGATCAAACCCAGAATTTTGTGCTAGACAAAAAAAACTCTATCATTGTTGCTCTGTTCTTTGTCCTCTCCCCCTACCTGGGTCCTCTTTTAAAGCACACTAATCCTATCCCATTCATAAGGGTAAAATCTTCATGATAAAATCAGTTCCCATAAGTCCCCTGTCTTAACTGTTACCATCACCTAAGTGATTTGATTTCAACATATGAACTTGGGAATGACGTAATCAGACCACAAATGACAATAGTTTATTTACTCATCCCTTGTTTATTTTTGTTTGTTTTGTCTCATTGTGTCACTCAGGCTGGCCTGGAATGCACTGTGTAGAACAGACTGGCCTTGAGCTCACACTCTCCTGCCTCTGCCTCCTATGCACTGGGATCCCAAGTGTACATTACCATACCCACTCATAATCACCTTTGCTATGTGTACTTGGCAATGTCTAAGCAATGAGGTTCTGTGGATACAGCTTTTCCTTGAGGAACTAGATAGATGGCTTAGTGGGTAAGAGATGTTCTTGTAGAGGATTTGTTCCCAGCACCTTCATGGTAGCTCACAACCATCTATAATTCCAGTTTCAGGACATCTGATGTCCTCTTCTGGACTTAAAAGGCCACACACATGGTGCACATATATAAATTCAGGCAAATTTTATAAAAATAAATAATCTTTAAAAAACAATTTTAAAAAACCATACTAGTTGAGTCATGGAACACATCATTAATCTCAGAACTTAGGAGGCAGGGGCAGAGGGATCTCTGAGTTCAAGGACAGTCTGGTCTACAGAGCAAGTTCCAGGATGGCCAAGGTTACATAGAGAAACCCTGTCTTAAAAAGCAAAACCACAACAAAGAGGTACACTGGTTGCAAGCAATAATGGAATATAAATGGAAAACATGACCACTCCATGGTACGCTTAAGGGGAAGGTTTTCTGAAGGAGAGAACGGCCAAAGGCATCTGGAAGAGTCCAGAGAGAGAAAAAGACTGAACCTGGCCATGAGAAGTAGGGGCAGAGGGAGGTGGGCAAGGAGAGGGGGAGGAGAGAGAGAGGGGAGAGTGAGAGAAAGGCCAAAATAACAGGGATATAAGGAGAATGAGTACTTGGGGGAGGAGAGCCCATGAGCTGGGGGAGTTTAGGGTATGGGAGAACTTGAGAAGAGCTAGGATCCCAGCATGGACTTTGAAATGTTTAACAGGGTCTCCTTGATACTGAAGGATCCTGGAGACCAGCATGCACTTTTGTATGCTAGTAGGTATCACAGATAGCCATCTGTCCCTTGTGCTGGTGAAAAAGGAAATGCTCCTTTTGTAGAGGGGAACCTGCCTCACAAGAGATCCACCTGCCTCTGAGTGCTGGCATTAAAGGTGTGGTACCAAGCCTGGCTAGCTTTTCTTTTGTTTTGTTTTAACGTGGATGCTGGAATCAAAATTTGGGTTCTCATGTTTGCACAGCAAGTGTCTTTGCCCACTGAGCCGGCTCTCCAGCCCCTAGACTACATCATGGCCTTCTCTGCAATTGGGTGGGGCTATAAAACTAAGTTTGGACCTATGGAATTTGAGCAAGAGTGAGGTCTATTCATTTTAGACCTTCCTCCTAAACCACCTCAGGAGAGTTGCTGAAGGATACTAAGGATGAACAGAGACCTTGATCCCAAAGATGGAAAGAGCCTGGGACCCTAAATGACAAGGTGGAGTACTGTCTCATTGCCCACCCAGTCCCTCTAGGACATGAACACAAAAGACCTTTTTTTTTTTTTTTTTTTTTGGTTTTTGGTTTTTTCGAGACAGGGCTTCTCTGTATAGATCTGGCTGTCCTGGAACTCACTTTGTAGACCAGGCTGGCCTCGAACTCAGAAATCTGCCTGACTCTGCCTCCCAAGTGCTGGGATTAAAGGCATGCACCACCACTGCCTGGCTCACGAAAGACATTTTAACTATGCTTGTTAACTATGCTTCAGGCTCTGTGTCACAGCAGCACAAGCTACCCCACCATTAACCAGTGCCAACTTAAGTGAATGTGGACTTCCAGGAAGGAAATGGGTTGCTCATGAGGTCAACGACAGGCTCAGAGACCAGGAGAGGTGAAGGATGGGCTTGTCACAAAGAGGGGTGCTGCTTCAGGAACTACAGTACAACCATTTTTATGTCTTAGTCCTAATGTTAAAGTTCCTGGAAGCAAGATCAAGCTGATCAAATGTTCTTCTCTCTGCCTAGAAGATAACAGATGTTTGTTGGTTTGCTTAAAGGTTTTTATTTGATTTAGGGTTTGTTTGTTTTTAAAAGGAGCTGGGCGGTGGTGGCGCACGCCTTTAATCCCAGCACTTGGGAGGCAGAGGCAGGCGGATTTCTGAGTTCGAGGCCAGCCTGGTCTACAGAGTGAGTTCCAGGACAGCCCGGGAAACACAGAGAAACCCTGTCTCGAAAAACCAAAAAAAAAAAAAAAAAAAAAGGATAGTGTCACTGAATAACTGAGATGACCTTGAATGTACGATGGTTGATGTGTTTCTGAGCCTGGTCATACTGGTCAAAAAGCATAGAGAGAAGTTGGGTGTGGTGGTGCACTCCATTAACCCAAGATCTTGAGAGACAGAGGAAAGTATATCTCTATGAGTTGGAGGCCAGCCTGGTCTACCTAGTTACTTCCAGGGCTGCCAGTAAGTACTTTGGAGAGAGACCCTTTCTCAAAGGTGGGGAAGCACCAACAGGTTTGGCCATGTGTCTTAGGTTGTCCTCAGTCTCCTAAGGGCTGGGATTTCAGATGTGATCTGGCATGGCTGCTTAGGTCTCAATTTTTTATCTCAATTCCTATTGATTGTATTTAATAAGAGGAGGAATTTTTTCAAGAGGAATTAAAGGAGAGATAGACACAGGGCAGGCAACTGAAGTAAGCCCATTGTTTTCCTGCTCCACACCCGTCACATGTTCCCCCATCAGGCATCCCAGTGGATGGAGGACATTCATGGTGAATGTATATAGGAAAGCAAGACTCGCTGGACCAACAGAGGGGACTTGAAGGGAAGAACATAAATAAAGTCACAACCTACATGCAAATGTCTCTCTTGGTCCTCACTGAACACACAGGGATGGAACACTTACATTTCAGTGTTATGTAAGGACAGAAACAAAGGAGATCAGATCAGCATGGCTTGCAGGTGTATTATTTATACCTGAATTTTTGCTGCAAAATGAAATACTCAGGCTAGGTGGAGCACACCTGCAGTGAAGGAAGGAGGAATGTGAGCTGGGAGACAGCCTGGGCTGTATATTGAGACTCTTAACTCAGAAAAATAAAACATAAAGATGGAAAAATTCAGTGAGTTGGCTGGGTCTAAAATTAAGACCAAAAAAAAATCAATAGCTTCTCCACTTATACCAACATGGTCCTCTTAAAGGGCATAAAGTGGTGACCACACTCACTATAGCAACAGAGAAGACAGAAGGCCTAAGAATAGACTTAATATGAGATGCACAAAACCTGTGCAAAGGAAATTCCCAAATGCTGCTGGAAGACACCAGAGAAGACTGGAGATGGGGGTCTCACTCTGTAGCCCAGGCTGCCCTGGAGCTCACGGCCATTCTCCTGCTCTAGTCTCTCAAGTCCTGGGATTGCAGGTGTGACCTCTTGACTTAATTTTTAAAGTTTTATCTATCTGGTTGGTTGGTTGGTTTTTCCAGACAGGGTTTCTCTGTGTAACAGCCCTGGCTGCCCGGGAACTTGTTTTGTAAACTGGGTTGGCCTCAAACTCACAGAGATCTGACTGCCTCTGCCTCCTGAGAGCTTCGATTAAGGTATGAGGCAGTCTCCTGTAGCCCCTCCTGACCTTGAACCTGATCTTCTGGCCTCTACCTCCAGGCTGCTCGGATTACAACACAAACTGAGCCACCACGCTCATTGTGATTGTTGACTTGTTTTTGAAAGAGGAAAGTCAGCCCTATTGCAGTTCAGAATAACTCCCATCTATTAAGGATTCTTCCAGAGGCTTGGCCCCACAGAGACCTCCTGGTCAGGATTGACTGTTGTGGATAGCCCCAGGCTTGTATTTTGATCCTAGTTCCACCTCCCTGAGAGGGGCTCCAGAGGAGGATTGAATCAATGTTGTGGGTAGCCTCAGCCTTGTATTTTGATCCTACTTCCCAGCGGATAGCCCCAGGCTCGTATTTTGATCCTAGTTCCACCCTTCTGGGAGGGCTGCAGAGGATGATTGAATCTGTACGCAGACGACATCTTGTAAAACTTCTGTCCAATTAAAACCTGTAAAATAAAGGCTAGAGCCAGAGATTGGGCAGTAGAAGGGGAGGTGGAGAAAAAGGCTTAGGGGAGGAGAGAGTGAGAGGAATTTGATATAAAAGGCAGAGCAGAAGAGAAGGAAGTCGGAGAAGACGGAGAAGAAGAAGCAGGAGGAAGTTGGAAGAAGCAGAAGGAAGCTGGCGGTAGAAGGAAACCGACGAAATGGAGGACAACCACGTGGCCTGGATGAACTGCAAGTTATAAGGGATCTCATAGCCGGGGATTAGAGTAGTGTAGTGGTAAATCTGCCCAATCTAGGCATGCTATTTATACCTTAATTATCGAGTTGTGTTTTCCTTTACTGGTCTCCTTTGGTAGGAGATTTACCCCTAACAAATTTGGGACTTAAATAATAACTTAAACTACAAACTACCACCCATAGTTCATTGGCTTTCATTCTGCTTTTGGTCACTTATTAAGGCTGGTGGATGATGAATACTCCCTTAGCCAGGCAGTGGTGCTGCATGCCTTTAATCCTAGCACTTGGGAGGCAGAGGCAGGCAGATTTGAGTTCAAGGACAGCCTGGTCTACAGAACAAGTTCCAGGACAGCCAGGGCTATACAGTAAAACCTTGTCTTGAAAAACCAAAATAGATAGATAGATATAGATAGATAGATAGATAGATAGATAGATACACCCTTATGAATAATTGTGTGTGGGATGTGCATGTGTGTGTGCACATATGTGTATTCAAGTGAGTGCTTGTGCACATGTGTGTTTGTGCACGTGTAGGTCAGAGGACAACTTTGAAGATCATTCCTTAGGAGCCATCTATCTTATTTTTGAGACAGGGCCTCTCTCTAAGACCCAGGGTTTACCTATCAGGTGAGGATGACTGGCTGGTGAACCCCAGGGATCCCATTGTTTCCTCTTTAGGACTGGAATTACTGGCACCTGCTGCTGTAGGACTTTCAGGTCTCGGTTTGAATTTAAAATTGAAAGAATCCCTGCCGGGCGGTGGTGGCACACGCCTTTAATCCCAGCACTTGGGAGGCAGAGGCAGGCGGATTTCTGAGTTCGAGGCCAGCCTGGTCTACAGAGTGAGTTCCAGGACAGCCAAGGCTACACAGAGAAACCCTGTCTCGAAAAAACAAAAAAAAAAACAAAAAAAAAACAAAAAAAAAAATTGAAAGAATCCCACTGTCTGGATTAACATTCAGAGGAAGAAGGGAGAGGCTGATTAACATTCCTCAGACCATGGGGAGGGAGCCCACCTGCAGGTGAGGAGGGCCCAGAGTACATAGACAGACAAGGGAGGTCCTTGCCACCTCATTCCCCAAAGACCAATCAGTTTAAAAGTCACACTGTTCTGCCAATCATATTGTGCCTAGTCACTGTTTCTCTAGTCTAACCCCTTAAACTGTATAAAAACTATTCTTAGCTCCAACTCGGGGTTCTCTTCTTGCTTGCATGCGAGAGAACCCCAGTATACTGGAATCATTAAACCTCATGTTAATTGCAGTGAGTCCCGTCTGTGAGTTTCTGTGGGAGCATGTCCCCTGGTTTTGGATCTTAGAATCCAACACTGCCATGCTTGGCTTTTACAGAAATGCTGTTGATCAAACTCAGGCCCTTGCACTTTACAGGCAGCAGTCTCCCCTGCCCCACAAATAGGATTCTATTGATGGTGCATGGCTGTAACTCTTGGACATAGGAAATAAAGGCAAAAGCGTCAAAGGTTCAGTGCTGGGCTAGGGAGGTGGTCCCATGTGAAGAGCACTTGTTGCTTACAGAGGATCCTACATGGTGGCTCACAAACATCCTTAGCTCCTGTTCTAGGAGATCTGATGACCTCCTCTGACCTTCACAGACACCAGGCACACAGATGATGCCCATAGCATATACCTAGGTAAAACACACATAAAATAAAACAAATTTAATTAAATAATGATGATGATAATAGAGTTCAAAGCTACCCTTAGTTACAGAGTGAGTTTGAGGCCGTCCTGAGTTATATGAGCATCTGCCTCAAAACAAAAAAGAATAACTTTCAGAAGGCAATAATGCTCTCATGTGCCTCTGGGTATCAGGTTAGTAGGGTTTTGGGTAGTGGTGACCTTGAAGTTTGGAAGGCTACAGGATCCTCAAAGGTCAAGCCATGGAGGAGGTGAACTCTATTGTAGAGTACCTGCTTAGTATTACAAGGCCCTGGGTGCAGTTTCCAGACCTTAAAAGCAGAAACAGAAGACCCAAAGCCAAATCACAGGCAGGCTTTGTCTGTAGCAGGAAGCAGCCACACTCAGTCCCTTCCCTTGTGTCTTTGTTCCTAGGCTGACTAGCACTTGGGGCTTGCTATCTGATTCTCCTCTTGTCATCACTCCTGCTGGGACACAGTGCTGCCTCCTGCTATCCTGGTGACTAAATCTGGCCAGCTCTGGCACATCTTTTGTTCCATACATCAGGGGTCTGGCAACTGGCCTGGCCTTCTTGCTGGAAACTAAATCACCTTAGGTTGCCCCTGGTTTGGTTTGGCTTCTTGAGTCTCAAAACAACAGTTGGACTCATATGTCATGCTGTATACCAAAATAGAAGCCAAGCAAATCGATGATTTACCCCTGACTCTTTAAAGCTATACAAGTATTTTAAGAGTAATAAGCATGTCAGAGCATACCTTTAATCCCAGCACTCAGGAAGCAGAGGCAGGTGGAATTCTGTGAATTTAAAGTAGATATGACCTACATAGTGAGTTCTAGGACAGCCAAGGATGTGTGGAGTGACCCTGTCTCAAAATAACATATGATATTGCAGGCCTAAAATCCAGAGATGGAGGCAGGAGAATGGTTAAGAGTTCAAGGCCGCCGGGGGTGGTGGCGCACGCCTTTAATCCCAGCACTTGGGAGGCAGAGACAGGCGGATTTCTGAGTTCGAGGCCAGCCTGGTCTACAGAGTGAGTTCCAGGACAGCCCAAGCTATACAGAGAAACCCTGTCTTGAAAAAAACAAAAAAAAAACAAAAAAAGAGTTCAAGGCCAGCGTGAGGTACATGGTGAGTTTGAGGCCAGCTTGAGCTACATACATACCCTGTCTGAAAATCAAAACAAACAAGGGGGGATTAAGTAGCTCCACCAGAGAGTAGCAAGGGCAGGGTCTTGAGTTAGACCCCGGCACCTGAACAAACCATAGGCAAATTTCTTTATCATTTTGTCTTAAGAGCCACTTTTTAAAATATGATTCAAAGAGTCCAGAAGCCTCCAAAGACTGATAATTCAACTATTAAAAAAAAATTATGGAGGTTGGAGAGATGGCTCAGGGGTTAAGAGCACTGACTGCTTTTTCCGGAGGTCCTGAGTTCAATTCCCAGCAACCACATGGTGGCTCACAACCATCTGTAATGGGATCCAGTGCTCTCGTCTGAAGACAGCGACAGTGAACCAGTGAACTCACATACATAAAACAAATAAGTAAAATCTAAAAATAAAAAATAATTAAAAAAAAAGACTTAAAAAAAATCACACAATGATCTCAGCACTGAGATTCGAGGCAAGAAGTACATGGAAAGTTTGAGGCCAGCCTGGACTACAGAGTGGGATCATATGTTAAAAACAAATGAATTTAAACCTGGGCACTGGTTGCTCTTCCAGAGGACCAAGGTTGGATTCCCTGCACTGCCATGGTGTTTCCCAACTATCTGTAACTCCAGTTCCAGATGATCCAACACCATCTTCTGGCCTCTGTAGGCTCGGGGCTTAGGGCCATCTTGATCACAAGTCCTGAAACCTGCAGCCAGCTCAAGGGGATGAACTGGGAGAGCCAGCAGGTGTGGAGGAGAGCTGGGCTGCTTGCTGGTTCTGCTGGAGCTCAACTTCTTCCCAACCCCCGGGTTCAAACTGGCCAAACAGCAGCTCATGCTAGCCTGCTGGAGGTCCTGCCTTGTGGAGCATCCTATGCAGACATGCCTTCCAAGAGCTACACAGCTCAATTCAAATGCTACTTCTTTGATTATAAAGAACCATTCTCCAAGTTGGCATACATGCACCAGTTCCTGGTCCTCAGCCTCCCCTTCCTGGTATTCCAGAACCTTGTGACTGAGTTCCACAGAGAATTAGAATGCCTGCCTGCTACGGACATCCAGATAATGTCTGCATCAAGCTTCCTGTGTCTCTCGAGCAATACCCAGTGGAGGGTAGTAACTACAATAGTTTTTGCCAAGGGAAATGTCCCCACCAAGAGCTTCCTCATTGCTGTCCTGCTTGCTACTGTCAGGATGATTTGATAAGGCCTATGCCTAAATCCTTTTCTCAAAGATCATCTGGGTGCTCTTCTTCAACACACAGGAAAGGAAGGTAGATTGTGTCAAGAATCGAGGTTGATTCCCAGGCCCCCACAAGTCAACTAGTCTAGCTTTGCCACCCAGAGGCAGAAGCTGAAAGATACTGTGGTCCCATTCACTGAGCTGGCCAAACATTAACAAGAAGGCCTGGCAGCTGGAGATGCTTGTCTGAGTCTGGCTGGGCAAACATGGTTTGTTCAAAAACCCTAGTGCAGGTTACCTCAATAAAGGTAAACTAACATCTTAAATAAAATAAACAATAAAAACCAACCATATCACAGTGCTCAGTTTACTGTCATCTGTGCAGGAGTAGAGGGTCTCTTTCCTCCTCTTTTGTCAAAATTTGGATTCATCTGTTCATTATAAGTTTCATCTTTTTCGTTTGTTTGGTTTTTTTTTTTTTTTTTTTTTTTTGGTTTTTCGAGACAGGGTTTCTCTGTGTAGCCCGGGCTGTCCTGGAACTCACTCTGTAGACCAGGCTGGCCTTGAACTCAGAAATCCGCCTGCCTCTGCCTCCCAAATGCTGGGACTAAAGGCGTGCGCCACCACCGCCTGGCTGTTTGTTTTTCAAGACAGAGTTTCTCTGTGTAGCCCTGGCTGTCCTAGAACTCATTCTGTAGACCAGGCTAGCCTTAAACTCAAAGATCTGCCTGCCTCTACCTTCTGAGTGCTGGGATTAAAGGCATGCACCACCACCACTGGACAGCTTCAGCATTTTTATGTGCCATTATAAAAAGGTAATTAATACCAAGCATAGTGGTATATGCTTGTAATCCCAGTACTGCACGGGCTGAAATGGAAAGATCTTAAGCTCCAGTATAAGCAGTTGACACATGCCTTTAATCCCAGAACTGGGAAAGCAGAGGCAGGCAGAGTTTCAAGGCCAGCCTGTATAGGTATAATGTTATTGTGCCCTGTGTAAAGACTGTCCTTGTATTATACAAATGCTGATTTCTGTTCCCCTGTATCTGGTTGCAACCTTTATTCTGAGAATCTCCTGTCTCAATGTTGTGTAAACATTGTTCCCCAATTATTCCCTAATTGGGGCAATAAAGAGGCTGATCAGCCAATGACTGAACAGAGGAGGGAATAGGGCTGGACTTCTTCCCAGGCAGGGGAAGGGGAGGGAGGGGGAGAGGGTGTAGAAATGGGGATTCATCATAAGGAGAGGGTCCAGGAGACACCATGAGAACATACCTGAAGCAGAGAGAGCCAGATCAATTCTAGAATGCAAGTATCTCGGATTTTGGCTGGGAGATAGCCAGATTAGAGGATTAAAATAGATTAATACTGCTCAGTTGTTGTGCCTTGAAGCTGTTAAATAAATCTAATGGTCCTGTCTCAATTATTTGGGAGCTTGCCAGGTTGAGAGAAAAACTGCAGCACTTATAAATTTTCACTAATAAGCCTGGTCTACAGAAGAGCCCCAAGACAGCCAGGGCTACACAGAGAAACCCTGTCTCGAGAAAACAAACAAAAAAGCCGAAGCTTATGATGAGCAGATGAATCCAAGTTTTGACAGAAGAGGGAGAAGGACATCAGGTGTCCTACTCCATCAGTCATCGCCACTTGATTCCTTGGAGGCAGAGTCTCTCACTGAGCCTGGAACTGGGCTGGGGCTCCATCGCCTCAGTGATCCCCCGGTCTCTGCCACCGCCAGCGCTGGAGTTAAAGATCTACCCAGCTTTTATTTATTGATTTTTTTTTTTTTTAAATCTGATTTGGGTCCTCGTGTAGGCATAGCAGGCACTCTTATCCACTGAGCCTATCTCCAGCCTTGAAGCTCGTTATTTGGATGGATTCGATTGACAGGTAACTGGTGATGCTTCCATGCCAGGTGGTTTCTCATTGGTTGGTTGGGGCTAACGACTCATTGACCTTTCATCAACTTACAAGAGAGGAGCTGAGTTGGCTCATTATCCCTCTTAAATGGGCTTCTGGTTATGTATACCATTGCTGGGTTTGTTTCTGTTTTGTTTGTTTGTATTTTGTTTGGTTTTGAGAAGGGGTCTGGCTGTTTACCCTAAGCTGGCCTGAACTCTCCATCCCTCTGCTTCAGCTTCCTCAGTACAGGGAATGTAGGTTTGCTCCACTACCCCCAGCCATTAAAAAAAGACTTTGATGTGGCAGGGCTGCTTCTCAACATTTCACAGCCAGTAATGGCAAGCAGCCGATCTCTTTCATCTGTGGCCCTAAGATCACATTCCTTCCTCTTTCTGACCCTGTCCCCACAGGTTGACCTCAGTGAACAGAATCAGTGGACTCCTTCATAATTTGGTTTCTAATTGTGTTGATCTAATAGACACCCACCAGCTGGAGTTCAGATAGGCCCCCTTGCTGGCAGGCAGGGTTGCCCATTTCTTGGCCTGGCACCTCCGCACTGCCCTCTTGTGTTCCCTGCCTTCCACCTTCTGGTTTTCTAATGGTTCCTCTGGTCCCAGGGGATTCCCTGGGAAATCCTATTATTCTCTGTAGACTTGCTACCCTCCATCCTAAAAACAAACAACCAAAGAGTCAACTCTTCTAATCTGAGTTTGGATCTCCCAAGAAGAATCTGATGATACAGGTGCCATCCAGCTAAACAGCACTAATGTTAGTCCCATCTGCTGGACAAGAAATCTGAGATTGGAGAGAATTGGCAAGTGAAGGAAAGAAAGACTCAAAGCAAAGCACTGAACCTCAGACTAAGCCTTCCATTCATCTCCAGGGGGAGCCAGATTCCCAATCTTCCTTCCTCTCTCCTTTGAATCCACATTGAGTGACAGCATTGGTTTCTGTCTGCTGAGAATCCAACGTGTTTCTGAATCTTTAAAGCCAAAGAAACTTCTAGGATCTGAGAGACCCTCCAGAATTGTGATTGCAAGTCCTTGGCCATTTAATGAAATGTTCTGGAGGTTGTGGGTGGGAGCATGTGAATCAGATCAGTCGAGTATCGTACTGCACTTGTCACCGTGATTGATTCAGGAATGAGCACTTGACATTTGACACAATGGTATTGTTTTCTTGGGACTGTGTAGGGACATTACATCTTTTCTGCCAGGCTACAGCACGATGAAGGATAAAAGCTGGTTCTGGCTTAGGCCACCATATAGGTAAAGTACTTTGACAGTGTTGGGGATGGAACCAAAGGCTTCGTATGTGTTAGGTCAGGCATCTACCACCTGAGCTTCATCAGTTCTAGCTCAGATAGAGGACCAGAAGCAGAACCAGCAAATGAGAAAAATTGAGTTCTGTGTTTTCATTTGAGACCTGCAATCTATCAGGCTTGAAATACATCCCCCCTTTAATAGTTACTTTACATGAAACAACACATTTCCTTCCCCATATAGTAGGATAGAGTCCAATTCTAGAATCCCACCCATTCCACTTACGATGGAAAGAGTTCTGACCAGTGAGAGACAGCCTGGCATGAGACAAGAAGACTTCATTAACCAGGTAAACTTCCATGCATCCATCAAGAACCAACACAAAGGTTACCATATTTGCTAGTCTTGCAAGGAATTCTTTCAAGGTATGCCTACCACACAGACACTCTTAGAGCCAAAAAGGAAGTCTTTATTGCTGGCCATTAGCTGCATAGGGAACTTACCCAAATCATGCAGTTCTAAGGCCTCACAGTCTTGTCTTTTGTGCACAAAACCTACATCCTGGTTGTCACACTTCACTTAGTAAGAAGCAGAAGTATAGACGCCGTAAAGCGAGGTTAGTGCATTTAGGGACTTTCCTGGAACTATGGACTAGGTCTTGGATGGATGGGTCTTTTTCCCATTTTGACAGGTGTTGGGGCCTCAGTGCTGGGTTTTAAGGTGCCATTGGAGCTATGGTCTGGGGATCTGTTACAGAACAACAGAGGCAGTTCCTTCCTACATCCTTTCATACTTCAAAAGCACATACACAAAAAGATGACAGCACACACTTCCATGACACCCTCCTCACACAATGTTAACAGTGTCTGTCACTGACACCTGTATTCAACACATTTTCTGAATCCTGTTCATTTTGGAAGTTTTAGTTTTTAGCAAGATGCATAATGCCAGGTTGATACTAATTCTTTTAATGTTTGGTGTCTGAGCCGCCAAATAAAGAGAGGCAGACAGAGACAGTAGGATGGGCAGGGAAAGTGGACAGGGACTGCTCCCGCACTGCCAACAAAAAGGAACCACAACCCTTAATCCTTTTTTGGAACAAGATGGACTTGAGATTAATATTAATAACAAAATGTTATTTAGTTGACCTGGGCAAAACTCCCTGGGGTGAAATTACTAATAGCTGCCATTTGTTGCATGCCTCATTGGCAGGTGTTTTACAGTGCACTGAATTAAAGCTTCCCCTAGTTTGGCAATGGAAGGACAGAGGAAAAATGGTGGCTCCTGACTATTCAGTTCCTTTAGTTTCAATGGAACATATTTTAAATTCATCGTAGAAGCTCATCTTTCTTCACTATGGTGGGATCAAGGATGGGCAGACCTTGGCCATGAGGACCAGAAGGAAGAACCTTACTTTTCTGAGAAAGACTGTAAACGAAAATGTTTTCTTCATGGATATGAAGGGAAGGTTTGTGGTCCTGACTGTACCTGGAACCCATATGAATGAAGCTGGATACATGGAGCAGAGCTGAGCCTAGAACATCCTTGCAGAATGGACACGGGGGCACTTGCCATACCTGGCCAAAGCTGATATAACTCTGAAAATCCATTTGTGGGAGTTATGTCATCCCAAAGTGTACCTTTGAGTGTGGCTTGGATATCTGTTACTTAATCCAATTTCTAGTAAGTAAGCAGAACTGTCCAAGGTACTTCAGCCAGCAATTAGGTGTGGTGCCCATACCTATAATCCCAGCACTTTGGAGGTAGAGGCAGAAGGATCCTGAATTCATGGGCATCCTTGTTACAAAGGGTTTAAGGCTAGTCTTAGCTACATAAGCCCATAGCGACGACGACAACGATGACGATGATCTTGGACTCCTGGTCTTCTTGCTTTCATTTGCCAGTCCTGGGGTCCATTTGCTACAATGCCTGGTTGTATGAGGTGCTGGGGATTGAACTCAGGGCTTGAGGAATGCTAGGCAAACACTATACCTATTGAGCTACATCCCTAGCTCAACCCCAGTGAGTTAAGTGCTGGCTTTCATTCTAAACATACCAACCACATCTCTTCCTAGCCTTTACCCATCCTACTGACTGACACATGAAAAGAGGACAGGTGACTTGGCCTCGGTCCCTAAGTCATCTGCTTACCTCTTCAGGTGGCTTCCCTTGGACAATGCTATTTCTATGGCCTAGAATGTCCCATGCCTTATTTGCCTAGCAAACCCCAATTTGTTACAAGCCTCAGCTTACATATCCTATCTCCGCTTTCTCCTAGACTAGCTTAACTCCCTGGATAAGTTGATACATAACTATTGGAGCCATGGTAATCTATATTTTTCCATTCTTACTTATATCATAATGATAACCGATTATTGCATAGTGCTAACTTATCTCTCAATTCCCAAGGGCAAAAGTGTGTTTGTGCTGTTTAGTGTGGAACAGTGACTGTCACTTGAGAAAACATGAAAACCATTGCTTTCCATAGTAATGAATGTGGGAAAAAAGCTTACATGGAAGAGCAACAAAATCAAAAACATCTATGGGAGGGGAGGGATGTGGGACTGTACTCCTGCAGTAAGTTGATGATGACCCCAACAAAATGGGGGGTCACCCATGCTGAAATTCCACATCGATTTAGCTGTTCATCTGAGAAGTTAGGGTACAGGATATTGGGGAGCAAAGTTTCCTAACAGGCCAGTTTTGTCTGGCATGATGCGGAAACACTCTCTGCCCTGCTTTAACCTTTATAAGAAAAATAACTGCAAAATGATCATCTGACCTTTTCAGTTTTCTTTTTCTGTTTCTGTTTTAGGGTTTTACTGCTATAAACAGACATCATGACCAAGGCAACTCTTATAAGAACAAAATTTAATTGGGGCTGCTTACTGGTTCAGAGATTCAGTCCATTATCATCAAGGCAGGAACATGACAGCATCCAGGCAGGCATGGTACAGGAGGAGCTGAGATTTCTACATCTTCATTTGAAGACGCTAGCAGAATACTGGCTTCCAGGAAGCTAGGATGAGGGTCTTGGAGCTCACACCCACAGTGACACATCCACTCGAATAAGGCCATTATATCTTCTAATAGTGCTACTCCTTGGACTGAGCATATACAAACCATTACATTCCACTTCCTAGCCCCAATAGGCTTGTTCAAACATATGAGTCTATGGGGGCCATACCTAAACATAGCATAATGAAAAATATATTTAGTCCAACTTCGAAAGTCCCCATAGTCTATAGCAGTCTCAACAATGTTAAAAGTCCAGAGTTCAAAGTCTCTTCTGAGATTCATCCAATCACTTAACTGTAATCCCCAAAGCAAGACAGGAAACTAGCTAGGCAAACTCTAAACTCTGCATCTCCAAGTCTGATGTCAAAGTGTTCTTTAGCTCTCCAACTCCTTTTTCATCTTTGTTGACTGCAACAAACTTCTTTTTCCTGGGCTGTTTCCACTTCCTGTTAACAGCTTTCCTCAGCAGATAACCCATGGCTCTGGCATCTCAAACATCTTGGGGCCTCCAAGGCAACTTCAACGTTACAGCTTCTTGTTTCAATGTCTGGGATTCACACACTATCTTCTGGGCTCCTCTAAAGAGCTGGAGTCACTTCTCTAGTGCTGCCCTCTGTAGCATTCAAAGCTCAGGTTTATCTATTTCATTACTGCTGCCAAGAATGCTATGTTGAGGTATGGCTGTCTCTTCCTGCTGCCTTTGAATCTGGATGTAGAACTCTCAGCTACCTCTCCAGCACCATGTCTGCTTGCATACCACATGTTTCCCATCATGATGATAATGGACTAGACCTGTGAGCCAGCCCCAATTAAATGTTGTCTTTTATAAGAGTTGGTGTAGCCAGGCAGTGGTGGTGCACACCATTAGTCCCAGCACTTGGGAGGCAGAGGCAGGTGGATTTCTGAGTTCGAGGCCAGCCTGGTCTACAGAATGAGTTCCAGGACAGCCAGGGCTACACAGAGAAACCCTGTCACAAAAAAAAAAAAAAAAAAGAGTTGGTGTGGTCATGGTGTCTCTTCACAGCAATAAAACCCTAAGACACCTCCCAGGAGAACTCACACATATTTAAAGTAAAAACTATGAAATCAACCTTCTCTGCCCTGTGCCCATTGACACAGTTCCATGTTATAGCATGAGGGTCCCTGAGTCTAGAATTAGAAACGAAGGCCAGGTAATATATAAATTGTTATTTGGAGATAGGGTTTCTCTGTGTAGCCCTGGCTGTCCTGGAACTTTCTATATAGACCAGGCTGACCTGGAACTCAGAGATCCTCTGCCTCTCCCTCCCTGAATTCTGAGATTAAAGGTATGCCACCACCGCTGGCTCCAACTAAGATTCTTAAGGGCCAGGAGATGGCTCAAAGTGTGAGGTGATTAGCATAAGGCTAATGACCTTAGTTTGACCCTCAAATCCCACACAGTGGGAACACAGAGTCTTCTTTGGTACAAGAGTGATGACACACATGTACACACATACAAAATAAAGAACTAGATAAACATAATTTTAAAAGTCTTTAAAATTTTTTGTCACTCTGTCTTTTGTTTCTCCTTTTGACTGCTATGCTATAGAAAGCTATACCCTGAGGTACCCTGGATTTTGTCTTTTGACAAGAATTGCATTATTGACTCTCCAAATGTGACCTCTGGGTCTGAAGCATCACCGTCACCTGGGAGCTTGTTTGGAAATATGAATTTTAGGACCCACTTCAGATCTACTGAATGAGAAGCAAGATAGGTGGAGCAATTTCTGATTTAAGGTTTTCGAGTCACTGGGTTAGGTGGGTACGCTGTGATCTACATAGTGGGGACACTTAGGGGCTCAGCTTTGCTGCTTGGGAGAGCTTCTTGACAGAATCTCAAAACCAGCACTTTTGGAGTTGGAGAGATGGCTTAGTGGTTAAGGACACTTGCCAGGATCTGTTCCCAGGACCCACATGGCAGCTCACTACCACCTATAACTACATAGAGTTCCAGGGGATCCATTACCCTCTTCTGGCCTCCATGCATGTCTCTGCATGCAAATAGAACACATTAACAGGAACAGATATATAAAAAGGTAAAATTTAAAATAAACAAACCCCAGCATTCTTTTTAGTAAAGCGAGTTAGAGACTAGGGCAAGAATCACTACACACTTGGCCCTCTGGGGCTTTTGTAATTGCTGCTTCCTCCCCTCGTCTAACTCAGTGCTTCTCCACCTTCCTACTGCTACTACCTTTAATACAGTTCCTCATGTTGTGGTGACCCCAACCGTAAAATTATTTCAGTGCTGCTTCATAACTGTAATTTTCCTATTGTTGAGTCATAATGTAAATATGAGTGCTTTCCCATGGTTTTAGGTGACCTCTATGAAAGGATCATTCAATCCCCAAAGGGGTCACGGCCCACAGATTGAGAACCCCTGTTCTATCCCAACCCCTTGCTTCTTTCATAACACTCCCTTTTACACAGTTAACTTATTCTCTTATTCATAACTTGTTGCTTATTTGTCCTCCAGAGTAGAAACGTCTATCTATCTATCTATCTATCTATCTATCCATTCATTCATCCATCTATCCTTTTTGAGACAACGTCTCCTCTATGTATTCCTGGCTATTTCTGAACTCACTATGTAGATTAGGTTGGCTTCAAAATCGTAAGATCCTCCTGCCTCTGCCTTCTTAGTGGTGGAATTAAAGGCCTGGCCCCTTTTTAAATAAGCTGTTAGAAATAGCTTTTGCCAAAAAGTACTTCTCAATTTGGGCTACAGGAAAACTAAGTGAAAAGCCTGGCATCTCTGTCTTCATTTCTTTCTTTTAGGTCTCTGTTGCTTTACGATGTCCTGTTCCAGAAGTGAGTCTCCCCCCAACGCCAACACCTTCACTTACCTTGGATTCCAGGAAAATCAGAACTGACACAAACACCTTTAAGACAAGAGACTGAAATGACCAAGAAGCAACCATAAACCTCAACGGACAGACCACTCCCCAAAGGAGGGCAAATAATCTGTGATGGCAGAGTTGTTCCCAGGGGAAGACATTATCACCAGGGAGGCAATTCTCTCCTCTCGTGAGGGCTGTAAATCACTTCTTCCAACCAGGACTGCTAAGATCCACCAGGCTACACCTTGCCAAGACTGCCTGAAGGCACACTTCACGCCCTTTGCCCCATTCTTCTACTTAAATCTAAAGCTCATTCAGGTGTTTGAAAGATTGGCAAGACCTCATTCAGGGTCTCACCAGACCACTTAACTGTCCCTTCTCCTAAGTGTGGCCAGTTATGTACCCCAGGAAAGCTCTGAGTGTGGCCCAACACAACATTATACACTTATCAGGAGGGCTCTTTTGCACGGTTTGTTTGTATTTTCATAGTGTGGTGCTCAAGCCTGAACTTCATAAAAACTCCATGCTGGAGTGTAGCAGGTGGTATGCTCTGTGTGGTGACCACTTTCACACCTTGGTGGCAAACAGATCTTTAATTCCAGCACCAAGGAGGGAGAGGCAAGAAGAACTCTGTGAGTTCCAGGCCAGCCGAGGTAACATAGTGAGACTCTGTCTCAAAAAGACAAAGCCAAACCCAAATCTTCCTGCTGTGATACCAGCTGCTTTGACTAAATCTCCTTTCTGTACTTCTTGTCTTTTTAGTGGGCTTATTAGAGAGAAAAAAATGCCACAATCCCCCCCCCTCAAATCACCTTGTTTATCATCTGTAATAGGCCCCCCAAGAGACCATTTAAAAAATCAAATTGTGCACTTGGGAGGCAGAGGCAGGCGGATTTCTGAGTTCGAGGCCAGCCTGGTCTACAGAGTGAGTTCCAGGACAGCCAGGGCTGTACAGAGAAACCCTGTCTCAAAAAACCAAAAAAAAAAAAAAAAAAAAAACAAAAACAAAAAACAAAAATCAAATTATAATCCTGTAACTCTAAAACTCCATCTTGACAATCTCAAACTAAACTATTTAGGAGGGTGAATTAGGACAGGGTCTTTATGGTCCAAGTTGGTGTTAAATTCATTTCAGTCCTTCAACCTTCCAATCGCAGGGGCTCACAGGCATGAGCCTCTATGTCTACTTCAAAGTTTTTTAAGTTTATGAGAAATAATGCCAAATTTCTCAAACAGACCACTTTCTCTTCCTCCCTCACCAGCTTCTCTCTCTCTTTCACATTTTCACGTTAGCTGGGGGAGACAGTAAAGAAACTACAAAGCGACTGCTCCATTTGGGGGAAGGGTTTTATTGTGAATAAGGGAAAAGATCCAGAGGCCCCTGGAAAAGTTCAGAGCAGAGAGAAAAAGCAGACTGGACATGGCCAGGGCTATGTGGAGGGAAGAGGGTGGGGGGAGACTGGGAGGAGGGAGCAGAAAATCATTGTTACAAGGAGGATGAGTAGGTGGGGGTGGAAGCAGCCTGGAAGTTTTAGGGTACAGGGGGAGGTGAGGAGAACCTCCTCCTCACCTACTGTGAGGAGTCTTCGAAGTGAGTAACAAGGGCTTGTGAATAGGGCTACAGAAGCCTGGAGGCTAGCGTGGATATGCTTGTAAGTGCCACAGTTGTAAGTCAGTGGAGAGCCATGGTCCCTTCTGCCAGAGGTAAGGGAAATGACTCTTTTTTGGGGGATAGGAACCCGTTTCACTAGTTACCTAGGAAGTCTGCCTTTTATCTAACCACCAGAAATCCTTCTATAGTCTAGCTTGAACTCATTTCTGGATATATGGACTTCCTGAGACCTAACATGTGTGTGTACATATGTGTATGTATGTGTCCGTGTGCAAGCACATCTTCTACTGTGGTCAAAAGACAACAACTTGAAGTAATTTATTTTCTCCTTCCACAATTAGGTCTTGTCTTCATCATCATTCTATTGCTGTGAACACATACTATGACCATGACAACTCTTGTAAAAGAAAGCATTTAATTGGGGGATGGCTTACAGTTTCAGATGGTCAATCTGTTATCATGGCAGGGATCACGGAGACACGCATGGTTCTGGAACAGTAGCTAAGGGCTACATCTCACTCACAAAAACAGAGAGACTGAGAGATTGGGTCTGGCATTGGCTTTTGAAATCTTTTTTTTTTTTTTTTTTTGGTTTTTCGAGACAGGGTTTCTCTGTGTAGCCCTGGCTGTCCTGGAACTCACTCTGTAGACCAGGCTGGCCTCGAACTCAGAAATCAGCCTGTCTCTGCCTCCCAAGTGCTGGGATTAAAGGCGTGCGCCACCACCGCCCGGCCGGGCTTTTGAAATCTTAAGGCCCACCCAGACTGACACACTTTCTCCAAAAAGACCAGACCTAATCATTCTAATCTGTTTCAGATAGTGCTACTTCTGATGACTAAGCATGCACATATATGAGTTTATGGGGGTGGGGATAGGCATTCTAATTTAAACCATCACAGGTTCTGAGGATTGAATTTAGACTGGGTTGTTAGACTTAGTGGCAAGTGCCTTGAAAGGCTGAGTCATATCCCTTAAAAAATATTTTATTTACATGTATGTTTGTGTACCTATGTATGCGTATGCCATGTGAGTATGGGTGCGGGTGTCTCCAGAGCTGAGAAGAGGATGTTGAATCTCCTGGTGTTGGGAGTTACAGGTCACCCAACGTGAGCCATGAAACCCTACTGAGGACTCTCAGGGAGAGTCATACAAATTAACTGAAGAGCCATCTCTCCAGCCCACCCTACCTTTTGATTTAGGGTCTCACTAGTCCAGGCTGACTTTGAAGTCACTGTATAGCTAAGGATGAACTCTGGATACCCCTGCCTCCACCCTCCTCCCATACTAAAATTATCAGCTAGTCATCATATCTGGCTCAGAACAGTTCTATATCGTTTAAATCCTCTTAGGGTCACTTTTAATAGAATGATAAGGAGATTCCCTCTTCTTGATCTTCACACACACAAAAGTAAACTATTATCCAGTTGTTTTTCTTCCGACCCCTTCCCCAGGTTCATAAATCCCTTCCAAACCAGTGTTTTCTCTAGGCCCTTTTCATCTATCTATAAGACCAATGAGCTAGCTACTGTGCTCATTGCAACATTTGTTCTGTGTTTTCTTCTATTAAATAGTCAGAGTCTAGAATCAGGGATGAAGTCAATTAACAACGTGACACTTTCTGGTCCTAGGACCCAGAACTGTGGACTGAATGAATAAAATCCCAGGAGAGCATAGACCAACATCGCCGAACTTCTAGTCCGATGTCAGGATCCGGAAATGTGCTCAGAAAAGATTTGCGGAATGAATGAGTGAAAAGAAACGAAAGGGAAACCTTTCCTTTACCAAAATGGCCGCGTGTCCCTTTACCAACGCGGCGGTCCCGGCCGCTTGGGCGGGGACGCGGTGGGAGGGACCAGTGAACCGTCAGGTGCGGCCCCGCCCTCCTCTGCCCTCACTTGATTCCGGATTGGTCCGGTTCCAGCGCCGCAGCAGGCCGCGGGCTGAGGGGCCGCCTGGTGCTCGCCACTTCCGGCGCGTTGAGCTGTTGGCAGGGGGTGCCGCGAGGGGTGAGCGGCGGCTACGGGTGGCGCGCAGGGATGCGGAGGGGGCCCGCCGCGAGTACAGAGGTGGCGAGGACCGCACGGGCTCGCGGGCCTCTCTCCTGAGTCGGCCGCGCCGCCCAGGCCCAGGCAGCCTCTGCCCCTTCAGTCTCGGCCGGGGCCCGTCGCCGCCTCGGGCCGCGGAGGCTGGGGAGTCCCTGCCTGGCCCGCAGCCTCCTTCCAGGGGGTCGGGCCCAGGCGGGGGGCCCCGTGTAGCCGCCTCTGAACCCCATTTTCTGCTTTTGCGTTTTCCTGGGGTGGACCGAGGTCTGGATGAATCTCTTTGGGGGGTCCCCGAGGGGGCCCGTGTGCTCCTTTTAAAGGTGCCGGCGGTGCCCGGGTGGGGAACGGGTTGTCTTTGCATGGGTGGGGGACTCCCCGAGCCTGCTGGGACCATGACCTGAACTGTGCGAGCGGGACGCGACGAATCCCAAGAGCCAGCTCACCTGAGCCACCCCCTTCCCGGCCAGCATGGTGAGTGGGTTCAGGCACCGGGTTGGAGGGGTGGCAGTGGGCCTTAGCAGCTGAGCCATCTCTTTCTCCCTGGGGCGGGGAGAGGAGGCGCGTGCGAGCCTGGCCGGTGACACATGCGTGCAGGGTGTGCAACCGGCTATACGTTCCCATCGCCCCACCCCCACTAGATATCTCGAGTCTGGGAGGACCTTGGAAGCGCCACGGATACAACCCCCTGCCTCACTGTTGGCTGTGCTCCTTGTGCAGCAAATCGTGATTACCAGTATCATTTATTTATTGATGACATACTATGTGCTATTTCCTTTGCTAAGTGAGTGGTATGTATTTTGTTATTACATCAACCCCTGATTGAAATGGGAAGACTGAGGCAAAAAGCATTTAGTTACTCTGCGCAAGGTCAATCGACTCTTCTGGGACAGTGGCATTGTTTGAACATAAGCAGTCTGTTATAGAACTGGCTGGATTTTTAGAGAACATCTGTCCAGCGGTAGGTTTGCATTTGCAGAAATCTAGAGTGGGATTTGTAGAGGTTATTGATACAGATGATGGCAGAGTCAGCAGTGGGGACTTTGGACATCTTGGTTACTGTTCTTTCAGCTTTTTATGCTCTGACCTTTAACCTGGAAAACTATGGGACTTTCAGGTCCCGCTAAAAAACCTCTCTGAAAGGAAGATACCACCCCCTCTTGCAGGCCCTTTAGCCTTTCCATACTCCTTTGGGTTTGTGTACTCAGCGGTTGGGTGAGCCCTTGTCTTTTGCCATTTTAATGTTTCTGAGCCTTATCTGCCCATCACAGTAGGCAAGGGTGAAGTTAGTCGTCTGATTCATTATCTGCCTCAGTTTGGCATGTAGCCCATGAGTGAGTGAGCGCCCTGCCTGGGTTTGAGCACTGTTTCCCCCAGTGCCTACCGACTTGGTGGAGATGGCGCTGGCACCGCTTTTTAATACTCCAGACCAGACTGTCAAACTCTTGAGGAGTGGGAGGGTGGGTGGTACATAAAGTCCTGTTTAATGGAAAGCGGGTTGGAGGCACTCACTTCATCCTGCTGGGTTTACAGACAAGCTGGGTAAAATACACCATTTAAGCTGAGCGGCATGGTGTAATTGTTATATATGGTGTATATGTTTATATGCAACTGTAAAAGGCGGCAGAGTTGTTGAGCTGGAATTTGTTACCTCATCTATACAATGTACAGATAAGAATTTTCTGAAAATAATTAAAAGATATGAAACACCTATGAATTTTTACTCCTTCATTAGTAATTTTATGAAATGTTTGAATTTAAATCCCCCATCCCTCCAGACAGCGTCTCCCTATGTAGCCCTCTCTGACTGTTCTGGACACAGTATATATAGACCCACCAGGTGTGGGCCACTGTACCCAACTAAAATTGTGAATTTTTAAATTGTGATAAAATATACTTAACCACTTAAACTAATTTCCAGTTCACTGACATTATGTACACTTCTGTTGTGTAGCTGTCATGGTCTAAGTCACCAGGGAATTTCATCTCCCCAAACATACTAATCTCTTGGTCCTTCCTTTAGCAGTTCCTCTCCTCTCCCCTGGCCTCCTTTGTTTCCCTTTCTGTTTCTAGCTTTCCAATCTCTTTTCTTTTCTTTTCTTTTCTTTTCTTTTCTTTTCTTTTCTTTTCTTTTCTTTTCTTTCTTTTCTTTTCTTTTCTTTCTCTCTCTCTCTCTCTCTCTCTCTCTCTCTCTCTCTCTCTCTTTCTTTGGTAAAAGAGTATTCTCTGGTTTTGACTGGCACATTTCATCTAATGGAGTGTCTTTAAGGTTCATCCATGTTGTCGGTTGTGCAAGATTTTCTTGCAGTCTGTGTGTGAGCACACCATTTTTTTTGTTTTGTTTTGTTTTTGGAGACAGGGTTCTCTGTGTAGCCCTGGCTGTCCTGGAATTCACTCTGTAGACCAGGCTGGCCTGGAACTCAGAAATCTACCTGCCTCTGCCTCCCAAGTGCTGGGACTAAAGGCGTGCGCCACCACTGCCCTGCCACCACTGCCCTGCGAGTACACCACTTTTGCTTGCCCACTCATCCCTCAGTGGTTACCTGGTTTGCATCTCCCTTTGTCAGTTGTGAGTAATGCTGCTGTGAGTACAAATTTTTTGGTTAGTTTTAAATAGCCTTTATATGCTACACCTTAGACAACGTAGATAGGAGCTAGACTGACAGTGTCCTGCCCTCAGGGAACTTAGCTTGTTGCTGGACAGAATTTTCTAAACAGTAGAGCTAGCAAGTCACTCATGTGCTCAGTTTCATCTAGTTGGCAGTAATTAGGGTATTACAAGCATGATTACCTTTGAATAATTAATTAGGAAGCTATTGCTTTTGTATGTAGACCTCTACTTAAGCATTCAGGGAATAGCTACTGTGGGTGTGAGACTGATAGGATCTACTGTTAAGACCCTAATAGTTCATCTGCAGTTGTTTCAGGGGAGGAAGATTAAGGGATTGGGTGGTACCATCTTTGTCTAACCATTGCTGGTTTGTGTCTGACAGGACAAGGGCCTTTTCTTAGGGATCACAGCCCTTTACTTCAATAATTCTTTTCCTCTACATTTTTACAACTCCAGACTCTGTGGGGCTTGAAGGGTGGTTGTATACTAGTCAGGCCTTTGAACTCACTAAGTTGCCCAGGTTGGCCTAGAACTCCTGTCTCTCTTGCCTAAACTTCCTGTGGGGATTATAGACCTGTGTCACCAGGCCTGGCTACATTGTTGATCTAAATGTAAGTGTTTGAAATGCCTTTTTTAAATGAGTAGACTGGCATAATAGGTAAAAACTTCATCTCTGACCAGATATGGCCCCAGCACCAAAAAGAGAAGAACAAAAAAGTTGCTCTTTCAGGGTAATGTTCTGCTTGCCTTGGAGGGGAGTGAGTTCACTGGGGAGATGAGTCACGGTCAGATAACTAGAGATGGTGATAAGATTGAGTGTAAAAGATTGCTGAGGTGCAAAAGCATTTGCCCAAAGAATGGCTGATTGAGATTAAGGCAACTGGGAGGAGAAGGGAGGCTTCCTAGAGGGCGGGTTTGGATCTCGAGGATAAGGGTAGAGAAAAGCCTTCCCCGTAAAAGTGCTTGTGAAAGATGTTTTAAGACCTCTTTCACAGAAGGAAGACAGTAGGTGTCAGGTGACTGAAGGGGGAATGGACACCTGGGTACTTGGACTTTCTAGGCTTCTGAGCATTACCTACATGCAGCACAGTAATACACCATTTTTTTCATCTTTAAAACCATTTTTCCCCTTTCACTTTTTGAGATGGTCCAAAAAGTCTAAGTTGGCCTCAGTCTCCCAATCCTCTCTGCCTTGGCCTCCCAAATGCAGGATACTTGAAGTCTATCACCATGCTCAACCTGGCTAAAATATTTCATGTTAAGAAAGCATCAGATAGACTGATTGTCTTATGGTACTGACTTCGGTGAAGTAGCTGGAGAAAATGATGCATAGGTTTTTCCTCCCTAGTTGGGGAGAGTTTCTAGTACTACTACCATAGAGTAACTGAGATTTCCCTTAAAGGAAAATAGCCCGTCTGCTGTGCTTAGATTTTATTGGTGAGAGAACCATAGATTAACACTGTAGGATGTGTCAAAGGCCTGCTCTTGAATATGCAATTCAGAGTGGCCCAGAATTTACTATGGAGACTAGAGTAGCCTCAGTCTGCTTCCTGAGTGCAAGGTTTAAAAAGGTGTGTGCTACCATGCCCTGTGAGAATTGTCATTTTAAAATCTCTTAAATGATTACAGAATTAATCAGTGAAGAAAGGTAAAAAGCGAAATTGATTTGGAAAGCCTTTAACTTGGAAGCTGGGAATAATTACAAGCTTGAATCAGTTGGTGATTTGGATTGGTAGGCGTGAAGGGTTAGAAAAAGAGTTGACAGATTGGCCATGTACTGACAAAATACTGGATTTGGCTGTGTCTGTAAATAGTTAGGAGGCTGATTGGCACCTTGGAATACAAGGTCGACTTGTAGATTTTTAGGTAATTGAACTGTCGTGTGCATGTCGTGTAACATGGAAGTTAGGGAGAGCATGTTGATACAGGTAGAGGTGAGAGGGAGTTACTCAAGCGTAACTGCTTCTCTGCTTTTTTTCTTCCACTGTGAGGATTGAACTCAGAGCTTCAGGTGTATTAGGCAAACTCTACCATATAGTGGTTACACTTCAAGCCCTGCCTCTGTTTATTTTAGACTTCCACTTGACATTTCTACACCATTCATTGTGTACCCATTGCACATTGACTTATAAAGGCATTCTTAGTATTTTTATTTTGTCCAAGGTTCTTTTTTTTTTTTTTTTTTTTTTAAGTTTTTCAAGACAGGGTTTCTCTGTGTAGCCCTGGCTGTCCTGGAACTCACTCTATAGACCAGGCTGGCCTCGAACTCAGAAATCCGCCTGCCTCTACCTCCCAAGTGCTGGGATTAAAGGCGTGCGCCACCACTGCCCGGCTTGTCCAAGGTTCTTGAGAAACAATTATTGTACATATTTATTGGGTATATTGTGATATTGTGCTCAGTTAGCATGTTACCTCATAATTACCATTTCTTTGTAATGAGAACATTCAAAATCCTATTCTGCAGTGATTTGAAATCAATACATCAATCAGTTGTTAGTTAGCAGACATACTTTTGGTTCTTCAACTACTTTTTAAACCACCTATAACCATAGTGTGTTGGGTTCAATGTAAATAGCTCAATGGCACCTTTGTAGTCTGAGGAGGCTGAGGCAGAAGTATGGTGAGTTTGAGGCTAGCTTGGCTACATACTATTCTGTTTGAAAGCAAAAATAAACACCACAACTTGTTTTAGTCCTTATGTTTCTCAGCTACTTGTGGTCTTAGTATCTGCTGTCTTTCTTGAAATTTTTTTTTTTTTTTTTTTTTTGTGGCTTCCTTGTATCTTTGTGTCTTTCTCCATTTTATTAGAACACATTTATTTTTAAGGCTTGTGTTTGTGTGTAGCATGTGCATGTGAGTGCAGTGCACTTGGAGGCCAAGGGTTTGGATCTTCCTAGAGTTGGAGGTATTGAGGTTGTGAGCCCCTCAATATGGATGTTGAAAATCAGGTCTTCTGAAAAAGCAGTGAATGCTTTTAACTGCTGAGCCATCTCTCCAGATTTGCTATTACTTTCTTGATTTAGTCTCCTTTGATATTTTTCCTGCCTATGGCTGCAGTTGCCTGTGCACAGATAGAAACTAAACCTTCTTTGGACATGGAAGTGCACTTTAATGGCTGTGGGCATTAGTTAATAATATCTAAATCATATCTGTCATCTTTCTCTCAGGGTCATGCTCTTTCCCCACGGCCTCGTTCTCTTAATGATGACCTCATTCATCCAATGTGCATACTTAATGTTGAGTCATACTTAACTTCCTCTTCTGCTATACCTGTTGATGGTATTGCCAGTATGTTTGTGTCCCAATTCTGGCCTTCTCATCTTGCTTGGTTAGGTCAGGCTCTCAGTCTGTGTGTGTGTGTGTGGTTTCTTTCTTTCTTTTTTTTTTTTTAAAGATAGGAACTTTGTGTGCTGGCGGATTCAAACTCAGAATCCTCATGCTTGAGTACTGGGATTACAGGTGCTCACCACCATACCAGCTTTGTGATGGTTAGTGTTAAATTGGCAACTTGTCACACTTCAGAATCACCTGGGAAGAGTCTCTGGACAAATCTGAACAAACCTGGGATTGTTAGATCAAGCTGGTCAGTGGACATATCTGAAGGGTGGTTGTCTTGGTTGTGTTAATTGATGTGGGAAGCCCAGCCTGCTGTGCCATTCCCGGGTTTGAGTCCTACATGGTATTAGAGACAGTGGCATAAGGAGCCTGGGTGCGTTCATTTTCTCTGTTCTTGACTGTGTGTGTGTGACTGACTGCTTTGTGCTTCTATCTTGACTTCTGTGGCAATGGGTTGTCACCTTGAATTACAAACCAAATACTCCAGATGCTTTTAGTCAGGTATTTTAATCCTAGCACCAGAAATGAAGTAGAATAGGCTGCTCAAGCTTCCAGGTTCTCCTTCCATCAGTCTGCCTAAATGTACTTTGTTACAACTACTCAGCCAATATATAAGGTGCCACTTGATATGATTCAGAGCAGTGCTGAGGAAGGCTCCTTTGGTTCTTGGAGACCAGGGTTTTAGTTAGGCAGGTAGTTGGAAGCATGGGCTATGGATTGATTCCCACAGGTAGTTTGACTTTAGACTTCTCAGTAGGAAAGAGGATGATGTATTAGATGCTAAAAGTGATGGACCTAGAATGTCTTTTAAACTTCATAGATCATACCTTTTTCTCTCCTCAGCCTCCCATGTCAGTCCCAGAAACCTTAGCGCACTTTGGCCTTTCCTTCCTTCTCTCTCCTGCTGCTTCTCTTTATTGTTTTCTATTTTTTTTTCCAGGTAAGACCGTGATCAATACCATCATAAAACATCACCTTTTTGAGGTTTTCTAGGTCATTAGTTTAATATCTGTCACCTTTGATTATAGTGAGTTTTTTGCTTTTGTTACTTGCCTTTAATATGCAGCCTTGTAGTGTCAGACAGTTGAGAAGGTTTGAGGTGAGCCTCCTTGCCCACTCCTTTGCTGTTGCTGTGCCTAGTAAGAGTCAGCATATTTGGATACTTGAATGAGGAGTGATAGTTGCAATCTTTTGCCCTGGGTGCATGGGCATGTGCAGGACATGAGTGAGGGGAGTTAGAACTAGTGCATTATAGATCATGGGCTACAGCACAGGCAACCAGAGCTAGGGTAGAAAGGGAAGGGGACAGGTTTAGAGGAAGAGAATAGCTTATTTCTTAGTTACATTTGGTGATAGCCATTGGGTAGGGGCTCTAACTACTACTATTGCCTCCTCATTTACTTTCTCTGACTTTGTTCTGTGTAACTATTATTGTTCCCAGTTTACAATTGAGAAAGATGAGGACTTTGGGTCAGTCTCTCCATAGTGTACAGGTTGAGATGGTCAAATCTTCTTCCATCTTGTTATCTCTGGCTATCCTATAACATGATGGGATTGAGAAAGTGTGAGCACCGTGGACCCCATGGTGCACATAATGGATGTTCACAGGGAGGGACAGTTGTTTGCCTTCAAGTTTCAGTTCAGATAAGCTTATTGGCTTAGCATGTACATTAATAGTTTGCCTCCTCTCCCTCCCCGTCTCTTCCTCTTTTTGAGACAAGGTCTTTTTGTATAGTTTCAGTTAGCCTGGAATTCACTGTTGCCCCCACTGGTTTCAAACTTGGATCCCTTCTGCCCTCACCTCTCACATGGCACTACGCTGAATTTACTAGGCTCATTTTCACAGTTAACAGTGAGCAACAGCCCTGGTGCAGGGCTCTAGCAAAAGGGTGTTTTATGACTTGAATGAAGGTAGAAGGTAAAAGATCAGTGCTTTGTAAATTGACTAATCAGTCCTGGGAAGCTTTCCCCTCCTTGTCTCAGTTATTGTTCTATTGCTGTGTAGAGGTACCACGACTAAGGCAACTTTTAAAAGAAAACATTTAGTTGGGTTTACAGTTTCAGAGGGTTAGTCCATGGCATAGTGCTGGAACAATTGGTTTACTCCCCAATCCACAGGCACTACGCAGAGAGAAAGTGAGAGACTGGGGCTGGTGTGGGCTTCTAAAACCTCGAAGTCCACCCTCAGTAACACACTGCCTTCAGCAAGGCCACACCTCCTAACTCCTTCTCAAACAGTTCACCAACTGCTGACCAAACATTCAAACAGAAGAGCCTATGGGGGCTATTCTCTCATTCAAACCACCACTTCCCCCTTTTCTTTCTTCAATTAGAGTGTCAGCTGCATACATTCCTTAAAGTGACCACATGCTCATTAAAATGAAACTCCAGGAAGTATCAAAAAGTACAAAGGTAGCAAAAAAGGTTGTATGCGCACCCGGGCACGCATACACACACACACACACACACACACACACACACACACACACACACGGAGGTAAGTACCTAAAATCAGTACTTTTGTTTAAAACATGGTAGTGATCATTTTTTCTCTTGTTTTCTGTGCTTGTCTTTTCTTCCTGTGTAGGGTTGCATGTGTACCCATGCGTATGGTAGGTAGAGGACAACCTGGGGCACTGTTCTCAGGTACCCTTCTCCCAGTTACTGGTTTGGAACCCATCCTGGCCAGGTCGGCTATCTTGCTATTAGGGACCCACTTGTCTGCTTTCCCAACATTGTAATGACAAGTGTGTGCCACAAGCATGCCTTGCTTGTGTGCCTGTGTATTCAGAGAATTGAACTCAGGTCTTCTAAATGAACTATCTTCCCAACCTCCTGTTTTTGAGACAAAGCCTTATTATGTATGTAGTTCAGGCTGGCTTTCAGCTAAGCCTCCTGTCTTGTCTCTCATGCCATTATCAAACGAGTATGCTACCATGCCTAGATATGTTGACTTTTGGGTGAGGGCATCATAATAGTTAAAAGATACTGCCACTTGGGTTAAAAAACAACCCTTTATTTTGAAACAATTGTGTGCTCATAGGAAGTTGCAAAACTGGTACAAAAAACCCTGTGTCTACTTTACCAGGTTCCCAGGTCATATCCAAACCAGGAAATTAGCATTTGATGTTTACCAGTTATTATTGTGTATTTGTTCACTTTTATGTTAATGGGTGTGCAAGTATATACATTTTATGTATGTGATTGTGCAGAGTCCAGAGGTTGATGCTGAGTGTCTTCCTTAATTGCTCCCAAACCTAATTTTTGAGCAGCATGCACCTCTCATTGAACCTTTGAGATTTCAAAAGCCCACACCAGGCCCATTCTTGGTCTCTCTCTCTGCCTCCTGTTTTTGGATCAGATTTAAACTCTGAGCTGCTTTGTCAGCAGCACCATGCCAACTTTCTACCTGCCATGCTGTCCGCTGTGATAATCATGGACTCATCCTCTGAAACTGTGAGCTAGCCCCCAGTTAAAGTTTTCTTTTATATATTGCCTCGCTCATGGTGATCACAGCAAAAGAACAATACTAAGACACCTGGCACTCACCCCCACCCCCTTTTAATGTGAGTCTAGGTGCTGGAATGTGTGATATCTGTAATTGTTAATGAATTAATAAGGAAAGTTAAGAAGTAGAATGAAAGTAGAAGTATGAATGTAAGGGATCCATTCCAGCAAGGCTGCAGAATCACACATTCATCTGGCCTGCAGCTGTTAATGGTGGGAGGGAAAGGATGGACAGAAGCTTTGATACTTTAAATTTTCCTGCCAAGTAGGTGGCACACACCTGTGATCCCAGAATTCAGATGAGGCAGGGCAGTCTGGAGTTCAAGGCTAGTTGAGTTCAAAGCCAGCCTGGCTAAATTGGGCTTCCTAAAAGAGGTGATATGCAGCTTGGGTTTCAGAGCAGATACGGGAAGTCTCTAGATAGAGTTTGGGACATTTGGGGCAGAAGGTACAGCAGGTACATGTTGAGTGGACAGCTAGATTGTGTGCTTAGTGATGTTCATAGTGGGTGAATGGAAGTGTGGAATGAGGTTTTGCTAGGCAGCACAGCTGTTGTTTGAGGGTGTGACCTGGGAAGGGAGCCCTCGTCCTCATGAATACTCAGAAAATTGTTTGAGTTCTTCAGTCTGCTTAGAAAAATTAAAATGAAAATTGATCTGTCAAGGATTTGTTTAAGGTTTTTTTTTTTTTTGAAGATAATTTTAGACTTTAGAATAGTTCTAAAGTCAATCAGGTTGTCTGTGCACATCTCTACAGAGTTACTAAAAACAACCAAAGCCCTGCAGGAAGCACCCTGAGTATTGATTTGTGTCCAACTCAGTTTTTGTGCCATCTTCATCCTAGTACTGCTAGGCAGTTGAAGCTGGTGCTGCTTATAGACTTACAACATTCTGCTGCCCTTGATTTTGCCCAGCAGTTACTCTGATGACAAGTTATTTGAACTTTAAACTATTTGATAGCTTTCTTTTTAACTAATTTATTTTTATGTGATTGATGTTTTGCCTCCATGTATGTTTGTGAGAAGGTGTCAGATCTTGGAGTTACAGACAGTTGTGAGCTGCCATGTGGGTGCTGGGAATTGAGCAAGGTCTTCTGGAAGAGCCGCCAGTGTTCTTTACCACTGAGCCATCTTGATAGCTATAAAAAAAAACCAAGAAATTACTACCTGTATGTTTGCTTTCTTGTCTTGTTTTCTGTTTACTTTCTAAATGGTTGTCTTTGCGCTGTAAATGCACTTTTCCTACTTAACAGTTTAGTAGAAGTATTTTTTCAGATTGTTAAATGTTTCCCAAGTATTTATGATGACTGTAGCATTGCATTGAATGGATTCTTAGGCAGTTAAGATTTTTGCCATAATAAACAATGTGTGATTAAAGTCTTTGCGAAAAGCTTTTTCTGAATATTAGGAGTTGCTTTAGGACAGATTCCCAGACTCAAGGGTAGGGAGACTCCCCTCCATCCTTTCTCATAAACCTTTTATTTGAGGATAATTTTAAGTTTAATATGCCCTTTTTTTATTTTTTTATTTTTTGGTTTTTTAAAGACACTTCATCATGTTTTCCAGAAAGGTTATGGCAGCTTATTCTTCTTTCTAGCAATGTTAATGAACATCAACGGCATTGATAGTCTTAAGAAAGTACTACTAGCAAGGGTTAGTGGCTTCTTAACTATTCCTCAGTATTGTGTATATGTAGGAAAAGTTCTTTTGGGTTAGAGTTTATTTTCTGTTTATAGGAGTAACTCTCTCTCTATTGTTTTGGAGATAGATCTGTCTGTAGCTTGGCCTAGCTTTCACATCACAATCTTCCTGCCTCATTTCAAGTGCTGACTTACAGCTGTACACACCATGCCTGTCTTAAAACTTGACATTCTAAATAAAGTGTTCCAAATTCAGTGACATAGGACAAAAAGTGCAACTCACTAGTAGAGCACCCATCCAGCATGCCCCCAGTTCAGTTCTCAACACCACAAACAATATGTGACATTGGGTACATTTGAGATGTAGAGTTTGAGAGTTCTTTCATTACTCCAGAGGAAGTCCCTACTTCCTACCTACTCTGGTCTGTCTGTCTGTCTCTCCTCCAAGCCCTTGGCTTTTGTGTCTATGGATATGTTTGCTGTGAATACTTTATATAAATGAAATCATACAGTATGCAACCACTCAGTCTCCCCCTCCTTGGAGTCTTGCTATGTTGCTTAGGGTGTCCTTGAACTTCTAGGGCAGCAGCCTCCCAAGTACAACTACATAAGTATTTTTTTTCTAAACCATATAAAAGATGATTTATAAGATTACATTTGTGTCAGTCGATGGTGATGCATGCCTTGACCCCAGCACTCAGGAGGCAGAGGCAGGCAGATCTCTGTGATTTGGAGAATAGACTGGTCTACAGAGTGAGTTCCAGGGCAACCAAAACTATACAGAGAAACCCTGTCTCAAAAGAATAACAGAAAAGATTATGTTGAACCACACCTATGTATTATAGTTAGAAGATGGGTAATCTCTTTGGTAGCAATCTGGAATTCTGGAGAATTGGACAGACTGCCTCAGGCTGTACCATGAGGAAGAAGTAGTTTTTACAGTTAACCAGTAGAGGACCAATGACTGTAGGGCCTGAGATAAGAAGGAATCTGAGACAAGGACAAAGGTGGCTTTTGAATAAAATGGCAACACTTGTCTTGCTGGGGATAGGTAGGAACCTTATAGATAACACCCTTGATTCTGCTCATACAGATAGAATTCTAGTGGGCATGCTCTGCTATTGGTTCATGGATCTGTGAGTAAAGGTGCCTGTCATTGAGCTTGACTGTCTGAGTTGGCCTAGGAATGTATGGTGAAAGGAGGGTGGAGGGCCAATATTTCAGTATTTTCTATATTACCTAAGCTACTATGATGTCATTATCTTGACTTGAAAACCTTCACAGATATGACTGAGCATTAATAAAAAATATAAATATTAGAGCAGTGCTGGGTATAGTCAGAGGAATAAACTGGTAACAACTTTGGGACATTGTCTTCATAAAAGTGAGTGATGAGGCTGGTGATGTAGTTCAATGATAGAACACTTGCCTGGTATATGTAAGGCCTTGGATTCAGAGAGATGAAATAACATGCAAATGTTCACATAAAGTTCACATAAAAGAAATCTGTGGTAAGGGAGAGATTGGTCCTAACCAGTACTTGCACACCAAAGTATACTCCTGATTGTCTTTCATACCAGGGTGCTCTGGAAGCATGCAGGAGTTCCTCAAGTTCCTCAGGGTTGACTCACTGGACTGGCTCTAGTCTGTCTTTTCTACTGTCATGCATCTCAGTGGAAGCACTGGTGCTCATCAAACCTGCTGGTTTGTGTAGACAGCTTCTTTCTGTGTCCTTTATTCTTGTTGTGGTCTACATTTAGGGGTACCCCATGTTGGAGGAGCAGTTGAATGTATTCTTCTGGGCCTACTCTTCCTTTGCTCAGGAGTGATTTCTCCTGGTGTGCTGAGGAAAGAATCACACTGTGGGTCCGCTTCTGCCAGGTATGTAGTCCTGCATCCATGCATCAAAACCATGCCTAGCTTCATACTACAATTCTCATTGCCCTGTGCTCGATGTACCCTGCATCCTTGCAGAGGTTAGCCTTGGGGGTAGGTTTATAAATAAAAAACAGTTCAGAATGAGGAGGAGGAAGAGATGGAAGAGAAGGAGGAAGAAGAGGCAGACAGCACTGCCTATAAGAACATTAGACTTTGATTTGTACTTCGGATCTTGAGATAGAAAGTCACTGGGTAGATCCTGGAGGGAGAAAGGACATGGTTATATACCCCAGTTCACACCAGTCTGTAGACCATCTGGAGGCTTCTGTCAAAATCAGGCAGGTGCCGTTTTAGGTGTTGAAGTGTGATGCTTGGTAGTAGTTTAGAATGGAAGTATATGGGTTTTACAAAAGAGGCTTGCTGTTAGGACACTTGGTGACAACAATTGAAATTGCTTGCACAGGAGCAATATTGTTGGTAGTTTTTCTTGATGACAGAGTTGCCGTGTGCTCTTACTTTGGTGATCTGCTAATGTCACATTCATTACCTGATTGCATTCAGTGCAGTGCCAGCTCATTTATCTTCAGAGACTTGGAGCAGAACACTTGTGTGGAGGAACCATCACTGGTAGGAGCTCTGACATTCTGCTCCGTGCTTGACTTCACTAATAACTAGGTAACTGTGGGCAAACAGCTTTATTTTCCTTTTTGCTGATGCAAGGTTGCATTTGCTGTTCACTGTGGTTATTTTTTCTGTCTTAAGATTCTCAGTCCTGTTTTAGAATTTCTGGGCAGCATCCTTGTGTCAGTATGCTCAGTAAATGTCATTGGAATGACATGTTGGTATACATGTCTGTCTTCTGAGATATGTATGTGGGAAAGAGAAGCAGATAGATGTGCTGAAGAGAATGCCTGTTGGTGATGCCTTCCTAATTTTGGACAGTTTTATTGCAGAATAACCTTTTTATCATTCTTTTGCCTGTCTAATTGAAGCCCTCTGGGAGATTATTTTTAATGTCTAAGCTGTGTAATATCTTTTCCCTCCCAAAACAATGGGTGAAAATCTACTTGGCTTTTGAGTAAGTTAGTCTTTTTTCTATTAGACCTCTACCCTTTCTCATTTGCAAAGCCATCTTGGAGCAGTTGAGGAGCAAGGTGGAAGATAATGGTTCACTAGAAGATTAAAAACTTGTTAGTGGGGCTGGCTCAGCAGTTAAGAGTCCTGATTGCTCTTCTAAAGGACCTGGGTTTAGTCCCAGCACCCACATGATTGCTCTCCAACCACCTATAACTCCAATTCCAGAGGATCTGATGTCCTCTGTGGGCACTACATGCATGTGGTACACAGACATACATACAGGCAAAACACTCATATACATAAAATAAAAATAAATAAAACAAGCAAACAAAACACCTTGTTAGTGCTTGTTTTGGCAGCATATACACTAAAATTGAGAGTGATACAGAGAATATCATGGCCCCTGTACAAGGAGAACATTGCACTCCTAGAGCATTCCATTTAAAATAATGCTGTTTTAAAGGGCTGGAGAGTGGTTAAAAGCTCTTGCTGCTTCTCTTCCTGAGGATCCCAGTTCAGTTCCAATACCCACACTGCTGGAAATTTTAGTCCTAGAGAATCTGACACCCTCTTCTGGCCTTATTCGGGCACTCTGTGTGTGTGTACAATAATAGTCTTCAAATCAAAACAAAAGAAAACAAACCATTCCATTGGCAGGAGAGATGGCTCAGAGCTCAGGGATACTTGCTGCCCTTGCGAAAGAAACAGGTGGATCTCTGAGTTTGAGGCCAGCCCGGGCTACATAGTGAAACTGTCTTAAAACCAACACCCCCAAACAAATGAAATGACTCTTGTTAGCTGGAAGTTATTTCCAGCTAACAGAGATTGCAAAGTAGTAGTAGGTTCAAACAAACCTGTTAACACTTTTGATGTTTATGTTATGGTTTGTCTTTTCTCTGTCTGTCATAGGCACATGTATAAATATGCTTTGACAGAGGAAGATTCCTGATATCAACCTCTTGCCTCAAGACGTATGCCTGTGCATACACTTGAATACACCCATATACCCCCCTCCCCTTTTGCAAGTCACTATTTTAGTGTCGTCAGTCTAGCTGTTTCCCCTGTAGTTCAGGGTCCAGGTGTAGTTCAGGTGTAACATGTACTTATTATGAGTCGTTGGTCCACCTTAGATTTGTTAGTATTATTTTTTGAAACATTACACTCATGCATGGTAGTTAGTTAGGTGCTCTTGTTTTTATGTATTGTTCCCTAGTACATGGGCAGTTTTCCCAGCAGAAAATGTACTGTCCTCTGTCTACAAAGATGTTTACTCTAGTTAGTCCTTGTGAGATAGACTATGCTACTATGAATTTATCAGTTCCTCAGTGGGACCAGTGAAGCTTTCTAGCTCGGATCCTTGGCATTCTTTTTGCTTCTAACTGGATTCTCTGATCAGCAGTAATCTGATCTCTTCTAATCAGGAAGGGAGAGACTCTAATGGGGCACTTTGTATAAATGTAAGAAGTACTAGAGAGGTGTTTTGCCTGCTGTTGCCTTTGTGGAAGTTTAGTCTGAGGCTGAAGAGTGGGTTCAGATTGGCCAGACTGTGTATTTTCATTAGATATTAAAGATCCACACAGAGATTCTGTCTAGTCATGTTTGTAATTGTTCCAGAGGGCAAATACTATTGAGCTTTGAACTGTAGGTAGACAAGGAGCTTTCCAAGGCAGATGGGTCTCTTTGCTCTTTGGTTCCAGGTGATGTTCATAGTGTGATGTGCAAGCCTTTGTCCTGGTTGCATGTAACTGCAACTCTGTTTCTTTGCCTGGGTAGAGTACGTTTTCCCAGTAGCTCTTGTTCTACCCTACCCTTATCCTTGTAGCTACTCTTGTTGCTGTGATCTTGTACCTGACAAAACCCATGTAAGGAAAGAGAAGGGGTTCTTTTGGCTCACAGAGGATACAGACTAGTATGGTGGGGAAGACATGGTGGCAGGAGTTTGAGGAGACAGCTGGTCATATCGAGTCTGCAGTCAGCATTCAATGAGAGGTAATTGCTAGTGCTCAACTAGCTTTCTGCCTTTTATACTGTCTGGAACCCCAGCCTATGGAATGGTGCACTCATATTTGAGGTGGGCCTTCCAATCTCAGCCTAATCTAGGGTATCCTTCACAGCCATGGTCAGAGCCTTATTTCTGTGGTAATTCTAGATTATAATTGTCAGCATTCACACCATACTTTTTTTTTTTTTTTAATCATAGACTGGGTAAGATTATCCAACACAACCTGGTGTGCTGACCATTCAGCTGGAGGCTTTGAGTGAATCCTTTAGAGACTGAGTGAGTGACTTGTTCTGACTACTAGGGCTAAGAGATCAGATGGTTTCATTGGCTTGCTTAGAGAAAAACACAAGATTTATAGTTCAACAAAGATGTGTTCAGTTTGGGTTTTAGAAATGAAAGTACCTGTAGGATGTAACATAGAGGAGCAGCGAGATCTGAAGGAGGAGGGAGTTTGAAGGGTGTATATCTTGGGAGAGCTTCCTTCCTGTTCTTTGCTACTTTCTTGCTTTTTTGAGCCTGATGACTTTGTATCACTGGTGTGGGGGAGGGGCACCCTCACATTGATTGCCATGTGTGTTACTTTAAGATTTGGATCTTTTACTACAGCCAAAAACTAACTAATTCTCTCTCTCTCTCTCTCTCTCTCTCTCTCTCTCTCTCTCTCTCTCTCTCTCTCTCCTTTTCTGCCTGTTTTCTGTGGTGAAAAGTGTAAGGAAGGAGTGGTTTTTTTTGAGAGTGGAGACATCTATGGTGATGGTATTATCTTTGAGAGATAGTTTATTTGAGACTGAAATTCCTTGCTAATTCTGTACTTTTGAACCTTGGTTGGCAGGTGGTGTGGGATCAGTATCAATATCGGTGAGGCTGTGAACCTGTATAGGAAGGATATCTGAGGTCTGCTGGGTGCACATGTTGTAGCTCCCAGGAAAGGAAGCAGAAAGTTGATAAAGGCTTCTTTTAAAGCCAAGACTTATGTTGCAGAGAAGATTGTTTTAATTTCCTTTTACATTTATTTAATTATTTTGTGAACATAATGTGTTTGTGTGGGTATATGTTCCATGGTACACATGTGGAGATCAGAGGGCTATTTGCAATATGTGGGCTTCAGAGTTCAAGGTCAGGTAACCAGGCTTGGGCAAGCATTTTACCTAATGAACCATCTCTCTCTAACCTGAGATGATTATTTAGAGGTCATTAGGTGAAACATTACAGATTTAGTCAAGGTTTGAGAAAACTTATGTATTCATTTTGCCACAGGACAAAGACCCATATAGATCATCTACCATCAGGACTTCTGTTAGCTTTGGTAAAGATAGTTTTAGCAACTATTTAAAACACACACACACACACACATATATGGTTTTTTTTTTTTTTTTTTTTTTTTTTTTGGTTTTTCGAGACATTTATTTTTCAAAAAAAAAGATTTGTTGTTTGTGAACAAGGGTCATACTTACAGCTTTTTTGATGGAAAATTAATATCACATGTGCATCTTTGTGGGACTCAGCAGTAATCCCAAAGAGCCAAAGCGACAGCAGGAGTATAGGAGCAATCTTGTTTTTAAACTCACCTAGAATTGATCTGAGAATTCTAATACTGTCTATGACACTGACATCAGTAGCTTGATTTTTGAGTCCCTACTTTATGCCTAGCATTATATATGCTTATTATATGTGTTTTATGTAAATTATTCTCATTTAGTCCTTAGAAGGATCCAATGTCTTAAAGTTTCCTCTGTTTAACATAGGAGGCAAAGTTATCTGTTAAAAACTTGGCCAAGGTTCAGGTGTATTTGAATGAGAGCCTGGGGAACCTGATTTTATAAGATATACTCCTTACCTAGTAGTGTGGGTAGAAGTCTGCAGAACCGATTATAAGACAAAAACAAAGGGGAAAACCAAAGGGAAACAGAGAGGGGTCCAGGCTATAATCTTTGTGAGAAATTTAATGAAGGCTGAGCTGTAAATTTTCTCTCCCGCAGCAAGTCAAGATAGAAGTCCCCATGAGTGTTCAAATGCCATGATGCTTCTCTTCGAGGGAGCCTTGGGAACTAGACAGCTTTTAAGTCTGTCCCCTCATTCCTGCAGATGTCTCTGCATTCCCCAGGACCCATGCACAAGATCCCTGGCTCTGGGCACTGAGGCACTCCTGTAGGATGGTAATCACCAGACTGTACTTTCTCAGTTGTAGCGGCTACTCTCTGCACCCTCAGGATCCTTGATCCTTTCACATCAGGAACTGTCTTATTTATCTTTACATCTCAGGAGTATCAAGCTCATTTGCTAAATAAATAACTTAGTTTCTCAAGGTCAGTCTAGATTTAAAGGCTATGTAAAGCTAGATCTAGAAGAACCATGGTTGAAAAGTCTGTCTTTCAGAGAGTTTATTTGGTTGTGAAGAAAAGATTGCATCAGAGTTGGAAAAGTTGGTATCAAAGTGACCAGTTAAAAGAAGCTAATTTTACAGGCAGTAAAATAACGAGTGGTAGAAATTGTGAGGGAAGACGGCACAAAGTGAGAAAGCACTGTGCAGGCTCAATGGAGCCAGCCATAGAAAATAGGAAAAAGTCAAAGAAAATGTCAGGGTCTGTGACCTTTCTCTTCCTTTCAAATTTTCTTTGATGAGGTGATTCTGAGACTTGATTGGCTTTGGTTCCTTAATGAGTCATAAGGACAGATCTTTGAACTGCTTATTCAGAAACAGAAATAGACAGCAGCAGAAATCGAGGCAGGCAGCTGTGTACCCATTAACAATTCTGCAGCAGAGAATGTAGGTTTGTCTTAGATATATGTATGCATGGCTCTCCTAGAGGATTCTAGGACAGTTACAGTTCATCATCCCATTTTGCCCAAAGGTTTTAAGTATGTGTGCCTTTTTCTGTTGGGGTTAGCCTTGGGGAGGCACAGGCAAATAAAACAGCAATATATGACTTTGCTGTGGTGGCTGCTTTGGATACATAGGCAACAGTGGGACTCACATGGAGACTGCAAGTCTCTTTATACTGTAGTGAGCAGTTGTGCTAATTGATGAAAATAACATTGAAACTCATGGTCTAAATTTTGAAGATGCAGTTAGAAAGCTCATAGCACCTGTACATATTCTTAGAGATAACTAATTATAGCTGTTACAGCATGTAACACTCAAACCAAGAGTAGAATATTCTTGGAGTTCCAAGGTAGTTCTTCCCCAAAGTAACCACTATTCTGACTGTAATACACAACTTAGTCTTAGTTTTGTTTAAAATTTTTGATATAAAACAGATTGGGCATAGTGTTACACATCTTGAGTTCCAGCACTCAGGAGGCAGAGGCAGAGGCAGAGAGGCAGAGAGGTAGAGGTCTACTAGAGAGCTACTACTTGGCCAGCTTGGTCTATTAGAGAGTTCCAGGTCAGCCAGGCCCACACAGAGAAACCCTGCCCCAGGTTGTGTGTGTGTGTATGTGTATAAAACAAATAGTGAAAGGGTGTGCTTTGATGTCTTTCATTTGTTCATTTGTGTTTATGAGATCCTTTGTTGTTCCTACAAGATTATTCATTCATGTCCACTTTTAGTATTCTCTCATATAAATAAACCACAGCTCATTCTATTAGTGATAGGCATTTGAGTTTTAAAATGTTTTTATTCTGTGTACTGGCTTTGTGAATATGTGTGTACATTTGTTTGATATCCATGCACAGATTCCCGTTAGGTATCAGACCTGCAGTTACTAGACTGCAGCTTTCTCAAGTGTGTGTGTGCTTGCACATAGTGTCTGCAGATCTCAGTTGCTTAGTAAACACATGATACTGTCAGTTTCAGGGATTTAAAAAAAAGTTTTACTTATTTTTCTGTGTGTGAGTGTTTTGCCTGTGTGCTTGTGTGTACCATGTGTCTGGTGTCTGAAAGGGCCAAAAGAAGGCATTGGAGCTCCTGGGACTGGAGCTACAGATGGTTGTGAGCTGCCATGTGGATGCTAGGAACTTAAATGCTTGAGCCATCTCTTCTGAGCCACCTCACTGAGTTTAATTTCCCTATTCTGGTGGTTGTGTAGCAGCCTCTTACATTTTAAATTTGTATTTCTCTGATGAGATGAACACTTAAAGTCTATCTTTTATAAGTAACTTTGTCCAAAGGCTCTTATCTTTTCTTTGTTATGTTACTTTGTGAATTCTGTCAGTTCCCATTCAGTGTTTCCCCCCATTCTGCAGCTTCCTTGTGCCCTTTGATGAGCACTTGGGTTTGTTGTTATTTCTTTGTGTTTAGTACTTTATTTGTCCCAACCATAGAAAGAAACTGTAACCTTGGTCATGTAGAGCTCATTCTGTAGAAGCTCTATTGTTTTACATTTCACATTTTGTGGCTTAAATTTAAGTTTTTTTTTTTTTCCCTGATTGATTTGTGTATGTCTCAGTGAGTTTTATTTATTTATTGTAATACATTTCCTTGTGTGTTTATTCAGGTGAACAAACATATCCTTATATGTCTGCCTTTCTTTCCTCAGATTGTCAGGCTTGGTGTCAAGGCCTTTACCTGCTGAGCCATTGTGAGAGCCCCTCACTTAGTTTTAAGTTAGTCTTCAAGACCTGAAACAAATCTCAGCAGAAGTTGTGAAGTTTGCAGATTGATCTGAATCCTGAGATGCTGACCCTTCCTGTTCCAACTTAGAGTTGTGGGGGCTTTCTTGTATGTTCTCTGTCTCATTACTTGAGAGTGTAGTGTTGCCTGGAGTGTTAACCCACTAGTCTGGATCTGGCTTTGCCACTTGCTTGAAACAGCTGGCAAAGATTTTGGTGGCTTTCCTGGTGAAGGGGTTGGGGATCTCCAATATTCTTTAACTATTTGCAGGTCTTGAGTGTATCCTGTTTGTCTTCTACTTCTGTTCTGATTGTTTACTCAGGTGAAATCTGGGACTTCTTTTTTATCCACTGTAAATGAACACAATTTTATTTTTGGGATCTTGTCTGAGAAGTGATAGTGATTCTGTTGGTATCCTCTGCAGGCAAGAATGAGTACAGTTTTGGAGGAGATCTGACCACATTTGTTTTGCAGTGTTCCTGCCTGTTTTTATTTGGTATCTAAAACCAAGTAAATTTCAGAGTAGCCATCCTTCCCTTCTTAGTTTATCCTGCAGTTTTGGGTATAGATCACCGTATTTGATCCCTGTAGTATCCTGTGAAACATTAGTGTTGGATATTGAAGTAATCAGAATGTAACTAGCCTGGATTCGTGCTTGTTGGGAACACCTGGCCATGCCCTCCACTGGTTCTAGCACCGTCTGCTGGAATTGCTGCATGTCCGTGTTCATGTGCTGCATCGTCTTTGCAGTTGCTGGAGCCTATGGGTTGTACCTTAGCTTCATGGGTTGGGATGCCAGGTAGGTAGACTGGCAGGTGGAGACCAGTAGACTCTTGGGAGTCGCTGCCAGTATCATTAGTATAGACACCAGCCTTAGGAACATGGCAAAATAGGATTCTACGCTTGGGTGTTTGGAGGTCATAATTTCAGGAGTTTCTCTAGGGCCCAATTGTCTCTTTGCTTTAAGCTTTCATCTTCCCTTTTCATGGTCTCCTTTCTGCTTTCCTGTCTTATAAACGCGCACGCACTTGTGCATGCACTCGCGTGCACACACACACACACACACACATGATATTTATTTTTTTGGCACTGAGTTACTTTAACACTTGCTAATTTCCTTATTTCTCTAAGGCTGTCTTGGAACTCTCTGTATAGACCAGGGTGGTCCCAAACTTAGAGATTGCCTGCTTCAGCCTTTCAGGCTTCTGAGTACTTGGATTAAAGGCATGCACTACCAGGCCTATCCCTAGCCTCCTTTATTATATATTATTTATTATTATTATTATTATTTTGTATTGCTTGTTTTGAGACAATCTCATATTGCCCAGACTGGCTTCAAGGATTATTTTTTCATTTTTAATTGTGTGTGTGTGTGTGTGTGTGTGTGTGTGTACATACAGTGTGTGCAAATGCCTGAGAAGATCAGATGTAATCAAATTCCCATGCCACTGTTGTTACGGGTCATTGTGAGCGACCTAAGATGGGTGCTGAGAACTTAAGTTCTCTGAAAGAGCAGTATCCACTTTTAACCATTGAGCCCCTAGACTGACTTCAAACTTTGTGACTAAAGATGACTTGAACTTCCTTTTGCTTTCATCTCCCTGACTGCTGGGATTATAGGCATGTGCCGCTGTGTCCTTTGTTTGTGTGTCTGTGTGTTCCTGTTGGAGATCAGCTAGGCAGACACTCTACCGACTGAGGTGTGGCCACACCTTTACTTCATTTTGAGACAGGCTCTCATTAGGTTGCCCAGGTTAGCCTCCTATCTTGAGTAGTGTGGGTGATAGACTCATACCACATGACCTAGTTGTAGTTTAATTTTAAATAGAACACCCTTCCCCTTCTCCCAAATGAAATGACATGCAAGTTCTTACTGTCTCCAAACTGCTGTGGCAGAGATCTTCCTGCCTCAGCCTGTCAGGTAACTGGATGTGTACCATTCATCTGGCATACAGGTAATTTTTATAGAACAGGTTGGCTTGCAAGCTATAAAATTCAGACAAGAACATTTCTTTGAGATACAAGTACTAATACTATGGGAAAATTAATCATTCATCAGGTTTGTTCAGCTGTCATCGCACGGCCAGCCTGCTGTGCCAGCAGTATGGGAGGCACAGCTTTGCCTGGCACTGCCTGTGCATGGTCAGTGCTGGTGGTGTATGTGGTGCTGTTTTTGTAATTTGGCTTATTAAGGGAGATGGCTGATGTTCCTGTCTCCACAGGAGTAAATGACTGGCTGGAGGCTTCCAAACTTCTCACAGTTCAGCAGGAAACATGTTTAAAAGTGAGCCCGTTGTCTTAAAAGGCTCTGCTATTTGCTAGTAAAGGAGATTTAGGGAAGGGAAACAGGAAGAGAATTAAGAACTAACTAAAATAACAGGAGTTCTCAGGTAGATAATGCCAATGAGGATTCAGACATAACCTTTGGATACTCAACTATTTTTGCATAGACTGTATGGAGTGGTTTCTGCTACTATCATTTAAAATTTTTTTATGAGATAGGCCTGTAGTCTAGGTTGGCCTAGAACTTGTTTGTCATCTTATTGCTTCAGCCTTCTAAGTGCTAAGACCACAGGAATGTGGCATTAGACTTTGCATGGGGTTTAGAATTAAGTTTACTGGTAGCAGCTGTTCTCTTGCTGAGTGAAAAGGAAGTGGTGGTCCATCTGCAAGAGGGAACTGGGGTGCACTCATAGCCTCATGCTGGTTTTTTTCTTTTTCTTTCTTTTTTGCTTTTTGAGACAGGGTTTCTCTGTGTAGCTCTGGCTGTACTGGAACTCACTCTGTAGGCCTAACTTCCTCTGCCTCTGGAGAGCTGGGATTAAAGATGTACACCACCATGTCTGGCCTCCTTCTTACCTTGTTGTCTCTTCTCAGTCTGTTCTTTGTGGATCTGTGGCAGAGGTTAAACTTTGAGTGCCTGCCTAAGCCTTGCTCTCAACTGTATGTACGTTCATCTCTTTTGACCGTTCATGTGAGATTGAAGGCTGAATGTATCCAGGACTCTTGAAGCACCTTCAGAAACCCCAAGAGGCTATGTGGCTTACATTTCTCTGTATTAACATCTGGGTAGTTATTCAGGCAAGGTGTGCCCAGGTCATGTGGAGGGCCTGTAAGCCTCCTAGGATGTTTGTTCTCCCTGTTCAGCCAAGACCAAGTCTGTTAATTTGCTTTCAGCATCATTCTATAATTGCATTTTGAATTACTTGTTTTTCTTTTCCTTAATATAAATAATTAAAATTACATGGCATGTATTTGTAGAAGATACTAAAACTGGGTTTTAAGCCAGATGGAAATTCCTATTGTTTTCCTGTCTTGCATTGTGCATTTGAAGAATGTTGAACCAATATGTTTTGGGAAGTAAATTACTTGTTGTGGACGGGAGTTGGAAGGAACTGAGGGGCAGAAGCAGTTATTGATTTTTCTCAAATTCCTTTGCCAGGCATCTGAAGAAGCCTCCCTCAGGGCATTGGAAAGCCTGATGACAGAATTTTTCCATGACTGCACAACCAATGAAAGGAAGCGTGAGATAGGTAAGTGGAATTTGGGGAAGAAGGAATTGATACCCTTGTATAAGATCTTCATGTCTGAATCAAACACTTATGCAGACTAGGGGTATAGCTCAGTGGAACAATAGCATTTGTCCAGTGTGGGATGCTGTGAAACCAGCTATATTTTAATAGTGGGGGGATGGGAGCAGAATGTAGACCAGTGGCTTGCTAGGATCAGGCTTACGGATCAGCTGACTTGAGCCCAGCTATAACTCACATTCTCTGGTTTTCTTGTGTCTCTGGGTTACATGGAAGCTTTTAATTATCAGAACATGCCATCATCTTTCACAGAATTTTTAAGACTTAATTTTACAAACAATTTTATGTATATGAATGTTTTGTCTGAATGTATGTCTGTGTACTATATACATGGAGGAGGTCAGAAGAGAGTGTGGGATCCCCCAGAACAGGAGTTGTAGAAAGTTAGGAGCTGCTGTGTGGATGTTGGGGATTGAACCCAGGTCTTCATAACCCTCCTTCTGTAGAATGTTTAGCAAGATTGCCATGTTGCACTTAGGATTACAGGGAGCTGGCACAAGAGTCAGCTGCAGAGTTGTCATAGCGACCTTGGACTGGCTGGGCTTGCTGGCAGGGATCATGGTTAGTGCATGAATCAAGGTGGTTAATAGGCATTGTGCCCACAGGTGATGGTGGGTAGCTAGGCAATTAATGCTTGCTAATTGTGAGTTTTGGCTAATGTTGTCAGGCCTGAGAGGAGACGTGCCATTTTCATTTGACGGGATACACTGTTAGGGCTGCTCTGCTAACCCTTAGAGTTCTTACTTTTCAGTTTTACTTATTTACTTTCTGTACGTTACTATTTTTTAAAATATTTTTGATTGGTCCTGGAGAGATGGCTCAGTGGTTGATAGCACTGGCTGCTCTTTCAGAGGACCCAGGTTCAGGTCCTAGGACCCGCATGGTAGCTCACAACTGTCCAACTGTCTGTAACTCCTGTTTCAGACGATCCTATAGTCTCATACAGATATACAAGTAGGCAAAACACCAATGCACATGAAATAAAAATAAATAAATTAAAAAATATTTATTTCTATTTTATGTGTGTGACTATTTTGCTTTCATGTATATCTGTGCATCCACTTTCATGCCTGGTGCTTATGAAGGCCAAAAAAAAACGGTGTCAGGTTCTCTGGAACTGGAGATATAGTAAGCTGCCATGTGGCTGCTGGGAATGTTAGTTTTCTCTTTCCGCTTCTCTAGCCATTCATGTTGAATGGGCATGTGACTAGTGTAGATGTCCCTGAAGAACTGTAGAACATAATGGTGTGTATTGCCTATACCTTGAGGGCTAGTTGATATCATTTTACACTTTGGAAAGGATTGCTGCCTCACCTATAGCTTCAATAAGAGCTTGAACGATGGGTCTGTGTTCTCCAAAGGTATCTTTAGGGAAGTTAGTGATCTTGATAGTTGGGGCCATTGCCTGTGTTGATGGTCACCCCAGAGTCAAGAGTATTATAATTCCTTCAGCTGGGTTTTGTAGTTGGGTTTTGAACTATTTATGTTATGTGGGGAGGTTGGTATGTTTTCAAAATGGTGACAGCCTGGTCTTTATATTAATTTCATGTATTTTTATAGACTTGTTTTGTGCTGTTTAACTTTTCCAGAGGAGCTTCTTAATAACTTTGCCCAGCAAGTAGGAGCTTGGAGATTCTGTTTATATTTTCTATCCAGCACAAGGAATGACTATGTAATGATGTACAGCTTAACGGTTTTTGAGGTAAGTTGTTGTATCATTTTATATTTCTGAAAACTACAGTGGAATTGTACACTGTTGGTACCAGTTTTTTGCTGTAATGTACAGATGACTGAGAAGCAGTTGGTTGACCCTCCCATGTGGTACCTCTTGTCTAGTTGCCTTGTGTCTGGGGACACCTTTGTAGCTGTGACTTCAAAAAGATGAGGTAGGTGGTTGATTTTTCTGGTCTGCTGGGTAGGTCATACTTGGTGATTTGTTTACCTTTTCCCTTTGTCATTTGAAAGACAAACATAGCTAGATACTTTGGATGGAGAGTGGTATTTGTATTGCCACCATCTTCCAGCCATGGAAGTACTCATGTTAACTCTCGTCCAAGCTTTGTCTGCTGGGCATGCTCACAACAATCTCTTTCCCACTCTCCTTTCTGTTATATTCTCAGAAATGATTGCTTTACTCATTAACCCATTTGTTCTTGTGGGATAGGAGTGGTATCTTGCTAATGTACCTCAGTCTGGCTTCAGACTTCCATCCTCCAGCCTTAGTCTCCCATATGATTGGATTACACATGTGTGCTGTTATGTCAGGCTTGTTCACTTATATTTGAACATTACAGTTGTTTCTGTTACTATTTGGTGGCCAGATGGCCAATAAGACATTTGGAGACAATGATGTAATAGCAAGTTTTTTGTTTTTTTTTTTTAAATTGGATATTTTATTTACATTTCAGATGTTCTCCCCTTACCCATTTCCCCCCTCCCTCCCAGGAACCTCCTATCCCATCCCCTCTCCTCCTGCTTCTATGAGAATGTGCCCCCACCTACCCCCCCCCACACCTCACCCCCCCACCCTCGAATTCCCCCACATGGTGTCCAGCCTTCATGGGACCAAGGATCTCCTCTCCCACCTACACCTGACAGGACCATCCTCCCTTGCATATATAGCTGGAGCCATGGGTCCCTCCCAGGCTGGTGGTTTAGACCCTGGGGGATCTGGTTGATTGGTATTGTTGCTCTCCTCATGGGGTCGTGAACCCTTTCAACTCCTTCAGTCTTCACTCTAACTCCTCCATTGGGAACCCCATGATCAATTCAATGGTTAGCTTCCAGCATCTGCCTCTGAATATGTCAGACTCTTGCAGACCTCTAAGGAGACAGCTATGTCAGGCTCCTGTCAGCATGCACTTCCTGACATCCACATCAGCGTCTACCTTTGGTGACTGCACATGGGATGGATACCCAGGTGGAATGGTCTACAGACAGCCCCTCCTTCAGTTTCTATCCCGCACTTTGTATCCATATTTGCTCCCTTGAGTATTTTGTTACTCCTCCTAAGAAGGACCGAAGCTCCCCCACTTGGTCTTCATTTTCATGAGCTTTATGTGGTCTGTGAGTTGAATCTTGGGTATTTCAAGCTTCTGGGCTAAAATCCAATAATCAGTGAATACCATGTGTGTTCTTTTGTGATTGGATTACCTTACTCAGGATGATATTTTCTAGTTCCATCCATTTACATAGGAATTTCTCGAATTCATTGTCTTTAATAGCTGAGTAATATTCCATTGTGTAAATGTACTACATTTTTTGTATCCATTCCTCTGTTGAAGGACATCTGGGTTCTTTCCAGCTTCTGGCTATTATAAATAAAGCTGCTATGAACATAGTGGAGCATATGTCCTTGTTATATGTTAGAGCATCTTCTGGGTATATGCCAGGAGTGGTATAGCTGGGTCCTCAGGTAATGATATGTCCAATTTTCTGAGGAACCGCCAGACTGTTTTCCAGAGTGGTTGCAACATCTTGCAATCCCACCAACAATGGAGGAGTGTTCCTCTTTCTCCACATCCTCACCAGCATCTACTATCATCTGAGTTTTTGATCTTAGCCATTCTGACTGGTGTGAGGTGGAATCTCAGGGTGGTTTTGATTTGCATTTCCCTGATGACTAAGGATGCAAGTTTTTATATATACAACTTTTTATATCTTAAATTGTTCAGCAGATCTCCCTAGAGATGGGAGAGATGGGATTGTTTTGTCCTAAGATTTTTTTTTTTTGAAACAGGGTTTCTCTTTTTAGCCCTGGAACTTGCCCTGTAGAGCAGGCTGGCCTTTTAAAACTCACAGAGTTCTGCATGTCTCTGCCTTTTGAGTGCTGGGATTAAAGGCATGAGCTACCACCATCCAGCTTGTCCTAAGATTTTTTTTTTATTGGCTATTTTATGTATTTGCATTTCAAATGTTATCTCCTTTCCCAGTTTCCTTTCCGGAACCCTCCTATCCCACCCCCAACCCCCGCTTCTATGAGGGTGCTCCCCCACCCACCCACTCCCACCTCCCCGGGCCCTGGCATTCCCCCCTACATTGGGGAATTGAGCCTTCACAGGACCAAGGGCCTCTCCTCCCATTGATGCCAGACAATGCCATCCTCTGCTACATATGCAGCTGGAGCCATGGGTACCCTCCATGTGTGCTCTTTGGTTGGTCAGTTAGTTCCTGGGAGCTATGGGGGTTCTGGTTGGTTGATATTGTGTTCTTCCTATGGAGTTGCAAACCCCTTCAGCTCCTCTCCTTCAGAACTTTCTCTAATTCCTCCATTGGGGTCCCCGTGCTCAGTCCAATGGTTGGCTTGTTCTAAGATTTTAATATTTGTGTTTATCTTTTTGCTAAATATCCTAAACTGTTAGACATAGGTGTGTGTGTGTGTGTGTGTGTGTGTGACATGTTACAGGTAATTATAGAATAAAAACCATTTATTGTGTACAGCTCATTAATTTAAAAGATGTGTATTTGTTTTTCAGAATCTAATCAATAAAATGTGGCTGGGAGTCCCATCTCAGGATAAGATGGAAATCCGTAGCTGCTTGCCCAAACTTCTCTTGGCTCACCATAAAACCTTACCTTACTTTATTCGGAACAAACTCTGCAAAGTTATTGTTGATATTGGACGCCAAGATTGGCCCATGTTCTACCATGACTTTTTCACTAACATTTTACAGGTAAGGATCTACCTGGGGAAACTGTCCTATAAATTGTTTGTAGAAGTGATTATATCCCCTGACTTGAGGACTTTTACAGTTAGTCCTTGAGTCTACAGTTGTAAGTGTTGCAGGCTGGATTCGTACATTGCCTGTCTTTATGTTCTGTAGCTTTGCATAGTGGAGGAGGAGGGAGTAGAGGAAGAGTAAGCCTAGCTGCTTCCTGTGAAGTTCTGCTCAGCAGGCCTCTGAAAACCTGACTCTTGATATGATGACTGTTGAAAGGAGGGTTCCAGTGGTTTCAGAATTGTCAGGAAATAATCACAAACTGTAAATAATCATTCATTCATAGGAGAATTATTGTGGAATGTTTGCTGCTGAGGTGTGTGTGTTACACAGCCTTGGGATTGATAAACAAGACCAAACCGGTTTTAGAATAAATTTCATCATCAAGTCATCCTATATTAGCCATCTAAAGATTCTTTTGACTCAGTTCTACCTTGATCTATTGATAGTCAAGACTGTATTGTGATGGTTGGTAGGGAACTTGCAGTTTATATTGTGATAACGCATAAACGCATATCTAGAATCATCCTCCAGCTTTCTGCAGGTTGTTTGTATTTTTCTAGGCCATTGGGAAAGGAAGTAATAAGGTGAAACTGACCATGGTTCTCCCCACCCTCTAGTCTGTGGATCAGTGTACCCTTTTGTAAGATTGTTTCTCAGTTCCTGAAGTCTGCTGACCCTAACCTTTGGACACATTTTACCTAAGGCCAGATTACTGAGAAACAAGCTGAACTGGAAAGGGTGGCTACTTCTTTCCTGATAGGGTTTGTAATAAAAATGGTTGAACTGTTGCAGGTTCACTAGAAACCTCAATTTGATCTGTAGCCCAAAGATACTTACTGTCTGCTAAGTCAGGTGTAGAAGTGTGTTTAGAATTTTAATTATGTATTTAATTAATTGCCTTTCTGGATACAAGAGCAATAAAAATGAAAAGTTACACATTTTCTCTAGTTTTTTTTTTTTTTTTTTTCTTCAAGTAAAGGGTTACGTGGGGGCAATTTTAAAAAAAAAGTCTCCTTTAGTTCCTTAGTCTATTTAGACTCCATCCCCTTCTCTCTTGGAGACACAATTTCACCACTGTGCTGTTTAGCCCAGAAGTCACAGAGATCCATCTGCCTTTGACTCTGTTTCCCAAGTGCTGGACTCAAAGGTGTGTGCCACCATACCTGACTCCATTCTTACTTGTCTGACACATTCTCATGCTTTATCCTTTACTATATTTTAGCTTAAAAACAAAAACAAAACAAAAAAAAAACCCCAAAACTGTCAATAGTAAAATTTCCTCTGAAATGTTTCCTCATTGAAATATTAGGTACTAGCTACAGTTGTGTCTTGGAAACTGAAACTCCCAGTATTTAATCAGTACAGATTAGAAGTTGTTCCCATTCACTCTAGACCAGCTAGAGTAGCTGACAGGAAAGAAGAGGCCTGGGAAAGCAGCTGGGAAAGCAGCTGCAGAGGTAGTCAAGCAGTCTCCAGGAAGTGCCCTTTCTTTAGAGGAGGTGGGAAGGTCACACCGCCACATTCTGTTAGTTCATTGAGCTTCAGGAAGGAAGAAGTTAAAGTCAGCTTGGTTTTGGTTTGTAACCCAAGCTAGGGAACTTAGAAAGATTGAAGGAACCTTGTCCTAGCTTTGACAGAATGAGGCCTAAGGTCAACAACTCTGGCTAGAGGTCAGGGAGTTAAAAGACAACCAACCAGGTCCAAACTCTTGAGCCCTCAAAAGTGAGGAAGGTTCTCAAAAGCAATAGAAAGGGATCGTAGAGAGCAGAGAGCAGAACTCTGCTAACAGAAGCTATAACCAGCCTCATTTCTGCTGAGAGTCCGGCTTAAGGGCATCTCGATGTTGAAGGAAAGAGAACGAATGTCTTTTACTTTTCTCTCTTTTCATCAGAGCCTGGTGGGCTCTACAGGGAAGGTAGATTAGCTTTTGCACTTTTTAGATTAATGTGGGAGGCAGCTAGGACAGTGGGTCAGTCACTCTGTTTTGTTTTTTTTTTTTTTTTGAGACAGAGTTTCTCTGTATTCCTGGCTGTCCTGGAACTCTCTTAGACTAGTCTGGCCCTGAATTCACAGAGATCTGCCTGCCTCTATCTCCTGAATTCTGGGTAAAGGCATGCACCACCATACTCACCACTCTTACCAATCTTAGGATGATTTTTTAGTGTGTGCTCTCAGAGGTCAGAAGAGAGTGTTGGATCCCCTGGATCTGGAAGTATAGGTGGTGGTGAGCCACTGATGTGGGTGCTGGGAACTGAGCTAAAGTTCTCTCAAAGAACAATATGCTCTTTTTAAAACCTTTTTATTGTGTATATTTACATGTATCTGTGTGAGTCTATATGAACGAAGATGCCCTTGGGTGTGGCATCCTCTGGAACTGGTGTTACAGGTGTGGAGCCATTTCTCCAGATCTGCCATATATTCTTAATCACTGAGCTATCTCCCTAGCCACTCTTAGGAGTTTATTGAGGATGGGTGGCTATTGCTTCTCTTGCTGTAGCTTCCTTCTCTGAGCTTTTCATTTCCTCTCTGTAAGTATGTTCGTCATCTACCAGCTCTTATGAATTTGTGGGCCTTGTGCAAAAAGAGGTAGGTCCAGAAGATAGGCATCATTGTCATGATGTTGAGGTAGTACTAATAAAAAGGCACGAATGAGCAAGCTCCAGTGGGCACACCAGGGTGTGGTGCAAGAGCCAGAAAGGTCAAGGAGGCCAGCCAGGGATGATGAAAACAATGGCAAAGATGAGGAAGATGTTACTGGAGATGATTTTCCATGCTGTGTAATTAAAAGATCTTGGCTGACTCTGGCAGATAATGAGAAAACCATGATGGGAAGGGGCACTGTTCAGAGTTGACAGACTAGGAGAAACTAAGAAGAATGATGGTGGCCGCTTGGCAGATGATCTGTTTCTTAAAATTCAACTGGACCAGGGAGCATTAGAAAGGCAGTTGAGTCATGTAGTATTTCCAGTCCTGGGAATCTGGGTGATCCCAAATGAGGTGTCTCTCCCAAACTGGTCATGCCTTAGAACCAGGGTTTAGCCACAGGGATGGCCATGTTAGCACAGAGGGAACCAGGTAAAATTGCTTCTGCGTACTTCCTGTGAGAAGACTGGGGAGATGGGCCAGTCCTGAGTGTAGCCATGGTGGGAATCGTCATTATATCCGGGCACCTAGAGCTCTCTTTGCCAAGATGAAAGCTCCACCTCCACTTACTTGGGAGAAGTGCCTCAAAGTGATATTGGAGTTGCTCACAGCTAAACTACTTCACGGTTCAGGAGGGCAACTGATGGTATAGCCACATAAAGCTCAAAGAGCTATCAGATGACAAGAAAGAGCAAGGCCAGGGGTAGTGTGATGTCTGAGGCTTTGGTACCAACTTCTCCATATCAGTCTTCTGGACTGCTACAGGTTAATTTCACTGCAACCTAAGCATTGCTATCAGATGCAGTCATGTAAGAGTAGTCATGTAAGTGGAGCAGAGTAGGCTAGCCTGGGTGGGCTCCGTCCCTGTGTGAGCTGTAAGGGCCACATGTTCTCTTGATTCTGTCCTCTTGCCAGCTTCCTCCTTTTTCCTGAAGCCAGGGATCTAGCCACAGCCAAGGAAAGCAAAGATGACTTACTTCCTTTTTTATTTTTATTTGAGACAGGGTCTCATGTGGCCCTGGTTGGTTTGGAATTCTCTGTGCAGACCAGACTGGCCTTAAACCAGTAGTTTTCAACCTTCCCAATGCTGTGACCCTTTAATACAGCTCTTCATTTGGTTGTGATCCCCAACCATAAAATTATTGCCAATTCAGAACTGTAATTTTGCTATTCTTATGAATTGTAATGTAAAAATATCTGTTTTCTTAGGCAACTCCTATGAAAAGGGGTTTCAACCTGTTGGTTGAGAACCATTGCCTTGAACTTACAGAGATCAGCCTGTCTCTGCCTCCAGAGTGCTGAGATATAAGGAATGTGCTACCACACCTAGCAAGCATGACTTTATTATGTTTTAGGTCCTATGTTTTCAGTCTCTAGCACTACCAAAAATAAGAAAAAAAGTCAGGAAGAATGAATTCCTTCCTTGCTAACTTCTCTCTCAGGATGGAACCTAGGACCATACAGTGCTAGACAAACTCTTTACTATTGAGCTGTCTCTCACAATAGTTCCTTTGTTTTTTGGAGACAGGGTCTTGCTGTATAGTCCAGGCTACCCTCAAATTCATGATCTTAGTGCTACCTCTGCTTTCCTAGTGCTAATATTATAGGTGTGTGCCACCATGCCTAGTGATGGCTTTCTTTTTTCACCAGATTTCTTGCCTGTGCTTTCTTTTTTTTTGAATAAAGAAAGGAGATTTAAGATGAATTTTCTATATTGTAGGATATCTGACCATGTATGAGGTACACAGAGGTATTTCATAGCTAAAGGAAAGTGAATATCTGAGTTGGAAAGATGGACATGGCACTTAAAAGCACTAACTAATAATATAGGAGAACAAGGTTCATTCAGTTCCCAGTATTATCAGGCAGCTCAGTTTCAGGGGAGTTGATGTCCTCTTCTGACCTCTGCAGGTACTTGGATACTTGTACACATAAATTCATATAGGTGAGCACACATTTGCATACATAACACACACACACATATATAAATAAACAAACCTTGAAAGTGAATGTTGCACATACACACGCACACACACAAATAAAAATTTAAACCCCGTTCCTTTAAAAAAAAAAGTAAGTGCTCAGTTGAAAATAAGAGACAGAAAAGAAAAAGGCAAAAGGAAGGAAAAAAATCTCAAGAGTAGGGTTATATCCATACAGAGAGCCTTAAAGAGGGTCTCTTTTATTTTAGCCAAAAATAACATCAATGCAGACATTATTTATAGAAATAATAAAATTTTGTATAGAATAGAGAAAATATGGAGGGTGTTCTTAAAAGTTTTAACTTTCAAGAGCTGGTTTTTATAGAGAGTACCTCTCTCCCTCCCTCCTTCCTTTTCCTTTCTCTTTCCCCATTTCTTCCCTGATTGATTCTTGGGTAGATTTGCAAATTCCCGTCTTTAGATTGCTGGGATTATAGCTAACTACTGGCTTTCTTGGGCTGCTTCTGAGTATAATGGAATTGTCCTTGAATTTATTACTGAATTTAAAAAATTATTTGCACGTGAGAGGAAAAGAGGGAGGGAGGGAAAAGGAGGGAGATGGAATCTGCATGGGCACATGTTAAGGCCCTGCTGTGGTAGCTTAACTTCCAATGCGAGGTTTGAATTTTGTCTAGGTCATCAGTCTCATGTGTTAAGTGCCCTTTTTTTTTTTTTTTTTTAAACAAAACAAACTGAGTCATCTTGTTATCCCCTGGGTGTTTTTCTTACTCTCCAGAGATAGATAGGCATTTCCGTATTCTATGATGGGAAGGTAGCTAACTTTCTGGGGAAAGGATAATGTACCTTGTATTGGTGGAAGTGAAGAGTATGTGATTTGTCTTGATACAATTCCTAAGTGTCCTCTTTTCTGAAGCTTAGAAACGTTGTGTAGCATAGGGAAAACACAGCAGGGAAGAGCCACATTGAAAATTGTAAATGCTTGAAGAAAGTTTAGGTACTCTGAAAATGGTTTGCTTTTTAATTGTGGCAAATACTTGTCTATCTTTGAAAAAGTAGCAGCTCACTTTTAATGGCATTGTTGAATTTTTTAAAAACATGTAGGACGCTATAAACATGCTTTTGAAAGTGTTCCATCTCCATCTCTTGCTGGAGACAGTATTACAGGGGATAGAAATAGTTACTTAATTTATTACATTTGCAATACATTTATTATATTTGCAAAACTAACTGTAGCCAGGCTTGTCAATAATCCCAGCATCTGAGAGGCTGAAGCAGGATGATGGCCACAAGTACTAGAACAACTTGGGCTACCTAGAAAGTCCCTATAACTCATGACCATGGTAGTTGTTTAATATCAAAGATATGTTGCTCTGCCACATGTTTCTTTTCTTCTCCTTTTTAATTAAAACTTTTGAGACCACTATGTGGTCCATGTTGCCCTTAAACTCTTTTTTTAAAAACTATATTGTCTTTTTTGGCAAGGGAATGGTGGATATCATAACATGTATGTGGAAGTCAGAGAGAAACTTAAACGAATCAGTTGTCTGCTTCTACCAACTCTGTCCCAGCAATCAAACTTAGATTGTCAGCCTTGGTAGCACCTCTGCCTGCAGTTACCATGCTGTTTTTTCCCTTTTAATTCTTAAATAAATGTTTTGGTCTCTGACTGCTGGGATAACAAGTATGTGATGCCCCACCTAGGCTGGCCTCATGCTTAATTCTAAACTTTCTTGAAACATGCTAAGGTCAGGAATGTAGAACTATGAAGTTGATTTAACTTGAGTGTTGAAAAGATAGCACAAATTGATCTAGGCTATCATTATCATTCGTATGTAAAATATTTGTATTACCGCCATGCATATCACCATGGTGTCTTTGACAGGGGGATGTTGTGAAAAGTGCACTGTTAGAGGACTATCATAGAGTATGCTTGCACACACCTGCATGATAGACAGAGCCTACTCTGTACCTAGGCTGTATGGTGCAGCCTGCCCTTGACTAGCACCACTTTCACTCTGGATACTACAGGCAGTTGAGACACTATGTTAAGTTGTTATGTGTCATAACTATATCTAAACATGGAGAAACTACAGGAAACCTACTAGAAGATAGGAATTTTTCATGTCTAGTGTAATCATAAAAGACCAGTAGGTCTTTTAAGGGTATATGTGATTCATCTATGACAGAATTGTCTGTCATTCAGTATGTGAGTATCTCTAAAAATAACCAAATCTTGGTTGTGAATTTAGACTTGTACAAAATTTTTCCTGTTTGTATAAAAGAGGGGTTGTTCCCAGCTGCTTTTTAAGTTCCTGCTGGTAGAATTTAAGATCTTGAGAATAAAATTTGAATGGTTGGTAAAGCAAAGTTTCATAAATGGTTGGTCCTCTGAATTCTTTTTCAAAAGTGTTGCTTGAGGTCGTCTGTTCATAAGAGGCTCAACACTTCACAGTGGAATTTACTAATCCTCTTTGTAACTCACTAGTTCTATTCTGCTCAGAATTTGCTTTTTCCTGTCAGTTGATCCAGTCCCCTGTGACAACCCCCCTTGGGCTGATCATGTTGAAGACAACTTCGGAAGAGCTAGCTTGTCCCCGTGAGGACCTCAGTGTGGCTCGGAAGGAGGAGTTGCGGAAGCTGCTGCTGGACCAGGTGCAGACAGTGCTTGGGCTCTTGACAGGTGAGTGGGTGCTTTGGTGGTGCCTGGAGACAGGTCTGCTGCAGATGTGCAGAGCCCAGGTCTTGTAGGTATTACTGACTCAGTGTAAATGTGGAAGAACTTAGTTATGGTTTCCTAGCACTCAGGGCCACAGTCTAGTGCATGGTAAAGCCTCAGAGGAGATTTGTAGCTTAATTTTCTAAGAGTCTTTTCTTAATTGGTCCTTACTATGCGACTAATGAGGTACATATATAGGCCAGGTCATAGGAATGTGATTTACATGCTGATACTGTAATTTAAGTAGGTTAAGTGGCAAGCTCTTTATTTAACATAATTTGAATTTAAGATTAGAAGTAGGAGTAGCAAGATGAAAAAAATCCCTCTGTAGAAAAGTGAGACGAGTTGTGGTGTTGCCCCTATGCCCTAGGTTGTAGTTGTATGTGACATTTCATCCCAGATATCTGATCAGAGTCTTGACAGTGTGTAAGGGGAAGAGGAGAGGAAGCCCTAGCACACAGTGAGGTGGGAAGATAGCAAGAACATCCCAAAGACTGGGATGTGTTGTAGAAAGTATTTAATCCCAACTTCATGTCTCTACCCCTCTTTGATCATTTAGTTCCTGGGTAAAAGACACACAACTTTTATTATTTACAATAAGCCTTAAACAACATAAGAGCTGGGCAGATATCTACCCTTAATGTTATTCGAATCTACTTTTTTTTTTTTTTTTGGTTTTTCGAGACAGGGTTTCTCTGTGTAGCTCGGGCTGTCCTGGAACTCACTCTGTAGACCAGGCTGGCCTCGGACTCAGAAATCCGCCTGCCTCTGTCTCCCAAGTGCTGGGATCAAAGGCATGCACCACCACCGCCCGGCCGAATCTACTTTTTTATTGATAACCCTGAGTTATTACTGTGTTTCATTTGGGCTGCTCTTAATTCCAATTGGCCAGCCCTCAGGTCCATGTTTTCTTGACTCCTTGACCCATGGTGTCCTTTTTTCTCCTTCCCTTTTTTCCATCTCTTGGTACTCCTCCAACTCCCAAGCCTGGGAACCCTCAACCCAGCCTTTGTCTCTTCTGCTCAGCTACTAGGCCCTTGAGGTGCCTGGATGTCACTACTTCTTGAATCTGTAGTGAGAAGGAGTTATTCCATGTTGTGCCTTTTTGATTTGGATATTCAGGAGCTTTTTTTCTCCTTTTGTATGTCTCTTGTAGGAATTGGCATCTAGTGGGTCCTTTAAAAAAATTGATTAAAAGAATGATGATTGCTGGTGGTGAACTTGTGTCCTGCACACACCCCCGGTCCCCAGTTCTTCTCTTAATCCCAGATGGAAACCCAAGTCTCTGAGCATCTATTCATTCAAAGCACATGGAACTGATGTCAACTGGGCATTAAGTTTATAGTCAAGGACATATCTTGTGCCCTTGCTCTACATTTTATGCCTATAAACATATAAAACATTCTGAGAACAAGTCTAAGACATGTGCTGCACATGCCCACTTTAAACTGTGGCAGTTCAGGGGCTTAAGTGTTTTTTGAAAGTCTTGCAGTCATTACCTTTAATTCCAAAAGTCAGCTCAGAAAGTAACCCTGAGTCCACAAGCAGTCACAGTTCTTCTCTCTTCCAGTCCCTGGCAACCACTAATCTCCTTTTTGTCCATAGGGATTTGCCTGTTTTGAACCTTTTATAGAGTGTTATTATTATCATATCATGTCATATTATCTTTTATGTATGGCTTTCTTCACTTAACAGGATTCTTTAGGTTTATCCATGCTATAACAAATGTTTGGAGGGGACAGTTTTTTGTTTGTTTGCTTTTAGACAAAGCCTCACTATGTAGCTCTGTTCTGAATGGAATTCACTGTGTAGACTAGGATGGTTTCAAACTCAAAGAGACTCACATTCCTTTTGCTTCCTAAGTCCTGGATTAAAGGCTTGTACCACCATACCTAGCCTTAGGGAATATTTTTATGATTGTCTGTGGTGATATGTGCCAGGCTCTAGCAGGGTGCACAAAGGATCAAAACAAGTCCTGTCCTTTGTAAATTTGTATCCTAGTAGAAAAGGCAAGTAAATTGTTAAAAAGTAGTGTTTTGGGAGTTGTAATTAGATACACCATGTGGAGGTAAAACTAAGCTGTTAGCTGTTAGGAAGACTACCTGGGACTTAGGACAGTTGAGTGGAAATGGAAAGGGCAGACAGATAGCAGTGGAAAGGGAAGGCTGAGATTTAGAAGTAAGGAGCAGAGTGGTGGTGAGGAAGAAGGTTGGTGTGTATTGAAGACACATCAGATGGATGGGCCAGTATTGCAGAAGACTGGATCAGGTATGGCTGGGAAACAGGGTATATAGAGGTCAGGTGCCAAGATCTGTGGGCTGTGCTGCTTGCCTAGTTTCTTAGTTAGGGTTTCATTGCTGTGAACTACAGGACAGAGTCTAGGCTGTTTTGAAATTTTGTTCACCAGTGCAATTAATCTAAATCTCTTTAGCCTCAGGCAGATTCTTCCAACAAGGGCAAAAAGCAGCCACATTCTTTACAAAAATGTCACAAGAGTGATTTCTAGCAACATAATAAAATTCTTCTTTGAAACCTCTTGAGCCAGGCCCCCACAGTTCAAATCACCCTTGGCACCAATGTCGATGGCCCATTAATCCCCACTTGAAGCATTCCACTGCTTTCCTAATCCAAAGTCCCCAAATCCACATTCTTTCAAAAAACAAAAACAAAAAACCCCCAACCCCCCCAAAAAACATAGTAGGCCTATCACAGCAATACACCAGTCCCTGGTACTAACTTATGTCTTAGTTAGGGTTTTATTGCTATGCAGAGACAGCATGACCAAGGCAACTCTTAAAAAGGACAACATTTAATTGGGGCTGGCATTCAGGTTCAGAGGTTCAGTCCATTATCATGCCAGGAAGCATGGCAATGTGTAGACAGACATGATACTGGAGAAGGAGCCGAGAGTTCTACATCTTGGTCAGGGCAGCAAGGAGGAGACTGATTTGCACACTAGGCAGAGCTTGAGCATAGGAGACCTGAAAGCCTGTCCCTACAGTAACACTTTCTCCAACAAGGTAACACGTACTCTAACAAGGCCACACCTCCTAATTCCACTTCCCATGGGCTAAGTATTCAAACCATGAGTCTATGGGGGCTATACCTATTCACATCACCACACCCAGTAAGGAAGGTATTGGGATCATTGGTAGATTTGCAGGGGTAAAGTGCTGAGTTTGCGGTGCGTAAGTGGTTTGACCCAGGAAGCATCTGGCTATACTGATCTGTGACTAGATTCCTTACCTGCTTTCATGTAACAATTGAGCTCTTGCATAGAGTCAAATGAGTTTTGGGCTGGGAGACATTTGGTTGAAGCCACAACAGTAGACTGTTTCTCCAGCAGAGAGAGTAAAATAGGAGAAGAAGGTCAGTGAGGGAAGTAGAGGAATGATAAACGATCTAAATGATGGATGACAGAGGCTCAGAACCAGAGAAAAGCTGAGAGAATGATACTGCGTGCCAGAGAAGGGTTTGGGTAGTGTCCTAGAACACTGGGGTGTCCCAGGAGGGTAAGTGTGAAAATGACCCTTGGTAGATGCAGTGAACATGAGCAAGGTTGGAGAAACAGTGAGGAGAAGCCACACTGCAAGGTCCAGGTGGAGCAGGAGCCGTGCTGCACTGGGACGGAACTACAAAACAGAGCTGGGGGCATGGTTGAGTGGTTAAAGCACTTGGTGCACAAATAAGGAGACTAGAGTTCAGATCCCCAGGACCCACACAGATGCTGGCTGGGTGGGGTCCCCACCTGTAATTTCAGCCTCAGCTCCCAGAGCAAGCTCCCTAGGGATACCAGGAATGAGGCCCTGCCTCAAAAGAGTAAGGTGGAAAAGCAATCAAGGAAAAGTCTCAGCATCAATCTTGGGCCTTCACATTTACATGCTCATATACACATGTGAACATGTAAACCATATACAGAAAGAAGGGATGTGTGACTGTTGATGTTTGAGCATGGTATCAGGTTTTTAAATTTTGGGTTTTGTATGTTGGATGTAGTATCTCTCAAATGGTTTCTTCTTTTTTGGTAGGTATCTTGGAAACTGTCTGGGACAAACACAGTGTTACTGCTGCCACCCCACCACCATCCCCAACGTCAGGAGAAAGTGGTATGGTCTGCCCCTTATGGTATTTCTGGCTAAGTGCAGTTAGGGTCTCAGCTGGGAATTACAATAGCTAATCCACCTAGGATGCAGAGATTCATTCTTCTTCATCTTTTCTGGCCTTTCTGCCTCTGTTTTCTGAGGAACTAGCTTTCTACTGTTTTCTTTTGAATATTTGTACTTTCTAATACAGTATTTTGAACAGCACGTTTTGCTTCTTGTCTGTCATGAAGATGACACCTTTGTTCTTGTGCTATTCACTTCTGTTCTGCAAATTTATTATTAAAACTTTTTACACTTATTTATTTTGTGCACAATGCCTGTGTATAGGCCAGATGACAACTTTCAGAAGGTGGGCTTAAACTCATTTGGTGCAAGCACCTGCTGAGCTGTCTTGCCTGCCCCTCTAACCCCTGCCAGTTTATAATCGCTGACCCCTCTGCTTTGTTACATCTTTTTTTTTTTCAGGTTCCCTGGCTGGTTTGTTTATTCTGAGTTTGATTTAAGCTGAGATTTGAGATGACATAGGGAGAGAAAGCTGTCTTTTCTGTTGTCTGGGATAAAGGTCATATTGCCAGGGCAAATTGAGGACCAGTGTGCAGTAGTGTTGAGTTTAATTATTCATGTAAATAATTGAGGATGTAAGAGTAATTCAGTGAAGTCTCTAAACAGTGGGTAAGTGAGTCTGCTTACACCAGATGGCTTCAGAAGCTTTCCAGGTGGAGCACAGCCTGGAGCTAGCACATTTCTTTTTGTCCTTTAAAAGCTGGTGTAGCTGGGCGGTGGTTCACCCCTTTAATCCCAGCACTTGGGAGGCAGAGACAGGCGGATTTCTGAGTTCAAGGCCAGCCTGGTCTGCTACAGAGTGAGTTCCAGGACAGCCCGGGCTACACAGAGAAACCCTGTCTCGAAAAACAAAAAAACAAAACAAAAAAAAAAAAAGCTGGTGTAATAGTAAGAGATATTTTTGTATTTCCCACCCTTAAGGAAGTGGGATGTTGAATTAAACCTCTAAGCCCTAGGCTGTTCATACAGCTTGTTGACATGTGTCTTTGTTAGGGTTTTACTGCTGTGAACAGACACCATGACCAAGACAAGTCTTATAAAGGACAACATTCAATTGGGGCTGGCTTACAGGTTCAGAGGTTCAGTCCATTATCAAGATGGGAGCATGACAGTGTCCAGGCAGATGTGGGGCTGGAGGAGCTGAGAGTTCCATCTCTTGTTCCGAAGGCAGCTAGGAGATGACTTCTAGACAGCTAGGACAAGGGTCTTATAGCCTGCACCCACAGTGACACACCTACTCCAAAAAGGCCACCTCTACTCCAACAAGGTCACCTCCTAAGAGTGCCATTCCCTGGGCCAAGCATGTACAAACCATCACATGGGACTTGGGATTCCTGTAGATGTTCTATAGAACTGAGAGCACACTATGGTTTGGGGTTTAGGGTTGCTCATAGAACACTACTTTTCAATCTATGTATCATACTCAGATTAAAAACCATTAGTCATTTTTCACAGTACTTAGATACAGAATTCTAGAGCATTCATCAAGCCTTCAGTAATGTGTGAACTTTGCTCTTAGTGGCTATCTTCAGTATTTTCAGTGGCTCAGCAGATACACATTTTGCAGTATTTGAATGGGTAAGAAGAAATTTTGCAGATGTAAAGAGAACTGAAGTTTTGTAGCAATACTTAGATTTAAAGGTTGAAGCTATCAGTACAGGTAATGAACTTCTTAGCTGTGCAGCCTATAGCACTTGAGTCACCATAGTGTATATGTGGAATTGTTCACTGGTCTGTGTGTTCTGTTTGCACATGTGGAGGTCAGAGGGCAGTTGTTCACTTTTCACCTTACTCAAGGCATGCTCTCTTGTTTCTGTGCTGTGCTGCACATTCGAGGCTAGCTGGCCCCTACGCTTCGAGGTGATTCTCCTGTCTCTGACTCTCAACTTGCCAGAGGAGTATTGGAATTATAGATGTGTATACCATATTTGGCTTTTATATAGTTTCTGGGAATTACTGAGATTGTTAGGGTTCTATGGGCAATTCTTCCTAGTCACTAATCTAGTTCCCTGATCTTCAACTTTTGTTTTTTGTTTGTTTGTTTTTGGTAAACTAACTCTGCCTGCCTCTGCCTCTGTCTCATCAACCCAAAAGACAACTTTGTTTGTTCTTTTCTTCTACCATATGGATCCTGGGTATTGAACTTCCTTAGGCTTGGCAGGAACGACATTGACTTTCTGAGACATTGCATCCCACTTTGTCTGTCTGTCTTCTCTCTCTTCTTCTTCTTCTCTCTCTCTCTCTCTCTCTCTCTCTCTCTCTCTGTGTGTGTGTGTGTGTGTGTGTGTGTGTGTTTGTGTCTGTGTGTGTGTTTAATTCCCTTTCAAGCCTGTTCTCTCATTCCCCCTTTCCTAAAACAGACAAACATTTAACTGTATATAATGTTTGGCCTCTTTGTGAAAACTGATTGATGTCCATATATTTACTCTAAATAATATGGCAGTGTTGTGTTCTGATGCTGTTTGCCCTGTGCCTTTAGACACAAACCTCTGCACGGCTGTTGTGTGAGGTGTGTGTCCTCAGCATTTTGTTTGTCTTCTGGCTTCTGGCCTCAGTGATGACCCTAGACTGCCTTCAGCTGACCCTATACAAGAGCCTCTGTCTGTCCCCATAGAGTTGTGTGAGAGTTGCTTTGAAATATGCTAGGAATTGACAGAAATGGGGACAGGATTCTAGAGGGCAGAGCTATGTGAGTATTCCTGTAGCTTCTCTTGCCCCATGTGACGTTTGCCAATAGTGCTATTTTTCTTTGTTGCGTGTTAGATTGCATTTTCTAATGCCCCAGCTTGACATATCTTCATACACTAGCTGATCTTTTTCATTTCTTTAGAAAATTATTTCTTCATACCCACCACCTATTTGGATATGTAGATGCTACTAGTGGTGGGCAACAGTTCTTCTAAATGTTTGAAATTTTAGTTCTTTTTGGTGTTAGGAATTGTGGCTGACCTCTGATAGTCGGATGCCTTCCTGGTTACATCCTTTTCATATGATACGAAACTATTATTTGATGATATGTTGTTCAACTCATTGGTATTTTTTGTTGAGGTTTGTGTTTTGATTGTTTTAATAAATCTTTCTTCTCTTACTGTGGTCAGATTTTCATGTTCCATTTTGTTTTTCTTATGAAGCTTTGTCTTTGGTTTAAGCCTGTAACTCACTTGGTCTGTAATTTTATATTCGGTGTTTTGGTATTATCTTTAGTTGATATTGAATATAAAGCATATTGATTTTTAGTTTTGGTTTTATGGTGACTAAAGTGTTTTGGGAAAAGGAGAATTCATTGCAGTGTTCCAAGAGGTTTGGTATTGGGTGTCGTAAAAGCATGTTTTGAATTTCCAGGTGATTTACTGAGTAACCTGTTGCAGAGTCCTAGTTCAGCCAAACTGCTGCACCAGCCCATCCCCATCCTGGATGTGGAGAGTGAGTATGTCTGTTCCCTGGCCTTGGAGTGCCTGGCCCACCTCTTCAGTTGGATTCCTCTGTCTGCCAGCATCACCCCATCCCTCCTCACCACTATCTTCCACTTTGCTCGATTTGGCTGCGATACCCGGGCCAGAAAGATGGCATCAGTGAATGGCAGCAGCCAGAACTGTGTTTTGGGTCAGGAACGTGGCCGACTTGGGGTCTTGGCCATGTCCTGCATCAATGAACTCATGTCCAAGAACTGTGTGCCTATGGAATTTGAGGAATACTTATTGAGAATGTTTCAACAAACCTTCTACCTCCTGCAAAAAATCACCAAGGATAACAATGCCCACACGGTGAAGAGCAGGCTAGAGGAACTCGATGAGAGGTAATGAGAACAGGCGGGAGTCCTGCCCAGGAAAGGGCCTGGCTGCTTGTCACACCATGTCATGTGGTGTCTGTAATCCCCTTTGGTTTCAGAATATGAGGCTACAGATAAAGATAGAAAGGTAGGTGTTCCAGAATGTTCAGGCTGAACTAGAAGGGCTTGGGTGGTTAAAGGAAGTCAACTGAGTGTGAACAGTGCTGGTGTAGTGTGTAGGCCTGTTGTCTTTTCCCCCCATCCACCCTCCTCCTGTTCTGTCCATGCTCTGTCCCTCTTCCTCACTGTCTGCCTGCAGGTCTCATGTGTACAGGAAGTAAGAATGCGGCTCCCTCATAGGCAAGAACAGAAGCGGTCTGCAGAGGTACAGGGTTACATCACCCTTCTCACTTGCTACTGCTTTTTGGTTTTCACTATTGGACTTGTCCTGAGTGGATATTTTGCAGAGTGTAGGAATGCTCTTAGTATTTGGAGTTTCACATAAATGATAGCTGTTGATCCAAGATAGGAGACATCTTTGGGTAGGTATGGTTTAGAGGCATATACTTGAATTGCATTGCTTGATTACTGCCCTTTTGACCTAAAATTTCCCAGACCCATTTTTCTTGAGTACAAAAGATGAACTTAGTGAAATAAGTAGTCTGAGTCAAGGTTTCCTTATCACCATTGCAGTGATCTTACCTGTTTATCTTAAGGCTTTCTGACTCTCTCCCTTCACCTCCATGGTTCTAGGGCCTTGTGTCTGCCAGGCAAGTCTTCCTGCCACACAGAACACAGAATGTGCCCATGCAGTGTAGAAGTGAGGCCACAACATCTTTGCTAAACATGGTGCTGCTGCTCTATAAAGATGAAGGGCAACTGGCAGCTTGTGTTTCTAACGATCATGTGGGCTATTGAAGCTCAAAGCATTTGCAGTGTATTTCATTAGTAGTTACAGAATTCTGGTGCAACTTGATTGTTATTAAGTGATAAGTGAGCTTAGCTCTTTGCTTTGTTTAGAATAAGTGTGGTAGCTATAAAGTCAGCTGCCCCAAGTCAAGATAGTTTTGTTGTTTTAAATTGGGGAGTTTAAAATTTTTCTGGTTAAAAACTGAGTGGAAGATTGGTTTGATTTGATTCATTGTAAATAAGCTTTTTGTAACATTTGTTTTTTATAGTCACAATAGGATCTTTTCTTAATAAAATTTTTGTTTTTACATTTATTTATTTTATGGTTGGGTGTAGGCACATCCATGTTGTGTGTATAGAAGTCAGAATTGCTAGAATTGGTTTTCTTTTGCACCATGTGGGTTCCTGGGATCAAATTTGGATCGATCATCAGGTTTGCCAATAAGTGCCTTCACCTGAGCCATCTTTTTCACCACTACCCAGTAGGATTTTCCCCTTATTATTTAGTAGTACCTTTCTATATGAATTTAAATGTCTCACAATTCACACAATTTCATATCCTTTCTAGCATTACTAAAGAAAGGCCATCTTGTCTTCATATGTTAATAAAAATGTATATAACTGCTTATACCAACTGTGTTGTTTTGACTTGTCTTGGATCCGAAGTGAAAGCTGAGAGGTGCCTGGAAGCAGAAAGGTGACAGAAACCAGTATGTGCTTGCTTCCTAGCTCTTGGTCCCTAACTAATTCTAAACCATTAGTTGGTGGTCAGATGTTTAGGAGCTGTTAACCAGGTCCTTGGCTTTTTTCTTCCTCCTGCCCTTGTCTAACTTTGTTCATTAGCACTTGTGCCAGGAGGGTGGGCAAAGGGGAAGTGAGGTGCAAGCACATCCCTAATGTCAGCTGTGCAGCAGCCTAGTTCTTGTCTGGGTGGGTCCCTTTCTTTCTTTTTGGACAAGGTCTCAATACCCATCCTTAGCCTGGAATTTGCTGTGTAGCTCAGCCTGGCCTTGAACTTGTGGCATCCCTCCTAACCTAGCTTTACTGGGTTGCTAGGATTAACAGCATGAGTCCCGTATATAGCTTGCATTTTTAAATTTGGCTTGAAGATTAAAGTAAACTTGAGATTGCCGGGTACTTTTTGTGGTTAACAAGTGTATCTTTTTTAAAATCAGTAAGCTGGCTGACTGTAGCTCCTGAAGATCCATGTAAAAACCATGGAGCAATACATATGCTGAGTAAGAAATGAGGACTGGAGCCGGGCGGTGGTGGCGCACGCCTTTAATCCCAGCACTTGGGAGGCAGAGGCAGGTGGATCTCTGAGTTCGAGGCCAGCCTGGTCTACAGAGTGAGTTCCAGGCCAGCCCGGGCTACACAGAGAAACCCTGTCTCGAAAAACCAAAAAAAAAAAAAAAAAAAAAAAAAAAAAGAGTTGCATAGCAGGACCCTGTCTTAAAAAACAAAAAGTCCCAACCAGATGATTTAATATTTAATGTCTACTGTATGAGCCAGATATCTAGAGGCCAGGTAGGAGGGTTGGCCTCACTAAGGGAGCAGGTCCCAGGAACAGCAGGAGACTTTGGATTTCTGGGCCAGTTTGGTTTTTCTTTAAAGATGGTTGTCTTTTTCCCTTTTGCTATTTCATATATCTCTGCTTTTTGCAGTTAGTGATTTCAGAATTACTTTTCACATGAGTTAATATTCAGCCAAGGCCTAGTATGTCTAGATTTTTTTGGTCTCTGAAATGGGAAGGCATATCCATTTCACTTTTCTAATCAGTTTTGATATTGGGGCTTAAAATGCCAGTTTCTGAAACATGAAAGTGATAATGTACTGTGTGTTTAATAACCGGAATCTCTTACCATGACTGACTCAGCTGTGAAGTGACTTGGGGATTATGGGTGAACTGAGGTGCTACTTCACATTGCACAGGAAAGGCACTGCACGAGGAGGGCCTGATAGTATCCTCTGCCAGGAGGTGGCTGAGGGATCTTGGTGGGTCACTTTCCTCTTGGAACCTCACCTACAAAATGGAAGCATGAGACTAAATTGCCTCCTTACAGCCTTCCTCCCTTGGACTGGAAAGTCACCTTTAGCGTGCAGTAGATGTGCAGTTCTTAGTGTGTCAGAGGGGAAGACAGAAACTGCATTGTGAGTCTCACTGTGTTTATGTAGATGCTGTCCCCTCTGGATAGACTTGTTCTTCCTCTGCCTAGTGCATTTTAACTTAATATCAGCCCCCAAGCAAAGACCTGATTTTTCTAGGTTTGCCAGATTTGAAGATTGTCTCATCTCCCCAGCATCTTTTAGCAGTAACTCTTTTCCTTAAGTGGGTCTTAACACTAATGCGTAAGAACATACGTGAGCTTGAATTTGTAACAAGCAGGGCAGATAGTGTCTGAGGATTAAAGCTACTTTTCTGCTATGTTTCAGGTGATAATGGAATGAAGGGTTGCCTGTCTCGTAGGTAATTGTTGCAGGCCTTTGTGTTTTTAACTGGAAATGTATGTTTGTATAGTGTACTGAGAAAGAGTTTGATTGAATTTAACTTTTCTTCTAAAAAGGTGGCTATATTTCTCATGTCACCCTTTGTCTTCTTGTCTTGTGTAGCTACATTGAGAAGTTTACTGACTTTCTGCGGCTCTTTGTGAGTGTTCACCTAAGAAGAATCGAGTCCTATTCCCAGTTCCCTGTGGTGGAGTTCTTGACCCTTCTGTTCAAGTACACGTTTCATCAGGTAAAGCACCGAAACTGGCCTTGTTTTCCTAAACAGAGGACTGACTTCTTAGTTCTAGGAGAAAGAAACCCACCCCCCAACATTTATAGTAGACTTTATTATAGGAAGATTAATACATTTAGTCTTTGTAAGAGCCATGTGCTGTAGCTCTTGATATTTTTGCATATAATCTCTATTTTATTGGTTAAAGAGACTGAGGCACAGAACAAGGTGCTGGGGACATACAGTTCTGGGTGGAGCCGGGCTTGAAGTCTGTAGTCCTATCTCATTGTTGTACTAGATAAACGGGATAGAGGAAAAGTCTGAGGTTAAGGCCTTTAAAATATTATTTTGTTTTTTGAGTTTTTAATATAATTACTTCATTTTCCCCTTCCTTTTCTTTTCTTTCCTTCAAACCATTCCATATACCCTTGCTTGTTCTCTTTCAAATTCTGAGCCCTTGTTCCCCCAATTGTTGTTGTGGTTATTGGTGTGTGTATTTGTGTGTTCCTAAAATGTATAAAGGCTTTCTTTCTGTTATGCAGCTGCTATTAAAGTCTACAGTAAAGCATCATGAGTTAAGTTTGAGAGACACCCAATTTTGTCCCAATTTAAAAAAGGTTCTTTGCGTTTCTTTTGGAGTTTAGGAGCAAGATACATAACCTTCTGCATAGCCCAGAATGCAGGCCTTGTTTGTGATAATCCTTCAGCTTCAGCCTCCTTGAGGACTATGAGTGTAGTTATTTATTAGCCCTCTGGGAAATGCTTGTCTTTACTGAATTTGCATCCCAGTTACCCACTACTGTATAAACACACACATAGGGTTCTGAAAAGCTTTGTTAAAGTATAGTTTTACATGCCATGGAATAGTTTTACTGTATCTGAAGAGCTCAGTGAATTGAGGATTCTGTGGCTATCATGTGTGCAGTCTGCTTTTCATACTCCTTTGCCTGTTTGTGTGTGTTTTTAAAACAGACTTTTCATTAAAGTATGGCATACGTCTTAGTTACTGTTACATGGTGGAGATACCATGACCAAGTCAACTTTTAAAAGAAACCATTTAATTGGGGGCTTACTTACAGTTTCAGAGGCTCTTGATCATAATACTATCAGAGAACATGATGGTAGGTGGGTAGGCATGGCACTGGAGAAGTAGCTGAAAGCTTACATCTGATTCACAAATTGTAGGCAGAGAGAGAACAAGAGTGGGCCTCATCTGGGCTTTTGAAACCTCTAAGACCACCTTCGGTGACACACGGTCTCCAACAAGGCCACTCATCCTAATCCTTCCTAAACAGTCTACCAACTAGGAAATAAATATTTAAATATATGACCCTTATAGGGGCCATTCTCATTTAAAGCAACACAGCACACACAGGGAAAAAAAAAATCACATCAACGTGCACAGTTTGAATTTTCCCCAAATGAGTACAGCCCCTAGAGATTCATGTTAAGAATGTACTAGCCACCAGAGATCTCTGCACATGTGCTTCGCTTCCCCACTCCTCTCCTGCCTTCTCTCTAGAAATCACCCCAGATCCATCTTAACAACACAGGCTAATTTTACCTATTCTAGAGTTTCTCTGAAGGAAAGCATGTGATGTATATTTATTTGGTCTGGCTTTTTTGCTTGACATTGTGCTTGAGGTATAACTGTTGTGTATAGTGCTTTGTTCGTAATAATTGTCTTCTACTAAATGGGAATCCATTCTACTGATTTGGGCCTTTTTGGTTTTGTGGACCCATGAATCACGGACCAAACAGTCTGTTTTGTTTTGTTTTGTTTTGTTTGTAGACAGGGTCTCACGTAGCCTAGGCTGGCCTTAAACTTGCTATGGAGCTAAGTATGACCTTGAGCTCTTGAGCCCCCTGCCCCCACCTTACAGTGCTGATACTACAGTTGTGTACTACCATCCCCACCTATCCTTTGTTTACTTGTTGTGAGATAAGATTTTTCTACTTATCAGAATGGCCTTGAATTTGTGGTAATCCTCCTGCTTCAATGTCTCTGGGACTGTGATTACAGTTAAGCACCAGTCCATCTGATATAATTTTGAAGATACTTTTTGATGTAGTCAGGTAGCTCTTTCTATTTGTATGTCCCTGGGACGGCACTGCTCAGTGAGTGAAGGATGTTGTAAAAAAAAGTTGGCTTCAAACAACAAACAAGCAAACAAACAGTTTTCCAGCTGCAAGGGTCCAGGCTAAGCGTGCTATATGTGTGAAAAAAAGCAAATGTTTGATCTGAAAAACGAGCCTTTCTCAAAGAGGGTCAGAGTGTCTTAAAAACTGGAATACCTAGAAGTGGCAGTGAGCTGAACCATTCCTGGGAGCAGACAGTGGACAAGGAAGTCACAGAGAAAGACCCAAGCTGAAGAAGTGTCAGAGAGGGCAGTACCTGCAGAGCCAGAAGAGAAACAGCCTGTGTACACCAGACAACTAGTGGGCAGAGGCTGGAGGAGCCAGTGAAGAGGCTGTGGGTGGGGGTGAGGGCGGCGGAGGAGAGCAGCTGCTGTGATGGGACAGATCAGAGATGTCTTAGAGGATTTGGAAGAAGGTGAACTGGGTGTCAGTTAGAGACTGTAGCTTAGCTGGAGCAGAAAGAGGTCAGAAAACAGGGCTTATATGGGAACAAGGAACAAGAATGCCTTAAAACTCACTTGGACCTAGTTCTGTGCGTAAACTCTGGTTATTTCTGTTCAGTCTGTGCCCCGGCACAACTTACTTTTATTTCTGTGGCTTTCAGTGTTCTCATCTCAGAAGATGGACTGTGAACTACAGTGGGGATAATTCAGGGCCATCCCCAGTGTGTATCTCTCAGTAGACTTGGATGTGTTTTCCATTGAACTGATAGTGATAGTTTTATATATTTGTATGTCATTTACAATTGGGAAAAAAAAAAGAGTCAGACATGGTCAAGAAGCAAACAAGCCTTCTTCCCTCCCTTTACTTGGAGATTGTTGTCAGCCAGCCTGCTTCTATTCTTCAGGCTTCCCATAAAAGAACTTTCCTTCTAGATGCAAGCCAACCAGCTGTGGGAGAGTAAGCTTGAGGTTTGGGCTGTGCTAAACACCAAGCTGAGGGACCGGAGTTAGCAGATGCTCTGTGCTGGTTTGTTTGTGGGAAAGATAGAGCTGAACATTAACTTTTCCTGGGAGATGGGAACAGATGTCTGTTCGCCCCAGATAGGGCCCAATAACAGACCAAATTGTAAGTTCACCAAAGTCAATTTGGTGAACTGCCAAGGACCAGCCTTATCTTGGAGAGGGGTTCTGAGGAAGGGGTATTCAGGAGCTGTGAAAGAAGGACTCGAAGTCAATTGTGGGCACAAGCTGACAGCCTGTGTTCTGCTTGAGACAGCTCAGCTCTCACAGACCAAATCCCAGTCATGTATCTATGTATTAATTTAGTCTTCCACCTCAGGTTCTCTTTTGATTATCCTACCAATCAGCATTTTTTTTTTTTATCTTAGCCCCTTGACTCCGAGGAAAAGACAGCAAGCACATTTTTCTTAATTGATCTGCCTGCCCTTGTAAGCACAGACAATAAGCTTGCTGGGTGGGATCTGTTTCTGAGATCACCATTCCCACCATACCTGGGCCTAAACTCACTCTGTCCCAGGCTGACCTTGAACTCAGGAATCTGCCTGCCTTTGTGTCTTTCTGACAAGCTGGCTATAGTGCAGCTGCCTCTGTTCTTTTGGTCCACTGAAGCCCCTCATATAATTCATATTGCATCCTTATATTTTGCATAGTTGAGAAATCCTGTTCATATATTTTTGAACTAATGTTTTCAGAGTTCTTTCCCATAGTCTTAAGGGCTGTCCTGAAGGTCACAGTACTTACTTTACCATTTTTACTAAAGACATAAGCACACACCCTTGCCTCCCAGACAATTATCACAGAGTCATTAACCTGGCAGAGAGAATATTCCACCTTGGCAGGGAGAATAAATATTTCCCGAAGGAGGAACATGAAGATATATATATATATATATATATATATATATCAACTGTCAACTCTCATGGGGTCCCGTGCCCTGCTGGCTCTGCTCCAGGGCCGGGAGCCATGTCACAGCATCCCTTTCATGACCATGCAGGACTTGAGAGTGAACCTGTAGACTTATTGGGATTGGTTACAGCTTTATGGGCAAGAGGTTAATTTACAGGAGCATGGGTGAACCTCAAACAGCTACATCACTGTAAACTCCCACTCCATCATGGATAGTGATCACATGGAAGCTGTATCATAGGGTCCCTTTTCAGTTAGCATTTTACTTCCTGTATAGTCTAGCATGTCCCAAGATAAGTTGTAATTGTTAAGGGAAGAGGGACTAATGGCTAGACTCCTAGGTGAGGGTTCTGGACTTTTTTTCCTTTAACTGCTTAGGAATGTCTGTAGCTCTGTTGCTATATAGAGATCTGGCTATCACTATATTCTGCTCATTAGTAGCTATGGCTACTGTTCTGGTTAGCTTTCTGCTGCTGTGATAAACACCATGACTAACACAGAGAGGAAAGGGTTTATTTGTTTTAAGGTTATAGTCTTACTGAAGGAAAACCAAGGCAGGAACTCAAGACGAGCCTTAAGCCGAAACCCCAGAGGAATACTGCTTATTGACTTGCTCAGCTATCTTTCTTAAACAGCCCAGTCTCACCTGCTTATGGATGGCATAGCTCACAGTGAACTGAGTGTTTCCGCATCAATTAACAATAAGAAAAAGCCTCACAGACATGGCTACAGGACAGGTCAGTCTGATCTGGGCAATTCTCCATTTGGGGTGTTCCCCCTTTCCCAGGCAACTAGGTTTGTGTCAGGTTGACTGCTGAAGCTAACTGACAACTACTAGGCTGTGCTGTCCAGTTATTATTATTATTATTATTTTATTTTTGAAGCGTGTTTGTGTGTGTGTTAACTTGACACAAGCTGGAGTCATCTGAGAGGAAGGAAGCTCAATTAAGAAAATGCCTCCATAAGATTGATCTGTAGTAGGCAAGCCTGTGTTGCATTTTCTTGTCTGGTGGGTGAGATGGCAGGGCCTAGCCTACTGTGGGTGGTGCTGTCTGGCTAGGTTGTCCTAGGGTGTATACAGAAACAACTCAGCAAGCCAGGAGGAGCAAGTGAGTAAGTAGCCTTCCTCCATGGCCGCTGCTTCAATCAGTTCCTGCCTTCAGGTTTCTGCCCTGACTTCCCTCAGTGATGGAGGAGGGTGACCCGAGAACTGTATGCTGAAATAGACCTCCCTCTCAAAGTTGTTTTGTCATGATGTTTTATTATAGCAAAGAAACCCTAACTGTGGCACTAGCCAAGTTAATCTCTACTCCACAATGGCATCATGTTATGACAGGAGTAAAAGAATGGCATATAACATAGGCTGTATATTAAGGCCAGGCTGGAGTACAGTGTTGTGGTATTTAAAAAGAAAAAACAGGAGACATCCTCAGGATTTTCAGTTCTGTGCTTACTAACAGTACACTCTTACTTCGTCACAGCCTCCTATTTATGAAGTGGGAAAGGTTTCTTTTTGCTTAGACTGTATCATGGAGTATACTTGATATTATCTTTTCTGAGAACCATGGACATTATGGTACTATAAAACATTTTGAAAGGAACAGTTGGACAAAGCTGGTGTCTTTCTTCAGCTGCTTCTCCTTTTCTGCTCCCTTCCTGCCTTCTTTTTTAGTCTGGGCTTTGCTACAGTCCTGTGACTGCTTCTTACCATCCACTTGCCTCCATTGTGACTCTTTGGCTTCTCTGCCTCTTGGGGTAAATCTGTAAGACTGAGACTTCTGTCTCCCAGCCCCTTATCTCACTGTGTTCTCACCAAATCCCTCATGACCTTGCTCATTTCCTTTTGTTCCTTCCCCAAGCTATACCTGGGGTGGCAGAGTACGGCTTTGGACTGGAAGCTGAAGTTCTCATTCTATCCCTTAGCTATTCTGTCAACTTGGGCAGGCAACTTCACTTTTGAGCATTGAGTTTCAAAACTGTAAAATATGAAGAAACAAATGTCCACTTTCTAGGCTGCTACAAACACCGATGCAAAACGAATCACCACTCTAAACCATTTAGAAGGCACAATTGGTATGTGATTAGTTAGCCCTAGAATCAGAAAGTAAATCTGAATACAATTACTTTTAATAAACAGATAGAGAGGGTTCTGAAAATGTGAGTGATTCCAAAAGTCAGGTTACCCCGTCCTTTGTATCCATGGCTGTTGTCAAAGGCTAGCACATAGGCAGCTTGTGGGCAGTGCGTTGGCCTCTTACAGTGATTTCATCAGATGCAGGAGTGATGGATAGTGCTTCCAGCTGTGCAGGGTTAGAAGGGCACCTGTTTCTAGCCTTAGCTATCTATCTGCACATTCTTGAGTGTGTGTGTGCATGTGTGCGCACATACAAAGCCATATTTGTTTGTTTGCTTGTTTGTAGTGGCTTTTAGAAAACGTTTCCATGTGCATCTGATCAGCATGTTCTTTTGAGGGCACCAGAGGGTATTCTCAAACTAAGAGAAGATAGTGAGGTGGCTTACTTGAGGGAAGCTCAGCAAGTCAGTGCTGTGACAAGACTGTAGATGTTGTATGGATAGCTTCAATGGGCCAGTCTACCAGCTCTGTGTTACTTTCCCATATATGATAGTCAGTTTACCCTGGTTCTCTGTGTCTCATTATGGCATGGACAGTTCGGGTGGTGTTAGGGTATCCCTTTAGCTTTCTTTACATTGTGACATGGCTGTCTGCATAGTATTTAGCATATTTTTTCTCTCTGGTTCTGGAGCTAGACCTCAAGAGTCATAAATTGGCTAGACACGTACTCTGCTGAGCTACGTCCCTAAAGGTTTATTTTAATTTTTATATATTACTTTTGTTTTAAGACAAGATCTTATTCTGAGTTTCTATTGACTTTGAAATATTGGTACTCTTATTGCCTCAGATTCAAAGGAAAGCGAAAACTTAATATTTTAACTATAATTTTCCTGCCCGAGATTTCAGTTTGGTTACCTACTCCCTGTGTCCGTCTGTCCTTCCTTCCTTCCTTCCTTCCTTCCTTCCTTCCTTCCTTCCTTCCTTCCTTCCTTCATTATTCTTTGAGAAAATCCTTTGTGTGTCATTAAGAACTTTGGATTTCATTGTGGATCAGAAATAGAAGGAATCTTGTCCTGATTTGTTTTCTGTTGCTGTGATAAACACCATGACCAACAGCAGCTTGGGGAGGAGAGGGTTAGTTGGCTTACATGTCCCCATCACAGACCATCACTGAGGGAAGTAAGGGCAGGAAGCCAAACAGGATCAGAGGTAGGAACCATGGAGGAAAGCTTCTTCCTGACTTTTCCCCCATGGAGGTGGCACTGTCCACAGAGGCCTAGGCAATTGTACATCAATCATTAAGAAAATATCCCAAAGATAATGCTCACAGACCCAATCTGATGGAGGCAATTCCTCAATTGAATATCTTTCTTCCCAATATGTATTAGTTGACAAAAACTAAGTTTAATAGAAAAAGCTCATATGTTTTCTTTTTAAAAAAATTAAAATTTGTCTTATTTATATGTTTATTGTGTGTATGTAAATGATATATGTGTTTATATAATGTGCATATGCAAATGACACAAACATGTGAAGATCAGAGGAGCACTTTTGAGAATCGGTTTTCTCCTTCTACTCTGGGATCGAACTTAGGTGGTCATGTTTGCACAGCCATCACTTTTACTCTGAGGCATCTCTCCAACATGTCTCTCCTCCCTTTCTCCCTCTCCTTCTTCCTGTTCTTCCCCTTTCACCCTCCCCCTCCCCCTTGGGTCCTCAGGCTGGAACCTGGGGCTTCACACATGCTAGGAACAGGTACCCTTCTTCATTGAATTACATCTCTAGCCGGGCGGTGGTGGCGCACGCCTTTAATCCCAGCACTTGGGAGGCAGAGGCAGGCGGATTTCTGAGTTCGAGGCCAGCCTGGTCTACAGAGTGAGTTCCAGGACAGCCCTAGCTACACAGAGAAACCCTGTCTCGAAAAACCAAAAAAAAAAAAAAAAAAGAATTACATCTCTAACCTTGTTTTATTTTCCTTTGTTTTGTGATGTATTTTCCTTTTTGAGAAAGGATCATGTACCTTACACTGTCCTCCAACGTGCTATGTATTGGAGGCTGACCTTAAGGTCCTTCTTGGTCCTCTTGTCCTGCCTCTGGAGTGCTAGGATCATAGGATCATAGGAATGTACCATCACACCCAATTTAGGGAGTGCAAAGGATTAAATCCAGTATCTTGAATATAGAGGGAAAATATTTTGCTAACCAACAACCACCCCAGTCCAAGTTTCATCTTCATTTTGCATTTTCTGACAGTCTGGTTAAGTTGCCCAGGCTGACCTCAGAGTCACTCTTTGGCTTAATAAAGCTTTGAACTTGAGATCTGTCTTCCTTAGCTTTCTGATTAGCTGAGATTATAGGCCTGTACTACCAGACCTCCTTACTCCAAATTCGGGGCATGGTGAGATAATCAGCTAGGACTCTTGTAGGTGACCAGAGGTTGAGTGTGTCTGTTAGGGATTTTGAGGAGTTGGAGAGGAACACATGTTAAAAGGAAAGAAAGAATCAGGGTTCCTAGATTTTTCATTAGTAGATTCTCAAGGCCTTTAAGACCTTTACTAAGGATGACTATCCAGGTCTTCTCCTCTTCTGTTTGTCTTTGTCAGCTGGCTTGACATTGCTATTGGCCTGTTTGCAAATAGCATGATACCCTGGGGTGCTACTCAATAGCTTCTTTTCAGTCTCTTGTATATAGAAAGACCTGCCATTGTACTTTTCTCTTTGTCAAATGTGTAGACTGTTGTCTCTGAAGGCATTCTGACTGACTTTGGGTTTTGTGATAGTTTGCTGTGGTCAGAGGAGTCTGCTTCTATTGATGACCTTGAACATATCCTCTAGAAATCAAGCTTCCGTCTCAGAAGTCACACAAAGGAGGTGGTTTATGAGAGTCCTCTTCACACAGGCTCCGGTTTCCTTGGTACCTTCTATAAGCCCTCTAGAGCAGTCCCCTCATGAGATGTCCCATGATTCCCTTGTCTTGTTCCATTTCACAGGTCCACTAGTGAAGATGACTGACTCAGAGTCCTTAGTGGAGGTTATGAAGACAGGACCAGAGGCCTTGTTTTTGCCATTCTGGTGTGTGTGTTTCTAAGCACGACAGTTGCATTAAATAATTTCATTGTCTGGATTTCTTTTGTATCATAGCCTACTCATGAAGGTTACTTCTCTTGTTTGGATATCTGGACACTGTTTTTGGACTATCTGACAAGTAAAATTAAAAGTCGTCTGGGAGACAAGGAAGCAGTTCTCAACAGGTAAACTTCAAAACACCAATAAACAGATAGTCATTGTTGCCAGTTATTTTTGTGCCTTGAGGGGCAGCCATGCTGTTGGGCCTGCTCAGTAGAACTGGGTCAGGGAAGCTGCCCAGAGCAGCTATCTGAGCATTTTCTTTTTTAAAAATTTGTATGTATGATAATGCTTTTGTGGTTTTTTTAAGGTCCTAGTTTTAGAGATACAACAAATATTTGTTGGATGAAGTAATATGACACCTGAGATTTGCTTTACAACAACCCAGGTGTAGAGCCTGGAAGGCACAAGCTGACCTCCTAGAGAAGTGACCTGGGAGGAGCTCAGAGTTCATTATGTTGTTTGTAAACTTGAGATGGGTCACATTTATTTTTTCTTTTCCTTTTTTTGTTTTTGTTTTGTTTGTTTGTTGGATTCAAGACAGGTTTTCTCTTTGTGCTGGGATTAAAGGTGTACACCACCACCACTCAGTGTATCAGTGTTTCTTAAATTAGTAAATACTTGTCATGAAACAAATAACTAGGAAAAGAGCTGGCCCTGACAGAGCATGCTGGTCCTAGCACTATGGAGGCTGAGGCAGAAGGGACACAGTTTAATGACTTTCTTCTTGCTAGGACAAAATACTTGACAGGAGCAACGGTAGAAAGGAAAGCTGTGGTGGTTTGAATGTGAGTGACTCCCATAGACTTAGATATTTGAATGTTTGGTTCCCAATTGGTGAACAGTTTAGGAAGGATTGGGGGGGGGAGGGGTGTTCTTGTTGGAGAAGGTGTGTCACTAGTGGTGGGCTTTGAGGTTTCAGAAGCCCATGTCTAGCCCAGTGTTCACATGAGCTCTCAGCCTCTGCTTCAGGGCCATGTCTGCCTGCTGGATGCTCCCTGCCATGGTCATGTACTAACCCTGTGAAACTATAAGCAAGTCCCAATTAAATGCTTTCTTTTAAAAGCTGCCTTGGTATCTCCTCATTGCAGTAGAACAGTAACAAAGACGAAAGGTGTATTCTGGTTCAGTATAGGGGTATGTATGTATGGAGTGTGGATGGGTGTCACACTTTGCTCATGTGCCAGGACAGCTGGTTATTCTGTACTCAGAGGCAAGAAGCAGATAGAGAAAATGCTATACTAATGCTTAGTTCTCTTTCTCTTTTTTATTCAGTCTAGAACTCTGCCCCTAGCAATTATGGTGGGTCTCCCTACCTCTTGTTAACCCAGTTGAAAATCTTCACAGTCATGCATAGAAGTTTGTCTATTAGATGATTTCTAGAGACTGTCAAGCTGACAGCATTAAAACCATAATTACTTTACTACTACTACTACAGCGATGCGCCACTGCAGGCCGGTTTTACTACTACTACTGATTTGGGGTTTTTTTGAGACAGGATATCTCTGGCTGGCCTCCACTCATAGATCTGCCTGCTTTTGCCTCCCAGCCCTAGGAATTAGAGCATGTGCTGCCATGCTCAGCCTTTATTACAGTTTTCTATCTGTTTGCTTTTAGACAGTGTCTCCCTATGTAGCTCTGGCTGTCCTGGAACTCACTCTGTAGACCAGGCTGGCCTCGAACTCACAACAATGATCCACTTGCTTCCCCTTCTTGAGTGCTGGAGTTAAAGGTGTGTGCCACTACACCCAACTCTTAATTATAGGTTTTTATTTATTTATTTATTTTTTTGGTTTTTCGAGACAGGGTTTCTCTGTGTAGTCCTGGCTATCCTGGAACTAACTCTGTAGACCAGGCTGGCCTCAAACTCAGAAATCCGCCTGCCTCTGCCTCCCAAGTGCTGGGATTAAAGGCGTGCGCCACCACCGCCCGGCAGCATGTTGTGAGTTGTTAGTAAATGGTACCAGTCAGTTGTCACTGCAATAAAGTGCCTGGAGGAATGGTTTATTATTTTGACTTGTGAGTTCAGAGGTTTGCTCAGTCCACAGTGGTTTGCATCTTTTGTTCCTGGACAAGGCAGAACATAGTGGTGGGAAACAGGGGTGGAGCAAGGCTGGTGACGTCGTAGTGGCTGGGGAAGATGAGGGCCATGACTGGTGGAGGGAAGAAGAGACCAGGGACAAGCTGCATCCTTCCTTTCAGGTCATGAGTCTAGTAACCTACCCAACTACCACCCCTGAAGACCGTACCTGTGACTGGCATATCTTCCATGTATACATGACTGCCGGATACTTCCAACCATAATAGTGGTGGAGGTAGTGAACACCCTTCCCTAGAATTATGCCAAATTGAAGGAGGTAGATATTTCCTCTTGGGAAGAGAGGTTGTAGTAGGTCTTTAGAACTCTTTTCACTGCTAAGGTTTTTTGGATTTTTAAATTAAATACTGGAATTCTAAGTTTAAAATTTTGTTCTCTCATTTGCAAACATTCTTTGATTACAGAATAACGTCTGAGTTGCTTTGGTGTCAGGTCAGATGGGTCATGGCTGGAGAGTGTGTTCATGCAGCAGAAACCTTATTACAAAATAGTAGGCCTGGTGAGGTTACCGACTTTGACAGTTGTATTTTGAATGTGATTCTTTGAAGAAAAGCTATTGAATCAAAATTTGTTTCTTGTCCACTAAATAGGCATGCCCTTTGGTTCTGGGATTGTACCTCACTCTCCTTTGTTTATATCTTACAGTTTTGGGGAATGAAGTATTAAAGTGATTAACAGCAAAACAGTCTTTAAATCACAGAACAGACAGGAAGTATAGAGGATATAACACCACAAAGGAGATGACTAGTGTTAAAAAGTACAGGTTCTGGAGATTGTTTGTACCAGTAAGTGGGACAGTGATCTAGGGTGTTTTAATGCCTCTTCCGCTTCAAGGATTCCTTTTGGTCAGGTGTGAGGCTTCACATTTCTGCCTGCACAATGGATATCTTGCAGGAGGGTTAGGATTTCGGAAGTCATGCATATAAAACATGGACACAGTGTCGAGCTGTATATTAAACACTAATGGTTACAGTGATGATGAAGAAAAGAAATAATGAAATGCTGCTGCCACTTGGCTATAGTGCTAGTCGTGGACAAGCTAAACCCACCTTCAGGGCAACCTGCTATCTTACAACACAATGCTCAGGAATTCTGGCTGGCTCCTTTAAATGCTAGGAAATTTTCTCATTGATAGTTTTATTTTTCCTCATGAAACTTAATTTTTCACAATTTACTTTTTTAAACATCTATCTCTATTTATTTATATATTTATTTATTTATTTGTGTGTGTGTGTGTGTGTGTGTGTGTGTGTGTGTGAGAGAGAGAGAGAGAGAGAGAGAGAGAGAGAGAGAGAGAGAATACGAATGTATGCCATGTGGGTACAGGTACCCATAGAAACTAGAAGAGGGTGTCAGATCCCCCAGAACTGGAGTTCTAGGGAGTTGTAAGCCATTCTTTGTTGGTGCTAGGAAACAAAGTCAGGTACTCTTCTAAGAGCAGAACCCTTCTTAACTTCTGAGCCATTTCTCTAGCCTCATGACTTTTTTTTTTTTTTAATCATAATTGTAGTATAAATTATGGAACAACTTTAAAAGTTTCACTGTCATTACAAGTTTCTAGTTTTAAGGTCCAGGATCTCTTTCCAATTCAAAGTCTCTTAACTGTGAACTTCTGTAAAATAATAAATAATTTGCTGATTTTTTTTTTTTTTTATTCTGTACATAGGAGTGATTTTACACACACACCTTTAGCAAAGCAGAAAAATGAAATCCTCAAAAGTTGTCTGATTTCTGTTAAACAGTAACCACCTCCTCAGACCTGTTTTTCACACTTAACACTCTTGTTTAGTTGAAGGAGAGGACTGGGAGAACAGAGCCAAGACAGTGCACGTGTGTGTACAAAGGAAGAGCACTGACCGTCACCCCGTGTCAGTGCTTACATTATACATCTCTACAACAGTATGCGAGCGCAGAAGCTTCTGAACGAAGGGTTGGAGTTTGGAAATCACTCCTCTGTCTGCTGTGTCAGAGATGAGCTGTGTCGTAGGAGTAATTAGTATACTTATTTTTACTATGAGCATGCAAATGTGGTTGAATGTTTGTCATCTAGTAACACAAGCATACTTTTATAATCACATTTGTGACTTAAGCCAGAACTTCAAAACAGACTGATGTATAGGAAGTAGTCAGAAATTGTTTTCTTGGTGTCTCAAATGGGAAACGTAGGTGTGGTTTAGTCACAAAGACAGTACTTAGTTCCTGTCCTTGTGGTTTTTGAATTTTGCATCATTTGTTACAACAAAGTGTCGTTGTAGGTTACAGACTTTGAAGCACAAATTACTGAGATTTATTTGTGGTTCTAGGAGCTTGGAAATGGACATGTTGGAAACAGCATGTTTCTTGCTCAGTGAGAATGTTCAAGTTTCTGGCTGAGAGCTGGTGGGCACTTCAGGACACAGATAAATGCCTGTGTTAGAATTGTGGATGGAGTTGATTGTCCTGCTCATCAGCTAGAGGTAGTAGCATAGAGAGCCCAGATCTCGGGTCCCATTTGTTCCTTTGTTTTGGGAGTGATTGTATCTTCCTCATACTGTGGATGGAAGCCCTGAGCTAGCATGTGCGGCCTTGGCTTGCAGTTAGTGCTCACTGAGAAAGTGCTTGCTGCCTGTTCTCCCTTTTCTCTTGGTGCTCATCTATGGGGCCAGGCATTTGTGTAGAAACTTGGGTTTTACAGAAAGAGGAAGAAACCAGTGTGTGAAGCAACCTAAGTTATTGTGTTATGTTCTGTGAACCCCTTTGTCACAAGAGTACTGGTAGGTGCTGGTTACAGAGCAGCACAGGAATTTGAGTGTCATTAACTTAGACTGTTAGGCAGTTAGCTCCTTCAGGGAGGTGTTTATGCACCAGTCATTATTTCATAGAGGATTTTGTATCAGTCCCTTGCGGTTACTCATGTGAACTCTGTCTAGTTTCTGTGTGTTGACTCATTTTCATGCTCATTTGCTTATTTGTATTTACTGTATACCTTACTTTTTAAAAGCTGCTTTAACTTGGCTAGTTTTGTCTAGCTGAGTTTGTGTCTACTAGGGCTTTTCTCCATTTATACATATGCACATTGTTTTAAAGGTTTTTATTTTGTGTGTATTAGTGTTGGTCAATTTGTATGTGCACCACATTCATGTCTGGTGCCCAGGGAGGCCAGAAGAGCATCATATCTTCTGGAACTGAAGTTACCAACAGTTGTTAGTTACTGTGTGAACACTGGCAACTGAACCTGTGTCCTGTACAAGAGCAGCAAGCCTAACATAAGTACATTCAGTACTACAAAATTTCCCCTACGTGTTACTTCAATTCTATTAAGAGTTTGTTATATACCATGTCACTTAATTTAAATTATTATCAAATTTCACTTTAAAACCTTTTTATTTAATTTCCAAATATTTGGGAGTTTTTCATATATCATTGTTAGTGTTTTCCAGTTCAGTTTTGTGTTCTGGATCTAGTTGTATGATTTTTAGTTCTTTTAATTTTCTTAAGGGGCTGGAGAGATGGCTTGGCAATTAAGAATGTTGGATCTGGCTGGGCAGTGGTTGGCACACACCTTTAATCCCAGCACTTGGGAGGCAGAAGCAGGTGGATTTCTGAGTTTGAGGTTAGTCTGGTCTACAGAGTGAGTTCCAGGACAGCCAGGGCTATACAGAGAAACCATGTCTCGAAAAGCAAAAACAAAACTAAACAAAGAATATTGAATCTGAGTTTGATTCCCAGAACTCATGGTGGCTCACAGTAATCTATAACTTCAGTTTTAGGAGATCTGAGCTCTATTCTGGCCTCCTCAGGTACCAGGCATGCAGGTGTTAGATAGACATAAATGCAGGCAGAATACCCATACACATAAAATGAAATTTCAAAATTTATGCTCAGAGGGGCCTGTCATGAGGAAGCAATACTGCTGGTTACAATCTAAACTCAACCCTTCTTAACTCTTTATAGACCCTGTACCCAAATACAGTTACACTGAGGGGCAGTTCTTTTACATATGGATTGGGGTGAGGAGAGACACAGTTCAGCATTTTTTCATCTGAAGAACCTCATAGAAGATTGCTTCCATAGTGTTTGTGACTACTGATTAACGTGACATTGGCACTTGCTGATTGTCTTTCTCATGGGAAAGGCAGCTGGAGGAATTCCTCAGACAGCATGTGCAGGACCCCGCCAGTGAGCATGAGCAGTGGAGAGGAGCGAATCACAGAGAGAAGGCACGGGCAGGAGCTGATGCAGAGAAATGCTGCTTACTGGCTTGCTCTTATGACTTGCATAGCCTGCTTCTTATGCACCCCATGACCACCTGCCTGGGGTGGTACTACTCACAGTGAGCTGGCTTTCCTACATCAATCACTAATTAATAAAATGCCCATAGATTTTCCCTACAGGCCAATTGGTGGGAGCATTTTCTCAGCTAAGATTCTCTCTCCCAAATGACTCTAGCCGGTCAAATTGACATAAAATTAGCTAGTATACCCAAGCCAGTAGTTTCCTTTACAGTCTTTTTGTCTATTGGGAAATGCTGTAGCTGTCCTCAGTGCTGGTGTTCACTTATTCAGGGTGGGGAGTGGTGGCAGAGAATAGGTGTAGACAAGCAGGTAGGGTCTCTGTCCTATCCACAGGCCTCTCTGATGCCCACTGTACACTTGGGAGATGAGTTACCTGTGTGCCTTTAGTACAGTTCCTGATGGGTTTAATTTCTAAGTATTACAGGACTTTTGCATGTGGAGTTATCAACTGGCAGTTAAGTTTTTGTCTCACTTAAGAGTTCTGTGTAGAGAATCTTGGAATTCCCTTTTAGTTGGGCAGTGACAAAATATGTTTTCTAGAGTGAAAGGAGTTTTCTTTCTGTGAGAATGTTTTGATCTGACATAGCAATTTTTAGCAAAACACCTACAATTTTATGTCACAGGCAAATAGTGCAGTCTTGTGGGAAAGGAGCAATGCCTGCTCATAGGTAGGAAATGAGCTGTTGTACCCACCTAACTGAAATGTGATAGTCTAGGAGGACTGTTAGAAGTCTTAGAGTATCTCTATGGCTGGTAATGCTTAGGACTAGATGGACTGTAGTTGACCTTGGTGTGATTCTTTCAAGTTCAGCTCTTGGATTAGGTGGTGAATTGGTTTAGGGTACTACCAGGAAAATGGAAACCACATTTATTTTAACTGAGATTGTAATGTAGACATTTGGTTTAATAGGTGTTAGAAGGGTAAGCAAACAATGAGGGAGGCAACACAGTTGATAACTACAGGAAGCAGCTCCACCTATAAGCCAGGGGCAGAGGAAGGGATTAAATAAGCTCCATGTTGCTGTTGAGGGTTCAGGTCTCTAAGGAGTAGTCTATATCCTTTGTTCCAGGAGGCCTAGGAAGCTGACATTTAGGTTCTGTTAGGAGCTCCTGACCCACTGGGCATGGATATGATGCATGAGATGGTGCTAGGCATGTAGAGTGATGTTGGAAAGGCCATGGAGGCATAGCTGTGGCTGGGCAGCATTACCAGAGAGCAAGTCCATGATGAAGCTCTTCACCATTCTTGCTACCTTGCAGTTGTCCTCTGGCATCCCTGTGACAGTCTTAACAGGTCCAGTAGAAGTATGCTGTAGAGAGTTTTAGCCCTGGCTCACATTGCTTACAAATGGGAACCATGCCTTAACTGCTCTTAGAAACTTCTCAGGAAAGGTAAGCATTTAGCCAGCATAATCTAGTCTTGAAAATAAATGGTTTGGGGCCCATATGGTGCCAGGTATTCTGTAATAACATGGTATCTTCTGTAGTAGGTTCTTACTATGGAAAGTAGCCAGATGCAGGGCTTGAGACATTTCTTTGACAATTACTTTTAGATACAAACCAAAGGGTTAAAATTTCTCTAAGGCCCTTTTTATTTCCTTTTAGTTTCTAAATGATCTTAAAATTAATTGAAGATTGAGTTTTGGGTTTGACTGAAAGCCACTGATAGTTTATGTGTAAAGAGAACATGAGATGTGAATTAGGGAGCCCTGGTCTCAGAAAAGCTAGCTTTGTTGATCTTGAGCAGTTTAATTGTAGTTTTCTCTTCAGGAAAATATGGGCAATATCCTTTACCTCTCACCGATATTAAAAGTGTTAATGAGGGTATGGTGGCACATGCCTTTAGTCCCAGCACTTGAGGCAAAGGCAGGTGGGTCTCTGAGTTCAAGGCTGTCTTAGTCTACAAGGCTACTCAAGGAAACCCTGTCTTGAGTCTCCCCACCTCCCACCCACCCCAAAAAGGTGCTACTTATTGATAGTCACATAAAGGACCTGTATTCCCTAGGGAAATGATATTTAAAAAACAAAACAAAAAATATAATAATAAAAAAAACCCTGAAGCACTTAAGAACATAAAGTAAAATAAAAGGGTCTTAAACTGCTGCACTAGAAAATATGTATTTGACACAAAGAAGGTAGTAACTGAGGAACATATGACACAAACATGGCAGACATAAACCTTGCTTTATTGATAATTATATATAATGGATTCATTTCTGTTGTTAAGAAGCAGAGATGGGCAAAACGGATTTGAAAATCCATGATCCAGTTACCAAGAAACAATAAGCACAAGAGCTAGTCACAGTCTTAACTGTAAAAGAAGAGTCCATCAAAAAAAAATGTGATGTAAATAGTAAAGTACCTGCTTATCTCTTATACACCCATGCCAACTCAAGAAAGCACCAGCACTTTAGGTGTGTTCAAGGTGAGTACTACTCTTACAGTCCTAGAGTCCTGGTCAAAATCTGGAGCTGAAAGCTTTCTTTCACTTGATTGATATTGAACCTTTTCCTTTTCCCTAGGTACGAAGATGCCCTGGTCCTCTTGCTTACAGAGGTGTTGAATCGAATCCAGTTCAGATACAACCAGGCCCAGCTAGAGGAGCTGGATGATGAGACTCTGGATGACGATGTAAGAGCATCTCTCTGCTGCTGCTCTAGCTCATCGCATTGCTTCTGGAAACGCTGTGCAGGCATTGCCTCTGTGGACTAGAAATAGAACTCGAGAGGCCAGATATCCTAAGAAATGCTTTAATGAGAATGTTGTAATCCCGTCCTTTGCTCTCTATCTGCCTAGCTAGATACTGACAGGACTAGTTGAAGAGGTGTTCAAATGAGAAAACTGGAATGGTAGTCTGTTAGCCATATGCTGTGAGCTGGGTTTTTCTTTTGATTTTTGTTTTGTTTTGTGTGGGGTGGTTTTTTTTTGTTGTTGTTGTTCTTGTTTTTTGTTTGTCTGTTTTGTTTTTTGGATTTCAAGACAGGGTTTCCCTGTGTAACCCTGGATGTTTTGGAACTGGCTGTAGATTGGGCTGGGCTCAAACTTAGATATCTGCCTGCTTCTGCCTCCCAAGTGCTGGGATTAAAGGCATGTGCCACCACTGCCTGGCATAAACTGTTATTTTTAAACTGAACCTTGAGTATATTGCTGTTGGTGTGCTCAATTAATAAGGAAAATATTTTTATGGTTACAATTCTAGTGGTCCTCTCCTTGTAACTACCAACCACTTTAAAAATGTCAAGTATTACTATTACGCTCAAAATCAGAGTGACTGGTGCCATGGCCATGACCTTGAGAGTAAGAAAAGAGATACTCTACTTAGAACAGATGCTACCTAGAACCAGACAGCTTGGATTTGGATCTCTGCAGTTTTGGGCACAGAGGAGATGTCGGTTTTCGTTTTTATAGAGCCTGGATTTCCTCATGTCCACAATAAAAATGTACTAACATGTGTTGACAGTTACATGAGGCTACCACAGTATGGAAAGGTGAGTTGTGCTATTGTCTGAACTGAGGTCAGGGCTTCCTCACCTTTAACTCTGCTAAGAATCTTTAGAATACCATATTGAAATACATACTGATTCTGGAGGTTTGAGGTAGAACCAGCATTTGTGTTGCTGGCTGGTCCCTGGGGACACTGATGCTGTCTATGAGCCACACCCTGACTCTTGGAGTCAGATGCATGTAAGGAGACGACTGGTCCCTATCAGTGCAGTAACAGAAAAGCCACTCAGACTTTTCACACGTGAACTCTAAACTCTTGTGATTTCAGGAGGAAAAGTGAATTGTTCTAGGAGAATTATTTGATTTCTGAAGAAGTAACTTGTTAGGAAATGAACTTATATTAAGATAGTTAGCTGGACCTTTTCAAAGTTCCAAATCCTTGGTTTCACTTATTTTCTGTTTTCTCAAGATTTAACATTTGAGAATGGATTTAAGGCAAAAGGGTAGCTGACGATGAAGAGGACAGGGTTCTGCCTGCCCTGGAAAGCTGATACCTTTGTTTCCCCACAGCAGCAGACAGAGTGGCAGCGGTACTTACGCCAGAGCTTGGAGGTAGTGGCCAAAGTGATGGAGCTCCTTCCCACACATGCCTTCTCAACTCTGGTAACTCACCATTTGAAGGGGAAATCTAGTTGGTTCCTGGCCCATAGAATATGACTTTTGTACTTACCTGTCGATCTTTTTCTTCTCTCTCTCCCTGTATCTATACATTATGTACTTTGTAGTTGCATTTATTCATGTGCATGTGCATGTGTGTGTGTGTTCTGTCTTATCTATAAGTGTGTGGAGGGCAGCTTTATGTGATGTTCCTCAGGTACCATCTACCTTGTTTTTTTTTTAAAGACAATACCCCTTAGTGGCCAATATAACTCACCAAATAAGCTATGCTGACACACTGCAAACCACAGAGACCCTCTTTGCTTTGCTTTCCCAGTGCTGTGGGTACAAGAGCTGTGCCACCATACATAGCTTTATATATTTCATGTGAATTCTAGAGATTGCACTCAAGTCCTCTTGTTTGTGGGGCAAGCAGTTTACCTACTGAGCCATTTCCCTTGCCCTTGTTTATTTGAAGTACTGTTTAGTCTTAGACATAGTATGAATTTTAGAAGTGTCTTAATATTTTTTATTAGTAACTGGGAGGCAGCCAGGTCAACAGAAGTGTTACTTGCAGAAATTGCATTATAAAAGACTAGTCTGTATTCTCACTATGGAGAGATTGCTAAATCACTCTGCCTGTGTTTATATGCTGGATTTCATCTCCTCCTTAAAGGCAAAATGAGTTACTAGAGTCAGTATATACTCTGCACATAACAACTGTGAATCACTAGTTGGCATTCTCTCACAGGAAGTGGCAGTTTACTATGCTCATTGCCTTCCTTGGGCAAGTTTAAGTCTTGACTTATCATGATGGTGAGTATAGAAGCCTAAGAAAGAGAGGAAGCACTATGAAGTCCTGTCTTTTATATGAGCAAGGGAAATATAAATATACCCAAATAACTGGGCCTGCCTTTTCTCTTTGCCATGCACATTACTAAGACCTAAGTGATAATTTCTTTGCAAGGTCAGGGACCTTCTCAGACTTGAGGGATGACCTAGCTCTTCAAGTTGCAAGTCTCGTAGAGTTGAAGCCCCTTTCTAGGACTATAGTAGTCATGCCCCAGAATCATTTGCTATCACTTTGAAAGCACTCAGACTGATTTCTTTATTGTTCTGATACTAGCAGGTTTTATCTGACCTTGAAGAGGGCACTGAAAGGGGGTCTTGCTCAGTACCTGTAAAGGGAAGTTGTCTTCCCATAGGCGCACTCAGTGCTTTAGTGTTAAAAATAGTATCAAAACTTGCAATTTATGATTTTTGTTTTAAACTTTGTCTCTTTGTTTTCAGTTCCCAGTTCTTCAGGACAATTTAGAAGTTTATTTGGGATTACAGCAATTTGTAGTTACTTCGGGGTCAGGTAAATTGGTCTTTACTTTCAAATTTAGCTTAGCATTAAAAAAATGGACTAATAGTTAATTATTGCCACCTCTGCCGTAATAATGTGGTTTGCTTTGTACAGCTTTTCTTTACATCTCTTCAACTCCTAGACAGAAGTTTTTTTAAAATTCCTGCTACAAAGAAGCTGTGGGGGAAGCTAATCGGAGCAAAAAGTAAAAATTCTGAAGTGTTTTCTTATATACCTTAAAACAGCAAGTGTGCTGGAAAGAAAATGGTTGTGGGCTTTCACCAGGGGTAGTGTCTACCTCTGGCTTGTGGAATGAGGCAGCCAGAGTGCCAGCTCCAGTCATTCTGGACCTCTCCTGCTGTGAGAGGCCTGCAGGAGGCTCTGCCTGCCCACAGCTGCATGCCAAGACTTCTGGTATCCCAGGTTGGAGTGGAGGGTTAACATTTGTTAACTCTGCTGATAATTACAGCCTTTTTTAGAACACTCATGTGTCAGGCAATATGTTGTTTACTGTGTTGTTCCATTTTCTCCTCTACTGTGAAACACAAGTATTATTGCTAGTTATCTGTACTTTACAGAAGAGGACAATGCTCTTCAGAGATGTTGATTTACCCAGGGCTGCATAGCTGGTTTGTGCTAATAGCAAGATTACGTATAATGAGGAGCAATGGAAAGATACCATAAGATGACATTCATTTTTGCCAGATGAAAATACCAGTAACCTCAGTCTATGCTTTGCCTACCCCCTTGTTCCTTTTATCCCACTGTGTACTGCTCTTGAGCAGTTCCGTGTGGGCTGATCTCACCTGTAGCTTTTTGTCAGGCCTGGCACTGAGCTTCCTCCCCAGAGGGCAGCTTGCTTCTGCGTGAACTGGTCGTTCATGGTAGGACCTTCATAGGATCTCTTTGTGAGGCTGCCCTTTTTTCTGCAGGAGTTGTTAATCCTTTTCTGAGATCAGCTTCCCTTCATTGAAGGACAGTCTTCTGTCTCCTGCAAGTTTCACAGAGAACTTCTAGGTCATTATTGCAGTGCATACTGTAGTGTAAAACCTCAAGCTAGAGAAATCATTATTTCTTGCTTTAAAATGAGTTTTCTTCTCCATGATAAAGCATCCCTCCACACCGTAAGTTGAAATGAAAGCCCATGCTTCCAGTGCAAAGGTTTTTGAAAAATTGAAAATGGTGAACAGTTTGTTCTCTGGTCCCCTGGTGGGTTTGCTCTCTAAAGTACCTCCTGCTGTGCTGGTCAGTCTTGTTCCCTGGTGGGTTGCAGCTCCTTCCTTTCATTTGTGGTTTACCCTTTTGCAGAGGCTTTAACCCTTCAATCTCAGTAGTGGGGAGTCAGGTGAAGTTTCCCCTTCATTTGACTCTGACTGTTTATGACACTTGAGTGATTATGATTGGTAGCAGAACCAGTAGAGTTGCTGTGAAGCTCAGGGGCACTCCCCTCACCCCACCAATACACACTCACATTAGGCACACTTGTTAGCATATCTGCTACTGCTGAACTTGTTATCAATGCTTCTTTGGTAACAAAGCAAGGCAGACCGATGCCTGTAGCTGCTGTGTGCCTCTTGCCCCTAGCAGGTCAACTTTTGCTCTTACTGTCGGTCTGTCCTGTGTGAGGACTGAGCCCCTCTCCTTGGCTGCTCTCCTCCTCATATGTGTTTTTGTATTTGGCTTTTGCTGTTCCTCATTGAGATTTTCCCTTAGCTCTCAGTAAGCCTTCAAGTTTTGGTTAGCCACACAAGCTTTCTTGCCCAAGAGATTGTTTCATTTACAGGATAGAAAAGCTTGATATTTATGTTCTTTGTTATGTGAAAGTTGATTTCTGATTTGTGTATTCTCTGAGTGGAATATCTTAAATGCTTATATTTACACTTCTACCCCTTCACCTCTTGAACAAGGAAGCTGCTCTTTAGACTGTTTCCTGATAGCTTGGTTTATTGGGGAGAGGACATTTTAAAAGCCTCTGACCCTGTATGTATCAGGACTTCCATCTAAAGGCTGTACCTCACAGACATTTTGTTCTGTGCTACTGGATGCGGCTCCTGTGAGGGATCAGTAAAGAGATGGGCTTGCAGATGGTTGTGGAGTGATGGGGAGAAGATTGCCAATGACCAAACCTTGGTCAAATAAGAAAAACATGTGTCACTATGTGTAGTAGTGCTATGTGTGCTTCCATGGTGGGGGAGGTAGGTTTCCTAGAGGAATGGGACAGGGCTAGAGAATTTAATTTGGGATACATCCTGCTTCTGTGCTTGTCTGCCTTGCAGATAGCTCAGGAAAGTTTCATCTGGAGTTTTGATTGGCATGAACCTTTTGTAGAACACATTAGATTGAACTAGACAGAATTCATTTTATTCAGTCCAAAATGGTCAAATGTCAGCACTTTGATTTTATTCAAACAAAGTGTAAAATACATATAGTTGAATAAAATACCGTGTAGGCACTTTTTTATTCAAGTTGCTGTGTATGTGGCTAGACATGCTTCAAGGGGATGATGGTGTTGGTGAAATCCTCAGTAACAGAGAAGGAAGTTGTTCTTAGGCAACCTGAGAGTAGGAAAAGGTACAGACACACAGCAGAACGAACGACTGTTTATTCTAACTAGTGGCCGTGTTGGCTGTTGGGCATAACCCCACACTAAGGGTTTTATAGCCAGTAAGGAGAGAACAGTAGGTAGAGCAAACACCGGGGGATAGATGATGAAAACCCGGAGTATGGGAGGACAGATTTGAAAAGTGCTAAGGGAGAGTGAATTTGCAGGAGGAGCCCAAGGCTAGATCTTAACTATTGCTTCCTGACTTGTTATCTCCTGTGTGCCACGAGCACTGTATCAGATTCCAGTCTTTCTCTAGACTGAGAATCCTTACTGCCTTTTTTTTTTTTTTTTTTTTTTTTTTTTGTGAGTATCTGTGAAGAGACAAAGAGTGACTAAATTGAGGATATTTTGTCATCTTAGCATCACACTTACTAGGTTTGGATGTTTGTTGAAAAGTAAAAAAGTTTTAGGCCTTAGAAAATTTCTAGTTCTTTGTGATCCATATTAATTACAAAATTTAATGATGCCCTATAGGTTGTAGAATTTTAATGTAGTTAGTTCTATAGTGAATTAGTGATCAGATCTTCCCTATTTTAAGGCTGAAGAGACAAGCATGGAAGGGTTGATAGTACTGTCTACTGGACCTGAGCCCTGTGTCTTTTTTTCCCTGTTGTGTTGACCTAACACCTAGAATAGAATGCATAGCACACGCAGTTCATTTTTATCAGGGTCAGTCTTCTTTCGGCTTGGGAGAGTTCATTCTGAGACAGCCAATATGTGAGGGCAGCAGAGCTGGAGTGACTGAGCTTACAGAGAGTTCCAGCAATAGGACCATGCTGGCTCTTCTTTACTGGGCTCACCCATTTGCATGTCCTTTTTCTTAGGTTGGTAATGCCATAACTGTACCATTATCAAAAGGAGTCATATCAGGAATGTACCGGGCTGTCTGTCTTTGTCCTGGGTTCCTGGAGCCACACAGATGAAGTTGTAGGTGGAGGCTGTGCTCAGATGTCCTATTCTGTACTGGGAAGCCACTGAAGACTTTTACTGTTGGAGCATTAGTTTAACCCATTTGATTTGTTTCGGAATGGTTGCTTATTACAACTAAAGCTTGTTCTCTGGAAAACTGAGAGATGTTGTGTTCTAGGACACAGGCTGAACATCACAGCGGAGAATGATTGCCGGCGTTTGCACTGCTCCCTGCGAGACTTGAGCTCCCTTCTGCAGGCTGTGGGCCGATTAGCTGAATACTTCACTGGGGATGTGTTTGCTGCAAGGTTCAGTGATGCTCTCACAGTTGTGGAGAGGTAGGTTGGTTGTGCCATGCACCCCTCCTTCAGAGTTCAGCTCTCCTTTTTATGGGAGGGTAGCATGTAGCCCTATCATGTGCCCTTTGTCCTTTCTGTCATGTACAGGTTAATATGGAGCAGACTGCCATTTGCTGTACTGAGCTTTAAGTCCCTCATCAGCAAAACTGTGGGAAAGTTTCTTGTAGTTTTACTATGAGAATTAAAGGCACTTCATGTGGTGTAAAACACAGAACAAACAGTAAACACAAGCGAAGCTGTAACTTCACTGACAACCTTGTGTGTTGCTATAAAAATGCTTTTGGACTCAGAAACTCCAGGTACAGTCTAGGTCTGTCCAGAAAACCCTACTGGAGGCTCAGATATTTTGGTCATCCTGATAAGCCCTTAGAAATAGTGATCATGGGAGTGATCACGGAACTTTGTTTATTGCCTTGCTTGTTCTTTGATTATTTGTGTTTGTTTTGCTTGTTCCTTGACTATTTGCATCTATTGTATTGCTAGTTCTCAACCTAGAACTGACTTTAATACTTGCATGTAATTAAAATGGTATAAAAGCAAAAATGAGGTGAGATGGAATAGGGGGTTTCTGGGGTAGTGGGTGGAGGGATAGGGAAAGGGGATGACATCTGAAATGTAAATAAATAAAATATCCAATTAAAAAAAAAAAAAAGAAAAAAGAAAGCCCTACTGGGGCCGGGACAATACTTTGCAAGCAGAACCTGAGTTTGATCTTCTAAACTAACATCAAAAAGCAGAAAACAAACAAACAAGCAAAAAACAGTTAAAAGCAAAACAAAAATCCCAGGCACAGTAATGTACACTTGTAATCCCAGCTCTGGGGCAGGAGATACAGGCTGATCCCAGACGGCCTCTCCTACTCAGTGGGCTTTCCACTAACCCCCCCCCTCCCAAAAAAATAGGAAGGAAGAAAAAAAGGAAAATACCTGAGGAACAGCACACACGGCTGTCCTTTTGTCCTCTACACCGACATATCACTCATATCCATGAACTTATACATGTACACAAACACACTTATGCATGAGAGGGAGGGAAGGGGGCAGATTTCATTAGTTAACAGCATTCCTTTCCATGTACGCAGCTGGTGTTAGAGGTCTAGGTTTTTCAGGGTTTGTTTAGTTCCCGTCAGGCTCCTGAGAAAGTTGTGCAACCTGTAGTCCTGCCTGGAGTTTGGGTTCTAGGAGAGGAACTGAGCTATTTGCTGGGAAATATCTCATTCAGCTCCCTGTCCCGTCCCGAGGGCCTTGATTATTCGTGGGGTCCGACCGACACCTGCCACCTAAAAAAGGGGGAACATGGACCGAGAGAGAAGACGGAGATCCTGCATAGTTTTGTCAAGATCTCACTTTAATGTAGGGGTAGCTTACAATATATAGTTTTTGGCGAGGGAGAAAGGGAGGCAAAGAACGGGGCGGGGATTCCAATAACTCTTGATCCGGCGGAGCACTCTGTGGTTTGCCCTGGGCAAGGGTTCTTTATGAAGAGGAAATCCTTTCTCGGTTGAAGGTCCGGTTTTCCCAAAGAGGCAGTTTATTGCCCTAGATCATCTCACTGTTGTAACCTTATTGCCCTAGACCATCCCACTGTTGTAACCAGCTCCCAGGAAATGCCAGATGTTCCAGAGAGAACGTCCTTACTGACTAATCCTTCTAGAACAGTGAGCAATTCCCTGAGGCTCTCTTGGAACAGCAGGTAGCTTTGGGTTTGGCTCCCGACAGCTGCCCAGTTCTCCCCCTAAAGATTTTGGACACTGAAGGACAGGTGAAAGTGTTGGGAGCTTTGGACAGGCGAGTATTGGATTCACAGCTGTATAGGCATATGTACAGCTTGAAGCCCAGAGCCTGATGCTTTAATTCATGGAGTGGCCTCATCACTGGTAACACACAGGGAAACAACCCCAAGAACTGAGTTAACTTTCTTACCAAATTTCTCACTTTGTTTATGTGAAACAGGGTCCCATTATGTAGCCTGGCCAACCTGGAACTTACCATGTAGACCACCAGGCTGTCTTCTAATTCATAGAGATCCATGTGTCTCTGCCTCCACAACCCACTCATACCAAATTCTTTAAAAAAAAAAAAAAATGTACATTTTAGCTTAAAACTGAAAATAACTGAGTTTTAAATCCCTTAACAACAAAGTTAAAATTACTGATAGTAGTAGTGAATAATAGTAGTCCGTGGTAATAGGAAAAGGTTATGAGTAGTCTGACTCTGTCTCATTCCACTTTACACTTTGAGAGCTGAGTCTTGCCATTTTGCTTCTGAGTTGATGTGGTTGTGGATACTTTGTTTGGTTCATGTGTTAATGAGAAGGAACTTATGATTTTAAGAGTTCAAATTCCGGGCTTTTCCCAAACTATAGAATTTTGAATTTCAGAGTCTAATTTTCTTCTCTGTCCTATGTTAGACCCATATTTCACTAATGATTCAGTAAGGATAGAGTACATCTTCCCGTCTGAATTAGTTAGCCAGTATTGAATGTGGTTCAGTAAGCAATTAGATCTGTATGTCAGTCTGCTTAACTAACATGGTAAGATGCCATCAGAGAGCCTGAATCGTTGTAAGGCCTTATGCTTACAAACCTATCTACACAGTTTAGGTTTGCAATCTCAGCACTTAGAAGAACCTGCTATTTTGTCTGAATCAGGACTAGTGTGTACAGTTAGTTGGTGGTGATCAATGCCTTTAATCCTAGCAATTGGGAGGCAGAGGCAGGTGGATCTCTGAGTCTGATGCCAGCCTAGTCTATAGAGTGAGTTGCAGGACAGCCAGGGCTACCCAGAGAGACACTATCTTGAAAGACAAAAAAAAAAAAAAAAAAAAAAAAAAAGACTAGTATATGAGAAAAGGCTTTCCTATAGTTTCACGGTCTAACTAGCCAGTCTGATTACCAGTGTTTTCTTCTAGATCACATAAAACCTGATATTAAAGTTGCTGAACACATAGTAAATTACATGTTCAATGTACACATGATTTAAAGTGCTGAACTCCAGAAGATTGGGAGAGGTGGCTTAGCTATACTGTAGGGAGCAAGGACAGGAGGATGGCTGAGACTTGCTGGACATCAGCCTAAATAGGTATATCAAGAGATCCTATTTCAAGAGAATAAGGTGAAGAAAGCTAGAACAGAACACTTAGAAGCCATCCATGGCCTCTGTGCTTGCATGGCACACGTACACAGCTATGATTGTAACACTTGCTGTACACAGTGCTGTGTCGTTCACTGATAGTGCTGTCACTCATTCCTGTTACAGCATAACTTCTTCCTAAGGCTTTCTGTTAATGACTTGACTCTTTACTCTTGCTTTCTTGACTCTGTGGAAGTGCCCTTCGCACTGTTCTCCAACCCTCAGTCCATTTATGGTTTCCTTTTGGAATAAAGTTGTGCATTCTATACATCTGAGAGGAACATTTTCCAGAGCACAGACTTCCTTTCTTCAGTGCTAAGCTCTTTCAAGATGGTGATTTCCAGACCCTCTCATGCCTTGGCCTGGGACCAAGCAGCTGCTCCTGTAGTGACCTCCTCAGTTAAGAGGTATGCTTGCAGTGTTGTATGGAATTGGCCAGCACTGCAGTGCTGCTCTGCTTGCTCAGCTCAGAGAGGGCGGAGGACAGAGGGCCTTCCTGTGTCCTGAAGGAGCTCTCTGCTGTGCCTGGTGCTTCCCGTACACAGTGGTCCTGGAATAACCTGCACACTCGACTGCTTAACTGTCAACACCTCAGTTTATTCCAAAAAAGATGTGCTCCCCTCATCTGCTTCTTATAGCATGTTATTGTCAGTTTATCACCAACAATTTCTAGTCTTTAGAGAAGTTGAGAGAATTATACAAGGAGAGAAGGAGGGAGACAGAGGATGGATATGAACCAACCACCTAGATTCTAGATTCTATAGCAGACATTTTACCCTTTATTATATATTGATCCATTGTAAACGTTGAAATTATTTTTGTTTGTCATGCATATCTTTAGATAAATTGTCAAAAGAGCAGGCTTGCTTTCTTAAAGTATTTTTTTTCTTTATAAAATAGTATTTATAGCTGGGCAGAGAACATGTGTGTAATCTCAGCATTTGAGAGGCTGAGGCAGGAAGATCAGACGAGCATCCTGGGCTACGTGGCAATACATTGCAAAAAAGAAAAGTGTGTACACACATGCACATGGCATTAGATATTCATGATATCCGATCTAGAAATACAGAAAAGTGGAAAGGAAACAGTAATCCATAATCTACCTACCTCCTCCATTCCACTCTAGAGTAAATGGGCCAGCATGTTTTTCTGGTGGAAAACTTTTCAACCTTTCCTTTGTTGCCTGTGCACATGTAAATGTGCCACTGTGTGTGTGTGTGTAGTGGGGGGGGGTCAGAGAACAACTTGTGGGACTAGGTTCTTTCCTACTAATTGGGTCCCGGGTCTAGGTCACCCAGACTCAGGTGAGCAGGCTTGGTGCCGTTACCCATGAGCCATCCCACTGGACGTTGTTTTTAGGCCTTTTGATAGTATAAATGCTCTGGGGCTTTAGAAAATGGCTTTGTGTATAACCTCACTTCACGGCTCAAGCTATTTTCTTGGATAAAATTGGAGATCAGATTTTTTTTTTCTGTCTGAAAGTTGGGGTTTTCTTTGACAGCTTGTCTGTTTTGTTTGGGCTCTCATGCTTGATGGCCTTTCTCATCTACTCCTTTGTCAACAGGTTGGTCAAAGTTACTCTGTATGGATCTCAGATAAAACTGTACAACATTGAAACAGCTGTGCCATCAGTGTTGAAACCCGACCTCATTGATGTGTAAGTAAAGTGTGGTGACTGTGCCTTCTCGAGAGATGTTAACCCTACCTCCAGATGAACTGCAGTTATCAACAGTAGTGGCTGCCACACATAGAGGAAAAGCTCTTCATCTGACCCTAGATAGACAGATTGTTGAATATAGAGGGGTAAATGTAATTGCTTGAACCAAAGAGAGTAGGGATGAGGTTCTACAGGGCAGGCACTGCAGGAAACAGCAGGCAAGGGCTGTGAAGTTGAGAATTGGTGAGCACTGAAAGGTACATGGGAATGGTGTAGAAACACCCGAGCCCTGCGTCTCTCACCCTGCACGTTGTTCTCATTCACTGACAGAATTGGTGGGTAGTGGAAAACCCCAACCATCTCACACTCAAAAGATGCATCCAGCAAGGGGCAGGGGATTTATATGCTTTTTCTCAGAAACTAAATATCCTCTAATTAACTCCATTTCTGACACTACTTGGTAGCATCATGTTGAGGATTTAGTCCCCACGATATCACTTCTGCATCTATTTTCCAAGCCAGCTGCTACTCCAGCTGTGCTTCTTATGCTGCTGACTGATGGCTGGAAGTTGGGATGCCCATGTCTTCCTCTACAGATTTGTTGTAGTGAGTCTCAGAACTTGGCAAGACGTATCTAGGTTTATTAGAAGAGATGAGTGGAGCAAGACTTATGAGGGGTTCTGTAGAGCCCCCAGTCTTTCCTGGGCAGACTCCCTCTAGGAGCCTGCATGTGTTCTGTGAGTGAGAGGCTCCCAGCTCACATAGTGGTTAGTATGGAAGCATAGCTGATTGGTTAAGTAAGTCATCAGGGAATTCTTTAGTCCCTTTACCCTCTCCAGAGGCTGAGTATGGCTAAAGTCCCAACCCATCAAGCACATGTCAGGTTCCCCTGGCAGTTTGGCCTTACCCCGGCAATCTAGGGACTTTATAGAAATTGCCTTGCTTAACATATGCTCAAGTGTGTTGGAAAGGATTGTTAAAGGTAACGAAAAAAACTTTGACTATTCTGAAGCTATTTCAGGAACTGAGGGCAAAGACCGAATGTTTTCAAACAAAAGATGTCCTTTGAGGGATCATGGTAAGGACCATGGGAACTATAAGCCAGCAATTGGTCTAAACCAAAACCCAACATTTTCCTTTAGATTTTAAGTTTGGTAGGATGGCACAGGGCCCAGATGTTTGTGTATTAAATTATAATCTTAGGTTAATTTGGTGCTTGACTCAAGATACTTCATATAGAGTATGTAGATTAGGGAATTACATGGAAAGATTAGCATCTAGAGACTGCAAACAAAACACAAAACCTTATCCCTGTTAGATTGCCCAAAAGACTTGCTCAGGTCTAGAGCAGGGACTGATAAACCATGACAACCCCCCCCCCACACACACACACATCCCCATCCCCATCTTAATAGTAGTGAGAAGAGGACCAAGCTGCAACAGTTAAGACCTTTTTTCCTATCCTGCCTGGGTCAGCAGTTAATGGAGTAGAAGCAGTGTTCCTGTGAGTAAGCAGAAGATTAAGATGCTTAGAGTCCAGCCGCTGGCCCCGCTGTCCTTCTTAATTTTGGTACTTAAACTCTTAAGTAAAAGGTAGAATGGTCAGTGGATTCCCAATATGAAAAAGAAAACCAGCTGCCTGTTATGAATTTCTTGATTTTCCTGCTTTGTGCTACTTAGTTCTTCCTTTCTTTCTTAACAAAAAGTTACAGATTTTAAAAATTTCTAGATTATAGTTTTAAAAGGGAAAACAAACAAAGACATAAACTGTAGAATAGAATAAACCTCCTCATTTCCCTGGAGTTACGACTTTGGTTCTTGGATTTCCTTCTGTGTTATTGCATACTTAGGTCCTTTTTGTTTGTTTTTGTTGAGCAAGTTGATACATTGTAAGCCGAGTGGTGGTGGCCCACGCCTTTAATCCCAGCACTTGGGAGGCAGAGGCAGGCGGATTTCTGAGTTCGAGGCCAGCCTGGTCTACAGAGTGAGTTCCAGGATAGCCAGGGCTACACAGAGAAACCCTGTCTCGAGAAACCAAAAAAAAAAGGTTGATACATTGTAGATAGGTGTTACTTCACCCATAAACCCTTCAGGTATCTCCTAGGAACAGGGCTACTTTATAGAACTATATTAACATTATGATCACTTAAAAAGCTGCAAGCTAATATCTCATTCACACACACATAGCTGAAGGTTTGATCATGTTTCAGTATTAAGTCAGTTTCCTGTAATCTAGAGTAGTCCCTAGTTAATATGGTTTGTGAGTGAGTAGAGGTGTGTGTCAGAAAGAAAGAGGCAGACAGATACCACGGAGCCCCCAGGCCTTAGTTTACTGTTTTAAAGAATATCCTACAGTCCAGATTTAGCAAGGTTATTCCTCTGTTTCAGCTTTAGGCTAAGCGTTTGCAGCAAGATGGCTGCATCCTATCTTACCTTACTTATCCTATCAATTGTCACTAGGCACTTGGATCGATGTTGATGCTGTTTAATTTTGAAGTGATTTCTGTCTACTTCCTAGCTCTGTCCATGGGCAGGCTCTAGAAACTGTGGCACTCAAGCTGCTCCTCATACCTAGGACCTGCTGTTTAGCATAATAATTTCTCCATTAAAAGGAATTAGAACTCCTTTGAGAAAATGTACTAAGTTTTGGGGCAGAAGACTGCTGGAGAATGTTGTAGAGTCAGTAAATAAGGACGTGGTTCCTGAATTGTCTGGAATATGCAAGAATACACAGGAGCTGGCTTGCAGGGTTTTTTTCTGGTTATAGTTGGTCAGAAATTAAAAAAATAGTGATTATACTCTTTTGAGTAAAAATAATCCATATAGTCATACATTTTTAAAAAGATTCATCAGTTTGCATTGACAGTGTAACAGTGACTGTAAAGGGGTCTTCATGGTGTCCATATGATGGAGAACTCTATTTTTAGATTTTGTCAGAATATCAACTCAGATTGCTTAGTGGTGACTGTAGAAAAGTCATATGTAGCCTCGTTGGCTAGTGTTTTGAACTAGACTTCTGCCTTGCCTCTGTAAGACCTGTTTATCATCTTTGATGAGTTGTGAGCTTTTGGAATTTTCTATGTTCTGGGTTTTTTCTTTTTTTCTTTTCCTTTTTTTTTTTTTCCCTGTTTCTAACTGACCTGGAACAGGCTTTGTAGACCATGCTGGTCTCAAACTCAAAGATCTGCTTGTTTCTGCCTTCAAGAACTAAGATTAGCCGGGCAGTGGTGGCGCACGCCTTTAATCCCAGCACTTGGGAGGCAGAGGCAGGCGCATTTCTGAGTTCAAGGCCAGCCTGGTCTATAGAGTGAGTCCAGGACAGCTAGGGCTATACAGAGAAACCCTGTCTCGAAAAACCAAAAAAAAAAAAGAACTAAGATTAAAGATATGCCTGGCATGTTTTGGGGATTTTGTTTGTTTCTTTGGCTATTTATTTTCAGTGTTGTTTTTAAACAGGGTTTTGTAAAACTTTAGGTTTGAATTTAAGATTAAAAGAATCCCACTGTCCAGGACACATCCCAGGAGGAGCACATTCCTTAGTCAAAGGACACTTGCTAGATTAATATTCAGAGGAAGAAGGGAGAGGCTGATTAACATTCCTCAGACCACAGGGGAGGGAACCCACTGCAGGTGAGGAGGACCCCGAGCACGTAGATACATTCCAGGAATCAGGAAGCTGGGCCCTTAACGTAACAAACCTGGGCAAAAGGAAGACACTCCTTGTCATAATCTTAGTCACCTAGAGACTGGACTTGTAAAGGTCAGTCCTTGTGGTCACTTGTGACTCCCCTCATGAACTCTGTATAAAACGGCTCCCAGCTTTTGTTTGGGGCTCTCTTGCCTGCATAGAGAGAGTCCTAGTGCACTAGTTCCATTAAACCTCATGTTAATTGCAGCGAGTCCTGGCCGTGAGTTTCTGTGGGAGTGTGTCCTGGTTTTGGATCTTAGAATCCAACAGTTTCACTTTGTAATTGAGGCTGATTTGGACCTGGAGTGTTCTCACCTCAGCCTCTGGAGTGCAGGGGTCATAAGTGTGTGCTGCCATGCCTGGTTTCATCGTGAACTTTAAGTGTGTATTTTATATGTGTGTGATCCAGAGCAGCCTTGCAGAAGCCAAACACCTGGATGCTCCAGGTAGACAGATACTTAGAGGGGAAGTTAAGCTTTGGAATCTTCTGTCAAAGCTATAGAATACCATTACTTACCTAGACCATACTAAATTTATACAGTTTTTAAACTTAGCACATTTCCCCTTATATTTGTCATCTTAAATAAACTATGTGTCACAGAAAGATTGAGATCTGGTAGACATTTAGGAACTGCTGTGTGTGTTCTCAGCAATGGTGGTAATGTGCAGACTGTGCTGTCACCATGTGTTGGGATGCTCTGCACAGTGCATGGAGTTCTTGTCTTCGTCCCTGTGGAGACAAGCTCATGCCATCAGACTCACCTGGCTCTCTGATTACTGCTTTCTCCTTCCTGCAGGCATGCTCAGTCACTTGCAGCTCTCCAGGCCTACTCCCACTGGTTGGCGCAGTATTGCAGCGAAGCCCATCGACAGAACACACAGCAGTTTGTGACACTCATCTCTACCACAATGGATGCGATCACACCTCTCATCAACACCAAGGTCTTAAGACAGAAAATGTTGCACCTTTTACCTAACTCTAATTCTCTCCATAGTCCTGTTTACCATGAGACCAAAATACTATCCTGACTGGTGCTAACAACTGTATTTCTTCATGTTCTCTTAAAAAATTTTTTTTGTATTACATTTGTTTATTTGTGCATGCATATGTATGCATGAATGCCACAGCATGCCTATGGAGGTCAGAGAATAACTGGTAGGAGTTGATTCTCTTTTCCACTATGCTGGCCCTGGAATCAAACTTAGGTTATCAGGTTTGTGGTGATGAGAACCTCTCTCTCCTTTGAGCCATCTTGCCAGCCCTCATGTATGTTTTCAGTTATAGTCTACATATGCTCAAATATGACTTTTGGGTTTTACTCATAGTGAAAGTACCTATGCAGTTTTATTGACTAAAAAGTTTTGCTACTGTTTGATCACATTCCTTGAAACAGTATTGCTCACAGTCAAGACTGGTGGCAATCCTTTTAGACATATTTCTGTGATTTACAGACAGTTTGTAGATAGCTGGAGGTACTGTTGTTATTCCCTGCATGCCTTGCTCTTTTTAAATACACAGAGCAACTTGAGTTTTCTTTTTATTTTTTTGGTTTTCTGAGACAGGGTTTCTCTGTTTAGCCCTGGCTGTCCTGGAACTCACTCTGTAGACCAGGCTAGCCTCAAACTCAGAAATCTGCCTGCTTGCCGGGCGGTGGTGGCGCCCGCCTTTAATCCCAGCACTTGGGAGGCAGAGGCAGGCGGATTTCTGAGTTCGAGGCCAGCCTGGTCTACAGAGTGAGTTCCAGGACAGCCGGGGCTACACAGAGAAACCCTGTCTCAAAAAACCAAAAAAAAAAAAAAAAAAAAAAAAAACAGAAATCCGCCTGCCTCTGCCTCCCAAGTGCTGGGATTAAAGGCTTTGCCACCACCGCCTGGCATAACTTGAGTTTTCATAGTACCGAGTATTGTTTCTTTATGAGGATGTGTTTTGACTTTCTTATTGATTAAAAGATGCTCCCTTTTTGTCTACTCTTCGACATATGCTAGAGGGCCTGGAGTAGTTCCCAGAAGTGAAGTTGCTAAGTAAAGGTTATAGCTGTATAAAATGGACAGAACCTAGTAGTCCTCTAACCTAGTAAGACTGCTGACTTGCATGGCACATGAGGTCAGGTGCTCTTGCTATCCTTGTACATACAGGCAGTTGATTCTAATGGGAGCTGTATTGACTTTCATAAACCTGTTGTATTTATGATGGTGATTTCTAAAAGTTCTGATGCCCCTAAGGAGTATGTTCCATAATTTACCTAGCTCTTGCTCCACTTTTAGGTTAATTCCATTGGGGGAAAAAGCGGATTGGGAATTTAGCTCAGTTAGTAAGAGTGCTTTCCTTACATGTATGAAACCTTGCATAAAAACTGGTTTGGTGGTACACACCTGAAATCCCAGCATTCAGGAAGAGAAGTAGAATCAGGTCATCTTGGCTACGTACTAAGTCCAAGGCATCTGGACTGCATGAGACCTTGTGTTTAAATTAATAAATATTTCCAAATAAATTTCAAGAATGTACCTTCATTTTGTTACATAATTTCTTTAAAATAAAGAGGTGTTAAAGATTAGAAATATTTTGTGATTCTAGGAAATTAACATCCTTCATAAATCTGCAGCCCTTGACTCTTTGGTATATGGTGTGCTGTTTTTTTCAGTCTTACCCATGTTTGGTCCTTACTCTAAAAAGCTTTTTTGGATGCAGGCATGGCTCATCAGTAGAGTGAGTGTGTGTGTGTGTGTGTGTGTGTGTGTGTGTGTGTGTGTGTGTGTGTGTGTGTGTTTATTACAGGCAAGGCTGAGGCCAGTTTCTAACACTCCTTTCCAAGAACTTTTCTTTCAAGGTTTGGAAATTGCCAGTGACTTGAACCAAGTTTCAGAAATAGGAGAGACTAGGAGATTGGCCAGATGAAATGCAGAAAGGAAGGGCTGAGTGAGAGAGACCTGGCTTCACTAGGAGCTAGGGCAGGGACTCAAAGACTACTACTGTGTTTGAAAGAAAGACTTGACAGCATGCCAGTGAAGACACTGTGTAATAGGGGTGCCTGGGAGAAGGAGAAGAGTGATGCTGACTTGAGAGCGGCAGTAGAGGTGTGGACTGCAAGACAGTCATTTTGTTTGGGAGTCAACATAGGAGACACTGCAGACATATCCTTCAGTGAGTGGTATTGACAGTCATTAGCTGCCTCCAACTGAGGAAACACTCCAATAGCAGTCACAAAGAAGATAAAGTAAGCCACCATGTCACATGTCTTCTGTTTTTAGGTCCAAGACAAGTTGCTGCTGTCTGCATGCCATCTACTGGTCTCATTAGCCACCACTGTACGGCCTGTCTTTTTGATCAGTATCCCTGCAGTGCAGAAGGTGTTCAACAGCATCATTGATGCCTCTGCCCAGCGTCTAACAGATAAGGTAGGACACATCCCGTTTGGCATTCTTGGAGCTCTTTGACTGAGATCCGGGGAAGTGGAGGCAGAAGAGGCTGATTCTGCTTTTACATTCTTAGTTGAAAGCTACCTCAACTTCACGGACTGCCTCTGTGGGTAGCACTGACACAACCTACTGGCTTCTCTGATTCACATCCAAAATCCTGACTCAGATGGGAAAACTTCCCTGTTTATGCACAGAGACATCATTTGCCTCCTAAGGAGAGTCCCTGTGCTCTTATTGGTTCAGGCTAGTCAGGTTTATATCCTCACACACTTTTGTTCTGGGGTTGAGAAGTTACTGAGGAGGCTTAAACTAGTTAGGACCAAGAAGTGAGGAGGTGGGTGGGTTTACAGACAGGTTCTTTTTTTTTTCTTTCTTTTGTTTTTTTCGAGACAGGGTTTCTCTGTATAGCCGTGGCTGTCCTGGAGCTCACTTGGTAGACCAGGCTGGCCTCGAACTCAGAAATCCGCCTGCCTCTGCCTGCCAAGTGCTGGGATTAAAGGCGTGCGCCACCATCGCCCGGCTACAGACAGGTTCTTTAGAGAGCTGAATGTGAGCAAGAAAGTGTTCTTGTGAGCCTGTTCTCAATGGTTTCTTGTAGGTCAGAGGACAGTATTAAAGGCCACACTAGATTCTGTATCTACTGAGATTTCTCCTTCTGTGAGGCTTCAGATGCCAGATTAAGCAGGGTGAACACTAGCTAGGCTTCCTGAGACTCACCGTATACATTGAGACCCAGATGTGGGGTTACTTCTGTGTTTCTTTTTCCTGCCTGGGTGACTTTAGGTAGAGCATGGCCAGGCTATAAGAAAGACACCTGGGATCTGAAGCAGAGTGTACAGAGTACTAAATGTTATATCTCTGTTGGCTACCAGCTTTTACTTCCGTTTCACCTTTAATGGATGCCTCTGGGTTCCTTCTAGGCGCAGGTGTTGGTTTGCCGTGCGCTTTCTAACACTTTGCTCCTTCCATGGCCAAATCTTCCTGAGAGTGAGCAGCAGTGGCCCCTGCGCTCCATCAACCATGCCAGCCTCATCTCTGCACTCTCCCGGGACTACCACAGCCTGAAGCCCAGTGCTGCTGCCCCCCAGAGAAAGATGCCACTGGATGACAGTAAGTAGCTCCTGTGTAGACATTTGCACGTGAAGCCCTTGAAGTGACTTCCGCTGCTTACAGTGGCATCACTGCTTCACAGAAAAGGCTCAGATAGTAAGATGCTTACCAAAGGAATTAATTCATTAGTACGTCTGCTGGACATACTTCCTGAGTACATTCCCCAATCTGTTAGCTAAGTGTTAGATACCTAAAGAAAACCTCTGTGGATGACACTGCCAATGGTGGTACCTCTATCTATAAGCCCTAGGGTGACTGTGAACCTATTTCAGATTCTTGTGTGAACTGTCTTCTGAGTGGCCTTAACCTTTTCCAAATAAAAACATTTCAGAGGTTTTAGAAGAACATGTGCTGTCACATGTAATACTGAGGTGTGATTATTTACATTCACAAGGAGAAAAAAAATGAGACAATTCTAATTCATGGAAAAAGGATTAAGTGTCTTTGAAAATAATAAATATAAAATATTTTAAAAATAGAATACATCTTTTCACATTAAGAATAATGGAACACTTTTAGATGGTGTTGCTTGTAGAATAGGCCAACAAGGATGCTTTGTGAAATATCACAGATGGTAATACAGAGTGCTCTTTTTGTTAGTGTGCTAGAGGTAGCTCTAACTGTATGTCTCAGGCTAGCTTAGAATGCAGGTAATCTATGCTGGGCCAGAACTTATGATCTCTCTGGCTCACATTTTCTTCACGGTAGCCTGCTGTAACCACCATTTTTCTAGAACTCATCACATGCACTAGGTTAGCTGCCCATTAGAGGCCAGTGGCAGAGAAGGTGGTGGAAGCAGAAGTCTGAATGGCTAAGTCTGAGGCTCTGTGTCACTTCTCATTGTTTCTGGCTTTCTGAGAATCAAGTCTTTAATGTTTTGGGGTTGCTGTATTTATTGTTATTATTATTATTACTGCTATTATATTATTTGAGGTAGAGACTCTATACAGCTCAGACCATCTTGGAAGTTTTGATATTCCTGACTCTGCCTTCAAGTGCTGAGTGTACAGGCATGACCTACCTGCCTGGCTTTCATGGTTTATAATAAACTATGTGGGTAGGCCACAGTCACATATTTAACAGTGCTTTCAGTTTATTTTATGTTTTAGTAAATAAACATTGGTCCTTTAAAAAATTCCCTTGAGTGTCAGACAGGTCTGATTTTCGTCTCTTGTACTCCATTGATTTTAACCCTTGATACCTTGTCCTTTACGTCTGGTACCCTGTCCTTTGTGAGTTCCTAGCCTTATCACAGTCTCTGAACATGCAGCAATTTTTTGCTTGCTTCTTTATCAGTAGTGTTAGTGCTTTTTGTTTGTTCTTGTGCCTCCCTGTGATCAGACTTCAGTCATCCAACCTGTTGTGAGTCGTTGCCTTCCATTCTCTGTCCCATGAGGGAATATTATTTGGCCACTGTTTCAGATGAAGAAGGCAGAGCTCAGCGGTTAGTAACACTAGAGGAACAGAGCTAATTTGCATACTTCCTCAGCATGCCTTCTTTCTGTCACACCCTCCTCTGACTGAAGCATTAACTAGCCCACATAGGAACCAGTGGACTCTGTGATGCTCAAGACAGCTCAGTGCATACTGGAGGTTTGATAGTGGCTCTCTAAGCTTCAGTCTGGACCAGCCTATGGAGTTCATCAAGGTTGAGCCAACTAGGCTTGGACTGAGTCAGGCACCTTCACTCATGTAGGTGAATGATAACAGCTTTCTCTTCCTATGTCAGGTGCCATGCTAAAACCTTGCCCCTGACCATCATAAGAACCTAAAAAAGTTGGGTCTCTTGGGCCTGACTTGGATCCTACCCAAGGTATAAGCTGGCTCCTGACCTTCTGCAGCTCTCACTTCTTATGTTGGCTAGTCGCTGCCACTGATCTCTGTGCTGTGTGGAATCATGCTGTGAACTCATATCTCAGTATATTGTTAGAATTAAATATGTTGTCACTGATAAATATAAGTATGTGGGAGTGTCTCCTGGAACAGCTGAGGATGACCTTGAACTTCTATTCCTGTCTCCTGAGTGATGGAATTAAAAAGTACCACCATACCCAGTTTTTGTGTGATTTTGAGTATTGAAACCAGGGCCTTGTGCTTGTTAGGCAAGAACTTGAGCTACATTCCCAGCCCATCATCTGTTTGATTTGTTGCTAGTGGGTAGAGGGGAAGAAAGCATAAGTCCAAAGTGTTCAGACAGGAGGACAGCTGGAGTCTTGAAGGTAAAAAGAAAGAGGGAGAGGACTTGGTGCTTATGGGGTCATATAGTGAAAGAGATAAGTTCTACTGGTTAGTAAGACTTCCATTTTGTGTTCCTGGTCTCTGCTCTGCAAGATTCTTGCCTCCCTTGTGTGTGTTCCCTCTAATTATACTGTGTCTCAGACAACAGATAACTGCAGCTTCATCTTGACTTACAGCCAAAGTGATTATTCACCAGACACTTAGTGTCTTGGAAGATATCGTGGAGAATATTTCTGGGGAATCCACCAAATCTCGACAGATCTGCTACCAGTCACTGCAGGAATCTGTTCAGGTTTCCCTGGCCCTCTTTCCAGCTTTTATCCATCAGTCAGGTAAGAATTGGCTCAGAGGTCTGCCTCATGGATAATGGTGTTCACAAGGAACTATAAAGCAGCCAGCCTGGGCTGTGCTCAGTGAGGGAACACACACAGACAAAGGCAAAGCTGTACCATCTCTGAATAGTCTGGAGAGATGAACAGGGCCCTTGGTGTTGGCCTGGCACCTGTCCTATGACATGAAGTTGCTTGCAGTTTCCTGCCTACTTTTCCTTTGTAAATTAAAGTGGGTGGGTGAGAGGGTAGGCATCAAAACAGACAGGAAGGAGAGGAAAGAGGAAAGGTGAGTGCTTCTTACTTAGCACTTGGTTGGTGTGCTCTTCTAAACCCATTGTCAGTGCTACTGTCACTGACCAGTACTGCTGTTACTCTGGACATACTTGTCTGGCTCTCCTGAAAGCATTCACAGTAGATTCGTCAGTGTTAGGCAGCAGGACCTTCTTAGCTTAGATGCACTGATTGCATCTTATAAGCACTTTGTGTATAGTAAGAACCAAAATGTCCCATGCAACTGACACTGTGACCTGGATATGGAACCACGCTAACCAGAATCAATAAGTCCATTTGGTGGCGCAGGGCGGTGTGACCTGAGTGCTCTGTCATTATCTACTTTTATCCACTTAACCTTGACCTACTACAGCGATGATTGGTCTTAGAGAAAAATGCCAAGGTACTCAGGTGTTGACCCAGTTGGATAATTTCTTGGATGTGAGCATAAAGTGGTTCATTTTCACTGAGAGTGCTGACCATGCTGGATGTGGGACAGTGTGTTGGACTTCACGATGCGACAACTCCATTTCCTACTGTGAGCAATCAGGCAGCTGTTCCCAGGATCAGAGCCCTGTTCTCAGCAGGCCCTTAATCATCTTCCACTTTCCATCATTGGCTCTGATGGTGTTGGGGGGACATTTCTTCTAGTAGGACGCATTAGACAGAGATGACAGTGCAGATTGCAAAGGGAAATTGATGAAGCCGGGGATGTCTGTAGCCCTGTGCGCATGATGTTGACTGTTTGCCTTGTCCTTCGTAGATGTGACTGATGAGATGCTGAGTTTCTTCCTCACCTTGTTCCGAGGCCTTAGAGTCCAGATGGGTGTGCCTTTCACTGAGCAGATCATACAGACTTTCCTCAACATGTTTACCAGGTAACGAACCACACACCCACTGCCCAGTACTTTAGAGTCAGGGGACAAGTCTGCCACAACGTGCAGGGCTTCCTGCTCCTTTCCTCACTTGCTGTAAGCATTGCTTATCATGCTGGTTCCTAAAGAATTCCTGTGAGTTATTTTGTGCCTTTCTCTTGCCTGCAGAGAACAGTTGGCTGAGAGCATCCTCCATGAAGGCAGCACTGGCTGCCGGGTGGTGGAGAAGTTCCTGAAGATTCTACAAGTGGTGGTTCAGGAGCCTGGCCAGGTGTTCAAGCCCTTCCTCCCCAGCATTATCGCGCTGTGCATGGAGCAAGTGTACCCCATCATTGCTGAGGTAGGTGGGACTAGGGGGGTCCCTGTGGTGCCTCCTTACTGGGAGAGAGGGAAAGTGCCTTGTGTTTCAAATCTCATTTGTGAGTTCTCTCAATACTCTTGTAAATAGTTTTTGGGGTCCCTCCTCCCTCCAGAAATGGATACATCATGTACACACATACACAGAAAATTAATACTTAATAAAAAGAATGAATGTGTCTGGATACTTAGCTTTTAAATGCTCATAACTCATAGCTAGAGAGATGGTTCAGCAGTTAGTACATCTGTTCTTCCAGAGTACCTCTCCCTCCCACCCCCTAAGAATGCTTTCAACTTGGTAGTCTTGTTAAAGGCAGGTTCTTGGTGACAATTCAGATAGAGCTTTTAATGGTCTGGGTAAGTGAAAGGACAGACCAGAGTAAGCATAGACACAGACTAGATGTTAACAGCAGTGGTTGGGGAATGGGAGCTGATCTTGGAGCTTTCCCCATGACTGAAGTCCAGAGCCCTAGGTTCTGAGTCACACATGGCTGTGCAGCTGATAGTCACAGAATTCGGCAGCCGTGTTGGGAATAATGTGGCTTGTGTGCTTGCTGGTAACTTGGACATTTGGGCGTCAGTTAGGAAATTGTGCTTCAGTGACTCCCCTGCTCTCTCATAATCCTGATGCTGGCTGCAGGAAAAGGAGCCGCACACAGGCAGCAATTAGCACAGCATGTTGCCTCCATTGAGAGACCTTTAGATTTCTCTGATTCCTAAGTGCTCTTCAGACTTGCCTCTCCTGGGTAACAGTGCTGCTTTTAGGGCATCTGACTGTCATTAGCCTCTCACGTTGCAGAAAGGTTAGCTAGCTCACTGTTTCCATCCTGGGAGAGGGATGGACATAACCTGAAAGATAGGACCAATCAAACTAGCTGTTTTCTGGATAGAAAATTCACATTTTCATTGTCTTTGCATGTTGTAGCCTTTCTTCCTGGTGTTTAAAGCTGAGATATTTGTTGGAAGGAGCCTCCTGGTACTCATCCTAATGTCTCAAGTGTAGACCCGTCTCTCTAAGCACTCCTGGTGAACTGCCCCTCAAATGGCTCAGAGCCTTCTACATGGGAAGTGGTAGAAGTGTGGGTGGGATGTGAATCCTGGCTACTGTCTGGCACCTCTTAGGCTTCTGTTGTGGCCCACATGCCAAGAGGCCTCCAAGCTACATGGAGGGAGCATGCAGTGTTGTGTGGTTTCTTTGCAGCGCCCGTCCCCTGATGTCAAGGCTGAGCTGTTTGAGCTCCTCTTTCGAACGCTCCATCACAACTGGCGGTACTTCTTTAAGTCCACTCTCCTAGCTAGCGTGCAGAGGGGCATCGCTGAGGAACAGATGGAGAACGAGCCCCAGTTCAGTGCCATCATGCAGGTAAGGTGGAGTGCGTGCTTGTGAAGCTGCAACGTGCCCTGAGAATATGTGGACCTTGTTCCTGGAGGCCACCTGCATTCTTGGTCCATGTCCCTTGTGTTCTTTTCGGGCATGTGGCCCCCTTCTTCCAACCTGGCCCTACAGCAAGTGTGGGGTCACATTGAGCTCTGACTCTGTATTTAAAAGTTAGTTTCTTGGCGCTTCAGTCTCTTCATCTGTAAAGTGGGGTTAGTACTGCTAGTTCCCAGATTTATTGTGAGATAAATGAGAACGCACACCAAGCACAGGACATGGGCAGATGTGTGCCACATGTCCATTCTTTTCCTTTAGCAGCAGTGTAAGGAGGAACCTTTGTTGGGCTTGGTGACACATGTAGTTCCAGTCCATATGGGTTGCAGAGTGAGATGCTCTGTCTGACCAGAGAGAGGGAGAACCAGAGAGAAAGGTGCCATCTGCCTGAGAGCTACGCAGCTCTTCCTTATAAGACAATAACCAGCTGGAGAGCCCAGCAATCTGCATTTAAGTGCATTCTGGCTCCTACCATGCTGCCCTGTTCAGGGCTTGGGCTTGGTGTATTCGAGTGTTGGCAGACTTCTTTGACTGAGCTATGGTCTCACTTGAGGCTTATAAAAGTCCCTTTGAAAGAGTTGTATAGTTTGGCAGTCTGTTACAGTGTTACATATATGACTGAGCATATGATCCAGCAGTCTAAGGTAAATGACAACATACATTCACACAGCCTATACATAGATGGTTGTGGCTATTTTCATGATTTCCCTAGACTAGAAACAGTCTAAATACTCACTGGCTCTGGAAGGGTGAACCCACTGGCCCAGGTGAGCCTTTTCTTGGAAATAAGGAACATACCACTACAGTGGAGATGAACATGAGCTGTGCTGGATGGAAAAAGCCGGAGCCAAAGGCTCTGTCCCAGCCCAGCTTCAGTAACCCTGACTGTAAGAGATAAATCCTACTACTATAGCCACGATGACAAGATTCCTTGACAGCCAGCAGCTCTGGGTTAGAGTAGCCACTCGATATAGGAAGGATTCCTGTAGGCTGCTAGCCTCTTTTGTCCCCCCATGATCAGTTTGTATTGGAGTAGGGAATTTTGTGTTGGGGTGTGTGTTTTCTCTTGAACTGGTGACTTTCACTCCTAGTCAATTTTTGTTTTGTTTTGGTTTTGGTTTTGGTTTTTTCGAGACAGGGTTTCTCTGTGTAGTCCGGGCTGTCCTGGAACTCACTGTGTAGACCAGGCTGGCCTCAAACTCAGAAATTCACCTGCCTCTGCCTCCCAAGTGCTAGGATCAAAGGTGTGCGCCACCACTGCCCTGTACTCCTAGACATTTTACTCTAAGGCAGTTTACAAATACGCTGTTGCTCAACCCCAAAGCAGATGAAGTGATTGAGAAGGAACCTCTGAGGACTTGTGGCCTGTGCGGGAGAGTCCCTGCAGGGATTGCCTAGGTAGGCAGGCACGCCATGCTGTCTGCTCAGATTGCTCAAGGAGTTGACTAGTGTGGGTATCTTGCTTCAAAGATGGGTTCTTGAAAAGATTCTAGAGCAGTGGTTCTCAACTTCCTTGATGCTGTGACCCTTTAATACAGTTCCTCATGTTGTGACCCCCAACCATGAAATTATTTTTGTTGCTTCTTCATAACTGTAATTTTGCTACTGTTATGAATTGTAATGTAAATATCTGATATGCAATCCCTGTGGAGGTTGTGACCTACAGGTTGAGAACTACTGTTGTAAAGTTTCCTTTAAAAAGGTGTAAATAAGACTGAAATGAATGGGTGCTGAGGCACTAGACATGCAGAGGTCTGCCCTGACAGACAGAATTGAGACAGGTGACTTGCCCTAGCCATCCAGTGAGCTGCATAATGTTGATTCTGGCATAAGGTAGAGGCCCTGGAGGGATTGTGTCTGAGGAACTTAAATGCTCCTTATTAAATAGTAGTCTTATTCCTCAGGCCTTTGGACAGTCCTTTCTTCAGCCTGATATCCACCTGTTCAAACAAAATCTCTTCTACTTGGAGACGCTGAACACGAAGCAGAAGCTATACCACAAAGTAAGTGCCCTCCTCTCCTGGAAGGACCCCTCCTAGTGTAGGAGTTCTGTGCCAAGTCTGAGTCCCTTGAGTCTGCTTGGGAGTACTTTGGGGAACACATTAAACCTGGGGTGGCCCCAGGGATCTTAGTGAGCCTCTTGTCCCATGCTCCTGCTCCTCTGCTTGCAGAAGATCTTCCGGACCACCATGCTGTTCCAGTTTGTGAACGTGCTGCTCCAGGTCCTGGTTCATAAGTCTCATGACCTTCTGCAGGAGGAGATCGGCATTGCCATTTACAACATGGCCTCTGTCGACTTTGATGGCTTCTTTGCAGCCTTTCTTCCAGAGTTCCTGACTAGCTGTGATGGTGTGGATGCCAATCAGAAAAATGTTCTGGGGCGGAATTTCAAGATGGATCGGGTGAGGAGAAGGGCCAGTCTCCGGGGAACACATGTGTGGGCTCTTGAGCTTGCTGCTGTTTAGTGAGGGGCCCATCTGGGTCTGGGCGTGGTTATCCCTAATAGTAGGTTGTCATCAATACTTCAGTAACTTGCTGCTGGGTTGGGTGTGGAGGGTACACTCTTTCTCAGGGACTTGGCTTCTGTTGCTCACATGCTCTCTGTCTCAGCCACTAAGGCCCCAGGCCCTGGCCTCAGCAGGCTGCACATTGTCAAGACTCTTTTGTTCATATCCCACCCCCTCAACACACATCTCTTAATGGTCTAGAAGATACCATGCTGCCCCTCTGCGGTTTCAGGCAGGCTAAAGATTGATACAACTTTGGGTCCCTGAGGTGGCCCTGTTGCTTGGCTGCCCTGGACTTTCCTGTAGCTCCTCACAGCCCAGTGCTGGCACAGCTCAAATTCCTTAAAGGAGCTTCATAGCATTGACCCTCTGTGCCACTGATACCCCAGGGTGAAGTCACTTGGAGCCATCACTGCCCCATGCTGTCAAGCTCTGTGTCTGCTCTCATCCTGTTGTGTGGTCATAGCTCTTCCTGTGTGCATTAGGCCTTCTGTTGAATACGTTCTTTTAGAAGTTTTGCTTTGGTTTTTGTTTTTGGACAAGCACATCTCCTCTTGTCCCCTTCTGTGGGAGTGAGAGTGCATTTTGTGTTTGCTCCCATGTCTCTCGGTGTTCTGTATTTCTATGCTGGAGCAGCGTTCTAAGCGGGTTTCTGGCCTCTCTTCCCCTCATTTGGCATGTGTTCTTTTGTGTCTTAGAATTGTCTTGTCTTTGGGATTCTGTCTTGTTCTCTCTTTTCAGCCACTTGAGTTGTTTTTCCTTGGCTTCCCAGAGACCAACTCCTAATATCTTGGTTGTTTTGCAGTGGCATCAATACTGATGACCAATACTGGTCAACTTCTTGGTTAATACATGGGTTCTAAATCTGGTCACTCCTAGAATGCATATTGAAAATGGAGAGGTGTGCTTGGCTCCACCGAGGGAGTTCTAGTGTGGTGTTTGGGAGCTGCTGACTGAAAATGTGCTGCTTGCTCAGCTTTTGGCTTGGTTTGGTTTGATTATTCTGAGATGAGGTCGCTTTGTAGCCTTTGCTGAACTTGGTTTGTGATCTTTCTCCCTCTGCCTCTTCTATGCAAGTGCTACCCCTTTTCTGCCCCCTCCTTCCCTCCACATAGGGTCTTACTTTGGCCTGAACCATATAGACCAAGTTGGCCTCAAATTCATAGAGATCCTTCTGCCTCCGACTCCCAAGCACTGGGGTTAAAGGTGAGCGCTACCAGGCCCTGTGCTGCTGTTTAGGATGAACTGAATCACTTCCCATGAGGTCATGCATTGTTCACCTTGCTGCCATTCACCTGCTTTCCGTGCATGCTTTTGTGGGAGACAGGCTGTGTGGTGTATTTTTGGGTCACACTGTTTCTAGTATTCCTGCTCTTCCAACCCCCTTCTAAGGAGCAACTCTTCTCTCTACGTTGTAGATGGCCTAGGCTTAGAAGCGTTCCTGGTAGTGGAACAGGATCCCGGCTGAGTGTTCTGGCAGGAGAGATGCAACATGATCTGCCTGAGGGCACTTTAAAAGTTCAACACAGGTGCTGAGCAGGCCAGCTAAGGCAAGGCAGGCAGTGTCTGGCCAAGGGGACCGGTATGAGCTGAATTCCAGAAGAGGAAGAAGGTGGAGACGCAGAAGTAGTGTCAGCTGTTTGATGTGGCTGAGTTTTGCACAGGGATCACCTTGGTAACCAAGGCAGGATGTCAGTTATGTCTGTGACAGTGTGTGCATAGTGTTGATAGTCTTCACATCTGGACCTGCACAGCAGGTGTGCTCTGTTGTTTCACACTAAGCAGTATGGGAAACAGTGGAGCAATTTCAACATCTGGGTACTTTCTGATTTCTGCTGCTCCCAGTAGGGCAGCTCTGTGGCTAGGCAGTGTCTTCTTCAGCTCAGAGGTCATGTGACTTGTAGGGACTTGTGGAACTCATGAGGAAGGACTCAGATGTGAGCCATCAAAGACTGGCCTCTGGGAAGAGGAGGAACAGCCAGGCTGGTGCTGGAGCTCTTCCCTCCCTTCCTGTCTAACCTGCAGGATCCTGCGTTGCAGGCTGTGGGGCAATTCTGAGTTGCTTACAGCAGGGACTGGCCCGTGCAGCCCTGAGAAAGAATTTGTGCATGTGCCCCTGACCCAACCAGTGCCTTGCTTGGGACTTGGGATTGTATTGAATGTTTGCATAGCCAAAAAGCACAGGTGCTGGGGCAGCTCATGAGTTTGGCAAATGGGTAGCCTAGGCTATTAGGGTCTGGTGGACCTTCAAGAGCCAGGCTTCAGCTTTGCCCTGCCTTTCAGGACCTCCCCTCGTTCACCCAGAATGTGCACAGACTGGTAAATGATCTACGTTACTACCGACTCTGCAATGACAGCCTGCCCCCTGGCACTGTGAAGCTCTAGGAGTGCCTGCTTGCCTTCCTGGCTGCTCACTGCCCCAGGGATGTGCCTGCTGCCACCGCCACCTACACCACCTGCACCTGTGCCACGGAAGTCTGTGACAAACCTTGGCCACTCTCTAGATGGGCGTGCTCTGAGCAAGTGACCTGCCTCTGCCCTCTCCTGCTGCCACCAGCACAGCAGATTTTGGAGTACATTTGACACTGGTAGAGATTCTACACATTTGGAGCAGGTGAGGGCCCTGTGGCTGGATGCCAGGGAGGTACCCAGAGATCCCACAGCGTGGTTCATGCAGATCATGTGTATCAGTCCTGAATCAGAATCGCCAAGGACCGCTTACAACAGTGCCACCTTCTCACCATTCCACCTCCCCACCCCTCCTGGCCCAGCCAGACCAGGAGAAATTCGACATTGGAACTGTTTCTGTCGAGCCTCCTGTCCCTCCGATTGCCTTGAAGTCTCTGCTCTTTGTCAGAGATTCGCGAAGACTCGCGGTTTTTGTTGTTTTCTCATCATTCCATTGTGATACTAAGAAGCTTAATGACTAAATAAAATGCTTAAGTTGTTGTTATATAAACAGTAGTTATGGGGCGTCTTTGTACCTGAGTCTCCTTAAGACTGGTCACCATGGAGCCAACAGTGGGACTCTTGTGTGGTGCTGAGTTCCATGTTGGTATTGTCTTGGGAGAGTAGTGAGAGGAAGCCCAACTGCTGTGGACATGCTAATGTCTCATCACACTACCTGAAGAAACGTGCTCACAGCTTGGGGAGCTGCTCTCTATGACAGTGACCTCGAGGTAGAGGCAGGATGTATCCCAAGGTTATCTTGCTGCTGGATCATATCTTTTCCTCCCAGCTGAGATGTGGGTCACCAATGACTGGCCTTAAGGATGGAGAGGGCACGGGCAGCTGGGCAGCAGGTGGGTAACAAGGGCCAGGGCCAGACTCACCACAGGAAACATCCAAGTGGAGCAGACCTCAGAGAGTTAGGCAGGCAGAGGAGTGACAGTATCTCTAGGCTGAAAGCAGGATGAAGCTGAGTGAAGATACTGGGGACCAGGCAGCTTTGGTGGGGTCATGAATGAGTCTTGTCATTCCCTACCCCTTACCACTCTAGGGAGTAGTAAGTAGACATTCTCAGCAGTAATTCTAGGATAATATTGTACGTTGGGGCTTGTCACCTTTGTCACATGAGACAATCCCTAGCTGGCTTGGTGTCATCCAGAATGGGTAATGACTCCTGCCACCAGCATCTCTTCCCTCTGGATCCGTGTGGGGTAGACTGTGACAGGCAAGGTAGAATGCCATGCATTCAGCATGTTGGTGACTGTGCTTTGACCACTGATGGTCTGGTCTGATGTCATCAACTGCTCTGCTCTCATGCAGACCTCGTGTTCTCTCTGAGCCCTCTGTCTTCTCTCTCCACTGTCTCCCAGCACGGTGTCTGTCCCTTATGTCACACTAAGAGAAGTTGAAGATGGGAGTGGCTGTGTTCCCAGCATGATGCTTGGTGTGGAGCAAGGGCCTCAAACTGTTGCCAGGGTGAAGATTTCTCAGAGTTTTCCACACGGAGCTTTCCCCACAGGAAGTGGCAGGGGAGCCTCCTGGCTATCCCCTTAGCATAATGAAGCATCCTTGGCACAGTGGCCTCACCTTTCTGCGCTCCTCAGGGAGGGCGCTCAAGTGCCCCTCTTCACTGACTGAAGGAGCTCCTGCTCAAGGGCTCTCCCTTTCTTCCTGTCTCTCGGCACTTGGAACTGCCTTTAAAAGGCCTTGTTAATTAATTGACTGGGGCCTTTGGAATTGGGAGGCGTTGTTGCTAGACTTAGGAAAGCTGGCTGCAGGATGTGCTGCGGGCACCCGTGGGAGGGGCATTTAGGTCGAATGGGAACTATAAAGTTGTGATTTAAATGACCCACCCAGGAGTGTGGGTCCTTCCTGGGCAGGCATTTTGGAAATAGGTAGGTTTTGTTTTTTTTTTTTCCTTTTTCTTTTTTTTTTAAAAAAAGCCTTATTTTTATTTCTCCTGTTTTCAGTATGGAAATAATATGTTTGTAGATAAAGGAGAACAGAAATGAACTTCGTCTTTAGCTTTGACCTTTGATCCTCCTGCCTCAGCCTTCCGAGTGCTGGGGTACCACCGTGCCTGTTCTCCAGTGGCTCTTGACACAAATACACCACCAAGCGTCTCTTCTGGTCCCAAAGGAGAAGGAAAGAAATGACTCTTGTAACGTAACTACTCTTGCCACAGGTATCCTTCAGAATCTGGTCTCGAACCCACTGGCTGTCTACAACTTCTAGCTGTCCTCCAGCAGAGGCCAGAGCTGGATACTGTTTTTATCCTTGAAACTTGGGGTGGCATAGTTCCCATAATGTAAGGCTACAGCCCGCCCGTACCACCCACACTGCTGCCCCTGCTTCAGTCCTTGTGCACTGTGATGGGGTTGATGGCTGAACTCTGGGTAACCTTGCCTCTATCCTCTGAAGGACAAGTGACTCAACCTGAGAGGCAAGCTGTGCTCAGCCTCTGTCTCCCCAAAGGTTTCAAACCCCATGCCCAGGACACCAGCCCAGGGCTCTGCTTCTTCTGAGGAGTCCCTGCCTGTGGATCAGAGTGCTTACAGAACAGGAAACAAGCTTGGGAAGGGGAGTGATGCCCAAGGCCACACAGGCAGTCACTAGCTAAGCTTGAGTCAGTCTTGATGCTGTACCAGCACTGGTCCTTTTCCTCAGCCCCACTGGGGAAGCCAAGACCCTTCTTAGTCTAAGGGCCTGAGATGTTCATCTGCTCTCGCCAGTCATTCACAGATGTCACCTTTGGTAATTGACAAGGCTGGGAGGTGACTATGTACTGTGTCGTTTCCTTGTCTTGGCTGGACGACTATACAGGGTTACCTTGGCAACACTGAAGGAGTCTAGGGCTAGGCCTGGCTGAAGGAAGAATAGGAAGCAGGAACCCTGTGGACTCCAGCTTGGCCACACTTGGTTTCATTTTGTTTTTCCTGGGCCACAAATTCCTCTCGAGTCATGGAGCCAGTGTACACATGCTGCTTCCTGCTTCCTGGTGCATGGCAGGGCTCTGCGTCAGCTACTGCTGCTGCTTTCTTTGGTGGCTTGGAGAATGGTTTGCAAGTGGCCTAGGCAGACTGTCCTTAGGCGAGGGCTTGGCACAGTGTGGGTGTCCTTGGGCTCTTTTGCAGGTGAGTTGGGTTTCCCTTTTGAAATCAGCCCTGAGCATCTGACCTTGCATTTCCTGAGACTCTGACCAATATTAGATCAAGAATGAGGTAGTCATGGGCAGAGAGGCAAGACACAGCTCCTGGCCTCAGGAGGGAATGATCACAGGAAGTACCCTACCATTGAGCTACATCCCCCACACAAGCTTATTACAGTATGGTAGGCAGCCACACGTGTGACGTGTGCTCACTAATGGTCACATGAAGATGTCCTGGTTCCCAGGGTTCCACAGCTGGAGCTTTGCATAAGCAAGGTGGGTCCCAGCACAGGGAGCAGGCAGAAGCTTCTTGGGACCATTATCTGTACTCTGCCAGTTCCAGGCCCTCCCTCTGGAGATGCTGAGGCACTTGGAAGCTTGGGGATATACAGGAGGCCTGGTCATAAGTCAGCCTCCAGCAGATACGGGTTCGAATGTAGACATGGTTGTTTCCCAGGCCCTCAAGGCTCTGGGGAACATGGTGACAGTGTTCTGCTCCATCCCAAAGTCATTCCAAGTACGAGTGGTAACCACCCAGCTGTGCCACCATGTAAGCACCTCAGCCTTCAGGCAAGTCACATAGGCCCAGTTATCAAACATAAAAAGTGGAATCAGGACCGTGCCTCTGAATGAAGCGGCAGGTGTATTGATTGGCTGTCACCATTGCTTAGCACACAGTTCCTGTAAACTGTAGCTGGCTTTGCTACAAGCTTGGGTGTTTAACCCACAGCCAGTGGCTCTGCAGCAGTCAGGGTGACCACAAGACTCAGGAGACGCTTGATCTTTATGTTGTCTTAATATGGTGGTAGTGCTTTGCTTTTCTGAGTTGGGGTTTGAGATGTCCTAAACTGTCTTCAAACTGTATAGTCAAAGATGGCCATAAACTTCTGATTCTCTAGCCTATATCTCCCAAGGGCTGGGATTGTGAGTGTGCACCAACACACTTGGTTTAGTCAGTGCTAGGGATTGAACTCAGTGCTTCATGCATGCAAGGCAAGCACTTCACCAACTGAGCCATATTCTCAGCAGATTCTTGGCCTGGAAAGGCTGGAGTTGGCCTGAGTGAGGATGGGTGTCAAGAGAGAAGCCTGGCCCAGGCTGTACTCCAGGACTTATCTCTTGCCTCTCCTTAAAAGTCCCTCATTCATTCACCACACTTGGCACTTGGGAGAAGATAGTTTCCTATTCAGAGGAAGTAGCTCAGAGACCACTGGCCAGAGGCATACACAGCCCCGCAGCTGACCTGACAGCTAGGCTTCAAAGGAGGACTGTCACCGTGGCTGTGGGGTGAGTGGGTATGGGAACTGGATGGCCTTAGTGGCCCAGGTCCAGAAGGAGCGGCAAGGGAGCACCGTTGAGCACTACTGAGTGAGTGCACCAAGGTGTGAACATTCAGAGACGAGGTGGTTTGAGAGTGTAGATCAGTGATGGAGTGTGTGCTTTGCCCTGCGTTTGACCTCCAGCATCACAGACAATAAAACAAAGCTCAGCTGTGGACTGTCGACTCCCGTACCATCCTCTCCGGGAAACTGGTGCCCACAACTGGTTGGTGCACCCGTCTGCTCAGTGCCGTGAGAAAGGGCCTAAGTGGGGATGCAGTGTGCGTGTCACCAGCCTCTGAGGACACTGCCTGGCCTCTCAGGACGAGACATCAGGAGGTCATCTCCTTGCCTTGGCAGCTGCCTTACTGTCATAGCTGATGTGAACAATTCAAGGCCGTCTCAGAGGGCTCAATGTGACTTGAGGATGTGAGGACAATAGGATCATAGTAGTCACCTCATTACCAACAGGAAGCAGAGCACAGGATAGGAAGTGGCCAGGGACAGTGTACTTCCAAAGGCCTCCCCTGGTCATGCTCCACTGTCTCCAAATATCCATGATCATGCCTGATGCCGTGTAAGGACCAAACATCCGTGTACCAGGTCCCTGTTGTGTAATATACTTCAGAAGGTATTTGTTTTATAATACTCTAGAAGAAGGGCTGGAGTTTAGCAATGACTTAGCAATGGAAAGCACTAACTGCCCTTCCAGAGGAGCTAGGTTTGATTCCCAGCATTCATAGGGTGGCTCACAAGTGTCTGTAACTCCAGTTTAGGGGATTTGTTGCCCTCTTGTGGCCTCCTCAAGTACTGTGATGCAGCAGCTCTCTAGCCAGTGAGAGGTAGACTGCAGCCCTCTCCTTCCTGGCAGCCCTCACACCCATGCTTTCACTTGGGCTTTGACATTCACTGTCCCCTCCTTTCCAGGCCACCGGTGGCTCACCTCCAGGCTCTCCCTCTTCTTTGAGGTCTGAGTTCAGGACTACACAGATGGCCCCTGTGCCTCAACCTGCATAGCTTTGGGCTTAATCTGACCAGGACAATGGAGAGAATAAAGAGATGACAGATGACACATACAGAAAAGCTGGGATCTGGTGGGCCAGGTAGCTCAAATGGAGCTGCACTAGCAGCTGCCTGGAAACTCAGTGGGGTTAACTACTCCTGGTCGGGCGTCTCCGTAGTGGGAGAGTCATCCTGGAGGAGGAAACTGCCTTGGAAGAAGATAGTGGGTACCTTCCGCACACCGCCAGCATCCCGTACTCACATCAGGAGAAGGCTTGCCATTCTCAAGGGTTTGAGGGATCCTCGGCATGGCCATGTTCATGTGCTGTTACACACATTCACTCAGGCCTCCACGTGCTCCCCACACCGCTGCCTGCTAGCTCCGTCTTTCTCTGCCTGCCTTGCTGGCTCCTGGCTCGCACAAGCTCCTCACCTACTGTTATTTTCAGGGAGAGTGTCTCTGTCAGCTCTTGTTGAAGTGAGACCAGAGACAATGAACTTAAAAAAGAGGTTCACTTTGGCTCACAGTTCAGTTTTAACCCCTGGTCACTTGCCTTGGTCTGTGGCAGCACAGACTCTTATGTGGCACTGGCAGCTGATTTACCTCTTGTTGGATGGGAAGTGCAAAGATAGACAGGAAGAGACTGAGGTTCCAATGTCCCCTCCAGGACATGCATATCCTGACATGATTTCCTCTGCTGATGTCACTCCCTGGTGGTACCACAGGCTAGGGACCAACTCTTAATGCCCCTGGAAGACATTTAAGATCCAAAGGGAGCCAACTCTTCTACACAGGAAGCTCTTGTAGGGTTAAATTGAATGGTAGCTCCCTCCCCCAAATAGGTCTCCTTCCCAGAATCCATGCTTGATCTTGTTTAAAGGGAGTCTGGAGATGAGGTCATCTTGGATCATATGCAGTTTGCTTCCAGTCTAATGACAAGTGTCTCCCAAAGAGTCCCATGGGGCTGGGGTGAAGCTCAGTTGGTAGAGCATCTGCATGGCTAGCACCAAGACCTGCAATGAGTTAAAACAGACTCCCCTGCTGAGGCCTTACAGGACAGATGCTTCACCCGAGGTCAGAGCCCAGGTTTTAGGCTGAGGCATCACCAGAGAGGCCAATTGTAGGTCTCCAGTGCTGGTTAGTGTGTGTGTGCCAGAGCAGTAGAGATGTCAGCACAGTCGGTGATAGTGGCTGTGGCCACCTCCTACAGAGAACTGCATGTGTGAAGTTGTAGGGTCAGTGAGGGTACATCCTGGGGTAAGGAGTTGTGGTGTGAGGGGACTCCGGAGCAGGAGCAGACTGGGATGAATTTACATGGGGTGGGGAGAGGTGGTAGTGGTGGTAAGGTCCAAGGACATGGGATATGGCCAGGAATAGAAATGAGCAGAGTATATCTGGGGTGTGACAGTAGGATGTGATGAGGACCAGACAGACACACAAACAGACAAACCCATAGCGTTCGTTCACCAGCTGTCACATGTGGCCCCACCAGCTCGAGAGTAGACATGGCTGGACTGTCAGCAAGAAGGACTAGCTAAAGTGGTCTCAAGTCACAGGAAAGTGGCTTTCCTGGAGGGACACACAGCTATGTGGGACCTTCTTCTTGGCAGATAATCAGCTGGCTGGGGACACTCCGATGTCTGACACAAGCCCTGTCACCCATGCTTGCCTTGGAGGCATCTTGTTGAGGAAAGGCCTTATATAAAACGGTGTAGCTGCCACCTGCCTGCATCCTGCACTGGGAAGCCCAGGGACTGGGCTTAGCAGGCAAAACAGCCTTGCAAATCCCATTGCCTCTCCTGTTACCATTTAGCCAGCCCTGTGCTGAGGGATTTGTTCTTAATGAATCTGCCTTGTTTTTCTGGTGCTGACAAACTCTTTCCCTTCATAAAACTTTCATGGCTCAATTTAGCACTGGGGAATGGACTCTCTCTCCCCCTGCCCACATGCTGCTCCGGAATTGCTTCTAGTCCCAAGAATTTACCCTGGCTCTGATAGTGATCCCCAGCACAGTGACCCACCCCCGGGGGGTCTGTGGGGAGTTGGCAGGGACCTTTCTTGGTCTTCTCAGACCCTGGTTCTACCTTACTGAAGGTGAGTGAGGGCTCAGTGGGAGCATGGAGGCACCTGTCCAGCAGCTAGCAGCACCTGCTAAGCCACCAGAGGGCTGCAGCCCATGACCGAACCATGTGAGAGAAGGAGGGGTACCCAGCCCACCCGCAGACTCATGGGAAATTCTTTTTGCGAAGTTAACACATAGCTCTCATCATAACCCTCCTCCTCTCAGTTTTGGCTATGACATTTAGGGACAACTGGTCCCACACACAGTTCAGAGGTGATGTCCTCCTCACTGTTCTACTGCTGTGAGAAGACACTGGTACCAGGTAACTTATAAAACATATAATTGGCAGGGTTTGTCAAAGGGTTAGTCTGGGACTGTCATGGTGGGGAGCTTGGCAGCTGGCAGGCAGACGTGGTGCTGGAGCAGCAGCTGAGAGCTTACATTCTGGTCCACAGGCCTAGAGTGAGATAGCCTGGCAAGGGCTAGAAGCCCACGCCCAGTGACACGCCTCCTTCAACAAGGCCATAACTACTCCAATGAGGCCGCACCTCCTGATCCTAAAGGGTTGGGAACCCAACATTCAAATACATGGGCCTATGGGGCCATTCTTCTTTGATCCACCACAAGAAGATTTGGACCAGTAGGGCCGGGGCAGTCAGAATACCTCATTTTCTCCCTGTGCACAGGGAGACTTAGGGAACCATTTGTTGGGACATCTGAGAAAGAGAAATTACCACCGTCTAGGAGAAGGTGTGAGAGGGGACTGTGATGTCGATAATGAAAGCAACTGTTTTAGCACAGCAAGACCTCTTCATGGAGCCAGAGGATGAAAGGATAGAAACAGCACTGAGAGAGAAAGCCAGAGAGCTGGGAGCATCCCAGCCCTTGATAGGTACAAGCTGGACCAAGCGTGTCTAGAGACTGCCACTGAGCTGGCTTAAACCAGCTCTCAGCAGTGCTCCTCCCTCCAAGGTGGGGCACAACTGCACAATGGGGTAGATTTGGTTGTTTTGTTTAGCAGCTGGACCTCTAGTGACAGAGCATCACTTCTGTGAAAAACCAAGTAAATTAGTTACCCAGCAGCTGAAGATTTTATATATGAATTTGGGGATATCACTCAGTTGTAACAAGTCTGCCATGTATCATTTATTTCTGCTAACTGGGGTGGCCTCAGTTCAAAGACACCTATGGTTCCTGTCTCCCGTGTCATTGCCCAGAACTCTCTTCTCCCATACAGGGCAAGGCCAACCCCTGTGCAGGGCCAGCCTGTGTGCATGCCAGCCCGTGTGCAGGGCTGCCATAGATAGTAGGAAATAAGTCAGTGAAAGAAAATAAAAGAACAGACTCAGTTCAGCCTTGAAACAGTAAGATCGGACTCTTATTGGTCTGAGAGGTTGATGTCCTCAGACCCTGTGGCTCGGTATCTGGGGTGCAGGAGAACACACCAAATGATCTGAAAATCACTTTTTTTTTGTAATCAAGGTAGGGAGGGGAAGGGCCTGGTTTCGCCAGGTTCAGAATTGGAGGGTAGGAGGTAAGTAAGACTGCCTGATTTTCAGACCCTCAGGCTTCAGGGGGATGCGCTGTTTTCTGGAATTCCATGGGCATCAGGTTTCTTAAAGTCTTGGGCTCATTTTCTGGTCCGGTTTTGGGGTGGTAGGTTCCTTTGGAAATGAATGTGTGACACTTGAGGCTAGACTGACCCTTCACCTGGCTTCTAAGACAACTGGGAGATAGTCCTGTGAGCTGCCTCCTGGGTGCTGGAAACTGGAACTCAGGCCCTCTGCAAAAGCAGAGCTCTTAACAACTGAGCCATGTCTCCATCACCAGATTGCTCAGGGAGTGGAGCAGAAAACCAGGTGATTATAAACCCAGCTGCTGCCGCTCTGGGTCTCCTATACCTGACCTGCCTGCCCTTTGCCACATGACCCTCACCAGAAGCTGAGAAGAGGTCAACCCCTCCAGATTGTAAACCAAAATAAACCCTTGTTTGTTTGTTTGTTTGTTTGTTGAGACAGGGTTTCTCTGTGTAGCCCTGGCTGTCCTGGTACTCACCCTGTAGACCAGAGATCTACCTGCCTCTGTCTCCTGAGTCCTGGGAATAAAGGTGTGAGCCACCATTGCCTGGCCAAAATAAATCTTTTTACTTTATAAATTATCTGCCTATGGTGTTTGTTGTAGCAAGCAAACACAGACACATATAGACAAGTTGGGGTTCTGCTGGAGAGAGAGAGGCTTTCTGCTCACCTTTCCCCATCTTCCTGACCCCTGCTGAGACTGATGCCTGTAGCCACTATGGGACATCCCAAGCTGGGAGTGGTAAGATGGCTCAAGGTCAGACACTGAGGGAAATAACCAGGACACAGATCTCCCATCAGCCTTTGCTCCCAAACACTGCATGAGAAATGGCCACCAGCCCTCCTAACACCACACTAGTTTGTTTTGCCAACCCCTGGGTTTACTGGTTAGTTCTCCATGGCTAACTGGGTTAGACCTCACATCAAATCAGGTCTTCCTGTTCCCAGTAAGATGTCTACCTCATCTGTACTTGTCTAAGCATGGCTCACAGTCAGGGAAGTAGACCTGCTCACAATGGAAGCAGAGAGAAAGTTCCACAGCTAAAGAAGACAGTGCCTCATTAGCTAAGAGCTGAGGCAGTGATGTTATCTGATGTGGGTATAAAACTCATGTTGACGCTTGGTCGCCCACGATGGGGCCATGTAGAAATTGCTCATGAATGGAAGAGTGTTTTTCTCATGAGAATGGGAAAGCTGGGCCACATTTCTTTCTTTTGCTCACGTTTTCCCTCTCTCTCTCTCTCTCTCTCTGTCTCTCTCTTCTCTCTCTGTCTCTTCTGTCTCTCTCTCTCTGTCTCTCTCTCTCTGTCTCTCTCTCTGTTCTCTCTCTTGTCTCTCTCTCTCTGTCTCTCTCTCTCTCTGTCTCTCTGTCTCTCTCTAGCTTCCCTACAGCCCAGGCTAGCTTGAACTTGCTTTGTCACTGAGGCTACCACAACCATCAGATCATCTTGCCTCTACCATCTTAGTGTCTGGGCTTGCCAGCATGTACCACTGCTCCCAGTTTCATGCAGCACTGAGAGCTGAACCCAGGGCTTCATGCACGCTAGGCAAGCGACCTCTAACTGCGCCTCAGCTCCAGGCAGTTCCTGCCTGCTCTCACTCTAGTTTTGCAAGCACACCTGCTATGTGGTGCTGTCTTCACAGACAAGGCCAACGGCAAGTGGGGCTGCCTCACCCAGCATTCCATGGCCCTCCGAGCTCTTCTTAAATCATCCAGCGTTGCGCTCTCCATTACAGCAACAGCAAACAGACTGTGCATTGTCCTTGCCTCCTTTGATATCACCTCTCCCAACCTGGCAGGGCCAGAAACAAACAAGCCACAGAAGCCATAAAATTCTCCCAAGACACCACAACAGGCTCTTCTTTCTCTCTTGCTGAGTGTCCCCAGCCACAGTACCAGGTAGGAAAGGCTTCTCGGAGACACCACACCCAGCTGTCTTCACTGATTCACTCTGAACACTTTAGAGCTATAAGTCACTCAGACCCAGAACATCCCTCAGACTTAGTACAACCGTTTTAATTGGCAGCCAGGCCCACTGCCTCCTGTGCAGACCCAGCCAGCCCCTACCTGGTGAGCCTGGCCTCCAGATGCTGGGCTGGAGGTTGAGTTTTTTCTTTACTAATTTTGCTGTGCCTGGAATCAAACCTTGTGTCTCACACATGCCGGGAAAGTGCTCTCCATACAGACACATCCTCAGCCCTGTTTTTTCCCCATTTTGTTTGCTTATTTTTTCTTGATAATGTCCTTAACACAGGAGGAGGTGCGGTCCCTTCCCTGGCTTGGTGTCCTGCTCCTCCCATCGAAGTGGAGCATGAAGGCTGTTTTCTTATGGCCATGAGTGGGCCATCACCATGAGGACCTCGGGGCGGCTGTCTGGGCTAGGCTGTTCCCTGTTCAGTGTGCAAGAGCAGGAGGGTGTAACAATCAGTGAGGAAATCATACTGTTTGTTCTGCAGACCTGCAGAACTGGCAAGCCAAGCGATGCCAACAGTGAGGGTCCGCAATGCTTCATCCCTCCTCTAGGGGGCGCCCACTCTCGCCTTGGATAAGCTAGATCAGCTTGCCTGTGAGATGGACTTTGAATAAGAGTTCTCCATCTTTCTGTCAAGCCAGCTTCTCAAATAGAGTCCTCTCTTTTGCCTCAGCCTGTTCCTTGATGACTATGTTGCAGCTGATGTGGGTCCCCTAACACTGTCCCTGTGTTTCAGGACTTCTCTTGGTTTAATGAAACCCTCCTTGAATGAAGTTCTTCCCTTTTCTGGTCAAAAAAATCCCAACACAGGATAAGGCTGGCCTGCTCATACAGCATTTGGGAAGTTCCAGAAGGATATGTGGTGGTTCTTATTGTTTGTCAGCCTGACAGGATCTAGGATCACCTGGGACAGGCCTGTGAGTGAGTTTTTAGGCTGGGTTAACTGAGGTGGGAAGACCTGTTCTATGGGCTGGGATCCCAGACTGAATGGAAAGGAGAAGCTGGCTATGTCTCCCACTGGTCACCACCATGGATGCAATGTGACCAACTGCCACCCTCCTGCCACCATGACTTTAGGGATGAGTGCAAAATCTGTAGTCGCTTTTGTCACAACAACCGGAAAAGTAGTTCATACAGATGCCAGTGTCATGGTCACTGTGTCAAAGCCACTGCTTTGTCAAGGCTTGCTAGGCCACTGAGATAAGAGTGGCACACCCAGGGCTTAAGCCTGGTTCTGCTTTTGCCCTCAGCTCTATTCTCAGCCTCAGTTTCCTCTATGATAGAGAAATACAGAAGCCACTGCCCTACAGAGAGAACTGACATTCAAAAACTGCCCTCTCAGGACTGGAGAGATGGCTCAGTGGTTAAGAGCACTGATCGCTTTTCCAGAGGTTCTGAGTTCAATTCCCAGCAACCACAAGGTGCCTTGCAACCATCTGTATAGAATCTGATGCCCTCTTCTGGTGTGTCTGAGACAGCTACCATGTACTCATATACATAAAATAAATAAAAATTCTTAAAAATAAAAGCTGTTCTCAGGACACTGTAGCACATGCATGCCCCCCCCCCCATGTACACATATGATAAACAAATGTAATGTTAACAGAGCATATGCAATTGAAATGCTGTTAGAACAAAGTTCACAATGATTACTTAAAAGCCAAAAGGTCACTGGGGGAAAGAGAACATTTTAAATGAGTGGTTGTATAGTCTCTTCTTTGCACATTTTGGGCTTTTATCTATGCTTTCTATAGTGTTCATGACATGTAACGTGGCTGCTGCCATATTGGAGGACTCTGGTCTTTCCCACTTGATCGACTCCAGGTCCTAATCCCTGGCAATTTTTAGTTTTTTGGAAGTGGATTGGTGTTCGGGGACTTTACTCCATTCAGGTGAACAAGGCTGGAAGTTCTGCTCTTGCCTCTAGGAGGCAGCAGAGGGAAGCAAACGAGCGCTTAGGGAGGTGGGTGCGGGGGAATGAGTGGAAACCAGCCCTGAAAGAAAGGGTTGCAAACTCTTTCGCACCAGTGGTCCCGAGTTTCCCTCCTAATGACTAGGGTAAAACAAACCAGCTATAAGGACTGAGAAAATCGTGAGCCAGGCCAGCCACCCCAAGGCTTATTTTAACTGGTGTTAGGTTTTCACCTGAATGTTTACCTCATCTGAAGGCATCACAGATGTCGGCTATGGAAGGTCAGAGGAACCCAGGGTGTCGTGGACGCTGGCGCTTTCTCTACTTCCTCCTTGAGCCTCTTCTCCCCAGTTGAAATTTGAGGTGGGAGGAGCTTGAGAACTCGTAAAGCTTCAGGTATAATCCTTTGGATGATGTGCCCGACATATACAGTTGGTGCCAATCAGTGTTTGTTACAGACCCCACCCTTCTCCTGCCCTGACATCTGAGGCGAGGCCAGCTTGCTGGCTGCCAGGCTTCCTGAGCACCCTTGCTGCTGCTGTTTAGAGTGTGTATATGGTAGGCTCCAGGCTCTTCTCTGAGTGTGGCTGAGTTCTGAGTTCGAGGTTCCCTCTTATCACAGAGCTGGCTTCAGTACTTGGCATGAGCAGAATGTGAGCCTCCTGACACATCTCCCAGACATGTCACCTACATACACTCACCTGCCTGCTCTCAGAGTCAGAAACAGCCGCAGGCATGATGTCTGCCCCAGAGCCATCGCTGGGTCAAAGCTCCAACCTGTGCAGACTCGGAGATAGCAGCTCTCCCAAGCACAGCCACATCTTTGTACGTATGCCGTGCTTTCTTCTGCTGAAGGCTTGTGCAGATGGTGGATGAAGCCACTGAGCAGCCTCAGTTTTCCTCATTTGTAGGATAGACAAAATGAACCCATTGAGAGTTGAGACTGACAGGATGGGGACGCTGTGAAGAACAGCACACACTGCTGCCATCTTCCCTGTGCCTACTGTAGATGAGAAACTGAGGCAGGCAGGGAGGGAGGGAGTCTAAGAAATGGCCCAGATGCACGGACCAGATGTGCTGGAGGCAGGATTGTCATCCAGAGCTGCTTGCCTGCAGTGGGACCCTGTGTCACTTTGTCCCAGGTTTACTGTCCCACATCAGGAGGCCCCACATCCCCTGTTGTCTCTCCTTTCCTGCCCTGTCACCATCATTTTGGTAACTACGGGATTCTTAGCCATCACCTTATTAATGTCTTCCCCTGAACTGACCCTCCATGAAGGTGGGCCCTAGTGTGTCTTTTTTATTGTCTTTGCTATTGTGTCTTGCATTTTGAGACAACATCTCACAATGTAGCACAGAGTGATCTTGAACTAATGACTAACCTGCCTCCCAAGTATCAGGATGACAGGGGTATGCCACTCAGCCTGGCTTCCCATCTTGTCTTGTTCATGGATACCTTAGTGTTGTGCAAGGACTGAGAGAAACTTCCTGAAGAGCTCAAAGGACTGGCTGTGCCGCCATTGAAGGATAAGCTGAGAGGCTGCTAGTGGGGCTGCTGGCAGGGCACCTGCCGCATGTATACGAGCCTGGATTTTATGAGCCTGGGTTTTATACCGGGCAGCAAAAACCTGAGTGGAAGGAGGAGTTCCAGGCCATCACTAGCTAATGAGCTGCCTTCCCTGAGACCTGCCCCTGGAGGAAGCTTTAATGTACAGAGCTCTGGCCCCTTCTTCTAAACCCTGCCCAGTAGCATGCTATGCTGCGTCTTGGGGCATGGGAAATAGTGCTTTTGGCTTCGACACGTGAGATGTTAAACCTCCCCATAATTGGCAACTGCCTAATCCTTGCTATAATAGAAGCCAGAGGCGGGGCTCTGTCTGAAGGTTTAGAATCGGGGCTCAGAAGGAACCGGCTTGCAGCACTGACTCAGGAAGTGTGCAAACAATCCCCTGGAAAGTCCCTCAAAGCATTGTATTTCAGAAAAGTACCACTTGCATTGTAAGCAATTTTTTTCTGGTCGAATTTGTTTAGTAAAAAGAATGCTACAATGAACCCTTGCCAAGCTGCACGCTCAGTGAAGTTGTCATCATGAGCCGTGGAACATGTCCACTCAAACATGTGATTCCTGAAAGTACCCCATTTTAAAGCAATTTCTGGTGAAGTTTTAGTACAACAAATGTCAATTCCCAATGCCAGCCAGTGGTTTATGAGGAACCCTCAAATACCAGTCCCAAGCTCCTGCAGGTGTCCTTCCATGTTCCCTCCAAGCAATCACCCTGCATTGAACATGGGAGACAGGGCTGGACAATAGCTCAGATGGTAAAGTGGTTGCCACCAAACATGAGGACCTAATATCAGAGAGAGAAAGAGAGAAGGAACTTTGTTCTGATTCTCACACTCAAAGGCACCTGTAGCCTGGCAGGTTCCCTAAATGCTAGGAAGGTGAGACCCTGTGGGTGCTCTGGCTTTCCTACAGAGGTGTCGACCAATGTCTGCCAGATACAGTTGCAGGCCTAGTGCTGGGAGGTCATTTGATCTTGTAAGAGAAGCTGAAGCCTGCATTTTTATGGCAAATCTTAGATTCTTGAATGTGGCCAATGAGGAAATGTTGGCACATTGCGGTGCCAACTTTATCCAAGCCAAACCAAACATGCTTCTGGCCGGATTTAAACTGCTAGCAGCCAGCCTAGGGGATCTGGAGGGTCCCAGGCCCATCAGAGAAACAGGTCTGAAGATAAACCTCACCATTTAGATGAATCACTAACACTGGGGATCAGAGAGGGACAGACAGCAGTTGTCAGAACAGCAGGAGTGGACTCTCGGGAGGAGGGGACAAGGCCATTCTAGGCAGTGGGAACAGCTTGATGGATGTGCAGAGTCAGGGACCACAGAGGGGTTTGGTGTTGTCATGGCAGTGGAGATGTGAGCAGAAGCCGGTGGTGTTTCCAGGGCAAGCTGAGGTGAGATGCAGCTGGGCCTGCTGGCAGCAGGTGCAGAGGTGGGCAGCTCAGGTGAGGGCTGGGGACGGGAGGCTGTTGTCAGGCCTTGGCTTTGACAGTGGGATGAAGTGAGTACCAAGGCCTTGGGTGCAAATTTCTGGTTCTTTAAACCGCACCCAACCCCTGTCTGTTGCCAAGGTCAATGCAGCTATGACTGTTATTTGATTATGTAGCCCAGGCTTCCCTGGAACTCATAACCCTCCTGTCCCCGCTTCTGGGGTTCAGGGTATGCCACCCTGCCTGGCTACAGCTCTGCCATCATTTGGTATCAAGATATCCATGGTATTCAAGGGGCTTGCTGATGCATTGAGAGTGCTGTCGGGAAGGTAGACCTGAGAGGTAGCTCCTCCTACTGGTCTCTATCCTCAGCTCTGGTGGAAGCACAAAATCAATCGCAATTTGAATTTTTCTCTATGAGCCCTTAACCTTGCAGATGCCCCTGAAAAACGTCCTTACATCCGGTGTTCCATTTTGTCTTGAACAAATCATGCTGGGTTTGCCTTCCAACACCACCCCTCTCCAGAAGGATCCTTGGTTCAGCACTTGCCTAGCAGATCTGACCCTGGGTCCCATCCAACCCTGGGTTGCATTGCCTAGAGCAAGCAAGCAAACATAAATAATCCAGAGCTTCCTTGGCCTTTGCACCATCCTGCCTGAGCCCTGGTGTCACTTACCTCCCCCCAGCCGATCAGCAACCATCTTTATTCACTTCGTAGTTGGAGTGGTCCTCTCCTGATCATTAGATTCTGCCCAAACCCTTTGCAGGCCCCACATGACTCAGACCTCTGTGAGCTGTCCTTTTCTGCTGTCTCTTGTTCAGGCTGTGCTCCCTCCCCCCACCCCCATCACCCCCAGGGCCTCAGTCCCTCCCCTCCCCCCACCGGTCATTGGTTCCCCTGCTAGGAACTTTCTTTCCCTGGCAGAGAGCCTCCTGGTCTCCTTCACCTCCTTCCGGGCTTTGCTCCAGGGCACCTTCCTATGAGACCTTCCTCCAAGCTCCGCCCACATCTACCCCTTCCTGCCCTTCACCCCTGCGCAGTCTGCACCAGTCTTATTAATGTCACTCATATTCTCTCTTCTTTCCTGAGCCGAGCATACAGTGGCTGCTCAGTGAGCAAGAGGTTGGGTGTCTCTGAGCGGATATCACAGAAGTCTGTGCTTCCCCTGGGTGTTACTTAAGAAGCATAGTCCCTGAGACCTTTTCCTCTGGACTCCCCTTGCTTTGAACCCCTCCCCTTGCCCCAGAGCAGGGTTCCCAGCTTGAAAAGACCATGTCCTGCCACTGTGAATACTAACTGAATTTCAAGGCCAAGGAAGTGTCACGTCAGTGCACACCCCAGGGCTGGATTTAATCGTGGACAGGCTCAGATGATACATACTGAATGCCTGTTGAGGGCAGCACATTCCTTGTGGCTGTTGGTTCACATTAACCAATGCTGGAATGCACCATTGCAGTCCAGAAGTTCTCCTTCTGAAAATAGTTAGAGACTCCTTGCTTGGGGCCAGAAAGGAGCTCTGATAAGCAAGTGCAGGGCTCCCCTGGCCATCCTCACACCAGGTGGGCAGAGATATTGCCCACAATGCTTTAGTCTCTCCAGCCCCCAGGCAGAGTGGCAGCAGCTGGCAGTGAGTGGGGCTCACCCACAGGAGCAAGGCAATTCGTAATCCGTTAACCTTGAATTCTGCAAAGCTTGCCACTCGGCAAGCTGGGGGTGGCTGGAGTCATTCTTGGCTTGGGCAGAATTCAAATTAGCTCCTACAATCAATGTGCAATTAATGGTTGCACACCCTGGGCATGCAGGCATTGTACCCCATGCAGTGGGAAGAGAGAAGGGTGTAGATTATCATCTTGGAGCAGAGGTGGGGACGGGGGTGCTCCTAGATGAGCAATCCTAGTTTGAGAAAGAGATGCTAAAATGGTCTGGGTTTCGTCAACTCCTTGGCCCAGATATTCCTAATAGTGTCAGCCTTTACTGAGTGCCTACTGTGTGTCAGATGGCTTTCCCACCCATGACTCTGGGGCACATTCTTCCTTCCCTTTTTATAGATACAGAAATTGAGGGTCAGAGAGAGCAAGTGTCTTGTTCAAAGTCGCACAGCTGGTGGAGTTCTGGATTTAACTGATTGCAAAGTTAGAATGGTTGACCAACCCTGTCCAGCCAGCCTTAAGCATTCATCATTCACAGACCTGCAGGATACCCCTTTTGGTGACCACAACTTGCTGTCCTTTTTGTGGCCTCTTGGGTCATGTTCTGGATCTCTGGTGTGATTAGCCTTGGGGGGACGGGGGAGGCCTGTTTGTCACATCCTCTGCTCAGCCACTTGTGCAGGTTGCCTCTTTGGAAGCTCTCTGCCCTCCTGCGTGGTGACAGGGAGCCTGATAGGGATTGGTCTCAGATACTAAAGGTGACCATGGACAAGCCTTTCAAACGCTGAGGCTCTGCATCTCTATCCTTTCCTAAGCTCCAAATGGGTCTTGCAGCCTTTGCGGAGGCCCCTTACAGTCTAAAGACCCACAGATGCTGCCTCGTCGCTTAGCTGGCAGGGCTATGGGTCTGGAGCGAGAGGTCTCTCGCCCTGAGTGAGGCTCCTTTGAGAGCGCTTTGCCTGGGATCTCTCACTTGTCCCTCTCCACTCCCGCGCGGCTCTGTCCCCCGCCCGCGCCCAGCGTGGCGCGCCCCCTCTCCGCGCGCGGGCGGGCGCTGAACAGTGTCGCCGGCCGCCTGCAGGTGTCTCCCCACGGAGGGGCGCGCGTCCCTGCGCCGTGGCCGCTGCCAGGCGCCGGCGACTGCTCGCCGAGGCGCACTCGCGCTCCGGGCTCCGGGCGCGCTGGTCGGCTCCACTCTGCGGCCCCGACTGCCCCTCATCCTCGTCTTCCCGCGTCCCCGCCGGAGGCCATGGGCCCGCGCCGCGAGCGCCGTCGCCGACCGCAGGCACCCGAGCCCCGGGGCGGGCGCTGACGCGGGCACCGCTGCCAACTTCGCGAGGAGCTGCGGGCGGCGCGGGCGGCATGAAGACGAGCCGCCGCGGCCGAGCGCTCCTGGCCGTGGCCTTGAACCTGCTGGCGCTGCTCTTCGCCACCACCGCCTTCCTCACCACGTACTGGTGCCAGGGCACGCAACGGGTGCCCAAGCCTGGCTGCGGCCAGGGCGGCGGCGCCAACTGCCCCAACTCGGGCGCCAACGCCACGGCCAACAGCACAGCCGCCCCCGTCGCCGCGAGCCCGGCCGGCGTGCCCTACAGCTGGGAGGCGGGCGACGAGCGCTTCCAGCTGCGCCGTTTCCACACTGGCATCTGGTACTCGTGTGAGGAAGAGCTCGGTGGCCCGGGTGAGTGCTGGCGCGGGGTTCCCCGGGGACGCGCGTCCGCAGGTCCCGGGCCGAGGAGGTGGCGCGTCCGGGTCCCCCGCGCGCGCACCCTGGCTGCGGGTCCCAGGGCGTGCGGTCCCTCTTCTGTCTGAAGTCATTTCCCCGCGCGCCCCTCTTTGCTCCCATCCACCCCGTCTCGGCTCTGGAGGTGATAGCGGGGGGCCGGGGACCTTTACTGTAGGCGACCCTTCCCGCCTCAGATCCACGGGGCCAGGAACCCAAGGATTCTGCTACTCTTATCTCCAAGCTGCACTGAACCTCTACGACAGGACTGGTGAAAGCAGAGAGTAGGGGGAGTCTGATGAGCACCCTTATTTCCTTCCACAAGCCAGGGTATCCTGTAGCTCTCCCAGGAGCGGATGCAGGAGTGGATGCTCTGGGAGGGAGAGAAGGGAGGCAGGCGGGAAAACAGGAGGATCCAGGAAGTCTTGGCTTAGCACAAGTCTCTTTCAGAAAGGGGAAGGGGCTGGCTTTTCAGAAAGTAGACCAACACCTTTGTCCCCTCACCCAGACAGCCGGGGCTGAAGTGAATAAATACCCCAAGTGACAGCAAGGCTGGAGCACACAGGGGACCTCTGCCTGAAAGGGGACTGTGCCACATGGTGGGTGGTACTGGCTGTGGACTCAAACCCCAGCTTGCCCTAGTAAGCCACCTTTCTGACAGGATCCCTTTGGAAGCTCTGTCTTCCCCTTTACGCAGCTGTATCTTCCTCACTCTCAGCATAGCCTGAAATTTCCTGGGCCTGTCTTTAGTCACTAGCATATCCCCTTTTCTTCTAAGATCTCACTCTTGTTAGGTCTTTGCAGTGTCTCCCATTTCTGGGTATTGCTAATAAATATTTGCAGTGTGACATACAAAATAGAAAAGTTGGATAGGGTCTCAGGCTGAAGGGACTGGAGGTATCTATCCTGTGTTGCTTGCTGGGCCTTGGGGGAGGTGCTGGTGGGGGGACAATTGAACTTTTCCGTGACTTTGTCTGAGCCTGTTGGCTATTTGCCCGAGACACACGATGTCTGAAAAGGACTTGAGATTTCACTGTGACATGTGGTTTAAAAAAAAAAAAAGAAAGAAAAAGAAAAACAAAAATTAACTGGAAAGCCTCTTGGCCAAAACTTCTTGCTTCCACAAGCCTGATCCTCTCAAACCACAGCAGCTAGGGAGCATCACAGACATGCACCCCCTTCCAGGCTCCGGTCTCCAAAGACCTTCATACACGACAGCCCAAAGAATGAGAAGGGATGGCCGTGCATCATCCTCCAACTGCTGGCAGCGGTTCCTGAGATCTGGGAGGCCCTGCCCTGGGGGACATGCTACCCTACAGTGCTTGGCCCTGCCCTGGGGGACATGCCACCCTGCAGTGTCTGGATAAGCCTTGTCCCTGGCAGCTTAAGCCGATCTGCCTCTGCCTTTGTAGTGTGCCTGGGCTCTCACTGGAGTCTGGTGGCTCTCCTGAAAGCTTCCTGAAGGCTGCCACCCAAAGCTCTGTAGCTCATCTCTTGTTTCGTGCTTTAAGTCCAAGCTTGACTGCTATGTTTTAACAAATTATCAACAGAAACATATTAAAAGCAATGTTAGCTAGCTCCTGTGCACCAGGCCCTGCTGAAGTTGTCACCTGTGGAATCTTCTTATATCCTAGCCTCTGGGCCAGGCAGCCACTTGTGGAAGACCCATTTTTCAGATTAGGCTCACGGGGGTTTGATGAAGGAGCTTGGATTGTTTTCTTGGTGGCTGGAGAACAACCAGAGAACTGACAGGGAAGGGGACCTGAGACAGGAGCACTTGGCCAATGTGAGAATTTCATCCCCCGGTCCCATTAGTCACGATCCTCCTGGGAGATCTGCTGGGTGGTTAAAACTGAGTGCTGCTTTCCCTTGGTTTTCTTTGGCTACGGCTTGTTCCTCCCAGAAAATCACAGTTGTCTTCCCTGAGCTTGTCAAATAGTTGCTGATGAGAAATTTGGGGGGGGGGGTCTAAGGTCATTCAGATGGGTTTCCCTTACTAGTGTACACAGCCCCCAGATCTTGCCTTCATCACTGAGCTCCAAAGGGTGTCAGGATGTACCTGGCCTCAAACTTTCGTTGCCATGACAACCTGTCTTCTGGGTTCCGTGATGATTTTATTTTATTTTTTTACTCCAAGAGGGAAAAACATCCCAACAAGGCCTGAACAAATCCTGCCCTATTCTCCCTTGCTGCTGCTGCCGCAGAGGGAAGGCCTAGGCCCCATCCATGCAGCTGGGTCCACCCTGGTGGGTTCCAGCTCGAGGGTCCTCACTGGCTCGCTGGATGCTCAGCAGCCCCTCCTGCTCCGCAGCACGGCTGCTCTTGCTTCTCTACCCCTGGACACCTGTGAGGGGATATCTCCTGAGACCCCTTTCCCAGAGATGACACTCAAGCCTTTCCTGAACAGATCCATAGTCAATCAGCCCACCCTAAGAAGCCCTTTTCTCCTCCCTCTAAGAGGAGGCATGGGCGTCCTTATGCACAGTCAGAGGACAACAGCCCTCCCTAAACGGTCTCCAGTCCCTTCCTGCAAATTAGATTTCTTACTGGGTTTGATATTTAGAAGAATTGGGAGGACTACATTGGGGGAAGGGGGCAAGGTTCAGGCCTGGAGTGGGGACAAGATCTTGGGGTGCAAAGTGATGAGGTCGGGCTTACGCTGACTGTTGCTTAGGTGATGTGTGGGCCTTGGTCCTGTGTGTGTTGGCCTAGGCTAGGAGTGTATCAGGAAGCCCAAGGTTGTGACATTATGGGCCTGCAAGGCTGGCTGAGTGGCATTAGAGAAAGAGAAAGGGGTAGGCCGTGGGAGGGGAGGAGGTGTGATCTGAGAGTGATGCAGGAGCTTGCAAGCAGCCCCAGAGTGGAAGCAGAGACCCTGGACCTGTAGGTTTATAGTCTGACTCTAGACTCGCTTTGTCCTATGTGGCATGGTGGATGGTTGGATGTTCCTTTTGCTACCATGAAACCTTGGCCAGAGCCTCTGCTTGCTGCCTTGCAGATGGAGAGGAAAGCAACCCACTCCATCCCAGGGGCTGGGTTCAGTGACCCCATGGGGAGTGAGCAGTTTATGTACCACCCTCTCTTCTGCTTCTCTGGTCTGAGCCACTGTATCTAGCCCAAGGACACCATGTCTCCCTTAGATCCTTCCCACAGTCCCTGGAGTCCAGGTGCTACTACTCTGCATCTCAGAATGCTGCTCTTGCTGTCCCCAGGTCTTTACATTCCAGCCATGCTGGCTTCAACATGGCAGGCTCCCTCTGGCTCTAGGGCCTTTGCACAGGCTGTTCCCTTACCTGAATGCTTTTCTCCCAGATCCACCCAAGACTGTTTTCCATGATTTCAGTCTGCTAGGAAACTCCCGAACACCTGACAAAGACCGTCCCTACCTTATATTTCCTGCATACACTCTTTTTCCCTAATTCTGACCATCGATCTCACGTCCACATTAGTCAACAACACTTGTTCACTGCGTGCCTTGTGAACTTGGGGGTTGATGTTTAAAATTCTTTTGGGACTTAGTTATTTTCATTTTATGTATATGGGTGTTTTGTCTGCATGTATGTCTGTGCACCACAGGAGTGCCTAGTGCCTGCAAAGGCCTGAAGAGGGTGTCAGGTCTCCTGGAACTGGAGTTATAGACAGTTCAGAGCCACCATGTGATTGCTGAGAATTGAACCCTTGTCCTTGGGAAGAGCAGCCAGTGCTCTTAACCACTGAGCCACCTCTCCAGCCTCTGGAATGGATTCTTATCTATGCCGTCTGTCGTTTTATACGGAGCTTGGGATGACAGCACACAGTTGGTATTCAGCAGAACTTGGTGGGATGTATGTTAGTTGATGTTCTGGCTCTTGGGATCAGTTCTTCCAGACCCAATTTGCTTCTGGCAGGGGCAGACCACACCTTTCAGTGCAAGGCTACCACACACCCCTGCCTGGAGGACCCTTGTAATGCCCCCCGCTGGGAGGTTGTTAGTGCCCAGGAGTGTGTGGGCATCGTGCTAGACAGGCTTCTTGCTGGCAGTGCATAGGGGAGGATGAGCTTTGAAAGGCTCTGGAGCCCTCAATGCTACCTCCTCTCACTGCATTGCCGCAGGGGCTAGGGTCACAAGGACTTGCCCAAGGTCCCATATCTAGCAAGTGGCCACACTGGGATGTGAACTCAAGCAGGAGGTCCAGTGTGTGCCCCTCCCCCCACGGCAAGCCTTGAATCCCCACCTCCAATTCAGCTAGCCTCTCTGGGCTCCTCCAGCCTGACTCACTGAGGAGAGCACTATGTAAGGAGTCACAAGCCCTGGGTTTGAGCCCAGACTCTGCTGCTGGCTTGCTAAGTGGCTTTGGACATCACACCCCTCCCCCTGCTTCTTGTTTTTTCTTTGCTTAGGTATAAAAAGAACATTTATTTGGCCTTAGTTTCTGCTGTACCAAGGGCCCAGAGCACTGTTCTCAAGGCTGCAGGTTTTAGGGTCAGTCTTGGTTCTAGTCCCTATCGTACCATTTGCCTGCTGTGTGACCTCCGGTGGGAGTTTGCCCTCTCTGAGACTCAGTTCCTTCAGCCTGGGCAGAGGGACCACCCTTGGCCTCATGATAGATTCACCAGGTTTAACCAGTGGTGTGGATAAACATACTTTCTGTGGTTCAACCTGGTGTCAGAGTGTGGGTAAACCTACTTTTGGTGGTCTAACCTGGTGTCACAAGTGTGGGTAAACCATACTTTCTGTGGACCAACCTGGTGTCAGAAGCTACTGGCCAGCAGCATGGCCCCCACAGTGTCATTTAATAATGGGGCAGCATCTGGAAATGGAGGCAGCTCACAGAACCACCTGGACTTGAGGACAGGATCTACCCACCCTTCCACCACACTAGAGATGTACATGACAGTTCTTTGAGAGCTTGGGCCCCTAACCCTGAAGTCCCACAGAACACCCCTTCGCATCCTGTCTCATGTCAGAGCCCACTCTTCCATGGCCAGCTCAGCCTGACCTTGTCCTATGACCCTGGCTGGCTTCTGCCCTGGGAACAAGTCAGCCAACAGCCAAAGGGGTTCTGTTAGATCCAAGCTGAGCCACCTCTGATACCTTCCATCTTACTGGGAGCTTGCTGCTCCCAGTGCTTGTGAGGCTCTTGGGAACCCTCCCCAGGGCTATTCTGGCTTCCCTTCTGGTCTCTGCTCTACTACACCACCTTCCTTAGTAGTCCTCCAACAGACCCAGCCACTCCAGCCACAGGACCTTTGCACTTGCTCCTCCTCCTCCTCCTCCTCTTCCTCCTTCTTCTCTTCTCTTCTTCTTCTTTTTTTAAAGATTTATTTATTTTAAATTTTAGTTATATGAGTACACTGTAACTGTCTTCAGACACACCAGAAGAGATCGGATCTCATTACAGATGGTTGTGAGCCACCATGTGGTTGCTGGGAATTGAACTCAGGACTTCTGGAAGAGCAGTCAGTGCCCTTAACTGCTGAGCCATCTCTCCAGCCCCACACAGCTCTTTCTCTTGCTGTGCCAGCTTGCCTTTTGGGAGCCTTCCATTGAGTCCGTGACCTCCTGCTCAGCTCTGCCTTTCTCTCTATTCCTCGCTGCTCTAAAAGCTGCTTGTCTGCAGCAGTTAGCTTTCATTTCTCTTTTTGCTGCCCTCCTCTTGGGACACATTTGGACCCTGCCACTCAGCAAGGGCCAGTGGACCCTGTTGAATGTATCGGGGGCCGTATCATCTTAGGACCTCTGTTCTTGGTAAGAGGCCAGACTGTTCTGTGCTGTTTTTCCCATGGACTTACTGTACCTTCTTCCTCTCTTGATCACTCCATTCCTAAAATGTCCAGGGAACCCTGGAACCAAAGGGGTCATTGTTTCCCTTTATTAAATTTGGGGGTGCTGCATATCTGACCTCTATGATGCCTGTGGGGTGTGGTGGGGAAGCTCTTTGATGCCAGGTGACAGAGACATGTGAAGGAGCTCAGCAGGACACCACTACTGCTCTGAGGCCCAGACCCAGACCGGGGTTCGAGATTATCTGCCGCCCAAGTAATAATAGCATTTGGCATTCTTGTCTGCCCAGTCCCAGGATTCTGTACACCCATCCTCTCTTGGTCCAACCGCTGCTTCTTTCAGTCCTACTGATGATGTGCAGTTCCCAGGTAAGACTTTTTCCAGAATCAGGGTCCTTTGCTTAGCTGGTACTTCCTCCTCTAGTTACAGTTTTCCTGGTCCTTGGCTGTTCCACAGCCAACCTCACCAGCCACGCCTCCCTTAGTCTCTTCTCACTTCACTGAAGCACTTTGTTGATTTCTGGACACTTTTATAGTTTGTGTTACTTTTTGATTGTTTATGGGCACATTGTCTCACTCAGGAGTCTTGGCTGGTCTATAACTTGCTATGTAGACCAGTTTGGCTTTGAATTCAAAGAGATCCATCCTCTGCTAGCCTACTGATGTGTGCCACCATGCCTGGCTGCAAGTTAACAGTTTGTATCTCCTGTCCTAAAGTTCTCAAGTGAACACCTGAAGGGCAGAGACCAGCCCTGTTGTCCTAAAGTCCTCAGGAAGTGGGGGTTCCTGTGGGTGGGAGATGACCTTGGCTCGGGCAGGTTCTCAGGTCCTAGGATGTGCCAGCCTGGGTGGGGACACTGGTGGAGGCAGGTACAGCCATAAGCAGAGCTTTTCATAAATCCGTCCTTGTTGTCAGAGGCAACCCTGGCTTTCTTACTCCTCTGGGAAGTCGGGACTGCATCGAGAGAGGATCTGTGTCACTTTCTTTTTGTGCTTCCTCACTGCCTTCTGTCGACCACAGTGGGAGGTCACGATCTGTCTAGGAACAGTCTGGAGATTAATGCAGCCCTGCTGCCTTTCCATTACACATGGGTGGCAGTGTGGTCCAGATGCGGAGTGGGCTGCCCACACTGTTCAAGCTTGCCATTTTAGGGGAACTTGGCTGTGAGTGCAGGGCCCCTGATGGGGATGTGCTAGTTGGGTTTTTTGTCAACTTGACATAAGCTAGTGTCAGCTGGAAAGCGGGACCTTCAATTGAGAAAGTGCTTCCATCATACTGGCTTGTAGGCAAGGAGCACCTCTCTCTCTCTCTCTCTCCTCTCTCTCTCTCTCTTCTCTCTTCTTTCTGTTTCTTATTTTTATTTATCTGTATCTATTATCTATCTTGTATGTATGCATGTATATCTATCTTTCCACTATTCATCATCTATCTATCATCTATCTATCTATCTATCTATCTATCTATCCTATCTGCATAATGGATTACATGGGAGGCCTAGCCAATTGTGGGCAGTGCCACCATGGGCAGGTGGTGCTGGGTTGTATAATAAAGTAGACTGAGCAAGCCATGGGGAGGAAGCCAGCAAGCAGTGTTCCTCCATGGCCTCTGCTTCAGTTCCCCTCTCCAGGTCCCTCTTCTCCCTAAGCTGCTTTTGGTCATGTGTTTATCCCAGCCAGGGGAAGCTCACTGGGGCAGGGGAGTCCCAGCTGGGCTTTGGAGGCAAAGCTGGCCGGCTTGTGGATAGCTCTGGGTGGGAGTGCTGTGGCATCCCATCTTGGGTTTCAACTTCCCAGGCTCCATGTAGCCATAGAGAAGGAAGGAAACAGACACACAGGGGTGGGGATGCAGGCAGAGTCTGAGAGGGACACAAAGCAAGGCTGAGGCAGATTGAATGGAAAACAGAAGGGGAGGCTGTGGCAGGGACAGGCACAAGGAGTCAGATGGAAACACAAATAAATAGGAGAGGAGGCACACACAGGCATGCACCCCAAACACACAGGCATGCTCCCCATACACACAGGCATGCACCCCCACAGGCATGCTCCCCATACACACAGGCATGCACCCCACACACAGGCATGCACCCCCCAAGGATGCTCCCCATACACACAGCATGCTTCCCCATACACAGGCATGCACCCCAAACACACAGGATGCTCCCACACCCCCCATATAGGCATGCACACCATACACACAGGCATGCCCCATACACACAGGCATGCTCCCCATACACACAGGCATGCTCCCCATACACACAGGCATGCTCACCAACACACAGGCATGCTCCCCATACACACAGGCATGCACACCAACACACAGGCATGCTCCCCTGACACACAGGCATGCACACCATACACACACATGCACCCCCGGGGCACAGGTCATGCCATGCACACAGTGCATGCACACCATTAATCACACAGCAACTCATCAGCACAGCTATACTCCCATACCAACATGCCCTCATTTCATAACATCTAGCATGACACACATTAAAATGCTGCATCTGCACATACACACACACTCCACACACAACCTGACCTGAACAGGCACACCCAACTGCATGCTCCTAAACAGAATATCACTAACTACATGCCACACATGCACACCTATGTACACATGGTACATGCATGCACACAGATGCATGACACACATTAATGCACACACAAACTCATTCATGCACATATATTCACCCCATACCAACTTGCCCTCATTTATGAACATGTCTACATACATGCACATGTACATGCTTGCACATGAGCACATTCACACACACTCAGGCACATACAACCTACTTGTGGAAGAGCACACCCATACTCCTATGACTATCTGAATACAAATATCTCTACGTATCATGCTCACACATGCTTTCACACACATGTATACTCATGCGTACTTATGCACACTTCCATTTATGCACACACCCAGTCCACACATATCTACATACATGCACAGTGCATATGCATGCTCACAACCATGCCTCCACTTGCATACATGACCACACCTGAACACACATGATTTTAGCTGAACACGCATGCCCCACACTTGCCTACATATGTGCAAATGTATCCTTACACCTAACATATACATACACACAGCACACACGTCAACACACCCTTGCACACCCATGGGTATGCAGGTTTCTCTGCAGTGTGCAAACACAGAAACTTGCTGTTTACCCCAGGAGCGAGGAAGCTGGGTTTCACCACAGTTCCTTTTTCGATCTGCAGAGGAACTCTCACACTGGTGTCCATCGTGGTACTGGACCGCTTCAGTGAATGAATCCAAAGTCTGCACTCTGTGGCTTTTAGGCCTGCTTGGGGTTACTCTGCTGTGGTGGAGTCTGAAGGAAGCATCAAGGCAGCTTTGGATACACTAGGGGATACTCTGACGTGGAGATGCTCAGTTGGTTCTTAATCCAGTCTCACTAAGTCAGGCTGGCGGGGAGCTTGCAGCCCTTGGCCCCAGCCTCTGCAAGCCTGCTGACTTCCATGGGCTAATCTCCTGACTACCTGACAGATCCTACTCTCCTGACCTATCCTGACTACCATAGGCCAATCTCTCATGAGTGGACTAGTCTGACTCACATTTTACTGAGCTGTATTTTCTTAGGAACTTCCTTTTTCAGCTAGAGTTTCAAGTGTATTGCATACCTTTTAGCATGGAGAGAAAAAGACTGCTTTTCTATAAGCTTCTTGTTTTCAACTCATGCAAACATGAGTTCTCCTTTTCTCCTGATTTGTCTTGCAAAAGTGTCCGAGGTGTGAGGCTCTAGGGAGGCTGCCTCAGCCTGTGGCAGGCACTGACAATTGGCTGTTTTCTCCTCCTTCTCTGAAGCCTTTGTATCGGACCATCTACAGTCCCCACTCTCTCTCCTTGCCTTTCTCTTAAAGAACTGGGATTCTTGGAGTTCTCAATTCTGTTTGCTTCCATTTTCTGGCACCTGCTTACTTTCTTGTGGCTATCTTTCCTGGGTTTTGATTTGTTAATATTTTCAAGTAAAACATTTTGTTTGCATAGTTTAAAGTGATGGCTGCATTTTATTGCTTCGAGTTTGCCTCTGAGCACCACTTTGGCCGTGTCTCATGGGTTCCCAGATGCAGTGGCTTTGAAAATGATTTTGTACAATTTTGACAGCTGCGGTTTGGTTCCTCAAGTTCCGAAATTTTACTTTTGTTTCTTCTTTATTCAAGCATAATTTAGCAAAGCGTTTACAAATTTCCCAGGCCATATTTTTGCCTATTTGTTTACATTTTGTCATTAATTTTTAATTGACTGAGTTATAGAAAAAGCCAGCAGGTCAGGTTCCTGCATATACGTTTGCATATGTGTGTTTATGGTAAACATTTTATTTGAAACAGCAGGTGGAGTCCCTAAGTGTCTTTTAAGGCAGCTGTACACAGAGTACTAGTAAAGACTCTGGGGCCTGAGAGATGGCTCAGCAGTAAGAGCATCTGCTGAACTTATTGAGCACCGGAGTTCCTATCCCAGCACCATCCAGACAGGATGTGTCCCACACATGCCTGTGACCTCAGCGTTGATGAAGGTGGAGACAGGCAGCCAAAGAGCCACCCAAACCACAGGCTTCAGGTTCTGAGATCCTGCCTTGAAGGAATAAAGCGGAGAGTGACAGAGGACACTTGACACCCTCCTCTGGCTTCTGGACATGTGTCTATGCATGAGGGTATGCACACGACATGACACGCACCCATGCACACATTCATGCACACATGCACACACACAGACACACGCTCAGCACACGCATGCACACAGGCACTGCTGTCTGTCCATCTTTGCTCCCCATGTCTTCCATCAGCTGGATGGACAGGTCCCTCTATCTCTGCAGCAAGGCCTCTGTTCTTGCTTGCCTCTGGGATAGTTTGGTTTTTATTGAGTCTGCGTCTATGTTATTCATCAAGAAGAAATTCATGGCAGTTATATTTTCGTTGTGGAATTGTGGAATTGATCTTTTCTCTAGATAAAATGGCTGTGCTCCCTAGTGAACGCTTTCTCCTCTGACTACTGTTTTTCATATCTGAGCCTTGCTGTCCTTTGTCACATCTTTGACATTTCCCTCTCCACTTTGCTTCCCCGTTTCCGTGTCTCCTCTCGGGCTGAGATGCAAACCGTGTTTTGTTTTGGTACAAACTGATGATCTTAAGCACTTAACACTTTATCACAAAGACATTTGTTTTCCCTTTTCCTTTTTTTTTTTTTTTTAAATTTATTTATTTTTATTTTTTTAGGATACAAAAGTAACTTATTTGTCAGATGTAATTTTCTTTTTTTTTTTCACTTTTTAAAAATAATTTTTATTTTAATTACGTGGGAAATAAAGGTTCTTTTTTTGCCTCTTTTTTTTTTTTTTTTTTTTTTTTTAAAGATTTTTCAAGACAGAGTTTCTCTGTGTAGCCCTGGCTGTCCTGGAACTCACTCTGTAGACCAGGCTGGCCTCAACTCAGAAATCCGCCTGTCTCTGCCTCCCAAGTGCTGGGACTAAAGGCGTGTGCCACCACTGCCTGGCTTTCATTTTCCTTTTAACTAAAATATTTATTTGTTATTGTGTGTGTGGTGTGTATGGTGTGTGTGTCATTGGTGCGATGGTGTGAGTGTATGGGGTGTGTGTGTGTATGGATATGTGTGTGTATATGTGTATGCACATGCGTGTGCACACGCACACTACAGCAAATGTGTGGCTGGCAGAGGACCACTCTATGGTATTGTTTCTCTCCTTACACCTTTGTGTGGGTTCCTGGGGTTGGACTCAAGTCACCAGGTTTATTCAGCAAGACTTCATGCCAGCCTTCCTTCTCGATTTTGGTCAAATGCCTTCAGCTCAATTCTCTTCTCTCTCTCTCTCTCTGAGACAGGGCTTTACTACATAGCCACGGCTGGCATGGAACTTGCGATGTGGACTATGCTGGACTTGAACTCACAGATCCACCTTCTTCTTCCTCCCCAGTGATGGGGATATCACCCAATGATGAGATCACCATTCTCAGTAACATCTTATTTACTAATGTTTTACAACATGGGTTCTATTTTTTAAAGATCATTTTATTTCTATTCCCATATAGTCACAAGTGTTACAGGTACTCGTGTAGGCCAGCAGAGGGCATCAGATCCCATGGAACTGGAGCTGTTGTGAACCACTTGAGATGGTGCTGGGACCTGAACTTGAGTCCTCTGAAAGAGCAGCGAGTGTTCTTACCTACTGAGCCATCTTGGCAGCCTGTGTGGGTTCAATTTTGTTTTCTTTACCAATGACTTACAAATATATTGATGTAAACTTCTTCTTTCTTTCTTTTTTTTTTTGGTTTTTCGAGACAGGGTTTCTCTGTGTAGTCCTGGCTGTCCTAGAACTCACTCTGTAGACCAGGCTGGCCTCGAACTCAGAAATCCGTCTGCCTCTGCCTCTCAAGTGCTGGGATTAAAGGCGTGCGCCACCACTGCCCGGCTGTGATGTAAACTTCTTGCTGACACTTCTAAACATCCCATCTTGGTAGGGGAAGGACATTAGTTGCTATGGAAGTCTGTCTTGTTCCTAGTTGTGACTGTGACTATAGCTCTATTCTGAGCCCGTGTGTGCTGCTATTGGCAGATTCAAACCCTCTTTGGAAGTTGCTCTCCAGTTTTTATATGGGTGGGCTTCCATGCACAGCATGGTGGGATGTGTGTTGGCCACCACCAGATCACAACAGGTCCCATGCTGGATACTGGCTATAGTTTGGAAGAAGATGGTCTGCCAGTTTTCATGGTCATGACAAAATGCCATAAAACAACTTAAGAGGATTTATTTTGGCTCATGGTTTCAGGGACTCTGCTGTGAACAGGTGCAGAGAGGAGACATGGGAGGGCAGATGTGCTGCAGATGGGGTTTGCCCTTACCATGGTTGGCTTCCCCCAGCTTCAGCTCACCATGGGCCTCTGTGGCCTTCAATTGTAGATGTATGAGACTGCCTCCTGTACATCTACTGGACATCATCCCAGTGATGTGGCACTTAGGGTCAAGGAAGTGACTCTGGGAACCTTCGGTCTATATTTTATTTCTTGGCAGAACTTAGCTTTAAGCTATATTTTCTTTCCTTGAATTCTTTCTTTCTTTTTTTTCTTTTTTTGGAGCTGAGGATTGAACTCAGGGCCTTGTGCTTGCTAGACAAGTGCTCTACCACTGAGCTAAATCCCCAATCCTCCTTGAATTCTTGTGTGCTTCCTCATATAAATCATGTACATATATATATAATACCCTTGTGTGTGTGTGTACATATATTTTTTAAATTTTTTTTTGAGACAAGGTGTCTTGTAGTTCAGGGTAACTGAGAATTCTCTATGTAAGTGAATGATGACCTTGAACTCCTGATCTGTCTTCCTCTGCTTTTTGAGTGGTGAGACCACAAGTGTGTACCACCACACCCAGCTTATGTAGGACTGTGGTTCTAACACTGGGCTTTTATGAACCTTAGGTAGGCTCTCTATCAAGTGAGTTACAACCTCAGACCAAGCAAGATGTCTTGTTCTGAAGACCACCCCATGTGAGTGTGTGTGTGTGGTGGTGTGTGTGTGTGGAGAGAGAGAGAGAGAGAGAGAGAGAGAGAGAGAGAGAGCCAGAGAGAGAGAGCCAGAGAGAGAGAGCGCAGAGAGAGAGATCTAGGAGGTCATAAGAAGGCACAGAATCCCCCTGGAATTGGAGTTTCAAGCAGTTGTGAGCCACCATGTGGATTCTGGGAATGGAACCGAGGATCTCTTCAGTCAAAATGGTTGTTAAAAACTGTCCTGGCTCTTTCAGAGATCAGCTCAGAAAGAGCTGATTGTGATGATGATAGTTATGACTTAATAGACTGCACTTTCTGAAACGGCTTCTGGGTTACAGCAAGCTGAGTGGAAGGTGTAGAGGCCTCCTGAGTGACACACACTCAGCTCACTACTAGTCTCCAGTGACACACACTCAGCTTCCTACTGCTTGAATCCCACACCCAAAGGCCCTCATGGCCATCGCCCAGGCCACAGAGAATCTTGGATTATGCTGGGTGGTGTTGCCTGTGGCCTCGGATGAGTGTCTTCTATGCCCTGATTTTTCCTACTGAGACCGTTGCTTGGTCTCTTCCTCTATCTCCCTTCCAGCCCTGGCAACCAGTGATCTTCTCACTGTCACCAGCATGTCACAGAGTTGACACACAGTCTGGAGCCTTTTCAGTCAGGCTTTTATCACTAAACAATAAGCATGTAAATCCCTGCTTGCCCACCCTCCCTCCCTCCCTCCTCCTGCCTCTCCTCCTCCCCTCCCCTTCCTCCCCTCTCTTCCTCCCTTTCTCCTTCCTCCCCCCTCTTCCTCCCCTCCCTCCCTCTCCCCCTCCTCCCCCCCTCTCCCCCTCCCCTTTCCCTCCCTCCCTCCCTCCCTCCTCCCTCCCTCCCTCCTTCCTTTCCCTTCTCCTTTCCTGCATACCAAGCACACACCATCCAACAGCCACAACCCCAACCATTTTACATATTTTTCGTTATATAGCTTATTTATTTACTGTTAAATAATATTCCACTGTCTGGGCATATCATGGTTTATTTCACCCTTGGAAAGACATCTTGGTTGTTTCCAAGGTCAGGCGATAATTATGGACACTTGTGCTGTAAACAGGTGGACACTGATATCACCCGTTCTTAACACCAAATAATGTGGATTTGGGGACTCTGAGAAAACTATGTTTACTATTTAGGAAATCACCAGGCTGCCTTTCATTAAGTTAGCTGCCACTACCAACTTGGACTTCCTGCTGCTCGAGTCCCTCCACCTTCTGCTGTGGGCACTCTAGGTTTTAATCTTCACACTGTTCCATTCCCCATCCTCCTCCAGAACACACTCACTGATGGGACTGACTGCTGGTTTGTCTTCCAGGTCAATTCTTTTCTGTCTCACAGTTTTGCTGGGGTTTATTCTGGCGTCATCCCTGGCATTTGCATTCCCAGACAGTTTAGAGCCCATTCCTCAGCCTCTGACCACGCTAGGCCTCAAGCACCTCACACTTTTCTACCCTCACCCATCCTACGTGTAACCCTTGATGGCCTGGGACATTCGGTATAGATCAGGCTGGCCTGTAGCTCTGAGATCCTTTTGTCTCTGCCCCTCTAGTGCTGGGATCACAGACGTGCACCACCTCCCACTCCTCTGCCCTGGGCTCAGGGTGTGTCCGCTCCAAATCAGCTTCGAGGACTCCTAGTAGACAGAGGATCTTGCTTCCTCTGTGCTGTGTTCTACGTTTGCTTCTTTTTGGTTTTCTAAAGATGTGCAAGATGATGCCAATGGTAGAGAAGGTTCTAGGCCCTCGTTCCAGCTCCAGCACAGAGAACACATATCAAAGAAAGGCAAACCCTTGGCTGGTAGGTTGGAGAATATCACACATCTGTAACCGCCCACCTCCCACACATCCCAGCATTCCAGAGGCAGAAGCAAGTATATCTCTGTGAGTTTGAAGCCAGCCTGGTCTACAAGTGAGACTCTGACTCAAAATACAAACAAATGAAAAAAAGAAAGAAAGATAAAAAATAAAACTAGTTCTGGGGATGTGGCTCAGTGGGAGAATGCTTACCGAGCAAGGCCCTGGCTTCCACTGCAAATGAATACTAAATAAATAAAATAAATATAAATAAACTAATTAATTTGTTGTCTGCCCTTCAGCTCTGCTAGCTGTAGTTCTGGCTCGTCACATTTGTCCTCTGGGAGTGAAATAAATCTCTGAGCTTCAGGCCACTGGCACTCTACACGGGTGGAGCGAGTTTTTACATAGGACTGAGCCTGCAGTCCCCTCCTCTGAGTGTGTCTTTCTGCCCTTTGTGTGTTTCTAGCTCTTTCCGGGCCCATCCCTTCCTCATTTGGCTCTCATTTCGCCTCTCTGGCAGCTCTCCTGGGCTAAATCTGTTCGTATCTCCCAAGTGCCGGAGGCTTCTTGCGGGTTTGTATTTTCCTGGGGGAATCTGAACACACACTTTCAGGAATGACTTTGCAGTTCTCACAGTGAGTGCGTGAGAAGGAGGGTTACTCCCCCCACCTGAGCTGCTGTTTAGCTTGTCTGCTTGACTCCTTCCTCCTTCCTTCCTTTCCTTCCTCTTGGCTTTTCCTTCTCTTTTCTTCTTTGAGACAAGGTCTTACTATGTAGCCCAGGCTGGCCCCTGCCTCCTAAGTCCTGAGATTACTGCTGTGGACCTTCCTCTTGGTTTCCTTATTTCTTTTCCTTGGGTATGAAAGGGTACCTTCTGGACTTTCCTTTATTTACAGATGGGTGACGGCTTCCTCTGGTGGGGTTTTCTCCTCCTCCTTGCCTGCTTCCCTTTATTTCTTTCTTCTCCTACGTCTGGCTCAAGGATTTAGCTTCTTTCAGAGTCTTGCGTTTTCTGAGTAGGCTGTCTCCGGCTCACTTCCTGGGGGCTGAATGTGGGAGAAAGCTTGCTCCCTGCCACTGAGGTAGTCTGTAGTCCTGTCTAAACAGAAATGCATGCTGTGCAACTCCAGTTTCCAGCATGTTCAGTTCTCCCCAGCTACAGTTTTACTCTGTCCTTCAGGGTACCAACAAGGCAGCCCCCAAATGCCATGACTCTCAGCTCTGGGCATCGTGGATGCTGGGTGCTGATGGGTAGCGGGGATGATCAGGTTGGTCTGGAACCTGGTTCCCTTCCCATAGAGGGTGAGTGTAGCCTGGGTGGACAGGGCAATGTGGAGGCGTGGGTGCAATGGGATGTGGAGTGTGCAGGGCAGTGCCATTCCTTGATCCTTCCTGGCTGCCTCCTGTGAGAAGTGGGTTCGTGGAAATCTCTGTGTGGTCTAGAAGTGACAATTGATCACAGCCAGGCCAGTTTTCTAGCACTTGCAACCTGCTGTGCCTTCTGAGTCCTAAGCATTGTGTGTGAGAGATGGCTAGGTAGGGCCCTGGGCTTGTCCCAGAAGCTCCATCCTCTGCTAAAGGATGACTTTAGTAAAGAGAAAGGATGAGCAGGGGTGTGCACAGGACTCAGAAGCAAGAGGAGAGTTAGAACTGTGGTTGCTCATGCAGTCACCCCATGTCCACGATCAGCTCAGCACCGCACTAGGACTCAGGCAGACTCCCACCCCTGCCCCCCCGCCCCTGACCACCCCTGCACCTTTGTCCCACAGGCACTGCAGAGAAATAGCAGGTGACATGGGGTTCTGTCCTGTGATCCTGTGTGATCGTGAGAAAATCACTCTACCAAATGGTGCTTCATTTTACCCATCAATAAAACAAGGCTGAAAATCCATACGGGGGTAGTTCCTAGGCCCTTGTCTAGATTGTGGCTGGCAGCGAACCCTTAGGACTCACAAGACATGTTTGCTGCTGTCAAGTCCTTATAGAACACTTGGAAGGCAGAGAGTGTGACAGGATGTGACACTGGACGGGAAGATGTGGGGCTACTGCCTCTGAGTTGCTTCTAAGAGGTTCCCGGGTCAGTCACCTTGCATTGACTGGTGGCTCCAGAGCCCTGTGCAAGTCTTGCTGCATATCCAAGCAGCTGGAGCCCAGCAGATGAGGCTCTTGTTTTTTGGGGACCCCTCACAGTAGCTGGTAGGTGCCCATCCCAGTCCTTGTAGTCACTGCACTTCTGAGTCCTGTTAAATGTGCAGCACCAGTTTTCTTCCTCTTCCTCCTCCCCTTCCTCCTCTTCTTCTTCTCCTTTTTCTTCCTCTTCCTCTCCCCCTCCCTTCCCCTTCCTTCCTCTTCCTCCTTCTCCTCTTCTTCCCCCTCTTCCCCTCCTCCTCCTTCTTCTGTTGTTCTGTGGAGGCAGTGCTGAAAGAGAATTGTTGTTTCTGTTCTATTGCTGTAAAAAGACACCATGTCCAAAACAAGTTATAAAAGAATGCATTTAACTGGGGGACTTAGCTGGGCAGTGGTGGCGCACACCTTTAATCTCAGCACTCAGGAGGCAAAGGCAGGCAAATCTCTGAGTTCAAGACTAACCTGATCTACAGAGTGAGTTCCAGGACAACCAGGGCTACACAGAGAAATTCTGTCTTGAAAAATAAAAAATGAATAAATAAATGAATAAATTGGGGGACTGTCTCAGAGGGTTTATTTATAATCATCATGGTGGAGAGCATGGCAGCAGCTAGGCAGGCATGGTGTTGGAGCAGTAGCTGAGAGCTCACATCCTGATCCACAAGTCGGAGGCAGAGAAAAGACTAGACCTGGCACGATCTTTTGAAACCTCACCGTCTATCCCCAGTGACACACCTCTTCCAACAAGGCCATGGCTTCTAATCCTTACCAAATAGTTCTACCAACTGTGAACCAAGTAGTTTTACATACACAAGCTTACATGGGCCATTTCTATTCAGAGCACAAAAGGAGCAAGCAACTAGGATGGCTCTGGGAGCGAGAAGCACAAGGACAGAGAGTAATGTAGGCAGCCAGGCATGGCTCACAGTTGCAATCCCAGCACTTGGGAGGTTAAGGCAGGAGGTTCGCCTATTTGAGGCCAGCCTGGATTACATATTGAGACCTTATCTCAAAAACGTAGATAAACACCAGCATGGGGGCACCTGATTGCAGTTTCTGAGGAGCTGCCTTCTCTAGGGTGGCTTAGATAGGGGTACCCTGGGGTGGTGACATTTCCCTTGGGACCCAAATGCTCAAACAGAGCCTCCCAAGGGAGAGCTGGAGAGAGGACAAGAGAGAGGGAACAGCTGTGCAAAGGCCCTGAGGTGAGAGTAGGGACCTGAAGGCAGATGTGTGGATCATAGTGGTTCAGGCAAGAGAGGCTGGCACCTGGAGCTGTGAAGATGGGTGTGAGGAGGCAGTGGAGTGGAGGCTGTTCTGTTCTGAGTGAATACCCGACAGACCTCACCAGCTGATGAAGGAAGCCCAGGAGCCGGGAGCCTTAGATGTTTGGCTTCATAGACTAGTGGGCGATGCCATTCTCTGAGAATTACAAACACAGCGGAGGGAGCAGTGCAAGGAGAAAAAGCAGGTGTTTTAATTTCTATACAGCAGGTGTTTTAATGTCTAATGTGTAGACACATCTGTGTTCACTTCTGGACTGTTGAACCAAAGACAGAGTTCTGAGCGCCTGTGTATTCAAGTGTTTATGCATGTTCATGTGCATTCATACACGCACGCACGTGTTCATGAGTACATTCAGTGTCTGTGTGTCTGTGGTGTATACATGTTCATAAGGGTACATGGTTATACACACTCTGCTCATGTTTGTGTGTACAGTAGTGTGTGTGTGTATTTGTGTATGCCTTTGGGTTCATGTACATATGTATGTGCTCACGTGTGCATGCTTGCATTTGTATGTTCATATGTGTGTGCACCTGTATGTGCATGTGAGTTCTCCTAGGGCTTCTTATCTACTGTTGCCATAGGCTGGCTCAGGCTTTGTTGTAGGACTATCCTTTGTTTTGTGGGGTTTCTAGAGCATCCATGTCCTCTACCAACTAGAAATCTACAGCTGCCACCTACAGCTGTGACAACCACAAACATCTGAGACATTACCGAATGTCTTTTGGGGAAAATTTATATCTAGTTGGGAATTTACATGGGACCTTCACAGAGACACTGACTACTGTCACAGCAAAGCATGGCATAAGTACCTAGTCACTTGCCCCAGTCACTATCCTGATCATATTGCTTTTTCCTATGAACCTCAGAGACTGCCTCAGAGCTCTCCTTAATGATTACATAGTAGCTAGGTTTGCCCATTAGGTGAAATCCATCTATTTTCCCATTTCCAGAGGGTTTTTTTTTTTTTTTTTGAAAGAAAGAGAATACAGAATGCTCATTTTTGGTTCACAAGCTGATTTACAATCAGATCCAAATGGCAATCTTTAGCCATTCGTGCCCTAGAGTGTCCCTCAGAGTAAACACAGATATTCTCAAGTGCTTTCCATGGCCTGGGCGGAGCCTTAAGTGGGAGGATCTACTGGTGAACTTTGTAACTTGATTTGAGCTTTTGGAGGTGGGCAGGTTACTTCAGCAGGGTTGTCGGCTAATAGGCATCACCAATGTGAATTGATAAATAATTAGAAAACAGTCAGTGGTTATCAAGTGCTGGATTTATTAATGGGACTCCTGCAGAAAGAAGACCCCAGAAGCACAGCAGGCTGGGGGCTGGCAGCATCCTCGGGCTATTGGCTGTAGGATGAGGTAGCTATGGTCAAGGCTGCAGGAATCTGTATGAGGCTTTGTTCAGGCTCGGTGTAGCCATGGAGACAGATGTCCCCCCTTCTTCTCAGGGAGCCAATCCAACTGCAGTGCAAATGTGTATACCACACTCATCACATTTCCTCCTCCGACAGCTTTGGACTTGGGCAGAAGGCAATGGGTGGGGAGATCCTAGGGAACATAGGGTCTGAACCGGAGTGCTGTGGATTCAGGTTGCTTCTGTGAACTTGGCTATGTCCTTAGCCTCTGGGATCCCCAGTTCCCTCATCTGCAAAATGATGCTAAAAGCAGTTTCCTCTGCTAGACTGTGGTGCAGGAGCTCAGTGAACTTTCCAGGCTTCTTGAATGCACCTCAACTCACTATTTTCTTAAAAACAACCAAAACAGCCCATTGGAAACAAGAATACAAAACCTACACGAAGCCAGGGGACCAACAAGGTTCCTGACATCCTTGGGTTCACAGCAGGCTTCTCTGGGTTCTGCCTGACAGACCATGGAACTGGACACCTCAAAACTGTGCCCTTGAGTGACAGCCACAGCTGGGAGATGCATGAACCCAGGCAGGACCAGCTACCGTCTTAGGTTGAGGCTCAGCTATGATGGATGGAGGTCAGATATGTGAAGCAGACTGACAATTGAGCTGCTGTGGGAACCCAGCTATGCTGCTGACAGGGTTCATCCAAGGCTTGGTCAGAACCCAACACTGATCAAAGATGTAGATAGATACCAAGCAGTCTCCTGTGTGCGTGTGTGTGTGCATGTGTGTGCGCACGTGCATGTGTGAAGAAAGATGGGGAGTGGTGGAGCTGCCTTGAGTCAGTGGAACATTTGATGGTAAGCTCTGTTCAAGTCCACAGCGCAAGCAAGCAGGACCTAAAGGGTGCGCTAGCAGCCATCAGGAGGCTGGTCTCAGCAGGGCTTCAGTCAACTGTGAACTTGGTGGAGAAGGGGAGTAAAGATCCATGTGGGGTTTTAAATCATTGTTGAGACTGTGGTTGCTGCTGTTACAGTTACTTTGTATCACACGAAACATTTGTATCGTTTCCCAATACCAGAATGGGATCTTGGGTAACATCAATAGAAACATTATGAAAAGCAAGAGGAAGGTGAGGGTTTCTCCCGTAGTGGGAGCACACTTAAGCATTTGGAGGTCAATCTTATCTGGCCTGGGTGAAGAGGAACCAGGATGAATTGGCTTGGGAGCGGAGCTAGGCAGCTCATGGGAAGCATAGTTGTTCCAGTCATCCACTAATGGCTTATACTTCTAAAAGTGAAGAAAGCCACGAAAGCACACTCCACTCTCTGGTGTGCACACCTTTCTAAGGAGTCTGACCAGACACCAGACTTACAAGTGTGGGACATGTAGTTAACACAGAGACTATGGAGACAAGGGTTTTAAGCCAAGGAAAGGAAGAATGGGGTGAGCAGCTGAGGGCATCTGTGTCAAGTGCCCAGAATCACCATGGACGAGAAATGACGAGAGGAGACTCTGTGGCTGCGGGCTCAGCTCAAGCCAGGTGTTCGTGCTGAGGAAGAGGGTATCTGGAGGTTGACCCAGAAGGGAGCTGCTGAGATCCCATCTGAGGACTTAGTTGGAAATAGACAGCAAGGACCCTGGGCAGGTTCTGCAGGGAAATATAGAAACCCCCAAAAAGACTGTGGGACACCACAAAGGGCATGACTTGGGGTTGTCCTAGTGGGGAGGGATCTGGGGTCTTCTCACACACCCTGTGGGACATGCTCCTGGCCTCTGCTGGGCCGTAGCTGCCTCTTGATGTGACAGGGGAAAGCTGTGGCCAGGAGTCAGAGCATCAGGCAGCAAGGAGCCTGTGGCATTGTGCAGACTGGTGAGTGTCAAACATGTGTGGGTAGCTATCGTAGAGGCAGTTATCAATATCATGTAGTGCCTGCTAGATGGCAGTGTGTGTGTGTGTGTGTGTGTGTGTGTGTGTATGCATGTGTATATACATGAGTATGTAGTGCATGTTGACACTGGGTACCATTCTCTCCCTTGTTCTACCTTGACTGAGACAGTGTCTCTCACTGACTTGGATCTTACCGTTTTGGCTAGGTTGGCTGGCCAGTGAGCTCCAGTACCTTCGTCTCTGACTCTGGGTTCTGGGGATACAGACACAGGCTGCCATGTCTCCTCAGCTCCTGGATGACCTTTGACAGGGATCACTGAGTTCACAGAAGCTACAAGAATCCCTTTGTGGACACTTACCTCTGAGATACCAGTCTGTGACCTTATCACTTGGCGGATGCCAAGGGGAACTGACAGGTATGTGGACATGAAGCAAGAATCACTTGCCTAGGCTGCCTCCTGTGTCCCCAAATCACCTACTCCAGCCTCTCTTGGTCAGTTTCAAACAGCTTTTGGTCATGGTGTCATTTGTAGGCTCAAGGGAACCCTATACTGACAAACAATGTTCTCTAGAGAGGCATGACCTGGTGGCACTGATGTGACCTGGTGAACCAAGAGAAGCACTCTCAATTCTGCTTCAAGCTTTACCGCTGGGAGCCTGCAGGCTGGCTACCACGCCTGGCCTGTGGCAGGCACGCAGACTTCCCATCTGTAGGATCCGGTTGTGAAAGAGCTAGAGTGCCTGGGCTGACATTTGCAGTCCTGGGAAAACTCTGAATAAGACTTTAAGTGGTTTATTATTTGGGTCACTCTATAGATCTAGTGGCAATGGGGCTCTCACTACACATGGCATTTTAAATGCAAAGTGCTGGCTGACATAGTGTTCATGGATGTGGACCCTGAAGCCTTCCGGGTGCAGCACGTGCAGAGTGATAAGCGGTGACGTCAGATGACGGTCTCCAGTGACTGTTCCCTCTGGTCTCGGGGAGAAGGCTGCTTGCCTCTTTTCGTATTTCAAAAGCTCTCGAAAACCCATTGGAAATGCCCAGGCATGAAGTGTTGCTGAGACTACTGTGTCCTGGGGTGGGAGAGAGTGTATTCACGAGCCACATCCTATCATCCCATGGGACAGAGGTGGACTGGCAGCAAGAGTTGTCAAGTCACTTGTCTACCTCCTGGGGGACAGTGCACAGTGTTTGCAGATGCCAGTGCTAGAAGTCAGAGTCCTGCTTAGTGTCCTTCAGTGCATAGGACAGCTCTGACCCTGGCAGGTGTCAGCAGCTGGGAACTCCCTGATTCCTGGCCACCCAGGTCCTGCAATGAGCCCAGGACCCCACATCTGTTCCCTAGGGGTCAGGTAGGCTGAGCTGGGGTAGTATGCACATTCCGCCCTGTACTGCTTGGAACGGTGCCAGACACCGAGATGCATCTCCAGTAATCTTCTGGTCTCCACTATGCTGTGATCGCTCAGTAATAAACTGTTTTTTTATGATCTTTCTTTACATCAATTGCTGTTGTAACATTTCACCCCACTTCTGCGGTCTTAGCAGTGACAACGAGCGTCGGCCTTTGTGTTTCCCCGTCCTACCCACCGAGCACTGTTTTCCGAGTCACTCCTATGCTGCTGGATGTTCATAGTAGTTGATTTTTGTTTCCGTTCAGCCGACTGACATGATGATTATCTCCCTGAAAGGTTTTCTTTGTTGCACCATTTCTTCAGGAAACTGCCCAGCTTGTCACTTTTCTTGTCTCTTTTCTTCCCTTTATTCTTTCTCTTTTCTTTCCTTAATTAATTTTTGAGGGGAGGGGATGAGAACTGGAGGTGATGGCCTATGCTTGTAATCTTCAGCACTTGAGAGACTGAGGCAGGAGGATAGTGATTTCAAGACCAGCTTGGGCTACATAGCAAGACCTGACTTAGACAAACAGACAAACTAATTTTTCAAAAATAATTTATCCATGATTTAAAAGTGAGTGTCAAAGGTGCAGAGCCCGAGTTCCCCTCTTGCCATCTCTGCTAAGACTCCTCAGCAGGCTGCTGGTAAATGGTGCTGCGCTGCCCACTCTCCTGACCTGTGGGTGTAGGTGTGGGGCAGAGCTTTCCTGTGTGGGAAGAACAAAGAAGGCTTTCTGAGGGGGTAAGTGTGAGTCACCCAAGGCTAGGAGGAGAAAGGCTCAGGAGGGAGAGCAGTAAGTGCAAAGGCCCTGGGGTGGCAATGGATCCCATTGGCAGAGAGGAAGAAGTCTGAGCAGATATGTGCTGTAACAAATAGTTCCAGGCTTTGGAAGGGGCCTTGTGCAGCGCCATGGGGGCTGCAATGGAGGTTTGAGCTGGAATCTATATATGTAGTCTTTCATTTTGGAGGTGACGGGCTGGATATGGTATGTGTGACCAGTGAGCACACTTGTCGAAGAGTGTAGTGTTGGATAGAGTGGAAACAGGAAGCTTGACAGAGTGTGCTTTAGGGTAGAAACACGGGTGGCCTGGGCCTGGGAGCGGGGGAAGGTAGATGGAACTGAATGGATTTTGTGTCCATTGTTGAGAGAGGAAAGATTGAGGTGGGAGCAGGCTTCTTGTCGAGACTTTGTTAGGGTTAGTGAGAAGGAGTGAGTTTGAATTCAGACCTGATTGTTAATGTGTGAAATCTCAGAAGCAATGCTAGCTAGCCAGGCAGATGGCAGAATAAGTCCCAGAGACCAGGGTATGACCCAGACTGGAGATCCTGGCTCAGGATGATGCATGAGGCAGGTACAGGCCTGCTCATCTCCCATGAGCCTCTTCAGCTCTGGGCATTTTATTCTTTACTTATCCTTCCAGTTTTAAAAAGTAACAACAACCTGTCATGAGCTTGAAGTGATGGCATGGCTGCTTGCATTTGGATTCTAGAGGTTTCCTTACTTGTCTCTGAGGCTTCTTGTGATCTGAAGTGAGAAGGAGCAGCTGGGTCTGATAGGCACAGAATAAAGGAGACAGGCTTACCCGACACCTTCGCAGACTCCAGTCAGCTTTGCTGATGTGGATCTCTGTGGAGGGCTGCCGGCTCCTCTCTCCTACATCTCCAGGATAATGTGCTATCTTCCTTGCCCTTTGAGGGGTCCTGTGGGTCTCTGAGCTACAGCCTCAGGAGGTCGTGTGTGGAAGCCAGAGGTCAATCTCAGGCATCAGTCCTCAGGCGCTGCCCAGCTTGTTCTTATTTTTAATTATTCTCTGAAATGTCATACATATATATAATTTATCTTAATCATGTCTACCCCTTATTTCCCCTTCCAATTCCCTCTAGGACTCCCTCACCCCCACCCATCACATTTCCCTCCCAACTCCATGTCTTCCTTTGACAATTATCATTTTTAAATCTATTGAATCCAGTTAGTTCTGGCCACATGCACATGGGCATGGGGTCTTTTTCTGGGATCTGGGGAGCCAGCCAGCGGCCACACTCTTTAAAGAAAAGTGACCCCTGCACTCACCCAGCAGCTATTCATCATCAGTAGCATCACGTCATGCCTTAGTTTCTGTTTCTGTTTTGTTCTGAGGCAGGATCTTGTAGTGTAGCAATTCTCATGATGCATAGCAGATATTTACATTATGATTCATAACAGTAGCAAAGTTCAGTTATGAAGCAAAAATGGAATAATTAATGGTTGGGGGCCACCACAACATGAGGAACCATGTTAGAGGGTTGTAGCATTAGGAAGGCTGAGAGACACTGCTCTAGTGGCTAGGCTGGCCAGCCGGTGAGCCCCTGGGGGTCTCCTGTTTCTGCCTCACTGGTGCAGGGAGTGTGGATATCCATTCGCTGTGCCCCGGTTGTCTTTATGTGCATTGGAGACAGAGACAGGAGAGAGAACTCTGAATCCCCAAGTGTGCATGGCAAGGACTTTCCCAAAGGAGCCAGCATTCTAGTCCCCAGGGCATGTTTCCCACCCAGTGATATCACGGTTCACTGAGTAGCAGTTGCATCCTTCTACACCGAGTGGCTTTCTGTCAGACAGCTTTGTGTACATTCAGGAAGTGGCTCTGTTGTTGTGTCACAGGCAGTGTCTACTAATGCATCTCACACAGACCTACAGAGCACCTCAACTTGCTATCCAGGAGCTACGCATGGTGCCAGATCCCAGACAGATGGCTGCAGCCACTTATGACCCAGAGAGACTTGGGGAAAATCAATAGGTGAGGGGAAGGCATAATTCCCATGTCTCAGCATGGTGCAGATGTGGGGCCACGGAGGCCAGGCTCAGTACCATTCCCCAGGCACCTGACTTCTTCCTGTTGCTTGCAGGGGATTGCAGACTAGAGTCAGGCAGCCGACCTAGTTGCAAATGGCTGGCACAAACCAAAAGAAGAGTCTGTATTGATTCGAGTGAGGGAAAAGGAAATGCGGGACCATAGATCCGATACTTACCTGATGGCAGTAGAGTCTAGTCTCCATTTCCCAATCTTTCTGGTGGCTTCTCTTTCCTTCCCTGCCTTCAGACCCTGTCTCAGTTGTGGGTTTTATCCTATGACAGGGCTCTCTGTGTGGTTCCTCAGCGGCCTCATGTCTGCATGTCTGGCTTGGGAAGAGGTACATGGGTTATCTGCTCCCCTCCTCAGCTCCAGTTGGGGTGTCAGCTTTAATAGTCTTAATGCTGAGTTGGTGAGGCTAGGAGGTTGAGATGAGGTACTCTACCCTCTCTTGCCAGCCTCTCCATGCCTCTGTGTGGCTGAGCATCCTGGAAAGCCCCTCTTCAAGGTTATGTGAGACTCTCTCTTATCTGTGATGCTCCATCTGGACCTGACTACACCCTGCTCTGCATCCACAGCTGAGAGAAGCTCTCTGATGAGGTCATTGTGAATGGGTGAACAGTTCGCTGCAGGAGAGGAAACAGAATAAGGAGGCCCACATGTCCAGTTAGTCTAATTTGGATGACAGGATGGTTGCTGAGACTTCCCGGCAATCTCTAAGGTTTGTAGGCTGTTACTAAAATGCTCACACGATCATGTCTGTTCCGTTCTCTTTTGACTTTGCATCTAGGGATGGCACCCAGGGGCCTTCTGCACGCTAGGCAGGTGCCCTACCAGCTGAGTCGCCAGGGTCCTGTTTTGACCTCAAGCTTTCTCACACCCATCCTCATTTCTGCTCACTGCTGATCTTTGTGTAGATGTTATTATCTGTTTTTTTAGGTGAGTAAACCAAGGCACAGAGAATACAGGGAACAGCTCGAGGACCCATGTCCTGTAGGAGGCAGTGAAGGTTCTCACGTAGGGGCTTTTGCCTTATAATCTCACAGAGGTGCTCTCTGCAGCTCGCTGAGGGTGAACATCTGTCCATCAAGTGTAACTGTGGCACATAGGACATCAGAGAAGAATGGTGCCTGAGTGTGTGTGTGTGTGTGTGTGTGTGTGTGTGTGGGCGTGCATGTTTACGTGAGGAGGACAGAGGACAGCTCAGGTCAGTCCTCAGAGACTATCCACCTTGTTTCTTGAGACAGTTTCTCACTGGCCTGGAGCTTGTCACACAGGTTTAGCCTGGCTGTCCTAGGAGGCCCAGGAATTACAAGTGTGTGCTACCGTGTGCAGCTTTTTACATGGAGGCTGTGGATCAAATTCGGACCCCAGGCTTGCTGTCCAACCAATGGAGATTCTCCCCAGTGCCCTTCTCCTACCCTCTTAAATAGAGCCTGGCTGGTTGGATGTTGGTGATCACTGCAGTTTCTGTGACCTCCCTGAGGCCAAGGCCTTGCTTCCATGTCTCCTTTACCGGCCACAGGAAGCCTCAGCACCTCCAGGGGGAAACAGCTCCTGCTTTAGTTAGATTGAGAGTGTAGAGATTAACCACAGGACCTATTAATCCCTTCTAGACAGCGCGGTCCGCTCTGAGCCCGATGCCGACTCTTCCTTGTTCAAAAGAGATTAGCAGGTGCTGGAGAGGCGCCAGCTACACGCCAGCACCTACCCAAGGCTTCCTACGTGCTGGTAATAGATGCTCAAAGGAGCGTTAGAAGGGGATAGAAATGGAACACTTGGCTTTCTCTGGAAGTTAAAAGCTTGGTCTCCAGAGGAGGGCTGCTGGGGTTTAGTTCTCTCAGTGGACAATGAGAACTGCATATTTCTAACATGACTCTCATTACTGTGGACTGTTTAGAAGCCACAAATGAAAGGAGGCTCTGATGAAAGACGCCACTCTGAAGATGTAGCTGCATGAATGTCACTTTAGCATTAGCTCAGTCACCTGCAGGTCGGGGGTGACAATCATGAAGCAGCCAGTGCTAGGAGTAGTCGCAAGAAGGTTCTAGGTGCTTCTCATGGAATGCCTCCATCTTCATAGTCCAATAAGGAAAAGACATTCTCATACTCATAGTACAGATTGGGAAACTGAGGCAACCAGTGCTGTACCTTGCCCAAAACCTCATAGTTGGTAAGGATAGAATTTGAGTTCAGGTCATGTGGTTTCTATACATGTCAGGACATGCTGGAAGGATGTGGAACAGATATGTAGATGGCTCAACTAGAGCCCTGTCTGGTAGGGGAAGACAGCGAGGACAGGGCTGTGGAGGAACTGTGGGTCTCTATCTTCCGTGCACAAGCACAAGCAGAGATGCGGTATCTGCTGCCTTTGAGAGGCCACAAAGTCAAGGCAGTATCAGTTTCTCTTGGCTACAGGGTCTGAAAGCAGCCAGAGGGTCCTTTTGTTTCTCAGCTTTTCCTGGTCTCTTCCATCCACACGGCAGCCTCTAACCACATGGGGCTGTTAGATTGGAACATAAGTGGATGAAAATCAAATCAAATTCTAATTAACCACCAAATCAGCTTTGCAACTCAGTTCTCATTGTCACTAGACAGATGTCACCTGGGCCAGTGACCACTGTGCCTGGCAGCACAGATCTCCATCTGGTTAGTGTGTCCCCTCTGGTGCCCTGTGCCCAATTTTCCCTGCCTTGTCTGTCTGAAATGTCCCCACAGGCTCACGTTTGAACCCTCTGTCCCCACTTTGAAGACTGTGGCACTTTAGGAGGTGGGACTTGGCGGCTGCAGAAGGATGTCGCTGAGGGCCCTTGAAGGTTACTCTCACCTCAGGTTTCAGTTCCCTCTTTGCTTCTTGGCTCACCAGGGTTTGAACAGTTCCCTTCTCACTACCCCCTCTACCACAGACTGAGCTGCCCCTGTCACTGTTGTGGACACATGGACACACCACAAGAAGGTAGACCTTCCTTCCCTGAGTTGTTTCTGTTGGGTGTTTTGGTCATAGTGACTTGATAGTAACCAATGCAGATGGTATTATGGGTTCAAATTACAGTTGTTCCCAGGACCCAAGGGAATTGGGTGCAGGACTCTCCAAAGGTGCCACATCCGAGGATGTCCCAGTCCCTCGTGTAATATGATTATTTGCATAAAACCTAAACACCCTCCTGTATACTGTAAATCATCTCTGGATTACCTAGAATATGTAATGAAATGCAAATGATATAGAAATAGTTGTTACACACTACTGTTTAGGAAACGGTGACAAGAAAAATAGTCTGTGCATGTTTAGCATGGGAGCAGCCTTCCCTGAAATAGTGTGGATCTGAGGTTCGCAAAATCCACCGATGCTGAGTCCATTCCCTTCCTCCCTACCCAGCTGAATGTCCCTAAAGGTCATGTGGTCATGTGTGCTTCCCCACCTCTGCTGACGCTGGGCTTGGTCACGTGTTTGGTTGACTGTGAGAATGTGAGTGGATATGGCACCCTTCATATCTAGGTGTGGTGAGGCTTGCTGGGTCACAAGGACATAACACGTCAGTTAGGGGCTGTTCCTGGCCTGGTCCCATACATGTCAGATTCCTACTCTAGTCAACACGGACTTCTCAGGGTAGGGCAGCACCAATCGGGAGCAAACTCAGGTATTCAGTCATAAACATTTGCCAAGACACAGTCCCTCCCCTCCTGATACTTAGAGTCTGTGGAGATAGCTCTGGCTGGGAAGATAGCAGAGACATAGCAGGACCCCAGTTCTGTCAGACATAACACACTGGGGAGTTTGGCTCTGCTGAGACCAGCCAGCTGGGAGCCAGAACAGTGTGCTTGTCTGATTAGTTTCTTTTAAAAGGGCCCAGTTGTCGACTTGTGATCTCCTCTGTGGGTCATGCATGAGGCTAGGGAATGGCAAAGGCCTTCCTTTCATAGCAGGAATCCCTTTTTCTAGCTCATTATCTGCCCAGTGGCTGCCTTGGCATTTCTCTGCTTGACCACTGGTCACATTTTACTCCTGTGGCAGTCACTGGGGCCATCAAGATGACAGGAGTGTCACACCCAACTGTCAGCCCTTCCTGTCCCAACATGCTGTTGTCTGACTTCAGGCCTTGCTACCCCCAATTATAAAAGGACAGCAGGGGCTGGGTCACCACTCTTTCCCGGAGTTAGAGTTAGGGAAATGCACTCTTGCTCTTCGTTCATTAATTGATGTGACATCTGACAGGGCCGAGGGAGAGCTGGGGAGGGATGGCAAGGGTTCATGATATGGTAAAGAGATGACCAACCCCTCTAGGCAAGCACAGGGATACAAGGCCTGGGGACCTCTGGAGATGGTGTGGAAGTGAGCCAAGCTTGGAGGAAGGGCAATATGGATGAGCAGGGAACACTTGGGCAGTGAGATTGGCTTGTGACTGCAGCTGCTGCCAGTGTTCTGGAGAGGGGCTCCTGGCTTCTCCTTATGCCCATTTGTACTTAGAGGGAATAGGTCTGATCTCTTTGGGTGTTCAAGTTGGGGGGACACAAGAATTGCTCAGCATCTAGCTTAGGCTGTGTGTTGGCCCAGGGCTTCCTTCCCTTCTTTCTTGCCCCTTCTCCTGATGTGGCATGGCTGTGTCTCCTTGGCAGGCCCAGGATGCTTCCATTCTTCTGCAGTCTCTGCCTTCCTCTCGTTCCATCCCGTCCTGTAGTCTCAGGCAGATGGAATTCCAGGTGTGCTGACAGATCCCCAGGATGGCACTTTCTCTCCTCTGCAGTGCTCCCACAGCCCGAGCTGTGGTACTCAGGAGGCTGCGGTTACAGTGCTCCAGTTTACAGGCACCCACTGTGCGCCAGGTCCTCCTGCAGCTGATGAAGCGATGGGGTCTTCGGCACGTGGAGACATACTTGTCTGGACATGGATGGGCTTCATGGGAACCTCATCTCCCTGGTCTTGTCTCTGTACAACCTGAGCAGTGTGCTTGGCTGCTGCAGGTCCAGCTTAATCGGTATCTCAGTTAATGTTAGCTGTGCGAGAGGCACGCGTGTAGTCTTTTCTCAGGCTTTATGGTGAGGAACTGAGTCTCCAGTGCTTTGGAGCTTTTTGAAAGGTTACGAGTCAACAAGAGGTAGAATCACTTCACACCGGGCTGCCATCTTCACTGTCCCCAGCCATCTGCAGTCCATGAAGGCTCCTAGCTGATTTCCAAGTATCTACTCTGTGGTTTAGGGGAATGCTCTTATTCAGGGCTTTACACCTGTAGCTCCCTGGATAGTTTTTGTTTTGTTATTGCTGTTTATTCTTAGTGTCTTGTTGTTAGGGACCTGTAGAGGATCCTGGTGTATCCCTGCTTAGCTAAAAGCATTGGTCAGGGGCAAGTCCATCCAAGTTCAGCTACCCCATCCCCCACTGCTGTTCACCTTCTCACGGTGGTCTTCATGCAGGTGACAGTCCCCTCCCATTCCAGGATCTCTGCCGGCCCTGAAGCTGAGTTGCCCCTAAGGTAGCTGCCATGGGCCCTGGGGACAGGGGACACAACAAGCTCCACAGATATGGTGTATCTCAGGACCACCGGTTCACTGCAGAGCAGAACTTCATCTTAGAAGGAATATGGGCACACAGACGAGATCTGAATTCAAATTTTCTTGTTGGCCTTTTCTACTCTGCGGTTTCAGACAGATTGCGTAAGTTCTTGCCTGTCAGAACAGGTAAATCCACCCATGTGGCTAGTACAGGGCAGGCTGCAGCTGGGCCTGAGGCAGTGTTATTCCAGCATGTAGAATGTGCCTTTCAGGCCATCTAGATTTCATTCCTCCCTGACTTGTAGTCCTGTGTCATTCTCAGGTTATCTGGAAGGACCCCTGCCCCCCAGGCCACAGTAGCACGAACAGTGTTTGGTAGGGCATGGGACAGTGGCTGGGCCTTTGCACGCAGCTGCACCCTGTAAGGCTATTTCATGTTGGTTTCACTGTGTGGACTGGGTCTCCACTACTCAGAGAGGCAATGGGGTTGGCTTAGTCACCTCTGGAGTGGGCATCGAATCCCTGACTTCGGTGTAGGGTGCATGCGGCTTTGCCACCTGCACCCTGGCTTCCGCTTGTCTTCCGTTTATGCCCTCAGGGCTGGCGATGCTCTTTTCGTGCCATAGAGTTTTTTTTACTATAAGTTTAGAGAGCAGGCTCTGCATTTATTCTGCAGGTGACAGATGTCTGGGACACTTGGGTTCATTTGCCACTACCACCTCATCTGTTCTCAGTGTCTTTTGTGTGTGTCTCCAGGGTCTGTAGGGCCACAGACTGCTCTGGGGCACGCACTCCTGAGTACACCTTAGCCAGGGACTTCCTGTAGGAGTGCCTGCTGGTGTTCTTCCAGCAGTGGCTGGATGCTCCATGCTTGCATCCCCACCAACGTTCGTTCCCCGGCATACCAGCACGCTGACCTCTAACCTCTAAAGGTACCCAGCTCCGATTGCTGTTAACTACCAGCATGCAGACACCCTTGGTCAATTATGCCAGAATGCCATGGGACCTTGAAGGAGGGTCTTTCTCTGGGTTCTATTGATGTCCCAGTTTCTAATGAGAGGGAAAAAGCTGTTTCATATTCTCAGTCATCAAAACTGTACTTGCTTCAATTTGCTACAAGACAGTGGGGACTTTCCTTGAAGGTCAGCACTCAATTTCGCTCTCTTGGTTCTGTCTATGCATGCTGAATAATCATGTCTGAGGGTGGAGACCAACTCCAGTACCCTTGGGCATGGACACTGTACAGAGATGAGTGAGCAGGGGGCATCATGGTACAGGTACAGAGATCTGGAGTGAGGAGAGAGGACCCTCGACTGATTCTACACCTCAGGTGGGCTGCTGAGCGGGACAGCATACGTACCTATGTACACAGCCATTTAGACACAGAAGTGCACAGCACCTCCAGAAAGACAAATTACAGCACACTAGTTATGCATTTCCTAAAGAAAGGGCAGCCCCAGAACACAATAAATGATAAAGACAGTCCTGCTTCTTTTGGCTTAGCCCCACCTCCCAGGTAGCAAGCATTTAACCCATTTCTTATCTAGAGTCAGCCACAGTCTTCCAGAGCACAGTGGGAACATGGATGAGTTTTGAACTTCCTCCTCTTCTGGCAACAACCAATCCCAGGGCCTCCCCCAGGTCTGTGGGCATGGGTCATTCCTTTTCTCCTAATATCCATGTAACAATCTTTCTGTTGATACAGCTCTGTTTATTCAGGTTGTAGACTTCCTCTCACTCAAGTACGGTGCCACCCCCACCCCCACCCACCTTAGGAAGCCTTTTTCTGTTCCCTAGCACAGAATGGCTACTTCTTGCTCCAAAGGCTCAGGTTCTGTCTCAGGCCCTTAGCTCGATCAGGGTGAGGTTATGCTGCTGCGACAGAGGCCCTGCACCTTGGAGGCTTGGAGAGCGGAAAAGGAGAAGCTACGTCCTTTCTCGGCAAGCAAATCTGGTTGCTGGGCAGCTGTGCTCCTGCCGATCACTCCAAGACCCAGGTTTCTTCTGAGTCACTCCTTGGGGACACTCCGTCATCTGCAAAGTTAAAGCTGGGCCACCTAGGAGCAGAGGGGAGAGCATGGGAGACTGTTCGCTCTCCAACCACTGGCCAAGGGTACTGCGTGGGAGGCTGGGTGTTTCCAATACCATGAAGGAAGGGAGAGTGGTTGTAGGGATGACAGACATGCCTGGACACCTGAGTCTGACAGTTGGGGTTCATGTGCTTGTATTCTCTAGGGTGTCTGTCAGCTTTCTATAACAAAGCCCCTGAGGTCACTGAGGTCATTAACTCAAAATAAGAAAAGAGCTATTTCCGTGTGTGTTTGTGGAGATTCGAGAGGGAGCCATTCTATTGTTCCGGGCCTTTTGCCCCTTCATAAAGGCAGTGCCTTGTGGGAATACATGGCTCAACAAAATCAACCACAAACTAAGAGCAAGGAGGAAAAGGGAGAGAGCAGGGTCCCGAGAACCCCTTTAAGGGACATCCTAATAACCTAAGGACCTTTCTCTAGCACCCTCTCCTAGAGGTTAGTATGTACTCAGAGGGCAGAGGGCTCTGGACATGTGGTCCCTCTGCTTAGGTAGGTGTCCAGGGATATGCCCCGTTGCTGATGCAGTGGCCTGCCCTTAGCCATCATTCTCAGTATCCTTTCCATACCCAGAGGAGGCTCTTTCTGCCTCAGGGCCTCTGCATGCACGACACAGCCTTCCTCTCACCTCTCCATAAAGTTGCTCCCGAAAAGGGACCTTCTCCGAACTTCTCTGACAGTCTGGGTCTCCCTTTTGATGCATTTCTCCTTCCTGCATGTTAGCACTGCTGTGTGACTTTAAAAAATAGTGTATTACTTCAGGTCAACCCCCATTCTGCGGGTTTTTGTATGCTTAGCATGAAGCAGAATGTCAAGCTGTTGACCTTGTGCTTCTGAAATATTTAATCAGGGTCCTCACGGGCCCATAGCTGAGGTAACAGTAGCTCAGGAAGGCTGAGTAACTGGCCTTAGATCACACAGCACTCAAATCTGGACACTGGGATTTCAGCCTGCTTGCCTTCAGAGTGCTGGTTTGCAGAGCTTACTGCAACCAGATCACCACATGCTTCGTGCCTCAGAGGGTATTAATAGGATTTGTTCAAGGGGAGGTGGGAGGGTAGAGAAGGGGTGGCTGACTCAGCCTGGGATGGGGGTGGGGGTGGGGGTGGCTGCCTGGAGGAGGCGGTGACCTTGGAAAGCAGTTCTAGGGCTTGTGAGGGAGCCTAAGAGATGACGCCCTAGCCAGGCTGGCTGGGACACCTTCACTCTGGGGTGCAGTTTGGGATTGGCTGAGCTGACAGGACCCAGCAAGTTCTGCTTAGAGCATTGTATGAGGCTGGTGCTGTAGGCAGTGAATCGGGACTTCAAGTCTTGGTCAGCTGGTTAGTTCTGATCTAAGTTTGGCTGATGAGCCGAGCACCCAAATTATAGTGGCTTTGATGAGTTAGAAGCTTTTCTTGTGTAAAGGTCCAGTCAGACATCACACTCTGATGGGGGCACAGGATCCTTCTAGACAGACATTTCATTGTTTCCAAGGTCTAAGAGGGCCACCATCACGGCAGATTCCAGCCCCCTAAAGAAAAGGTGAGTTGGAGACTTGAGGCCAAAGAATTGGCTCAATTTAAACTCAAGAAATTAGAAGATCAGTCCTCAAAGCCAAGGAGTCCACAGGAAACCCCCAGCAGCACTGTGTCACTGGGGCCACAGAATATGGGCTGAGCAGTATGGCCTTTCCTGGATGGGCCACTGTTTGTCACTTTTCTTCAGTTCCTACCCCTCCTAAAGCTGAGCATCTCATGCTGTCCATCTTTCTGCAGGACACATTCCTTTGTCTTTGGTCACTTTCTGTCCTTGGGGAATGTGAATTGTCCTCTTGGCTGCTGAGCTGGGACAGACATGCAGTGTGTCTGAGCTTTGTGCTAAAAAGGACTTTCTTCCTTTCATCCTAGTGAAGGCAGTTCCCAGGTCCTCAGCCCCCAGAGTCATAGGTAACCAGGCAACCTTGTCACATGGCCATTTGGGTCATGTGGGGGCTGTTCATCATTTTCCTTGAGGTCCCTAAGGAGGGAGAGAGGCAGCCTAGTGAGTCCCAAGGCCCCAACAAAGGACTTTCTCCCCTTGCTGTGGAGCTCTGGACAGGACCATAGCCTGAAGGTTGATGGTGGTCGCCTTTTCCTGTCTGAGGTGGCTGTGGGTGGTCAGGCTGCAGGTAGGTTTTCAGTCAGAGCCCTATGGTAGCTTGAAATGACATCTCTCCGCCCCTGTCCACAGCCTGATAGGTCATTTGGTTACCCATAATGCTTCCATCCAGGGATCCCAGCAGCAGACAGGCAAGGTGTTTGCTGCTTCTTCCAGTGCTGAGTGTTACTGAGCTGAAGGAATTCAGAGACTGACAACCAGAGAAGTGATGGGGTCTTGTGGGTTCTGGTAGGCAGTTAGGTCTGGAGAGCCAGAAGCTTGCTCCCCATAGGGCCATGGGTTTCTTGGAATGGGAAAGACTTGAGGTGGTCAGTGGCCCTGGGTTGCTGCTCTTCAAGGTCAGCAGCACATTCTGGGTTGCAGAGGACCTCCTGTAGCCCCATTGGGGCATTGGAGCTTGGGGACCTGTGTGCCCTGGTCCTGTCCTGGAGGATGACTTGTGAGCTGTAGTCACATCTCCCCTGAGGTCTTGGTTCTCCTGGCTAGCTCTTCAGGATGGGGCTAGCTTCAAGACAGGATGCTGTCCCTTCTGAGGTTTCCATAGTGATAAATCCCTTTGAGGAGCATCTGAGGCCTTTGCTGACTTACTGAAGATCTGTGGGAGGTTCCCTCACACAGGATAGGATCTGTGGCATGTCTGTCATCTGGCCAGCTCCACCCCCTGCCATCTGGGTTTCCCAAGGAGTCTTCCTTCTCTTTTTGTTTTTTTGAGGTTTCTCTGTGTAGCCATGGCTGTCCTGGAACTTTCTCCATAGACCAGGCTGGCCTCGAACTTAGAGATCTGTCTGTTTTTGCCCCTCTAGTGCTGGAATTAAAGACATATGCTATCACTGCCTGGCTTTTTCCCTCTTACTCTTGAGGCAGAACCACTTCCTGTTTCTGAAGTCATCCCTGTTGGTAGTGGACACTTTTGGTCCATGTTCATGGAGATGTGTGCAAGTGTTTCTGTGAGGTCACACATATGTATATGCTCATGTATGAATGTGTGTGCACAGAGGTGCACACACTGGATTCCTTGCCTCTGGGTTTGCTTCTTTGTAAAACCATCTGGGAGCAGGGCTAGAGTGGGCATGGCAACCATGTATCTGTTTGATTATTCAGCAAAGATAGATGGGCTGACCTGTGCTCCACGACCCACACTGGAGACCCAGTGAAGAGGCCAGGTATCCCAAACTTGATGAGCTGAGTGTCCACTGGGGAGATAGATGATGAGCACCTACAAAGTCTTGATTTCTGTCAGGTGTGGGGGCTGCAGTGAGATTCTGCCAAGAAAGGGGAATGAGTGGTCCAGTGTTATCTTGTAGTGAAAACCCAGGAAGTTCTCTTTCAGAGAATGAGCCCCAAAGGCATCTGGGTAACAGGAACAGCAGAATCAATGACTGAGTCCAGACTGGAACTTCAGGAAGCCAAAGTGTGGTATCTAGGGCAGGGGAGGGACAGGGGCATCTGTGCTGGTTGGCTGACTTTTTTTTTTTCATCTCTGTACAAACTAGACTCATCTGAGAGGAGGGAACAGCAGTTTAGAAAACAGCCATCTGATTGGCCTGTGGGCAAATCGTGATTGATGTGCAAGGGTACAGTCTACTGAGAGTGGTTTAGGAACACAGTCTGGGCAAGCACAGAAAGCAAGCAGTAAGCAGCATTCCACCATGAACTCTGCTTCAGTTCCTGCCTCTGGTTCCTGTCTTGCATTCCTGCCCTGAGTTTCTTCAATGCTGGACTCATAAGACATAGGACTCAGGTGGTGGAGGTTGACAAGCAAGTGACTGCCTGCTAAGCGATGCTGCTTTTGTGAGCCTCCCATCTTTACCTCCTGAGTGCTTGGATCACAAGTCTGTTCCACTACACCTGATGATTATTGCTCTTTTTAAGATGTGCAGTGAGTGTTGAGATGTGTCGCCTTGTCCCTCCGGCCACGGCAGGGACCTTATCTATTTACTCTGTGATGGAAGTTCTCAGAGGCCCAACAGGGAGATGAGATGATCTAATTCACCTCTCTAGAGGTTGGAACAGCCTAAGACCACTAAGAGGAAGGCTGGGAGGCCACCAGGAGGCTGTAGTTGTGGTCTGGCCAAGGGACTGTCGAGACAGCAAAGTCCCCAAATTACTGCAAAGTCAATGACATGAAACAGCACAGGCCTACTGTCTTCTAACCCTTATGTTAGAAGTCTCAAGTGTGTGACGAGACTGTCTCTTTCTGTAGGCTCAGCTCCTAGAGACTGCTGGGACGCCTACCCTCAGGACCTCTGCCATCCTGAAAACCCAGCTTGCCCCATTTGAGGATCTATGATGTCATTGTTTCTTTCTCTTGATCAGCTAACCTTCTGTTCCTCCATTGTTTTGGGGAGAGAGCATCTGACAGAAGCAATCACCTAGATTTCTCCTAGCTCACAGTTCCATGGTGGGAAGCTATAGATGTTTGTGGAGGCTGGAGTCTGTGCAGCTTGCTCACAGCTTAGTGGCTGACTAGGAGGCAGAGATGGAACTTAGACTGGAATGGGGCGGGGCTATAGCCAGGGCTGTTTCAAGCAACCCACCTCCTCCAGTGAGGCCCCACCTCCTAAAGTTTCCACAATCTCCCCAAATAATGCCAACAGCTTGTGCAAGTGTTCACTCACATGCACTAGCCTGTGGGAGACAATTCTCATCTGAATTTCCATTATCTTCCTCGCTCTCTTCCTCCCCCTGATCCCTCTGCTTCTCTCATAGAAGACCCCTGTGATGTCTCTGTCCAGCCTAGATGATATAGGATAATTCCTAACTGGTAGGCTTTACCCCAGTCATATCTGCAAAGCCTCTTTGCTGTGTAAAGAAACTGCAAGACTCTAGGGGTTAGGATGGAGCATCTGGGCAGAGGAAGCATTATTTAGCCTTCACAGTCAGAGTCTTGTGAGTGATAGAGGGTGGGACCTGGGGCTCCCTTACCTCCTGGGGTCACTCAGGTGTCCCACTAACCAGACAAACCATCTTTAGCTTTTCTCTTTGCCTAAAGATACCATGGTAGCTCCAAGGGCAGCTGTGTGGGTCCCAGTTTGTTCGTGGGTGTGTTCTAGGAGTAGGGGGAAGGGCTCTTTGTGGTCATGGAGAGGCTTACTGACTCTAGGGGGCACTAATGTCCACCTGACCTCTAACTGGAGGGCGTGGCCCATCAGTCCACTCCCCCTTGTTTGGAATTTCCTAGTGTATTAGCTTCCTATGTTTGCCTTAACAAGCTTGTCATTCTCAACACTAACTCATGATTGTACAGCGTGCCTTAGGTAGCTAACGTCTGGCTATTACAGGCTGATGTTTTTTTGAAGGGTCTAGGAGACAAACCTCCTGTTTACTGCTGATATTCAGTTCCTTGGAGATGTAGGACCTATGTCTCCATTTTCTTGCTGGCTGTGTGTTGAAGCTGCTCTCAGCTTTTTGAAAATTGCCATGATCCTTGGATTCTAACTTCTCTTCTTCACCTTCCGACCCAGCGATGGAGGGTGGATACCTATTGTGGCTGGTTTGTCTCTCTGATCTCACTGCTGTTCTCTCATCTCCCCACTGCTGCAGTTCACAGTACCGCAAGTCCGCCATCTCAGAGCCTGCAACCTTCATGACAGCATAGCTGTCACATCCTGTCATGTCACTTCAACAGGTTCTGAGGATGAAGATGTAGAGGGAGGGGCATTACTGTGCCGGCCACATAGGACACTAACGAGCAATTGCAATGCCAGGATGCTTGGCAGTGCCCCAGACACTAGAAAGATCCTAAGGGAGAAACTGTCTTAATTCTCATTGCACAGCTGGAGAAACTGAGGTTTAGTGGAGCTAACTCAAGCAATGAACTGAACTGTGTCACCAAATTGATGCTGCAGTCACGATCCCCCGCATCTCGGATGAGACCTTATTTGGAGAGAGTCCCTTTACAGCATGATCAAGTTCCAGTGAAGTCGTTCCCTAGGCCCTGATTCCATGCAGTGTAGGGGAATGTGCAAATGCTAATGCCGAAGACAATACATGAACATGTACACGTGAGAAGAGGAAGCCTGGTGAAACATTCTTCCCCATAGTCCTTACAAGGGGCTAACCTGCACCACTGGCACTTCAGGACAGTCTGACTACCCCTTTCTCTCCATCTTTCCTCCCAGCCTGGCAGACTGAGAGAGCCTCACAGCACCCACCCAGATACTGGCTTTCAGCCCCTCCACACCCCTCACAGGACCCTTTTGTAATTCAACAGACTGAGGCCAGTCGGGCTGTGCCTAACAGCCCTGGCTCTTCTTGGGGCCTCTGGCAGCAATGTGGGTTGGCCAGGAACCAGCATAAGGAGAGGCAGCACAGAAGCTGCCTGTCCGAGAGAGGAGGCCCCAAGCTTCAAGAGAAGCCAAGCTGGGCCCCCTCCAGCCTCTCTTTAGGCTCTGCTTCCGTCTTCTGCTGCCAAGTACACGGAACACTGCCATGGGCAACCCCGCTGTGCCAGCAGTGTGCCTTTTGGCTCCCGATTCCAGGTTTCAAGGTCTCTGGAGCTACCTTCCTGCCCTCTAGACCTGCCTCTATTTTTGGATTTGACTATCTCCAGGGGTGCACAATGCTCCATGAGATGCTTCCCACCCCAAATTCCAAACCTATGGCTCCAAGGTTGGGGGTGGGGATTATGATAGAGAGGGAGTGGAGAAAGTCAACAGCTGTCAGAGGGAACTCTGGGAAGGCCTGAGGAGTGACACTTTGGAGGGGTCTCCCAGCCTGGTCCTCTTTGCAGAACTTGCCACCTATAGCTTGTCCCCAGCCCTGCTGACAACTATGTTTTCTAGGTAGCCATGTCCTTCCAGCCAAGCTGACTGGCCACTAGCTATGGTTTCTCTCTTCTGGGAAGCTGGAGGACTGGTTGACTGGGCAGACTCCTCAGGACTGGGTACAGGTAGAGGCTGAGGAAGTGAGGAAGTTTGTGTTCTGGGGGGCTGAGGAGAGAAATTTGGAAGCCAAGATAAGCAGAGGGAGGTTTGAGTTGAAGAAGAGAAGACTCATCTGCTCCGTCAATCCTCTCATGCTAAAGCTGCCTGAGCAGGGTCTATTTCCACCAATCAGCCTCCAGACAGAGTTGTTAGACTGCAATGAAGGACCAACAAGATAGCTCAGTGGATGAAGGTGCTTGTCACCAAACCCCAGAATGACCGAGTTCGAGTCTCAGAACCTCCATGGTAGGAGGAGAAATCTGACTCCCGTCGTTGTCTTCTGACCTCCACGGGAATGTCATGGCGTGCATGGGCGTGCCCACCTACAAAATGAGTGAAAATGGAATCAGAATGCAAACACATCTGACTGGGCTCTCCTGACTTTCTTGCCTCACTCCCTCCATGTTTCCCCAAAGTATCAGCACGCCACATTACAGTTCTCACAGTTCTTTCGAGGCCTGAGTGACTCCACCACCCTTCTTGCCTTTCCATCTCCTCCTCCTGCTGCTACCCCCGCAGGCATGCTGAACTCATTTCTACCCCAGGACCTTAGGATGTGCAGTGTTTTTCCCCTTAGTCTTTATCTTCATTTGGTTTCAGCTGGGATGATCCCCCACAGGAGAAAAACTGGCCCTGGTCAGCCACACTCACAGTGCTACCCCTCGACAGTACCTGTGCCACTCAGGGTACCCTTTTATATCACCGTCTGTCATTTTATTATCTGTCTGCTATGCTGGGATGTAAACTTCCCACCTTACTTATCCCCAAGTCCTCAGTGCTCCCATACTGCCTGTACATAGTAGGTGCTCGTGAATTTGTTTTTTTATTGGATACAAAAACAAGGTAAAAGATCCCAGAGTCCAGTTGCTGGGAGCTTAGCCACATCAGTTGCAAGGAGCTTCAGTATCCCTGCTCTGGCTGCTGTGAGCTGTGTACCCTGGTTCTAAATGTGACAGGGACAGTTGTGGGTGACAAACAGGAAGAAAACAGCTCTGCTAAGGCCACCTTGAGGCACCATCTATCCAGAGTCCAGGGGCTAGCCTTTGTCCTACCCCATGACTATTCTCTTTTATCCTATAGTCCTTGGTTAGGGACTGTGGCTTAGGCTCCCAAGACGGGGCTCTGTCTGGGGACATCCTGGTCTGGGCCCCAGCCCATTCTGGGTAATCTAGCAGATAAGGGTTCCCAGAAGCCTGAACTGCCTTCTGCTGGCGTCTCTCAGGACCCAGTGTATTTATTAGCTATGTCATTAGACAGCTGTCCCTCAAAATGCTTCAGATTGTAAAGAGACAGCCTTTGTCATCAGTCTGAACACTGTAGCCGACAGCCCTGTGTGTTTCCTGTGTGCACATGCGTGCGCGCGAGCACACACACACACATACTCGCACAGCTGTCAAGTTCTTAGATGTCACAGTCTGCTTGGCACAGCCCACACTGGACAGACTCAAGCTGTTATTGGTTACACATTTGTTCTTCCTGGAAGAGGGCCAGACTCACCTGTCTGTGCTAATGGGAAAGAAGCATTGGCCCAAAGGAAGCCCAGAGTTCTGCTGCCTCTGTGACTGGAGTCTGAGGGATGGGAGGTCTAAAGCTCCCTTCCCTCTTCCTGTGAGCTGGGGACATACAGCACAGGGCCCATTGAGAGCCTGAGCCATGCACTCCCAGTGTAATCCCCCTGGATAACCAGTTTCTTCCTTCATGCCTCTCCATAGAGATGCTGCTTTTTGTTAGAAGACTTGAGGGCCAGCTCTAAAGAACTGCAGTGCTCGTGGGCCTGGGCTGTGGCTAGTGGCAGAGCATCTTCCCCACATGTGACTCTGGGCTCAAGCCCTGCACTGGAGAGGGTCTTGTTTCTGTGATTTGCTGGGCAAAGTCAGGGTCTGGGGCTTTTTAAAAAAACAAAAAAAAACAAAAAACCTAGAATTTTAAATTACAAGGGAAAGAGGCTGCTGCTGCTGCTGGTGAAGGCTGCGGAGGAGGGAAAGTCACCGATAGGAAGCAGTAATATTTCTTTCTCGACAGTAAACAACTGCCAAATCCTCCCCCCCTCCCGTGGCACTCTTCGAGCATCTATGGGAAGCTTTGAAAGCTGCACGTCATGAAAGTTATTGGTTTTGTTCAAGCTTCATCTGATGCTTGCTTAAGAAAATAGATCTGGTTTCCCCTCTTGCAATAGTCTGCTGGGGAAAATCAGCACAGAACATCTGCCTCGCGTCATCGTTAGACATTTATGAATAAACTGGCGCTGGCAGACCGAGCAGACTTGGTGAGACACAAGGCCCAGCCAACTCTGGTTATTTCCCTGCAGATTATCTGCTGACGGATTGGCCAGAGGAAATGTTCTGTCCCAGTATAGGGAAACAGCACTGTCCCAGATACCACTCTGGCTTAGTTCTTAAGCACAAAGGCTATATACACAATATGAGCAAGCAAGGAGGAGAGAGGGCTTGCTGTGGGCAGGGGGACAGACAGACCTGGCAGAAAGAGCACAGGCTGTGTGCCCAATCTTCTACACTCTCGTCTCCTGAATCCTTGGATGAGGACCGTTGTAACTGATGTTTTCACTGCTATGCCTCTCATGAGCCATGTGCTCCTCTGCATTTCCCAGCCTCCTTTGCACTTGGGCCAGTCATATGATTAGTCTGGCCAGTAGAGTAAAAGAGGAGGTGGCGTGTATCACTTTTGGACCGAGGCAGGTAGTGATACAACCATGTCTTGAACTCTTGCTCTTGTCCCTGAGCCTCTGCATGGATGAGTCTCAGGTAGGGCAGGAAGCCCAAAAGGAGCCGCTAAGAGCTTGAGGTGTCTGTAACTGCAGTTAGTGTGAGTTACTCTGATGGCTGTTGTGACAAACCCATGAACCAGAGCACCTTAAAGTAGGAAGGGTTAAGCTGGGTGTGGTGGCACACGCCTTATACCCAGCACTTGGGAGGCAGAGGCAGGTGGATCTCTGTGAATAAAGGACCAGCCTGGTCTACAGAGTGAGTTCCAGGACAGCTAGGTCAGTGCATAGGGACCCATCGGAGAGAGGGAGTATTTGGCTCCATCGTGGTGGGAAGGCATGGCTTAGCTCACAGCAGTACAATTGAATTCAGAACCCCTCACATCCTAGAGGATTAGGAAGCAGTGGCTGGGACTGGGAGCAAGGCTGGGCTATATAACCCCCAAGACTCATCCCAGGGTCCACTTCATCCAGTCAGATCCAGCCTCCTAAAGCTTCTATAGTCCCTGGAAACAATGTCACCATCTGGGAGCTTGCATTTTGGTACATGACCATGTGGAGATATGTCACATTGAAATCCCAGCATCACTCCAAGTAATCCAGCCACATTCTGAGTGCCTGTGAGCATTTCTGTGGGAGACAGTTCATTCTAACTTGTTCAAGGAACTACCGTGTGATATTCACTTTCCCATGTGATATTAATATTCTCTATACAATTAATATTAATGATATGAATACTGATATCCTGGTAATGTTCTGAGAAAGATTGCCTTGTTCATTTTAATGAGTGAGAACCTTTCAAAAGCCAAATGTAAGTTCTTTACTTAATTAATGGAAACTTAGGTCACTTACAGTCCTTCACCGTTTCAATTACGCCGCCACCAGTGATCTCGACCTTGTGTGATTCTGTCTGAGTATAAGATGAGTTCCAAGAAGCGTCGTCTCTGGTCGCAGAGATGCATATTTCTCAGAGCCCGCACTTGAATAAGTCTGAGGACAGGGTGCTTCTGACAAGACATGTGGAGAAAATGCAGACTGAAAGTGATCCTGTGTTCCTGTGACTGATAAAGGTCAGGTGGATGGGAAGGCTGTGATTTATGGATGAGGGGTAGGGGCATGGGTCAGGGTAAGTAGGGGTATGTGTATGCGTGCGTGTGTGCGTGTATGCATGTATGTGTGTGCATGTGTATGTATGCATGTGTGTGTGCATGTGTGTGTGCATGTGTGTGTGCATGTATGTGTATAAATGTGTGTCTGCATGTGTATGCATGTGTGTGTCTGCATGTGAGTGTCTGCATGTGTGTGTATGCATGTATGTGTGTGCATGTGTATGTATGCATATGTGTGCATGTGTGTGTGCATGTATATGTGTGCATGTGTGTGCATGTATGTGTCTGGATGTGTATATGCATGTGTGTGCATGTGTGTGCATGAGTGTGTCTGGATGTGTATATGCATGTGTGTGCATGTGTGTGCATGCTTGTGTCTGGATGTGTATATGCATGTGTCTGCATGTGTGTGTGAATGTATGTGTCTGCATGTGTATGTATATGTATGCATGTGTCTGTGCATGTGTGTGTGCATGTGTGTGCAGGTGTGTGTCTGCACGTGTGTGTATGCATGTGTGTGCGTGTATGTGTGTGTGTGTGCATCTCTCTGGGTGCATGTGTGTGTGTCTGCATGTGTATTTACTTCCTAGGGCACTGGAGGTCTTCCTTCAGTGACCCTTGGTTGGAGGAACATGGTTGCTGGGTCCTTGAGGAGAAGTGAGGTCCACTCTTGTGTTCGTCAGTGAGGGATGACTTCAAACAGCGTTCCTTCTTCTCTGCCACTGCTGGCCTGGGTGGATAATGAACTTTCCAATTGGAGGGGTGGCATAGACAAACCTTTCTTTAAACACTGTAGTCTTCCTACAGGTGCTCCAAGAGACACAGTGGTGACTTGTACTCCCCTGCCTCCATGCACATGACTTTTGATGTTTATGTGGATGTCATAGCGACTGTTTGGTCTGCCGTGTCCTTTGATGGTGTGTCTGGAGAGTCCTTACCTATCCCGGTGCTTTTTGTTTTTGGGTTCTTTCTTTTTCCCCTGGGATCTGGGTTTTGATGTCAGCTAGCTTTTTTGAGAATGGCACATGGGTGCCGCAGTCTCAAGTGCTTCTGTGTGTGAGATCTGCTGCCTGACATCTTTGTACTTGAACCTGCCGTTCACCCTGGAGCCTCCGTGGCTTATGCCTCACATCTCTCAAGAGGAATCTGTTTCTGTTTCTCTCTTCTCCTTCCTGATACTGGGTTGGGGACCTCTTACTGTTGGGCTGCCAGATGGCCCCTTGAGCCTGGGGATGCTGTCAGATGATCATGAACAGAAGAAAACATCATTCTGAGTGAGGAACTTTGCCTGCCAATCAGGGCAGCTGGCCGGAAGATTATCTCCCTTCCCTAGTTTCCTTGGGATATGTTACTCTAAAAATATGCACGACTGCTGTGTACTGTGTCATAGGGCACTGCACGACTCTGGGCAACAGGATTCGAAGAAGCCTCGGTGTGAACTGTCTTCCAGTTTTGTGCAGGGCGGAGGCCCTGTGAGTTTGACCAGGAGTGGGACTAAGGAGCACAGAATCCCTTTATCCCTGTGTCTTCCAGACTGGTCATTTTTTTTTTCATGTCACCTTTATAAATTTATTCTTACCAACAAACTCGTGTTCTGCTGGGATCTGTCTTGTTCTGTGCCGGTTCATATTTTCCTTTTATAGTGAATTTAAAGGGAAGGTTTTCTATTGCAATTAGAAGTAGAGAGGCAGTAGGACTTGCCAAAAATAGAAAAGGTGTGAGCATGTGTCTGTGTGTGCATATGTGTGTGTATGTGTGTATGCATGTGTGTACATGCATGTGTGTGTGCATGTGTGTATGCATGTGTGTGTGTGCGCGTGCTTGTGTGTGGGTGTGTGCATGTGTATACACTAACGGAGTGTGAACATAAATTGAAGCAGTGCATGAGATTCGAGCTGGCAAGCTCAGTCTTATTTTGTTTTCATCCCTGCCGAATGAGACTCCACCCCCACTTTCTGGCACCTGTGCCCCTTCTCTCAGCAAGCAATAGAGGAGCAGTAAAAAGTCAACTTTTCTCCTGGAAGTCAGTCTGGAAGGGAAATGGGGGGGGAGCTGTCTCAGTTAGGATTTTAATTGCTGCAATGAAACACTGTGACCAAAATGTAAGTTGGGGAGTAAAGGGTTTATTTGGCTCACACTTCCATATCACTGTTCATCATCAAAGGGAGTCAGGACAGGAACTCAAGCACGGTAGGAAGTTGGAGGCAGCAGCCATGGAGGTGTGCTACTTATTGGCTTGTTTGCCATGGTGTGCTACAGCTTGCTTTCTGATAGAACCCCGGACTACCAGCCCAGGAATGGCACCACCCACAATGGGCTTGGCCCTCCTATTTTAATCACTAACTAAGAAAATACCTTACAGGTCTGCCTATAGCTTGATCTTCTAGAGACATTGTCTCAATTGAGGCTTCTTGCTTTCCAGTTAGTCTACCTTGACATAAAACTAGGCATCACAGGTTCCATGAAGTAGTTTATGTTGACCCTTACATTGTGAGCCCCTGGAGGGACCCATGAAGACTCAGGCTTGGCCTAGTTCCCTACCAGCTGCTGGACTGTGGCCTCTCCATGAGGTGCCTCAGACTTCACTCTTTCCCTGCTGAGTCCAGCACCCCACAGAGTGTCATGGCTTCCAAGCTGGGCCACTTCTTGGTCATGTCAAGCAGGGCTCTGCCCTTGTATTAAATCCTGCCAACAAGTTCCTTGATGAAAAATGGGGACCATGCATCCTTTCTTCCTGTCCCTGAGTTTTGAGGTGAGTCTCCTGACTTTCTGGCACTTCAGATTTTTTATCCATGAAATGAGAGTGCTGCTCCTCTTCAGATGGTTGTGAGGGTCCTACCGAGAGCACATGGGCATGACAACAGTGTGGACATGGACTTGGACTCTTTCCTGCCACCAGGGTTTGCCTCTTTGCTTTCCCTAAGATTCTTCTGAATGAAAGAGCAGAGGTCTTGAATCCCAGGTGCAGCTGAACATCTGGCTCACAGAAAGATCACAGGCCACTCAAGGCCCTCCCTGGCTTGTACTTTCTGCATTTGGCCTCTGAAGTTCTTAAGCCTTCTCTCACCCCCAGCAGAGCATTTACACAAGGGAGGCAGTTCCATGAATAGGCCATGGACTTCCTGGATTCCCTGTAATTGTCCTATCCTTTTCAGTTTCTCTTGTAAACATTTGGGGGAAGAAGATAGGTCAGGTCTTGAAGGATTCCTGAAGACAGCAGGAAATGGCTCCCAGGAAACCTTGGGAGTAGGGACAAAGGGTTATCTGTTGTCTATTGAGCACATACCAGGTCTACAGAGAACATTATCTCATTGGACAGCAGCCTGTCTCTGTCTAGGGCGATGCTGGCTGCCTTAGGAAGAACACAGGTCTCCGTGTCCATAGGTGACACTTGCGTTCCTGCCCAAGTGAGTCTTCAACATAGGGGTGATGGAGAAAGGCAGTTCCCTTCTACCTGGTGGTGACTTGGGAACTGGATATGGGCAACTCCCACATTGATTCTCTGCCATTGCCTGGAGGAAGGAGATGGTAGGCCTCTCTCTGCACAACAGCCCCATTGGAAGGGGCCATGCACCACTCAGGAGACCTCATCCAGACACAAGATGTGCTGGCCTGGCTGCCATTTCTGGGTGTGGTAGCACTGTCTGGTGGATAGGTAGCATGCCCATCCACACTGCATGTGCACTGTGTGACAGCTGTGTGGAAACTCAAAGTTTTGGGTTCAGCCAACAAATTGCATTTGCTAACAGGGAGATGTTTGGTTTGGTCTGGTCTGGTCTGATTTGGTTTAGATTGGTTTGGTTAAGAGAGGGTATCATGATGTGGTACAGAACCCTGAACTCACTATGAAACCCGAGCCAGACTTGACCTTGGGTCATTTTTGTGTCCGTCTTGTGAGTGTGAGAGAACATATGTGTGCAACCATCCCTGTGGGGCGGAGAGCACAGAATTCCTTTATCCCTGTGTCTCTCAGACTGCAGTCATTTTTCATAACACCTTTGCACATAACCATGGAAACTAAAAGACAGAGAGTCTGCTCTTGGTCATAGCGTTTGTAAAAGTGAAAACCAGAATACAGGACCCAGGAGCAGCAATAGTTGTTTTGTGTTTTTGAAACAGAGTCTTGCCGTATAGTTCAGGCTGGCCTTGAACATGTAATCGTTTGGTCTTGTAGTGGCAGGTATGTACCACCACACCCAGCTAGAGTGCCAACAATGGATAAGAATTTAGGTTCTGTAAGTCTGAAATCTTGTGGAATGACTCTGTCTCCTTGGTTTACCCACAATTCCTCAAACACTAGAGCAAAGGTGTCTGGAGGCCACGGTGGTGCCAGTCAGGGTGCTGGCAGGGGTTCCATCTTCAGTCTGCCCTCCACTTGTAGAGACCATTATCTCCAGAAAGATGTCCCAACTCTGGACTCCTGCCAGGAATCAAGGCCTGACACCATCTGTAAGAGATAAATAAATCGAAATATCATCAGCGAATAAGTGTGTGCCATCTGCTGCCCTGTCAGTTCAACTGGCTGAAGCCTCCAGAGAACTCCAAGAAGTGCTTGCCAAGGCTGTGCTGCCAGCCTGCTGTGTGAAGAGAAGCTCCCTGCAGGGCCTGATGGCCTGCTCTGGCCCCAGCCCCCAGCACTGTTCCTTCCATCTGGCCAGTGTGGGGCTTTCACCCCTGCCCATTGTTTCTTACTGGCACATTTACTGGGGACCAGACTCCGATCTTTCCTGTCCTCCTAGCAAGCTGAAACTATCTGCTATAGAAAAAGGTTCCTGTATGCATGTCCAAGGCTCTGTCTCTTTGTGAGACTCAACTCAAGACCAGAGTCCAACTCAAAACCAGCCTGATTTAAGCCCTGCAGCTGGGTCTCTTCTGGGAAGGTTCAGGTTCTTATGGCTATTTGTGGAGTTCTGTTTGGAGACTTCCCACAGGACAAATGGATTTCTCTAGATCCTGCCAACTCTGCTAAGAGACAGTGCTGGGTAGTAGCCAGGACAAAGGCTGTGTGCCACACTGCCTGTGGCTGTGTGACATTAGACCAAAACTTCTCGTGCCTTGGTTTCTTCACCTGTGGAGTGGAAGATGGTCCTAACACCTGCCTCTCAGGGGTGTCGTGCTGATGAGCTGCACGTGTAAAGAAGACAAGAGCTTGATACAAAGGATGTGCCCACTGTGTGGCTGCAGAACAGGGGATGGGGGCACACTGATGTTCTTATAGCACTCACGGGATAGCCTGGGCTACCCAGTGAGTTTAAGGCTCTGTATTACATAGTGATATTCTTCTTAACCAAGCCAAACCAGACCAGACCAGACGAGACCAAACCAAATGAAGTTTGTTAGCTGGCTTTGTGAGGCAAAGGTTACACTACCCTTCATCTCCTGCCTATTTCAGTCTCTTCCCACCCTTATTGAAATCTCAGCTTTACCATCTGCTGGGGTGTCGAATGAAATCACAATCCTCAGGCTCAGCCATGGCTGGGGGCTCCCCACGTTCTCCCCTCTCACCGTGGTTCAAGCTCTAGACCCAAGCTTCTGTGTTTCCATGCCAAGGGCAACTTGGCCAATCTGCAGCATCCTTGTATCTCTGCCAGCCCTAGGCATCTGTCTCTGGCCTCTTTCCTTGTTTCTGCTTGTGGCTATGCCAGGTTCCCACCCCTGCTCTTGCTGAGCACGCAGAATTATAGCTTCCTGCTCTGGCTTCCAGGGATGCTCAGGGCTCTCCTTGTGGGAGCAACGCTGTTTTACCTGAAACCCAGGGAAGGAGGAAAAGATAGCTCTGATAAGCGGAGGCAACCCCAGGTCAGGTGCTTTGCACTCTACTATTTCAATCCTTCCCAAACCTGAAGTAGTATAACTGATCCCTTATTTATCCATCAATTCACTTTCTGTGGTTTTGTCAATCCGTGGTCAAATAGGGTATAAATAGGAAATCCCAGAAATAAATAATGCCTAAGTTTTAAGTTGTGGAGCATTCTGGGTAGCAAGATGGGGTCCAGTGCCCTCTGTCCCACCCTAGACGTGAGCCACTGGTTTGTCTGGTGTATCCATGTTGTATAAACTCCCCTCCTGTTAGTCATTCTCTACAGATAGACCATCACAGCATCACACGCAGGAGAGATTAGATTCACAAAACTGTCACTACATTCTTACTGTGCCTTAGAGAGCACACAGTATCTACAGGACCTGGGACTCTGAAATTTCAGACATCCACTGGAGATCTTGAAATGTACAGCCCATGCTTAGGAGGAGACCACCGCACTTAGATGATTTCCACCTGACAGTCAAGGAAAAGGATCAGAGAGGTGGACCAACACAGCAAAGTCACACAGATAGGTGGGAGTAGACAGTAATGTGAATCCAGACCTCGTTTTCCTTACAGTACTTCCTTTCAAGCAGGGAGCCTTGATGTCTGTAATGGACAGTAGGGTGGAGCCAACGCTTTTCAGGTGCTGCCTGATTTAAACCAAGTACGACATAGGTTTACACCCATTTCCTCATATAGACTTACATTGGTGTAGAAGGCTGCGCTGTTTGCCCTTTACTGGGGAAGAAACTCTTCAACCAAATGACTAGAAAAACATTATTTGTCTGGTGTCTCTGGCTTAACAGGTGGCCTAGATGGGATTTGAACTCACAACCACACAAAGCCTCCTTTTAGGGAGCTTGATCTGCCCAGCCTCCTTTTGATCCCATGCACTCTGCCTTCTCTCATAGTCCACACAGGAGCCTCTTTCTCAGTGAGATCTAGACTGAAGGAGGAGCCTATTGGGATGACCTGGAACCTGACATGGATGTGAAGTCAAAATAAACCAGCTTTGCCCTCTCCCAGTGATTTCTGGGAACTTCCCCTGGGTCCCTGGCTGAGTCTCCTGGATGTGAGTAAGGACAGGCCCACTGAAAGCTCAAGCCACTGCATGAAGAACAACTTCTGAGTTCTAGTCCTCTAGCCATGCCCCTGAGGACAGTAGACCAGGGGTTCTAGCAGGGAGGGAGGTCTGGGTTCCAGAAAGTCAGCAGCCTTGGGGTAGTGGAACTTTGGGGTCCAGGAAGCCATGGGCTTCCTTTTGTCTTATTGAGAGTCTTCAAAAGATGACTTTTGACCCAGTGTCCGGCGTTTGTTTCAAAATAACCATGCAGTGGTGGATCTGGAGTGTGTGAAGGCTAACTGAGCTTTTCCCTGGCCAATGGTGTTCTCACTGGATTCCTGGGAGCCTCCTTCTTGTCTGGACTGGCTCCCCTGGGTGTGAGCAGGGAGCTGATAGAGAATCATAAGACATGGAACTTCAGAGTGGGAGGTGAGGCTCTGTGATGGAGCAGATGGTTGGTGAGCAAGGAAGGGTCCTGTGGCAGAGCTGGAGGGCACTGGAGCTGAATCTTGAAGGCTGGGGAAGATCCTCCTGCACAGAATAGAGGGTAAAAGTTTTAAGTAGAAAGTTTAAGCATAGCGTGTCTTAGGGTTTCTATTGCTGTGATGTAACACCATGATCAAAGCTTCTTGGGGAGGAAAGGCTTTATTTCAGCTTTTTCCACATCACAGTCCATCACTGGGGAAGTCAGTGCAGGAACTCAAGCAGGGCAGCAATCTGGAGGCAGGGGCTGACATGCAGGCCACAGGGGAATGTGGCTTACTGGCTTGCTCCTCGTGGCTTGCTAAGTCTGGTTTCTATATATCTGGGACCGCTAGCCCAGGAGTGGCACTGCCTACGGTGAGCATGGCCCTCCCACATCAATAATCAACCAAGAAGATGCACCGCAGGCTTGCCTCAATGAGCCAATTTGGTGGGGGCTTTTTTTTCAATTGAGGTACCTTCCTCTCAAATGACTCTTACTTGGTTAACACAAAATTATCCGGGACAGAGGGTCAAATGGTAGTTGGCAACTCATAGAGTGAAGGATGGTACTCAAAGACATAATGTCTGTTGGGTTGGTACCAAGTGCATACACATGATCCCTGATCTCTACACTCAGGGAGCCAAGAAGATCATGAGGTTAGCCTGGCCAATATAAGGAGCTGTCTCAAAAGGCTAGAACTAAAATCCATCTAAAAGATACAGTGTCTGAGGTGATCTCAGAGTGTTCAGATCTTCTGCTTGGTGACGAATTATGCTGCCCTCAGAGCTACCACTGCCCTGCAGTGTCAACAGTCTTTCTTGTGTGTCTTTTTCCTCTTAAGTCCACCAGACACATCCCATTCTCATGCTTGCTGGTATGCTGGCTGCCCAACCTTCAGCGCATCTCTCTGTAGACTTCTTGCAAAGGCTAGGAAGGGGTCTTTAGTTCTTGTTCAATCATGTCCTCACCTTCCGTGAATGTTCCAGGCAGAGAGGACACAGCAGTGAACGAGACTCTTGTGTCCATGAAGCTTTGTTGGTCGCTGAATCCAGCTGGCCAACAGGCAGACGTCATCTTGTTTAGAAGAGCCAGGGTACCTTTCTCTGATGAGAGGGCTCTAGGGTGGCTGATGCACAAAGATGCGTGGCTGTCAGAACAGAGGTTGTGTGAGGGCTAGGCTTTTGCCTTCTTGGCTCACTGCTCTGTTATCAGCACTGAGAACCATGCCAGGCACCTAGTAGGCTTTCAGTAAAGTTTGGGGGATACAGCTGCATTGGGTATGAAACACTGATGTTGCTCACCTCGGGGGCGGTTGCTTGTTGTTATCAGTGTGTGCTCTACAGGAGGGGACATCATTGTGACATGTTCACACATGTGTCACGTGCTTTGGCCACTTTCAACTCCCTTCCTCCTTCTTCCCACATTCTATTTTCATGTTTTTAAATTTATTATTATTATTCCTTATTAACTTGTGTGTATGTGTGTGATGTGTATGGGTATTAGTGCATGTGTAGAGTCTACACAGTGCATGTGTGGAGGTCAGGGGACAGCCCTGTGGAGTCAGTTCTCTCTTTCTACCGTCTATGAGTCCTGGGAATCCAAGTCTGTCCTGCAGGCTGAGGCTCAAGCTCCTTTCCCACTGAGCCGTCTCTTCTGGTCTCCTTTCTCCCCCCGCCACCAAATCTAGATTTTGCATGAAAGAAAATGAACAATTTTGTCTTTGTGATACTGTTTATTTTACTTAACATGATGATTTCTAGTCTTACCAACTTTCCTGAAAAATTTCATTCTTTAAGGCCAAGTAGAACTCCATCACATGGCCTTCCCTCCAGCTTCCTTCTCCATTCACCTCTTCCTGGGTGCTGTGCTCGGTCCTAGAACTCTACAGTTGTGAATACTACTGTGATAAGCATGGGTAGACAGGGAAGGAAAAGTATTTCTTAGGACTCAAAATTAAGCACTTCTAGGTATCTTAGTACCTTGACTTTGATTTTGATTCTTGAGAGAAAGTGGGAGGACAGGGAGAGAGAGAGAGAGAGAGAGAGAGAGAGAGAGAGAGAGAGAGAGAGAGAGAGAGAATATGAACTATGTGTGGGGTCTCCAGGCTGTTTCAGATACTGTCTACACATTCACCTCTAAAGTTCTGTGGACCGGTGTGTTCTGTGCACAGCTAGGATAATAAATAAACAAGTAAGACTTGCAGACTTGCCCCCCCCCCCATTATGTTCCTTTAGACTTTGGGCAGTGAGGACCTCCTGGCTGCTAGGTCTTCACCCTGTCTATAATTCTATAAATAGCCACAGTGCACCCCTGGGATGGCACCATCTGTTTCCTGCCAGGCCCCAGTGACCCAGATGGCAGGCATGTCAATTCTCTCTCAAGCAGACAACAAATTGCCTAACTACCCATTCCCATAGGCTCTCTTCAGTTACTGGGAGCCACTGACATCCTGAGTGGGTGACTGGTGCAGGCTGTGTGCCGAGTGACACTTGTGAGTCTCTGAGGGTGCGGTGCATCCTCTACGTTTGTGGGAGTGAACATGCCCCATCACTTCTGGACACAGTGCCCACTCAGTGGGGGATGGGAAGCAAGCAAGCCAACCTCCCCGCAGCCGAGGACCCCTTTCAGACTCCAAGTCACACAGCATTTCCACAAGGTCTGGGACAGCCTCCCATTCTTCTTCCTCTGGCAATACCAGATTCCTGCTGAGTTAGGTGTCTTTCCCAGGTGAGTACTCCCCAGGAGCCTTGTCATCTCGTCTAGGTGCTGCTCAGGAGACTCAAACTGCATCCTCTGGCATTTGCTCCCTGTCACCCCAGTACAGTTATCTTCCACTGAAGCAGGACCATATCACTCTCTTGTGGTGCTCTGGGGACACTGTGGGACTTTTAGGAATGTCCTTCCTGGCGACAGGTGCTGCCTTCCCCATCTTAGAAGGTCAAGTTGGAGGGTGATTGACACCCTCTGATGCACATTTGAATCATCTGAGGGATTTAGACCCATGAAATCAGTCTCTGTGTGGGACCCTATTCCTAATGGAGACCTCTTAAATCTAATGATTCAGGACCCTTCCTATCCTCTTCAGTTCATGGTCCAAGAAAGAACACTGCCATCAGGCGGTAGCAGGTTGACAGTGCTTGGGTCTGGCCTTAGGCTCATCTGTATGTTCTTGATGAAAGGGTCAGTGCACTTGTCTTTGGTTTTATATGCATCATAACCCTTTAATTAAACGTATCAACTTAATAATACCTGACACATTGATGCTAGTGCCGTAAGGGCCACTTGTAAAAGCAGCAAATCAATATGGCGCCAGGCAGCATCTCCCCATTAATGTCCAGTGATTAATCTCGATTGGTGGAGGATAAGGCGTCTCTCCTCTTTAGATATTAGCCATTAGACCTTTGGTTGTTGAAGTGTCCTGTTTTCCTCATGTCACCTCTACGATTTTTCCTTAAATGTCAGCTTTACCCTGCAGAGTCAGTGCAGGCTGAGGCTGACCGTATCTATTCAAACATCTCTTTAGCTTTGTGAAACAGAAATAAAAATGTGAGTGTCATTTATTTATCCCCATGTGTATTTCCCTGCCTGTTTAGAGTTAAGTTCCCAGGGGATTCCTTACAGGATCCAGCTGCAAGATTCAGCAGCAGCAGCTGGCACAGTAGGAAACTGGCACAGCAATGAAAATAGAGGTCTGGGGTATTTCAGGGCCTGGAGATGGGAGTCCATGATTCTGGGCTGTACTCCATTACTTGCTGGTTCTGTGGTCTTGAGTGAGTTACAGAAAGTTCAGAGCCTCATCTTGTTACTACAGTAGGGATTCTGGAGGTTGTTACAGGTGAAAAAGAATGCAAGTACCTTTCATGATAAAACCACTTCACAAACAGGAAGAGACAGCATGAACTGACAAAAGGTAGCATACTGGTTACTTTTCTGTTGCTGTGGTAGAATACCATTAGCAACCCAGTTTGTAGAAGAGAGAGCTTATTTGGGTGTGTAGTTGCACAGGGATAAGAGTCCAGGATGGCAAGGAGGCATGGCAGAAGAGGCAGACATGGCAGCTGGAGCAGAAGCTCACACTTTAAACCACAAGCAGCAAGTGGAGAGTGAACTGGTAACAGGCACAAGGCTTTTAAAGCCCAATTCCGTCACCCATACTTCCTCCAGCAAGACCATATCCCCTAAGCCTACTTGTCTTAGTTAGGGTACTATTGCTATTATGAAACACCATGACCAAAAGCAACTTGTGGAGGAAAGAATTTCTTTGGCTGATGCTTCCACATCACTGTTCATCATTGAGGGAAGTCAGGACAAGAACTCAAACAGGACAGGAACCTGGAGGCAGGAGCTGATGCAGAGACCATGGAGGGTGCTGCTTACTGGCTTGATCTCTATGGCTTGCTCAACCATGCTTTCTTATAGATCCCAGAACCATTAGCCCAGGGATGGATCCACCCACAATTGACTGGGTCCTCCCATGTCAATCACTAATTAAGAAAATATCCTACTAACTTGCCTACAGCCCAGTCTTACAAAGACATTTTCTCAGTGTGGTTCCCATCTCTCAAACGACTCTAGCTTCTGTTAAACTGACATAAAATTAGCCAGTACGCTACCCAACAGTACCACCAACTAAAGACCAAATATTCAAATGCCTGAGACCGTGGGGGCATCTCATTCAAACCACTACAGACAAAAACCAAAAGCATCAGACTACAAGGGATGAAAACCCACAGCTGACAGAGACTTAATGGAATGAGACAAGTCTTCCCACACCAGGGACAGAATGACAGTGCCAGAGACAGTGTCCACCCCTGCTGTTTATAGTCAACATTTTACTGTAGTTCTAGCCAAGCAGATGGTCACAAAAAGAAATGAAGGAGACTGGGATTGTAAAGATGGAACACAACTGTCTCTTCTTGAACATGACAGAGCTTGTATTTTGTATAGTAAATCCTGGGAACTCAGAACCATCAGACAGGTGCATAAGTTCAGCATGATGGCAGCACATAACATCTGCACCCAAAACTAAAATATTTACAGATGCCAGCAAGAAAATGTGGGACAAAGGGAGTGATTCTGTCAATAACTGTGAGATGGTGAAAGGGAAGACGTGTAACAAAAGAACATAAAGCCTAGTCTTTAAAACTACAGAATGTTGAAAGAAATGCAGGTTGACCTAAGAAAACAGGAAGGTGTCCAGTGGTAAGGAAGGAGGATGGAGGACATCATACTGAACTGGTTCCTCTGCCCTAGGTGCTCTCCAGGTTCAATGCAATCCTGAACCAATCTCCAACCTGCTTTTTTGCAGAGACTGAGAAGTTGGTCTTAAAATTCACATGAAAATATCAGAAATTTAGAATAGTCAAAACAAGCCTAAACTCAGAATTTCTAGTTTGCTACAAAGCTGTATAGACAATATGGGGCTTCCATATTGGCAGCCATATAGAGAAACTACATACAAACAGGGTGAGGCAAAGCCTGTGCTGGAATGGCAGCCATAGAGAACAACTACATACAAGCAGGAGTGAGGTGAAGCCTGCACTCACACCAATGGATGTCTGTGAAAGAGACGACCCAGTGTTGAGAAGCCATCTCAGGAGGTATGCAGGAATACCTGGGACCCACATGCCAAAGCAGATACCTTCATACACAGACTTGTGGTCAATGCTAGCACAGTGTTAAAGGTACAAGATTTGTAGATTAAAGGGGTGAATCTCCATGAGATGGGTTAGGCATGTTTTCTTAGGTAGGATCCCAAACCATGCAGGATGAAGAGAAATGCAATAAATGGGTCTTCATATAGCCTGAGCATTTCATTACATGTCTGCTTCTATTACGTATCTACCTATCATCCTTTTATCACCTATCTATAATCTATCTCCTATTGATCTGTTATTCATGTACCAGCTATTATGTATCATCTATCTTTCTATACCTAGAATCTGTTTCTTTATATCTATTTAGGTATCTCTTAGGAGTCCAGGTAACTTCAAGTGACAAAGGGTTAGCAATCCCGGTGTTGGGAAACTAGAGGTCTCATCACTGTGGGTGGGAGGCCAGATGGCCCAGCCCGCTTAGGAGACAGCCTGTGTCCCCTTGAGGTCATGACCTACAATTTTACTTCCAGAGTATGCCCCAGAGAAACAAAAACTTGTCTATAAAAATCTTGTCCACGAAAACTAGCAAATGTCCTCAAAAGGGACACATATCCAAATGCCCATGAGCCAGAGAATGTATTGCTGAAATGCAGTACCAGCACTCTCTGCTTTATCTTCAGAGCATGTGGTGCAAGACTCAGTGGATGCTGGGACCCTCCCATAGAGCAAGCCCCATGTGAACTGGCTTCCTCCCGGGCCCTGCAGCACTTCCCCACAGTCCCTGAGCTATCTGCCCTTTCATATCCTCTGCACTATTAATCTCACACTTGGGGCCCTCTTTGAGTAACATAAGGGTCACCCAGATACAAGCACTGTGATGCCCATCAGATAACAAAGAGCCTACTGAGGGACGCAAAGAGACACTGTAGACGTGTGGATTTGTCACTCAAAGAGATGAGGTATGGGGTGAGTGAGGAATGAGCATTCACCATGCTTCTGTGAAAGGAGGGTGGTGAACCATCTGAGTTTTTAATCTGTAGAATTTTCCATTTATTACTTCGAGACTGCGGTTGACCACATGTCACTGAAGCTGCAGAAAGCAAAACACAGAGATGTGATTCTGTACTTAAAAAAAAAAAAAAAATCAATGAAGTGCCCATGTATACCTCAGACAACTTCAGACCATGATACTAAGAGACGCCAGTCATAGAAGGCCACAACCAGAGGCAGAAAACAGACTAGTCATAGCCTAGGGCTGGGTGGGGTGAGAAGGGGTGACTTCTCATGGGTACAGCGTTTCTTTGGGGGATAATGAAAATGTTAAGCTTGACATGGGGATTGTTGCCAAGACTTGTGACATGGGTACATGGGAAACTGTTAACTTGGCTTAAAACAGTGAATCCTGGGCCACATGATTTTACCTATTGCAAGCATTGTTTAAAGAGATGAGACAGCAAAACCCTGTGCTGTAATCCTTAAATACGACCTGGAACTGGATCCAGAGCTGGTGCTGGGAGCCTGACCTCTTTAGAACCAGGGGAGAGCCAAGGGCCTACCATATTCTCATAGGCCCATGCAGATGCTTTAATTTCTTTTAAAATCAGAAAAAAGGTTAAACTCTGAAATGGGTAAAGTGCTTGATGCTTAACCAATAAGGTTGTAAAATACAAAAATTTCAGACACTGTGCTGGCTAGTTTTATGTCAACTGGATACAACTGGAGTCATCTGAGAGGATGGAGCTTCAATTGAAAAAGTGCCTCCGTAAGACTGTGCTGTAGATAAGCCTACGTTTTTTAAATTAGTGATTGTATTAGGGTTTTATTGATGTGAAGACACATCATGACCACAGTAATTCTTATAAAGGAAAATATTTAATTGGGGCTGGCTTTCAGTTCAGGGGTTTAGACCGTTATCTAACTAAACTCAGACATGACGAGAATCATGGTGGCATGCAGGCAGACATGGTGCTGGAGAGGGAACCGAGAGTTCTATATCTGGATCCTCAGGCAGCAGGAAGGGACAATTAGCCACTAGGCCTGGCTTGAGCTTCTGAAACCTCAAAAACCACCTCCCATTGACACACCTTCTCCAATAAGACCACACTTCCTAATAATGCCACCCCCTATGGGCCTTTGGGAGCCATTTTTATTCAAACCACTATAGTGCTTAATGTTGGAGCCCCCAGCCCATTGTGAGTGGTGCCATCCCTGAGCTGATGGTCCTGGGTTCTATAAGCAGGCTGAGAAAGCTGTGGGGAGCAAGCCAGTAAGCAGCACACCTCCATGGCTTCTGCATTAGCTCCTGCCTCCAGGTTCCTGCACTGCTCGAGTTCCTGCCCTGACAGCTTTTGATGGTGGAGTATGATAGGTATGCGATAAACCTTTCCTCCCCAGGTTGTTTTTGGTCATGGTGTTTATCATAGCAATATTAATCGTAATTAGGATATATAACTAAGAGGGTATATCCTAATTAGGGTCTCACAATGAAGTTTGGGCTGACTTCAGATTCATGATCTTCCTACTCAGCTGGGATTATAGGCATTTGTCACTATACCTGGGTGACATGATTTCTGACATTAGCTTTTTTTTCTATAAGGAAGGAGGTCATGAAGACAAAGAAAGCAAGATCCAATCAGCGTGCTGCTGGCCTGGTCTGAGTCTGAACATCCCTTACCTCCCTACAGCTTTGGGGAAAATATATCATGAAAGAAAATTTAAAACAATTTACTCAGAATCTAAGAGAAAATTCAATTTTCTCGTTCGAGGGGAGGTGTCATTGAACTCCAGTCCGGGTCCTTATGCATGCTTGCTGCTCTGCCACCAGGCCAGCCCTTTCTTCTTATCGCGCCCTTCCAGAATGTTCTTGCTTGTCAACACATCTCTCTTTATATTGTTGATCATAATCTGAGCAGCACTGTTTGGCTGTTTGACCCAGGCTTGTGGCTCAGCATCTCAGAGCCTTGCGGTCTTCGTCTATAAAGGGAGCTGAGGGTCCCGCCTCCCAGTGCACAGCACAGGGGTGAAGGCAAGCCTGCCTGAGCCTCCACTGTGGTGTCTACCCACTGTGTGCATCTTGGGCAGGAGTGACACAAATTAGAGTAGAGAGAAGTTTTTGGAAGGACTTTCAAGACCCAATGTGACCAGGCCACCTTCCCTATCCCTTCTGCCACCAATGTGTTCTGGGCCTTGTTACTGCCATGTGGCTCCAGGAAGCTCAGGAGCTTCAGGGAATGTTGTCTGAGAACTACGGAGGCTCCAGACAGACAGAGTGATTGAGGCAGGAAGGGTGTGGAGAGGAGCCTGGACCACACACACACACACACACACACACACACACGCGCGCGCATGCGTGCTCATGCTTCATGTGATCAGTGTGTGTGTGCTTCGTTGATCAGCATTCAGAATGGACAGAAGAGAACAGGAGGCAGAGCCTGGTCAGGGTGGAGATTAGGAGATGCCGGACAGAAGGCAGAGGGGCTCAGGCCTCTGACTTGGCCAGGGACGGAGCTGGTGGCTCCCACCCAAGCTACTGGCACACAACAGGGCTGCTTGGAATCACAGCTAAGGAAGCTGCCTTGTGGATCCGGTTGGGGGTGGTGCTACTTCTGGGACTCTTGGAGGGGACAGGCAAACTGGGAAGGTATGTCCTCTCATTTGAAACCTTTTTTTTTTTTCCCAAGGTGAGAAATGTCGCAGCTTCATTGACCTGGCCCCAGCTTCAGAGAAAGGTAAGTAGTTAGCTCTGCCCTCCCTGGGGACCTGCCCTGACCTGGTGGCTTGTCAGAGCCTGAAGTTTCTCTCTTGTAGCTATGATGCTTCCTGTCACATAGCACTGTCTGTGTCTGGGTGCAGAGGACGAAGTGAGAAGGCCAGTGGAGGAGGGGGCTTGGTCGGGTGATGGTCCTATCCCACAGACCTGTCATTTCCTTGGAAAATTCCAGCAAGCCGCCCTGGGGAGACTGAGGGACAAAGGACAAGAAACTCAGTGCCATCAGTAGGCAGGAAGAAGCCAATTCCTTCAGCAAAGTGAGTGGCCAGCTGCAGGGAGAGACTGTTTCCTCCGCTTCTTCAGGTTCCCTGGAGACATTCTCTATTTGTGCACATGTCTGTCTTGAAGCCATCAGGAGCTGTCTGTCTTCAACCAGAGATTACTAGGAACCACTGTGGCAAAACAGCATTTCTCACAGAGGGAGATGGTGGTTACGGGGGCTTGGTTACTAATTGTCTGCATCCAAATTTGTCAGCCAAGACCTCCATCGACCTCCTGATGAGGGGTCTGTCCCTCTCATTGCCACTGATGATGGAGAGACATCCCAAAGGAATTACATCACCAAAATTTCAGAGCAAAGAGCAGGCAGAGCTGGGCTTTAAAGACAGGACCTTGAGTCCAGTGTGGGTTTGCCTGAGCAGGACTCTACGTGCATGCTTCCTTAGCATGGTGGGTGAGTTCTACAAATACATTCAGTGTGAGCACGTAGGCACCAGGGTACCCATGTGTACTTGTGGTTGGGCACCTGCATTGGTATGTCCATGTGGTACCCTCTGGAAGTACTGTGTGTCTGTTACAGTGTGGGCACATTGGCTGTTCTCTTCTAGAGGGCTCAAGCCTCCCTTGCTTTCTTTATGGGGACTGAGGGCCCCCAAGAGTGAACGTCATTTATTTTACTGGTGGTGCAGTTTGACTTTTAGGGCTTGGTGGCCGCTCAGATGGCATATATCAAAATGTTTATGAGGAGGCTATGTGTCGGGCTTTGTTACCTAGTGATAGAAGGCTTTTCTGTCCCTACTGCCTCTCCAAGTCTCTGGCTTTAACTCTTGTGGCCATGTTGGTTTGTGATAGCTGCATGGCTCTCCTAGCTGTCCCTGAGGTCCCAGATGCTTTTAGGTCTTAACTAATCCCATCTTCCCTTCTGAACTTGATTCTTCACTTTAAACAGAAGCCCAAGGCAAAGAGAAGAATGAGCCATCCGACCCCTGGGGTTTGCATTGAGCCTTTAAGCCCCTGTGTGTTCTTACCCCACCCCCCCCACACACACTCTTCCTCTGGACTCTGGTGGCCACACCAGCTTCCTCCTTCCTGCGGTCCTTCTGGTCTGCTAATGTAACAGAATACTCCCTCTCTACATCACAGGCACACGCACACGCACACGCACACGCACACTGTACTGTTCTCTGGGCTCTGTTTGTCACACAGAGAGTCACATGACCCCTCTCACAGGTGAGGAAACAGGTATAGTATAGTCACATAGTTAGAAGGTGGGATTAGAACCCAGCTCTTTCCTTGTTTCTTTCTTTTAAAAAATGCTTACCTTTGCATGTTGTGTGTGTTTGCATGCACGTCTGGAGGTCAGAGGGTAATTTGTGGGAGGTAATTCTCTCTTCCACCATGTGTGTCATGGGGGTTGATCTCACATCATCAGGGCTGGTGGTGACCCCTATGAGTTATCTTCCAGCCTGTTTGTTTCTTGAGACAGGATCTCATGTAGGCCAGGCTGGCTTTGCGCTCCAGATCTTCATGTCTCTATTGAACCTCGTTCTCAGATGTCTGGTTCTTCCGTTGACAAGGTAGATCTAAGGGGTTGTGGGGAGTCTGGGGCCCTGATCCATGGCTTCTGAGTGGGTTCAGGCCAGCACTTCCCTCCTTGCCTTAATCTAGACATTTCCATGTTTCTGTGACAAATTATCAGCTACCTCTTGGTGGCTACCATGACCTTACTCCTTACTTAATTATGGTGGGGTGACCCAAAGCCTCAAACGTGTTGGGCAGATATTCCCAGTGAGCATATCCTAGTGTCAGAATGGTTCAAGCACAGTTTCTACCCCTGAGCTGCATCCAAGTTCCTTTTGTGCATATCTGTAGAGTATTCTGTCACGTGGAGACTTCATTTAAGCAGCTGAATGTTCATTCCAGCAGTCTGAGTGCTTTTGCACTTGGAGTGTCCCGTGTCACAGTGAATCCTTGGGGAGCTGCACACATCTCTCTCCCTCTGAGGCTAACACACTCCCTCTGATCTTTTAGTGACTGACCGTGAGCCAGCAGTGCTGCCTACATGCTGGCATGTGACCTGATCTTTGACAGAGGTCTGTGTGGCAGGCCTCACTATGGAAGGAGCTGACTGAAGATGCCTGAGCTGACCCCCAGTACTCTCTACCTCCTACATGTGACCAAGTCCATCCTGAAAATAGACATGAATTCCCTTACTTCTGTCTCTCCCATACCCTCAGTCTCCCTCTGTCTCAGCACCTTAGTTACTATTTACAGGGACAAAAGCATCTTACCAGTCACCCTGAGCCGCTAAATAATCTTGAAAGAAGTGTAGCAGTCACCAGTATCTATAGCAATGCTGGGTAACAAGCCAATCTGCCACTTGGTTGCTCATGTGTTTTGGGGGGGGTGGGGTTCAGAATTCTATGATATAGGCTGACTTGATTCCAAGGATGCAGACTGGTCATAAGCCCTGCTGCTCATGGATGCATTCAGGGGTCAGGTAGGGGATCATCTGACAGCAATACCAGAAGCACAGGGAAGAGAGAGGCTCACTACATGGGCATGCATGAGGCCTTTGCTTATGTCAGGGCCAATAATTTCTCACTGATCAAAACAAGATTCAGGGTTAGGACCAACCTTAGTGCCCACATGGAGACTGGAATGCAGCAGGTTGGCAACAGAAACCGTCCCCCCACACACACACTTGGGAATGGCCACAGATACAGGATGGCAGTGGCTGCTGGTGTAAACATGACTTTGACTAGGTTGTGAGTGTGTGAAACTTGTTTATTTGTTTGTTAACTTTTCCCCTGGTTATTGTCAGGACCTTGGTTTCCCTTGAGGTGACCTAATATTTGGTGTGGGGGGGTAGCTATCCACTCCCTCACCACATGTGACCAGTGGAGTCCCTTGTATGTCTGTTACATTAACACAAACTTTTTTGACAGATGTGTCTGAGGCACTTCCTTATACAGGGCAGCCTGGGCAGACACTGCAGGTGCAGGGGAGACTGGCCTAGGATACTGTCCCTGGGGAAGGAGCTAAGCAAACAGGTACTGATTCTGAAGTAAGAATGAAAAATCTACTCTGCTGTAAAACACTGGGGAATCTCTTTCTTGAGAACCAGAAAAGGCCATGTGATACCTCAGATCTACAGCAGTCATGAAGATGGAGCTAACAGGAATGGACACCAAGCTGTTGGCCAAGGTGTGACATAGGGGCATTTTCTATTCTGCCCCTCCCCCATTAACATTCTACGAAGCCTTTTGTTCTCGGACTCCCACCCCTATCTTTCTTTTTCTCCCAAGATGGGTTTCTGTGTAGCCCTGGCTGTCCTAGAACTCATCCTGTAACCCAGGCTGACCTCAATCTGCCTGCCTCTGCCCCCTGAATGGTGGGATTAAAGGTGAGCCCCGCCACCACCTGGCTATTCTTTATGGCTGTTATTGTGGAATCTCCTTGAACATTATCTTGGAATTTGTCCTTCTTGTTGGTTTTCGGTTTCTTGGACCTCAAGGCCAGTGTCTTTCTGTTGACCTCCTCACTGGGAAGACATCTTTAGGAGTTTCCCAAAAGGGAGAGCATGATTGACTGAGACCATTTCTCCGTCAAACTAGACTAATGCTTGGCTGAGTGCTTGTTGTCTGAGTCTGTCCCAGGCTCTTGTTTTCTTGTACCGGCACGAAGTCTCCTCTCCTTTGGAAGCAGCCTTTGAAAAATCCCATGTTATTCTCTTTAATGTTTCTGTTTCTTTCAGGCTCTTTGGCTTATTTTAGTTTTAACCTCTGTACTTTTTTTTTTTTTTTAATCCTGTATGTTTTCCTTAAACATATGGTCTTGTTTGTTTTTGGTTTTGGAGACAGGGTTTCTCTGTGTAGCCTTGACTGTCCTGTAACTCACTCTGTAGATCTGGCCTCAAACGCACAGGTATCTGCTTGCCTCTGTGTCTCCACTGCTGGGATTAAAGGTGCCTGCCACCACTGCCCAGCAAATAGATAAGTTTTAAATTCTTTGGTTTTTTTTTTTTTGGTTTTTCGAGACAGGGTTTCTCTGTGTAGCCCTGACTGTCCTGGAACTCACTCTGTAGTCCAGGCTGGCCTAGAACTCAGAAATCTGCCTACCTCTGCCTCCCAAGTGCTGGGATTAAAGGCGTGTGCCACCATTCCCTGGCTTATTTATTATTTTTTAAAAACAGAGTCTCACTAAGTAGCCCAGACTGGCATTGAACTTATGACCCTCAGCCTCTAGAATACTGGAATGACAGGTGTGCCTCTCATTTAAGAGCTAGGCATGAGCCAAGAATAGTAGTAGCTTCCTGGGCCCTGCTACTTCTCCTGTGTTCTAGAATCTGCCTCTAGTTGCTGTTGGCCACCTCTCTGCAGAGACCTCCGATCTGCACACACAGCTGATCCTTTGCAGGAACATCTATGTACTCTGCTCATCCCCCAGGCTGGGAGTTAGCCTTCTGCAACTTTTCCTTTTCCAGGTCCAATTGCACGACAAGCACCATACCGCTTGCCTCTAGAGGACCTTGAACCTTAACCTCTCCCGATTTCACAGTGTCCTCTCAGCTGGCTGCCTGTATCCCAGGCTACACAGCTTAAAATCCATTCTGCAGCCTCAGAATGCTCTAGAAGAGACAGATGAGCATGAACATCTGACAGCTGCTTGCAACAACATGGGTTGTGAGGCAGAAGCCTGACACAGAGTGCCCAGGTGAGGGTCCAGCAGGCTGCCCTGGAAACCTGGCTCTCTAACTTCCGTGCCAACGTCTGCAGCCCCGCCTTTCTACTAACATCTGTTTCCCTAACTCTCCAGCATCTTCTCATGCTTTAAAACTTCTATCCATACTTCAAACCCTTCATAGACATGGCCCATTTTGAGAAGCCATCCCTGAACCTCCCCACGATGCTTGTCTATAGCGATGTGTCCTGTCAGCACCGATCACACTGCATTGGAACCATCTCCTCTACCAGGCTGACCCTCCCTGAGAATAGGCAATGTCTTGTCCTCTATTGAGCTAGAGTACAAAATGTATCGACACAGCAAGGGTTTAGTAAAGGTTTGTTGAATGAGAACAGGAAAGGGGAAAGGGGCTTAGGCAGAGATGCTGGGAGATACCTTTAGTTCAGGGCCTGGATCTGACCTCTGCAGCAGGTGTCTGCTCCAGCCTGCATGGCTGAGCGACTTTAACCTGTCTCCATCTTTGTTTGCTGCAGCCAGCAAGCCATGATTTTTGAAGGTCACCAGGTAGAAATCTGTGTAAAATAATGTTATAAGCCGCTGGTTTCACATCTCAGGGCCGTGAAACAGCTCTGAGCTGACCCAGGCTTTGTCTGAGTCGGTTCTCAGCCACACTCCTCCTGTTTCTCAGCCTCTCAGCTGCTCTGCCCTGAATCATACACAGTGCAATTCTTCTGCTCACTTAATTTTGAGTAGTTTAGTGATTATGTTGTAGAAGGAGGGGTGTGGAGATGAGAACATACTTGGGAGAGGGTGGAACCGACTCTGTAGGGGCCCAAACTGCTCTTGGCATCAATGGTGGTTTGACAGGGTTCCCTAAGACCATCTGTATACCAGATATTTACATTACAGTTCACAACAGTAGCAACATTATAGTTATGAAGTAGCAACAAAAATAACTTTATGGTTGGGGTCACCACAACATGAGGACCTGTATTAAAGGTCACAGCATTAGGAAGATTGAGAACCACTGAGCTAGGGGAACAAAATGTCAGAGCCACAGTCTGTGGACAGAGACCTTCAGGAGGCTAGGTGGGCGTGGCTGATGCAGGAAGGGTCTAGAAGAAGAAGCGGTTTCTTGTCTGACCTCAGGGCAGCAGGAAAAATAGCTCTGTGGGATGAATGGCCTGTGAACTCAGACTGTATTGTCAGTGTGGGGACAGTGGCAGGCTTGCAGGAGACAATGGTGAAGAGCCGAGCAGTGGAAGGAAGAGAGACCTCAGAGAGGCGTGAGTGCTCGTTCAAGGTCATACATCAGTCTCTGGTCCGTGCTATCTCACCTCCTATTGCTGAGAACTTTGGATCAGTGTCCGGTGCACTCTGCCACCCTTCCCTTCCAACTGCTGAGCCTCAGGGCCACCCCCCCCACACCCCTAGTTCTCTCTGATCCTGCCTTTCTTTCCCGGAGTTCAGCATCTCTAATTATGGACTCCTGTGAAGCCCCTCAGCCTGGGGGAGGACGGCTCCCGGATCACAACATCTAATGATTACTTTAGCTGCTCCAATTCCAATTACACAGGATTACCTTTCCAGGTAATTAGGGATCTGGGTAGCTTTGCCTGCTCATTCTCTCGTACAGCGTTGTATTAACCCTGACCAGTGACCGGCTTTCATGTTCTATAATTGGAAATACTTTCTCTGTGCTGAGAAGCCTGTTGAGCATAAACAGTGGTGATTTAAATTTCTAAGTGGCTCTGTGGGCTCAGCACACTCCGCCGAGAAATCGCTGTGCGGCTCTGGAGTCCACGGACTTGGCACAGGATTGGGCGGGGCTCATCCTGCACGCCGATGGGAGGGGCCAGGGTTCATAGCTTTAGTTAAGAGAACTTTTGCCTGCAGGTCTACCCTGCTGCTCACTGCTGAACCACCCTGCTTGGGATTTGTATGCTGACATTTGTATCCAGATCTTATCCTGTGTGTTAGTTCACTGACATTGTAACAAATATTTGACATAACATACAAAGAGGCAGGATTTATATCAGCTCTTAGAGTGGAAGGCTGCATTCCCTGATTCTTGGCCCCGCCATTTTGAGCCTTTGTAGGCAACACTTCTGTCAGGTTTAAGTGACAGAGCATACACAAGAGAAGGATGGCCATGCTCTCAAAGCCCCCTCCAGGCCATACCTCCCATGACCTCACTTCCTCCCAAATCTGCACCTGTCACATCTCTTATATAAATGATACTATATTTGTGTCCAACATCTGTCACGTGTTTGATACTATGTATTCTTCCATAGTGCCTGTGCAGTACATAGGAAGTATGGTTGCAGATAGCCTATACTACCAAGCACAATGCAAATGGGATGCAAATACTATGTAAATGATATAGAAATAGCTGCTGGTCTGCCTTGTTAAGGCAATAATAAGAAAAAGCCAATCTGTGTTCAGTATGGATCACTTTTCTTTGTTTTGAAGATCCCATTATATATCTCAGGCTAGCTTCAAACTCGGTATCCTCCTGCCTCAGCCTCCTGAGTGGTCAGATGAGAGGGGTACACCATGGTTCCTGGGACAATTTCTTTTCAAGTATTTCCCTTATATAGTTGAACCTGGGACTAGATGTGAATACAGAGGGCAGACCATGGTCTCCTCCATGTAATTTACTAGCAGAAACACACGAGTGTTACATGGGAGCTCTGTGCATTTACAGAAAAGCACATCGACAAAGGACCCAGTATCTGGTTAAGATGCAAGAATGTGAGATCTGAAGTCACCAGCACCCAGCATAGAGGGTCCCTCCCATGTGTGGCTCCCCTGACATCCTCACTTGGGGACACTCTGCTTGCTATCTCTCTTGGGGGTTGATTTGGTTAAAATCAAGTTGTTTTGGCTTCTTCCCCAGCAATGGCTTTAGGATTCCAGTTTGTTTATCTTAGGATGCTTTTAAATGACTTAGTGTCAAAAGCTTATAGGACTGAGGACATAGCTACAAGCATGAGGATCTGAGCTTGGGCCCCAGAACCCAAATGGAAAACACTAGCTGTGGGTAGCATGAGCCTGCAATCCCAGTGCTGGGAGGCAGAGACGGGATCTCTGGTGCTCACTGGCCTGGCAGCCTAACCTGTGTGGCAAACTCTAGGACATGGAAAGAGCCCCTATAAAACCAAACCAAAACAAACGAAACGAAGGCAGATGGTGCCTGAACCCAAAGTTGTTCTCTGGCTACTACAAGCCCAAATGCATCTGCACAACACACACACATACACACACCACTGTCGTCACCACCACCACACACCACACACTACACATTACACGTTACACATACACCACACACACACCACACACACACATACCACACCACACACCATACACACACACACCACACACACCAGACAGACAGACAGACAGACACACACACACACACACACACACACACACACACCACTTACTCCTGTTGTAGTAAATGGCATTCCCACCTGACCCCTACAACTAACTTAGAAATGTTGAAGCTGTCTCTGTACCAGTCTGGGTAAACTGAGGCAGAGAGAAACATCTTGTTTTATTGGCAGGAGTGTGGAGTTCCCTCTGTTAACAGCATATCTCCTGCTCCAGGGGGAGCTACCAGTGTGAAGAGAATTGTGGGCAAACTGGGGCAGAGAGGTGAGCATGGCAGGAGGGCCAGGAGAGTGTGTGTCAGGAGGGCCTGCTGGGGGGAGGGGTGGGAGTTCAGGGGCTCAGGTGACTCCCCGCCTTCTGCCTCCTGTGTCTTACTTGGTTCCTCCTTGCTCTGCCTGCTGCTTCAAGAAAGGGACAACTCCTGTTCCCAGTCTGCCAGGGCAAGAAGGTGCCAGGGTGGGATCTTAAATGACCCCAACAGCCCCATGCCAAAGGCTCGTCTTTCAGCCTAGGGCACCTCTCAGAGACAGAAGAAGCTTCATGGACAGGGCCTGTTGAGGGCAAATTAGGTTGTTGGGCATGTGCCTCAGAGGGGACATCAGGACCCTTCTCGCTCCTCTCTGCTTCTGCAACTCACAGGTGCAAAGCAAGTAGCCAAGAGGCCGTAGCTGAAGCCACCCTCAGCCATTTCCTTCATCTGAAAACACTTCTATTAGGCTCAGGAAGCAAAACTCACAAGCCCAAGGAAACTTCTCCTCAGGACTGCTCCTGCAGTCTGCGGACAGGAACAACTGCAGGGTGGCATCTGCAGGGGTGAAGCTTTTGTGAGTTGTGCAACTCTTTAAGTGACATCGGCAGTCTCACCAGGCTGGATCTGGGTGGGACGCTTTCTTTAGTCTCCCATCGGGGGTCTATCTGGAGAGAACAGAGGTTCATTCATGTCACCCCTGAAAAACTCCAATGACACCTCTGAAGCTGTAAGCTGTGGTAAACCTTCTCCCATTTCAGTTGACTCCTCTGAGAATTTGTCCCACAGAACAGGAAGCTGATGCGGGTATCTGGGCTCAGCTGCCATTTTTCCAGGCGAGGAGCTGAGGCCGTTGATGGAGCTCTGTGCTGCCACCTGCTCCGTGTAGTAAGTCTACCTTCTGCATAGAGTCTTTAAGAGATGGGGTCCCCTTGCAGCATCCTCCCTCAACTCTGGCACACAGTAGACACGTCATGGGCACTGTCTGCATGCCAGTCCCCTGCAGGCATGTGATTCTACTGAAGCCTTGGGGTAGCCCACAGTGGTGCTTTGGTTTCTCTTGTTTCTTGGATGAGGAAGTTGAGGCTTAGAGAGCTAGAACCCCTGTTCTGGGTCACACAGTGTCAGAGCTGGGGTTTAATCCTGTAGCTTCTAAGGACCATGTTGAAGAGCATGGGCGTCTGGAGTCACATTCTGACTGTGCCTCAGTCTGGAGGACACCAGACATGCTACCCATCTCTTACGGCTCAATGTCACATCACACAGCTTGTGGGAGTTCTGAGACCCAAATGAGATGATCCATGAAAGAGTAAGTTGACAAACATCCGGTTAGATATTTCATTCTATTCCCAAGCTCCTCAGTTCCTCCTGGCCGGACGCAAGCTAACTTGTGTTTATGTCTATTCAACTAATATCCAGCTACTCCACCGAGGGTGGCAAGAGTTGCATCCACCCCAGGCACTTCCACAGCCTTCCTTTCATTTTTTCCCACAGCTCTCTGGCATGGTAACCTTTAGCTCTGGTGTATGTCACAGCTGTAAAACACTTGACTCAGAGAGGATGAGCAGGGAGCCTGATGACACACAGCATCATGACAAGTCGGTCCTATTTGGCTTTGTGCTGCTTTTGCCCCGTCGGAAGTGCCTCCCCACCTACAGTTCTGGCCCCTTATTTGCTTCTTGGGCTCTAGACATTCTTTGGGCTGCTCACTGTGTGTTCCCACAGCCTGGGAGGCCCCTGCCTTGAAGCAGACAGCTGTCAGGGTCCACGTGTTGGAGCAGCTGAGGGAATCCAAAGCACCCTCTGCTCCTGCTGCATCCCATCTGCTGCCTCCCACAGCCTTGTCATCGGCAGCCATCTGCTGGGTTCCCAGAGGCATTGCAATGCTTGAATGTGGCATACGTGCCCAATAGGCTTTCTGGCCTTGTGGGATTAGGGAGGTACCTACGCCTGCAGTCCCTGGAACCTTGAACTCCAGACAGCCTCCAAGTGGGTGTCCTTGGAGGCCAGAGTCCACCTAGCCTGGTACCCTAGGGACAACTGGATGGTAATGGATGCCAATAAGGCTCCTCTGGTTCCATCCTGGGCTGTCCTGGCCCTGCTTGCCTGGAGAGGCTGATGTGCTGGACTGGAGGCAGGCTTCTCTGGAATGCTTCTGCCTGGTAGCCTCTGGCCCTTGCCTCTCCCTGTTTGTGGATTTGAGTGGAGGCTGTCCAATCCTCTCACTAGCTTCTGTTGTTTGTGGCACTGGGGACAGAGGAGCCTTGAGCTTGCCAAGCCAACGCTCTCATGTCTAGTCACATCCCCAGCCTGCTTAAGTCACTGCCATGATAGTTTTACTGCAATTTCGTTGTCCTCTTGGAGAATTGTCCCATGGAAAATGTCCATTCTAGCGATAGTTTCAGAGCTGCATTCCCACTGCCACCCAGTGTAGAACATTGCTGTCACTCAGCACCTGTTCCTCCTCATTTGACCCCAAACTAGACAAGAGTCATTGCGGAGTTGTGGCCCCTGTGGTCACGTTCACTTCTAAGGGGTTTTCAAGAGTCATCCTCTCTCTCTCTCTCTCTCTCTCTCTCTCTCTCTCTCTCTCTCTCTCCTCTCCTCTCTCTCTCTCTCTCTCATGTGTATGTGTGTTCTGGTGCATATGTGTGGCAGGCAGACATGTACATATACACATGTTTGGTCACAGTTTTTAAAATCTTTTATTTTTTTAGAGACAGGGTTTTTGAACCTGGGTTTCCTGGCTCCAATAGCCTAGCTGAACTTCAAGGACTTCTTGCCCCCCTGGGGTCACTGGTGTGTGCCACTAAGCCAGGCTCTTTGCACGAGTGCTGGAGTCGATCTCAAGGCCTTTCTGTCGGTGCTGCAGGCACTGTACCACCGATTCACCTCACCAGCCCCTTAATTCATTTCTTTTGATCGCCAAATAATGAGCTTTTAAAATTGACACAATATTTGTACTTATTTACGGGGTATCAGACTTTGGCGTGTGGCTGTAACGTGTAATTATCAAATTGGGTAATTAGCATTCTCGGCTCCTCCAGCAGTTACTTCTAGATGCTCTGAAATATACAGTAAACCTCTGTGGCTGTACCAACCCTCTGGCTTTCTCTTATGAAACCAGCTTTAAAAAAATTTTTTTTGGTATGGATAGAATACATTTTGCTGAGCTATTATTTATTTGTTTAAACCTTTTTGAAATTGGAGAAAATAGCACAATTCAGGAACGTGGGAAACATAGGCAGAGAGCTTGACAGGACTTCATAAATCACAACCTCCAGGCTGGGAATGTCCCTGCTGGGCTCCCAAAAGCCACTTTCCCACTGCTTCTTGCACAGGGAGCTCTTGCTTAGGTTACTGTAGCAGCTGGCAAGCTGAGGAGGCCCTTTCTCTTTTTGTAAATAAAGTTTTATTGGGACACAGCTGTGCCCATTCTTTTTAATGTGGCCTGTGGCTACTTTTGTGCTATGTCAGAGCTAAACAGTGGTGGCTGAGACTGGCTGCAGACATAAAGTATTCACTCTCAGGTTCTTCATAGAAAAAGTCCTCAAGTGTCACCCTGTCACACTGTGTGACATGGGTTAGAATTATGTATCTTTCTGTGTATGTGTATTTATGTGTGTGATGTATGTACATGTATGTGTTTGTGTGTGTGGTGTATGTGTGATGTATGCATACGTATGTGTTTGTATGTATGTGTCTTTATGTGTGATGTATGCATATATGTGTGTTTGTGTGTGTATGCATATGTATGTGTTTATATGCATGTCTTTATGTGTATGTGATATATGCATTTATATGCGTTTGTGTGTGTATGTGTGTGATGTATGCATATGTATATGTTTATGTATATGTCTTTATGTGTATGTGTGATGTATGCATATATGTGTTTGTGTGTGTATTTGTGTATGTGTGATGTTTGCATATGTATGGTGTTCGTATGTGTGTTCATATGCATAAGGGTGTGCATGGAGGACAGAGTTCAACACAGGCCTTTCTCAATTACTCCACTTCTTATTTTTTTGGGATAGGGTCTCTCACTGAACCAAGAGCTTGTTATTTGGGCTAGTGGAGCCAGCCATGCCCAGCTTTTTACATGGGTGCTGGATATCTCTAACACAGTTCTCATGGTTACATGGCAGGGACTTTATGAAATGAGTCCTCTCCTTAACCTCGCCCCCCTTGTAGGCACAGTCCACATTTGCCTATAGAGGACCTCTTGGCTGTCAGGAAGAGTGACCCTGATCACAGATGTAGAAATATCAGCTTGAGTCTCAATTTTATTTTACTTTGTGTTAATACCAAGAACTGCAATTTCTGAGCTATACAATGATTCAGTGTTTACTTGTCTGAGGACTCAGCACAGTGTCTTCCAGAACAGCAAGGCTGTCCCACATTCCTGCTGGTGATCCAGTTTCTTTACCTCCTGGCCGAGACCTGTCTTCACCTCCTGCCACCCCGCTGGCCTGGAAGCATATCATTGTGGGCTCAGTTTGTGTTTTCCTAAGGTGACGAGACTGAGCTGGTGTTGACTGGATCTTTGTAGAGTCTGGGGAATGGTTGTCTGGGTTTGTTGTAGTTTGTTTTCTGTGGCTGTAATGAATACCATGACCAAAGACAACCTGGGAAAGAAAAGGGCTATTTGGTTTACAGGGTACACTCCATTATGGAGAGAAGTCAGGGCAGGAAATGAAGAAAAGAGCAGGAGTAGAGGCCATAGAGCTGCTGATTGTCTTGCTCCCCAAGGTTTGCTCAGTTTGTTTTCTTATACAACACAGAGCACCTACCCAAGGGCTGCACCGCCCACAGCAGTCTGGACCTTCCCATAGCAGTCATGAATGGAGAAAACGCCCCACAGGACAAGCTGATGGAGGCAGCTCCTCAACTGAGGCTCCTGCTCCCCAGGTGGCTCTGCTGTGTATTAAGTTGACAAAGATTATCCAGTTCAGGGTCCTTGTCTGCTCTTCAAAAGAGGTGGTCTGGTTGTCACCCTGGCTGAGGCCTTCTGTGTTCAGGCCTTAGCCTGGCCTGCTGTTGGAGCTGAGGTTCCCCCCCCCCCACCCCGTGTATGTTCCTTAACCGCAGGCAGCATCCTGTGTCGCGCACACTCAGATGATGTCAGTTTAATCTCTCTTTGTGCTCTTTGCTTGGTGTCCCTTCCAAGACTTGCTTACTAAATGCAGCATCATGGCACTTTCCCACTTGGTTCTCTTCTAGGTTCATTGTCTTAGCTCTTTGATCCACTTCAGGCTAATTTGCATAGAGTTGTCCCTGCGGAAGCTGATCCAGGCTGCTGACTCGGGCCCCACCCTTTAGAGTCTGTGCCTTTTGTGTTTTGCTGACGTTTCTTCCTGGGCCAAGTGCACCAACCCAGCATCCCCATGTTTTTAACCTGTGCCTCTGCTCTGTGGGTGCAGAGAAGGAAGTACTGGGGGCCCTGCTTGGCTCCATTCTTCACTTGCCACTGTGTCCTCCTGTTTCTGTGATAGGTCACGGGACCTCTGCTGTCACCTTGTTTGGCTCTTAGATGGACTTGGATGAGCTCTAACCACAGGCAGCCCCCATTCCTATTGTCAAAGATGCCTCCCCGAATTGCTGGCTTCTGTCTCCACTTCATTTGACACAGTATATGTCTGAGGGGCACAATCTAAACTCCTATAGGTCACAGTCAGAGTGCTGAGACAAGGCATGATGAGAGGGGTACAAGGCCTAGCCAGAGGTGATGTGTTATGGATGCTCAGATGAGAGAATTTGGAGTGTACGTGTGTCACACATTAGGGACAGCTGCAAACCTGCTCCAACCAGCTGCAGAGGCCAGGTGCTGAAGAGAGAGCTGGACTGTTGTGTGGATTTATTATTTGTTTATTTTGTACTGGCAGCCACATTCTGTGGAAGCTGAGTTCCTAGGTTCAAAGCTGGCTATCTCCATTCTTCAACTATTTGCTGGGCTTCAGTTCACTTACCTGTACTGTGGAGAGGGACATAGTGTCTGCCTGCCAAGACTGAGGGATCTTAACTGTGGCAATTAAAATAAAAGGTTTCAATTAACAAAAGGAAGTGATTTGGGTTTGTTCATTGCTGTTTTTTCAGCACTGAGAACACTGTCAGCCACACAGATGGACATGGCTATGAGCTTACCCAGAACTGCTTCATCATCCATTCACCCATCCACCCACCCTCCACCCATGTATGCATCCCAGTCACCCGTCCATCTACCCTCTATCCATGTATACATATCAGTCACCCTTTATCCATCTACCAACCCTTTATCCATATATCCATCCACCCATTCATGATATCCACCACCTATTCATGCATATATGTACCCATGCATCCATCCATTTATCAATTCATTCACTCATCTGTCCATTCATGAACTCATCCATCCATCCATGTATCCATGCATGGAAGCATACATCCATACACATCCATCCATGTATCCATGCACATAAACATCCATCCATCCATCCATCTTCCATCCATCTTCCATCTCCATCCATCCATCATCCATCCTCCATCCATCCATGTATCCATGCACATAAGCATCCATCCATCCATCCATGTATCCATCCATCCATGTATCCATCCATCCATGTATCCATGCACATAAGCATCCATCCATCCATCCATGATCCATCCACCCATGTATCCATGCACATAAGCATCCATCCATTCATCCATCCATCCATCCATCCATGTATCCATCCATCCATGTCATCCATCCATCCATGTAACCATCCATCCATGTATCCATGCATGGAAGCATACATCCATCCATCCATCCATGTATCCATGACATAAGCATCCATCCATCCATCCATCCATCTCCGTATCCGCTCCATCCATCCGTCCATCCTCATCCATCCATCTTTCCATCCCCATTCCATCCATCCATTCCATGTATCCTCCATCCACATCCATGTATCCATATCCATCCATGTATCACATGACACATAAGCATCCACCCATCCATCTACTCATCTATTCACTCATCTCTGTGTCCATTCACCCACCCCTTGTTCATCTACCACGCCATCTACCACCCAGGCTATATGGATTGATCTAACCCTGAAGCCCTGTTAGTTTTGCTGATTTGCTGGCAGAGCTGCATCAGTTTTTTTTTTATTATTTATTTTTTGGCATCATCAAAAGCATGGAAAGACTGCCTAGGCCTGTTTATCTAGATGCATGTTGCAAACATTCCTTTGTGACTGTCCTGTGATGTTTCTCCTCTTCCTTGTCTTTTTTGAGTAATGGGAGGGTCCTCTGTGTTAAGACTTCCCGTAGGTTGTATGTGTATATATTGGGGGTGAGACACATGTGTGTTGGGAGAGGGCAGTGGCCCACTCCACCAGCCCCTCCACAGCCTCGGGGGCTCTCTTCATTTTCCCTTGCCTTAGAGGTTATAAGTTAGCCCTGGCCACAGGGTTCTTCTGCATGTGGAGAGCTGACTTCTCTCTTGAGCACACTGGTGTCCTGTGCAGCCAGGCTCAGCCTCCTCTTTTATAGTGGCTTAGCTTTTTCTGAGCTCTGGAGGTTTCTCCATCAAGCCCCTGACTATGAACAAGCTAAATGTGGTCAGCTCAGCCTGGACATCCTATTGGCTATAACTCAGTAATATGGCTGTGCTCAGCTATATGGAACATTGGGAAATGTAGTTTTATTGTGGGCCCAAGAGGGACAGGAAACATGATATGTGGAAATGCTACTCATATTCCTGACTCTCTTCCCTGTCTCCTAGGCCAGAGAAGCATGGGGGAGGGCTGCAAGAGAGAGGCTACTCTGGTCTTCTCTTTCTGTATGGCAGAGAGTGAAACCTGTAGCTTGTGGGTGTGAACGCCCAGTCTTCTGCAACCCACAGTTGCTGCTCAAATGGCCTGGAGCCAGCTTTCTCTATTCCCTACACTTCTGAGGATGGGAGCACAGGATGGGGGCAGTAGGGGGTGAAGGGAGGTATGGATAGTTATCCCTATGTTGGATAGAGATTACTGCTGCGGGACGTGAAACTGAAAGAGAGCAGATACAGCTCTGGAAGCAGTTTCTCTTGGAATGGAGACTGGGCAGGAGGGTATCGGGTTACAGAGGTGGGGGGATGGGGGGGTGCGGGGGAGGAGAGATGGGGGAGAGTTTGAGATGGAAATGTCCATCTGCAGGTCAGTTCCCCTGCAGTCTGGTAGTTGTAGTCAGATTTCCTTCTGGAGCTTCTCAGTCCACTGAGATTCAGGTCATTAGCCTTTCACCCTGCCTGCTGGACATCTGCCTACTCAGAACCACTGGAGTGGATGCCACCCTCTAGATGGTGGCTGTCATAGCTTGTCACGTTGAAATCAGAGCTGAGAATCAGAATTAGAAGTTTACCTGCTTTCAGGTGCTCTGTTCCTTTTAGATCCTGAGGTCACTGCAGGTTCACAGAACACCTACTGATCTATTGGAGGGCCACCACACACAGGTGTGTGTGTGTGTGTATTCTTGCGAGAAAGCAAGGTCTTGCTTTCATTTGGATTGGTCCTGCTTTGCTAGGATTCATTCTGTCTTGTCAAGTTCAGAATGCTCTTTCTCTGCCAGGGAAGCCAGAGGCGGTGCAGAATTTGGGGAGACCTCTGACTCTGTGCCTTTGGCTGGAGCAGTACTTTGTCTTCCTTTGGTTAATATGGTCCCGATTGTGATGGAAGGGCACAGCATGCTCCTCTTAGAATGCTCCTCATGGCAGGGTAGGTCTGCTTGGCTGGATGCTAATGGCAGATAGTTATCAGGGTCACCCTGCCAGGTGGTGGCATTATGAAATGTTTCTACGCATGCACTAGATGCTTATTAAAGACATTTTCCTCAAGGAAGACCTCTGTGGAGCCTGGAATTCTGATCCTCGGGAAGTCAAGAGTCACCGTTTTCTAGCAACATTCACAAGATGGTTTTCTTCAATGGCAGGGAGTCTGCACGAGAAGGACAGCAGGATACTCATGTCTCCAAGTTGTCATTAGATAGGGGCCTGCTAGAGTTCTTGGAGAAGGACACTCATTGGCTGAAGGTCTTAGATCCCACAACCCATGTGCAGTTACCAAGGTGATGTCTGGCTGTACTTGGGGTGGGATCAAGTTGCCAGGCAAGTGTTCACTGGGGTGTGTCTTCTGCAGAGCATCCTGTGGGTTGATAGACAAGGTAGGGAAAGGCATTCTAGGTAGAGGATCAGTATATGTGAAGTCCAGGAGCAGATGTTTGTGGGCTGTTCTGCCCACAGCAGCTACCAGCTCTAGAAACAGGATTAGAGAGTAGAGTCAGGTGGGAAGTGTCAGTAGGGCTGGGGTGCAACAAACATCAAAAGTCACTCCAAGTGGGACTGGAGAGGCTCAGAAGTTAAGCACACTTGCTGTTCTTGCACAAAGGACCAGAGTTCAGCTCCAGCATTCACACTGGGAACTCATAACCCTCTGTTACTTGTGTTCCAGGGGATCCAGCACCCTCTTCTGCCTTCTGTGGGAACCTGAACACCTGTGCACATACATACACATAGACACTCATACATGGATAAAAATGAATAGGTGTCACTCATGGAGCTTGGGCTCCCTGGAAGCCATGCAGAGGGCAATATATGGTAGCTATGGTAGAATGGTCTGATTTGAACTCTGACGGCTGATTTGCTGTGTCCAGGCAGAAGGCAGCATCTGTGAGAGCAGCATCCCAGAAGGCTACTGAGCAGGGGCAGAGGACTGGGCTCTCTGTGTGTGGAGGAGTCCAGTGCCAACTGAGCAGGGGCAGAGGGCTGGGCTCTCTGTGTGTGGAGAGTAGTGATAGCTTAAGATCTGGACTTAGTTCCACAATCACAGGGAGAAAGACCCGTCAGTCAGGTCAGTGTCCCAGACACCTCTCACCACTGGAAATAAAGACCCAGGCAGAGTCCTGTCACTTTGTTGGCTCTGAATCTCTTCTCTTTTCCATCAGTGTGTAGCCAGAGGGGGAAGGAGGAAGGGAAAACAGAGGTCTGGCCTTTCCCAGCAGCCACTCTGGGGCAGATGGGGCATATTTGCTGCTGGGGCCATTGTTGGAGTAGACAAACTTTGTCTGCATCTACTCAAAACCCTATACTCGAGAGGCAAGATTTGGTGAGAAGGAAATCAGGTTTATTTTAGGATTGATACCGAGACAACAGGGAGGGTTACTATCCTCCCAGCAGCATCTGGAGGAGCCCTTGTATAAAGTCCTCTTAAAGGGCAGGAAAAGAAAGCACGGAATGAGTGGGAAGTCTTCAAGGACTTGTGTCTCTGTATCCACTCCCCCACCATGGCCAAAATATACCGACCAGCCTTGACCTCCTGGGGCTAGCTCCTCTAAATCTTTAGACAAATCCATTCTGTCCTTCATCACCTTATATACATACATATAATCCGAAAGTGACTGGATGCTCTGGGATTTGAAATCTAAGGAAAGATTACTTAACACAATCATTTAGACTGTAGAAGGCCAGCAAAGAAGTGGGAGGAAGGCATAGGAGACTCCAGGGTGGCCACTGTGCCTGGGGTGGGGCTCCTCACACTCTCTGTGTACCTTCAGCTTCAGGTCCCCCTCAGGGTCCTCTCTCCAGAGTTCTGCTGTCATCTGTCTAGAACATCCCTTCCGCCCATGAATCCCAGAGCCCTGTTCTATGAGCCTGCCTATTACCTGTCTTGCTCTCTTCATAGGACCCTGCCTGCTTCACTAAGTGCCAAATCCTAGCACGGTATTGGGCATCACTGGGGACTTGGCAATGGTGTAAGCCTGTGCTCTTGAGCCTCTGCCGAGCCTTTTACTGAGACTCCACTGAGCTTCTGCTGAGCATGCTCCATCTCACCAGCCCTGCATCCTTTCAGCAAGCCCACGGCACAGCTGTTATTCCAGCTCCCTCTTTGCAGATAGGAGAACTGGGGCCTGGAGAGACTGGCCACACTGCTTATGCTCAAACATCTATGAAGCGATAGTCAGTAGTCAAGCCCGGAGCTCTTTGGGGGAAGGGGCGTTATTTTCATCTGCACCTTGTTCTTGAAAATAAACTTCATACTTCACTTTAAATTTTTTTTATTCTTCTCTCAATGTATTATATCTCAACTGCAGTTTCCTCTCTTTCCCTCCTTCCAGTATCTTTCCCCCACCTCCCCTCAGACAAGAGCAGGCCTCCCAGGGACATCAACCAAACATGGCATAACAAGCTACAATAAGACCAGGCACATGTCGTCACATCAAGGCTGGATGAGGCCACCCAGTAGGAAGAGAAGGATCCCACAAGTAGGCAAGAAGTCAGAGACAGTCTCTGTTCCCACTGTTAGGAGTCCTACAAGAACACTAAATTACTTAGCCATAACATGTATGCAGAGGTGCTAGGTCAGATCCCTACAGCTTCCTAGTTTCTTCAAGCCCACTTGAATCTTGCTCAGTTGATTCTGTGGTCCATGTTCTTGTGGTGTCTCTGACCCCTCTGGTTCCTCCAATTCTTCCTCCCCTTCTCTCCCTCCCCCGCAGGACTCCTCCAGCTCTGATTAATGTTTGGCTGTGGGACTCTGCATCTGCTTCCATCTGTCGCAGGATGAGGTCTCTGGTCTCTCTGATGACTGTTGTGCTAGGCTCTGATCCCAAAACACTCAGCAGGCAAGACAGTCTGTAAGTTGAAGGTTTTGTGACTGGGTTGGTGTCCTAGTCTCTCCACTTGAGGCTTTGCCTGGTTACAGAAGATGGCCAGTTCAGGCTCCCTGGCCTCCAGTACTAGGAGTCTGCTGGGGTTACACTCATAAATTCCATGGAGTTTCCATTGCACTAGGTTTCTAGTTTACACCCCACAAAACCCCCAACTCCAGACATTTCTTTCAGTGTTTTCTTCCTCAACAGCTGATCCCTCCTGTTCTCAACCCTACCCACCTTTGTCTTTCTGGGTCTGGGTTACCTCACTCAGGACGGTTTCTTTTTCTTTTTCTTTCTTTCTTTCTTTTTTTTTTTAGTTCCATCCATTTTCCTGTAAACTTCATGATGTACCACATTTTCCTTATCCATCCTTATGTTGTGGAACATCTGGGTTGTTTCCAGTGTCTGGCTATTATGAATAAAGCTGCTATGGACGTAGTTGAGCATGTGTCCTTGTGGTAGGATGGAACACCCTTTGGTTATATGCTCAGGAGGGATAGTTGGGTCTTGAGGTAGATGGAGTCCCAATTTTCTGAGAATTTGCCGTATTTATTTCCACAGTAGCTGTACAAGTTTGCACTCCCACCATCAATGCAAGAGTGCTCCCCTTGCTCCACAACCTCACCAGCATGAGCTGTCACTTGTGGTTTTGATCCTAGACATTCTGATAGGTGTAAGATGGAATCTCAAAGTCGTTTTGATTTGCATTTCCCTGATGGCTAAGGAAGTTGAACATTTCTTTAAATGTTTCTCTGCCATTAGAGATTCCTCTGTTGAGAATTCTTTGTTTAGATCTATACCCCATTTTTAAATTGCATTATTTGGTCTAGTTTCTTGAGTTCTTTATAGATTTTGGATATTAGTTCTCCATCAAATATGGAGTTGGTGAAAATCTTTTCCCATTCTGTGGGCTGCCATTTTGTCCTATTGATGGTGTCCTTTGCCTTACAAAAGCTTTTCAGTTTCATGAGGTCCCATTTATTCATTGTTGATCTTAGTGCCTGCATTATTGATATTCTGTTCAGGAAGGTGTCTCCTGTATCAATGCGTTCAAGACTTTCCCCCATTCTCTCTTCTATCAGGTTCAGTGTATCTGGTTCCATGTTGAGGTCTTTGATCCACATGGACTTGAGTTTTGTGCAGGGTGATAGTTATGGATCTGTTTCCATTCTTCTACAACCAGTATCCAGTTAGATAAGCACCATTTAGTTGAAGATTTTCCCCCCCCCCATTGTATATTTGTGGCTTCTTTATAAAAAAAAAATCAGGCATCCATAGGTGTGTGGGTTTATTTCTGGGTCTTTATTTTATTCCATTAATCAATGTGTGTGTTTTTAAGGCAGTACCAAGTGGTTTTGTTACTATTTTTCTGTAGTACAGCTTAAAATCAGGGATGGTGATATCTTCAGAAGTTATTTTATTGTTAAGGATTGTTTAACTTCCTGGGGTTTTTGGTTGTCCATATGAAGTTGAATATTTTTCTTCCAAGGTCTGTTAAGAATCGTGTTAGAATTTTGAAGGGGATTGCATTAAATCTGTATATTACTTTTGTAGGATGGCTATTTTTTACTATGTTAATCCTACTGATCCATGATCAGGAAGATCTTTCTATTGTCTGATATCTTCTTCAATTTCCTCCTTTAAAGACTTGAAGTTTGTTATCATACAGATCTTTCACTTGCTTGTCTAGAGTTAACCCAAGATATTTTATACTATTCGTGGCTGTTGTGAAGGGTGTTGTTTCCCTGATTTCTTTCTAAGCCCATTTGTCATTTGTATATATGAGGGCTACTGTTTTTTTTTCCAGTTAATCTTGTATCCAGTCACTTCACTGAAGGTGTTCATCAGCTGTAGGCATTCTCTGGTAGAATTTTTGAGGTCACTTATGTATATATGATATCATCTGTAAATAGTGATACTTTGACTTCTTCCTTTCCAATTTTGATCCCCTTGATCTCTTTTGATTGTCTTATTTTTCTAGCTAGAATTTCAGATACTATATTGAATATGGAGAGAGTGGACAGCTTTGTCTTGTTTCTGATTTTAGTGGAATTTCTTTGAGTTTTTCTCCATTTATCTTGGTGTTGGTTGTGGGCTTGCTGTAACTTGCCTTTACTATATTTAGGTATGTCCCTTGTATCCCTGATCTCTCCAAGTCTTTTGTCAAGAAGAGGTGTTGGATTTTGTCAAAGGCTCCATCTAATGAGATGATCATGTAGGTTTTTTCCTTTCAGTTTGTTTACATGGTAGATTACATTGACAGATTTTTGTATGTTGAACCATCCCTGAATTTCTGGGATGAAGCCTACTTGTTCATGGTGGATGATCTTTTTGGTGTGTTCTTGAACTCAGTTTGCAAATATTTTATTGAGTATTTTTGCATCAATGTTCATGAGGGAAACTGGTCTATCATTCTCTTTGTTGAATCTTTGTGTAGTTTGGGTATCAGGGTGACTGTGGCCTCATAAAATGAATTAGTCACTGTTCCTTCTATTTCTATTTTATGAAATAATTTGAGGAGTATTGGCATTAGCTCTTCTTTGAATGTCTGGTAGAATTCTTCACTCATACCTCACTTTTTAAGTCTTCCCCCACCCTTGGCTTTATGATGATTGAGAGGAGTGTCCCTCAGAATACAAAGGTGGTTGCAGCCTGTGGGTGTGGTGGTGTCTTCTTGCTGATGACACCTGCCTGGAGGGATCATTTATGCCCTGTGGAGTTCTCAGCCTTCCTTTAGGACTAAAGTGGACAAACTGCTTGAGATGGAGATCGAGAGTTAATTTAGTTCAGCTTGGCACCAGTAGCCCATGGGATTCAAAACATAGGCTTTGGCCTCCAACACAGCTGGGTCTCAGGCAGGACTGACCCTTGTCCAGCACTGGACTCCAAGTCTACCCCTAGACTCTTCAGACTGGGAGATTAGGATGGCAATGGCCCCTTGAGTTCTGGTTCCTGATGAGACTATCAAGTGTCTTTCCAGATGAAGGTTCCAGCTGAAGGTCCTCTGACGTTCACATTGGGTCACAAGCACTGGTCTGTCGGTTACTTATTGAGCATCAATTATGTACCTTCACGCTACTACTTCTCAGACCTGGCCTTCACGAGTATGTTTTTATTGAGGTCAAAACTCTGAGAAGAACAAGCTGATACTACTGCTCTAATCAATGCCAAGGCTGATTGTTGTTGCATATTTCTAATGAATTGACTAATCTACAGTTCTCTTCCCTCTAGTCCTGTGCCATCATGTCCCTGTATACTGACCACATCCAGCTCTGGGTGAAGCATTTATGTTTGCACTTCTTCTGATGCACATGTTGCTTTCTATGTGTACTTAAATGTAGATAAATCATGTATGTATCAGTAATGTCTACAGTAAGGCTGTGTAACAAATTACCCCACACTCAGTGATCAGCCTAAGTTTTCTTGCTTGTGCTTGTTGGTTGTTGTGATAAGTGCTTGAGGGTTAGTGGATGGGTGGGGTCCAGGTAGGGCTTGGGTTGGCTTAGCCTACAGGTCTTTCCATCATTCTGGGGTATCTACTCCAAATATTGTCAGAGCAATGACAGACATGCAAGAGGGATGAGTGTAAATATGTTATGCCTCCAAAGGCTCAGCTGGGTTGAGATATGGTCATTTCTGTCCATTCTCCCTGGACAATGCATGTCAGAGACCCACTGTTAATGCATGGGGAAAAAGTGAAGATGTTATGCCAACAATGGGCCACATGAGTGATGGTGATCCCTTAAGAGTAAAAACAGCTAAAAAACCCAATCACTCCTTATGGGTGGCCATTATAGTGACACTGTGCAACATGTTATGTGTTTGTGGCAATGATGGTGTGGGCCTGCCACCCTGCCTGAAGGAGAGCAGTGCACTCACAAAGAAGCACCCTCCCATGCCCACCAGCAGTGGTAACACTGGGTGGTGCTACTTAGCAGGTTACTATTCTATACTTCCACCTACTTTAGAGTGTGGTCCTACTTATTAATAACCAATTTCAGAGCTGGTGCAATGATTTGGTAGTTAAAAGCACTTGCCGCCAAGGCTGCTTACCTGAGTTAAATCCCAGGGCACAATACAGTGAAAAGAGCCCTCTGCCCTGCATATGCATAGCACGATAGGTATTCATGTGTACACCAGACAGATAGATAGATGGTGGTAGGTGGATAGATACTATTTTGATACCTCTGTAGTATCAGTACTTGGGAGGCTGGGGCAGGAAGATGACTATTTCAAGATCAGCTTGGGCAGTATATCTAGTAAGGATCTCCCATCCTCTGACATACATAGTGTAAAGTATTCCATGTCATGGTGTCTAAAGCAGCCTCCCTACAGTTTGTGATGCATCTGGTCTTGATACATCAAGAGACCACATTAAAGCCAGGCATGGCAGTGGCCATCTGTAATCTCAGAACTTCAGAGGCTGAGACAGGAGAATTTCAAGTTCCATGACAGCCTGGGATACATGGTAAGACCTGGTCTGAAAACCACACTGAGTGAGTGACATCTGTCACAGGTGTGTGTAAGTGCCCTGTGAGTGAGGATGACATTCCCTGATCCTGCACGTCTTGGGATGTATTCATGTTATGAAGCCAGACAGCACATTCAGCTCAAATCTGGGAAATGCTGAGTTTCCAGAATAGTGACCCAGGCCATCTTCCTGCTTCTTAGTTCTACACAAACCTCATGTTTGTGACCTGCTCACACGTCTGGCTGTACCAACCTTTGCCAGAAGCTGCAGCTGGGCAGACCCTGCAATGCTTGTTTTTCTAGTGGCAGACAGTGATATAGTTCTGATTCCCTATAACCCCTGCTACTACATGGAAACTCGTTTGCTGATCCTGTTCTGGTCCTGGGTGCAAACCCCCCTGTGGTGGCTCCACTATGAGGCTGTATGCAATATGCAGTAGTGTAGGTGTACTTTTGGGATGCCTCATTGGGTTCTTATACCTGTCACCCTTCCAACCCTTTTTCCACCCTAATCCCTTCCAACTACCCAACCAAGGAGAGAAAGAAAGCTAAAGGGGAAAGGGGGTGTAGACAGACATCGTTAGACTATTTCCTGTTGATTAGAGGCATTGAGTTTCTTGGGTCAAGTCCAGCCTTCATTATCTGGATATCCAATTTCTTCTTGTTGTCTCTTTGCTCACAACCACTTGAGAAACCACAGCAGCAGGAACCAACAGCTGCCTCCTTAGAGCACCTGGCCCCTCTCAGGGCTCTCGCATTTACACCCTCTCAAAAGTTCCCAGAATTCCAAACATCATACACCCTCAGAAACTATCTGCAACTGCAGCACCATGTTCCTGCTAGTGCACGAGTCAAATCATAATCACCTGCTGTGAAGCAGCCTCTCATCCCACACCTGGGATTAGAACAAAGACATATTCACGTAACAGAACCCGGGTTTTTTTTTAAAGAAACTAAAATGCTGGCTACACCTGTTAGACAGAGAGAGTTATGGGGATGCATAAGTTGGGTGGGCAGTGTGTTGTGTAACTGTCAGGGAGCGCGTTAACATGAACCCTGGTTCTGTAATCTACCACACATCCAGGGAAGATGGCGCGGTCTGTGATGCATGAAACACAAGATCAAGTCAATCCTGAGAGAAAATGAAGTCACAGGGCTGGCTGGGACAAGGCTGGGGTGGTGACCCATGGGAAGCACTTAAAACGGAGACCCTGGGCTCCACCTGACATTACAGAAAAAAGGGAAAACGAGCTGCAGGAGGATGCTGCTTACAAACATGGGTGCTCTTCACAGCCGGCCCTAGGAACGCTCTCAAAAATAGTGATAAAGTGTAGACCGGTAGATCTACAAGCCAGAAGCATGAGGCTTGTTATCATCGCCAAGTTCAACGCACACATACCACTTATCGACTCCGATTTATATGACTGGCTGAGCCATGGGCCTGTTGACCCCAGTGTCAACACACAAGGGACTACAGATGCCATCAGGGAATGTAGATTTTTTGGGCCCTGCCTCAGATGGGGTCTTACTATGTGACCCAGGTTGACCCAGAATTCATGGCAACCCTTTAGCCTCTGTTTCCTGAGTGCTGAGATCCCAGGAGTACACTACCATGTCTGATTCATTAGCTCATGTGCCTGCAGTAGTACATGTTCCTGTTGGTGACCTACAGGTCATCATGCAGTTCAAGACTGTGTTTCATTTTCAAGCTCTAGGCTGGGTTTCCTCCAGCTGTGTGTGCCCACCCAGTCAGTACAGGGCAGGAAGACATTTCTCCGCACCTTTTTGCATTTCCTTGATTAGTTAGTAGTGAGTCTGAGAATCTCTTCACGCCCTGGGACTCTAATTAAAAATCCTCTGATCTGGGTGGATTCTTCCCACCCAACATCCTGCTCGTCTTCCTGTCTAGAATCCTTTCACTGTGCCTTTTCCGAGGAGAAAGGCTGTGGTTAGGGAGAGGGCTGGCAAGCCAGACATAGTGGCTCGAGAACTGGCCAAGGATTCACCAAGGATGAAGCCAAGTTCGTCTGCCTTGTCTCAGGCATTAATTATTTAACCTTAATTAGCAGCTCTGAGCAGGGAAACTTGTCCCTTGATTGGTGCCACAGAGAACCCCAATGAACACACAGATGTCACCTGACAGATTTTTTTCTTGGTAGCTGGGGCATTAGCTCCAGGAAGCCTACCCCCACAATAAATTCCAAGACTGCTCCAGTACCTTATATAAATAAGCCCAGCATTTGTACACAACCCACACACACACTCCTGTGCGTGATAAACTGTCTCTAGGTGGCTGACAGAGCTGGTGAGCTGGTGTCATCCTGCACATGCTCAGTTATGGGCACAATGCTTTTAAGAACAAATTTTCGATACGTGGTTGTTTGGATCTACAGGTCTGGGGCTCGTGGATATAGTAAAGCATGTTTGCTTTGTTGTGAATGGCATGGGGAGAAGGAGGCCAAGCCTCTCCCGGCACCTTCCTCAGGGCCCCGCTGATCAAGAGAAGAACGTGAACGTGTGTGAGTCAGACACACAGTGTGCTCAGCATCTGCTCCACATGCAGTCTTTGGTCCTTTGACATCTCCTGGGGGATGACAGAAGACAGACCTGTCTGGCTTCTCTATTCAGTCTGTGTGTTTCCAGCATGGTACCTGCTTCGAGCTGGCTCATTCTGGCCCTGAGGAGGCACAGGGAGCAGCTGTCCCGTCTTCCCAGACCTACATTCCAGAATGGGAAGTCAGACCAGCCACGGTTGTTGGCGTTTATGTCGTAACCAAACCCTGGGAGAATGGTGGTAGGGGGTGGGGAGTGAGGAGTGGGGGATGGGGTGGGGTAGAGTGGGGTTCTTTTGGCTCACAGATTCAAAGGGTTCATCAGAGAACCACTGATGGCCCCTAAGCCCACACCCAGCTCCTGATCAATATCTACAGAAGGTCCTACAGGTTAGCACAGCTAATCAGAGTGTCTTTGCAGGATGTCATCGGGGCTACAGTACATGGGAATGGGAGAAGCTGGTTGTGGAAAGGGTATGCTGAAGGAGGGAACCAGAGCCATCTTGTCCAGCTCTTCTTCATTCTTTTGCTGTGCCCTTGTGCCTGGGGTCATGTGTCAGGAATCTGCCCTCAGTCTCCCCTTATCACCATGAAGCAGATAAACAATAACTGAATCCTTAGTCAAGATGTGTGTGTGTGTGTCTTGTGTGTCTGTGTGTGTGTGTGTGTGTGTGTTGTATATATGTGTTCCTGGTATAGTGTGGATGTAGATGTCTAAAAGTATGTATGTGAGGCAAGAGATCAACATTGGATATCTTTCTCTATTTCTCTATTTCTCTCTCTATTTCTCTCTCTCTCTCTCTTTCTCTCTCTCTGTCTTTCTATATTGAGACCAGCTCTCTTGCTTGCTCTCTCTCTCTCTCTCTCTCCTCTCTCTCTCTCTCTCTCTCTCTCTCTCTCTCTTCTCTCTCTCTCTCTCTCTCTCTCTCTCTCTCTCTCTCTCTCTCTCTCTCCTCTCTTGTCCAATCTTACTGCATAACCCTGGCTGGCCTGGAACTTGCTCTGCAGACCAAGCTGGCCTTGAACTCACAGGGATCCACCTGCTTCTGCCTCCTGGCCTCTGGGATTAAAGGTGTGTGCCATCCCATTAGCTACTCCACTTCAGTTTTTGAGGCAGGGTCTCTCACTCGACCTGGAACACATCATTTGGGTAAGGCTGCTGGGCCTATGAGCTATAGGGACCTGTCTGTCTTCCGTTCTCCCAGCACTGTGGTTACAAACACACATTGAATTGCCTAACTATGTGGGCGCTAGGGATATGAACTTGAGTCTTTGTGCTTCTGCAGCGGGTATTTCATCAATTGTGCCACCCCTCCCCTGCTTCCCGGATCCCCACCCCATCCCCCACAACAGAAACACAGCTCTGATAGTTTGAAAGGGAAACAAAGAACATATGGGCTCAAGTAAATGAAAATCACCATTCAGGCATGGCTGGATCCAAAACCCAAATGCTTTCTCTGGGATGTGTCTCTTTTTTGCTCCTGTCCTTGTGGGTCTTCTGCTCTGGTTTCCTTCTCAGGGAAGCCTCTCCAAGAGGTTCAGGGTCTCTAGGGGTCACACACATAGTAATTGCAGGGGAAAAGGCACCCCCAGAAGCTCCCATGGCCAATTTGTGCTGGTTAACTTGAGCCATGTACTTTTCTGAACTCATCAACATCATGGGTTCATCATGGGAAGTCAAAACTCTGCTTGGCCAGGCCTGAGTCCAGTGACTTTCCTTGGGGTTGGGAGTAAGGCCAGTTCCAAACCTCAAGGACAGGGTGGGGGAGGGAGAATCCTCAGTTCCTAACAGCAGAAGGGAAAAGTCCAAGGGCTAGCCTACTCTCAGACAGTGAGTTTATTTCTGGCACCCCATCTATTCTCCAGTGAGGTGACTCTTGAGTCTTTGCTGACAGCAGAGATGTCAAAAAAATACAGGTCCCGAGCAGAGGTGGGAGATCCAGGCTGGACATACAGCCTGGGTCTTAATCAGTGGCTCTGGTAGATCGTCTGTGTAGGAAATAGGCTGTGTCCTTTCTGTTTCGTTGGCTTGAAGTGCTGGACATGGAGAGCCTTGCTCATGCCAGGCAAGCCTGCTGGCACCGAGCCTCAGCTCAGCTCTTTCTTTGACATTTTCTTTTGGAAACAAGATCTGGATTGTTGGCCTGGAACTTGCTATGCAGCCCGGGGGGGGGGGTATGTGTCTAGAACTCTCTACATAGCCCTGGCTGGCCTAGAACTCATGATCTTCTTGCATCCAAAGTGCTGGAATTACAGCAGTGCACTAGGCCTGCTGGACTAGCAGATTGTGCTTCTGAGCCATCAAAGCCACTCAGGTTAAATGCTTGGCTCCTGGGCACTGGGGAGCCAGCCTGTGCAGTGACCCTCTGACCCAGCCACTCACCACGCAGCCCCCATCCACAGTGTCTGCAGGAAGCTGGCAGCCACTAAATAGAATCCAATTAGAGGCCTTGCCTGATCTGAGGTCATGAAGCCGTGACAGTGGCTGCAGCTTTGTTTGGGTTTTTCAAAACTCCTGAGGATTTTGGTTGCCTTAGGACAGGGCTGGGAGCTGTCAGAGGGGCTTGCAGGCTAGAGAGGAACAAGTCTGACATACCAGAGTCTCAGGTATCTCAAGGCATCTTAGTGGATACCTTTTACAGCACACTAGACAGCTGGGCATTCTGGAGTCACTGAGCCTGGGTCACAGTCAGCTGCCCACTCCCACACATACCCACGCTTCTATTTGGCTGGAGTTGACCTGGGGGTGGGTGTCAGCATTCTTTAACTCTGTGTTAAGAGATTCCAGTGTATGACCTGGTTGAAGTCACTGGAATAGTGGAGGATGAGGGATGCCTGTGAACTCCAGATGAACTCTTCCTAGACTGGGAAGCCAGAAAGCCTATCCCAGGGGGACTGTGTGCAGAGGATGGAAGCATGAATAGAAGGCAACTAAGGTGTGAGCACAGAGGACATGAAGCCTGGGAAGGATGTTCAGGAAGGGAGCAGAATGTGCAAAGGCCCTGTGGTGCGTGGGGTATTTGAGAGAGGGGTACCAGGAAGGAGCGTGTGGAATCTTAGGCAGGAAGGCCCAGAGCCCATGACATAGAGTCTTTGTCTGAAGAGCATGGGAAATCATGAAGGACCCAATAATACAGGGTAAGGTCATGTTGCCATTTTCAATGCTGTTGGCTGCTGTGTCCAAGGCAGACAGCTAAGCCTGAGGGCTTATGGTAGCTTTCCTATGATACACTTGCAGTGCTGTAAGTGACCAGTGATAGAGGAGGGGTGGGCTGCTCTCTGCTGACATCAAGAGCTTGGATCCCAGTCTCTCATTCTGAGCACATTCCTTGGGCATTCTGGAGTCCTCTGAGCCTCAGTTTCCTCAGTGAGACTCATGGGTGGTACTCACCTCCATTTCATAGTGAAAATTATGTGTGGAATTAAATGTATCCATCCCAGTGGGCCTTTAGTTGGTGTCAACACCCTCTGCCAATGCCTCTTACCTTACTACAAAGACCTCCTCTGCACTGCCTTCTGGGACTTCATGTCAAGGCATTTTATAAAGCCCATCTGTAGTTGCCACAGGCTGACCCTGAGCTCCTTAAGGGCATGGCTGTTTTGACCTTGATTCCATCTCTCAGTCAGTGCCTTGCACAGAGCAGGTGCTTTAGATGTTTGTGCAGAATCAAAATGCCTTAAGCAGGAGTAGATAGGTACCCTCTCTGAGCAGGACTAGGAGTGGGCCAGCCTGTGGTCAGGTGGCTGTGGTCCTTAGTGGCAGATGTTCCCTCTCATTGTGTCCAGTGCCTCTCCTGGTAGATTGGATGCTGTCTGCTGGTGAGGCTTGTTACTCTGCTCTCTGTGCCAGTCTCCTGCAGAGTTTTAAAAAAAATCTACCTGAAAGGCTTCTACTGTCTAGACATGTTCTTCAGCATGCAGCTGTCTAGACAGTCCCCAGAGCACTGCAGACCGAACCTGACCTTCAGCTCCTTGGGTCCCCTTCCCTCTGATGCTGTGGTAAGTGTGTTCCCAGTGATCCAGCAGGCTTTCTGCTGTCACTCTGAACATGGTGGCATCTTGTCCAGAAGCCTGGGACTCTTCACGTGTCCCAAGCAGAGCCCTGTTCTTAGTAGACCCCATCTTCTCTCTTTTGCCTCGCACTGTCGCTATCCTCCTCCTCGGGGCCAGTCCTGTCCCTTCACCCTGTTCCTGCAGTGAAGATACCAGCTGCCCAGGGAAGCCTGCTTCCTCGCATTGGGAATGGCTTCCTCCTTCTCTTGAGCACTGCTATAGGATGAGTCCACACTCATGATGTGGCATGGTCCTAACAAGTCCCCTCCCACCTCTTCCCAGCCCTTAGCTGTGTGTGTGTGCATTAACTATACTGCATTAATTCCACCTATGCCCCTGGGGAATGGTCTGTTCTGACTCAGTCCACATGTTTTCTTTCCCTCACATTGGGGTCCACCTGCAGACCCACTCCCCTCTATGGGAAGGTGAGCTGAAGGCTGTTTACATCATGGGGGACCAGGAAGTAGACAGGAAGGTGGGAGCCAGGGGACAGGTATAACTGAAAGGCCTGCTCCAGGTGCCCTATTTCTACCACCCAGACCTCATATCCTGACATCTCTGCAGCCTCTCAGAATAGCACCACCAGCTGGGAGTGGGTCATTTAAACAGAGCCTATGGGGGACACTTTAAACTCAAACCATAACAGACCTCTAATCTCTAGGGTACAGTCTTTCCCCTGTTCACATTTAGGGCTCTCTCAGTGAAGCTCAGGTTTTCTGTATCCTTCCTTCTTTGAAACCTTCTGCAGTTCTCTGTAGCCCACAGATTCCACGGTCAGTGACTTCAACCAGCATTTGTCCCTTCCATTACTTTGGCTCTCATCTGGCCCCACCTTCCAGCTGTCCTCACTTTTCCCCTATGGCACTCCCACTTCCAAGAACCCCCATCTTTCCTAGGAAATGCCCCATAGTGCACGGCTTCTGCTGACCTCAGTCTGGACTACCCTTCCACTACGTACAGTCACACACCCGAGAGAAACCAGCTCACGGTTGTGTCCTTTTGAAATCTAAATTCCTTTGACTGGAATTCTTTGCTCCTTCATGGAGAGGTGGCGCTGAGATCTGCCCTTCCCTCTGCCTACTCTGCTTCCCTTCAGAAGACATCTGTGTTGTTTTCTCATCCAGCTGCCCACATTCAGAGAATGTGAGCCCAGTCCCCAGCCAAAGACCTAGTTCTCATGGTCAAAATCGGGTTAGCTATCCTGTTCTTTGGCAGGGATTGGCTTACACATAGGTGGTGCTTAGCTCTATAAGAGCTTGTAGAATCTTTCCTATTCTTAGGAGGAGTCACAGATTCGGCCTCACTTCTCACCTCAGCTCAGGGTTCTTCAGGCATCTAAGAGCTCAAAGGCAAAAAAGAATAACTCATCACCAGTCTCTCTCAGGAGGGAGCAAAGGTGCCTGTCTGTAATGATGCCATTGAGCAACTAAATGCATCTACCACAGACTTCCCTCCAAGGGTTCTCGCATGCTGGTAAGAGAATCCTCCAGCCAGGCATGGTGGTGCATGCTTAAACGTCTGATGCTTAGAGGCTAAGACAGGAGGATCATGAAATCAAGGCCGTCTGGGCAACAAGAAGATCCTACTTCAATTTTTTTTAAATGGAAAATAAACAGACTGGAGATATAGTCAGGGATAAGACACTTGCCTATTTTGCATGAGGCTCAAGGTTCAATTTCTAGTACCACAAAGATACAAAAATAGACAATTCTGAACTATGGGTTAAGTGGTTTGATCCAGTGGCTTCTGTAACTTGCAACCTAAAGCATTCTAGTAGACACAAGGTCTATGGTCAGGTCAATCATTGGACTTCCCATCACCAGAAATAAATCAGTAGGCTGTGGTTGGCCTCTGGCTCTGACAGGAATTGTCAGAACAGTAGTTGAGCTAGAGAGCTCAGTGCTGGCCAGGAGTAAGGCAGCACAACTGCTGACTGCCCAGCCCCGCATCGGCCTGCACTCGGCAGTAGATTCTGGCGTCACTGTCAGCTCTCCTTCTACATCTGAGCGATGCACGTTGAGGCAGCTGTGATAGACTGAGCACATAGATCACAAGCAAGCACACAATGCAGGGGATTCCGCATGGCTTCACTGCAGAACTGAACATGGCCCATAACTCCACTCAGACTGCTGGACAAATGACACCTGGGAGCTGTCCATTGTGCAGTTCTCAAATCGGAGTTGCTGAAGGAGGAAGGTGAACTGGAGGAGCCACAGACACTGAGGGATACAGACAGGCCCTGCAAGACAAAGTTCCACCTGTGACCAGTGGTGCTGGTCAGCTGTGGATCCATTATAATTTAATGGGGAACGTTAGGTCAAAAAGTAAGGGTAATGCCATGTTTTTGGTCAAGGGTATATAACACAAAGAGTAGAGTCCTATCACTGCAATATGTTGGGAACTATCCTGTAGCCAGGTGTTGGAGAAACAGAATGCATGGCATCCATGGAATTAGATGCCTTGGACAGTGAGGTGCTTGGAGGATGGCTATAATGAAGAGGAGAGACCCACAGTTTTGACATTCTTGTGGCCACTAGAGAGATGGAGGACAAGGGTAGTGCAGAGAGACAGAAATAAGTCATTTCAGGCAGGAAGGACGATGATGGATGGGATGGGACAGGTGGGTCTGGCCATGGCAAGGACAAGCAGATGAGCTGTGATGGATGTTTATTGTGTCTCATTCATCCCCAAAGCTGATTGGGGAGCATGTGGAACCAGGGAGGTGGAAGAACCAACCTGGTTGCCATTTGTGGTTGGCTTGAGACATTAAAAATGATGACGCTATGTGCCTCAATCTGTGTCCCGATCTCCTGCCACTGCCCAAATGACAAACAATAGGAATCATCTGGGAGGCTATTGTCCAAGATGCATCAATAAACGGAACCTGAAACCACAGTAATAAAAGTAAGCCCAGGCAGTGCTCTGGTCACAGTGGGGACCAATCCAAGCCCTTGAGCCAGTTCACTGAGTGTGCAGGAAGCCATGTTTTATGAACTTGGCATGACTGAAAAAACTTTGAAGGATGAATAGTGTTAGTATTCTGTCTAAACTCCACCTCCACAGCTATCTGGCGGCAGCCGGGTGTGCTCCTCCCCACGGTTACCTAGCAACAGCCAGGTAACCCTGCCTACTATAAAAAGGGTTGCTTGCCCTCTCCTCTTTCTCTCTTGCTCCCTCCAGCTCTTGCCTGCAGGTTCTCTCTGCCCCTTTCTCTTCCCCCTCTCTCCACGTGGTCATGGCCGGCCTCTCTCTCTCTTCTCTTCTCTTTCTCTTCTCTTTCTCTTCTCTTCCTCTCTCCTCTCTCTCTCTCTCTCTCTCTTCTCTCTCTCTCTCTCTCTGCCTCTACTACCCTCCTGGCTCCCCTCCCTATGACCTGAATAAACTCTATTCTGTGGTATACCGTCCTGTGGCTGGTCCCTCGGAGGGAAAAGATGCCTTGACAGGGGCCTGCTGAGACATCCCCTTCCGCCATTGGTTTCCATCCTATCAATAGGAATTTGGGAGGAAAGATGGAAGGAAACTAGGAAGGGAGATTGCATTATACCTCTTGTTTCAGGAATGGTGGGGGTGGGCAGGGTAGTTGGTGCCTCTGAACCTAATTCTAAGGAGTTAAGGCAGGAGGATCTTTAGTTCCAGTTAAGTCTGGCATGCATAGTGAGCTTCTGTCAAAAAAAAAAAAAAGTGACCAATTCACATAGTGTTTGGTCAAGATGGTTATTTTGCAGGAAATGGGGGCTGGAAGTTAAAGGCTCCGTATCACTGAAGAGTGCTTGGCATTCTCACAACACAGAGTCTAAGTCCTGAAAACAACACTGACCATGCTGCTGGGCCAAGGCCTGGAAGACAACCGTCCATCTCGGACAGGCAGGCAAGGGGGGAGGGACAGCCAGGAGGAGGTGTGAAGAAAACACTTGCTTATTGTATGACCAGGTGGGAAAGTATTTTAACACTTGAGCTGACAGGATGTCTGCATGTGTCTGCCAGCGGCCATCAGTCTCAGCCGGGAGCCAAGAATGACACTGTAGGATGATGTAGCCTTTGCCAGCCGCTCTGGTCACAGTATCCTTTGCTCACCAGGTAGACTGATGGGCCATAGAGATTTAGAAGAAAGGAGGGTCAGGGCAGACTCCTTTCCACCTGTCAGAGTCTAAGAGTCTCCAGCCCTTCTCAGCCAGATTCTGGTTAGAAATAACCTGCTTCTTCCCCCTCACTTCCTGAGATGAAGCCTCCAGGCTCCTCAGCTCAGCTCCTGGCGGGGCACTGCAGCCAGGGCAGCCTCTGTCTGCCTTGGCAGTCTGCTGTCTGGACTTGCTTGCCTGCTGTGCCTCTCTCTTTTCTCCTCTCACCAGCGGGAGAGCTGGCAATCTTTTGGGATTTAATTACAGGTTCCCTGAGGGCCTTTCAGCCCATCACAGGGCTCCTGTAGGCTGCTGGCTGGGAGGGTGACAGCAGCCTGCTGTGATGAACAGCAACTTCCTGCGTGGTGGTGTCTGTACCCAGTGGCCCACGCTCCTTGGGCTGCTTAGCATTTGTTTGAGCAAAGCATGCCTTGGTCCCATTTTGCAAGATCAGATAGCCAATGGGGAAAACACTCTTAGCAAGATGATGATGAGAGAGAGGGTGAGCTGTGCAGACAGGGAGGCAGGCTGTGCTCTCCTGAAGGGATGCTTGTCCCTCAAGGGTTCTGGAAACTTCCCATGGCTAAATAATGACTTTAAGAGTCTGCTTCTGTTAATTAAGTCGGCCTCACATGCAGATAGCATACTCAGGTGGGGATTACTTTGACCTCAGGCTGCCACATTAGAGCCTCCAAGTCAGTGGGCTAGGGTTAGGGAACACAGAGAAGACTCCATCCTACACTGAAGCAAACATTTGCTAACTGGCCCAGTACTAAATGCTGTAGGAATTTGGAGGGAGCTGGGACTGCTCAGGTGTCCCAAGAGCTTCAACTAAGTCAGCAGGAGTTGTTTCTTGGGGAAGGGTTGGGGAGAATTGGCAAAATGTCTTATTGCTAAGCCTGACAACCTGAGTTGGATCCCAAGTGGTAGAAGGTAGAAAGCTGACTCCCACAGTTGTTCCCTGACCTCCTTAGGTGTTAGGCCTGTGTGTGCATGCCTAAAGAAATTACTGTAAAAACAAACGGTAATTTTCATTGCATTCTTAAAGCACAGTGACCATGTGGGAAGAAAGCAATGAGGAGGTAGTGTGTGTCTCAAGGATGTCTCAAAGAAGACATCCAGAGAGACCGTGCTATTCTTCCACAGGCAGGATTTCCCAATGCAACTCCCTCTGTTTGTTGTTGAGAATAGATTTTTGTTATGTAGTCTAGGTTGGTTTTGAACTCATAATCCTCTTGTCTCTGCCTCTGCCTCTTGAGTGCTGGAATGACAGATATGCTCTACCATCATGCCCAGCTTTTCAGTCATCTCCAATATGCTGTTTGGTGTGTAAGGGTGAGAGAGCTACGCTGGGAGAGATGGGATAAACCCTTCACCTCTGGTGCCCTTTCCTTGTCTGTGGAAAGAGCTGAGTGTGTCTAGACATCCTGCTCACCATGCTTCTTCTGGGTGAGAGTGCAGTGTGCCTCCCTTTCTTGCTGCACTGCCATTTCTCTTATGCACACCCTTCTTGCTGGACTGGGCTTTGATGGAATGGATGAGGAGACTCCATTTCCAAGGACATAGGATCTAAGCGGACCTCCCTCTTCTTGCTGCTCTGATGGGCACCAGATGCTGAGTGGCTTACACCTTTGCAGGGCTTACAGAGAAGTAACACTGTCCTTCTTCTGGACATATGCACTAGGCTGGAGGGATGCCTGCCAGGAGCTGCTGATGTGCATGCTCGTCACCTTCTGGGATGCCCTGAGAAGGCCATGAGGTGGCCTGAGCTCAGCATACCTGATGGTCACTGTGTAGCACAACCATGGGGCTGATCAGAGACATGGGGGCTGGAGGGTGGATGGCCTCAGAGTCTACTGTAGGCAGTTAGTTCATTCTAGCAGCAGTAGGAAGCCATCTCTCCCCTGGGCATCCCATTTTCTAGAACTTTCTTTGTTCCCTGACTTAATCCTCCACCTTAAGTCATCCAGGTTTGACCAAGAGCTGGAAGGTTCAGGGTATCCCCAGGTTCTGCGACAGCTTGCTGAGTGAAACATGAGTCGGAATCCTCACAGGGCCTGCTTCAACTCTGGTCATGATGGAATTGGACCAATTCAAAGGAGAGCAAATTGGATTCTTTCATCTTTTCCCTGACCTGTTCATAGTGGCTGACCTGAACAGCTAGAGGTAGGGGCAGGGAGATCGTGAGGCAACTCCTGGACTCTGTGGGACAGGGTCATGATCGGTTAGCAATGTCTGCCTTGGGTAAAGAAAAGGAGCCAGTGAGCCGTTCATCTGGAGCACACAGGTCCCATATGCACCTCTGACAGTGCTAGATGTTGGTTTAGTGTGATATATTGGCAGCTTGCAGCGCCAGACCAAGAATAAAAATGTCCAGGAATCCGGAGAACCTGCACAAGTCTTCCCACTCTATAAAGCTTTGCAGGTCTGTTTTTCCATTAGATCTCCCACAACTTCTTAATATTTTACAGGAAGGTTTATTTGATGCCTACCCAGTGCCCCTTCTTCTGGTACTCACTCTCCTGTCTTGCCCTGAGTATCCATTCCTGTGTCCAGGCCTCTGCTTTGGGATCAAGAATGAGACAAGAGGCTCACAAAAGCCCATAGATCCCCTAGTCAGAGTGCTTGGGTGAGATGTAGCCAGACGCAACCAGAAGTTAATGATGTGAGGATTATGGCCAGACATAGTCTATTCTAGTACTAGTCTAGCACTGGAAAAACTAAGGCAAGAGTGTGGAAAGCTTGAGGCCAGCATGGGCTACAAAGTAAGTTTAATACCAATCTTTGCAACCATAAGAACCCACCTAAAAAACAGAAGGATGGATTGTGCCAAATGGATTTGGAGGTGGGGACTATGGCCTGCAACCTTGTATATCAGTCACTATTCTTGCTGCTATAACAAAGTAGCTGGGTTTATCCTGGCTCACAGTTCCGGGGGATACAGTCCTTTATGACAGAGAAGGCACAGGCATCATCAGTAGGAACAAGTGTCTAGACATGTGAGCCATGGGAGATGGTTCACATTCACACAACACCTTGGCAGCTAGTTTTGTATAGTTCTCTTAGCATGACATTTGGTGACATCAGCTCTGAGCTCAATGTCAGCTACAGGGAGACATTTGCTGCAGACTGGGGACCGCCTCTGAGAACTGCCTTGGTCCTCAACAATTTTCTTGCCTCTGCATGCAACCTGAGACCCAAGTTACATGATAGAAGGTAAACCCTCAGCCAGAGGACTGAGTCCTAGATCCAGGTATGTCTGAAGCTTTAGATCTGTTTCCATATGTTTAACTGGTCTGTCACTGAAGCCTGTCTGGCTTGTGTTTTCTGTCAGCTGTGTCTAAAGCAGGCCACATATCCATTTTACATTCAGTAGGCATAAAAAGAGGGGAGGGCTAGGTTAATATTTATGTTTCTAAAGTTTGTTTGTTAATAGTTCCTTCTGTCTCAAAGGAGAGTCCAGAGCCTCCGTTAGACCTAAGGACTTGCCCAGTCTGGGTCCCTGTCTCTCTGGTTTGGATCAGGGCCTTCTGGGCTCTGGCATCACCAGGTTCCTCCATAGTCTCCAGCAGCTGCCTCCTGTCTCATTGCCTGCTTCTTCAGTTCATTCATCACCTCTGTATGGAATGCTTTTTCTCTTTTGGGCTCTTCAATCCTGTCATTGTCCCAGGCCCAGCCTGTGGCTCCAGTATACCTCTACTTTCACTCTCCACTCCTAACACATGAAGCTTTCCTGAGGCTCACCACCGCTCTGGACTGGAGCTCCTGGGAGCTCTGGACTACAAGTTTTGAGGCTTCTGAATTTCTGTTGTAATAGCCTTGCCTCTGAAATGCTCATGAAGCCAGCAAGTCTGTCCTCATCCCAGCACCCGGTGCAGTTTAATGCAGATGGAAGTTGGGCTGGACCTTCATTCAAATTGTCCATCTGTCCAGCCACACTGGCTTCTGTTATAGGCTCTAAGCACACCCAGATGTGCTTCTGTCTCAAGCTGTCTGTCTGTCCAGCTACAACAGCTTCTCTGTTTCTACCCCAGGGCTCTTGCACTTGCTGACAGAGGGTTTTTCTCAGAAGCACTTTTCTTTGCTGATTTTTCCTTTTTGTTTTGGTTGCAGCCCAATGTCACCCCCAGACTTGATCCCTGGGTGGCCCTAAGACATGAGCCCCTTTCTTATATAAAAACTTACTTTTGCCTAGTAATGACGAATGCTTACAAAGCAGAAAGTACACACAGGAAGCTTGCTAGGAGAGGCCACCATCTCCCCAGAGCAGAATCTGGCCGCCTTCTCCACAGCCGCCTGAGGGGTCACAGCAAATAAACAAGACCTTGCAATCTAGCCAAGGACAATTTTCTGAAGAGTGGACTAGTGGTCTTGTCACTGCAGCCAAGGACTCAGGCATTTGGCATTGGAACTTTTACTGTAAGGAACTTCAGCTGCTGGTCTGGAGCCCCCACATAGTGAATGGTTAAAAAGTGAATTTTAACAGCGTGCTCCCCAGGGTGTGAGCTCATGTTTCCTCCTAAGCCCCACGCTCAGCACTCTAAGCAGCACCCTGCACGAGTACGTGCTCAGTGAGTACTGTGTTGTAAATGGTAAGCACTAGCTCAGTGAGTACTGTGTTGTAAATGGTAAGCACATTGCTCAGTGAATACTGTGTTGTAAATGGTAGCACTTGCTCAGTGAGTACTGTGTTGTAAATGGTAAGCATAGCTCAGTGAGTACTGTGTTGTAAATGGTAAGCACTTGCTCAGTGAATACTGTGTTGTAAATGGTAGCACTTGCTCAGTGAGTACTGTGTTGTAAATGGTAAGCACTAGCTCAGTGAGTACTGTGTTGTAAATGGTAAGCACTATGCTCAGTGAGTACTGTGTTGTAAATGGTAAGCACTTGCTCAGTGAGTACTGTGTTGTAAATGGTAGGCACTAGCTCAGTGAGTACTGTGTTGTAAATGGTAAGCACTTGCTCATGAGTACTGTGTTGTAAATGGTAAGCACTTGTGGTCCAGGCCCAGGAAGCAGGCTGCCCTGCTGCTGTTGGGGAGGTGCCATTTACTTTGTTTCTCTGTGTAGCCCTGGCTATCCTGGAACTTGCTCCGTAGGTCAGGTTATCCTCAAACTCACGGAGATCTGCTTGCCTCTGCCTCCCAAGTGCTGGGATTAAAGGCATGAGCTACCACTGCCCGGCTTGAGATCCAATCTTTATTTGTGACCCCACAAAGCAACCTACTGTACATGGCTTTCTTTACTTTCAAAATTTTCTTTTATAACAGAAATGGAAAGGTCACACATGTACACACACACACACACCACACACACACACACACACAAAACTGGAATCATCAGGTTGCCTGGCCCTGCTGACCCATTGCCCCTGACTTCACACTCCATTTCCTGGAAAGATTTCTAATACAGTGTTGGTGCCCATGGATACAGGCACACATGCATCCTCTAGGGGTGGTTGTGGCGGATGCTTTGCTCCTGAGTCCCCTCTCCACAGTTGTCTCCCAGCTTGGACATTTTTTTAGTCACTGATCAAGATCTGTGTGATCTGTAGTTTCCAGAACCTTCCTTGGTTACAATTTTCTCCAAGCCCTTTGGGAATGGAGGACCTTCAGTTATAATCAATAGAGACACTGGTCACCTACTCCTGGGTGACACAGGCTTGTCAGCTATCCAGAGTGGTATTTGCATACCAGGATGGGCATGGCCAGGAACAAGCGACAAATTATTTAGCTGGTAGAACAGGCTTGTGGGACTGGTACACTTATCTGGCTACAAACTCATTCTTGTCACATGTTGTTGTTTGTGCTGCTGCAGCTGGTGTTGCAATAGGGGCCAGCCCAGGCAACACTCTCTAACACCAGGCCCATTGGTGTACAACTGCCTTCCACATTCCTCTTGGCACTTGCCTAGAACGCAAGAGACCCTAGCTCCCATCCCCAGAAACTCCCCACAAATCCTCCCCAAGGAATTCTAGGAGGCTTGACCCACACTTAGTAGGCAAGGGAACGGAGACTCAGAGAGGTGAGCGTTCCTCATTCGTCATCAGTGGGTTTAATGCCTACAGAATATTCTGTCTGCTACTGTACCACGTGCACACTAGTCCCCACGGCCAAGCCATTCATATCGTTTCAGGGCGTTCTGTGGGAATCAATAATGCAGCTGTGACAGCCTTTATATTATTAAGATGCCTTCAAGAATTCATTTTGGACGACTCTATGATATTTCATAGTGTCAGCCGAGACGTGTGTACGTGGCCACTAATTGCATCATTATTTATCATGGCAAAAATGGAATGTAATTAAGCGACACATAAAAATGCCCCAAGATGATATTAAGGAAAAGAGACAGGGTACAAGCTGCATGATCAGCATCTCTGAATCCGAGGGTCGGGTGGTGCATGCACGGTCCCGGACACTGGGAGGAAACGGCCCTTCATCCACCAGCAGAAGCGGCGGGGCCATGAGAAGGAAAACTTTTGTGCTTTCTTTTGTTTGTAGATTCTTTTTCCAGATTTTTTTAAAACCATGAATGTTTTATTAGTTAGCTTTTCTATTGCTCCAAGTTCCAAAAGCAACTTGGAGAGGAAAGGGTTTATTTGGTCTCAATCACAGACCATCATCAAGGGAAGTTAGGGCAGAAACTCAGGCAGGAGCAGAGGCGGGAACCATTTGGCGTGCTGTTCATGGGCTTGCTCATGGTCACCTACCTTTCCTATATTCTCAGGCCCACTTGCCCAGAGGTGGCACCTCCGGAAGTGGCTGAGGCCTTCCACATCAATCAACAAACAAGAAGATGCCCCACAGACATGCCCACAGGCCAGTCTGAGGGAGGCGTACCTCAGCAGTCTGAGGGAGGCGTACCTCAGCTGAGCTTCCTGCTTCCTAGGTACGCTACTTAGTGTCAAGTTCACAGACACCATCCATCTAACGTGTACTGCTTTTAAATCTAAAAATTAAGTAGAAGCTGGTGGGTGAGACAGGCCGGCTATCCCCTGTTTCATCTGCTCAGGAGACTGAGGCAGGTGGATTGGTGGTCAAGACTAGCAGGGGCTACAGAGCGAGGCCCATCTCAAGATAGTAATGCAGTGGGGTGGACTACAGAGGTAGCTCAGCGCAGAATGCTTGCTTGCTCCTCCACAAGGCTCTGGATTTTATCTCTAGACATCAAAAAAGTGTAGAAGAATGTAATTAAGTTCAGCCTGCAAGTCTGGCTCATTGCTCTCGTTTAGGATTGGGAGACATTTTTTTTTTCTGCCATTGTTTGTTTTGCTTGGGTTTGTCTGACAGTAAAGATGGGTACCACCGTCTCTGCTGGGATCATTTAGCCGCCCTTGGACTCTGAAGCAGCTGCAGCTAGTATGTAAAGCAAGTGCTATGTTCTGATAAAACTTTATTTGTACAACAGGAGGCAACCAAAATCAGGCTGTGCGTCCGCACGCCCACTGCCAGTTCCCGTAGCAGCCCACCTACATTGTTTGCCTTCAAGAAATGAACTTTATTAAATATTGGAATAGGTACAAAAGAGTATTTATGAGACTTAAGCTTAAGTACCAGCAATAAAGATGAGTGAATCACCAGTTCAGGCAGCAAGCCATCGACTGCTCTTAGAGGAGGCCCGGTCCCCACCCTCTGGCCTCAGCCCTTTGCATCCGAGAAACACTACTTCTGTGTCTCAACTTCATCCTCATTTCAGTAAACATGCTGCATCATTTCACTTCTGTCTGAACTCTGGATAGACTGGAACATGGCTCATGGATAATTCCATGATGGATCTCCATGAGTTTCTTAAGATTTCTTCATACTGATACCCCTGGCCCTAATCTGTTTGTTGCCATTTTTGGCTCATAGTCTCCCGTGCTAGCACTACAATACAGTCTAGATATATCATCTACTCTTGATTGATATTTGCCTGTGTTTTTGGTGGTGGGACTTGTTTGTTTATCTCTGGAGCACGTGTTACAGCGCCAGAGTTTCTTTGTGTTGCATGACTAGGACTCGATTGTTGACCCTAAGGAATGGGCACATTAACAACATGAGGTAAAGCCAGATTGGTGTCAGAGTGGCTGTGCCTGCCCCCAGTCCTCTCATGGGTTACTCTGAACTCTTGTCTACACCTGTTGCACTCAGACACAGGCAGCTTATTCTCAGTGCTGTCTCTGACCCCTTGAAACTCTGAGGCATAAGGACCAAGCCTGACCATCAGTGCCAGTCTTAACTGGCAGTGGCTTGCTCCCAAGGCATCTGGGAGCTTGAGTGGGTGAATGGGAGGTGAAACAGTGGTGGAAGTTTGACCCTCATAGAGCTTGTTGAGATTGATAGATCCTAGCTAGGGGCCACATAGCAAGCGGGCCTCACAGAAAAGGTGACATTGAGCAAAAGATCAGAGAGGAGTGAAGGATATTGATGCTGTGGGAAGACACTCTGTGCATCAGGAACAGTCATACCCAGGCCCTGAGGCAAGGGAATGAGTAAAGTACCACCCAGCAGTAGACTGGAGTGGAGAGAGAAAGAGAGGAGTGGGGAAGAGCACAAACGAGGAAGGCGGCTGAGTTGAGCAGAATCTGTTCATGCTGGCAGTGGGGTGGGGGTGTTTGTCAGGCAGCCATTGGAGAGAAGTAGGTCATGGCCATACATTATTGTTGCCTGAGAGACTCAGGACATGGACTTGCAAGTTTGAGGAAACTGAGGCCTCCACTACTGCCCTTTAGAAGCTCTGGGACCAAGTGGAAGCCCATGAACTGGCAGGGTCCTGGTACTCCCCAATGTATAAAAGGGACAGTGGTCACACCCAGCAAGCTGAGGTTTTTGTGATTCTACATCAGCTGCCACTGACTAGGAATGAACACAGCACAGGACGCTGGCGGAGTTCATAAATACCACCCCCCAATCAGCTAAGGCCCCAAATTTTCCCAAAAGTTTAGATGCATACCCATAATCAGGCTGAGGCAGGAGAGATGCAAGTTCAAGGGCAGCCTGGGCTGCACAGTGAGACCTTGTGGCAAAAAAAAAAAAAAAAAAAAAAAAAAAAAATTGCAACAACAAAATTCTTTGTCATTATCCTCTGACAATGGAAGTACTTTTCTGGCCATACCTCACATCAGATGTCCCAAGTGCTCACGGCTGGGAGAGGATGTGTCTGTGTTCATGGAGCTTTGGTTGGTGCCCCAAGGAGCCTGAAGTCCAGCCCTGTGGACACCCAAGGGACTCCTGTGCTAACTTGGCAGCAGTATTTCCCCTGAAGGGAACCTTTCATTTCCCTCCATAGTGGTCCTTGTGCTAAAATGTACAGGACAGCGTGGGAGGAGTGGATGAAGGATGTGAATATCAGTTCACCATCGGATGCTGTAGGCTGGTGACCATGCTTAACTTAGCCTTTCTGAGCAGGCATGGCTGCACAGCCCTTCCCAGAGAACCAGCAGTGGTGGCTTTTCAGAGCTGGGTAGAACACATCTAAGTGAGAAAATTCTCAGCTTCCTCCAGCATCAAAGTGGATTTACCCTCTCTGGGTGGTCGCTGGCCAGACCCCACCAGTAATAGAGGAGATGAGGGGCTGGCCTTGGAGGCCAGATCTCTTCAGGAGGTGAATCCATGCAGGCTAGGTACACAAGGCATGGGAGAGTGCAGTGAAGCTCCGCCTATGATACAGGCAGAGATGGGATTATTGCCTCCAAGTGTGGAGACCAGGAGTCAGAGGATGAGTTCCAAATACCCGAAGCGGAGTGCTGCAGGGATACGACCACACTCTGGAGTAGCCCAATTTTACATGGAGACATCATGACGGTCCAGTTCTCTATCACCAACCCCTTGATCTCAGACTGCCGCCTCCAGAATCCTAAGAGGTGTTCTGTTATAGCCACATGGGCTGTGGCACTGATCACAGTGGGGACAGGAGAGGCATGTTAGGCAGATGAAGAGTACCTGGAAAACTAAAGGGAACTGGGGCACCTAGATGTATCAGCTATCTACAGACACAATCATGCCGTGTAACAACCATGTCCCTCGAAAGTATAAAAGGCTGAGTCTGTACTGCAGAAGCTCCTGCCAAAGCTGGCCAGAGGCTTCTGCTGGCAGGTGGCTTGCTCTTACGTTAGGGTTATAGACTGACTCTGAGGGGGATCTGGTCACTCAGCTACCAATGAACTAGCCCGGGCATGTCCTGGATGGAGATAAAGCCATCAGTGACCAGCAATACATCTTCTTTGTAAGGTGTTTCTGTCCCATTAATGTCCTGGCTGAGACAAGTCACAGGATTGAGAACAATTGTGGGGCTTTAGGCCTGACCAGATGGTGGGGAGCTTGGGAGCACACTTGCCGTCTCCAGCACAGGAGGTGTTGGATGGGAGGGTGCAGGGAAGCTGAAGTGCAGAGGTCACTGAGGACAGTGTGTGGAGCAGGGAGGAGGGAGGAGCCAGTGGAAGGAGGAGATAAACCAGGTAGCAGCATGGGCTGTGGGAGCTGATGGTGTGTGCTCAGCCTGTAAGAACCAAGACAGGTTGAGGCATTGGGTCAGTTACACAGATGCCCAGACACCTCCCGGACATAATTGACCTTGGCTTCCACAGAAAGGTTAATTGCTTGGATCACAGTCTGGAGCTTCTGGAACTGACAGAGCAGTCCCTCCATTAAAGCCCCAAGCTGCCTGGCTTTATCTGCCTGTCTTTTTCTTTCTACCCTGGAGGCTTGGCCAGTGCTGTGCCTAGCAGTGTCACACAGAGGGGTTGATGATGCTGACCAGTAAGCAAACAGTTGGTGATAAACATCCTTACAGGGGCAGCAAAGGCCAGAAGCTATTAGTGCTGGAGAGGACTCTGCCAGCAACCTGCACAGGGGCTTATTCGTACACAGACTCCTTCAGGCAAAGCTGGATCCAGGTGCTTTGACCACCCCACATGCTTGAGGTCAGCTCTTTCCTGTACTAGTTTCCTGAGGACAGATTGTATGAGGACAGATGTGCTCCATACAGCTTCCATTCCCCTCCCCAGTTTAGCAACTCCCAGTGGGAAGGAGAGCCAAATGTTTCCAAAAAGTCTCAAGCTGGGTCCTGACTGGCTAGCTCCAGTCAGTCACATGCCTAGTCCTTAGCCAAACACTGTAAACTCTGATATCCAGTGCTACCGTGGGCACAGCCCCACCTTGGAGCTCCTAGAATACAAGGAAAAGCTGGTTCTATACCCACAGGGAACACTGCTGGGCTGTCCAGGGCATTGTGAGGAGAGAGTAGAGGCAGAGTGGGCAGGATGTCAGGGCCTGCCTATATCCCTGGAGTTATGAAGGAGGAAGGACCACTAGGAGCACCCATTTCACAGATGGGAAAGCCAAAGCAAGGGAATGCTGTAAAGGGATGACAAAGAGATGTCTCAGTGGGGAGTGCCCAGCAGAGGGGACCTGCAGGGTGGCAGGGTGAGCTGGCATCCTTCTGGAATGTCACGGAGAAGTAGAGAATTGAGCTGAGACCCAAGTGGAGAAAAGTAGCCAGCCGTAGAATAAGACAAAAGAACATTCCAAGAAGAAGCAGCCAAGAACAAGGGAGCCAACGTGTTAGCCAGCCTGGGTAGCCTGGCACTTATCTGCAGAGACCCTGGAAGACTGGAGAAATAAGTGTTTCTTCGAGGGAAGGGCACTTTCTCTTCTCCACCTCCTAGAGTTCATCTTTAAAAATCTTTGCTTAATAGGCCTGCTTCAAGAGATGCCTCATGGGATTTTAATCTAAATTTTATTACTACTGAGGTCGGATCTATTTTTTTCATCTGATCTTAACTGGATTGGCTCCTTCTTTTGTGAACTGTCTGGAAACCTAACCTTTTGGGCCTCCTTAAAAAACTTCCCTTTTTTGAAACCTCAAACCTCAGACTCTGGGAAGCCGCTGTTCTCAAAGGCCGCCAGCCTGCTTATTCCCTGGGACTTTGATCTTTATAAACACCAAAGGAAAATGCCGTTTTTATTGGCAAAAGCTTTGTGGGTACCTTCAGATGAGAGAGCAAACTCTAAGCTGGGGAGTCTGGATATTTTTAAACTCCTCTGCCAAAGTGATAAAGCCAGGATCCTGTGGTCTAGGTGGGGGTGGGAGGGAGAGGGCAGGATGAAAGATACTGTGTCCTTCCACAAAGTGCTGTCAGACTAGACAGAATCCTCCTCCCAGTCCCCACCGCCCCTTACATGGCATGCACGTGTGCACACGCATACAGTGGTACTATTTTTCCTCCAGGACAATATGCCCTGGGCCTGAATAATCCCAGTCTAGCACTGAGGCATGGTAGGCAGCCTGCCACCCAAGCACTGGGAAGGCCCAGGAGAGGAAGATAGCAAGTTCAAGATCAGCTTGGCTACACAATGAAACCCAGGTGTCAAACACCTTGGCTGGAGCGGCCTAAGAGTGCAAACACTGTAGAGATCATACTGTAGAGATTTGACGAGTTTATCAATCTTCTGCCTATTCCTTGGAGATCAGGTTGAATAGTGTCTTCCTCTTTGTGTGGCCCAGTTGAGTATCTTGTTAAGCACTGGAGTCTCCCAGCTCTTCTGGTGGCTGTCCAAGTTTCCAACCCTGTCTCAGGGTGAGTGGAATAAAGAGAAACAGACGCCCTATGATCAGGTTCTAAGTCCACGAGGGTTATAAAGTGCTGTCTCGGAGTCCATGCTGGACCCATGGGAGATGCTGACCTGCGTGACGTCAGCCATGCTCCCATGCATGATACTGAATAGGGCTGGACACAGTGGGGACTGCTAGTGGCAATTTTAAACAAGGCTGATAGCATTTAGGTATGATCGGAAGTAGGTTTTATATTTGAACACATGAGCACCTAGGGAACACAGATAATATTTAGGTCACTGCAGACCCTGGGAAGAGCATTTATGGTAGAAGGAGCATCAAGTTCAAGTGGCCATAAGGTAGAGTCACCCTGTTGCCTTGAAGGAACAGCAGGGAGGGTACTGTGACAAGAGGGAGCGAGCAGGAGTGGAGGAGAAGATTGTAGTCAAGAAGGGGACAGTCGTGGCTCTTCAGAGGCCAAGGTCCCCATCTCAGCTCTGGAGGCCCTACCATCGAAGACTGGAAAAATGGAGTGGTGGGAACAGATTGCTGGGCTCCTGGAGTTGTCCATCCTTTTAGAGACTTGGCCATGTGGTTTGAGGCCACACACACTGAGAACTGCAGAGGCAATGCCTCAGTGGGTGCTCTGTCTTGCCTGGGACCACCTTACTGTGTCTACCACCACCTGAAGACTGTCATTGTCCCTGGAGACCCCTCGATGGTCTCTAGGAAGTGTTCACTCTTTCTCCTCATGCTCTTGGCTCTGCTTGGAAGCCTGGAGACCTTATCTACCCAGTCTGCCCCCGTGGCTTCCTCAGCCACTTCTGCTCTCTCCTAGCTCTTCAGCGTGGCCATCAACTCAGCCTCTGAGCTCCTAAGCCTCCGCGTCCTCATCTGGTTCAACGTTCCTGGACCTTCTCTCATCCTTGTGGTGGCATCCCTCAACCAGGGAATCTCCAGCAGACAGCTGCTTCTTTCTTGTCCTCACAGCCCCACAGCTCCACGGTCTGCCCCACAGTGGCCTTCATTCCTTTGTTCCCCGTATCCTGGGCACTTTCTTGTGTATTTTGTTGTTTACAGGAAGTCACTAGCATCCCATCATGGAGATGAAGCAGCCTAGGCTCAGCAAGGTTTAGGTCACTTGCCCACATGCTTCTAGGTACAGGAAATGGCATGCAAGCTCTCCCTTCTCCCCTCCCTGTCCCTTCTCACTGGAAGCAGTCCTACATCTGCCACCTGCTAGCTGGAGTCCTGGGCTCTGCACTTAACTTCTTTGTACCTCAGTTTCCTCTCATCAGTAATTCAGGATGATGATGGAGATACGTGCCACTGTCGGTTGAGGGCAGCTATGGTGCTTGGCAATCTGATGATATGTATGGCCATAATCAAGAGTATGATCCACTTGTGCAGTTTGGGGCTCCTGGCGAGCTGGAGCCAGGTTCTTTTCTTCTGTGCCTCTATGGTGCTGATGCAGGGTTGAGGCCTGGGAAGTTGTTCTGTTTTTCTTTCCTCACTGCCAAGACAAAATGTTTTCCCTAAGGGGAAAACTGTATTTTTGGCTCATGGTTTCAGAGCACTTCCATCATGGGAGGGAAGGCGTGGTGGATGAGCTCATGATGAGAGTATGGCGGAAGCTGCTCCCATCTGGTGGACCAGTACAGTGGAAGGTCAGAACAGAGGCAGGTATTACCTTCAAAGGTCTCAAACTCCGGCTTATGTCAAGCTGACAGAAACAAACAAACAATCACAAACCAGGACAGGGGAGATTTCCCTTCTCCCACCCCAGTAACAGCCCCACAACTCTAGATCTGCAGCAGGTGGCATGAAATCAACTGGTGTCTAGGAGGTACGAGAAGCTTCCCACAATGCCCTGCTGGCCTCATCTCCCTCCCTGACTCCTTGAGTGCCTCTGACCTCCATCATTGACACTTCCCCCATCCCCCCACAGCTCCCTCCAGCTGCCACTCAGATCTGTTTGTATACACTCATCCAGCTGCCACTCAGCCCTGGCCACTGTCTGAAAGTGGGAATGTGGTCCTGGCCTGGCAGAGTCTCAAAAAGAATCTTGATTCTTTAAAAATGCAAACATGGCATTGAAATAAAAATTTAAGAATATCATATGTAGCTGGAAAGAGACAGAAATGAGGGGCTAAAAATTGAGAGAGACAGAAAGGGCACAGAAAGCACAAAAGAAAGGGGAACCAGGGGATATAGGGGGGCACAAAGCCACAAGAGCCCAAACTCTGTCCTTAGGACTTCTTGAAAGTTCTCTGACTGCCTCTGTCCCATTTGGCTACAAGGTACAGTCAGAAACGGAAGGCCGGGAGGTCAGCATCTTGGCCAGGATGGCCTGAGAGGGGGTTGCAGGCATGCCTGTGAGTCCAGTGCTCAACCTTGGTCTTGGAATCTCTAGCTCTCCTCCTTTCTCCATCCTCTAGTCCCAACACGTGAGGCAGTGGTGTGTTCCCAGTGTCGGCTTCTGTTTCCTGAAGAGAATGAGCAATTCCTATTATCTGGTGCCGAAGGCCAAGGTCACTGTGACATGTCTCAGATGCTCTGAGACTGTCCTCAGCTTTCAGAAGAGCCCTTTCTAAAGGGCACATCTGCCAGAGATGGTTTAGAATTGACAGGGACTGTGGCCTCTGAGCTCTGAGGAAGGATAGCACTGTCAGAGACAAACCAGTTTGTTCAGTGGTTGTTGCTGAGGGAAGAAGGAAGACTTGTTCCTGAAGACCTCCCATGTACTGGGGCTCAATGAGATCAGGGAAGGTCAATCAATTGCAGAGGTCTTGATCTATGTTCAGTCTCTTCTCCTATAGGAGACACGGAGAGGAAGGGTCAAGACATTTTATGTAAGGGTCTCCATGGGACCACTGCTGAGGCTGGGGTAGTCAGGACAGGTTTCTTGGAGGAGGTGACTTTGAAGGAACCTGGTGGCTTAAAACAACAGGTTTATCTATCAGTGAGGTCCCTAGTATAAAGTCCAAATGTCTGTCACAAGGGCTGGATTGCTTTCTGGAAACTTCATGGGCTGGAGATGGAATCCAGGGTTCTGCTCATGCTAGACAAGTTTTCTGTAGCTGAGCCCCACCCCCAGCCCTTCGTGGTACTCTTGATGCTCCTGAGAGCCATTCTTCTGCCTCATTTCATTATAAAAGAAATTGGGTCCCTTGGTTCATGTCACTGCAAGCCCTGCTTCTGATGGAGCATCATTTCCAGCTCAGCCTCCCAGCTTGCACAATGGTGCCCCATTGTGATGATACTTGTGGACCCTCTAACCAGGCTATTCCAACCTCAAGATCTTAGCCACTTCTGTGAGGCCCACTGCCATGCAAGGTGTCGTGGGCACAGAGCTGGGAGGTAGGCCGTGAACATTATTTGATGAGAACAAGGCTGGAGATGAGCATCTCTTCTTGGGACTCACTTGGCTCTGGCAGTAAATGCATCACTGATACATTTAAACCTGTTGCTACAGATCTCTTCCCTGGCTCCTGATTATACATCTCAGCCAGCCAGGGAGCTGACCTACTGCTAGCTGAGTCAGTGGTCAGTGGGAGTGGTCCTGAACATCCCAGAGCTCCTGGACATGCTGAGACCTTGTGCTTTGAGTCATGTGGCATATGAAAGGATGGTTCTAGAAAACCTGGGTCTGCAGAAAACAGCCAGGTTCCATGCTCTCAAGAACCTGACTGTTGATGCTGGAATTCCACTCCAAGTGCCCTGCTATGTCCCACAGAGCAGCCACTGAGGATGTCCATTGTGACCTTGAGTCAAAGCCTAGAAGACATCTTGACTTGTTAAGGGGACTCAGGTCATTGTGACCTTGGGCAACTCACTCACCATCTCTGGGCCTCTGTAGAAAGACTACAGGATACAATGAGGGTTGCAGTTACTCCTCTGAACATGCCTGACAGAAGCAACTTAGGAGAATGGTTTTAAAATACCTCAGTCACTATGGCAGGGATGCCAGGGTGGGATGGGGCAGCTTTCTGTGCTGCCAAGAGGCAGGCAGATAACATGGACCAGAACTAGGGCTGGGTATGTCCTTCAAGGCCCACCTCTAATGACCTGTTTTAGCTAGACCCAAACAGCATCATACAACTGGGGACCAAGTATTTATTTAACTATGGAAGTACATTGGAGACATTCAGCCTCAGGCTGTGACAAGACTACTCTTTTCATATACTTGGCTCTGATAAGGAATCTGAGCCAAAGGCCTTTCCTTCCAGTTAATTCTGAATATCAGCCATCCTGCATAGTTGCTAAGACCCTAGCCCAGAGAAAGCTGGTGATTCAGGTGCTAGGGATGTCTCCAGCATGTGGTCTTGGTAGCACAGAGCCTTGAAATACTACATCCATAGTCAGGAGTTGGTGGGCCCATTTGCAACCACAGACTTTGGGAGGCTGAAGCAGGAAGTTCACAAATTCAGGGCAGCCTGGGCTACACAGAGAGACTCGTCTCATGAATAATCAACCAAATAATAACCAAAACAAGAAAAAAAAAACCAATTCTGTACTCCTATAGTACCAGGGACAGAAGTGGCCTTAGACACTGTCTTGTGGGCTAAAAACTCAGGGAGGAATCATAAAAGGTCGAGGTGCCAGGCGGAGTCTGTGCCATCCTGTCAGTGGTGCTCTGTTGGGAGGTAGCCCTGGCTTCACTTGGCCACGTGGGGGTTCAGGCTCAAGCCACACCCACCCAGTTTGCAAATGAACTTCAGAAAACGGGAGTTTGATGAAGCCCTTCCTATTTTTAAATGTTGACAATGAATGCAGATATTTTTAAAAATATTGTGTGGGCCAAACAAGACATTTCTGCTGGTTGGATTCTATCTGCTGGCAGCTTGTGTGAGAATTCCCTGACTTTCCCAAGGGGAAAACTGAGGCTTCTGGCAGCAGATGGACCTTTGAGGCCTCAAATAGAGGGAAGCTAGCAACAGGGCCAGGTCTGTTGGTCTCTCTGCAGTTTCCCTTTCTGGCTACCCCAGTGGACCTGCCCTTGAGTTCCCATTCTGTGACAGAGGATGGCTCAGGGAGTGCAGTGAGCCCCTAGCCTACCTCTGTCTTTGCCTTCCTACCTTGCAGTGGACAGGGAGCCTCTTATTTGCATGCAGGCTGGGGGCTCTGTGACTCCAGAGAACCTCCTCTTGCTTCGTCAAGGCCTCTGGCCTTTTCTTGGCAGCCCACACCTTCTGGTCACTGATCCCCCCTACGCTGACATTTCATAAGCAGCAGCTGTCACTGAGCCATTCCCAGCCCCGGCAGACTGGCTCGTGTCATTTACATGATTTAACATGCTCGCTTCAGGGTGTGCTGCCAAACTCAGCCCTCAGCCACCGTGCAGTGACTTATTGATCCAATGTATTAAATGGATGGATTCTTATTTGTTTATTTATTTGTTTTGAGAAAAAAGGGTTGTTTTTTTTCTTTTCTCTTGAAACACCATCACATCTTGGTTTCTTGTGACTTTGCAACTGTTCCTCTCTGATCCCTTGAAAGACTTTATCTGTCTAAGGGTGATAGGCTGTTATCCCAGACCTTAGGGTCCCCTGGGTGACATCATACTGGGAGCACTAAGGATCATAGGAACAGCTAAGGCTTCACATAGCATGTACAGACAGAGAGGGGTTAGCACTTAACTCACCAATGAGCTACCCAGTCCTTAGAGTAGGCCAGGAAGTGGGTGCAGAGACCCCACATACAGGAGAAACACTGGGATTCAGTAGCCGTGTGTCACCTGCCCAGGCTCTCTGGTAAAGTCCACCATCCACACTTCTCTGTCTTAGTATTGATTATTATGACTTGGTTTCCATGCATGATACAGGAGCTGCAGCTCTGTATGGTGATGGCTACTGGCCCAATCTCAGGCTTCCCCTTACCAGGGCACCTACCTACAAATGATCAGCAACATCTTGCTGGACCCTATCAACCCGTGTAATGGTGGTGACATGCACTGCACTGCTCCTCCCATGAGACTACAGTGGAACTGTCTTGACATCCCAGAACTTCGCTCTTCTGCTTGGGATGGCGCTGACCCTAACAAATCCAGCACACCAGCAGTCACATGGAGGCAGAGAATGTCCAATTACATATAGCATGTCATGCTTGATAACGATAGTCACTGAAGGTGCCTACATATCTAGCATTTCTATACTTTCCATATGTGTGTGGCGCATATGAAGGGGTTTTTATGTATCTACTGTTGTATATTTTCTGTGTGAGTGTGGTTCATACGAGAATGTTTACATATCTACTATTTCATGCTTTCTCTCTGTGTGTGGTGCATATGCAGGTGATTTACATACACTTTCCATGTGTGTGGTGCTCTTGGGGATGTGGGTGCGAGCACTCATACATGTACGTGCAGAGGCGGTAGGAGAACGTGGAGCATCTTCACTCTATGACACTTCACTTTTTCTTTACTTTTTAAGGATGGGATTTCCCCCTGCACCTTATTAATGAACAATTAATCATATTTTACATAGAGTCTTGTACATCTTTGTACAGTTCAGTGTAGCAGAACTCCATGCTCCTCCTGCCTCTCTGAGCCCAAGTACTGGGTTACAGGCCTGAGCTAACACACTCGAGTCATGGTGCTTGACTTCCATTGTTATTTAGTGTGAAATCTACATAAAAACACGTTAACTGTAAAAACCGAGCCTTTCTAGGTTATTTCTTCCATCAAGAGGTCATGACTGACAAGCCTAGTGGCTACTAGGTGTGTGGTAGGTGCATCCTGGGCCTGCATAGCCCTTGGGTGGGATCCCTCCTTTGAGGTTTGGGACTATAACTGTTAATAATTATACTTGTTCACCATAAATGGTATTTCTTAACCTTCACGTGCATGTGTGCACACACACGTGCATGCATACCAGCATCAAGCCCACAGCACCCACAGGTGCCTGCTTCTGCACTGTCTGTCATTCTGGCTCCGTGTCTACCGGGCCCACTTCTCAAATGAGGGCAGTGAGGGACCAGAGGTGAGTCCACACTCAAGGTCACAGGAGGCTGAGGCTCGACTCCCCCAGGTGTCTCTGAGTCCACTGAGGAGTCAGCCCTGGCAACTCTCAGCTGAGAAGGGACTGCAAGGAAGGGAAGTCAGTCCTGCAAACCCATCAGTTCCATCGATGTGGGTCAGAGTTGACCTCGCCAAGCTGTTTTTTAAAAAGGCAAAAAGTACAGCTAACAGGATTAACTGTCAGCTGGGCCCCACCTGATGAGAAATCTTTCCATTTCTTCTGCCCCTGAAGGTCACCTATTCTGCTGCTCTGCTGCAAATCTAGCCATTAGTGGTAGCACCAAGTTGGGAGACTGGCCTCCCTCCTGTCTTTGATCACCCCTCCCCATAACCGAGGCCGGGCTGCTGCTCCCTTCTCTGCCAGTCCCTGGTGTTTCATACTGTCTCCCGCCGCTTCATTATTCCCACCGTCTGTGCTGTGTCCTCCAGACACCAACACTTGCCGTTCCAACACGGGCTTATGTTTACCAAAGTCAACTCTCTTTTCCATATGTATGTTGAAAAGGAAGATTGGAGCATCTGAGCCTGAGCATGTATCCACATCCTCTGCAGATCCATTAAAGTCAGAAAAGGCTCTGCTGTCAGCTGGTGTGCCTTTCTTGTCTCTTTGTGTGTTAATTAGAGTATATTATTTGAAAAAGAAGAAAGTCTTCACTATGACATTTACATATGTAAATAATGTATTTCCATCAAATTCATCCTTCTGGTACCCTCCACAGTATCCCTTCTATTTTAATTTGAATATAGATTCCGATAATGAGAAGAAAAATGTGATTTGCCTTTCTCAGTTTGGCTTATTTCACTTAACATGGTGACTCTGGTTCTGTCTACTTCCCTAAAAGTGATGTAATTTTATTCTTCCTTTATGACTGAATAATACTCCACTATGCTTATACAACATTTTCCTTATCTGCTCATCTGCTGTTGATGGGCAGATATATTTATCTACTGTGAATAGGAGAGCAATAGACAGTTGTGTGCTGGTGCCTCTGTGACATGCTGAGTGGGACTCCTTTGAGTATACCCCAGGAGTGACATAGCTGGGTCACACAGTCATTTATCTATTTATTTATTTATTTATTTAGCAATGTCCTCCGTGCTGATTTCCACAGTGACTACAGCAGTTTATAGTACAAAGTGTCCAGTCCCATTGTATCAGGTGATGCCCAAGATTCTGCATGCCCATCACCAGTTCCAGAGCCTCTGTATGGCTGGTCAAGATGCTACTGGGACCGTTGACTTGGATCTAGCTCTGATGGAAGACCAGGATTGACCACCACAGAAAGATGAGCCAGGGAAGGTCCTTGACAGGTGGGATTCTCCAGATAACACAGGAGTCACTCTTTTGGAGGACCTCTGTGAGCAAAAGTGTTAAATGGCATAGAGAAGTTACTTTTATGAAACTGAGGGTTCCAATGTCCCCAAAGGCTGATAGGAGTGGGACACTGGTACTACCCTAGCCAGGTGGAGAGGACACTTAGAGTCAAGAAGGCAGAACACAGCAAAAGCAGCCCTGGGCAGGATGGAACAGGCAGAGAGACACGGGTGTCTTACTAGTCCTAAGTGCTGAGCCATGGGTCCGGGATGCTCAGAGTCCTGGTACAGAGTATCCCCTGGCAGAGGCATGGGAGGATGTCTGGGTGGGTACAGAGGGAGGGAGTGGGGTGAAGATAAATCTACAGAGAATCAGCAGCACAGCACGTAACTGCACAGAAGATGCTGGGCCTGAGGCTCAGCCTCCTTTTAACAACTGACAAGTAGGGCCTGGGATGTGACTCAGCTGGCAGAGTACAGCTTCTAGTACCACATAAAATTAAGCATGGTGGTATATGCCTGCAATCTGATCATATGGGTGGTGGAGGCAGGCGTATCAGGAGTTCAAGTCTATCCTGGGCTACATAGCAAGTTGGAGGCCAGCCTAGGCTGCATGAAACCCTGATTTCCTCACCCTACTCACAAAACTGAGAAGGTAGGAAGGTTTTTTTTTTTTTTTGTTTTCGAGACAGGTTTCCTGTGTAGCCTGCTGTCTGAATCATCTGTAGACAGTGCTCGACTAGAATGCCTGCCTCTGCCCAATGCTGGATAAGGCGTGCACACCGCCGGCAGAAGTTAGACAGATTGTTAATGAGTATATAATTTTTAGACTATGGGGGTCAAACCACTTCGTCGCTTTGGTTCAACTCAGTGTTTCAGTCTTTGAGAGGAAATAGACCCGTGCCACCAACATCTCAGCCACGGTTTCAGGGGACTCTACTCGTCAGACTGTCTTGACCCACTAGCTCCCAATAATGACACAGAGACAATTAGTATCTATTAGAGATCAGGGTTTAGCTTAGGCTACTTCCCAACTAGCTTGGATAAGCTTAATTAACCCTGTCTATACTAGTTTGTCATGCAGCCTGTTACCTCTATGTCCCAGTATACATCACAGTCTGACTTCCTCCATGTCTGGCTGGCAAATAGTCCTCCCCTGCCCACCCTCCCACACCTGATTCTTTCCCAGAGAGCCTATCTCTGCCTGGAAGTCCCACCTTCTCTCTCCTGTCCTGATATAGGCCATCAGCTCTTTATTAAACCAATCAGAAGGTGATGGAGAAGAATGTTTACAAAATACTCAGGCAGTGACAATCCAATAAAAATAACAGTACCAAGGTCATGCTCCTTGTGCTCCACTCTGTGCAAGGACAGAAATCAACATTTGAATAATACAAAGACAACGGTGCACAAAAAGATGATCCCAACAACTCTTATTTGCCTCTCGAGAGTGAGGCTGGTTCCTTGGGGGCAGAGTGAGTTCCGATGGTCAGGGCATCACTAGAAAGTCAGACAAAGGTGTCAGTGTGGAGCACACCGGGGTCTAGGGCATGAGGTTGGCTTGCTGAGGATGGGGTATCTGGCACTAGTACCCCAGAACTAGGCTGGGGCGATTGGCTAGATTCAGCTCCTTATCTTCTCACTGGGCTCAGAAGCACATGCATGAGAGCTCCACCTATCTAACCCAAAGGAGCTAAGAATCCTAACAACAGCTAGTCATGGTGGCACACTACTGTAATCCCAACACCATGGAAGGAGGATCCGAGTGCTATGCTACCGGGCTAAAACAGTGAGACTTTATCTCAGAAATACAAGCAAGATAATAATCATGGGAATTGTAATTGTCATGCCAAGAGTAGCAACAACAACCACAATAAAAGTGGACAAGAGGTGTTCATTACAGAGCCAACGATAAGGGAGCCTGGTGTCCCACTGATCTCCGTGCCCATAAAAGGCTTGTGGCACATGGAGCCCATTCTGTCCACCCATCAGAAATGCATTTCCCTCTGTGCCCTCCAGCCAGGTTGACCGTGAGGACTGTAATGAGACCTGTTTGAGGCAGCTGTGAGATTTGGCTTCCCAACACCTACCCTCCCGCCCTTCCTGCATCTCCATGTCTCTTGGGGGCATTTCCTCAATAAGAACTGCAGTGACGACTGCTTGGGGAATACTCACTCTTGTATCCTCCTCCAGACACCCATTCCACAGAAGAGATCACTGAGGTTCTGAGTGGGCCTCTAATGGCCAGTGAAATAGCCTGGATTTGATCTCAGGCCCCTTGAGTCCCAGAGTTTCTGGGCAAGGACAGAACAGATATCCTGTGAGGAACAATCCCTTCAAAGCCTGCTCTGCCATTCTTAGAGGCAGGAATGGGAAGCAGCTAGTCGCATGCATAGTCAGGCACAAAGAGAATGAAAGCATGCATGCTTGCTGGAAGAGAATGAGTACATACTTGCTGGCAGCTCAGCTCTTTCTCTACTCACACAACCCAAACCCAAGGAATGCTGCCATCCACTTAGGCTGCTCTCTCACATCCATTGATATAACTAAGAAAAACCCCTCATAGGCACACTCATGGTCCAACCCAATCTAAGCACGTCCTCATGGAGACTCTCTTCCCAGATTGCTCTAGAGTGTGTCAAGTTGACAGTTAGCATTCACTAGCCTCACTTTCCCAACCTTGAGCCAGGCCACTGTTTTCCATCCTCTCCTGAAGCCATCTTTCTTGTGGCCAGCTCTCCCACAACTGAGTGGTCTTGGGTCCATCTTCAACCTGCCAGGTTAACTCAAAATTGTCTAGCACATCGCTGCGGCACGGATGGGAATGCATGTTGGATGGATCTCCATTCCCACCATTTACTCTCCGCCTGTTCCGTGGACCCACAAGTTCATCTCTCCCCATCAACTCCATCTTTAGTCTTGACCTCAGTCAGAAGTCCCTGGGCTCCTCCCACAAGTCAGCATGTTCCTTCCACACAGCAGCATCAGCACATCAGTGGCTAACTAGAGTTCTTACACTGTACCAAGAAACTGTTTCTCCTCAGTGCTGGCACCAGGCTCTGAGTACTACCCTACTTTGTAGAAGAATAAACTGAGGCACAGGAGTTCAGCCCTGAGTCCTGAGTTGCAGTGGCAAGGAACTTGACTGGCTAGATAGGAGTTGCATGCTCAAGACATGGTGCCAGGATAGGGCTCTGCAAGAAAACCAAGTAAACCAGAAGGAAAGTAGGTGCTCTTCAAGAGAGGGTGACAATGTGGTCAGGAAAGCTAGCAATGTTAGCAGCCCAAGGTGGGCTGATATGGGGCAAGAAACTGGAATCCAGAAGACACGCCAAACCACTAGAAGGGCTGAGGGGTGGCATCCTTCAGGAAGGGCTGGAACCAGGTGATTTTTCTCACTGAACTCTGTGACCTCCCTCCTGGTCTACCTCAGTGACATCATGCTTGGGGTCCTAGAGAAGGGCAGTAACAGGTCAGTTCTAGGTCAGTGACCAATCATCAATGTCCAGGAGAGCAAGCTCATAGCCAAGCATGGCAGCTCCTGGGAGAACTACAGGTCAAAGTCATGGGCCCAGCAGTAGTGGTTTCTAGAAAAAAAGCAGGGCAGGGTACAAGGGAGAATGTAGGTAGGCAAAGGTGTAGGCAAGATTGAGGTAATGAGGTTTAGGGACCTTTGTAGCTTAGGTAACAGAAAGTCTCTCTGTAATAGACTTAGCAATAGAAAAGTTGCCCATGTAGAGTCTGGAGTAGGGTGGCCCTTGGGCTAGATGAGGGGGCCCAGCAAAGGCTCCTCACTTGCCTCTGCTTTATACCTGCAGGTCAACCTCATGTCACACTGGTCCTTCAGGGCACCATAGCAAGGAAGCACCTAGAACTGAGGTGGAGTTTGCAATGACCTGCTGTTCTTAGTGGGTGGGGCTGGCCTGGTGGGTGGACAGTTTCTCACCTGCTCCTGCCTCACTCTTCAGGGTGCTGTGGCTGTCGGTGGTCTCCGAGGTGCTCTACATCCTTCTGCTGGTGGTCGGCTTCAGCCTCATGTGTCTTGAGCTCGTCCACTCCAGCAGCGTCATAGACGGGCTAAGCTCAATGCCTTCGCTGCGGTCTTCACGGTGCTCTCGGGTAAGGCGCGTGTGGGAAGCAGCATCGGTGTGCAACTGCTCAGCTCCCTTTGCTCAGCACCAGGGGATGCTGCAGCTCCTGGGCCTGGGCACATCCCCTGGGAGGATGGGAGGGTGCAGGCTATTGTGTCTCCTCTAAGCCCTGACCTACTGTTTATAAAATGCCCATAGCATGCTGGGCACCACAAAGGACAAGCACGCACAGCAAGGACCAGCCTTGTGATGCTTAGCGTGAGTGTGAGGTGCAGTGGGTTGAGTGTTTGACTTGGGCATGAGACAAAGAGGTGATGGGAAGGGGCTCATGGAGGAGGCTCTCACAGGGCTACAGAAGACAGGACCCCTTCTGGCTGAGGTTGATGCTTAGTGGTAGAGCACATGCATAGCATGCATGAAGACCCAAGTTCCATCCCTAGCAATGGGGGGCTTAGAAGAAATAGAAGAAGAAAGAAGGAAGGAAAGAAGGAAGGAAGGAGAGGAAGGAAGGAAGGAAGAAGGAAGGAAGAAAGACTTTCCCCCCCTTATGCTTCCTCCTATGGAGGTGCTAAGGAAGAAATCTATCCCCCATAGGATTCAGAGAAATTAAGAAAGAACACACCAAAACCGGCTACTGACCCCAAGCGCCAGGTGTCTAGAATGGCATCTCTAGACCCATGTTCCAGAGGGCTGAGCAGGGAGTGCCCTGGAAGAATATCAAGGTGTTGTCATTGTCCTCAAAGCTGACTGGCCTCCAGAAGTCACACATCCCTTAAAAAGCTACATGCAAATTGAGTTTCTATAAGCCCTACAATCCCATTCTTCATGCACTGGAAGAGCCGCCATGGAATGAAATGGGAGCAAGGAGCTCTTGACAAGGGACATAATCACCTCTAATTGAGGGATATATAGAAACCAGAGGGATTTCTCAAAGAACAGAGAGCTGAATTCAACAAGTTACAGCCTGCTCCCAGATGCACTGTGAGGACCTGGGTAATTCAGTGCAAAGAAGAAGGGTTAGCAATAGTAGTTCAGCACCTGGTTCCATCCAGTTCCCTGCTGCTCTAGGCTGAGACCCCTCCTGCCCTTTGCTTCTGTCTTTTATCCATTTACTCAGTCAACACCCGCTGAAGGTCTTTTGGGCTCCAGCTACTGGCCTGAGTTTGGGGGAAAAATGAAGGAAAAGGACTCCCTCTTGTGAAGTTTGCTGTGTTGTAGAACAATTCGAGGTTAACATAATGCAGCCTGGGCACTTCTCTGTCCCAGGCAGGAGGGGCATCCTCGCCTACACAGGGAGTGTGATGGATGAACTGAGGTGTGCAGGAGCCGTACGTGGTAGGACTTGGGAACCAGGCTGTGTTTCCTTGGCACACAATTCAGGGAGGGACTGGGCTTCAGGTATTCAGATGGCAAGAAGCAGAGATGGGGGAAGCTGTTGAGAGATGAGGCTGTAGAGCTGAGGACCTTGCTGATTGTCTAAAGCCTCCTGAGTTCATCCTGCAGGGAACACGGAGTCCATGAGCAGTTCAAAGCAAGGGGATGGGGGGGTAATAGGATCAGCTTTGGGGGTGAGTTCTGGGTTCAGGGTGGAGCCTGGATGCAACCAAGCAGAATGGCAGAAGGGAGCTGGTACAGGCTTGTCATCCTAACTATTGTGGAAGCTGAGACAGGAAGATCACAGGTACCAAGACTAGCCTGGGTTACAGACTGATTCAAGACCAGTTTGGGGAGATTAGTGATACTGTTTTAAAAGAAAAGATTAAAAGAGGAGCTGGGGATATGGCTCAATGGTAGTGCTTGCCTAGCACAGATGAAAGTCTAAATATCATCTCTAGTACTTGGGTGTGGCAGGGGTGGGGTGGGGGGGAGATTCAAGGGCAGAGGCACAGAGAGACAGAGAGACTGGAAATAGAGGTAGGGAGGCTGCTGTGGTGATCAAGGTGAGAAATCATGGGTACAGGAGATTAAAATGGGGACCCCTCCATGCAGAAGGTGAAGACCTTAGGACTTTGAGATGGTGAAGGATTAGCCATCAGGGAATGGCAGAGAGGTGAGTTCAGGCATGGAGTCCAAAGAATTCAGAGTCTGTGAACTGGTTTGGAAAACAATTTATCCCTTATTTCTGCAGCTTGTAAATTGTCACTTGTCATTTCCTTACACTGTGGTGATGGGGCAGGCGCCGGGATGCAGTGACCTGCAGCGCCTATCCTTTAGCATTCCTTGGCAGCTGCTGCAGGTGTTCTGACGTGCAGCCTCCAGAGCGGGGCGTTTATTAGGCATGCACTGAAGTTGTTTAACATGCTCACGAAGCGGCATGTTCCCAAATGAGGAGTCTGCGTGCTTTGCCAAATGATTCCCTGCAATCGGTCCCCTCTGTCATCATATGCATTTATTTTATGCAGCCGAAAATATTGTTCTGAGAAGGGAGTGGTCCATGGCCCCAAATGGCCAGGGAACCCTGACCCAGTTACACAGAGGTTCTCCCTAGCTGGCCCTTGCCTTTAGATAGGCTGAGCAATGGGTGACTAAGAAAGGGTGACTGAGAGGGGGTCAGTGAGCGGGATGTAAAGTGAATAAGTAAAATAATAATAAATTAATTAATTAAAAAAAAAGAAGAAGAGGGGGGACCGGGACCAAGAAGGAGGGGTCAGAGTGATGGAGGGTCTGGGTGCACTGTGCTTGCAGCAGCCTCTTCTCCCTTCCTTCCCTTCCCTCTGCCTCTCCAGGCATGTCTCCCACAGCCCACAACCAAACAATCCAGCCTTCCTCTCTACCTTCTTCAGTCCAAACAAGTACATGTCGGTTGTCAGCCAAAGCAGCTAGAATGGTTAATTCATCAACTGGACAGGACACAGAATCGCCTAGGAGACAAGCCTCTGAGCAGGTCTGTGAGGGAGGATTAGATTGGGCTAGTGGCAGAGGACCCATCTTCACTGTGGGCAACACCATTCCACGGGCTGAGCTTGCAGGCAGCATAGAAAGAAGAAAGACTGCCGAGCACGACCTGTCTCCCTCTGCCTCCTTATGCTGATGTAGCCTTGCACTCGGTGGCCATGATGGATTGTATCCTTGAACTGTGAGCCAAAAAACAAGCCCTTCCTTAAGTTGCTCTGGTGAGGAATCACAGCGATGGGGAAACTCAGCTAGCACAGCGGGCACTGCCATCCCCCAGAGCTTCTTACGGGGTTGCTGAGGTATTCTGTCTTCTTCCACAGGCTCATCACAGCCTTTGCCCATCAGAAAAATAAAAGACCTTCTGCCTCCCAGCAGGAAGGCCTACTGCTGGAGCTGCTGGAGCAAACGGCTGTCTCCATAACTCCAGACATCTGAACAACCAAGGGCTCAGGGAGGTTAATTGGCTTGCTCTTGGTGGCACAGCTGGCTGATTGTGGCACTGGAATTAAGCCACTTCGGACTGGCTTCAAAGGGTCTGCACTGCTTTCATAGAGTCTTCCTGTGGGTGTGACTAGGTAGGAGGACAAAAGACATTTCTTTTTTCTTTTTTTTTCTCAATTAATCTGTAGAAAATATAAACTCAGGAGTAAGGAGCAGCCAGCTGAAATAGTGAAGACGGAATCAGCAGGTGGCTGAGAGTGAGGGTTTACTATTCATTCTTAGAGACAGAGGCAAACTTCAAGGCTATTTACTAAGAAAGATTGGTGTCCTACCTGCTGATGGAAAGATTCAGGAAGCTGGTTGCGGTGCCCCCTTGAGTACAGCAAGCTCTGGGCCTTGGAGGGGTGGAGTGATGTTGGTGGGTCCTGCCGGGGTGGGTGAGGGAACTACTGCAGTCCAGGAAGAGAGGTAGTCCAGGCTGGACAAAGGCCAGTGCTGACTCCTGGGGTGCGTTGGGCCCTGCCATCTGCTGCACCAGATGAGCCCAAGGTCAAAATGTTTCTCTGGTAGAAGAGAAAGCAGAGCCAGACAGCCCTTATGCAAACCAGTTATTAGGGTTAATTAGCAATTATGAAAATTAGCCCACTGATTGTCGTTGGTCGTGATGGCAGCATTATGGGAGAGACAGACTCCTGTGGCCCAGTTTGACTCAGAACCCTCTGAGTCTTCATGCTAACCAGTTCTGACCTTGAGCTCTGTCCTTGGCCTGCTTAGTCTGGTTTTAATGAGAATCTGGCTGAGTTGGTTGAATGAAATCTTGCACCCTTAGCCAGGCACAGTATTGCACTCTGTGAACACAATGTTCAGGAGGCTGAGGCAGGACAGTTATGAGCTAGAGGCTAGCTTCCTGTCTCAAAATAATTGCAATGGCACCAGGCTGGGGAAAGGTAAAACAAAAAAATCAAAATCCAAAGTAAAGTCTCTGTAATACATACCAAGGCGATGCCTAGAATCATAGGAGGGTGCTCTGTGTTCATGGTAGAGCTGACCTCTCATGATGTCTTTAGCCAAAATGTCTGTCCACCTCCTTTAGTAGTGGTACCATGGGGGGGTTGCTGCAGTGGGGCGAGCCTGCTGTGAGTTCCTTCTATTATTCCTCAGTGACTGGTGGTAAGGACTGGACTAGTGTGTCCACTGTGCAGATGGGAAGCTGGCTCATCTGCAGTCCTAGTGAGAGCTAGTGAACCTGGTGCCTGTCATGCTGAGCCACCCAGAGTGAGGCTTAGTACCTGAGACCCAAGCTGCCACTGTCATCATTGTCCCTAGCTGTCCTTGAGAGATGGATGATGGCTACAGATATCAGCCTTCTCTGGGTGGGGCCTGGCCCAGGGACTCATCCTCAGTATGGGGAGTCAGGCCAGACATCTATTTGATATCTCCCCAACAGCAGTGATTGTACAAGTGTTAATCCAGAGAACTAGAATAGTAATAGTAATGTTGTCCCACTGGGTCCATAAGCTCGCTAGCTGTCAAGGGGTCTGAGGTGTACTTGCACTTGTAGATACCCACAGAGTGCTCTGAGTTCAGCTGCTTAAACCAGAAGAGAAAATTAATATAATAAATAATTAAATGAGTGTAGTTAGAGGGAGAAGGAATGTTCTAATGTTTTATTGTATAGAACCATAGTTATGGTTGATAATAATTAACTAATTGTCTATGTGTTACATAGCAAGACCCTGCCAGAAGAAAAAGAGGAGGAGGAGAAAAGGGAGGAGGAGGGGGAGGAGGAGGAAGAGAAGGGGGAGGAGGAGGAGGAGGAGGAGGAGGAGGAGGAGGAGGAGGAAGAGATTCTCAATGGTCCCAAAACAGAGAACAGCTAAATGTTTGAGGTGATGTGTATTGGTTATTATTTTTCTTGTTGCTGTTACAAAACTCCCAATAAAAAGCCACTTGAAAAAAAGAAGGAAAGAAGGGAGAATGGAGGGAGGAAGGAAGGGGGAGGGGGGAGGGAGGTAGGGAAGGAAGGAGGGGAAGGGAGGGACAAAGGGAAGGAAGGAAGGAGAGAAGGAGGGAGGGAGGGAGGGAAGGAAGGAAGGATGGAGGGAGGGAAGGAAGGAAAGAAGGAGGGAGGGAGGAAAAGAGGGAAGGAAGGATTTATTTTGGCTCACAGATCAAAGGTGCAGTCCACCATGGTGAGGAAGACACAGAGGCAGGAGCATGAGGCAACTGGTCACCGTGTCCACAATCAAAAACCAAAAGACGAATTCTCATTCCATTTCCCTTTTTCACCACAGCCCATGGAGTGGTACCGCCCATGCCCATATGTGGGTGGGAGGTGTCTCCCTGTTCTGCTGAACCTTTCTGGGAACACACCTCATAGACATACCCGGAGGTTTGTTTCCATGGTGAAACAAACTAAAGCTTATCAGGGTGACAAGGAGGAACCACCATCACAGATGGATATGTCAACTGTTCTAATCATTTTGTGCCACACGCATGTGATGAAATGTCACACCACCACCAAATGTGTATAGCTACCACGTATCACTTAAAATAAAAACACCAGACTGAGGTCACGGCTCATTGGTAGAAGACTTTCCTAGCTCATGGGTAGCCTGGCATTCACGGTGTCACAGAAATGTACAAATTATTTTAATTAAAAAATTTAAATTAAATGTTTTCAAAAAAAAAATGACAAAGTTATAAGAATGATTCCAGATTGTGTTATATTTATTTTTATACAATTAAAAGTCAACCAAAGAGCCAGGCATAGCATTGAACATCTATAATCCCAGAACATGGGAGGTGGGGCAAGAGTATTGAAAGTTCTAGGCTAGCCTGAACTACATAGAAAGACCCTATCTTAAAATAAAGCAATTAAAAAAAATTCAATCCTGCATCCATAAAGGGACTGTGCTCAGGACCCACAGAAACCATGGTGAGACCCCAAAGTGGGCCACAGGGTTTCTGGTGCTTTGGGGACTGAGGGGTGCTGGAACCTTTCTGTCTTCCACGGAACAGAGCCTTAGCCCCAGAAACACTCTGAGAGCAGGCAGGATGATTTCTGCTTTCTTCCAGCTCCTGGGGAAAGTGCAGCTGAGCTAGGAAAACAAGCCATTTGGAAAATTCCTTCACATTCCAGCTCACTGTGGGCTTTCAGTAAGATCCACGTGGCATGAAGAGACACCTGTCCGTTTCCCTGGAAATAACCAGCTGTGTGACTTCAGCAACAGCCTGGTTTGTTATGTAATGAGAAATGGAACTTTAGGGATAAAATAAAAATTAACGAGGACTTGAAAGCCAGGTTTGGGGCAATATTTTAAAGGCAAGCTGTGGGTCCAAGCACAGGCCCCGGGGCAGGGAGAGATATGGACACCGCCCCTGTGTTGTGTCTAGGCAGGAGACCTGGAACGCTGGAACTCAATGGTTCCCTGCACTGCAGATACCCCCAGCCTGAGGAGCTCGGTGGGGAGAAAAGAGTGGTACCCACTACTCACCTTGGGATCTGGGATCTGGAACACCCTTGGGTCCCACTCCAGCCCATCTGCAAAGACTTCATCTCACCATCTGGTCTGTGGTGTTGTTTATGAGCCCATCCCCACCTGGCACTGGCAAGTGCGGCTTCCCTTGCTCAGTTCCCACCCTCCTTTGGTGACAGCCTCACAGGCCACCCTTCCCTATGTTCTGTGGCTCTGCAGCTCACTGTACTTTGGTGACTTGTGGGTTCATGGTGGGTTCACTTCTTGCTGTAGCCTGCCACAGATAAGAAGAGTTCCCTGAGACCTTAATTCCTCTCTCCACCTTACCATCAAAACCCATGCTGAAAGAACGCCACGATCCCGCTGCATGACCCTCACCTTGCTGTATCTCACATTCCAGATGGGAAGTAACTTGGGTTGGCTTCCAATTGCAGAGGGTGTCACAGTGGTGGCTCATGCCATGCTCCATGCCCCAGGAGGCTGGGGCAGAAGGATCATGAGACTGGTTGAGGCTAGTCTGTATAGCATAGTGAGACCCTGCTTCAGAAAGAGGGAGGTAGAGGGTGAGAGGAAGAAGAGGAGGAGGAGGAAGAGGAAGAGGAAGAGGAAGAGGAGGAAGAGAAGAAAGAAGAAAAGAAGAAGAAGAAGAAGAAGAAGAAGAAGAAGAAGAAGAAGAAGAAGAAGAAGAAGAAGAAGAAGAGTAAGAGTAATGTGTTACTTTCCTGCCAGTATGGCAACCCCTGACAGAAGGAACTCATTTTGACTCACAGACTCGGAGGGGTTTCAGTCCCAAATGGGTTGTTAAGTCAGAGGATTAACAGAGGGTCTGAGGTAGAGGCAAGGGACTCAGGGTCCCAGGAATAAACAGTTCCTTCATTAAAAACCTTTTCATCCTTATGACAAAATACCAGGGAGAAATACCTTTTTTAAAAAAAGATTTCTTTTGGTTCTTGTTTCCAGAAGTTTCTGGATATGGTCTGGCTGGTTCTATTGTTTTTGTTCTGTGTAAGGCAGAACATCATGAAGGAAGAGCATGCTGTAGTAGGGCTGATCTCATCATGGCGGCCAGGAAGGAAAAAGAGACAGACAGATGCAGAGACAGAGAGACACATAGAGAGAGACAGGAAGAGAGACAGAGACAGAAACAGAGAGAGATAGAGACATATAAATAGACACACAGAGAGATATAGAGAAAGGGTGAGAAAGAAAGCTAATAGAGACAGAGAGAGAGAGAGAGAGAGAGAGAGAGAGAGAGAGAGAGAGAGAGAGAGAGAATTGAGGAGGAGGCCAGAGCAAGATACAGCCTCCAGGAACACACCCACACTGACCTACTTCTTCCAGTCAGGCCCTATTCTGAAGTTTCCAGCAACTCCCCAGGTGACTATAAGCCTGTGGGGACAGTTGATGTTCAGTCTACAACATCCCACACTTGGTCCCAAGGATTCGCAGCCATCTCATAACACAAGATACATTTAGTTTAAACCCAAGAGTCCCCAGAGTGTTAGCAAGTCCCAGCATTGTTCAAAAGTTGAAGGATCAAGTCCGAAACTCAATGCAAACTCTTAGCATGGGGTTAGAGTTTTAAACCTCAACAAAACAAGCTGCAAAGAACTTCTCACATGCTCCAGAGAGTTCATGTGACAGTACACATTCCTGTTCCAAAACTGGAAGGATGGGAGAATGACAGGACCAATCAGACCAAGTGCAGCTCCTGCAGCTCCCTGTATGGCACCTGAGGCATGTGGTGGCATGACACAAACTCTGAAGACCTGGGCGGCATCAGCAGCCTGCCAGCCTTGCTGCTTGTAGTCCAGACATGTGCAGGAGTTTCTCTCCTGAGCTGCCTCTGTGTTTGGTCTCAGCAGACCCTGCATGCTTCTGACATCTCCAGCTTCCTGTGGTCTCCACTGGCAGCTCCCCCATCCCATGCTCACTCTCACCCATACAGTTTCACAAACCACTTTCTCAGGGGCTGACTTAAGGGAATCTGACTCAGCTGTGTAATGCCCATCCCTTGGACCTTCCTCTGAAATCTGGGTGGAAGCCTGCACGTCCCCTGAAACTCTGCAAGCCTGCAAAACCAGCATTGTGTGGCTGAAGCCAGGGTCTGCCAGAGTTTGGACAGTAGCCAGGACCTTGGATGGCAACTGGGTGCCTGGGTCCTGGCACAGGGGAGGATCTCCTTTGCAGTGCATTCTCTTTAAGGGACAGACTTTTAGATGTGTTTTCACTTTGATCCAACTGTCTGGACGTTGTTAGGCCATTTACACACACACACACACACACACACACACACACACACACATTCAAATATATAGCATGCTCAGAGCATATTCACTCCTCAATACTTTTATGGATTTTTTTAAACAGTGCCATTCTCCTTGACAACCATATCCTCCATGCCAACAGCTTTAAGTGTGATCCATTTCAGATCGAACAACAAGCCTTACAAATCTTTCTGCTCCGCCCTTTGCTCCTAATGATCACTGTGAACATGTTCAAAGCCACCTTCTGATTTCCCCCACCCAGTTTCCATAGGCCTTGCCTTTAGACTTAGCTTTGCACAGAGTCTGAGGACATGAAAAATGTTGACAGGTTCTTTGCCACAATGCAGCATGATTGTCATCTAGTATAGTTCCCAATAAAACCCTTGTTCCCAAGAGGAAGTCTAGTGGTGCTGCTTGTCTGCATTCCTGCCTCTGTGCTGGTCTTCTGAGCTCCCTCCAGAACCCCTCACTAGACTAAGCTCACAGCTGGGTTCTAGAGCTTCCCTAGCCTGACTCTTCTACCATCCAATCTTCTGTAATCCAATGGCAAAACCTTCTCCCGCACATGCCTGGTAGTCACAGCAGTGAGCTCACTTCTCCAGTACCAAGTTTCTGAGTCTTAATCCGACTTTATGTGACAAAACACCCCAGAGAAGCCAGTGTCAGAGGGTCGTGCACGGTCAGCTGGTTCTGCCACTTCTACACTTGGGGTTAGGTGGAGCAACATGGTGAGCATGGAGGCCAGGAGACAGGTAGCAGTGGTCAGCTACCCTGGTATATATGACCAAGGTATAGCTCTTAAAAACATGTAGTCCCACTTACTGAAGTTTCTAGAACCTTCCCAAATAGCTCCACCAGCTGAGGATCAAGTGTTCAACACATAGGCCTACGAGGCCCATTTCATACACCAGACTTAGCAGAGACCCCAAGCTGCGCTTTCCTGGGAGGCAATCCCAGTGAATGTGGAGAAGCTGGTCAGGAGGAACAAGCAAGGAAGGGAGCACTACTGAACAGGTGACCACCTCTGGGCCCTGGGTTCATAGGAGGTTCCAGAGCCCAGGCATAACTGCTAGCTCAGAGGTCTCTCCAAGAGGTAGCTGGTTATTCATTAGCTCCCATCCAGCAGCACCTTTGGGTCCCTCCTCCTTCACCATGAGCTTCTCTTCATCTCCTACCCAGGAGATCAAGTGCCTAAGGAAGGAAGCTCCCAGGTAACCTAAAGCTACACAAGGCCTATGGCCTGGGGAAAAGAAACATGCATTGGGGGTTGCTGGGGGCTGCCACAGAAAGTCACCTGCAGAGCAAACAGGTCACTGTGACACTAACCAAGGCCCTTCTGGTGCAAACACACATGTTTTAGTCCTTTCTGGATTGTTCTAATAGAAGATCATGGAGCGATCATGTTGCCATGTCTTATTTCTTAGGCATTGTTGTTGGCCTCAGTCCTGCCAGGCTTGCTCAAAGCTCCTCACCCAAATTGTTCTGGGGACCAGATCCAGCAAGTCACTTCATCTTGTCTGCATAATGTCATGCATAGTGAAAGAGGCTCTTGAATAACAGACGTTCCTACTAAGGAGAAATTCTTAGGATTTACCATAACTCCCCATCCTACTTGAGTCAGGGACAAAGCCAAAATTCAGTTATTTTTTCCTAACAATGGTCTAGTGGGCATCTAAGATGGCACGTGTTCTCAGCTGTGCCTTGGTTTGGAACACGATTAGCATTAGAGCAGTGGTTTTCAACCTGTGGATTATGACCCCTTTGGGTCCAATGACCCTTTCACAATTGGAAAATACAGGTATTTACATTACCATTCATAACAGTAGAAAAATGACAGTTATGAAGTAGCAATGAGCGTATTTTTATGGCTGGGGGTCACCACAACATGAGGAACTGTATTAAAGGGTCATGGCATTAGGAAGGTTGAGAACCATTGCAGTAGCCATGGCTGCTTTCATCTGAGCAAAGCCTACAGGGGCAACACACCATATCTGCTTCTGCCTGGGATGTTAATTCTGACTCTAGGCACCCATACCCCAGGAAGATTCCGATTCAGAAATGTATAGGCCCTTTCCCCTTCTGCTACGGTGCTCCTCCATGGTTTTATAGTCTGATGTGATGTCATCAAAGCAGGACAGGGTTTGGTCCTGGTCACAATCCTCTTCCTTATACAGCTACAGTCCCTAGTTTTCTGGGGACTAGAATGTTCTGGAATTCAGCAGTTTTGGGATTCGTAAGCTAACATAGCACACAGACTGCCCATTCCATAGCCTGATAGTACACTGGAGTCAGGTGCTCACATTTCTACATGATAATGGGGCATGTTTCTGTGGTCAGCAGCAGTCTCTATGAGTTCAAGCCAAACTATGGCCAAATGAGTTCTAGAAAAGCTCTCAGGTTTCAGAACTGCTGGGGATTGTGAGACGCAAGGCAAGATACTATAGTCAGCCTGGTGTGGTGGCTTACACCTATAATAACAGCACCCAGGAAGATAAGGCAGGAGGATTGTGAGTTCAAGGCCAACCTGGGATACACTGTGAGCTCTGAAGCAGCTTGAACTAGAAGTCCCTGTCTAAGATTAAGTATGGAATCACTAATTTACATTTGTTTTGCTCCTACTGTGTGTCAACCAGGTACTATGCTATTGCTATTTTACAGTGGAGAATAATGAGGCATAGACCCCATCAGCAACTCTAGCCTTACAGCCCGAGTGCTGGGCCGAGCCTCCACCCCATCCACATGAGCCTTTCTGTCCCAGAGCACATCTGCTGGAGACAGAGCTGGGAAGGGAGAATGAGGCTGGGAACCTCAACACTTGTGATCTCACCACTCAGATTGAGGCTCCCGCCCATTGTGCAAGCGTTCCTTATGAATGACACGTTAGCAAAGCCACCCAGGTATGCCTCAGCAGGCAGTGCATCGGCCAGGGTAAACTTAGGTATGCATGTCCCACGGCTCAATGTTACCATGGAGACGTATACATGGCATTCAGGGAAAGCCAAAATCTGGGTTTTTTATGGAAGGTTCTCCTTACTTTTAATTATAAAAAATGTTTTAAAAACAACTTTATTAAGGTGTAATTTGCATATCATAATCTTTTCCCATGTAAAGTATGGGATTCTTAAGTAATTTTAGTAGGCATCGTGATAGTCTAATTAAAAAAAAAAAACAACACTTCCATTAACCTTAAATAAATCTCATACCTAGTAGCAGCTACTCTCCATTCTCAACCCTGGGTGACCATTGTTCACTTTTTAGCTCTGTAATCTAGCCAAGTCTCAACATCTCGTAGAAGCAGGTCATCAGTGTATTGCCTTTTATGACTGTCTTCTTTCATTTAATGCCATCTGCTTGAGATTTATCCATATTAGAGCAGGGACTGGAATCATATTCCTTTTTATTGCTACATAAGTGTTCACTGTATGGACATACCCCCTTTCCTTTATAGACTGCTCAGTTGAAGGGAACTGGGCTGTTTCTGCCTTCAGACTGCGGGAATACTGATGCTGTGGGTGTTGTAAGCAAATGTTTCTCTGGACATATATTTTTGTTTCACTTGAGCATAGACCTAGGAGAGGAGCCACTGGGTCACACAACTCAACCTGCTTTTTACCTACTGTGTAGCCAAAGAGCCATCACCCAGGCCCTCAGCCCAGTCTCCTGCCTGTCCAAGGAAAAGTCATCTTTTATTGCCCTGAAGGTGACGCCTACCTCTTTCCCTGCCTCACCAGGCTAGAATTCACCCTATCCCTCATCTCCCTGCCCTCGCCCCCAACTCCTGCCCACTCCTAACCCCAGCAGAATCTGCTCAATACATTTGGACTTTGAGATGGGAAGTAAGCAGGAAGCATGTTGCCCATAGGTTTTACTTTCCTCTTACCTCAGTGAAAGGTGGGCCTGAGAGTCCAGGGACTGTTGAGCAAAAGTGAAAAGAAAAAGGGAAAATATAGAGAAGTACAAATCACAACATGGCCATCTCATGTCCCTGTGCCCACAGGTGTAGCCCATAGGTGTAGTGATCTGTCTCCACCTGGCTGTTTGACCGAAGGTGGGCGGTTATCAAATGTACAGTCAGCTTTGCATGTTACTCAAGTTCTATTCCCTTAGGAGATATCACAGTCTACTGAATGGAGTTTGCCCTTGGCCTCGATTAACCGACTTGGATCTATCACGCTCATAGGTGTTTACTCCTTTGCTAGAATAAAACCCAAGTTCCTTGGCATGAACACAGCCTTTGCTGGCCTTCAATATCCCTCCCATCTCTTGGTGTTTTCTTTGCTCCGTGTTGCCCGGCTCTGGGAGTTTGTCCCTCCTTAGGTCTGTCTTGCTTTCTGACCTCTACCTTAGTCCCTCCTTCACTACCCAGTTGTAGCTCACTTCCACCTTCCCTACTCCCCAGGGAGGTTCAATGGCTGGGGAAGACGGATGGGAACTATGGGGGAAGGGGCTGTGATGGGATTGGTATTTGGTCCACATATTAGGAACACTGAGGGACACCTGCCCAGCTCCTGGACTGTGAGGCTGGAGGCAAGAATGACAGTGGGAGATCCTACTCTTTTTTAGGGTTCTGTAGAGCAATGATGGAGGAGCCAGAGAAAGGGAGAGAGAGAGGAGGCTTAGGCAGAAAGGAGACAGGAAGCAGAGGAACATGGCTGGTGGCCAGGGCCACTGTGACAGAGGGATATACCTGTATGGAGGGAGACACAAGAACAGAGAAGGACAAGACGAGCAGTGGAAGAAATAAATGTGAGGTAGGCAGGCAAGACACAAGGAGACAGCCATGTAGGCCTATCTCGCCTGCTGCCATGGGTATAGTTGCCTGGTTATCAAATGAGTCCTAAGCCGAGGCCTGTCATGTCACCTGAGAAGGCAGGATAGGGGCTTGCCAGTGGAGGCTAGGTGGCATAATTCAGTGGTGGAGTGCTTGTCTTGTAGGAAAGGCCTTGGCTTCCATCAGAAGTGAGCCATAGACCCTTCCCTTCTACACTACAACCCTGAGGTGCCTCCTTTGCCCCCATGGTAGTTCCTCATCCAAATACTTGTTCTTAGCTTTCTAGGGTGAGTGCAGATGGACGAGGAGGACTCACCTGAGTCAGGAGCTCCTGGAAGTAGGTAGCCCCCTTCACTCCCCAGCCCCAGGAAAACAGGTTCATCTCCTCACTCACCGGTGGTTCCAAGCTCCCTTCCTGTTTGAAGTTGTGGGAAGGCCAAGCCACACAGGGCTATGCTTATTCCTTCATGTAGGAGCTTAAATGCCATCCGCAGCCTGGAAAGAAACATGGGCATGAGAATATGCTGGGGTACTGTATGACTGCCAAGGACAGTGGCCAAAGCGCTATTGTGGTGTGCTTTCTATCCCTATCTTCCTTCAGCCCCATCTACAAAGCCTCATTCAGCCTCAGCTACAGAGCAGTTCACACAGCTCAAGAGGAAAGTGTTGCCCTAGTCAACGGGAGCTAGAATGAGAAGACCAAACACTGGGCTGTAGAGGTTGCAAAAGCCCAGGATCATGACATTGGCAGCTTGGATGCCTGCTGGGGGCTTCCTGGTTTATAAACTGCATCTTCTAGCTACATCCCATTAGTGTGGTGGAACCATGAAAGATCCACCCCGATGACTACCTTCCCAAGATCTATCTGCTGATACCTAACTTCCAGCATCATGGCGGGTGAGTTGGGGTGGGATGTGCATGCAGGCCAAAGCTGCTGCCAGGAGGATGGGAACCCAGTGTGGCCAGCATTTTTGACTTTTATAAGAGAAGCCAAAACTCTCATATTTTAATGGAAATCCTCCAGCTTTTAAATGTTGGCCAAAAGCCTCATCCGTTCTCCTGGCTTTCACCAACACCTGCAGGTTGGATTCAGCCCTCCGGCTGCCAGCTTCAATCGCGGCTGCACGTGTTTCTATTTCTGTATATGTAATGATTGATTTTACTTCGAGTTATGTCCTTTTCCTCATTAGCCTCAGGGAACAGCCGTGCCAAGGCTCCTGTGGCTGTCCCCATGCCTGGCATTTAGATGATGTTGCATGTTAGTGCAGTGAATGAGGTAGAAGGTTCCCAGCATGCAACAGCCCCCATGGGGCCTGAAGGCTCTAGAGGGGAGCCAGGCAGTGCTGGCTGGAACCGCCTGGAAGTGTGAGAATCCTGGCTGCAGGACAGACAGCTCTCTGGTCATTTGTGATTCAAATTCCACTACATCCTTTGCACACTCCTGCAAGCCAGTGACTGTTCAGGCCACCAGGCCATTCATACAGATGAGCCTGGACCCAGGCACAGGGCCAGGTAGAAACTGGCCTTTCAGGGGGGATTGAAAAGGTAAGAATTTTAGCAAGTTTAATAAAAATGGGAAGTAAAACCTGAGCTGGTGGAACGGCTGGTTTCTATCAGTTTTAATGGACTTAGAGGATTGATGGAGCAAAGGATGCTGGGAGCTTAGGAGTCTAGGAGAGGCCTGGGAGGCCCAGGAATAAATCCTAGTCTTATCCACCTTGTGAGTGGCCAGGAACCTGTCTAGCATCAGCCCTAGATGAAAGGTTTACGTAGGGACCCAGTAGGGAAACTGAGGTCAAAACCCTATGGCAGGGGAAAGAGTCAAGCTTTTGAAATCCCTTAGATGCAGTGTGTAAACCATACTCCAGTATGTCCAGGAAAGTTCACACAGCTCGTGACTGACCCAAGAAGACCCAATTAACCCTAGGTCTCCTATCCCCTATCTCCCTACCAATGCACTGTCTTTTGGGCATGTCACCCATTTTAGAGACGAGGAAAAGCAAGTTCAAAAAGATCAGCTAGCATGTCTAAGGTCACACAGCTGTGGGTGGGAGAGCCAGACCCAGAGTCCTGCAGTGTCCACCCTGAGACTGCACACTGCCTCAAGTTTGTGTTTACTTCACCTCTCCTCTCCACTGCCTGAGGCCAGGACTTGGTCTGTCTCCTTTTTTTTCCCACATTTTATACTTAGAAGGGAATGGTTTGAGCTTTGTCAGGACCCAAGTCATTCCTGGGGTAAGCACTATACACTTTCTCCCAAGTGAAAGAAGTCCAACAATTATTCTGTGGCTGGCTTTCAGGATGACAGCTGCACAAAGTCCAGGATGTCCTCTACAGTTTCCAGAGCCTATTTACATGCCCTCTGATTCACATGATGGATAGGGTCAGAGACCAGAAGTCTCAGAGATGGATGGAAGTGTCTGTGTGTGACAGGACAGAGAGACACACAGAGAGAGACAGAGTCATAGAGAAAACCTGAAGAGAGACACAGAAGTTCTCAGGCTGAGAGACAGATATGTGTAATGGTGCTAATCTCTGTCATTGTCACCGTCCCAATGTAGCTGCTTCATGCCCCACCCCGCCCCTCCATCCTTCTCACCCCTATGCAGCAAGTGCTGTACCCCCAAAGATTGAAAGCTTCCTGGGCTCCTGGTCAAACGATCAGAGCAGCCAGAGGTTGGTCCCAGCTTGTGCTGGTGTAGGGACCCCTTAACAAGGTAACCAGGAGGTACAGTGTCAAAGTTGATTCCCAGTGCCTACAAGTCCAGTTCAGAAATAGACACTCCACAGTCCAGCCCAGAGCTTGATATCCCACAGCACAAGGCCACTAAAATCAAGGTTGATAGGAAGCAAGGAGGAAGCTTATGGTAGCTGGGAGCCCAGGTATATATGTAGCTGAAATACCATCTCAACTCCGGGCATCAGGCAGCAGAGCTGACCCAAGTTGAGGACCAGGAACAATACAGCAGCTGCTGAGTCCACAGTGGTGACCATGTTTGGTTACCTCAGTGTCTCTAGTACCTCCTGAACCACTGAAAGCCAGCCTTTCTGAGTATGTCATCTGAGAAGGTTACTGGCTGTCTGTGTATGTGGGTGTGTCTTTCCTGTGTCCAGTGTACAGCCACCATGCAGGGACTTAGCCTCATAGGCTGAGATTGAGAGCTTCCCTGAGAGCCATCCACAGGGCTTGTGGCCATCATCTTTGCTGCCAAAGCCTTTTCTGACTTGGGATTAACTTCCAAGCAACTGAGACTTAGTTTGACCTGAGGCAGAGTGGTAGTTTTCTGAAGGTCGTCATGTAATTTCCTCTCATGATACATTGCTTGGTGGTGGCTGCAGGTGGCAGAGGAGAGAGATGACAGCTGCTCCTGAGAAGATTCTGTCCAGCCGATGACCTTGGGTTTTCAAGGCTTGACTTAGAACTGCAGGGAAAGGCTGTTATGGGGGTAGGGTGACAATAGGGTTTCTGCCCTTCAGGTCTCTGACTGTGCTAAGGTTTTGATGTTTCTGGTAGGTTTCTGCTTTACCCTTCTGCTTTCTTTAAAGGCTCAGGCTGTGCCTTGGAAACTTGTTAACTAGTCTCAGACCATATTGATCACATCTTACCCCTACCCCATAGCCTGGCCAACCCAAGCATCCAAGCTCCACCACTACCATGCTTGATCCTGGGGTAAACACGTAGTTTTCATCTGTGGGATACTCTGTTAGATTAGCAGCTGTGAGCTTGGAGCTTGTGGGCTTGCTATAAGGAGGAAACATTCCTAAGGTTGAGCACAGGAGATGGGGACCCCCCCTCTTCATCACCCTAACACCCAGCTCATGCTTGTGTACATGTTCACATCTTCAGTGTCTTGAGTTGTTGTAGCTTCTCTCACCTTAGTTGCAGCTGTGACAACACCACTTGTGGCCATGACAGTTCTAACAGTGCTGGGATGGCTTACCTCAGAATATCAAGTCCTTGGTGAGAGGAAGGTAGGGGGTCTTATGGAGCTAAAGAATCTTTCTGGGATCTTAGCTCTGCTTTACTGCCTCACTATGATAAGTTTGACCTTTCTGATCATCACATCAGAACCATAAGATTCCTATGAGCTGCCTAGAGCTTCCTTGGGCCAGCCTGAGCCTCTGGGATGTTAGTGGCCCAGTCATCAAGTGCTGAAGCTGTACTAAAAAATAGGAAGTATACTAAATGTAACTGGGTTAAATTCAGCAACTAACAGGAAGAGCTCTTGGGTTATGGAAATAAAAACAAGGCAGACAACAATACAAGAAGCATGTTCTCAGAGAGGTAGATGTGCAGACGAGAGAAGAATGGATAAAGACATTCCTGGAAAACAGGAAACAAAGTGGTCTGGGCAAACAATTTCCTTATCTGACTAAATAGAATTGAAGACCAAAAAAGATCATAAGGGTCAAGGAAAGATAGATATAAAAAGAATAACAAATCAAGAAAGCATTTACTCATCATAGTTATGAAACTACCTGGTAACACAGGATTTAAAGTGCCAAATAGTTGCTTCTCATGGCACCCTAGCATGACAAAATGGTAATGACAAGTAAAACACCAAACAATAATCAGTGAAACTTCAGGAAGAAATAGATAACCCCACAGCTGTGATCAGAGATGTGTAACATGTTCAGAAACAAAGAAACTGAAGACTCAAACTAGAATTACTAAGTATATAAAGGGTTATATTATCCCATCCCCAGATAAACTCCCGGAGAATAATATATGATTTTCAGAAACTCAGAGAACATGAACAAGTGTGTTGAGAACCCAGTTCACTCGGTTTTCCAAAGCTGTATATCATTCATTCTTCCTTGTGTGGGTGAGAACATGGGTATGTGCATATATGTGTACATGGGTATGTGTTTTTATGTGTGTTCATGTGCATGCAGTGAATATGTATATGCTTGTGTATGCATGCACACATAAGTGCATGCATGGGTGTACATATATATGTGTGTGTGGAAGATAGGACTTGGTAAAGAGGAACTGATGGCAGGCTGGGGCTCAGGCTGTGGGGCTGGTCTTAGGAAGCGTGATCCTGGATGTCTGTGTGGTGTAGGTTGAGCTGAGAACTTGGTTCTCCCGGCAAACCCAGTGCAGTGAAGTGTGAAACTAATACTAACATTAATACTAGGGAGATGAGGCTCACATCCACTGCCTGCCTGGCTAGCACACCTACATTATTCATCAAACTTTTGCCCACTTCATTAGTTACCTATTATTGTGTAATGATATTGCTACAGACTCAGCAACCCAAGGCAGTGCACATTCAGTGTCTCTCAGATTTGTGGGTCAGGATGTGGTTTAGCCTAGGAGGGTCACAGTCAAGGAGTTGCCCAGCCATGCTCTCTGTAATGCTTGTCTGGTAAAACGGTTTGCTTCAATTCTTTGTGGTTGTTGGTGGAATTCCATTTACTATAGTAGATTTCAGGGCTTCAGGTCCCCACTGGCTGTTGTCTGGAGATTTGATGTAGCTACTTACACCATTGGACCATCCTGGGACAGATGAGCTCCTCAGAGCAGAGGCATCACGACCCTGTGCTTTCTTCCCATCACCTCTGTGAGAGCAATTGAAGGGAAGAGGCTGCCTTACATGCTGTCCACCCATGCCTGAATAAGAGGCACCCTGGCAAATATGGCAGAGGAGATTCTGAGGCTAAAGAGCTAAATGGCATATAAGTCATCTGTCTTAGTGTTGATGTGGCTGTGACCATGACCAAAAGCAACTTGGGAAGGAAAGGGTTTGTTTGACTTACATATCCTGAATCCTAAATAATCCACTGAGGGAAATCAAGGCAGGAGCTGATGAAGGAGTGATGCTTCATCACTGCTTACTCAGCTTATATTTTATAGGACCCAGGACTGCCAGTCAGGAGCGGTTCCACCTGCAATGGGCTGGGCCCTCCCACGTCAATCACTGGTTGAGCAAATGTCCTACAGGTTTGCTCACAGTCTGATTTTATGAAGGCATTTTCTCAGTTGTGGTTTTCTTCTCTCAGATGACTCTAGTTTATGTCAAATTGACATAAAACTAGCCAGTCCACAATCCCTTTGGTTTGAGTCATCTTGGAAGCAAGTGAGAGTTTTCTAGGATGCTGTTTCCCTGTCTCAATGGTTTCATTAGCATGACTGTGTCTACACTGGCTTTTCCAAAACCATGGAATACAACCTCCAAATGCCCTAGCTATGCCATGTGGAGAAGTGTGAGACAGAGGAGTAGCAAGATGTAGACACCAGAGAAGACCCTCTAGTAATGAGGACAGTAGGTTCAAAGGTTCTGAGGCAGTGTTACACCTCAGGCTGTCTAAGGGTAACACGGGGCCAGAGGGGTGGGAGCCAAGGTCAAGATGGACTGTAGACATTTCCATTGTCATAGCTCAGTTAGCCCTTCATGGTGGATTTTTAGGGGTTTCTAAATTCTGTAATATACACCCTTGACTAGATCTCCCCATGGGAGAAGTATATCTCAGAGCATACCCCAAGATCTGGAGTTGTTAGCTCTGAGGAAATGGTGTCACCTTTGTAGCCATTGCCAAAGTCCCCTCTGCGGGGGCAGCCCCTGTGCTAGCTGTGTAAAGGGTCCTTTCTTTCCCTTTCCTCTGTCCTCACTTGGTCATCTTCCCTCATCCCCCTCCAGAAGCTGTTTGTCTTTCTGTGCCTGGCTTCTCTCATTCCATCCCCCAGATGCCTTCTCTGCTGCCACAGCTGGCCCGGGAGTCCAAGAGCCCTCAGAAGCCTCGGAGGACATGTTTCTTGATGGAAAGTCTACACTCAGGGACAACTCTTCTCATCAATGGCCTCTGTGGCCTGCTCTCCCAGAAGCTGCCAACTCCCCATCAGCTATTTTGAGATGAGGAGTGAGCACAGGCTAGTCTGCTATTAGTCCCTGGAAAGATGATGTCAGACACAGGACAGAAGGTGCTCTGCCTTGAAGAAAGGGCTCTGTCTCTGGGGTTCTGCACTCTGGATAGAGTCAAGTCATAAATTGCCTATGTGGGACTGAAGGACTTTGACAGGCCTGGGAGCCTGAAAACTGTCCCCTGGACATGGGTAATGCTTGAGGTTGACTAAATAAGTGAATGAATGGGAGGTAATGGAACCTGGATTCAGGGTTGATCATGCCTGTTCTCAAATATACAAAAAAAATTCCTTTTGTGCTGTGCTGCCCTGGGTGGGATGTTTACCTCTCTGAGCTTTAGTCTTATCTGTCCAATAGCCTGTGGCCATATCAGTTTGCCTGGGCCAAGACAAGGACTGTGCAGGATGGGTGGAGTGTTTTGCAAACTGTGCTTGAGAACTGAAGCTATTATTATAGGCTCTCTGTGGTGAGCTGCAAGACAGTAGCCTGCCGCCTCGTTTTCCTTGTGTGCAAGCAGTTTCCTGATCGGAAGTCCAGAGCAGGGCATGGTGTTCAGCTGATGCCAGGAACAGAGGGATGGGAGGGCCGGCAGGGAGGCTGCAGAGGGCAGGGGTGAAGATGTGTCCATCCTCAACCTGTTGCGGGTGTGTCCTTGTGTACGCAGCACTCCCGTGGGCAAAATGGGAGAAGGGGAGAGAATCCAGTGAGGAGCTGCAAATGGGAACAATCTTTGTCTTGTTTATCTTGTGGGAGGTTGAGCTGAGGGCCTGGGAGGTGGGAGAATGCTGAGGGAGCTAGAGAGAGGAAAAAATCAGAGAGAAAAATCAAAGGGACATTCAGAGAGGCAGAACAGAGGCAGATAAGAGAGGGGCAGTGCAGGCCAGGGTGACAGAGAAGGGCTGAGAGCCCAGAAGGGAGCCTGTGCACAGGTCCCGGAGGCCCCTGAGCCTCCCAGGAGGTATTTCTAGCAGCCTGCATCCTCTTGTTTTGCTTTTGTTTTGGAGACTTGCTTGATGCACAATCCAGGCTGGTTTGGAGCTTGGTATGTACCCCCAAACCCAGGCTGATCTCAAACTCAAGAGTCCCCTGCCTCTGGTGTTCAAGTGCTGAGACTGCCGGTGTGAGTCACCACACTTGGTTCAAGTGTTCAGACTCAGTCTGCCATAGTCAACAAGGTCAAGCCAGCCCCTTCCTCTGGTGCTGCAAAATAAAGAAGCATTGTCCCTCAGGTTGCTGAAAGAGAGAGCTGGCTTTGAACCTTTGCCCTCTGGGTGCTCGGCCTCCGGATTCTCAGGCTTGTCACCCACAGGTCACACTTCTGGAGCATGTCCCAGTGTTCTAGGGGGATGCTGCAGCCATGGCCTCTGGAGTGCCCCTCATCTCCCTTCCCCAGACACTCCCTGAACAACTGGCACCAAGGCCACAGGCCAAACCCACTTCCATTGACTTAGTGTCTTTGTCTAAGTGACTCAATTTCAATGTAGCTGAGATTTTCTCAGAAAGGAAACCCCAGATCACTCTGGGAAACAGTCAGTGCCACTGGCAGTGGAGGAAGACATACACCAACCATTGTCACTGAAAACTGGTGTTGTACATGACATTGGGGCACTCCCCCCTCCAGGACATTCGGCGGTGTCTGTAGACATGCACTGTTATTCCGGCAGTGTGCGTATGTACGTCATACACACGTGCCTTTGAGTGATGTGCTTCTGTTAACATCACTGCATCTAATGGGGAGAGCCTGGGGTGCCACAAAACAGCCTGCAATACTCAGGACAGACCCACAGCTAACATCACTGAATCTGTGAAGTGCTAAGGTCTACGGATCCCGATCCATAAGCAGCTGGAGCCAAGCAGATGCATACGCTTGGGACAATATTGACCAGCTTAGGGCCTCAGCCTCCAGGCTCTGCTGAAGATGCTTTCCTGGCCCAGGAAAAGAATCCAGGACTCCAGGTCCCTGCTTCTAAATCCCAGGCCCTTGATGAATCTTTTCTTTTTCTTTTCTTTTGTGTGCATAAGTGTTTTTCCTGAATGTATGCCTGGTATCGTGTGTATGCCCGATGCCCAGGAGGCCAGAGAAAGGCATGTGATCCCATGGGAGCACAATTAAGGTGGCTGTGAGTCACCATGTGGATGCTGGGATGCTGGTCCTCTGTAAGAGCAGCCTGTGCTCTTAACCACTGAGCCAGGGGCACCCTCTCAGCATAGGATTCATCCTTGTAGACAAGACCCCACGTCCCAAGTACTGCCAGTTCCCCACTCTACCCTGGCATAGAGGTGACCGTTCCACAGTGCCCTCTTCCTGCTCTCAAAAGTCTCAACTCTTGTAGAAAGTCCTTGGATCCTCCAGACCCCAGATCTTTCAGTCCTGCAGGGCAGGCAGAGAGCCCAGGGCACTGACCTGGCGTCACCTGCACTCTGCATTGGCTCCAGCCTTTGGACTGGAGATGCTCTTAGAACTGCACACTGTCTGAGAGGCCCTGGGAGGTGCTTCTGGGGAAGCCATCGTGGCCCTGCGGTCATGGGTCTTGAGCCAAGGACTAGAGGTCGTTTCTCCTGGAGGCAGCTAGAGTCCATGGCTTTGACCAGTGAGTTCCTGGGATAGGAATCCAAGAATAGGCAGGAGGCCGGAGGTCCTGACTAGGGAATGTGTGTCTGAGGGACTGGCTGTGTGAAGGATAGAATGGAGGTATCTGAAGGGAGGCCAGGCCTTTTAGAGACCCTGCTGACTCTATGGACGCTACACTTTCTTGGCCCCCATTCTTTTCTCCCCTGCTTCTGTCCACTCCCCACGACTCCTTCTCTCCTGCCTCCCTGTCTTCTTCCTCCCCTCCCCTCTGCCTCCTTCTTTGTTCCACCTCCTCCTCTCCGTGTCCCTCTCCTTTCTTTTCCTTGCTCCTCCCCTCTTTTCATTAGCCCCATCTTCCTCTCTCTCCTCCTTTTCTTCCTCTCATTCATCTTCTTCCTCCTCCCTTGTCTTAGTTTCTCTTCTCATCCCTCTCCCCCTTTTCCTCTGTTTCCTCCCGCCCCTTCCCTCCACCTCCTTTTACCTGGTCCAGTGGTGGAGGAGAAAGCTGCTTGATTATGTATTCCGCCTGTCCTGTTTCCTCGGTGCAGGCTTTTGAAATCCCCAAAGCCACAATTTGCCTCTTGTTTTCTGCCGCTCCTGCAGCTGAGCCCTGAGGCTATGAATGTTTTATAGCTAGCTGCCCAGTGAGGAGGGCATGGGCTACCAGGAGATATTGGATGAGAGACATATTTGTTAATATTAAAAATCACCCCCTACATATTTGCCCTGAGTCACTGAGACTCAGAGGACCCCCGTGGACCTCACCTGCACGGCCTGAGCTCCTCCATAGCCTCAGGCTGGATGGGGTCGATGGAGTGCACAGGCTGCTGGGAGCCCAGGAAACCCACTGTGTGACATTGGAAGGTCCCTGTTAAATGCCACCTCCGATTTGGGCCACTTCATTTTAAAAGGCAGGATCCACACGAGAGCAGTGCTAATGACTCAAGTGGTCTGAGATTAGACCTGTGGAGAAGGGCAGAGAGAGCCGACAGTCTCTGCTGAGCCGGTTGGGTGGAGGGCGCCCCACTAATTGCCATACTCTGGAGAAGATGCCAGCCAGCTCCAGCCCTCGTCCTCAGAGGGCAGAGCGAGAAATTAGCTCAAATTGGAGCTGGAAAGATTTAGGTTATATGTAAGAAGGAACTTTCTCAACTCTGAAATATGCTACCAAAAGAGGCTGGGTTCTCCACAGAGAGGCTAAAAATAGCTCATTCTTTAAAAATAGGTCTGGGCGGCTTTAAACATTGCCGGCACAGGCATGGGGATGGTCTGCAGTGCTGTCTTCCTGGCCCTGTGCCCCTCAGACCCAGACATCGGTCCCTATGGGGGTGGCATCTGGGTATCTCAGATTTGTGCAGAGCAGCTTTTCCACACCCCTGATGAATCAGTCAGGGCTCCCAGGGCTGTAACAGGGAAGGCCACTTGTGGCTGGCTAGTTGCACTGGTCCGACCCCATCCTCATTTCCTTCTGGTTGCTCTGACCCTCCCTGTTGCTGCACCTCAGCTCTGAGACTTGCTGGGGCAGTCGGGTCACCTCCTGCTTCTCAGTTCCCAAAGGGACTGACCACCTCCCCAGAGAGGACAGCAGCCCTCCCTGCTGGTTTCCAGCCTGCTCTTTCTCCTAATCAACTAGGCGTCAAAGGGGGCTTTTAAGAAACATGTCTGGATTCGGGGTGCAGCTCAGTGGTAGAGTATGGGGCCATGCATGAAGCTCTGGGTCCCACCACTGCCCAAACAAACTAACATCCCAAGTGTGTCTTGTAGCAGGCATGTGATTCCCCTGCTTTCCTCACAGGATCTCAGGATCAAGTCCATCCCCAGCTGGGCTTCAACTTTCCCTTGAAGGGTTCTATATCAAGTCCCATCTCAGCTCCACTTTACCTGGAAGCTGCAGCCTAGCCTCTCCCCTGCTTCTTTCAGACCCTCAGCCTGGATGGTACCTGCTCCAGGGGCTTCACACTCTACACCCCTGCCCTGCCTTGACTGCCTTGACACAGAAGTCCCCATCCCATTTTTGAGGCAAGCCCATACATTCACCCCTAGTACGTGCCTCCTGCTCAGAGAGAAGGCCTGGTGCTTCCAGCCCCAAGGACTCCGAGCTTACTTGGAGTGTAGAGGAATGGCAAAATGCACACTGCTCATTGGGGTAGGTCGTGCCTGTACTCATAGCTGAGGTCATCCTGGCTACAGAGTGAGAGTCTGCCTCAAAAATACAAGGAGTTGGGGGAAGAGGGAGGCTGCCATGTGAGTTTGCCTCGTGAGGCATCTTTTTTCTTTTTTTCAAACCAGGCATGGCAACTGAGATCCTAGCACTTCAGAGAAAGAGGACGGATGGAAGATCAGGAGTTGGAGGGCAGCCTTGGCTACTGGAGAGACGCTGGATCGAGGGAGAGTGGGAAAGTGAGAGGGAGACAGGAAGGAAAAGAGTGAAAGGGGGGAAACCAAGCAGTTTCCCTACAGTGTCCTGTCCCTCTGTCCACTCTGTTTCATTCCAGCTGACCAGGACAGACTGGGCTGAGTTCAGGGCAGACAATAGAGGAGGAGACATTAGTGACAGGCTTTTCTCCAGGCTGACCCTGAGCTGTAGGAGCCATTTAGAACAGAGGGGAAAAAAAATAAACAAGCTGATTTGGTTGTGTGACAGAGGAGAAACCAAGGCTGGGTGTGAACCCAGTTGTACACTGGGGAGTCTCTGTCCTTCGGCCCCGAAATAAAATGGAAGTTTCAGCTGCTTGCAGTGCAGAGGTGAGATCCAGGTTAGTCACAGCAATGGTAAAGTCCTACGGTGTTCTTCACAGTACCCCACAGAACCCTGTGTGCGCGTGGTGCTGGCCCTCAGTATTCCAGCCAGGGAGGAGTGGAGGGGAGAGGTTACCGAGACCACTGCACTTCCCTAAGCACTAGACTGTCCCCTCCCCCTCCTCAGCTGCATTATTAAGTTACTCCACAAGCATGTGATTTGAACATTTTAATTTCATCTGTGGCCTCTCAGCTCTCTCATTTTAGGATGACCTGCCTGGCAATGCACTCGAGGCTGCCCATGAATAAAGTTAATTTCCCATAAAAAAAAAAATGGAGAGGGAAAGAAAAGTCAAGCAGCCAACAGACACTCAGTACAGGTTCAGTGACAGGCTGCGTGTCACCCCAGGTTCCCCAGCAGGGCTTGACATTGCCCCCATCCTATCCTCTCTTGTATCTGCATCTAGCTCCCGGTGTGTCCCCAACTGCTCTTCCTGGTTCTCAGGTTCCTGGGATCGCTAGCAGCTCTAGATCATCTCCCGATGTATGCAAGAATATTTATTTAGACGTGAATGCTCCCCAAGTGTTCTCTGTAATAACCGAGACTTTAATAACATCTTTAATAACAAACCTTATTATAAGCTAATTAATCAGCTACCTCTACGATCACACCATTAAATGGAGCATGGCGATCATGCAAGACATTCAGCCCTGCAAAAGAGAGCTGGGCCAGAAGTAGCCAAGGCCTGGAAACTAGGTCACTACCACTGCTCCACGACCTCGCCCTGTGCAGGTGCAGTCTCAAGATCAGAGGGTGTGTCCTCAGAACGGGTCACCTGGGTTCAGATCTGCCAGGTCTCAGGGATAACTAGGAAGTGGCCCTTTTCCTCCCCTCCCCACAATAGGACAAAACAGGATTTGGGAAATGCCATGTGCCAAATCCTGAGTGGTCAGGTCAACCATTTTCTCCATTGTCTCCCAGTCTTGCTTCCTGGGATGGCTTTAACTCATATCACAGGACCCAAAGAATGTGCTGGAAAACTATATACACTTCCAGCTTGTCTGCACTCTTTTACATTCTGGAAAGATTATTTTATATCTCCTCAATCCTCAAGCCTCCAGTGCCCCTACTTGCCTGCCCAGCCTCACTCATGGTTAGCAACTTTGACTTGCCCTTGCTCTGTGGTGAGGAGAGTCTTGGAGCTCTTCATGGAGCTCAGTCAGAGCCTGTGGTTATCTGAGGAAGACCTTCAGCAGATCTGGGCTGTTAGTGTTTTCTCATGGGAGGAGGAGGGTCATGAGAGCCTCACCTGAGGTCTTGGCTACTTTCCTGCCATCCACTTACATAAGCCTGGGCTGGCTACACAGGCCTGAGGAGGGGCAAGAGTGAGTGAAAGTGGGTGGGGATGGCAGGAAGGTTAACAGGAAAACAGATGCCATCTTGCGCATCAGAAGGTCATTGCCCATGCTGTCTGGGTCCCACCACTGCCCAAACAAACTAACATCCCAAGTGTGTCTTGTAGCAGGCATGTGATTCTCCTGCTTTCCTCACAGGATCTCAGGATCAAGTCCATCCCCAGCTGGGCTTCAACTTTCCCTTGAAGGGTTCTATATCAAGTCCCATCTCAGCTCCACTTTACCTGGAAGCTGCAGCCTAGCTTCTCCCCTGCTTCTTTCAGACCCTCAGCCTGGATGGTACCTGCTCCAGGGGCTTCACACTCTACACCCCTGCCCTGCCTTGACTGCCTTGACACCAGAAGTCCCCATCCCATTTTTGAGGCAAGCCCATACATTCACCCCTAGTACGTGCCTCCTGCTCAGAGAGAAGGCCTGGTGCTTCCAGCCCCAAGGACTCCGAGCTTACTTGGAGTGTAGAGGAATGGCAAAATGCACACTGCTCATTGGGGTAGGTCGTGCCTGTACTCATAGCTGAGGTCATCCTGGGCTACAGAGTGAGAGTCTGCCTCAAAAATACAAGGAGTTGGGGAAGAGGGAGGCTGCCATGTGAGTTTGCCTCGTGAGGCATCTTTTTTCTTTTTTTTCAAACCAGGCATGGCAACCTGAGATCCTAGCACTTCAGAGAAAGAGGACGGATGGAAGATCAGGAGTTGAGGGCAGCCTTGGCTACTGGAGAGACGCTGGATCGAGGGAGAGTGGGAAAGTGAGAGGGAGACAGGAAGGAAAAGAGTGAAAGGGGGGAAACCAAGCAGTTTCCCTACAGTGTCCTGTCCCTCTGTCCACTCTGTTTCATTCCAGCTGACCAGGACAGACTGGGCTGAGTTCAGGGCAGACAATAGAGGAGGAGACATTAGTGACAGGCTTTTCTCCAGGCTGACCCTGAGCTGTAGGAGCCATTTAGAACAGAGGGAAAAAAAATAAACAAGCTGATTTGGTTGTGTGACAGAGGAGAAACCAAGGCTGGGTGTGAACCCAGTTGTACACTGGGGAGTCTCTGTCCTTCGGCCCGAAATAAAATGGAAGTTTCAGCTGCTTGCAGTGCAGAGGTGAGATCCAGGTTAGTCACAGCAATGGTAAAGTCCTACGGTGTTCTTCACAGTACCCCACAGAACCCTGTGTGCGCGTGGTGCTGGCCCTCAGTATTCCAGCCAGGGAGGAGTGGAGGGGAGAGGTTACCGAGACCACTGCACTTCCCTAAGCACTAGACTGTCCCCTCCCCCTCCTCAGCTGCATTATTAAGTTACTCCACAAGCATGTGATTTGAACATTTTAATTTCATCTGTGGCCTCTCAGCTCTCTCATTTTAGGATGACCTGCCTGGCAATGCACTCGAGGCTGCCCATGAATAAAGTTAATTTCCCATAAAAAAAAAAAATGGAGAGGGAAAGAAAAGTCAAGCAGCCAACAGACACTCAGTACAGGTTCAGTGACAGGCTGCGTGTCACCCCAGGTTCCCCAGCAGGGCTTGACATTGCCCCCATCCTATCCTCTCTTGTATCTGCATCTAGCTCCCGGTGTGTCCCCAACTGCTCTTCCTGGTTCTCAGGTTCCTGGGATCGCTAGCAGCTCTAGATCATCTCCCGATGTATGCAAGAATATTTATTTAGACGTGAATGCTCCCCAAGTGTTCTCTGTAATAACCGAGACTTTAATAACATCTTTAATAACAAACCTTATTATAAGCTAATTAATCAGCTACCTCTACGATCACAACCATTAAATGGAGCATGGCGATCATGCAAGACATTCAGCCCTGCAAAAGAGAGCTGGGCCAGAAGTAGCCAAGGCCTGGAAACTAGGTCACTACCACTGCTCCACGACCTCGCCCTGTGCAGGTGCAGTCTCAAGATCAGAGGGTGTGTCCTCAGAACGGGTCACCTGGGTTCAGATCTGCCAGGTCTCAGGGATAACTAGGAAGTGGCCCTTTTCCTCCCCTCCCCACAATAGGACAAAACAGGATTTGGGAATGCCATGTGCCAAATCCTGAGTGGTCAGGTCAACCATTTTCTCCATTGTCTCCCAGTCTTGCTTCCTGGATGGCTTTAACTCATATCACAGGACCCAAAGAATGTGCTGGAAAACTATATACACTTCCAGCTTGTCTGCACTCTTTTACATTCTGGAAAGATTATTTTATATCTCCTCAATCCTCAAGCCTCCAGTGCCCTACTTGCCTGCCCAGCCTCACTCATGGTTAGCAACTTGACTTGCCCTTGCTCTGTGGTGAGAGAGTCTTAGAGGCTCTTCATGGAGCTCAGTCAGAGCCTGTGGTTTATCTGAGGAAGACCATTCAGCAGATCTGGGCTGTTAGTGTTTTCTCATGGGAGGAGGAGGGTCATGAGAGCCTCACCCTGAGGTCTTGGCTACTTTCCTGCCATCCACTTACATAAGCCTGGGCTGGCTACACAGGCCTGAGGAGGGGCAAGAGTGAGTGAAAGTGGGTGGGGATGGCAGGAAGGTTGACAGGAAAACAGATGCCATCTTGCAGCATCAGAAGGTCATTGCCCATGCTGTCTGAGCTTCTTGGTGGTCTAGGTGCAAGAGCCACCCACGCTCCAGGAAGTAACCTGGACTTGGGTGGAAATCATTTCTTGTGTCTGTCAGTGCCCCCTGTCTGGGCGACTAGAAGCAAACTCCTGAGGAAAAGTACACAACACCATTCAACTCAAATCTCACTCAAGTTCCCGTTCCCCTGTACCCTTTGGGTAGAGCGTCTGGGTTGCCAGCCAGCCACTGGATTCTAGAACCCTCTCCCATCTGTTTACCTTCTGTCTTGCTTCTAGGATTGGGCTCGCGTTTCTGTGCACCAGATGCACACACTCCACCCTACCCCACTGCTATTACCTGATCATCTAAGTAAGGGGTAGACCAGAAAGCTCCATCTCCCTCTTGACCTCTACCCTTTTTCACAGTCCCCCCCAGCCTGCTACTCTGAGACTCTGAGCCCAGAGCCTCCTCTATCATTTCCACTCCAATTATTCTCAATCCAGGCCCTCTGAGAACCCATCCCCACCACAATACTCTAGTGGGAGCCTGTCATGGTCACCTGTGATCTCTGGTTGGCCAGTCCATAGGTCACATTTCTATCTTGTTCACCTTACTTCTGATATCCACTCTCTTGAGTGCCCTTTCCCTGGACCCCAGGCTACCCCAGGGTCTTTCCATGTCTGTCCCCAGGTTAGCTTCCTCAGCTGGTCTCCTGGCTCTGCTCAGGCCCAGGTGCCTCTTCCAGGCTTTCTGCTGTCTCTCCCAGGCTGCCACCTCATTTCTTCTTCTCTGCTGATGATCTGTTTCCAGCTCTGACAGCTCCCAACCACAGAGCTGTACATTAACTGCTCGCTCGATGTCTACGAAGAAAGAAAATAACCATTTCAAGCAAACATGGCCCCTGAAAGATTCCACCCACCCAGACTTCTTCCCTTCCTCTCTTGGGCTTTTCTATCTAAACAAATGCATTGTCATCTGCCCAATCACTCAAACCAAAGGCCAGCCTGGACTTTAAGACAACCGCTCTACCCACCAACAAATCCTATCAGCATGAAACCTCATCTATTTCTGTTGCTGAAACAAAATACTCTAGACTGGACATTGATATGGAATATAAGTTTATTTAGTGCATGGTTCTGGATTCGAGCAGCCTGGGAGCAGGACACTGGCATCCACTCTGCATCAGAGTGTTGGGTCTGACGGTGCACAGGCATCTGGGGGAGGTAGCATGTATTGACAGAGCAAGAGAGGCAGCTTCCTCTGCTATATACCGGTATCATCATCTACCTTAATCACCCTCACAAGTCACACCTTCAAATACCATTAGATCTAAATGCAGGGGTTATGTTTCCAACACATGACACAAGCTTTGGTGGGACTCTGGGTTTCAATTACTGGCCCAGCTCAGACTCTTACCTAGGCTCCCTTCTTCTCCCTTCCCCTTCCCCATCCCATTACCCCATGAGCAGGAACTGCAGTGCTCTTTAAAAGATAGTGGACTGGATCTGAGGTACGATGGTGGAGGCTTTCCTAGTGAGCATAGCCATGGGCCTGGTTTTCAAAGCCAACTCTTTAAAATGCAGGAGTTCCACCATGTCTTTCAGAGATGTACACCATTCATTTATTGAGCTTTCTTAGAGTGTGGCCTTTCCTGTTTGGGGATAAGTAGAATTCAATCTAGGGATCAATGCTGTTCTAAGCCAGTGGTTCTCAACCTTTCTAATGCTGTGACCCTTTAATATAGTTCCTCATGTTGTGGTGACCCCAAACTATAGTATTATTTTGTTGCTACTTCATAACTGTAATTTTACTACTTTTATGAATGTAAATTTTGATATGCAGGATATCTTACATGTGTGAACCCTGTGGATGGGTTATTTGACATCCAAAGGAGTCATGACGCGCAGGTTAAGAACCACCATTCTAAACCAAGACTTGTGGAAATGAGTTATTCTGCCAGCAGCTGGTCTAGCTTTGGTTGCATCTAGCTGGGATATCCTGTATTAGGTACTATGTGGTCTTGCCTCCTCTCCCCTAACTAAAGTCAGGAACGCCAGCTCCTGAAGCTGCCTTGAAGTCTCTGTGGTGAAATATCTGACACAAACTTAAGGGAGGAAGGTCTACTTTAGCTCATGGTCTTGGAAGGTTCTGAATGTAAATCACTTGGCCCATGCCCTTGAGCAGAGAGCACCATGGTGTGGAGAGCCTCTGGTAGAGGAGGCACGGAAATGGGCCAGGGCCATCATCTTGGGACCAGTCCCTGAACACGTGAGCCATTTAGGGAACATTTCACATCCACTCTGTAACTGTTCTCACTAACACTTTCCTTCCGTCAGAATGTTCTCAGAGGCTTCTTACTGGTCACACCATCAATGCATATTTACTTATTATTAATGTGTGTGCATGGGGGTAGCATAGCCTCATGTGTGTTGGGGTCAGAGGACAGCTTTCAGTAGTTGGTTCTCTCCCTCCACAGTGGTCGTCAGGCCTGTGTAGAAAGGGTTTTCACTCATTGACCCACCCTACTGGTCCCCATTTTACAAACCAAAAGACCATACTCCTGAGAGTCCTGGTGACTCTTAAATCCTTTGGGCAACGGCAAGATGCAGCCTTGGGGAAGCGACTGGAAGAGGCTGGGGGAGGCAGGAGGTGGGATGCAGAAAGGCTCATCCAGGGGGCGTGGCTTCTGAGAGGGCAGCAATATCAGAGCAGCGAATGAGCACTGGGCAAAAACTCAAGGGAAAGTCTTGTCCTTCCAGGTCATGGTTTCCACAGTAAAGTGTAATGATTAAAGCGTGTGTTGACACAACATGTGTAGTGGGTATCCGGATTGGTGACACAGGTGAGGCAGGAGCAGAGCCAGGAACCAGAGTTATATGTGTTTGGAGACTCAGAAAATCATGTGAGTGAGCGTCCCTCATCTGAAATTATGGGGACCAGAAATATTTAGAATATTTTTTCGGTCTGAGGAATTTGTGTATGCAAATGAGGTATCTTGGGAGGGACCCAAGGTTAAACAGGAAGTTCATTTTTGCTTTATCTCCACCTCAGACACAGCTGGGAGGTAATTTTTATATGATGCTCACACCTGTGTTTTGACTGTGGCTTGTCACATGAAGTCAGGGGCAGGCTTGCTGCTTGTTAGCACTGAAGAAGTTTGCGATTTTAGAGCATTTGAATTTTTTGAATTTGTGTCACGTTCAACCTGCATAAAAGAATCATTCAAAACCAGTGGAGAAAGAAAGAGCCGTTCTGTTGTGGTTCAAAGTGACGAGCTGATCACTGAGGAGGTGATATCAGGTTCTGCCCTCACACTCTGCAGCAGGCTAAACTCTAGACTGGCTAGTAAACTTCCTCAAGGGTATTGGGGAAATACAGAGAACGTGTTAGTTAAGTAGACACAAGGAGCAAAACTCAGAAATGGCTGATAAAAGAAAGCAACCAAGTTGTGCTTCTAAACATGAATGGGTAAACAAGTTATGGTCCACCCAGATCTCAGACATCTCTTCAGAAATAAAAATAAATAAGCATTCTGGGCATGAGAAGACATGGAAGGACTGAAATGCCTATTTCTTGGTGACAAGCCAGCAGGGAAGACACAGTATGGACTCCAACAGCATCACATGTGGAAACAACTGTGAGGCTGCTGGCTGCTTAGGGGATGTCAGGAGGAAGCAGATGAGCCAGGAGAGTTTTAGAGACTCAGAACTCTTCTGGATGGTGCTGAATGGCGGACATCACTACAGAGTTATCAGACCCATGGCTGTGCTGCACAAATTGAAGTCATGGGGTTCGCTGTGAGTTTTAGTGATGAGCAGTGTGCCCACCATGGCCCCTCCATAGGAAAGTGTCCCACCCTGAGGAAAGAGAGTGACCTCTGAACTGAGGGCGTGGTGAGGATTCGAGCACTCTGTGGCTGCCAATCAAGCTCCTCTGAAAAGCAAAACTTACTACTGAAAAAAGAAAGACGCGTGCAGAGGAGACAAGCAGCGGGATTAGCAGCCTGAGGACATAAAGAACTTATACCAAGCCACAGGGAGATGGTGTGTGAGTGTGTGTGTGTGTTTGTGTAATGTGTGAGTGTGTGTGTTTGTGTAATGTGTGAGTGTGTGTATGTGTGTGGTGTAGTGTATGTATAGTTTGTGTGTGTGTGTGTGTTAATGTGTGACTGTGTATATGAGTATGTGTGGTGTAGTGTATTTTATGTTTGTGTATGTATGTGAGTGTTGTGTAATGTGTGAGTGTGTGTGTAATGTGTGAGTGTGTTTGTGTAATGTGTGAGTGTGTGTATGAGTGTGTGTGGTATAGTGTATGTATAGTTTGTGTGTGTGTGCAATGTGTGAGTGTGTGTGGTATAGTGTATGTATAGTTTGGGGTTGTGTGTGTTGTGTGAGTGTGTGTGGTATAGTGTATGTATAGTTTGTGTGTGTGTGATGTGTGAGTGTGTGTGTAATGTGTATGTGTATGAGTGTGTGTGGTGTAGTGTATGTATGGTTTGTGTGTGTGTGTGAGTGAGTGTGTGTGTAATGTGTGAGTGTGTTTGTGTAATGTGTGAGTGTGTGTGTGTTATGAGTGTGTGTGGTTAGCGTATGTATGGTTTGTGTGTGTGGTGTGTGTGAATGTGTCTGTATGTGATGTAGTGTATGTATGGTCTGTGTATGTGTGTTTGTATGTGAGTGTATGTGGTGTGGTATATGCTGGTTGTAGTGTGTTTTGGTATGAGTGTGTGTGGTATGTGACTGTGTGTGAGTATATTGTGTAGTGTGTATGTATGGTGTCATGTGGCATATGAGATGTGTGCAGTGTTTGTGTGTGTACATGTAGGTGGTGTGTAGTGTGTAAGGTAGGGTGTGAAGTATATACGTGGTGTGTGTGTATGTGGTGTGTTGAGGTTTGGTCGGTTGCTGTGTATTGATAATGCTAAACACTGGCCCCTAAGATCTAGTTGCCCTTGAATAGATCTTCAGGGACGAGGAAATCTTCACATATACCAAGTGATGCTATGAAACCTTGCTCCTTAATTTAAAACTGGTTAAATCTTTATTGGTTAAATAAAGATGCTGACAGCTTGTAGCTAGACAGAAGAGACATAAGCAGGGCTTCTGTTCCCAGGCTTGGGGTCTGAGGCAGAGACCACGAGGAGCAGGGAGAGAGATGAGAGAGGAGGATACCATGGAGGCATGGATTGTGAGAACATGGCATGAGGCTGACCAGTCTGAGTAGGAGCTGCCCGGGTAGAACATGGCAAGTCATATCTCAAGGTTATTGACAGGGAAGTAGACAGAACAGCATAGAGGGTTGATATCTGCTCAGCTCTAGTGCTTTAAGGCTTATCATAAATATAAAGGTTTGTGTCTTTTATTTGAGAACTAAGTGATCAAAGATGGGGTAGAAACTCCCAAATAATATTTACCACAACAGTGGTGTGTGTGAGTGTAGGTGTGGTGTGTATGTGTGTGAATGTGTGTGAGTTGTGTGTTTGATGTAGTGTGAATATGTGGTGTATGTGTGAGTGTATGTGGTGTCTATGTGTGTGATGTGGTGTATGTGGTGTGTGTGGTGTTTATGTGTATATGTGGTGTGAAGTGTGTGTATGTGTGTGGGTATGTGTGTGTATGTACTCTTGCCCGGTCTTCATCTTTGAGATGAGGAAGATTGGAGGTTCAGAGGGGTCAAGCGCTTAGCCCATAACTACACTGAGAACGTGTGATAGAAGACAGACCATCCCCATATTTTTCCAGCTTACAGTTTTCCAACTGGACAATTACCTGTGTCATACACTGCGCATGCTCAGAGCTAAACAGTCCACAAAACATTTACTCCAGCTGCACTTGGAGCAGGTTACCTTTGTGCCACCACCATAATGACAACACCCAGCAGAAGCCCTTAGGTTTAAGAGGAAAGGATTTATTTTTGGCTCATGGTTGAACTCCACTCTGGTCGCAGAGGCAGACTGTGCAGCTAATTCACAGGAGGTGTATGGCAGCGGCTGCTCAGATCATGGTAGACTAAGAGGCAGAAAGCCAGACAGGCTAAGGGTCAGGGATAATGGCTCTTCCCTGTGAGCTATCTCCTCCAGTTGGGCCCCACTTTCTACAGCATCCATAGTTTCCACAAAAGCACCATCAGCTGCAGTGAGAACAAATATTCAAAACCTGAACTAATGGGGTCATTCCTTGGAGGACAGCTCAGATTCAAACCATACACCATCCCATTTTTTAAACAAACAAACAAACAAACAAACAAAAAACCACCACCAACAACAACAAACCACTGTGTTAAAAAGAAACCTGTGAAGTTGATTTTGTGACCCTCAAGAGGGAGCTTTGGAAATTACCCCAGGACACTTGTGCCACACCATCTTTCTAACACAGGTGTCAGCACATATGACTGCAGGCTAAGACCAGCCCTTTGTCTGCATTAAAAAGTCTTATTGGAGAAACTCGTTAGTTAACATAGCTCCCACAGCCAGATGGATGAGTTAGTTTTTAAAACAGACAACATGGCCCCCAGACTCAAATGTTTTCCTTTTTTGGCCCCTTTCAGGAATCAGTTTCTAACACATACTTGTTTCCTTTGCTTAAACTTCAAAAGGGCTAGCCTGGATCCTCCGGTCCATCCCAGCCTCTGATCCCAATGATGCCCCTTCCATGCACTTTCCTAGTACTAACAGGTCAGCTGGCAAGTGGCTGGGGGGGTGTCCTAGAGATGGGGACAAGTCCTTCCCTGGATCCTGACGCCTGCTCTGCTCCACAGGTCTCCTGGGAATGGTTGCACACATGATGTACACACAGGTGTTCCAGGTCACCGTGAGCCTTGGTCCTGAAGACTGGAGACCTCATTCCTGGGACTATGGGTGGTCCTTCTGGTAAGTGGCCTTTGACCTGCAGGTACCAGAGTCTGAGTACACAAAGGAATGTGTCAGGGTCCTGTGGTTTGTGAATGGCAGAAACCCATGCTGCCTAAAACAAGGGTGCTTACTGATTTGACTCAGAAGCCAGGATGAGGTGGTGTGTGGGACAGGGGTGAGGGGTGGAGGGTGGGCATGCACAACCACCTGGGACTCTGGCTTGTGAAAAAAAAAAATCCCCTGCCCCATCAGTCTAAGTGAAGAGACTCTGCAACTTCCTCCAAGGCCAGTGTGTTCTCCACAAGCACAGATAAGGCCTATCTCTCTCCAGCGTGGGCTCTGATGGACACAGGTCCTTTTCTATCTCCTGAATGGTCATGGCAGCTGGGGAATGGCTTGAGAGTTGTGGTTCAATCTCTGGAGCCAGGGAGTCCCAAGGTGTCCCGTGGCAACTAGGTAGACCGCATGCTGAGTGAGCTCCTGCAGTATCTGCTTCAGGCACAGCTGGATCCAGGAGAGCTGGTGGTTTCCTGAAGGACCTGTCTTTCTCTCCCTCTTCCTCAGTCTCTCATAGCTTCAGTTTCAAGCAGCTTCCCTCAAAGTGGTGGCAAAGATGGTTGCCAAGCGCCACTTCCGGAACAGCCCCTTACAACCAAGGGGTAGGGTGGGAAGATGGGGACTGGGAAGTGAGTGGCAGGGTGAGTCCTTTTCTGACCTTGCTGGCAAAAACTCTCATTGGCTTAGCAAGAATCATGTGACTATCCTTAAGCCAATGATTTAAATACTGGGAAATGAGAAGAATCTGACGGGCTCTACCCAAGTCACGTGGTCCAGAGCATCTCTTCAATAGGGAGTAGAGAGGTCCACGAGGACACTGGGGATCATAGTGGAGAGCACTGTTACCAGACAAGAGCGTGTTGACCAACAGTGCCACTGGCCTGGCTGTCTAGGCCTTGTCCTGATGGCTGAGTTGTTTGCCTATTCCTGAGTACTGTGGCTTTGAGTGGCTGTTCTCCACGGTGCTGGGATGGAGCTGTGGTGGTTCAGGTCTCATGGCTTCCAGCAGGGCTCCAGGGAACTCAAGAAACCTGACTGGGGAATGCAACCCTAGTAGCAGAAGGGACCTGAGTCCCAGTGGTCTGGTGCTCAGCTATAATGAGTGACAGGCATTCCAGGCATGGTGCTCCATGCTAGAGCACTCCACAGACTTCTTAGACAGCTGCCATTCAGGATTTGACATAACAGTGACTTCCTGTTGCCTAGTGGGAACCAAGTCACAGAAAGGGTAGAACACTTGTCCTGGGTCACACAGCTTTAATGCAGCACTAGGATTTCTCTGTACCCCAGGTCACTTAGCAGTCCCTGGATCCCATCATAGCACTGGGCTCCCAAGCTGAGTCTCCTGGTTTTGACCACAGCCCTAGTTTCCCTTGGGCTTGGCTCCTTTGCCCACACTGTCTCCCACATAGTACCAGCTACCTCAGGACTTATTAAAGCCTCCTACCACAAGGCTCAGATTAGGGCTGACACATTTGTCCGTGTCACAGAGGCCCTCGGGACAGGTAACCCCATTTCTCATTCCTTGGCCAAAGGAGGCCATCTCTTTTGCTTAATATATATGAAGCCATTTGTCACAATTCTGGTGTAAGCCTCTCTAGCTTACTCCAGGCAGGCTGTAAGAGACCTGCTTTGAGAGAAGAAGCCCCAGTCTCCAGCTTCAGGAAGCGTGAGGATGAGGAGCCTGGAGCATTGAGCATTTGAGGCTGCTGAGCCTTCTCTGGAGGACATCTGTGCTACAGTTGAAGATCCCCATGATTAGGTGTGTGGTACACCCCAGTCAATGCATTTTGAGCAGCCTAGCAGGCACCTGTGGCAGTACTGAGGATGGCAGACAGTGAGACATTAAGTCAGGTTCAAAACTGCCAGCTGCCAAGTCCCTTACCCTGTGTGTCTCAGTGTTGTCGGCTGTAAAAGAGAGATGGCCATTTCTGCCTCATGGGGCTCTGGAGTGGCAGCCCCTTTGCTCTCTGTTGGTGGGTAGTGTACCACTCAGCAGCTACTGGGTCCAAGGAAAACTGCATATCACCTTCTTTGGCTTTGCAGGCTACATAGATTCATCAGGATGGTCCTAGCTTGGAGACTTCCATAACGATCTGGTCTGAGGTGACCTTGGAGATAGCTCAGTACAATGCTGGCTAGCATCGGTCGGTGGCAGGGGCAGCTTCTTGTGCTGGTGGCTGGTTTACCTAAAGACAGCGTCCCATGATCAAACAGTTCAGGAGACCCAGGTGGAAGGAAGCCGCAGGCTTGGTGTATGACACCCTGTGTCACTCTGCTGCACTCTGTGGGTGAAGGGCAGGTGCGGAGCTGCGGCCCTTGGTGTTGGCTCTCATAGACAGAAGTGAAGAAGTGAGGCTGTGCTTTGGGGTCACCCAGGCTGAGGTAGTCACTCAGGCTTGACAGATTTCCCTGAGGCCAGCTTAGAGTAGCCAAACAAGTCAGATGTTCTGTGAACAACAGGGGTCGTGAAGGATACCTCAGCCACGTCACTCAGTACATACGTGGCTCAGATATCCAACTGCTGGTATTTGGAGGAACACTCCAGGATGCCTTTCTCTTCCACTGTCTCCACTCTCCCTAGCCTACCCAGAACATGCCAGGCAAGGCTATGGTGGACATCCAGCTGCGATGAGTAGATCCAGGCCGCATAGAGTAAGAGTTGAGCGGGCCAACAGCTCCACTCCTGCATCAGAAAGTTAGACTCTGGAATGCGTGTCTTCAAGCAGTCACACGGTTAGCCTCCGAGGCTGCCTGAAGCACCAGTCAGCCTGTTTTGGGTTTGCTGGGCCTGAGCCTACACTGGGAGTTTCCTCATCTCTGCAGAGCATGGACTGTGGAGTGGCAGTCCAGGCTTCACTCAGGCTTGTGGCTTGTTGGAAGGCTTGCCTGGCTTGTGCCTAACTAGCTGTGTCGGGTGACCGAGCCGCTCAGGCAGGACAGTGGTTGGCCTTTGCCCTCCAGCTCTCCCCAGTCTCTGCCATGACCCGATTCCTCCTCACCTGTCTGGCCCTGCTGGGAGGGTCAAGAGAGCACAGATGCAATCCTGAACAAACATTTTTTATTTCTGTTTTGCTCTTGATAAAATGCAGGGGGAGCAGAACCTTCATAACTTAGCACACACATCAACTCCAACCCCAAGCAGTCTCTCCACAGACTGTGAAGCAGAGCAGTCAGACCTAGCGGCACATTGCTGGAACATTTGGGAGATGGTGCCAGGAGGGTTATGAATTTGAAGCTAGCCTGGGCTACATGTGAGACCCTGTCTCAAGCACACACACACACACACACACACACACACACACACACACACTGAAAGGCCAGAGAGGCTAAGTACTTCAGCCTAGACCAACAGGAAAAGAGTGAGTTGGGTCCCTGGAAAGTTTGTCTTCTGGCCTGTGAGTGACTTTCTACACTGAGGCCCTTGTCCTGTGGACTGAGGGAGCCTTACTGTTACCCTCCCTTCCTTTCCCATCTCCCTGACTCTATGGGAGCTGGGACCTATTGGCTACTTTCTTGTTGAAGACTACTGGACACCCATTCTGCAGTCTGGTCCCAAGTGGGCTTCAGCACTCTAGGATTTCCTGTGGGTCCCCAAGACCGCTGTGGAGATTTTGCTGGGCTGGCTGGTGTTCTGCCCAGAGGCTGTGTGGTCAGCAGAAACTCTGGCCTTCTTTTCTGTAAGATCAAGACAGTAAAAGAGCTGTGGCCCACAGGTGTCCTGATGGCTGTACCTTGGAGACTCCTAGAATCTTCAGTCATTTTGCTCCTAATGCTCTTGGGCTCAGAGGGTGGCCTGGGATAGACCTTTGTGCGCTGTCCCTAATAGCAATCCTGTGTCCTCAGCCTACAGGTGTCTGTGAGAGGCTTTCCCCTGCTTAGTTATTATCTACCCTCTGTGTGGGGCCTCAATGGCAGACTAGTGCCTCCAGATCTACTCTCCAGCATGCCTCTGCATTGCCTCTGAGACTCCTGGGGAATAAAGGAGGTGGATAGCCACACTCTCCTGTCACACCACCTTCTCTCTTGTCCCCAAGTGTCCACTACGCTCTTACTATGAAACCAGGCCAGCCGCCCCCATACTTCCCTGCAGCAGCTCAGCAGTGTGAACAGCAGACATCAGAAGTTTCCAGTCCCAGAGGCTCCAAGCTGTGCCCTGTGCAGGCAACTGGGGGAGTCTGGGGGAGAAAGACAGGAAGATTAGAGTTGGTGGAGTGTGGCCTGAGTCCCACCCCCACCCCAGCACTCCAGGGAGACAGTTCTTATCTGCTTTTAATCTGTTTTCCTTTCCTCTGTGTTAACTCATTTGCTTATTCATTCCACAGTTATTTATTGAGTACCTGCTGTGTGCCAAGCCTTCTTCTAGGTGCCATGGCATAGCAGTGACCCGGATGAAGCATTAGGGTCTGTGAGGGGAGGAGTAACCACAAACAAAGCAGGACTTCCACTTCTAGGAAGTTAGGTTAGGGTGGACATATCTCCCTCTGCTCCTACTCTACATGGCTAAGTCCTTGGATGGGCCATTGTAAACAGAGTTAGAAGATTCTGGAAGTTGGAGACAAGCCAGGAGACTGGATGGAGGAGTAGCACTGAGCTGATGGCATGGATGACACAAACATGTCCGAAGGCACAAACAGAATGACAGCCAAGGATCAGGAAAGGTCACAGTCTTGGTCACTTCTGTCACCATGATAAGCAAAAAGAACTCAAGGGAGAAAGAGTTTATTTCAGCTCACAGCTCAGAAGACTGGGCCATCCTGGTAGGTTGAGGCAGCAGGAGTTGAAAGCAACTGGTCACATCACACCCACAGTCAGAAAGAAGAGAACAACGAATGCTCGCTCAGCTCACTCTCTCTTTCATGCTGTCCAGGACTCAAACCTAGGGAATGGTGCCACCAGGACTCAATCCTAGGGAATGGTGCCACCAAGACTCAAACCTAGGGAATGATGCCACCACTTTTAGTCTGGGTCTTCCTACCTCAAGTGACTTAATCAGCATAGTTCCTCACAGGCACACCCAGAAACTGAACAATGCCTGACAGGTGTGCTTAGATACTTGTTTTCTAGGTGATTCCAGGACCTGCCAGGTTGACATTGACATTGACTCATCAGCTGTTAATGGAGATTAAAACTTTAAGGCAAAATTTTCCTGTTCAGGAAATCACTCTGGTTCCCCACCCCGGCAGCACAATTGGAGCTGAGACCTCACTGAGGGCCCCCAGCTTCCTCACCTGCTGTGTGGTACCAGAATGGGGAGCCCCACTCTTAGATCAGTAGTGAGTCCTCTCACTCAGTACAGTGGCGATCATAGGGGATACATGAAGTTGGGACTCTTCCAGACATAACAAATACCCATGCACCGCTCTCGGAGGCACCAGTGAGGAGCCAGGGATTTTGCCAACGGTGATGAAACCACCTTCCCCATTGAGTCACGGAAGGCAATGAGGGGCAGGATGACACATCAGTAGAGGTGTGCCAGGAAGCCAGAAGGCGGACATCTGCCCAGCAAAGCTCAGGAATCCTTACCACCTTGAACCTAGTGGGAAACTTGGATTCTTATGCTACTTTCTCCCTGTCTCAAAGGAACAGGCAGAGAGAGGGGGATAGCTGATGCCTTCTGTCCTCTGTGTACACACTCACATACATGAGCCACTGTACACATGTGTACATGCAGTATACACACTAACACAGGCACACATATGTGCATGCAGTCATACACACTAAACAGGCACACATATGTGCATGCAGTCATACACACTAACACAGGCACACATGTGTGCATGCAGTCATACACACTAACACAGGCACACATGTGTGCATGCAGTCATACACACTAACACAGGCACACATGTGTGCATGCAGTCATACACACTAACACAGGCACACATGTGTGCATGCAGTCATACACACTAACACAGGCACACATGTGTGCATGCAGTCATACACACTAAACATAGCACACACAAGAATGAACAAATAATGACTCTTTTTTAAAAGGGGAAATGTTTTAAACCAGTAATGAAAGTTTTCATGCCAAGATTGTAGAAAAAAAAGATTTAAAATAACTCCAAAAAACAAAAAAAGAAATAAGAACAGAAATCAGCAAAATTGAAAATATGCAACGGTGACAAAAAAAAAAAAAAAAAAGAACAGAGAAAAATCAATGAAGCAAAAAATCTGCTTTAAAAACATGACAAATAAAATTGACAAACCCTAGCTTTTTACAAAACTAAAATGAGGTACAGCCGTGACAGACCCTGAGGACATCAAAGCATAGCTAGGACATATTACAAACGACTCAGGACACGTGACTTGACAAATTGGATGGACGGAGCAGTTCTTCTGAAAGCACAGATGGGTACTTCTCACCCAGCAGGAATAAGTCGTTTGGATATTCCAATAACTACTAGAACATTGAAATAATAGTCTTTAAATGTTCAAAAAGAAATCTCCAAGCCCACATGATCTTACTGGACATCTTGCCAAAATATTTAAATAAGAATTAATACCTATTATCTGTCAAGATAATAGCAAATGAGAGAACATTTACAATTTATTTTATGAGGTTAGTGTTATTCTGATACTAAAACAAGACAAAGAGAGTGATTAGAGAGAGAGGAGATCGAAAGAAGAGAGAGAGAGAGAGAAGGAGAGAGAGAGAGAGGAAGAAGGGAGGGAGAGGGAAGGGGGGAGGGAGGGGCAAGACTAACAGTTATCTTGAATATAGTTTCAAAAATCCTTCACCAAAGGATGGCAAACAGGAGTCAGGAGTCCAGAGTATATGAAAGTATAAAACATGTTGAGGAAGCTTGCCCACTGATATGTTGAGGAAGCTTGCCCACTGATGAAGAATTTTAAACCCACTCAACGCCATCAACCACATCACAGCCAAAAGAAGGAACATCACATGATCATACCAACTGACACAGAAAAGCACCTGGACTAGTTCATGTCCTTAATAATTCTCCCAGAAAATAAAGATGAATGTGAGTTTCAGCTTGAAAACAAAAACTGATAAATGCCTGTAGATAGCCTTGAAGTAATGTTGAAGGACATCTCTGTGATCTTGAGAATGCCACTGGAAGTCCTGGCTAGCAAATTAGATATAAAGGCAATAAAAACAATACGGATCAGAAAGGAAGAAACAAACCACACCCATGTACAGATAACGATTGTCTGTGCAGAAATACCCAAGGAATGTACCAAATTTGTCCAGACTGGACCAGTGAGTTCAGCATAGCCTTAGACCATAAGAAGAAACAGAGAATCAGTTTTATTTCTATAAGCTTACAATGAAAATTTGGCCAAAAAATAAAAATATAATTATATTTCTACTAGAAAAAAATTAAATGCATAGGCTTTAGACTAATAAAGCATTTCTAGAACTCATATGCTAATAACTGAAAAACTTCAATGAAAGAAATCACTGATCTTAATAGTAGACCATGTTCATGGATCAAAACACTCAACATGAGGTCCATAACAATTCTCAAAGTGGAATACAGGTTAAATATGATTATTATCAAAATATCAACAAGACTTATACAAATATGCAGGATATTTTAAAATGCAGATGGACATGAAAAAGAAGCAGAATAGCTAAAAAAAAATTAAAGGAGAGAGTAGGGTGACTGAGTCTACCCAATTTCAAGACCTATTAGAGCTATAGCAACCCAGACTAGTGTGTGTGTGTCTGTGTGTGTGTGTCCTGTTGTGTGTCTGTGTGTCTGTGTGTGTGTGTGTGTCTGTGTGTGTGTGTCTCTCTGTGTGTGTGTGTGTGTGTGTGTGTGTCTGTCTGTGTGTCAAGGTGTGCAGGGAGGTAGGCACATCCATCAGTGGGACAGAACATAGGGCTCTAAGAGCGAACTCAAACAATGCCCACTTTTTGAAAACTGTGGCTGTTTTTGACAAAAGAGCTTGTCAGTTCAGTGGAATGAGGGCCATGTCTTCCACAAATGGTGCTGGAGCTATTGGACACTCATAGCAGAAAACCAACATTTATTTAAATTCTGCATTAAAAGCAGGTCATAGGCCTAAGCACAAGATGTAACATTATAAAGTTTTAGAAAAATATAGGAGGAGAACCTTTGGGACCGAAGGCTTAGCAGACGTTTTTTAGATTTCACTTCAAAAGCACAAAAGGAAAAATAAATCAATCACTCAGCCTATTAAGAGGCTGGCAAGACATGCTATACCTCTGAGTGTCTTTCATCCATACATCTGACGAAGGGCTAACATCTGATGTGGTGTTTTGAAAGAGAGATGCCCCCCATAGGCTCTGGTATTGAACCCTTGGTCCCCAGATGGTGGTGCTGTTTAGGGGCTATGTGGTACAGCCTTGTTAGAGGTTCCATCACTGAGGGCAGGCTCTGAGGTTATTTACCTGCACCTCACTTCCAGTTCCTCTCTGCTTTGTGCTTATGGTTGAGGATGTGAGCTCTCAGCTTCCTGCTCCGGCCTCTAGGCCTGCTGCTTGCTGCCATGTCTCCACTCTGCCATGGTGGACTCAACCTCTGAAACCGAAACCCAAATCAGCTCTTCCTTAAGTTGGCTTTGGTCGTGGTGTTTTATCACAGCCACATAACGGGAAGTAATCCACCTAGCACATACAAGAAAGTGAACTCTGAAAACTAAGAGGACAGCAAGAACAAAATCTCCCAACTAGGAAGTGAACAGTGGAGAAGTATACAGATGGCGCAAACAAGCAGAGGAAAAGCTCAACACCTTTAGCCATTAGGAAACACACATTAAAGCCACTATGAGCTAGGACTATGTGTCTCTTAGAGCAGCTAAAATAACACATACTGATCCAATCAAATGTTGGTGGGCTGTGGGGACACACACATCCCAGCACCAAAGAAGAAAACTACTGATGGATACAGTTTGGGTCACTCTCCAGAGAACTGCTAAGTGAAAACAGCCAGCCCAGGCATGCATGCCGTATGATTCCACCTGTATCAAATGCTGGAAATGTCAAGAGTCTAGAAATGAAGGACAGATTAGTAGTTGCCAAGGACCAGAGGAGGTCAGGAAAAACGTGGCTGTGGTTATAAAACAGCAAGAGGAGGGATCCACTGTGCGCTGTAGTTTATGACTAGTGAGTACTGTGGTCCTGATACGGTACCATAATCGCACTCATTTTGTAATGTGTCATAATTGCCAGAAACTGGCTCAAGATGGTATGACTCCTCCCATCTCTCCATTCATATTATAGCTTCATTTGAATCTATAAGTATCTCAATTTTTAAAATTAATTTAAAATAAAAAAATGATTACAGGAGGGAAAAGATTCCAAGAAAATTGCAGGGTGTGGTGAGGACCGAGGCTTAGTAGAGATGGTGAGTCGGGGCTGAGGAGGTGACACTGGAGGTGAGGAGTAAACAGCTGGGCGAGGCCTGGACAAAGCTTGGAGGAGGCTAGGTGGACAGGGGTTGATGTTTGGACAAAGGGTGCTGGTGGACTAGCGGGCCACTCCTTTGAATGATGTCTAATGAAACAGCGATGGCATTGGACATGCCTACAGGTCAGCCTCCCTTTGTGTGCAGCATTTCGTCTGCTCTGCTCTGTCTCTGGAGCTCTGTTTCTTCTCTTAGCCTGCCCATCCTATGTATGGCGCCACCTATAGCCGGTCATCCTACAGCCTGGGTTCCATCCCTACACCTGACTCCATCCCTACAGCCTTGACTCCATCCCTACAGTCTTGGCTCTATCCCTACAGACTTGGCTCCATCCCTACAGCCTGGGTCCATCCCTACAGCCTGGGCTCTATCCCTACAGCTGGCTCTATCCCTACAGCCTGGCTCCATCCCTACAGCCTGGGTTCATCCCTACAGCCTGGGCTCTATCCCTACAGCCTGGGCTCCATCCCTACAGCCTGGGTTCTATCCCTACAGCCTGGGCTCTATCCCTACAGCCTGGGTTCTGTCCCTACAGCCTGGGCTCCATCCCTACAGCCTGGGCTCTATCCCTACAGCCTGGGTTCTGTCCCTACAGCCTAGGCTCCATCCCTGTAGCTTTGGATCCATCCCTGTATAGTGAAGCTCAGTTGCTGTGATGAAACACTATAACCAAGAGCAGACTGGGGAAAGAGCTGATTTCACTACATGCCAGGCGCATTCCATCACTAAGAAATTCAGGACAGGAACTTACTTAAGCGGATGGAACTGGAAGCATGAACTAAAGAAGAAGCCATGGGGAGGCTGCTTACAGGCTACCTCTCAGAATCACTTCAGTCTCTAAGACTATCAGAACCCAACTGCCCGGCGTGGTACTGCACATCAATTAATATTAAGAAATGGCACCTACAGGCTGTCATGACATTGTATTAAGGCAACTTCTCAATTGTGGTACCTTTTAGGACAACGGTGGCAGCTCCTTACTGCCTCTGCTTTCTCCTGGGCCAGCTTAAGTCTCAGGTTGGATGGTAATAAGACTGTCCCAAGCAGTTACAGGTAGACAGCTCACCAGCTCAGTAACCCGGGAGAGATATGGGCTCTTCTTCTCTACAGCTTTTGAGATGGTGTCTGCATGTCCAGGCCTAGGCCATGGGTCCATCCCTAAAGGCTGAGGCAACAGGAAGCAATACTTGAATTGCCCAGGCCTAGGCTAAAGGCAGGCCAGATCCACACAAACTATGGCCGTGAAAGGATAGAAGTACTGTTATCAGAAGCAGGAATGAATGCTGGGCAGGTTAAACTAACACTCCAGAATTCTCCAAACAAGCTCATTTCTTCATTCTCCCACCTCAGGTTGTGAGTTTCCTGTCAGGAGACATCTTTGACTTAGCTGGCATCTCAGCTGCATTGCTCAGGAGAGAGCACTTGATTGGATCATTTTGGCAACAGCCCTGTGTCTCTCTGTCTCTGTCTCCCCCCTTTCTCTCTCTCTCTCTCTCTCTCTCTCTCTCTCTCTCTCTCTCTCTCTCTCTCTCTCTCTCTCTCTCTCTCTCTCTCTTGTTGTGTGGGGTGTGTGTTGATGCATTGCATACTTTAATGGGCCTGGAAATCCTTGGAGAGGCTTACACCTTAAAAATGTCTATTATAGACACTCCAGGCTTCTAGAAAATCTAAATTAGCTCCAAAAGATGTGAGGAACCTACTAGTGGGTTAGGCATGGATGGAAATAGGTGATTTTGAAGATCCATTTGAGAAAGTCTGAATCCACAGACTTTTCCTTTACTCTCCTTCTGGAGTTTATTCAGGGTGTTGTCAAGAGGGAGGCAGGGCTGCCCTAAAACAGGGATTAGGGATGATGATATTCAGAGACCTACAGGTGGGCTGTTGGCAGGTGGCAGCCTGGAGCTCTCAGGAGGGCAGACATGAGCCCATAAACTGAGATCAGAAAAGATTATTAGCCAGGAGGAAATCAGGCCAGTGGGACTGGAGCCAGGTGGGCTCCCCACTCCTGGCACTAAGTGTGAGTGTACAATCCAGAGCAAAAGAATCAGGCAGGAGGCCATTTCTAGAACTGAGTCTGGCTTTGGGGTGAGTTTAGTGCATTCATCAGGTTAGGGCAGCCAAGCAGTCCAGCTACAGGAGGTACAGGAGGAAAGACAAAGAGTAGACAGCCACGAGGGGCATCAGAACATGTCATCTCCCAGTGGGCCTGCCTGTATCCTATCCTGGATCACAAAGCAGCAGGAGTAAGAATGGCTTTCTGGGTAGTGACAGTAATGACAGCAAGCCTTACCTGAGTGCCTTCACGTGCTGGCCCTAGTCTAGTGTATTCAAGGGCCATCTCCTTTAATTCCAGTTCACAAGATTGGATGTGAGGAGCGCATGGCACAGAGGCCAGTGGTATTTTCCAGGGGCATATGGGAGCAAAGGTAACTGTAACCCTCATGCTAAACATTCCTGCTTCCTCCTCCAGAGTCAGCTTCAGCATCTTTAGGCATCCCCACACTAGCATCCCTGCCTCCCACCGTGTGTGTTCATGGACTCCGCTGCCTCATGCCTCCATAGCTTTTCGTGCACTGTTCCCTCCTCCCAGGTCCTCTGGCCAGGACTCCATCTTCCCAGGACCACTGTTGTCATCACTGCATCCTGGATAACTGTCCCTGATTCTCTCTCACCTTGTTCTCACAGTAATGGCTAAGGAATGTGACTTTGTCACAATGTGAAGACCACAGTCATTCTTACAGGTCAAAGTGGAGTGGGAACCAAGTGGGAACCACAGCTTGTAGCTGTGCTAAGTAGACAAATAGAGTGTGGATGAGGCTCCTTGTCCATGCCCATCCTCACTGTGACATCTCTCTCTTGGTCTCTTGACAGCTTGGCCTGGGGTTCATTTACCTGCTGCATGGCGGCGTCTGTCACTACGCTCAACTCCTATACCAAGACAGTCATTGAGTTCCGACACAAGCGCAAGGTCTTTGAGCAGGGATACCGGGAGGAGCCGACCTTCATAGACCCTGAGGCCATCAAATACTTCCGGGAGAGGTCAGTGCACATGTGATCCCCTCTGGCCGGTACTAGGAGTTTAAAACCCAAGCCCTAACCTCAGTAACCCTCATTCAAAACTGGAACAAATGGCCTGATTAAGGTGATTTTGGAGGTGGAACAAACTGGGTAAAATAGAGTGTGCACTTTCGGATTTCTGGGACATCAAATGTTTTGTGGACATAGATTGCTCAGGACTTATACGACCAGATTACGGGAAACTCAGAAGGGAACATGTGAGTGATAGGCATTCAGCCCTCGGCTACTCAATTACAATCGGAAGGAGGCTGAGCCCGGACTTCCTCCTTAAGCCCTGTAACAGCGCTGTGAGAAGGAATCCCAAGTAGAGGTGGTGGTGGCCACCAGAAGTTGGGGACTTCTCAAGGTCAGGGACAACACCTAATCACTGTGTGTTTCAGAAGTGATCTCAAGTAGGGAAAACAATACGTGGTGCAATAAATGACATGTGACAGATAGATGTGACTAGATGGATAGTGGATACGATGTGATGATGGTTGTTGGATGACAGATGGAGGGTGGATGGATAGATGGGTGGATGATGGATGGATGGATGGATGATGGATGGTGAATAGATGGGTGGGGGGTTTGGGTGGATAGATGGATGGGTGGGTAGATGGATAGATGGATGGGTGGGTGGGTGGATGGGTGGGTGTTGGGAGCCAAGTCTTAACAAAAAGCGGCTATCATCTTTACAGCCATCTTGAGACATATACCTGACAAAAAACTTGTTTTCAACAGCCCACAACAACTAAACACACTCTGATATACATCTTGTTTTTCTCACATATCTTATTTTACTGTCTAGTGCCCCCAGCTAAAGTATCCATACTACTAGACACACATGATATCCACACTACTAGACACACATGATATCCATACTGCTAGACACACGTGGTATCCACACTACTAGACACACATGATATCCATACTGCTAGGCACACATGATAACATAGTGCTTTCAGCTGTGTTCCCCTGCTTGTCCACAAGGACAAGACACATGGTAAAACATATAAATACCCAAGATTTCCTTTCAATAAAAGAGACTTGATCAGACCCTCTGTCTTGTCTCCATTCTTCATATCTCTTGCCCCTCCATCCCTACTCTCTCTCTTGCTAGACCCTGACCCACAGACCAAAACAACAACTCAAGTCAAAACATAGTGGCCCCCAAACATGAGACAAAACAAGCCATTACAGGTGGGTGGATGGATAGATGGATGAGTGGATGGATGGGTGGGTGGGTGGATGGATGATTAGATGGCTGGATAATAGCTGACTGCTTGGATGTATAGACAGACAGCTGAAAGGTTAAATCTGGATAAGTTAGGTGAATGAGTGGATGGCTGGATAGCAGATGGATAGATGGATGAGTATATGAGATACATAAATGGGTGGGTAGATAGGGAGTTGGTAGATGAGTAGATGAATGAATAGATATGTAAGGGTTGCAGAGATGCACAGATGAATGGGAGGATGGATAGATGGATAGGCAATTTCTTGGATAAATGTGGATAATTGAGTGATTGTATTAGTAGGTGATTGGGTGGGTGGATGGATAGGTAGGAAGGTAGGTGGGTAAGTAGAAAGGTAATGGGTAGACAAGTTGGACTGATTCATGGAGGGAGGAAGACATGGCAGGATGAGCAGGCAGATAGAGGATAAATTGGGCCACAACAGTCTAGCCTCAGTTCAGTGGTTCTGAGCCCACCTTGTTCTTCCCTCTTATTTCCTAGCTCCATCCAAAGTCATTCCTGTAGGCTGGCTACAATCTAATGCCATCCAGCCCAGCTTTGGCTGCTAGAATCTCTTCTGGACCATGGGAGGTGCTGTTCTCATTACTGCTTCCTGCGCAACGCTCAGGGCTAGTGCTTCCCTCAGAACTCTGTCTACCTCCTAGGTAGACGCTAATGACAGCAGAATCTGGGAAGAGGTGCCTCATGTCCGTCCTGGTCATACATAGACCATCCTGCCTGAGCTGAATGTAGGAGTCTGTAGGAATCTAAGAATTGCCGATATGGGCCTGGGGTTTTCCACTCCCAGTGTTTTCCCTGGGTGCTTCTGTTTCCCCCTAATGCTGGGAATGGAACCCAGCATCTCTGTATGCTAATACTATTCTCCCATTGAGCGTCACCATAGCCCACGTCACCTTCCATTGAGTGGAATCCAAGATAGCCATCCAGCTATGGCTGTCTCACATAGCTGTGCCAGGTCCTGTGTCTGGGCATCTAACAGCATGCTTGAGATTTCCTACTGGGCACTGCTAGCTTCCTTTGATGGATTAGGAAGATGAGACTCAGATGTGAAGATCCTTATTTAAAACTGCACAGTAAGGAGGAAGTGGGCTCAAGTCTGTGCAGTTCAGAGTCCAGCCTATTCGGAGCTGGCCATGGCTGCAAGAATTAGGCCACTTGATGAGAAGCAGACCCAGCATCAAACCCAGGGATCTGCTTGTGTCCACATAGGTGTCCTGAAACTATGGTCATGTCTGCCCAGTGTTCACAGACAGTGTATGTGGCGGTGTTGGAGGCTCTTACTTCAGATGTGGGGGCTCTCAGAGTAAGGGCTCCAACTCAGGTGTCAGCTTTCTCAAAGGCATGGTGCTTTCTAGAATGTCCAGAAGGCTCTCAGCAGTTCTGGAAGGAGGCCTGGGCTTCCTACTCACAGGAGAAACTATACTGAGCTTGTTCTCGGTGGGACCTAAGCCCTGAGTGCAAGTCTGCCCACGAGCACATCTTTCCTGATCCTTCCCTCCTTCCCATCCGGTCTCCTCGCCTGTGTTTCTTGAAGCCACCTTCCAGATACGCCCTGTACCCTGTCCTTGGGTGTGGGGGTGAGGGGGCTGAGAAAGAGGTAAAAGTGGGTGGGGCTGGGGAGCCCCTGGAGCACACTGTCAGGGTATATGGAGGATTAGAGGGAGGAAGACTGGGCCAGAAGTCTCTTTAAAGTAGAGGCAGACGTGTATGCCACATGAATGGAGGATGGGCTCCTGTATGATTATTCCAGATCTTTCTCTGGCTTGGTCTTTCCTTTGCCTCATCCCATCTCCCACAGGCACACCAGGACTTCCCTATTCCAGGTTTTACATCTGTGGTGCTTCCCCTGGGGTACACGTCAGTTCACCCCTCTTCCTGATCACTTTTCTGCATGTGTGCCTTGCATATTTATGCTGGGGTTAGTATCACCTGGTGTCACTATGGGACCCCGAGTGTACAGGATGGTGCCAGAAACCTAGTGGGAACTCATGAGGTGCTTTCCTGGTGACCTGGTGGTCCTTGAGAGCCCTGGATGCCGCCTTCCTCTTGCCTGGCATTTGACTCCAGTCTCCTTATCTGCAGACAGTGTCCTGGCAGAGAGGAGGCCATTTATTCCCAGCATGCTCCGGAGCTTGTCCCAGCTCAGCATCAGTAGCCAGGCCCTGAGGCGGGCAGCCCTCAGTACTTAGAGCTCTGGTGAATAGCCTGAAGCCCTCGGTGCCCCATTAACACTACAACTGTGTGCTATACTTTGATATGATCCAGCTGGGGAAATTGCACCCTGCGCTGCCGAGGGAGCAGCTCAGACCGTGCATACCCCACCCTGGCAGCAGCTTCTCATCCAGCCCCAGTTCCTGAAGCCCTGGACTGCTCAGGCTCATGATGAGTGCTTCCCGGCATACGTGCGGAATATCACTTTGCACATTCATAACTTAGCATTATGCAGAGGTTCATCAAATTTGATTTCCCTTCCCTCCGAGGAGAATGTTTCAGCTCTGCTGCTCTGTTCTATTTTCTTCCTTCCCCCTCCGCTTCCCCCCTCCCTACTCTTTGCCTACAAGCAGCTCAGAGCACATGGCTTTGTTGCACGGCTTTTGCAGGGCAGCTGAGAGACACACAGGAGAGCCTCTGGGAAGCAGAGGGCATTGTGGTCTGATCTGGCTCTTCGCTGCTGTGTGACTTGGCTCTAGGCAGCAAACAACTCTGGGCCTGTGTCTTCTGCACATGAAGAGAATCCAGAGCCCTTGGCAACTGGAAATGCTGACATTTTGTTCCCCTGTGGTATATTGGGCTCAGGGCCTGGCATGCAAAGGCAGAGAGAGAGAGAGAGAGAGAGAGAGAGAGAGAGAGAGAGAGAGAGAGACAGAGACAGAGACAGAGACAGAGACAGAGAGAATTAGTTTTTGTCCCTTCTCCTAATGGCCATGTTGGGCCTCTAAGTGTAGCACAAACTTGGAAATTACCTGTAACAGCTCGACCTGACCCACATCCCCTAAACACCCCAAGTGTGACTGACTCATTGATTCCCACAGAATCTCTAGGAGATGTGGGTAAAAGTGTTGTCGCTACTCTACATACGCCAAGTTGAGGCTCAGAGAGGTGCTGTGATTTGTCCAAGGCCACACAGCTGGACTCATAGTTACCGTGGCATTTAATCTTGGGTCTGATGACTGTCACGTGGCAGGGACAGAGTAGCCTTGGCAGAGGAGGGTGCTGAGGAGTCTCCAGGTGGAGGAGCCTCAGTGTGAGAGGCAGGTCGGGAAGTGTGAGCATCTGGCTCGTCACAGCAGACTGTTGGCTCCCACTACCCCCATTGCCACCATCAGGAGAGGAGTCTGCCTCCCACCCTGTCTGTCCTCTGAGGTCTGGGAACACGCTGCTGCTCTGGGAAGCAGCTGGGCTGTCTCCTACCTCGTCCCTCTCTCACCCAGATCCCTTTGGAACTTTCTCAACAAAAGTCCTTCAAAGGTGTGAGGGGCTGTTAGGCAGGTTCTGAATGCCTTTGAAACATTGTGATGTGTGTGTGTGTGCATGTACACTCATGTATGTGCACATGTATTAACAATAGCATTCTCACAGGAAAGGGCAGGTCATACCACCAGGCTGGCTGACCTAGCCCTGAAGACTGGCAACTGGGAGTGGTATGTCTCAAGTCTGTGAAGCCTCTAGAATTCAAGAGTCCCACTGTCTTGCTGCCAGCTGTCCCCAAGGAGGGTGTCTTAATTGGCCTCCTGGGGAGTGGGTGGGAGCTGCGGAAGGTAGGCAAATATTTGCAGATCAGGGGTTCTCCTGAATACGTAAGTGCTCAGATCTGGTTTGACAGCACAGCACGTGAGAGAAAATAAGACCTGTTGTGTCAGACCCTTGAGAGAAGTCAGCCACACTGAACAAGCAGCCTGCCTCCCCGTGGGTGCAGCCGTGTGGAGCAAGGAGCCCAGAGCTGCCTGGGAGGATGCTCCCACTTGAGGTAGCCTCCTGCCACCTGCTTCCCTCCTGCTTCTTGGCTGTTCTGATGACTCACAGCACATGCTCGTTCTCCGGCTTGCGGTGTGCAGCCTTCTCCGCTAGCTCTGTGTGTCAGCCCTTCCCTCTGAAGGGAGCTCGCTCTTGTTCTCCAGCCTCTGGAGAACAGATCCCAGCACCTGGATTCACAAGGGCTCTGCAGCGCAAGCATTGTTAATTAGAAGCAGGTCAGTTGGGGTTTCCCACGGCAGCTGAATCTTCTAGCTCTCTGCCTGCACTGAGCCCTGAGTCCTTGTGGAATCAGACTTTGAATTGAGTCTGCAAGCTGGGGTTGATGGCAGAAATTGTGAGCTCAGATACTCCTGAGGGTGAGAATGGCAAGTTCAAAGCCTGCCTGGCCTACAGAGTAAGTTCAAGGGCAACTTAGTGAGACTCTGACTTTTTATAAATAAATAAATAAATAATAATAAATAAATAAATAATTAATAATAATATTTAAATTTTAAAAAGGAGAGAGCTGGATGTGATAGAAGTTGCTTTAGCACCAGCACTTGGGAGGCAGAGGCAGGCGATCTCTGCAAGTTTGAGGCCAGCCTGATCTACATAGTGAGACTCTATCTCAAAAATGAATGAATGAGTAAATAAATGACATAGGTTTAATCATTATATACTGCAAATATATATACACATACACATATAGTCAATAATATAGCATACATATATGTATACATATACAAGAAAACAAATAGAATGATCCTGGAGGCATGAGTACCCTCGCCAAGTTGCTTCACCTCTGGTGAGTTCTGTTGTCTGGCTGGGGGTGAGTGTGTCCTACTTCCCAGCCTGGTACAAGGTGACAGGAGCTGTAGATTTCTAGGAGTATCCTTTCTTGCTCCCTGTTAGCCTTCTAAGACCTCCCTCTGCTCAGGGAGAATAATACTACCTCCTTAGGAAGAGGGGCATCCTTCAAGTCAGGGTTTTCTGTCCTTGTAACCATTCTAGCAGAAGAGTGGAGACTCTGGGTCTCTCCTTTGGACTATCTGACTACTAAAACAATGGGCCTCAAGGAGTTGGAATTTCCTAGCAATCTCATGCTGAAGGCTGCTGCTTCCAGGGAACGGCTTGTCTCCTAGGGAGAGATTTCACAGGGTACTGAAGGCTTATCAAGCAAGCACCTTGTAGGCAGCCCAGCCCAGAGCCCAGACAAGGATGGGTCAGTGATGGACAGACATACACACCTTGACCAGGACTGCTTAGCTATGGATACATCTTATCCTCTATTTAAACCAAATCTCCTTCTAGGGCTTCAAAGATGGACCATTTTTCTGTGTTAGTTCCTCTTCCCAATGTGGCTACATTGAGTGAGTCTCCTTTCTCTTTGTGTCACATGGAGTAGAAACCATTAATGTTTCCAGAAAGCTTCAGAGGCACATTCTGAGTTCAGCCACCTGGTCTACAGGGTGAGTTCCAGCAGCGCTTACAGGAAACCTGTCGAAAACCATTGCAAAAGCCCTCCCTGAAGCCAGCTCTCACTGAGTTTCCCAGCGGGTCACAAAGCAAGGTGCTCTGCATGTCAGGGACGTTGCCATTCCTGTGTGGTGAAGACCTCTGTCTGTTCAGTGGCCAAACATTCATCAGCCCCAAAGGGCGTTCTGCATCTGCCCCAGCACCACAAACCCTTCTTCTGCCTGCTACGGGGCTGCATGGAAGGCCTTTCTTCCATCCTCACTTCCCACTCATGACACTACCCACGCCAGTCTGTCTCCTGGGCCCTCCTCGACCCATAAGGTGCTGTCAGCAGCGAGTGCAATACACTCCAGTACGTGGACTGACACCCAGTTCCATGGCTTTCGAGCTCTGCTGCCCTGGTTCAGCAGCCCCAGCTTCAGGCAACCCCAGTCAACAGTCCCCCTGTTATCTTCCTGATGTTTTCCGGGGTGACTTCTGCCCTTTCCACTTGCAGGGTATCAGTAGGACTCTTTGAAACTAGCAAGTACAGTAACTGAGACAGAAATGACCACCCACAAAGATCACTCAGGGCGTGGGACATGGGGGACCGTCTTCTTTGTTTCCCACCCTCCTTCCTCTCCTTGGGATTGCTAGGACCATACCTTTGCACCTCCCCTGGGCCAGTGAGCCTTCCCCTTCTTCCCTCAGTGACCACACGGCTGAGGACACCCACATCTCAGAAGCCCACTCCTTGATGCAGCTATACTTGCTATTTCAGTTTCTAGTAGTTACTGCCCATCAACATGGCTAAACCCACTCACGTGCTTGCCCTTCAAACCCAGTCCAGTTTAATTGCTTCCCTGTCCCAACTGCATGTTTCTTTTGTAGGTGTCCAAGATGATGAAAGCTGGGCCCCTGGCCCCACAGCTCTTCTTATGCCAAGACCAGTGAATTCTCATCACAGTCAAACTAGGCCTCTGTTTTAGTCCCTGTTTTATTGCTGTGAAGAGACCGCATGACCAAGGCAACTCTTATAAGAAAGCAAATTGGGGGCTGGCTTACAGTTTCGAGGCTCGGTCTGTTATCATGGCAGGGAGCATGGGGCTGGAGCAGGATCTGAGAGCTACATGCTGATCCACAGGCAGCAGGCAGAGGCACTGGGCCTGGCCTGGGCCTTTTGAAACCTCCAATCCCACCCCAGTGACACACTTCCTCCAGCAAGGCCACACCCCCTAATCCTTCTGATCCTTCTCAAACAGTTCCACTCCATGGTCACCAAAGCACTGCAACCTCCCTTAGCTATGTACCACCTCTGCAGCTTCAGGGACCCATGAAACATGGGAAGTTATAGAGACTAGCAAATCATTAGTTTCAAATACTCCCCACTGTCCCCTCTCAATACACACACACACACACACACACACACACACACACACACACACACACAGCATTTCACTATGCAGCCCTGGCTAGCCTAGAACTTTCTATATAGACCAGGCTAGCTTGGACACACACAGAGATCCATCTGTTTCTACCTCCTGAGAGCTGGAATTAAAGATCGGGTCCAAGTTTTAAACAGCATTTCCTTATTTCTTGTTTCTTGTTATTCTAAGTGTTTTTATTTTTAGCTAGGCACAAACCTATAATCCCAGCATTGGGAGGTGGAGGCAGGAAGATTGTGGGTTCAAGGCTAGCCTGAGCCACATAGTGAGACTGTGTCTCAAAATAAAAGTTTTTAATGTATTATTACCAGATTGTAAAGCTGATCTCTCACTGTGCTGAGTTATGAATTAAGTTTTTCATGGGTGTATACAGAGGGAAAACAGTCTATTGTGTAGGATTTGGCACAGCTCTGGGCTCCAGGACTAACTGGGGTCTCAGGGCACCTTCTGTAGGTAAGTGGGGAGAGCTGTGGCTCATTCTTCCCACCTCCACTCTTTTTAGTTGATGTTGTTTTTCTTTAAAGTTTATTCAATACAACATAATCTCCAACTTCACTGAGGTGGCTGACCATGCCTACGACTGAAGCCGCCTCTAAACTGGAACTCAGTTGCTGAGCCAGCCCCAGCCTCAGCTTTCTTGTCAGCTCCAGGGGGCACAACACTCCTTCTGTAGGTGTCTCTGTCTGCCTCCCCTCTTGTGAATTTTATAGGCCACTCACCTCTGGATCTTTGGGCTAAGGCCTGCCAGTCTCTGGGGTGGCTGTGGCACGGGGTGGCTGCGGTGCAGGGTGGCGGGCACAATCTCCGGAGGTAGGTGCAGGTAATCTCGGAGATACTGGACGCACTCATTGGTAAGGTACCAGTAGAAATGTCTCCAAGCAAACTGTTCCTTCATGTAGCTTCGAGACATGAGAGACTGCATGGCCTTCATTACATGAAGGTTGGGCACATTCTTGTCTGCCAGCTCGGGGTGTTTGGGCATGTGAACATCTTTTCTGGTGACCATCACACCTTCCTTAAAAAGGAGTTCATAGATGGCAATCCGATTCTTCTTAGGCATTAACATCGCGGCGGCTCCCACCTCCACTCCTGGCTTGAGTCACCTCACACTCACCTGAGTGAACCTGGAAATCCCCCTACCTGTTCCATTTTGACTCCCAGTAACCATTGCTCAGCAACACTCTGATGTGACCAGGATAATGGTCTCACCTCTCCATTCAGAGTACTGATGGGACTTCCATGGTCCCCATGGCATTATGGGAATGTCTCAACCTCTTTATGTGTTCTGCCTCATTTTTTGCCTCCCCCGGTGTTGTCTCTGATCTGCTTGCACTCTGGACATCCAGGCATGAGCACACGATCATACCAAGGCACCATGGCTTCTGGACTGCTGGCTGTGCTTCTTCCCTATGGGAACAGTCCTCAGGACAGTGGAAGGGTCTTCTGCCACAAATCAGGAGGTCATCACACTGTCCTTGGGGTCTTGCTTTAGGAGGAAGCCTGTGGAGGCTTCAAAGGTGGCATGGAAGATTAGTGTTCTGATGGGACTAACGCTGGAGACTTCATGTATTTTCACTCTTGCCGTTCACAAGATGTCTACATGCCTCTTTACAGAAACTGAGACAAAATAAAGCACTCCTAAAGACCAGAACATGAATGTGGTGGGGAACTGCTCTTTCCTGATATATTCCAAATGACTCATCATGCAAAAGAAGGGGAAAAAATTAGAAAATAAATATCTTTAAAACTCATCTAGCTTTCCTTCTCTTGGAACTGCCCTTTTGGTGGGATGTGTGGAGTCTTAAATAGCCATCTGCAGGTCATTTATTTCTTTTATTCCTTTTAATTCTATCCTTCATCCCTTTCTAAATTGATCATTAAAATCAATTGTTTTTTGTCCTCTGAGGCTGTCTGGATCTGTAGCTTCTGAGTCTCAGCTCTATTTTCAAGGAGGCTTTGATGGGACTTCTCAGGGCTCTTAGGACTTCACTGCTCCAGGTTGGGGTCCTTTGACATTGTTATTCCTGGGAGGAATGTGTCCCCCAGGATTTAGAGATTGGTGCCCAGAAGATCACAACATCCTTGAATTGCTCCAATTGATGCTGCCGATCCATACCAGCATTGGAAGGAATGACGGGGGGTGGGGGTGGGGGTGGGTCCTAGGGTGGGAAGTGATGGAGAGAACATGGGAGGAACTTCTGGAAGCAACATCTGGAAGAAATGGCCACTTCCTGAACTCCTCAGTTCTTGTTATCAACTAGCTGGGCAGAGAAACAGTTGTGGGAAGGTCTTGAGCCACGACTTCCCTCCTGCAAGTCCTGCATTTGGGGAAAGCCAGGAGACCCAGGCTTAGCAGTTGTTCTGAGACTCAACTGGGATTTTGCAACCCACAGTATAGGCCTCCATGGAGCCCGTGAGAAAAGCATAATCTAGCCCTACACCTAAGACCTGCCTCTCCAAATCTACATAAGTATGCCTTTGGGTGATATCTGTTCCCATTAAGTTTGGGAAACGTTGGGTTGTGAAACAGAGCAGATAGCCATCCTCAGGATCCCAGGGGGCAATGTGGTCAGTAAGGGTCAGCAGTTGAGCAGGGACTACTTAAAGTGTTCAGAATTGAGATGTCATCTTGGTGGATTTTTCCTTTGATGAATATGAAATCTCCTTCCCCATCTCTTTTGATTACTTTGGGTTGAAAGTCTATTAGATATTAGAATGCCTACTCCAGCTTGTTTCTTGGGTCCATTTGCTTGGAAAACCTTTTCCAGTCCTTTACTCTGAGGTAGTGTCTGTCTTTGTTGCTGAAGTGTATTTCTTGTGCGCAGCAGAATAATGGATCCTGTTTATGTATCCACTCTGTTAGCTTGTGTCTTTTCATTGGGGAATTGAGTCCACTGATGTCGAGAGATATTATCAATGATTATTAGTTCCTGTTATTCTGATGGTGGTGGTGGGTGGTGGTGGTGGTGTGTGTGTGTGTGATAAGAGAGAGGGGGTTCTCTTCTTTTGGTTTGCTGGTGTGAAATTATTCATTTCTGTTTGCAAATATCTTCAGATCAGAAATGGCGGCCAGTGCAGGCTCTTCTAGCTGATGCTCCTGGGAAGTTCAGCCTACCTGGTATGCATGCACAGGGGTGCATACTGAAAATGGAGAGGAAGAAAGCCTTTCCACAGGAAACACAGAGTCAGATAGTGGAGGCAGTGGCTGGAAACAACTGGCCTGGGGTCAGGGAAGGGAGGCTGGCTTTGAGGATGGTTTGTTGGGATATTGTGCAACGGAAGCCATGCAGGGAATGTGGCAAAGCTAATGATGGGTCCCTGCCCATGTTGCCCATCTTGGCCCCATTTGCTGTAGCCCATCTAACCACATGAGAAAACTCGGTCTGCAGAGGTCTTCTGTGCACTGGCTCGTCTCCTTCTCTGAGAGCCAGGTGTTAGTGTTCAGGGCTCCTCTGCACTACCACCCTCCCCTGTGGCTCTTTTGCTTTCTGGACAGTGCTCTTGGCTTTGGCCGTGACTGCCCTTGGGTCTGGGTAGAGCAACCTGGTAGCTTCTGGGGCAGGAGACTGTGCTGCAACCACCAGTGAGTCCACTGACCCTGGCTGCACCAGAGTGCTGACAGCTCAAAGTCTTCCCTCCGTTTCCTTCAAAACATGACTGTTGGGTCAGGCAAGGCAGAGGAGGCCTGTCATTCCAGGAAGCTTCAGGCAGGAGGCTCTCAAGTTCAGTGCCAGGCTATATAATGGGACCTTGTTGCAAAAGTCATCAAGAGAGCTAACTGGGATGGAAGAAGGGTACATGGGCTGATGCAGCAAAGGAGCATGTCTCTGTAAATGGAGCTTCATGGTGACACTGTGTTGCCGATGATGAGAAGACTGTTGACTATGTGAATGATGAGGGCAAATGGTGATGGAAGATCTGGATGGATGAGTTTGCCCAGTGCTGGCCACACATAGCCTTAGGCAACAGGTAGTATATGCCCACCCACTGAATGAAGGAATTGAGACAGGGAACATGGGAGACAAGTACAGACCTAAATGCCAGTATAAGGTGGAGCCACAACTCAGGAGAACCTGAGGCCCGGGAAGTACATGTGCCATATCCAATGTGCCTGTTCCCGCCTGCCACCCATCAGAGTGTGGGTTCTGCGAAGCTCCTCTCAGTCTGTCAGGCCACTTTCTGGGTTTCTTGTCATGGCTCACACTGTCCTTTAAAAGAAATTTCTGCTCAAATCAGAGATGGGTCACCTCGTGACATTTACAGTTGTTTTCAGACAAGAGCTTGATGTCCCTGGGGGATGTTGTGGCCAGGAGCAACCAGAGTTGGAAGCTACTGTATGGGGACCAGTGGAGGCTTGGAGGATGAGATGACATTTGACCCAACAACCTGGACCAAAGTCTAGCCCTGCTGGGCCTCAGCACCCCCCCCCCCTTCCACTCTCTTTGTTTTTCTCTTTCCTCCTCTTAACCTTTGTTGAGACAGGGTTTTGCTTTCAAACTCATGATGCCCCATCTCAGCCTCCTCTGCTGTCATTCTATAAAGAGCCAGTTTCTGTGCAAAATCAGTTCTGGAAGATTCTCCAGTGCAGGCCCATATCTGCTGGTTCTGCAGGGCCGTGGCAGAGCTTGTACCTTAAAGGGAAGAGCTGAGCTTAAAGTGGGTCTGGTGACAGCTGACCACCCTTCTGCAGCCTTCTGGGGCTGAGTGTCTGCTTCTAGCAGGAAAACATAGGATCCATGTGAGGCTTTGGACATCTGAAGATCTGGGACACTTGGGTGGGATGAGCTGTGGACCTCAGTTCAGCAGTGACCAGGCAGTGTGACTCTGTAACTCCCAGCTCCCCTTATCTCATTTTCCTTATGTGTTTGGTGGGTGCAGCGGTTGTCATTGCTGTATTGGTCACAGCAGCCACCACATCGTGTTCTCTGTTGTTAGTAATGACAACCTCCAGGGCCGCTCTACAGTTGTTTCAAGAACTAATGCCTAGGAGCTGATACAATTTGAGGAAGGAAGGCCCACAGGGGGTTTAAAACTCCTAATAGGTAACTTCTAGCAATAGCCAAGTTGGACCTACAAGCAACCTGCTGACAGGAATTAATTTTATTTATATATGTGTGTAGCACATCCCCCTTTGTCCCTGTCTCCCTCTTTCCTTCCCTCTCTATGCTCTTCCTCTTTTCCCCTTCTTGCATGTGTGTGTGTGTGTGTGTGTGTGTGTGTGTCTGTGTGTAAGCCCTGTCCGTGTGGGTGGATGGTTGCTGATTGCTTTGCAACCTAATTGTCCCTTGAATACCTCAGTTTCTTTTCCATAAATGGGAAAAGTGGTACCCACATCTCAGGGTGTGGGCCACAGATAGACAGCTACATTGAAAGTTGGCATGGTGCTTCTCCAGCCCTGGGTACCCTTTGCTCTGCCTGCCTTCTCATTCCAGCCTTGGAATTTTCTTTTATTTCTTTCCAGGATTGAGAAGGGGGACGTGAGTGAAGAGGAAGACTTCCGCCTTGCCTGCCGTCACGAGAGATACCCCACCCGTAAGTGCTTATGTGGTGGACAGGAATCTGTACCAGCAGTCTTCCCCAGACACACACACACCACAGACGGAAAGCAGAGTCTGGCAGCTCCAGGCCTGGCCCAACTTCACTAGTGGCCTTTGAGATCAGCCCTGGGTGGGATCCACCAAGGCAGGGAGAAGAACATTGGACAGATTAGCTTGGGGGCTCCAAGTGCATTCACTTTATCTACTTCAGTCTGACAGACACATTAGGAAGGATGCAGGGCAGCCATGAGAACAAGTGTCAGCTCCAGCCGCCAAAGGGAGGCAGAGCTGGGAGTGTTTTTCACATCAGAAACGAAGGAGCTGCCAAAGATGGCAGGTGAGGCAGTTACGTCTCAGTGAGCAGCTTTCCCCTGCCAGCTCCATTCCATATGGGTGCTTTTCAGTCTTCCATGACTCCCTAACTCCTAACGCCCACAGGCAGGAAGCTTAGCAGGTAAATGAATGAAGCCTCAGAGAGGTAGAGCAACTTGCCCTAGGTCACACATCCTTGCTAGTTAGCATGTACCTCTGCTCTGGAGGCTTCAGTCTATACCTGAGTCACTATGCTTGAAGGCCGGGAGTGCTGGGAGCCGAATGTAAAGCCCGAGCCCCCTACCCTCAGCGCTCTCTGTCTCTATGTATTTACATGTCTATGTATGTATGTATGTATGTATGTATGTATGTATGTATGTATATATGTATGTATGTATGTATGTGCTTATCTGTCTCTGTATCTGTGTGTCTGTCTGCCTGCTTGTCTGTCTATATATCTTGTCATCTATATATCTGTCACCTCTCATCTCCACTTATTATCTCTCATCTATCTATCTTCTGTTGGAGTCTCTGTCTGCCTCATCTGTAGGTCTCTGTTGACCTTTCTGTCCTTGTCTCTTGCCTCTCTGTCCATGCACATGCCTCTGCAGTGAGCTCAGGGTCGGGGGTAGAGAGAGGACTGTGTTAGCAGCAGGTAGGCCAGCCTGGAAGCCCCGTTTCCTGGGGAATGTGAGGGTAGCTTGAATATGACCATATGGAAGCATAGATTTGGGAGCTTTCTGATGGCACTGTCAGACTGGGCTCCTCTGGGATCAGACCCTGACACAATTCTCTCTCTCTCTCTCTCTCTCTCTCTCTCTCTCTCTCTCTCTCTCTCTCTCTCTCTCACACACACACACACACACACACACACACACTCCTTCTCTCACACACACAGAGTCTTTCTTGCACACACACACACTCACTCACATACACACAGAGTCTCTTTCATACATACACAGTCTCATATACATACACATTCCTATACATACAACTCATACACACATACACTCTCTCACATAGTCACATACACTTTCACACATACTCTCACACACATACACATGGTCTCTCTCTTACACTCATACACACAATCTCATACACTCACATAAATACACACTCACACACACAGTCTCTCTCACAGATACACACACTCTCACATACATACACACTTTTACACATACATACTTTCACACACATACATGCTTTCTCTCTCTCTCTCTCTCTCTCTCTCTCTCTCTCTCTCTCACACACACACACACACACACACACTCATACTCACACTCACAATAACAATAACAAGCTACATCCACTGAGCTTCATTTTGCTTAGGGGATCCAGACATCACAAGCCAGAATGGGGATGGGACTCAAGGAAGAGGTGAACAATCGGTTCTAGCTGAGAACATCAGGGCAGTGGCACTGATACTGTCCCAGATATGACAGGAACTCTCCAGGCCACTGGTGGGGGCTGCCAGAGTGTGGAGCCATGATGTCACTAGCTGGCACTCTGCAGGTGTGCCCCCATGATCACACACGTTAGAGCAAGAGCAGGGAGAGAGGAGCCTTGGAGTCACACAGAACTGCAGGAACCTTCAAAGGCCTGTGTCACCACCAATGGGAGAGTTTGGTAAGAAGCTGTCTCTTACCAAGGCTTGGCAGGTGTTGAGTCTGGGGGCCATGGGGCATCTCTGAGGTGATAGTGGATGGAAGGAGATCACAGGCCCATAGGAGGGATGTGGACTGGATGGCTGGTGCTGAGAGACTACAAGATCATCTCTGGAGAAGGGCAGGTGCAGGGAGCTGTGCCCAAGGGCTCCAAGGAGCAAGTAGGGAAGGCTTTCTCCATCCTGGCTTCACAGCGGAGAAAAGAGTCTCAATTCCTAAGCACCTCTGTTCAGTGTCCTCCATTAGGAGATAGTAGAGATGGCTGTGCTCCTGGGGCTTCTGGGGACCACCAGGAATCCTGAGGATGGATGCCTGTCTCAAAGCAGGGAAGGAATTTGTTTCTCTAAAGAGGCCATTTCTATGATGCATGAAAGGCATTCATTTGTTCTTTCACCCATCCATCCATCCATCCATCCATCCATCCATCCATCCATCCACCACCCACCCACCCATCCACCCACCCACCCATCTATCTACCCACTTATCCATCCATCCACTCATCCATCCATCTATCCACCCAATCCATCCATCTACCCATCCACCCATCCATCTACTCATCTACCCACCCACCCATCCATCCATTCACTTTCTTATTTCCTCACTCACTCATTCATCCCTACTCATGGACACCTTTGGGCCCTAGAAGCAGAGCAGCAGGCAAGGCCAACTGTGGGACCTTGATAAGTGTTCATGCCTGTAGGACATCAAGGCCCATTCTGTTACTGCACAGTGTAGCAAGAGCATGGTGGAGTCCCCACTAGCCAGAGACATCAGGGTGTGGCACCTTATCTAGGGCACAGTACAGGGGCTAGAGAAGATGAGCTCTCTCATTCACTGAGTCAGTTCAGTCGGTGAAAGACAGGACAAGGAATCCTAGGAGGCCAAGAATAGCTCTGGCCAGACATGGTGGCACATTCCTGTCATCCCAGTATTCACAGGTCAAGGTAGGAAGATCATAAATTTGAAGCCAGCCTGGACTGCATGGTGAGACCCTGTCTCAGCAAACCAAAAGACTGGGCTTATCCAATGTCATATAGTCAGGCAGTAACAGAGGGGATGTAGGCTCAGTAGTGTAGGGGAACTGTCTGTGTGGACCCATCTTCCCAGGCTGGGTCCTGAGGATGGGAACCCAGCAAGAGTAGAGCACTAACAGCCTAGAGAAGCAGCCAGTCCCCAGGAACCCGGTCTCTTAGCGGCTGTGGGGTTGCTGCCCAGAAAATATTTTGGAACCGCCTGGGCGAGTTTTGCAATATTTCCTCGTGAAGCAGCTGCTCAGATCCTGCCGGGCACAGCTTGCCGGCAGGAGGCATGGGGGAGGAGGGTGTCAGGAGCCACATTATTAAACACTTGCTGTGTGCGCTCTGCAAAGCTCCTGCCTGCTAGCTCTTTGATGGCTGATCCGGACATAAGAAGGAAGAATTACCAGGCAACTTTGCTGAGCAGAGACCTCAGATAATCCAGTTTGTGATGAAACCCAGGTTGGCACTGTAAATGTTTCTGTGCACCAAGGGCTCCAGCTCATGCCCCAGGACCGTGGCCTTACCATCTTCCTCTCTCTTGCCACTTTAGGCAGCAGCTACACCATGTTTAAACTCTTTCACTTCCTGTGATCTTTGCACTTGCTGGATGCTCTCCCTCTAAAGCCTTGTGCAGTTTGCTTTGTTTCCTCAGCTGTGGACTAGTTTCCCAGGTGCCATGTTCTTTCCTTCCAGCATCTGACCCTCCTGACTCACCGTGTTATTATGCCCCTGCTATCTATCCATTTCTCTCACCTCTCTGATAAGCACCTTGTCCATCTTGTCCATGTCTCCAGCCCAAGCACTCAGTTCAGCAAGTACCACACAGTTGGTGCTCAGCTGTTGCCTCTGCATCTCTGAGCATCTCCCACAACTTCCTCCCAGAGCGGCTACTCTGACATGAAGAGTTATATAAACTTTCTTTCACTTCTAACTACTGCCAAAGTTGCTATTTCTCCCTTGGTCCTTCTGTGATTTGATTCTGCCACAGTTTCTTGCTCTGAGGACAGTCTCTGCCTTTGAGATCTGCCTTTGGGGCTTTGCAGTGCCACCAGCTAGCTTGGGAGCACATCAGATGTGACATTTGATGGAATTGATGCTGCCATCCAATCTGGGTATCTGTGTCATCCTCTGGGGTGATTGGGGGTGTCAGCTCATGGCTCCTGTCAAGTATGATGCCTGGGACAAGCTTTTGATTTGCCAGGTGTGTCTATGAGGCATGGCTCTGCAAGAGCCTGTCATTCTCAGGACACAGAGGCAGCTTGTAGGAGCTCTATCTAGATGGGCTTTGGCCATAGCTGCCTCCCAGGACCACACAACGAATTTTAAGGAAGACTTTCTGTAGGCCTAGAGCAACTTGGCATTTTGATTAGATCAAAATCAAATTCAATAGAACACGGCGAGAGTTGCTTCCGTTATTAAAATGGAAGCAGACCAGACCATATTTTCAAAATAAATATCAAGGCCAATTTCTGGGCATGAACGGGCATGCAGCTTGAGGACATCTGAGCCCCTGCCATCTGGAGGTCAGGGGTCCCAGCTAGAGTTAGTGATATCACACTGGGATGGAGAGTCAAGTGGAGAACGATCTCAGTTCAAGCTGGGGTTCTGCATTTTGTTTTGAGGTAGAATTTCACGATGTAGCCCAGGCTAGCCTCAAACTTGTAATTTTCTTGCCTCTGGCACCTGGACTGGGATGGCAGATATGTCGCTATGCTCCCAGCAGGCTTCTGTGTTTGAAACAGGTTGCCTGTACCCTTGGGGCCCACTGGTCACAGAGCCAGTTCAGAGATCCCTGCCTGCAGCAGTCTCCCTTGGTCATAGGCTAGGCTACTCAGCTGCTTGAAGGTGGAAATTGATGCTTCCAGGGCCAATCTCCTTGGCCCATCTTTTTGAGAAATGAGCCTCACTCCATCTTCCTAGCTCTGGAGCTAGGCCCCTCCCTGCCTGGGGCACGGGTGGCATAGCATCCCCGAGGGGCCTCTTCCCATGGCCCCTGCCTGTGCTCACTCCCTCTCTTTGACCTCTGGGCTAACCTACTGATTTCTACTCTCTTCCCACCAGAGTATTGCTATTACCAGTACAGGAACCTGCGCTGTTCAGTGGTAGTTCACTGCACCCACATAGTAGGTCCCCATGAAATCCTGATATTGATTTAGTCCCTATGAGGTCATCAGCATTTTGTCTTGCAGCAAAGGAACTGGCTTTTGGGACTGTCACTTGGCCCAGGTCATGGGCCTGCTCGACTCTATTCATGCCTATGCTTTTCTGTTTGTCTGATTTTTGATCCAAGGCAGTAGTATTCCAGTCATGCCCGTTGCTAAGAAACACTTGGGGACTCTCATTAAAATATAGGTTGCTGCAAGGCAGGGTAGCCCATGCCTGTAAGCCAGGCACAGATGAGAGGCAGAAGGATTTCAAGTTTGAGGGCATTTTGGGTGACATAGTTGAGATGTGTGGGACCCAGACTTGTAAAGTATGATGACGACGAGTTTTGTGACAGACTCCTAAAGCCTTAGGGACAGGATGAGTGGCCCTCTGTACCTGGATTCCCTCTGCAACTGTGTTGCTTTCCTTCCTCCAACGACAAGATTGCTGGGCATTCACACCTCCTAAAAGCTTCCCAGGGCTGCCAAGAATCTATTTTACACCTCATTCCTTCTGCCTGAAATGACCCATCCCTGCCCTCTAACAAGGCAGTAAACCAATTGCAATAGAACCTGGAGATATTGCAGTGTCCAGCTACAGAGTCTGGGAATGGCTGCTACCACCAGGTATCCTGCATCGAGAGGGGCACATGTCACCATATGCTACTGACCAGTGCTGTAAGGGTGAAGGGGAGGATGCATTAGGTTTTCATGTCTGTGACAAAACACTTTACAGAAACAGCCTAAGGAAGAAATGGTCGATTCAGGCTCACAGTTTGAAAGGAGTCAATCCATGTTTGCTTGGCCCTATTGCTGTGAGCCTGGGTGAGGCAGAACATCATGGTAGACTACCCTGGTGGGGCAGAGTTGTTCCTTTCAGTGGCCAGACAGCAGAAATAGTACAGGGCTGGGCCTATATACCCTTAAATGACTCGTGCCAGTGACCCGCTTCATTCAACCGGGTTCCATCTTCCCAGGTTTACTCTGCTCTATAGTCATGCAGGTTTATATTTCATCAGTGAAGACACTGGATCCATTAAGTCAGAGCCCTGGTGATGTAATGGTCCTGGAACCCCCCCCCCAGGCACCCTGATCTCCTAGGCATCTCTCAGCCTAGTGCACTCATAATTAAGATGTCATGGTGCTTGTGAGTCTAGGTGGTGTTACCTTCTCTCAGGTGAGCCTCGGTCCCTCAGCTATGAACAAGTGCAGCAACAAGGAGCACCCGCCTTACTGAGTGCAGATGACAAGAGTTGGTTCCAGGTGACTGGGACAGCTGTAGTAGTGCTGTTATCATCGCTCACAGCCGTGCCTGTCTCCATCCCCTCCTTAGAATCATCTAGAAGGCAGGCAGTGGTTTTCACATGTATAATCCAGTAGTCATTATGACTGGGGACATGCTTAATAAAAGATCCAAGGACTTGGTAGTTCTGGGAAGATGCATCAGGTAGACTCAAGTATGAGAAAGAGACCAGAGTCAGTGAAGGTTCAGAGGTCCAGGGTCCCAGGCAGCCAGACAAACCCACCCTCCTCAGACCACATTCTCTCCTTCTCAGGTGGGTCCACTTAAACCTAGTCCTTGTCTTGAATCCATGTCATGTATTCACTCGACAGACATATACCATCAGCATGGGGCCAGTGGCTGGGAGTCTGCTGTGATCCCAGCGGAGCTGGCCTCCATCCTCCTATGACATGCAGCCTAACAGGAGAGACAAGGAGGACACTGATATTGTCATTCCCATGGTGCATCTAAAGCCCTCATGCCACATACAGGTATATGGAGAATTAGGGGCCACGCTGAGGCTGGGCCATCTGGAGCATCATAGTGTCTCTAGCTACTGGGTCCCCAAAGCTAGGTGCTTCAACACTAGCCTTAATTCCTTTCTCCCACACCCCACATGTTCTGTGTCTGTCTGTCTGTCTTTTTCTCTATCTTTCCTTCTTTGTCCTTCCTTTACAAGGGGTCTCGTATAGCCTGGCCAGGATGGCCTCAAACTCTCTGGACAGTCAAGAATGACCTTGAACTTGTGATCCTCCTGTGTCTTCCTCCAGAGAGATGGAATTACAGATGTGTATCACCACATCCAGTGGACAAGGTGTTAGGGATTGAACTCAGCAAGCACTCTGTCAACCGAGCTACATCCTCAGCCCTGTTGTGTGCTGATATTACTTGAGGCGCCAGAGTTTGCAGTGGGATCTTGAGTCATAGGGATGGGTTTCAGAATCATGGGCAGTGGGTGTTACCCAATCTAGTCAACACTCCCCACCTCACCAGTCCCCCTCCTCACATACACACACAGAGATATGGGGAGGGAGGGAGGGAGGGAGGAGAGAGAGAGAGAGAGAGAAGCTGCCTCCCAAAGATCCCAGATCCTCTACTAATTTGGTCAACTATGAGGTCCACTAACCAACCACCTGCCTGCCTTTGGGGTCTCCAATCCTCATTCTTCCAGTTACAAAGTGATTCTAGGTAAGTCAGTTCTCTTTTAAGTGCCTCAGTTTCCCCATGAACACATTCATGGCAGCACTGACATTCTTGGTCTTGAAGGGCCTCCCATTCTGTAAGAGCAGAAATAGGCTAATCCCCTGAGCGGGTCCTGCGACAGGCTGCTGGACCTTTGTTCACTCAGGAAAGATAGGGACAGAGTGTGGCACAGATGGACTGGGCCCTTAGGCTAGCGCTGGTCGGATATTATGTGTGTCTATGTTTTGATATCAATTTAAAAGAAAGGATCTGGGTGTGATGGAGCAGGCCTGTAATTCAACACTCAGGAGGCTGAGGCAGGAGGATCTAAGGTTGAAGCCGGTCTCTCAGCACAGTGAGACCCTGTCTCAAAAGCAAACAATAAGAAAGACAATTAAAAGTAATGAAAAATCATTTTTCTAGAGCCTTGTACACATCAAGGCTCTCTAAACTTAGGAGGAGGGGAGGGTCTAAGGGGAAATTAAAACTCCATGTTACCAACCCTCCCAGTGGGGCTTGAGCCAATTTCTTTCTGACTAAGAACCTGTGTTTCCCCATTTGTGAAGACAGGCATTGAGCCCAGTCCTATCGAACACTTGTACTTTGTTATTTCGACACCGTCCAGAGACCAGGTGCTAAAGGGCCTCAGTGCAGGGGCACGCTGGGCTTTCCTGTGTCTCACCTCTGTCTGCTCAGGCTCAGAAACTGAAGCTGCCTGTCAAAAGACACACAGCTTTAAACTATGATGGGGCTGAGTGTATGTCTCAGTTGGCAAAGTACTTGCCATATAAACATAAGGCCTACCATGGACACCCAGCACCCTGGCTGAAAATAGAAAAATCCAGGTATGGGGCTGTGCTTGTGAACTCAGTACTGGGCAAGGGACTGGAAAAAAGCTCTGGCTCACTGACTGCCATTCAAGATCTGGTGAGCTCCAGGCTTTATCACACACACACACACACACACACACACACACACACACACACACGGTCAAGTATGTGCACCCACACACAAACACACACATCACTGGGCACACACATAGAGTCAAGTATATGCACCCACACTAACACATACATACACAGGGCACAACACAGAGTCAAGTATGTGTACCCACACATAAACACACACATACACATGAGCACACACACACACATATTCAGGTTTCTGTTCCCACCCACACAAACACAACTTCCACATGTGACTACACATGCACACGCACCCACACATGTAAATCACACACACACGTCATATAGTGTGTGTGTGACAGAGCACAGAGTTGAACCTCTAATTATCAGACCTAAGTATAGTTTTACCCCCTTAGCCATTATCAGAAGATGGGGATTGAGGGGCTAGATAGAAGGCTGCTGTGTCGTACACAGGTAGGAGGATAGAATGGTGGGAGGAGACACCCCAAGTTCAGCAGCCCCCATTCCCTCTTCTTGGCTCATTTCTTAAGAAAATGTCAGCTTAGGACCTGCTTGGACCAGGCAAAGTGGAGTGGGCTATGGGCTCCCATGTGGGCATGCAGATGACCCCACCCCAGGTAAGTTGCTCTGAAGGGCAGAGGTGGGGCCAGGATCTGGGAGAGGCCTTCACCCAGGGCCCTTCATGTTTCCCAGGAGAGAGAGTACAGGAGAGATGGGGGTGGGGAGTAGAGGGTAGAATAGAGCATTCAGTGATGCTCAGATGGTATTTCCAGGACAGGTATGTGAAGCCACAGGACAGAGTCCACAAAGACAGGCTGGAAAACACCAGGCAGCACAGGCGGCCTCCCTCCCTTGGGTCAAGTTGGCCTTTGTGGCCTATACTATCGCTGAACATCTTTTAAACACTGTAATTCTCATTATTTAAAGCTAGATGGTTTTATTTTGAAATCCAAAATTTCAGGTCTCTGAACTTCTGGAAGATCTGAACTCAGATTCCCTGTGATAAATGTTGGTTGGAGTGGAGCAGGCTGGTTCTGTCCCCACTTGTGACATGTGCTTGAGTCTAGAAGCAATGCTGAGCTGGGATTCCCAAATCCAACAAGGCCTCTCTAGCTGATGATGGCCTCAGTGAAGAGACCAGGAGAGAAGTCGGGTGGCTGGAGGGCCTTGTCGGCTGTTGGGACATAATGCCAATGGCTCTGTGCTCTGAGTACCTTCTAAGAGGAGAGAGAGGGGAACCCCAGTCTGTGGTGGGGTGGCCACCCAGAGCAAGGGGTTGGAAAGCCTCATTTTATCTCTAGGAGTGAGGTAGATTCTGCCTGCTTGTCCTTAACATACACACACACACACATGCACGCACGCACACATGCACACATACACACAACCACTTTCTCTGTTCCCATTTGCAGTTTTGCCTACTGACTCCTGTGAGAGCAGCTACAGTCATTTCTAAATACTCATTTAGAAAAATAGTCAAACCTTTCTATGCACCAAATATTTGCTTCTCATCAAGGGGAGGGGGGACCCAAACACCTTTATTTCAACAGCAAGCTCATCCAAAGACTGTAACTGTTTTGGTAGCTGGGGCCAAAACAAATGTTCCTCCCCCAAGGCCAAATGATTCCAGAATGTTTGCAAAATGTTTTCCACTCCTTTAGAAATACAGCAAAATGTACAAAAGCACTACCATTAAAGAATATTAAAAACAGAAGGGGAGAAAAGCCAAAAGAACAAAATGACACACATCTTGTGTGCCTCCCAACTTCTGCATCCAGAGAGCTGCTCTTAGTAGCTGGTTCCATGGGGATGGAGGAGCAGTGTGCTCTCTGTCCTGTGAGGTATGCAAGCATTAGAGGTGTGCTCAGAATCTCACCCTGATGGGATCTCTCTGAGCTATCTGACCCTAAAGGATGTCGTTGTCACTGAAGCTCAGAGCAGAAGTACAACATCTCTTGATGGAGGTTGGAATCAGGAAGTGTTGACCCACCTGACTCCATATGGCTGCCATGCTGGCACAGCTGCTGATCTGTGGTTTGCCTCTGCCCCGCTTATATTATAGGGAGACAGAATTTTGGTCAGGCAGTGAGAAATAATGTCAGGGCAGGCAGGCTCCCCATCAGGCGGTAGTTTATGCCCAGTCTAGAAGGTTCCACTGGACAGCAGGTATTGGGACACTTAAAGTAGTCCCCAACAAGTGACAGGATTGGCTTGGGCATATCAGAGAAACTTTGAAGATACCTGAGGGAAGATGGGGTAAATCCAAGAACTAATGGGGTACAGAGGGAGAGTGTGGGATGGGGAGGGGTTTTATGTTCTTCAGCTTGCCAGGTCTTTTAAGAGCAGGGCTGTGGGCAGTGAGCAGTGTTGAGTGGGGACAATGTATGAAAGGTCACCTTGGACTCACTGATACATACTCACTATTGGGGTGGGGCAAAAAAACCTAGGTGTGTGAGGAGCCTGGCTCTGAGGTGGATAGAAAGGCTGAGAGATGGTGGGCAAGGGGCAGGCAGGGTGGCTGGTGCTGGGTGGCTGGGTGGCTGGGTGGCTGGTTAGTAAATGGGGGAGAGGACTCAGTAAATCTGCTGGGAGGAGGGTTGGAGGAGATGTTGAGGAATATTGATTAGGGTGAGTGACTGGGGTGGGTGATTAGTTTGGTATGTGCTATTGAGCCTGTGGGCACACACACACATGGGTGGGGGCTGGTGGTGGGAGGGGCACGAGTGGGTTTGGGTGTTGGGTGAGTGGGTTGGTGGGACCCTGCTGGGTTGGTTGGTGGCTGGCACCATGCACTGGCTGCGGTTCCATATGCTGATGAGTCCGTGGATGGTGGTGGACAGTGACGTGTGGTTGTTTATGGGATGTGGATTTGGTATGGTGGACTGTGACATGTGATTTGAGATGACATGGATGAGTGGTGGACTGTGACGTGTGGTGATTTGAGTGGATGGTGGTGGACTGTGACTGTGTGGTGATTTGAGTGGATGGTGGTGGACTGTGACGTGTGGTGGTTTGACAGGAGCAGGTAGAAGCATGCTGAGACTGGGCCAGAGGTCAAAGGTATGGGTGGAAGAAGGGCACTGTCAGCAGCATCTGCCTTGTCTCTTTCAGGGCACCAGCCACACATGGGAGACTCCTGGCCACGGAGCTCAGCTCATGAGGCAGCAGAGCTAAACCGTCAGTGCTGGGTCCTGGGGCACTGGGTGTGATGTGGTCCAAGTGCCCCTGCCTTCCTGCCATCACTGGCACCACACCCCTCCCACAGGACATGCAAGCCTGGTCTCTGTGCTGTGGACTCAGCTCTCCAGTCATGGAACACCAGGCCTAGACTGCCACCACTACCTGGATCTCAGGGCCCCAGAAATGGGTCAAGCGGGCCTGAGGGACTGTCCAGGTGGCACAGAGACTCAGAGACAGTGGCCACTACCACATCTAGAGCCCCACCCAGCTGGAAAGCCAGGAAGAACATGGGCACTGACCACTGGATGCTGGACAGCCTACAGCCAGTCACAAAGTCAAGCAGGTGCCCAGAAGGTCAGGGTCCTGTGGGGACAGGGAGCAGGGCTTACTGAGGGAGAGGCAGTGTCTGCCTCTGCAGGGGCCACACAGCAGACACACAGCAGGGGCTCAATAAATGCTTGTAAATCTGTTCTGCTTGCTATGTGTGGGCTGGCTCCCCCGCACTCCTGTCATTACCTTACCCCAGATGTGTGAGCCCTGGGCACTGAGATCAGGCCAAACTGTTTGGATGAGCTAGAGTCCATCTCAGCCTGGGGAAGATGGAGACAGGTGGGAGAGCAGGAGGGGAAGCCAGGAGCTAGAAGCAGCACACGTGTCTAGGAACTTCAGCAATATGACACCACCACCCTGGAGATCCTTTACATAAAATCTCTGGCTCAGCTGCCTGGGGAAAAACAATTCTTGTCTTGACTATGAGAGCTTGGGTCCAGAAAGGGAAGTTTCTTGCTTGAGATTAGAGGTGACATGTGGGACTGTGTGTTTAAATCAGACTCTCTCCCAGTTGAGCCTAATCCTGTCCTGAAGGATTGGCCGACGGAGGCAGAATGTGATCTTCTTCACTCATCTACCCATTGCCCATCCATGACCCACCATCCCGCCAGCCAGCCATTTACCCAGTATTCAGCCACTATCATCTACCACATCTACTCATCTCTCATCGCTCATCTATACACAATTCATCCATTCACCACCCACTCACCCATCATCCATCCATCATTTACCATCCCCCTATCCATGTATCATGACCATTTAAACAACATCCATCCACCCACTCATATGTGGTTCATCCATCTAATCACTCACCCATTTAGCAGCATGTAGCCATTCATCACCTATCCAACCATCCACACATCCAGCCAGCATCCAGCCATCCATCCTCAGTTATCCATTCACCCATGATTCACCCATCCATTATCCATCTCTCACTGTCATTCCTTCCCCTGTCAATCATCCACCCATCCATCCATCCATCCATCCATCCATCCATCCATCCATCCATCATGCATGCCTTCAGTCATCTTTATCATCCAGCTATCTATCTGTACATCTGTCTGCATACAGGTGTCATCTATTGTGCCCCTACTGTGTGCCCCTCAGTGTGGTAGGCCACTGAGAGGGGACACTGAAGATTCCAGAGAAGCAGACAAAGGATGGAATGGGAGGTGACAGTTCAGTGTATGAGTGCTGGGTGTGGTACCCGCTCTGGAGTCAGACTGCCTAGCATCAGATCCTGTCTCCTCAGCCCCGGTAGCCTTACCCTGCAGATGGGACTCTTCACTGTACCTACCTCTTATAGCTGCTGGGGGTTTGTGTGTGACACAGACTGGTGCCCATGAGCACAGGGAGAGAATCTGGACCATGGAAACACCCTGCCATCATGTCAACGAGGAGAGTTGGGGCCGTGGGGCTGAGGCAGTGCCTGTTGGAGACCACCTGAAGGACTGGTGATCAAGGAAATGATATGCAAGCCATCTTGCTGATGTCAGGTTGTGGAAGGAAGGACAGGAGAGGGCTTTCAAATGGCCCGAAGGCAAGCATGGAGGGAAAGGGGGTCTGTGGGGGTGGATCCAGACTGCCGAGAGGACTCAAAGCCTCATGGGGGGGGACCTGTAACATATCCTGGGGACAGCTGGGTGCTCTGGACAGGGTGGGACAGGCCAAGGTGAGGAGTGTAGTCTAGAAAGTCACTTTAGTTCCAGGGTAGAGTAGATGACGAAGGCAGGACTCCAGGGTTCTTGCAGGGCCCTAAGTGTGAGAAGAGTGTAGTTGAGGAGCAAGGCCCATGGAGGGTCGGGTGGCTGACTTAGGGGCCAAGAGGAGGGATTGGCATGGGAGGAGAGGCTTAAGGTGTCTGTCCTGTGTCAGCAGGGCCCCTGGGGGCAAAGGATAAACTCCATGCTTCTGTGGACAGGTATAGCTGTGCTCCGTCACTCTGAGAGCACCTCTCTTTGTGTTCACACATTTGGTGCGGGGGCCTCTGGGAGAAACAGAGTCCTGCACAGTTGTGAGGGCACCAGAACACCAGTATGGGGAGCTGTGGCACTGGCCTTTCACAAACTGAAGGCCCTGGGATGGGGCCTGAGCACGGTCATTGGTCTGGAAGCTGACTCTGCCACCAGGAACTTTGTAGGTCTCAGTGGTCACCCAGGGGCCTTGTGAAATTGCCATGGGCCCCAGGAGGTCCAAGAAATGATTTTAGTTGCCAAACTGCCATCTATTTTAATAGCTGTGTTTATGTAAATGTGTATTAGAAAACTGTGTACGGGCGTGTCCACACTCCAGATGCAGGCGCTGCTGCGTACAATGAACCACAATAGGCATTTCAGTAAAAAGAGTTTTGGCTTAAAGAAAAATACTAAATAAATAATCATGCAAGTGGTCTGTGATTGTGGTGTGTGGTGACTGGAATGGGGGTTATTGCCAGGAGAGAAGAAGGGGAGGGTGGACATAGAGCCATAAGACTTCAGGTCCTCCTGGGAAGCAGTTGGAAGCCAGCTGTCTTCCAGTACAGCAGGAAGGCTGCTGGCCAGATGAAAGGAAGCAGTCACATCACTTCTCGCTGGGAGCAGAAGCTACTCTACTTCCTGCCTGGAGCCACAATTGGGAGGTACCACTTGGTCTGGGAGGGGCCACAAACCACCCAGAGTCTTGGAAGGGAGATGAGGGACAATCTACACGAGCTCAGCAGCTCTGTGTCACACCCTGAGCTGGTGCATGCCTGTCATTCTTCCCAGGTCTGGACCACATGTGACCACTGGTCTTCAGAAGCTGACCTGGGCCAGGCTGATAGTTCACAGACGGCATGCTAGGAAGTGCACTGTATCAGTGTTCAGGTCTGGGGATGTGACACAACTCCCAGGCCTCAGCACAAGGCCTGCTCAGAGCCTGCAGGCTCCCTGATGCCTTCACCTCACATGACTGTCACCTCCTCTCTCCATGGGCAGAGGGACCCATGGCTGTCTTTCCCTAGTCAAAGCTGATGGGCAGGCCCCAGTCACTACTTCTTCCCTGGTTTGTGGCCTTGATGAGTGGTCACCCTGCCACCCCACCCCCACTACCTCGCGAGGGCCTGGTCACATACTCATCTCCCAGGTAATGGAAATGTCAGGTTGATTCATGGGCTTTGCTGCCAGGCCTGATGAGAAGGCTGGCAGGAGCTGCTGCTACAAAGGAGGAAGTGCGGGCTGCACAAAGCATCCTGACCTGCACTTGGACAGGCCTAAGTGTGAATCCTGCCATGTCTCAGTGGCTGACCCCATCTGCAAATAAGTCACTAGGAGACCAGGAGACACACATACACACAGAACATAGCTGTCCACAGAGCTGCCATAAGCAAACAAGACGGAGAAACACACTAGTGCAGGAGGTTACCCATGTCACCCCTAACAATAAGAAAGCCACTTCAAAGAGTGAGCAGGGTCAGATGGAGACTGTAAGGAGACATTGAAGCCCTGGCTGAAGCGTGAGGCAGGAGACACTAGGTCAAGTGTGTGTTATACACACAGCCTGTGCAAAGGCCCTGGGGTTGAGAGTCACCACCATGTGGACTGCATGGTGTTGTGGTTGAACCTAGTGCTTAGAGCTTGGGGTAAGGACAGGCCACCCCTGAGCGGACTTTGGGGATTTGATGTGGGAGACCCGAGGACTATGGCAAGGATTGGAATCCTCATGAAGAATGCCTGGTTGATGGGGTCTTTTGGACAGGTAGGATCAACACGTGCTGCTGTGTGGGCCTGGGGACAAGGTAACCTGAGGGACTGTATCAGGCCTTCAGGGAGGTGGTGGCTTGGGCATTAGAGCTCAGAGGAGGGGTGTTTAGGAAGGGTACCTGGCAGCTGGCCTTGCTGCAGGCTGGATGTGATTCTGGACAGGCAGGACTCTGGAGGCCATAGAAGCATTGAGGGGTTCAGGCAACAGTGCTCTGAATCAAAGGATAGGAAAGGGTGTTCCCTACCTCTGTGGAAACAAGATTTTGGATGGTGTGTGGGCTGGGAGAGGCTGAGTTCTAAGAGTCTCTGGCCTGGGCTGGTGCTCCAGGGCTCTTAGTACCCTTGTGCTGACTCAGTGGTCAATTTGACACAAGTAAGCATCATCTGAGGGCAGAGAACCTAAACTGAGAAATTGTCTCCATTAGATTGGGCCTACTTGCTGTAGGCAAGTCTATAGCGGTGGTTGCACAAGGGCTCAGTCCATGGTGGGAGGTACCACCCCTGGGCAGGTTGTACTAGCTGTTGAAAGCAGGTTGAGCAAGCCGTGAGGAACCAACCAGTAAGCAGCACTCCTCTGCGGCTTCTCCATGAGTTCCTGTCTCCAGGTTCCTGCCAAGTTTGGGTTCTTGGCTTGGCTTCTCTCAGTGAACTGTGACTCTGGATATGTAAGCTAAATAAACTCTTTCCTTTCCAAGCTGCTTCTGGTCATGGTGTTTCATCATAGCAACAGAAACTAAGACAACCCATAACTGCTAGACAGCTCTACCCAGGGCACTGTGTGTAGGACTTAGGAGAGTGGTACATCACTGCCATGAGGAAAAGCCAGTCTTCTGCACTGGGGATTCCACTGTAGACAGATAGGTCACTCCAGAGCTGCAGAGCTTCTGTCACCTGGCCAGTCCTTCTTGGACTACTCTCTACCGAGCTCCCATACTGTCACTTGCTTCCTGGATGATGGTAGCCTGCTGATGGCTGTGGGTCTGGCTGTTGTGGGGGACTAGAAAGAGGCAGGGGTAGAGGGGTCTGAGGTAGGGAGAGGCCAAGCTGGGGATAGGGTCACCTGGGGGTGTGCCTCCCCCTTCCCTTGCTAGGTGAAGAGTCTCCGGATTGGTAGAAAAGAGGGCCTGCCACAAAAGACGGGAAGGAGTGGGATGTAGGTAGGGCATAGCTTTGTCTCACTGTGAGAAGCTGTGAGAAGCTTTTGAGCAATCAACTGAGGCTGAACACAGAAGGTCAAGCAGGAGACAGGGTCGGGGGCGGGGGGGAGGCCCTGGCAGAGTCTCTGTCAGTGTCACACAGCCCCAAGATTCCTGCATTCTGCTCTTAAGTCTGTGTGTTCTGAAAGGATGGTCACTAGGAGACTTAGCTGAATGCCTCTAGGAGGGATGCACTCTGAGACCCAAGGTCTGGATGCTGGGGCAACTCCCAGAAGTAGGTACTGCTGCTGTGCCCTCTGGGTAGGGAAGCCTGGGTCAGAGCCAGAGCCAGACAGGGGGTGCCCAGGAGAGGGTGCCTTAGGTTGGGGTTTAGAGGATGGTGCGCCTGTACTAGAACTCAGGTCTGCCGGCTCTAGAACCACTGCACCACATGCAGTGTGTTGGGGGTGTGGGGAAGGGCAGCTACAGCGAACGAGGCCTGTGCCCATCACCCACAGGCCCATGGCCTAGGGGAGGGCCTCAGATTTGCTGGCTACTATTGAAGTTGCTGCTGTTAGAATGAAGTAAGGCTGCCTAGAGCTGCCATTATGGGGCTGTGAGCTGACCAGTTTCCAGAGAGGCCTAGAGACAGCATGTGTGTGGTGTTAGGAGCATGCAGCACCTGTGACTTCGGAGACAGCCCTGGCACTAGTGGGCATGCAGCCTTGTACAAGCTCCCAGCCTGTGGCAGGTCCTCAGGGCGGGGCCTGCCTGTGAAAATGGTGGCCACAGCCCTGCTCCTTTGCATGCATTCTCTGCCTTGACCTCCTGGCTGGGAAGGACATGAAAGCCATCAGAACAAAGGGATTACGGGGACATCTGGAGAGCGTCACCCTAGGTCATCTCTACTGCCAGCCTCTCTCACACCCAGTCACTTTATATGGGACATGGATTAAATGGTTTTCTGGTGTCTGTTTACATGGTGGCAGGGAGGTTCCATGGAGATAGTGAGGCCAACGTTGTGTCACCTGCAGGCAGTGCAGGCTCAGCTCAGAGGGGGCGCATGCCTGAACGTTCAGCAAGCCTCCAATGTACCCTGGCTTGGGGCTGGACAACAAGGGCTTCCTGTGGCTGACAACATCCAGTGTACCACACTCTATTCTTAATAACATCTTTTATTGATTTTGTAAGAAAAAATAGACATTTGTTTGAGAGTTAATGCTTGTGCCAATGCCTTCCCTCTGAGAGTGCATGGAATACACACTTATAAACACCCACCAAGTATCTGGAGGGAGCACACCAAGGTCAGTCTTGGGTGTTTCAGAAAAATCCACCTGAGCCATCCCAAGGAATAGAAGCTGGATTCCCGTTAAAGCAGTGGTCCCGGCTTCCTCCTGGGAGTTGGTTTGATGGCTCTCCTGGGAAGTGTGTAGCTCATCTGGGAGTGAGCTGAGGAGCCGGGGCTGGGGGTGCGGGCCCTAGAGGCTACAGAGATGATGGATTCTCATCAAAGAAGCAATCCTATCTGCATGTCAGCTGGCTCCGAATTGAAACATCTGTACAGCTGCTGGGCGTTGCTGCTTAAAAGGGTTTGTGGTTCTTGATAGTATCAAATGTACTGAGTTCGGCACCATGGCACCGCCCCACTGGGCCCCGAGCCAGGAAAATAACAAATTAATATTTGGAACCTGAAATTACCCACTACTGAGAGACTGACTAGGTCCCTGATCTGCGCTTGTTCCATAGATATGCACACAGGTATGGGGCTCTGGGCTGCAGGGAGGAGAGGCAGCCTGAGCCTAGGCTCTCCCAGCTCTGACTTGCAGGTAGGTGTGAGTGTGAGTGTGGAGAGTGTGTGTGTGTGTGTATGTGTGTGATGTAGGGGCTAAGGGCAGGTTTCAGCACTCACTGCAGCTTACTTCCTCTCCTTGGCAGAACACATGTCCTTGACCCATCCTGAATCAGGTTTGAACAGAGGGCAGGGGCTACCTAGGACTAGCCCCATCAGGCTTCCGGAGGCACTGGATAGAAGAGGAGCTATAGCACAGTGGTCTCTCAGCAGCGCTGTTGCCCTTAGTGAGGAGGACTGTGGTGGAGGGGCATTGGGTCCATGGTCATGGTACTGAGTTCTGGGCCTAGGTCAGGGGCTGCCTAGGACTCTGGTGCCAGAGGCTCTGCTCTTATGGACCTCACAGGAGAGGCACAGAGAGGAACCAAGTATCCCTGGCTCTGAGCAGCCAGCCCTGTGTGGCAGGGGGCAGCTATCCTGTTCTTGACCCTTTCATCTGACCCCTATAGCTCCTGGGGCTGTGATTCAAGTCCCTTGTCCCTCCATGCTCTTCCAGCCCTTAGGGTCCCAGCTGGCCAACCCTGAAGTCTGAGGGACGTGGGTGCTGCTCAGGGCTGGTGATAGAGCCTAGCCAGGCCAAGAGGCTCTCCCTCCTGCTCCAGTCAGCACCGCCAACGCCTTGAGGTCTCCTTCTCACGTATGCAGGTTTTGGGGCGTAAGGCTGTGGAAACAGGGCACAGGAGGTGTGAGTTACACTGTCCTTGAGAACAACTATATACCTGGCTGGCCATTCAGATAGGTGGAGACCTGGCTAGCCTAAATTCTGGGTACCCTGTGTAACCCATCTCATGCCTGGAGCGGGCTCTATCATGCCTCAGAGCCTGTGCCTACATTACCATTATAGTACCTTTAAGACTCAGCTCAAATGCCACCTGCCCCAGGGAGCCCTGCACTTGGTATCCTTTCCTGTTTCCCCTCAGTGTGCCTTGCCTTCTCTCCTGGCCACAGGGAAGCCTGTAGACAGAAGCTGCTTGCCACTCTGGGGCAATAGTGAAGAGAAAGAGGTTTTAGGTAGGCAGGGCAAGGCCAGTGTACTTGGTTTCCTCTCCATCTAGACCAAGCCTTTGACGGGATGCCAGGGCAGAGACATGCCACCCACCTGGGTCAGCAGTGCCTGGCTTCCTCCTCGAGGTAGTGATGACCTGGTTTTCATTCATCATGTGTATGTCCTGGTCTTCCTCTGGCTTACTGCAGGAGGTGAGACAGAAGGCTCGTCAGCCTCCAGACCACGTCCCTGCCATCCATCCTCATTAGGGCTGGTCAGGGGCATACCTGAAGATGGTGTGTTTTTCCTGGTGACAGAAGTCAGTGTCCTCAGCAAAAAGGATGGTGTGATGGGCACAGTAGGCTCACATGTGGGCAGGATGCCCCCAACCAGGTGGCTCACCATGGCAAGAATGCCATTGTACACGAGTAAGTCATCCACCAGCAGCTAAGAGACAGAGTAAGAGTGAAGCCCAGGCCCCTTCCCACATTTACCCGAAACCCCAGCAATGTAACCTTCTGCTGTCCCAAACCCAAGCTTCTTTGAAGTCCCATGTTGACAGCAGGATCCCCACCCCCACCCCCACCAGCATGAAGGACAGGTGCTGTCAGCTTGGGCTGCAGATTTGGAAGTTGAGGCTCTGGGACTTTGACAGCACTGGGTGAGCAAGTGTAGAGATGGAGGCAGACTCAGTCTCCAGCCCCACGGCTTCTGCTCTCTCCACCTGGCCACCCAGTTGCCTCCCAAGGCTGGGTGATTCTAGAGGGAACCCTGAAAGCAACACCAAGACCAGGGCCAACAACACCAAGACCAGGGCCAAGTTCAGGGGTTGCTTTGGATCATTTCCAGGCCGTTTCCCTGCTCTCAGGACCAGGTATTTCCAAGGTTGTAACTGGGAATAGAGACCAAACTGCAGCAAATGATAATTGCCCGCAGCCTAATTTCCAGCAAGCACAATGATCTCCCACACCAGCTAGTGAGGACTCACGCCAAACTCCTTCACCCTCGTTGAGGCGTTTTCGTGTAATTCCACAGTTTGATCATTGACACAGTGGTGGGCAGATCAAAAATGACATACACTCGGTTCACCTGTCAGAGAGCAAAGCTAATTAAAGCAGCTGTGTTTGGAAACAGCTGTGGGCAGGGCTAGACACCAGGGCAGGGACCTGGGCCCCAGCTGCCAGTGGCAGCACTCTTCATGTGGGAAGCCTGGAGTTGTGGCTTCTCTTCTCCTCAGAGCCCATTTTGAGTCAAGTCACGTGTAGTTGCGTTTGGAATAAACTGCTGAGCTGGCGCTGGGAGGGCCTGCTGCCTCCTGCCGCTGTGGCCCTCATTTAAATACTGGTGGAGAATTGGGAGCAGCCAATTCTGTTCCCCAGGTCAAGCCCAGGGACAGTTTCTCCCTTCAGAAGCCAGGAGCTTCTCTCCACCAAACATTGTGCATGGTGCTGACCCATTTGTCCTTTCCCGGGTTACAGAGAAAAAGCCAGAGTCCTGTGTACCCAGAACCATGGTTTCTTCTAGCCCATGTCTGCTGGGGAATTACTGAGTGACTAGCACTCAGCCCCAGATTAGCAGCAGGCTCAACATCACAAGGGGGTCACTTGGAAGGCCAAATAAAGAGCTAAGTGGGCTAGCCTGCAGCATGCAATGGCCTGCAAACAGTGATGGCTGGGTGGAGTCCTTCTGCTCAGACCCTTAGATTCCCACTAGGAGAGTGACAGCAGCCAGAGAGCAGTCAGCCAGAGCCAGAACTCCTGCTTAGACTCCTCCTGAAGTCTAAGGGTCACAGGGCTGGTGTATAATAGGGGACCAGGCCGAGGAGTTGGCCCTGTGGTCCCTCTAAGTAGAAAACGTCCATCTTATACTCAGTTACACAGCAGGAAAGGATCCCACCATGTTCTGAAAACAGGCTCTGGCTCTGAGGCAGAGGATGCTGATGGCCTACACCCTCTCCTGGACCTCCCCGCTCCTCTCCTGGATAATGGATCAGGCCTGCTACAGGGTTTGAGAGCTTGAAAAGGCAGTCAGTGTAAGAATGGATGGCATGACCGACTGGGGCTATAGGGAGAGCAAGGTGGCCACACTGTGGCCATGGGTAGTGATATAAGGAACAGAGACAGGAGACATGAGGATGATGCCAGGGTGAAGTGGGCTGAAGAAGGCCTTGACAAAAAGAGACAGCAAGATGCACACGAGGCCAGTGAGTCCCTGTCCTCCAGCACCTGCACAACTGACTTCAGGGTTACAGGTGCTCTTCACACATCCGGTACCTGGTGCCTTTTTGGGTAAAGTTCACGGAGAGAAGGGACTGTAGGCCTGGAAGGGCTATACCCACAGGTGTTAGCTGCAGCCGCCCCTCTCTGATGGGTCCCAAGGGTTTCTTTCAGCTGTCACTGGACCCAAGAGCAGGCGCCTGTCCAACCCCAGGGCCAGGTACCCACCAGGCCAGGCAGGATGGGGGCCAACCACATGTGTCTGCCATCACTGGTGTCATTGACTTGGTCGATAAGTTTGTCAGGGGTTCTCACGTCCCCACATACTCCCTCTAGCGCATTCACACTGTCCGGGAAGGCAGCAATATCTGAGGTGAAGGTTAAGCTGTGGTAACCCAAACTCATAAGCTGTGCACAGTGTGTCACCCTCAAGTGTGTTAGCTGTTAGCGGTGTGTGTCAGAGATGCTGGGCTGGTGCCCTACACTCTAGCAGTCTGGGAAATGACAGTGAAAAATAAATACATTCTAAGAAAATGGGGTTGTGGCCAAGGGGGACACATCTGTGTGCGGCTAAGGGTTCAAAGTCAGAGGACCACAGGTGGGCTAGCTGGACATAGGGTTTGAAGAAGCACAGATTGGGTAACGGTGCTGCCACTGCTCTGAAGCACAGGTCACACCTCACTTGGGCAGGCAGGTGTGACTCTGGTGTGACTCTGACTTTGTCAAGTCTGCCACTCTGGCCCAACAGGAGCTAACTAGAGAAGAGACCTCAACATGCATGTGCAGAATCTGGGTCCAGCTCTGTCACTGTGACAGGAAATCTCTGTCAGGAAATCTCAGGTGAGCCACTGGACCTCACTGATCCTGTCACCTCACCTATAATGAAGCATAAAATGTCTCTGTCAGATGGGCAGGAGAACCTCAGAGGATACTGGCTATGAGTCCTCTTGGTGACATCAGTGGAGCCGTTTAGCTCCAGGAGCTATTCACTAAGTTATGAGAAAGACAACAGCTCCAGGGACTCCAGGCCCCAGGCACTCACAGGATGAGTGAGGCCATGCCTTTCCTACCTGAAGGCTGGCTCACATGCTCAAGGATGCTGATGATAAGCAGGTTACACAGAAGACAGGCAAGAGATTTCAGAGCTTTAAAAGTGGGCTGTGTGACCGACCACAGGCAAACAACCTCTCTGTCTCAAGTTCCTCCCCTTGACAATTAAGATTCCAGAATGTTTTGTTCATAAGATTTCTGTGGGGTTCATGGGATAAATACTAGCAGTGCCTGAAACAGAAGGAGACCTCAGGAAGCATTGAGTTTAGGGGCTGTTAGATAAGAAGAGCTCCTGAAGTCAGCTCTGAGGCAAACTGTAAAGGTATCCATGGGTCCTCTGGTTTAGTCATAGTCATTCTACATGACTGAGGGCCTTGTACTGCCACTTCTCAGGTTAAGTCCCAGAGGCTGGCATTTAAAAACAGAAATCACCAACTGAAATATTTCAGAACTCTCTGGGCAAACCAACAAGCTCCAGCATGGCACACCGTGAGCAAAGGTTCCAGTTAATAATACACTTTTCTGAGTTCTCCTGCAGATTTCAGAACCTTTAGAACACCAGCTGCCTGTGCCCTCTGAGAAAGGCCTGTGCTTGGCAGGAATCTCCCACACTCTCAACCACAGGACTTTGGTCTAAAGAGAACCAGATGTAGAGGTCTTGGCAAGTGTGGCTAGGAGTAGTTCTAAGGGCCCAGTGGCATCCCTCCATAATGCCTTCACCGTCAGCAGTAGCACCAGCTGATCGTCACCACCATCATCACAGTATCGTAACTACCATAGCTACTACCACCTCCACCATCACCGCCACCTCCACCCGCCACCAACACTACCACCAGCATCAGACCTTTCCTTTCGTTTTGCATTTTGGGACAAGGTCTCACTAAGTAGTCCAGGGTGGCCTCAAACTCACAGAGATCTGCCTACCTCTGCTTCCTCAATGCTAGGATTAAAGGTGTGTGTCATGTCTGACCCTCATGGTCTTTTGAAATAGGGTCTTGTTATGTAGCTCAGGCTGCCCTCAAAATTATACTGGCAATTTGCCTACATAGGTAAAAATCTTCCTTCCTCCACCTCCTAAGTGCCAGAATTATAGGCTTGGGACTCTGCGCCCATCTCCAGCAGCATCTTCCGTGCTGGCTCCTGCTCCCGGTAGAAAGGATACTGTTCTGGGACAACGGGATCCTCTCCCCATGCTCATCATACAGTTCCAGCCCTGTGAGGCCAATGTAGTAGGGGTCACCCCAGCTGGACAGCAGCTGGAACTGGAAAATGACTGGGGGTGTGATTAAGGAAGAGAAGCTCAGTTTTCTGGAGAAGAAAGCCACACAGTGGCAGATGTGATGGGCTCTTCTTGTTTGTTGATGGAAGAGTCTCTCTCCCAGAGATGGATGTCTGTCAAAAGGAACACAGCATCACACTAGCCTCAGCACCTGCCCTGGGCCCTGGGAGGGGACAGGAAGGAACGGGAATCCGAGGAGCAGACCATGTGGATACATGGCGCTGGGATCACTCTCATCTCAAGCCTCAGTTTCCCTGGTTATGAAATGATTAGAACAAGAGACTTCCTCCCTCCTTCAAGTTCAAGTTCCTTCCTCTTTCAAGTTCATGGAATAAGCATGTTGGGGGTAGGAAAAAGCCTAGGTCTGGCTGCAGCAGAATGATTCCTACGGACAAGGTCCATGTGTCCCAGGCAACACCTCTCCCCGCCCCCAGCTTCATCTTCCCAGGCGCCAGTTTCTAGGAGCAGGAGTGGAAGGAAGTTCTGAGGGCCGAGACACACCCAAGGCAGTCACAGGCAAAGCAACTGCTTGCTCCTGGACCTGGACACCTCCATACAGGAAGAGGTGAGCTATCTGGCCCCTCTGACTTGGTTCTTTTAATTCTAGCTTTCGGCTTTTTTTCTTTTCTTTTTCTTTTCTCTTTCTTTCTTTTTTCTTCTTCTTTCCTTTTTTTTGAAGAGACAGGGTTTCATTATATAGTTAGGGATGGTCTGGGACTCATGATCCTCCTGCCTCCACCATGCCTGCCTCCTGAGCTTTAGTTTTTCATTTCTGGGAAGTGAGGCTGCCACTGTGGCCTGCTCCCAGGGCTAATGCTTTGCTGGCCATGCAATGAGACCACACCAGAAGCGGGGTAGGCTCTTGCTGTCTCTGTCCCTGCCATCTCCCTGCCATGTTCCTGGGTCACCCATCTCTTTTCCAGCTCCCCTCAGCTGGGTCTTTTGTACCACCTCCACAACCCCCGTCTTCCAAGGGGCAGATGGGTCCCATGCTGCTACTAGTGATGTGTTCATTAGTTTCACTTTCCCTGTGCGGGCACTCCGGCTGCTGGGCTCTGTGCTAGCCTGGAGAAGGATACAGCCACAGGGCATGAGTGGGGCCTCGTAGTCCATGCTGGCTCGCTCCAGGCTTTTTGCATCTAGCCTGAAAGAGACCAAAACAGCACCATGAGCCCTTCTGCTCCAGAGTCACCAAGAGACACTCCATAGCCATGGACTGCAGACATTGCAGCCTAGGGGAGATGTAGTGTCTGCATAGGGGCAGTGGAGGACCTAGCTCTTTTCTGTTACAGACCCTTGCAAGCCTGAGAGTACCTAAAAGTGGCGACATGTTTAACTCAGACATAGATGCAGACTCCTGGATGTAGTGATGAAGCCACTGTGTAAGCCAGGCAGCTGGCAGGTGCTTGAGCAGGATGTGACTCTGGGCTCACTCTCTTAACCACACCCCCTGCTCTTTAGAGGGGACCAAAAGCTGCAAATCTGAAGGCTAGGTGCTGCTGATGGGGAAAGGTGCCTGACAGACCATTTGGATGGGCAGAAGTCTGAGGAGGCCTCTCATAGCAGTCAAACTGGACATAGTAATGCCCCTGGAGTGTAGGCAGGATGGGGATGCAAAAAAGAAAGGGGACAAAGGGGAAGCCCTGAGTACTACTGACTTCATGATCCCCAGCCCAGGCCTCAGCTTCCATTTCTGTGAAATGGGTATAAAATCCCTGCTTTCAAGTATAGACTCTAATAGACAGGAAGATCTCTGTGAGTTTGAGGCCAGCCTAATCTACATAGTGAGTTCTAGGTTAGCCAGGGTTACAGAGTGAGAGCCTGTCTCAGGAAAGACAACAATAAAAAACCCCCAAAACAAAATCAAAACCAAAACCCAAGTGCAGTCTCAAAAGCATGGATCATACAGGCTCCAGAAGAGACAACCACTGACGGCACTGCCCTCCCCTCCAGCTCTTCTCTATAGGCCTCCTTGGACTGTCTTGAGGAAGGTCACAGTTGCAATTCTGCCATTGGGGAGTGAGCTCTTGTTTCACTATTGTGGGTTTTGGTGCTCAGACATAGGGACTGTAAACCAGCAAACTCATTTGGTTTATACTCTGATGCCGGAGCAGTCTCCAGGATACCTCAACAAACCCAAGTGAGAACGTTTCATCTGTTCTTCTCTCAGGATCAGGGCTGGGGAGCAGGAGCTGGCTGGACCTAACCAGAGGTGTTTCTGGACAATATGTGTAACTGCAGCTCCAGCCCTGAGGGTACACACACATACGACCCAACTTCCTCACCTCCTGGTGGGTGCTGGCGGTAGCCGGGTCTGTAGGTAGTCCCCAAAGAGGATTTCTTGTGCAAAATCAAAGTGGCAGTTGCCAGGCCCTTTCGGATGAGAAAGCCTTCTGCAGGAGACACGCACAGGCCGTCCAGGGACACATGAGCGATTTTGACCTAGCAAAGGAGACATAGGTTTGAGCACAATGTTGGGTCTGGGCACAAGGTACCTGGAGTAAGGGCCCTGTCCAGAGGACACTTACCTGTGTTTCCCATGCATGCATTTCAGGGGAGGCATGGGACTTGGTGGGGGACCCCAGACATCAGTGGCAGTGGCCTGTGGCAGTCTGATCAGATGGTCAAGGGTACTAGCTCAGGAGCACAACCTCTACCACCAGTACTGTGCAGGCCTCCAGTGCTGTGCAGGCCTCCAGTACTGTGCAGGCCTTCAGTGCTGTGCAGGCCTCCAGTGCTGTGCAGGCCTCCAGTGCTGTGCAGGCCTCCAGTGCTGTGCAGGCCTCCAGCCTCTCTCCACCTCCTTCCCCACCTGTAAGATGGGTCTAAGCTCCATCTTCCTACTTTCAGCACCTGCTAAGTCCTTTCTGGGTGCATAGCAGAGACCCAGCTGGGCCTCCTCACAACCTCAGGGCTGACAGGTGGTGGCACTGTGCTCACCGAGAGCTTACTGAGCAGGCACGCACACTTGTGAGCACACTCGTGAACACACACACACAACTTGCATGCATGCTCACTCATACACACACACACACTCGAATATCTTGTCCAGGCAGGAATCCTCTAGCCATGCTGCTGGGATCTGCTAGCACACTGCAAAGACCTGCAAGCCTTCTGAGGCCACTTGCCATCCTGCCTTTCCACCAGCAATTGAAAGAGAGTGTGGGCCTCGTGCTTGACCGACCAGACTCTAACTGTGTAGCCCCAAGAGAATGGCAACGCCTTTCCCAGCCTTCCTTCGAACCCTGAGAGGTGGGGCAGTAGAGGCAGGGTGAGAGCCTGAGGAAATGAGGAGTACACACAAGCCTGCCTGACAGCACCCTCCCTAGCGCTCACTGGACACCAGGCCTGCAGCTGACATACAAGCCTGGACTGTGTGGGAAGGGCACTCACAGTCACAGGAGAAAAAAGTTCTGCAATTCTCTCAGGCTGCCCTGGGCTGTGGGCTACATTTGCTGTGTGCAAAAGGAAATACAGCTTGCTTTCTCCCTGGATATCACCCCCTCCTCCATTTGGAAGGTTCTAGAGGATTTATGCTCCTCTCCAGCACCCACGCCAGCCATTCATCATGCTGCCTCCCTGACAGTGGACTCCGCTCTGCCCGGCTTACCCCTCGGTAGGTGTCCTCGGGAGATTTATTGTAGTTCCAGAGGCGCAGGCCAGCAATGCTTTGGGCTCTGTCAAAGTGGATCATAAGCACATGGTCCAACCCGGGGAAAAGGGGATCAGCCACATGTGCTCATCCTCGGTGGTGATGTTCATGCCATCGATTAACCTGCAGGCAAGGAGGGCAGGTCAGCAAGACAGTGGGAGGCCCCCAGGAAGCCTGCTTCCCTCACCCAGCTATGTCTTGGATGGTGGGAGAGTGGTGAAGTCAAGCGATACTTAAGAAGGGGTAAAATCAGTGTGTGCTCAAGAAAGGGAGAGACACTCATCCTCAATAGTTCAACAGAAACAGCTGTGTCCTTCTTGGGAATCCCTTAGCCTAGTGACCCCAGGGTGGAAGACTTCTGCTAAGGATTATTATTCTGTGTGTCAGAAAGGCTGAATGTAGAAATAAGCTCATCACAGAGGTGTGATGCAGGTACCCTAGGATGTGCCATGATTAATGGGATCATGAGATGTTGTGGCATGGCCAGGCAGGCAGACCACAGGAAGCAGGACCAAATGCAAGCTGGGAATGAGGTCATGACCTCAGTGTCAGTGCTCAGACGGAGTGCACTGGGGTGTGCGGGGGCACTTTTCTCTGTTGTCCAGATGATCTGCAAGATGTGGAGGCAGTTTGACGGAAGTACATCCCTTCTCTCTTGGTAATAAACATCAAGGAACCTGGCAGACCTAGGCCAGGGACAAGAGCCAGAAGAGGCGTGATTGTCATGAGGTAAACCTGCTTGGTAGCCACAGGTCTGAGTGCCCCAGGGAAACCCCAGCCAGCAGGAGGAGCTTCCAAACCAGTTACCTCAGCCCCTCTGCATCAATCCCTGCCTCAGCCTTTTCAGTCTAGACTTGACCTTTGTCCTCTGTTGTGGCATTGCCACTTGAAGTCCTGGACTCAAGAGATAATCAGCCCTACCCCACTCCACCCTTGGACCCTAAGGATCTTGAGGGCGACTGTACTGTGAGCAACTCTAGCTGTGGCCACAATTCCCATATCTAAAATCAACTTTTCCCCTTACCATTTGATAGTTTGAGGTTTAGAATAAATTTAAGTGTTCATCCATGGAGGTAAAGCGTTCTCTCTCCTGCGCTCTAAAAGGCTGTTATTAAATTGATGGATGGTGTGTCTTACAATTGCTGGCATGTTAAAACTGAGGAAATTCAGCAGGCCGACCCTGCTGTTTGTGAAGGAAGCTGGCTGCTGCAGACTGCTGTTTCCTTCCAAAGCAATCACTTCTGTCTTGGGGCCTGGCTGCCAGCAAAACCGTTGCAGAGCTTTGGGTGAGGGGACACTGGTGGTAGATAGCAGACAGGCTGGTGGCAAAACAAGTCTCCTCCTTTGCAGTCACCTCCTAGCTCTGCCCTTGAGAGACCCACTAGCAACAAGCTTCTCTCATGCATAGATCGGGGTCTCTAAACGCAATGGACACCCTCAGATCTGGGTAAGAAAGACAAGAAGAGCAATCCTGTCATAGCCAAAGGCTAGAGAGGGGCAGTCAGTAGTAGAATGCTTGCCCTACTTGCAAAGGGGCTCTGGTTTCTATCCCCAGAACTTCAAACAAACAACACTAAATACTGAAAACAAGTACATAAATGAGCACAGGTACTCCCAGAATCTGAGATCACCAACAAGGATAAAAGATGGCTTCAGGCCAGGCCCCACGCCAAACAGTAGAGGTCAACAGAAAAGGTGCTCAATGCCGTCTCTGTCTTATGTTTTGTCAGGACATTTTTTAAAGCCTTACAGGTCCTTTACATATACATTATGGCTCCCAGTTTTGTGCTTTTACGGGATTCCTGTGTGTGCAAATGTGTGTCTCTGTGTCTGTCTAACATTCTAAGCTTTTTCTTTGGCCCTTTCTTCTGTTTGTTTTTTTCTATTCCCATTTGTTTGTTTTTGTATTATTATCTCACTTATTATTATCTTTCAATCCTTGTTTGTTTTTTAACGAGACAGAAAGAGTGTGGGTCCTGATGAGAGGGAAGGAAGGGAGGAACTGGGAGGAGGGAAACCATAATCAGAATGTGGTGAATGAAAAACATCTTTTGTTTTTGTTTTTTAAGACAGTTTCTCTATGTAGCTCTGGTTGTCCTGAAACTTGCTAAGTAGACAGGATTGGCCTTGAACTCAGAGATCTACTTGCATCTGCCTCCTGAGTACTGGGATTAAAGGCATACAATACCACATCTGACTGAAAAAAAATCTACTTTCAATAAAAGAAAAATAGAAAGACAAACAAAAAGAAGAGATGAGTCTATACTCGTATATTCCCAGCACTTGAAACTGAAGCAGGAGGATCTTGAACTTGAAGTCCTGTTGGTACACACAGAGACCCTGTCTTAAGAAAACCAGAGCATGGAGGTGGGAGTGCTCCAGAGTGAAGAGAGTCTGTAGACTGGGAAAATGTTGTCCGCTACATACAGCAGGATTAAAGAGAAGACATCAAAATGGCCAGTAAGTATTTGAAAAACAAAACAAAAACAAAACCATTCATCATCCCCAATGATCTGGGAAAACTGCTTTTGAGAATCCATACCACCACATCAAGAAAACAAATGACAGCCAATGCTGGAGAGGGTATGGAGAATGAGGACCCCTCATTCCTGCTGTTAGCAGTCATAGAAATTAATATGGAGGGTTTTCAGAACCTCAAAATAGATCTACCATACGACCAGCTGTAACTCTGCTGGTTTAAGTCAGCACATCATTCATACTTGCACATTCATGTTTACTGCTACAACATACACAACATACAGAGACAGGATGTGGACTGAGTCTAGATGTCCGTCAACAGATGAATGGGTAAAGAAATGTGGTAAGTACATGTAATGCAATTTTATGTACCCATAAAGAAAAATGCAAGCAAAAGGTGTTTGCCGGAAAACGGATACAGATAGAAAGTTAAGAGAAACAAGCCAGGCTCAGACTTCTATGTCTGTGTGTCTTCTACCTTACAGAGTCTAAACCTTAAGTTATATATGGGTGCGTACCTGTGCATTTATATTAAAGAGCTAGAAAGGGTTTCACTGGAAGGAAGGGGTCTTAAGATGGGGACAGAAGCATAATAGAACACTTAAAATATGGCAGCAGACGTGGCTTAACTGGGAGAAGAAAGGAAGCTAATGAGAGGGTACAGGGAAGGATGGTGGGGGAGGGGAGGAGTGAGGACTAAGTGTGATGATGTGTATATGAAGTTGCCTTAATGAAACCCATTTTTTTTGTATTCTACCCTAAAATATAAAAATAAATGAAGGAAAGAAGGAAGGAAAAATGAGAGAAAGTTCACTGAAGCTCAAGGGCTTCTCAGATAATGGCACACTTGATTACTGGATTTTAGCTTACGTACATACACAGTAAGAGGGCTATCTGGTGGCTCAGGCACCACTACCCACAGACAAGGACACTGAGGGTGTGTTTGTCTTTTTGAAGTGCTTCCTGGTCAGAGATATGCGCAGGCATGTTTAAGGATGACATTAAGATTGGGCTAGAGGCTGTCAGGATGGTCTGTGGGGTGTCAGGTGACGGGATGGTCAAGCTGGGCAGGTGCGGGTTGCTTCTGCAGCTGGCCAGAGGTAGCTTGTAGGGTCAGTCTAGGTCTGCCAGCTGACCTGCCAGGATCTATAGCCCACGAGGACCCCAAGCAGTCAGTGCCAACAGGATTGAAGGCCACAGTGAAGGGACATCTTAAAGGGACAAATAGGACACAGCCAGGACAAGGGGCTACAATGTGACCACCTTACTTCCAACCTATAGCCATGGGGGTTATTGTCATAGTTCTATGGATAAAGAAACTGCGGCAGAGGAGATGCCCAGCTCAGCAGTTCAGTGCTGTGTTGGTGCATCCCATAGCCTATGTCTAAATCATAACTCCGCTTAACCAGTCTGGGCACTTTGGGCCACCTTCTGACTTCAGCTTGTTCCTTTGTACCTAGGGATAACAATAACGAGTCTTAGTCTATGCTGTGGCTTTCACGGATGACATCTGTAATCTACTAGCAGCTTAGTGTCTGTCACTTACCATTCTAGTGTGGCACTTGCTCTACTGGTTATTCTCCTCATTTTCACTGTTATGATTGTGAGGTTTGGAAACAAAGCAGAGGAAAGCTTTGAACTCCCATCCTTCAAACTGTCCTTGCTTCTAATTAAGTCACATAGCTGATTAGAGCAACATAGCTGATTAGAGCAGGAGGCCAAGTGCCAGTCATGAATGTCAGGATGGATACTATAAAAAGCTTGCCCATTCACCCTGGCCATGGCATCTGGAACATGCAGGAAGCAGAGCAGCCATAGTGGCCAACACAAACTTTCTTATCACTTTCAAGTTTGCAAAGGGGAGAGGCCTAGGGCAGGTATGTGCAAGCAGAATGGGTCACCACCAAGGTCAACAGACTATGCTGAGCAAGGCCCTCACTGAGGCCAGTGTGATATCACAGCATGCAGCATCTGCAGACACACCAGCCTGACTTCTTATCCTGACTGCTCTGCAACAGGGATACCTGTGGAAAGGGTCACATTTACTTACTTTGGCCACAAGCCATCCCAGGCAGTATCTGATGTGTCTGATGCCTGGGACACAGAGCACATCTCTAGATCCCAACTGCCACAGTTAAGCTTCTAATACTTACTTGTCCAGGGTCCGTGAGTCGTCATTGTACTCGGGCAGGTCATTTAAGTCCCTCGGAGAGGCAGAGAGTTGGTGTGGCTGGATGGGCAGGGCCTCACCGTCCTTGCCTACTACTTCCAGGCCAGTGAGTCCTATGTAGTGCAGGTCTCCCCAGGAGGCTGTCAAGTTTAGTCGGAGGCCTGTGAGGGAAGGAATGTAGACAGTCACCACCAGAGGCTCTGGAGCCAGAGAGCAGCGCCATCCTTCAGCCTCTCCATGAACCTTCTCTCAGGTGTCCTCAGGCCAGACTGCTGCCTACTAAGGACATGCTGCAGGCAGGAAACCCACACATGGCTGGGCCACCTCACCATGTCTTGTACCCTGTTGGCTCTCTCATGTCGTTTTGCAGGGAGGTGTTCCTTTCCTGGCTTTATCATGCATCAGGACCCTTAGTTCTACCCAGATGATCTTTCAATTGTTCATTTTTCTATGCCTTTCTTCTTTTACAAGGCTGTTCCTGTCCTCTGGACTATGCTCCTGTTTCAGGAGCCAGGCCAGTGCTGTAATCACAGCCTGCCATGTCTGTATATTTCCTATACCAAATCCCAGAGGCTACTACTTGGTAAATACTAAGTTGTTGGGCCATAGAAGGGCTGCCATTGGCCTGGAAACCCTGAGATTGCAGGTGTGGCCACGCCCCCAGACCCGCCCTCTCCATTTCACCTGTACCCTGAAGTCACGTAAGACACAGGTAAGGGACATGCCTAAGAGCCCTCTGCCTTGAGATTTGCATATTAATGAGGCTAGGGGACATAGGTAATTAAGTTTTCCTCTCCCTAACTCCTCCCCTTGATACTCCCCAATATAAGGGAGCCCTCCTGGCTTTTCGGGGGGGGGGGGGGAGCGCACCAGATTCACCATTCTTGTCAATAAAATTACTTCATGGAAACTCAATTCCACGTGTCTGCGTGGGCCTACTTCTACACTGCGACAGCCTCGACCATGTGGGAACTACAGCGTCCCGGGCGGTAAGTGCTCCGGACCCAGGCCTCCGCTTAGGCCTACTCCGCCTCCGCTGCCTCATCGGATGCTGGCCTGAATCCTGCGCGTGAGACCCCGCCCTAGTCGCGGGCCTCCTTCGCCGCCACGCGGGAGGCTTTGGGGCCCCGGGCACCCGCCCGCGTTTTGTTTCCCACACTAAGTCACTACTTAGTGGCCTGACAGGTGGCTGACTCCTTAAGGGTACAACCCCACTTGTCTTTCTAGACTATTGTGTACCCCAATACTAGCATAGTGCTGGCATATAATTGAGGCTCAGTGCCAATGCATGCTTGGCAGTACCTAAATAAGTCAATCACATCAAGAAGCCCCACACCCAGAATCTAACATTTTATGCAAATGAGTTCCTCCTATGAGCCCTCACTAGACTCAGGGCAAGGGAAGTGACTGCTGAGCCCATCCCTCCTTCTCAGCTTTCACCCCCACCCCCTTCACCAGAGACCATTTCAGGGCACTTTCTGTGGTCCTGGGACACACATGCCAGGTGACTCATTCTATTGCCCAGAAATCTCCCTCTGGGTCATACCCTGTCACCCTGTCACATAGGTTTGGCTGGAGTTGCTCCTTTACCAGTAGAACAGGGCCAGGTTCATGGGGTCTCCTACCCTGGAGGTACTTGGCCTGTTTAGCACCTAAGGTTTAATTCTTTGGACTTTTGCTGAGTGACAGTATGCTTAGAGGAGTTGGAAGAGAGCCTGGGGTCATGAGGTACTCCATATTTCTTACAAGAGGATCTGCAAGTCCAGGAAAACTTTAGAACTCTCTAGGGGCCAGGCTACAACCTCTCACTCCCTGCACTTGACATCTTGTCCTACGCCCTGCCATTTCCCAGCACCCTTCTGTGACTCAGCCTTCAAACTTCGTCTCTGTGGTACCAACACTGGCCTCAGCATCTCAGGAGTGATGAGGACCTGGGTCCTAAGCACTGAGCAGACTGCCTGTCAGGTACGCATACCCTCCAGGATATGGATGGTGAGCAAAACAGCTGGCTGCCCCTCCTGCCTGTGGCCATGTTGCTTTCCCCACAGAGGTGGGTCGGCTTTTCCACCCTGCATCTGGGCTGCATGGCTTATATACACAGGAACTTGTCTTTTCTTTCTGCCCTGTGCTGGGGCCAAGAGAGCTCAGTCACCTGTTACTCTGGCCATTGCAGCACATGCAAGTATTTGCTGGTCCACATGCTGGCTGCTCAGAGACATGAACAGACTGAGAGAGAGCACCTGAGTGGCTCAGGTGAGGCAAGACAGCCACAGAATCATGAGTGCCGGTGACTATGGAACACTGCATCCAGGTGCTCCACTGTGGATTTGTCTGTGCTGCAGCACAAGCTAACTGATATAGTCCTTCTACTGGCCACGTTCAGGTGTCATCTCAGTGATTTTCAGATAGTGCCTGCACAACTCTCCAAGCCCTTGCTCCACTTGCTGTCATCCTTACCTCTGGAGTTATTCTACATTAATGTGCTTGTTTATTTCCCTGAGGCCAAGACTGACTCTTCTATCCCCAGAGCCTAGAATAGCAGTGCCCAACAAATAGACACTTAATCAAATTTTGTTTTGAAGCCTCTGATTGACAGAAAAGTAGGTAGGTGGTTAGTGGATGTGTCTCCCCCAATTCACAGTGAATGGTAAATGGATACTCACGATCATCTGTATGCGCCAACTATGGTTTTAGAATTAGAGATGTGAGGTAGCTAACAGTAAATCCCAGAGTGAACAGTGTTCATGCTGCAGTCAACAGACACCTGGCAAATGCTGAGTCCCACAGCTGTACACAATGCCTCATGCCCAAACAGAATGATCGGATGGGTGGTGAGTGGCACAGTAGCGGCTGGTGTTTAGAGAGGGGAGGAGAGATGGCATCTGGGCTGGGCCTGCATGCTAGAATGAGCCATGCTATCCTGCATTCCTAGAGGAAGATCATTCTAGGTTGAGAGATCAAGTTGGGCCCACATCAGGAAGCAGCTAGCCAGGGGAGGAGAGGGGCATGAAACTAGACAAGGAGGCTGAGCTCAATCCTACGTGGAAGTTGAGAGGTTCGTGATGTAAGCAACAGGAAGTTATAACAGGTTACCTTTTCTGTTTTCTTTGCTTTGTTGAGACAAGATTTCCCTTTGTAGTCTAGGATGGTCTCAAAACATGTGATCCTCCATGCTTTGCCTATTGAGTCTGGGGACTACAGATGTGCACTACCATCCACATACGGGATCAGGGCAACAGTGTAGGCTCAACTGTGTCTCAGAGGGTTGGACACTGGTGCTGAGAGGCCTCACTGAGGGTACTCTTGGTGGGAGAGGGCAGCAGGGGACACAATATAGGTCTGTTTAAGAGTCAATGGAGCCTACCAGCTTGAACATAGATGGAGAAGAAGGGATTGATTAAGGTGACAGAGTGGTGTGGGTAGTGTCTGGGAGAAAACGCCTGGAGGTGGAGGAGGGAGTAGATTGGGAAGGGAGGGACAGGAGGAGGCAGAAATGCCCCCTTTCCCTGGGAACAAGAAGCCTTTCCCATGCCTGCAGTCCCTTTGTGTCTGTAAGCTGCACCTGATCCCATTGACTCAGGGCTCTGAATGCAGCGGCTCTCCTTAGGAGCTGATATCCATGTTCCATATTCATTTCCTCGGGTGCATCAATTAGTATTTATACAAATGGAAATTAATTTTGTTATTTCTCTCATGTTTTGGCCCTCTCGACTCCTTCCCTATTCATTGTGGCTGATATTTGCAAAACTTCCCAAATGAGTGTCATCTGCAAATTAGCAAGTCATATGTTCCCCTTTCAAAGCATGAAGACGATTGGCCATGTCCACCCACCGCCTCCCCACAAAACACATACCCCTGGGGCTACTTTATTAAAGTGCACTTCACGTGCACAGGTTGCTAAGCACGTGGAGGAGGATGGGATTGGGGTTCAGAGAGAAGAGATGGAAGAATCTTGGGACTCTAAGCTCAAGAGGGAAGCAATGATACAGTGGAGAGGCCTCAATACTTTCCTAGCAGGTACAATGATCAAAGTCACAGTACTCTACTCCAGGGCCAACCTTTCAGAGCACTGCAATGTCGGCTCTGAGAAAGACTGGATTGGTTCCATACAAAGGACATCGGTAAACAGACTTTTGGGGAAAATTAGCTGGACAGTGGTGGCTTCTCCCTGGCAGCGCCTTCACCTGCCTTTCTTCTCCTCCAAGAATAGGTTCTGGTTCAGCCAGGTTGTCTGGGCAGCTGACTACTCTCACCAGGCTACAGGGACAGCTAATGACCCATGTTCGGTCAGATATGGTTTTCCTATTTCCTACCTGTCTAGTCTCATATAGTGAACTGCATAATGAATTTATGGACAGGCTTGAGATACAAGCTAGCCACAGAGACTTAATTCTAGGGCTAGATCTTCTGGGTAATAAAAGTGGTTTTTGCTCTTGGGTTGCTAGTAATGGGTGAACATGAGTACAAAGCTCCCTCGAGCCTCTGGTGCCTAGCCTTCCATGAGCCCCTGGTGTGTGGCTCCCATGGAGAAGAACAAGAGGCAAACAAGGTAGAAAGGCAGAGGCATAGCAAGTCTCTATGATGTCATTTCCCTGTTTACATCCAGCTGCCTAAGAAATTAAGTGACCCTAACTTCTAAGTGCATAAAACCAATAGATTCTCTTTTTGCTGAATTCAGCTTGAATTCAATCTCCATTGTTCGTGTGTGTGTGTGTGTGTTGTGTGTGCTTCAAACCCCAGGGAAAGCAAACTCAGTAAAAAATAAAGGATTGCTATCTTCTAGGATCTTGCAGCTTTCCGGGAAATGCTGACCCTCACAGAGACCTCTGCCATAAAGTAGCCTCTTAACTGGAGCCCTGAGGCACACAGTAGTACAGGGAGGATCTGTACTCTTGGAGTTGGATATTCTTGCTTCTGGACCCAACCTTGGCTCTCTGAGCTTCAGTTGTCTAATGTGGAAAATGAGGACACTAAGGACTGGGAGGTCAGGCAGGGAAGGCCCAGCTCTGCCTCTCAGAGATAAAACTCACCCCAAGCCCGGTTCTCACCTAACACTGGTTGACTATTTACTTACTTACTTAACTTATTTATTTATTTATTATTTACTTACTTACTCATTCAGTGTGTGTGTGTGTGTTCTCACGTGTGCTCTGAGTGTGTGAATTCCTGTGTATTAGGTTCTATGTATATGTGCATATGGAAGCCAGAGGACAACCTTGGCTATCATCTTCCTTACTGGGTTTTAGGGCCTACTGGAGCAGACTAGTGGTCACAGAGCTGCAGAGTTTTATTTGTTTCCATCTTGCCAACACTGGGATTGCAGGTATGCACTGCCATGCCTGACTTTATGTGGGCGCTAAGAGCCAAAATTACTGGGATCCTCCAGTTTGTATGCCAAATGGACCATCTCTCTCCCTATTTGTTTATTCACTTACTCAGGCAAGATCTCTCATAGAACACAGGCTGACCTTGAACTCAGGTCTTCCTGCCCCTGCCTCTCAAGTGATAGAGTTACTGCTCTTTAGTCTGTTAGTCTAAAGTAATCCAGTGACCTGGAGTGGAAAGAGCTGTAGGGATTCAAAATAAGTTACCTTTCTATCTAGGAGACCTTTTTTTCCCTTTTGGGCAATCAAGGAACAGGGAGGGTTCTCACTGAGGACAGTGGGAAGGTTTGGGGAAACCAGCTACAGAAGAGCCAGAAGGAAGAGATACAGTGTACATTAGGCACCACCCAGATCCTTGTCCCGGGCAGGAGACTGTCTGTGCTACAGGGTTAATGAGTATCTACAGAAAGGCGTGTCCTTCCTGGATATAGCCTATGACCAGTGACATGAGGACATACAGACATGAAGACCAAGTCTTCTTTCAACTGAGGTGATCATCAGCATCAACCCCAGCCTCTCTGCTTCCCATCTAGCTGCTGAGCCCTTTGTGAGGCTACCTTTGCCTGCCCCTCAGTGTGGGTCACGGAAGGCTCCAGTCATCCTCTGTCAGACTCCATACTCACAGCACACAGGCAGGCAGGCAGGGAGCCAGAAGAGGCATTCAGACCCAGGAGCCTCTACCCATTAAGGTGACAAGGGAAGAGGCCAGGCTAGGCTGGGATGAAGTGGGAACTGGAGGTGTGAGGCTGCTTCTGAAGAAATGGAGTAGGGTCACAGCTCTTCTTTTCAAGAGATAAACTGAAAGCAAGTGATACAGCAGCAGGAGGGGCAAGAAAGGGCAGGAAGCAAGGCACAGGGCACACAGAGAACCAGTTAGCAGGGCCCTGGGGATGGGGTGATCACAGCCAGCCATGATCTCAGCTTGGAGCTTCCTTAGACAATGAGGGATTGGCATGGATGTGAGTGAACTAAGAGAATAACTTGTCTAGAAGGAAGGGGATAGGCCCAGGAGCCCAGATGAGTATTCAGGGAGGTTTGCAGGTTGAGCAGCCTTACGTATGTCAACATGTGAATTAGCCAATACTTCAGAGTATGCCTAAAATCATGGGTTCTGGAGAAGGCAGAAGACTTATGCCTTGGGGTGTGTGATTCCCCCATACCCCCAACCTTAACCCCTTCTTTCCTGTATGTAAGAGCTGAACTATGGCTGAGTTCTATAATAGCTCTAATTACTAAGCCTGCAGCAGCCTGGAGTCAATTGGCTCCCAAGTCCAGATCCCCAGCGGGCACACAGGTGGCCTAGGTACAAAATACAAAATGCCACAATGCCTCACTTATAATGCAAAGTAAATAAAAGGCCCTGCCAGGTACCTGGGGAAGGTACTCACATAGCCCATAGAAGATGCCTGGCTCAGGTGTGGTGACTTCAGAGACAGGGGAGCTGGTTTGTAGCTCTAGCCCTGGTACCTATAGGATGGTTGGGGAGAAACAGGGAGAAGAGAGGTTTTAGTGATACCTACACAGTTCCTTTACCAGATTCATTGCCCATTCCCTGCCCAGGAAATCCCTGCATCTGTTTTTGTATGCCTTCCCTTCCTATGATGAGGTATGTGGGTATCTGGAGCCTGGGACCACATCCCTACCCACAGCTCTTACTGACAACTGAGGGGCAAGGGTATCATAGGGTATTCTCAAAGTCTCTAGTGGTCTCATAATGCTTACTGAGTGAGAGCGGAGGAAGACAGAAGGGATAGAGGAGGAAGGAAGGGGGGGAGGGACAAGGAGTCAGGGAGGTGAAAAGAGAGAGGAAGAAAGATGGAACAGAGAAAAGAGGATAGATAAAAAAGGAAAAGGCAGGGGAGAGGCAGAGCTGGAGGGAGAAGATAGATGGGAGAGAAGGAAGAGGAAGAAGAAGGTGGAAGAGGGAAGGGAGACAGGAGAAAGCAGGAAGGAGAGGGGTGATGAAAGGAGATAGAGGGAGAGAAGAGGCTGAGACGAAGAGAGGAAGAAGAGAGGAAAAAGGAAGAAAGGGGACCTCAAACCACAGCGGGTGGCCCCTACTTGGCCTGTCCAGAATTGGCACCTTAGGGGTGAGCTGTGTCTCCTGTATTGTTAGAGTTCTTAGTTGACCCCCATGGGCAACCAACCAGTATTGTCTACTGATAGGTCAGAGTAGTCTGCTATACTCTGCTTTGAGTCTCCACATGCTATACTCTGCTTTGAGTCTCCACATAAGACTAATTAATTTATTGTTTTATATTAATTCTCCTGGACAAAGAAGTCTCCAGTGCTTCAGACAGGGATGGTGTAGGGCAAAAGTAAGTAAGGAGTTTGTCTACCCTGGGACCAAGAAGTCCCTCATGTTTTGCAGGTCAGGTCCATCAGCAGGTCCCCTGGGCCTTGACATTTGGAAAGCACTAGGCAGATGAAAGACTTCAAGGTCACATCCCTGGAGACCAAGAGATAGGCCAAGAGAAGATCGGTGTGCTTTTGTGGGCAGGGAAGGCTTGGAACTTTCAATTAATTGCCACTTTTAAACTGTGATCATTTAAGGCCCAGATTTCTGGCTTCTTTCGAAAAGATCATGAGAACAGCCAACAGTAGGTGATAAGCTGTCATTGGGCAGAGTGGCAGTCCCTTCTCAGGCTCCTGCTTGTGGCCATCTTACCCCATGCCTGCTTGGCCTTGTTGCTCCAGCCCCATTGAACAGGGATCTGGTCTCTATGCCAGCTTCCTGCTTTCCTCACACACTTCTGTGGGCCAGCCAGTCTCCACGGGCTTCTGGCTTTCCCATCCATCTTCTTTCTGTTCCTCTTTCTTTTCATTACAGGACCCTCTCCTCAGACCCTGGGTAGACCCTGACATGGGCTCACACTTGTTTCATTTTCTTTAGCATTATGCCATCAGATTCTGGCTTTGATACATTCCTGGTATACCCTCAGTTAAGGCTCTTAATCTGTGCCCTCAGAAGGAATACAACAGTCCCTACTTGAGGGTCATCTCAGGGCTGGGTTTACAAAGCCTGCATCACTAGTGAGCATTAGGGAATGTGCTCAGGCAGCCAGTTGTGCTCACTGTTTTGTTTATAAATGGTTCCAAGGGTAGAACCTGGGCCTAAAGCATGCCAAGCAAGTACTTTTCCAATGAACTACATCTACACTTCTTTTTGCTTTTTATTTTGAGACAGAGTTTCTCTAACATGGCTAGGATGGTTCTGAACTCATTCTACAACTCTGATTTGCCTTAAACTTTCAAATGGCTGGCTTTCAGGCCTGTACCAACAGGCACAGCTCTGGTCATTCTTTTTCCTTTCCATGATTTTTTGTTTTACATTACATCCCCATTACAGCCCTTCTCTCATCTCCTCTCAGTCCTGCCCTTACAAAATCCCTCTCCTCACTACCCTCTCTCCTTCTTCTCAGAGATGGGAAAGCCCCCTTGAATACTCTGCTCATTGTTTTAATTTAAAGCCTGCCTCCTTTAGGCATTTCTGTTCTACTCACAATGGTGAGTGATCTGAAGCAGCCTCAGGCACACCCCTCTCCCCAAAGATAACATAACCTCTATATTGTACACATGCAGCACTGAGCCCAACATCCAGCCTATACTTTCTGGCTTTGATGAAAATTTGAATTCTTACGTCACTTCAGTTTAAAAAACATAATTAGAAAGTGAAATATGAAATGCTGAATAGAAAATGAAATAGAAAAAATGGGGACTGTCAAGGCAGCAATCCCAGCAACATAAAGGACATCCCGTCTTCCTTTCCCTCCCTGCTCTGAGTCAGGAGCAGTAATCCATTTAGGAGCTGTCCCACTATTTGGGAGGCTGAGGCAGGAAGAGAGTGAGTTTGAGGCCAGACTGTGCTGCATAGTGAGACCTTGCCCTGAACAGCAAAAGGAATCCAGTTAGGGGTATTCCCCAGGCCCACTCCAGTCCTACCTGGTCCTGGGCACCCAAGCCAGCCTGTGTGAAAGGCCTTTCATCCTGACCTTCACCGTCAGCAGTGCTGGGCCTCCTTAGCGCCTCTTCAGGCTGAAGGCCACACAGGTTCTCAGCATCCATGTCAAAAGTATCATCCAAACAGAATATGGCCTCCAGGATGTCCTCATCCATGGTGAATAGAATAGTGTCTCCAAAGTGCTCGGGGGCTGGGCACATCACCAAGAAGAGAGAAGATTCAGCTGGCTCTAGGTCTCAGTGATGTGCCATCCATACATGTCCTGGTGTCCCATACACTATGAGGTCTCAAGCAACTGACAGTTCTTGATGTGAGCCAAGAGCTCAGCCCCCACATTTCACCAAGCTGAGAGCCACATTGGTGGGACCTCATGGAATAAGAATTCTTGTTATCTCTCACCATACAAGTCCCTGGTGTGTGCGAGGCACTGGGTGCCCAACCCAGATCCCTGAACCTATTTCTGCAGTGCTGGGGATATAAGACCCAAGGGCCTTGCACATGCTACTCAAGAGGTCTACCACTGACCTATAGCTATAGACTTCCCTTGCTTTAAATCTTGAGACAACCTTGTTAAGACCCAGACTGCCCCTGAACTTAGTCTATAGCTCACATGAGCTAGAGTCTTTGGTGAAGCAGGATTTCAAATAGTGTATATGGGATAGGGGGTGGTCTCGAGGGTGATTTACCATCCATGCATAACCCTAGGGCTGGAATTACAGGTGTACACTGCCTAGCCTGGCTTCCTATGGGCCCTTTTATAAAGCACCTCCCCCAGAAGGTGTGGATATTCTCCCAACCTGGGAAGCTGGGTTCCAATGACTGGCTGGTCCATGGGCTCCCTAAATATCCTACCCATTTAGCCGGCGGTGGTGGCGCACGCCTTTAATCCCAGCACTTGGAGGCAGAGGCAGGCGGATTTCTGAGTTCGAGGCCAGCCTGGTCTACCGAGCGAGTTCCAGGACAGCCCAGACTACACAGAGAAACCTGTCTCGAAAAAAACAAAAAAAAAAAAAAAAATATCCTACCCATTTGCCTTAAGGCAGGAAAGATGCTACAAGTCATGACTCTGAACTTTCAGAAAAGCCCCTTCTCAGGTTCAAGCTCCTATTCTCTAGAAAGACAGTGTTAGAGGGCCAACTGGCCCACCTGTCCTGGAAGAGATGAGGGGTGTACCTCACGTCTAGAAGACCTTACCTGGCTAGCTCATGGGTTTCCATCTATGCCTCAGTGAGTAGCCAACAAAGACTTGTAGAAATCCCCCAGATATACTGTACCTCCCATCAGGGTTCCTGAGGCTTTGGCAATTTCTCCTTCAAAGATGCACTGAGTATCCAACAGCATCGTGATGTCCTTCACTCCTCGGAAGGAGTGGATTCGAGACTTATTGTAATTCCAAATCCTAATCAGGGCAACTTGGCAAGGGTGTGTAAACTCAATGGAGATGGTGTGGGTCATGCCTGGTGTAAAGGGGGCCAGCCAGACATGCATGTCATCCTGGGTCCTGTTCACCCCATCAATGAGGTTGGAAACTACACGTGGGTCTTTCCCATAAGCTGGTAAAATATTGATGTCAGGGGGGTCCGCTGTAATGCTGGAAATCTGTACTGGTTCCCCTGAGGAACTGAATATTTCTATGCCGTTAAGGCCAACATAGTGTCTGTCTCCCCATGTAGACTTGATGTCAATGACCAAGTGCTGTCCATAAGGGAGGACTGGGATTTTAAAGTCGCTGTCGCCATCTGTCTCTGTGGAGGGCTCTGGCTCCTCCTCTCTGCAGGGGGCTGGGGAGTCCTCATGCCGGGTGCTCCTCTGCTGCTTCAGGAACTCATCTAGGATGTCCCTTGTGGCTCCAGGGCAGAGATTCGGCCCCGGTGGGCACGGTCGAAGGCAGTGAGGGAGTCCCATGATGCATGCAGTGCATGTTCCTGCTCACCATACCACTGCAACCAAGGCAGTGTCTGACTGGCCTGGGTGTCCTCTGAAAGAGAACACAGGAGGGGGACATTGTATTAGTGTCACACCTTGGAAACTGTTGCAGGCATTCCACAGGAACCAAGGAAGCTCTGATATACTTCATTAAAGCCACTGTCTTGTTTGTCCCTTACAACTCTAAGAAGGGTGTGTCAATCCTGTCTTATAGATGAAGATATTGAGGCTCAGAGAGTAGAGTGCCTCCAAACAGCTAGATTCATTCAGATATTACTGAATAAGGTATACTCCACAACACAGAGATGGTCCACATGAGTACTCTACAACTTCAGAGTGAGCTAGGTGAACTATGGCTTCCTGTCACACATGATCTTAAGTGCTGATCTTGACAAAGAACTGTTTATTATAACCCAAGTCTAGACTCTCTTTTCAGGAAAAACAAGAAGTATTTTTAATAGACTTTGAACTTTCTAGGAGTACAACTGTTGTGCAAATCAGGAGAGGAGCTACAGTTTGAGCTACAGAATGTCCCCCAAAGGCTAGTATGTTTCAGGCTTGCCATCCATATTGTGGCACTACTGGGAAGGGTGGAGCCTTTACAAGGTGGGGCCACATCCCTGAAGGGGACTCTGGGATATTCTCCCTCTCTTTACTCTCCAGCTACCATCAAGTGAGCAGCTTCCCTCCACCACACGCTGCCATTGCATGCTGCCTTTTGTAGGCCCAAAGCAACATGGCCAAATAGCTTAGGTCTGAGCCTCTGAACCTGTGGGTCACAATGATCTATTTCCTTTGAAATTTGTTCATCTTGAATGCCATGGTGAGAGGAAGCTGACCCAGGAAGGCTATTTTGGTGTTAGAAACTTTACCAGAAGTTACCCCACTTTGAAACTCCCATAGCCAGGGATATATCTTGGCCCATGGGGTCTGAGTTGGTCACAGTGTAGGCTGCACGGCACTGGAGGCTGGCCCAGTCACATGGCTCTGGCAGCACTACAAGGCATTATTTAACAGCAGGATGAATGCTCAGGAAAGAATGTTAAGTCTGAGTACCAGCACTGGTCTATGGAGGCAGGAGGATCACAAGTTCAAAGCTGTCAACTTTACCAAGTGTATTAAAGGGTAAGGCATCTGTCTCCTCCCATGTATGGACAAAGCCTAAGTCCTGTGCATGAGAACTCAACCAGAACTTCAAAGAAGGCTCTCAAGCCCCCTCTCAGAATCTATCAGGTAGTATGACCATCAGGTAGTGGCTTTTGCTGACAGCCAAGCACAGCCAGCCATGGAAAGGTGTCGCTCTGACTGGGCAGTGCCCGCACTCTACCCCTGCTTGAGCTCTAGGGAGCTTGGCACTATCAACTACTCCTTTCTCTAGAATCCTCCAACACTGCTTCCTCTAGTGCTTTCCACTGCTCACTCTGCCTGCAGACATGTATAGATCTCTCCTGTCTAGAAAAGGGAGGGTACCAGATTCTGTGGTTCCTCCCATCATGCCCTGTTCTCCTCCTCTTTTCTGTACAGACATCCTGTTTCTTGTATCAACAGTGGGCTCTCGACTCCACCCTGAACTCAGCCTCTCTCCTTTGGGGAACAAACCTCAGCTTTCTGAAGACTATCCCACTTTGAGGTTATCCACACAGAAGCTCAAAGGGCTGTCATTCCCCTGGCTAAGCCAGACTGATGGGATATAGGGTTGAACTATGAGGGCCTATTTGACTACACTGTGGGGAACCTGCCTAAAAATGATGCCAACTTGGGAGCAGGAACCAAGTTCGGGAGAAACTCTGATGGCTTTATATGGGCTCCTGCACCCACCTGTTCCTAAGAGCCCTGGTGGTTTTTCGCACTTTGAATGGGCTCTCAGAAGTCCCCATTTACAGCAAGTGACAATGACTCTCAGTCTTTGTCAGTCTTCACTTCATTCATGACATCCCAGACAAAGATCTTGCATTTGACAGTCTGTCTCTCAGTGGTTTAGGAAACATACCACTTCAGCTCCCTGACCCAGAAAGCTAGCTAGCTAGCTTTTGCTTTTTGTTGTTGTTGTTGTTGTTGTTGTTTTTTTGTTTGTTTGTTTGTTTTTTCGAGACAGGGTTTCTCTGTGTAGTCCTGGCTGTCCTAGAACTCACTCTGTAGACCAGGCTGGCCTCGAACTCAGGAATCCGCCTGCCTCTGCCTTCCAAGTGCTGGGATTAAAGGCGTGCGCCACCAACGCCCGGCTTAGCTTTTGCTTCTTTTCCTTTCCTTTTACTTTCTTTCTCCCTCCACCTCTTTTTCTTTGCTTCTTTCTCCCCACCCCTTTGAGATGGGGTCTCATTACATAACTCAGGCTGGCCTCAAACTATGATCTTCCTGCCTCAGCCACCAGAATTTCAGGAGCACAGGTATGCCTATCACACCCAGCCTACTCACAGCTTCTTATCACAGATGCCACCCTCTTGTTGCAAAGTCTAGGAGTAGCTGAGACTTACTTGATCTTTGGTCCCATCCTGCCCTGTTTTACCCAGCTATCACTCTTAGCCCCATGGGCTCTGTCTAGCCTCAGATCAAGTTCTGCCAGGGTTCTCCAATTCTAGTGACAAGAACACTAGGCTCTTTGCTGGTAGGAAAGAAGGAAGAAGGGGACAAAGCAGGCAGGGAAGAACCCACAGATGATAATCTCCACACTGATCTGGAGGAATGAAGGTAAGAAACCTCTCTGTCCTAGAAAACACTTTCTAGATATTTCTAGCACCTCATGCTATCTGTGTGTGGTCTGGTCATTTTAACACCCTGAGCCATGAGCCTACAGCAGAGTTTGTCACATGCTATTTTCATTGCCACGATCACTTCTTATGCCAAGAATAAAAATGATTTCACTCACTGTGCCCACAAGCCCTGTTGTGGCTCTTCCTAATTCTGTAACCTCCATTTCCCCCAATCACTGCTATTCTGCTCCACCCCACCAGATGTCTTCTTCAGTGAGGCTTTGTCCTTCTCTGCCTTCTGCTGGGACAGCTCTTCCTCCGATGGTCACTCCTTTCAGTGTGCCCCCCTACCCCCATCCTTGCTCCCTGGCATGACTCGGTGCCACACACAGAAAGCATGAGGTGCTAGAAATACCTAGGAAGTGTTTGCTGGGACAGGAAGGCCTGTCAACACTAGCTTCTTGCCTTCAGTCTCTTGGATCAGCCCGGAGGTTATAGCCTGCAAGTTCTCCCATGCCTGCCTGTCCTCATCTTCCTATCTGCCACCAATAAAGAACCCAGAAGTTCCCATATTCTCTCCTCCCAGGAACTAGTGTGACATGTGGTAGAAGGAGCTCTAGCACATGCTGTCATCACTCGGGTCTCTGTAATCTGAATTCTTCTGACTGAAAGCAATGGTGGGGTAGGCCTATAAGCATAACAGGAAACACTAAACGCCACATGCTTCTGGCAGGGCAGGGACTTGGCATTCCTTCTGAGTCTGCCTTCTAGACTCTTCTCTGAGTCACATACTTGGTTCTAAAAGGAGAGGTATAGACTTTCTCCTGGTCCTATTGGGTGTGATGGCAGATGGACATCATGTGTCTCCCAGTGCATCTCTGCTGGGAACATGCTCTGACTACCACTTGGAACTAAGCTAAAGTTTGGCCTGTCATTGCTGACAACCCTATCCTGAATCTGTTAGACAAGAAGTTTCCTATTTCCTTTCTGTGGTACTGAGGATGAAACACATGTTAAACACACTCTCATTAAGCCATGTCCCTAGCTCCAGTCCTAAACCCAAATGAGCAGCAGAAAGCAATGGTGTCCATCTGCAGTCTAGGGAATCTAGAAGGATCTCTGATGATGACATGACAGGATTCAAGATACCAAAAGACTCTTCCTGTGTGGAGTCAGATATGGACAATTGAAGCTCAGAGTTTATAAAACTTCCCTCGTCACCATCACCACATGTGCTTCAATGGCCACTAACACAGGAAACAAGAATGGACAAGGGAAAATAAATCACAATCACCTTTCCTCTGGTGTACATGCTTTGGCCATTGCTGACTGGGCAAGGTCTGAACAGCTGACCCAAGTCTACCAATCAGCATCCCCTGAGACTCCAGAACTGGCTGTAGGGTCCAGAGCCCAAACTCAGTCACTTGGGGCTTAAAGGCCTTTGGCTGCCTGTGAAAAAACTAGCAAGGAAAAGTGGTCTGGTGGGCTTGTGAAGACAACAGGGAACAGGGAGAAGATGCTACTAGTCTTTGGTACTTTGGGGTACCCTGAAGTCTCCAGCTACTCCTCTTCACTGCTCATGGTAAAGGCTGCTGAGGCCTCATCCACCTGTGGCCACCACCCCACTCCCAGAATGGACATGGGGTATAGTAAATATGATTCCCTGCTGGGCCACAGTAAAGGAACTGTGCTGGACTCACCACGGTGAGCTCAGTGACGCCTCCACCAGCATTTTAGTGGACTCAGCCAGCATGCTTCTTGGAGGCCCAGGCAGTGAGCTTTGGAATTGGGTGATGGGTAGTAACACTATTTCTAAACTACTTTCCTCATTAGCAAAGCCAGCTAACAAGTATTACATCTCAAGGACTGGGTTCTCGATGTCTCACTGAGCCAAGCAGGGAAATGCCTGGCAAGAGATTCAAGTGAGACTGGGGCCTCTGAACTTGGACAGTTGGGCTGTTGCCTGTCACCAGGAACTCCCTGTAGCTCCAGTCTGTTTAAAGCCTGACTAGCCATTCAGTAAGTGTTGGCAGTTATGCTAATAGGCTCAGAATGGTGGGACTGATCCACTGTGGTTCAAATTCTATACTAGCCCCACTGGTTGTGAGAAAGGAATCTCTAGAAAAGTTACTTAAACTTCACATTTTTTATCTGTAAGATGGGGCTGTTAATAGGACTCAGAACATTAAGGTTGGACCAGACCTTGGCAAAGAATACATGGATTCAGGCCCTACTTGTCATCACTGTCCTGCCCTACACCATGTCACCTAAACCAGGCTTTCATACTCAGAAGGCTTCTCTTTCTTTTACTGTCTGTGTTGTTTAGTGTGTGTATATAACTGTGTGTGTATGTATACACAGATTCGATGCCTGTGGAGGCTAGAGGACAAACTTGGTTATTATCTAGATGGAATGTCCATCTCTGTTGAGACAAGGTATCTCCCTAGCCTGGATATCATTATTTGGCTAGACTGGCTGGCCAACAAGCGATCTTCCTGTCTCTGTCTTCCCCAGAGCTGGAATTAGGTGGGTTTTGGGCATCCAAATCAGGTTCTCAAGTACTTTGCTAATCAATCCCCTCACCCTTGTCCATTTTAATGTTTTTCTTGAGACAGGGTCTTTCTATATAGCAGAGGCCTGTCTTGGTGATACTTCTGCCTCAGCTCCCTGAGGACAGCGGTTTCAGGCTTAGCCCCACCATGCCCTTCTGTGATTCCCTGATCTCCACTTTACTCAGTCTCAGAGTCTAGATGAAAGGTGGGTGACAGCACAGACCCAGAGGACAGCTAGAGGTTGGGGGAACCCTCAGATTCTGAGGGATACAAGAGGAACCAAGCACTCACTGATAGAGTGACCTGAGATGATTCACTAAGGAGGATGGGCAGGGATTCCTGTGGTCACACCAAGAGACAGACTCAGAGCACAGGTGATGCAGGCTTGGTATGGGGGACAGAAGCATTAACCATTTGTTGAGGCATGCTTCTATGTCAGGTACCTGCCAAGCATAGTCAGTCCCTGGATCTCAGATTACCACCTAGAATCCCTGAGAAAAGGGGTGCTTTGTGGAGGCTTTGTGGGGATAGGGAGAAAGGAATTAAAATTGAAGCCAGTAGGTCTGTGGGGTGGTACAAGGCCGATGTCTTACTCATTACTTGCTAAACATTCCCCACTGTCTTGTTTGTCCCTCACAACTCAAAGAAGGATGTGTCAATCCTGTCTTACAGATGAAGACATTGAGGCTCAGAGAGCAGAGTGCCTGCAAATAGCCAGATTCATTCAGATTAATTAATTAATTAATTGGGTACTCCACAACACAGGGGCAAGTCTGGGTGTCCTTACCAGTGTCCCCACCCTGATGCCCTCTTACTCAGGATGGATATATGAAGACCACACCCTGAGTCCCTTTCACATTCAGGATGTAAATAATCCCCCACAAAGATTACAACTCTCAACCTGAATTCTGCCAACAGATGTGGCTTTTGTTTTTATTTTAATACCACTGAGTTAAGCCCAGGGCCTTGTATCACTGAGCTACTGTCCCAGCCCTCTGCCTCTATATTTGAGACAAGGTATCACTAAGTTGATCAGGCTGGTTTTGAACTCACTCTGAAGCCTAAGTAGGCCTTGGATTTGTAACTCTCCAGCCTTAGCCTCTGGAGTATATGAGATTACAGGTCTGAGCCATGACAATTTCTTTTAAATATACATAGTGGTTTCAAATATTTACCATCAGTTGCTAACACTGTAAAGCAAGACTTTTCCATACTCCAGTTTGTACTGACAAAAGCAAAAGCAAACTGGCACACTAGTCGTGCATTTCTGGAGGCCAGCAACAAGACTGTAGAGTGGAGGCTGCCTCCTTCCAATGGCCTTGGGCCTTCTGGCCTTCTAACAGTACAGACTCAGGTAAGTTACTAGGGACTTTATCAAAGGTGGAGAGTCAAGTCCAGGTTGGAAAAACCTTGTAGTGCAAGAAAAATGGGCCAAGATGCCATCCTGGTGCCTGTGACAATCACATCTAGGAGTTTAACAGGCAGAGTTCCTGGTTACCTCATTTGTATCACCTTTTCAGCTGAGATAGTAGATTTGTGACCCGCTACTTGAGACCAGCCCCCTTGTTTTATAGATAAGGAAAGCAGGGTCCAGGGAAACAAATGGTTTGATTCCAATGGGGAAAGCTTGAAGCTTACCTTTGCTGGCTGGCTGGTCATCACCATGGCTACTGCTGGCATCCTTCTTCAGGGCCCTCCTCCCACTAGCAGGGCGATCCCTGTTAGGAGGCTGGCTAAAGATGTCTAAGTCATTGCCACAGGCTTTGGAGGATGCCTTGGGGGGTCTCTCTTCAGTGATGACATTCCAGCTGCTAGTCCTCCCTTGCTCACGCCGAGGGCCTTTTTCCTTGGCCTCCACCTCTCCAGGAACATCACCAATGACATCATCAGATGGAAGCCTGGTCTTCTGTTCCAGATCTTTTTCAGGACTGAGCCACAGGGGTTTGGGTTTCCTGACTGTCTGTTTCTTTCCCATCTCTGCTAGAGAAGGCTGTAACCAGTGTGGGGTTTTCCCGGTGGGTTCAGGGATTTTCCTACCTCTGAGGTTTTCCAGCTGTTGGATCAAAGAGGACTCCTCTTCTAGAGGAAGACATTTCCCAGGAGAGGAGGAAGATGGGACACTGGGCCCATCACCCATAGAGGCAGGGGTTGCCAATAGTCTTATATCTTCCTGTAACTTGGACAAACTGTTCTTCGGGCAGTATGTAGAATTCATCTTTTCACCAAGGAAATCTCCTTGTGAGGAAACTGTCATATCCAAGGATTCTGCTGGCTGTGAGCAGCTGAGCCCAAGCGCTTCATCTTCACTCATGGCAGCCATCTTGAGGGCACCTTTGCTTTCTTTCCAGCCAGTGCTCAAGGCCTTCTCTGGGCTCTCATTCCTCTCTCTCGGAAGGTCAACAGGGATGGTACAATCAAAGGGGGCTTCACCTCCTCCTTTCTCTAACACACCATCAAAGATGAGGCTTTTGTTGACATAGAGTTTCACGTTCTTAGCACCAATGTCAAGATCCTGAATGCACAAAATGGAGCAAAAAGAAAGCATGTGTCATCAGACTGATGAGTCAAACTGAGAAAGTGAAAGATACTCCCAAACAGACATGTAAAGTGCTAGAGACTGAGCACTCTACAGCTGTGCCAGCACCTGTGAAATAGATTCCCTCTCCTCTCTCTGCAAAGCCGTACATATGCTATGAATCAAAGAACTTTTGTCTTGGCTTTCATTGCCTCCTGTCAGGATATTGGTAATGGTTCACTAATTGGTTTCACTGCTTCCTGGTCTCCTGATGCTTCCACTGGAGTTAACCTCCTACAGGAGCAAAGATGCCCATGCTCCCTTGTGAACCCTTTCAAGGCTTTTTTTTTCTCATCCCCACTGGTCCAGCCACTCATTAAAGGTGTAGTGGTATATGCTTGTCATTCTAGCACTTCCCAGGGCCCAGAGCATAGTGAGTTGGAAGCCAGCATGGGCTACAAAGTAAGATTCTTGTCTAAAACAAAACAAAACAAAAACCAACCAACCAACCCTCACCCCAAATATATGTATTTTAAGTAAACTAAAATGAAGTGTGGTTCCTGGGGCTTCTGCATCAAGCAGATCTGGGGTGCATGTCAAATGCAGTCTCCTGGACTCCTTGGATATCTCATATTGAGTATCTTAAAAGCAGAGCCTAAGACAAGGACTTGGTGTAAACAGGAAGTAGGGAAAGTAAGACAGGGTAGGAGGATGTTCCCAAAAGTGTCTGAGCACTTCACAGTGGGGGCAATGGAGATTACCTCCTGTTGGGACTCTCTAAGGATTCCAGGGCATGTACTTTGGAATGTGTCCCAAAGACAGATGTTAGTGCACTTGTTCACTGCTTACTAAAGGTGGCCCCTGGGGCAAGAATGCCCTCACACATTACAAGGTGGGCATGTCCCTCAGCAGGTAGCACAGCAAGCAGTACTGAGCAGCAATGCCAGCATGCCAGGGACCCACTCACTTCAGCTGCAGTCAAAGAAAGATGTGGAGCAGGTACCAAGGCTGCAGCCTTGATATGGCAGTTTCTAGGGACTCCTTGCTCTACTACCAACTTTTCTATATTTCCATTGCACCAGGATGTGGAGAAGGCAGGCCAGTATGACACAGTGACCTTCACAGAAAGGTCCCTAGCCCCTCCTTCCCTAAACGCATGGCCTTTTCTTATGCATGTATCTGATGTGCATCTAGTCATGATTAAAGTAAGATCACCCCTTCTCCAGATACTGGTTACTTCCCTCCTTTCTGTGGTAGAACTCTTCCCAGGCTCTATCAAGGAATATAATTCATACATCAATCAGTAAACAGCTCTTTACAGCTACTTGGTAAGTCTTAACATGTACAGCTCCCTAGAACAATCTCCACACTTAGGATAACAAACACAACCATCACCCTCAAGTGATACACTTTGAAATCTCTCTCCCTCCCTGCTTCCCAGACAACCACCCACCTGCTCACCATCACTACTGAATTTTCTGTGTGTGTGTGTGTGTGTGTATACATGTGTCATGTCAGAGGACAACCTAGGGGAGATAGTTCCTTCTTCTATGTGTATCCAAGGGATGGAACTCAGGTCATCAGGCTTGACACTAAGTGCTTTTATCCACTGAGACACCTCAACAGGTCCCTTTTTATAAAGTAACACATTTTCTAGAAGTTTGACATACAGCTTGCAATGTGTACTCATTTCTATATGGCTTCTTTCACTTAAGCATAATTACTCTGAGATGCACATGAATTGTGAGAGTCTGAGGTTTTCTTCCTGTCCAATCGCTGAGGATTCTATTCTACAGAGGTACTCACAAGTTGCTGTCATGCCTACAGTGAAGCAGTCATTGTCACCCTTGTCCCTTCTTGCCTCTTGCCTCCCCTCCCAATAGGTTCCTGTTTGAACTCAATATAGAATCCACTGTGTCAAGGAGTCCACAGCAGGCAATGGCTTACCCTGCGTCTGGTCACCACGACAGAGCCCTTCTCAGCTTGACAGTAGTTACAGGTCTGACCCAAGGCCAAACCGGGTATCTCTTGCTCCCCGCCACACCTGACTCAGCTGGGAGGATAGACAGCTGTTCTTCCTCCTTCACAATGCGTTAACTGGCTTGGTGATGTATGTCTATGCTTGTGTTATCTGGCTTCTGCCTAGCTGCTACTCTGCCCAACTCTTTGCTTGTCTCTACTCCTGCAACCCCCACCAGTTCATCTGGCCTCAGTACCTGGACTGCCTAGGTTTAAGACTAGTTCTTTGAGTGTCTTGTACTCACCATGGCCCAAGGCTCTGAATGTCTCTATGGTCCAAGGATATCCATTCCTGACTCTAGTCCTGACCTCTCCGTTGGCCCCTAAGGGATGACTGGCACTCTCTTTCTTCTTGGGAATTTAAATCTATATGTGCTTCAGATCCATCAAATACTTAAACAAACAAACAAACAAACAAAAATTATAGGCGTGGAGCCCAGGCTAGCCTTGAACTTAGGTTCTATCTGCTTCTGGCTCTTAGGTGCTGGAGTTACAGCTCCTAACAGAGTTCTGTATCACTTCCTTAAGCCAAACCTCTCCTCTCTTCAACCACAGTTCTGCTACTCAGTCAGCTTTCCAAATCTTAGGCACCCCTCTGACTTCCTTGTCCTTGTCCTGCCACATCCAATCTGTCAAGGAGTTCCTTGTCTCTTTCCTCTCCAATCTGACTTCATCTTCCATTGACACTGCTGCCCCAGTGCAGGCCTTTGTCATCTCTCTAGAGACACCAGAATCAACTAATTGGTCTCTCTGCTCCCACTCTGCACTGTCACCCTGCACACACACTTCATTTCCCACACAGCAGCCAGACTCACTTAAAAACAACTTCAGCTAAACTACAGCAGCCTCCTGCCTAAATCACCCAGTGATTCCATACTGTCAACCCTAACTACCTATTTATAGTCCCAGGTCCAAGTCCACTTGCCTTCATACACTGCTCCTTGATGCCACATCCCAACTCCTTCTTGCCTTCAGAGACTCCTCAACACCAGGCTTTAAAGAACACCTCACCCACTTCTCTTTATATCCTGATGCTCTTGAGTTCCTCAGTCTCTGAAATGGTCTCTCTCATCAGCATTTCTCGAGGGTTAGGGGCAGGGTTTTTTGTTTGTTTGAAGACAAGGTATGTAGCCTTGGCTGTCCTGGAACTCACTATGTAGACCAGGCAACCCTCAAACTTATAGAGATCTTTCTGCCTCTGCCTCCCTAGTGAGAGATTAAAGGTGTGCACCATCATAGCTAAGGGGGCTTTTTCATTTTAGACAGAGCCTCAGACTTGAGATCTCACATTACAGTGCTGGGATTGCAGTTCTATACCTCCATGCCTGGCTTGGCTGCTAATTTGTCTCTCCTAACCAACTGAAGCTCCAAGTCAGAAGAGGTCCTCCACAACTGCCTGAGGATACAGCACATAGTAGGATCTTGGCCATCATGAGGGAACTGACATGTGACTAGCCTGGACATTCTCCTAAAACCAAAGAGGAAAAAAGATGGCAGCCTGTGGCTAACCCTCCATTCTCCACCCCAGGCCACTCCTGATTTGCTTTGGCTTCTGATCTGTGTTTGGCATGTGTGGGCTCTGAGGCCCCAGGGCTATCCTATTCACCTACCCTCAATCCCCAAGCCTTAGCTTCCCTGCAAGCTAAATCTACATGCTCTAACTAAATTCCTAGATCACCACAGACAGGTTTGCAGAGCAATTCAGAAGGAGAGCCATCAAACCCGAATCCCTCCACAGGAACTCGGCTTCAATCATCCAATTGTGGGATGGCAGGCTACTATTTGCTGGCTGTCAGAAAAGTCGATGTTCAAAGCACGCTTTTACATGTTTATATGGATGTGCACTCTGTTTAGTGGAGGCACAGAGCAAGTGTGTGCTGTGAATTAATCAGGAAACAGCTCCTGGAGGAGGATGGTACGGGCAGCTTTCAATGAGCAGTTCTGAAAATTACCACTATGGAAACATCTGGTGAGACAGAAACACTCATTTAAAGAGGTGTCAAGGTATAGCTGGGCTTCCTATCCAGACAGTGGTGGATGAGCAACCTAGCTTTCCTAATGAGATGTCTGGGCCCCAAAACATGTGAACAGTTTCCCTTATGTGAACAGTCGAGAGCCCCACCAGACCATATATGTTTACTGCTCAGCATTACCTCAAAAAATATGACTGTGGCAGATAGGAAGGCAGGTAAGGGAGGTAAGGGAAGAGTGAGTTCTGTGTAGCAGAGGGAATTCATGAGCAGGTTGTGGCTCTCGAGAAGGGGAGGCCCCTGCCTGGCCTGCATCTTGGATCTCAAATATTTCCAGTACACACTATTGTATCTGTGCGCATATTTGATGAGGAATATCTGAGTATGGAACAGAAACAAAAGTCTGCACTGTCCCACAGTCCTGGACACCCTGCAAGAAAGCATTAAAACCTCCCTTTCTCCCTCTTGTCTAGCTAGAGCTTAATCCTGGCTGTGGCTGGCCCAGACTGAATTATTTATGTGGGTGGAACTCTGAGCCCCCAGTCTCCTAATTAAATCCCCACATACCATCTCCTGCTCCTTAGAGGTAATGGTCTTTCTTGGGCACCTTGCAGTGAGTATGTGTGTGTACACACCCCTTCCAGATTTTGTTCTACCTATAGCTATCTCTCAGTATCTGTGGGGGATTTATTGCAGGATCCCTGTGGGTAGCAGCATTGTCTCATACTGTAGTCCTGTGTATAAAACATTGCTAATTTGCACATAACCTACGTATAGTCTCCTACTTCCTCCAAACCATCTCTAAGTGACTTACAGAGCCTAACACAATGTAAATGCTATGGAAATTGTTATGCTACATTGTTTAGGGAGGAATAAGATAAAAAGATATACTGCAGAGATTGTTTTTCTTGACTGTTTTTTATGTTGCTGATTGGATTCTGGAATGGGAAACAGTGGGTAGACAAGTCCATTGTTATGTAGCTAGGCCACACAAATATTGTCAAATCTCACTGGGAAGATGTGTGGGATCCATACCCGCACCACAGAGCCTTGGAGCTAGGCTTGCTGGTGAGCATCCCTTAGCATCTCCTCAGCAAATTCTAGAAGAAGGATGCCTTTATGGATGTAGGGGAAATTTCCTGCTGTAAAACCCAGCCTCTGCACCATGCCCAGTTATAAGTACTTCAACTGGGGCTCTTCCTTCTTCACCATGTTCAGAAATCCCATGCTTCTGACTGCTTCACCTAGAACCATTTTTGAGTATGCACTTGTGTGTAAGTCGCTAAGTATACTCTCCTGTTCCCGTTCTTTATCTAATGAGAGATGTGGTGGTACTTGTATTGTGCTCCCACAAGTGACACACTGAAGCCCCATGGCTGCCACATGGCCCTTTTCCCAGCTCTCATTTTCCCTTTCTTTCTTCTTTCCAGTTCTTAAGAACCAGACACACTGAGATGATAAATCGTGTTGAACTCATTATGGGTATCATTCCAGCCTAGATAACTCAATTAACTTGCCAAGGCCACTTTCCTCCTAGCCTGGAGTGGATAACTGCCTTGCCTCTTCTAATGAACACACCTACTACTCAGCAAAGGTGAGTGGTCATGTGGTTCCCCTCATCTCTTTATGTGGACAGTGTAGATTCAGCCCATGGCTAGGCAAGTGGTCACCTCTGATCTTTCCTAAAAAGAGTGTCTTTCTACAGGGATTGCCCAAATCAAGAGCAGGCCTGATGTCACCAGAGGAAGTCATTTGGTGCCTGAAGATAAAGCCATTAAGAAGGCAGTAAAGATAACTGTCAGAGGGAGGTAGATTCCTGGTGACACAACAGAAATTCCTGGATTCTGCCACATCTGAAACCAGCACCTAGGCTGGTGGTTCTCAACCTTCCTAATGCTGTGGCCCTTTAATACAGGCCTTCATGTTGTGGTGGCCCCAATCAAAGTTATTTTGTTGCTACTTTATAACTGTAATTTTGCTACTGTTATCAATAGTAATGTAAATATCTGATATGCAACCTCTGGGGGGTTGTGACCCACAGTTTGAGAACCACTGGCCTAGACTCTTCTGTCATAAAAACCAAGGAGTTCTCTTTTGTGATTAGTCAAGTTTGGTGGTGTTGGTATTTATGAGACAGGGTCTCTACATAACCCAGGAAAGTCTTAAACTCTTAAGTCTTCTGCTTCAGAATCCCAAGTGCTACGATTATAGGCATATGCCACTCTACTCAGCTCTGAGTCACTTAATGTGGCTACAGAGACCATCCTAGCTGACACCATAGCTAGGATGTAGCTCCTGAGACTCTCTATCCAGACTCAGCTACTGACTCACCCTGCCTCACAGCTGCCCTGCATAGCACAGTCTGCTCTTGACTAAGATCATGGAGCCTCAGCCGTCCTAAGTTTGTACCTGTCCTGCTAGCAAAGTTTGGCCTAGGCCCTGCCTCTGAGGTCAACATCTCAGCCTTATGTTAATGATCAATCCCCTGTTTACCAAGTACCTTGCTTAATGCCACCAGGTTACCTACCTCAGCTAACTAAATGTTTGCTATGATAAGAATCAAAATTTTAAACTGTGTTTTGTTTTGTTTTTTAAAGAAAAAACATTTTGAGACAAATTGGGCTGTTTAAATTTGGAATCGTAAGGATTGAGGAACCCAGAGGGGACAGGTGAAGACCAACAGAGTCAACTAACTTGAACCCTTAGGGGCTCCCAGAGGCCCCACCCCCACATATATAGCAGATGTGCAGCTTGGTCTTCATGCAGGTTCCCCCAACTGGAGCAGGGGCTTACCCTGACTCTGTTGCCTGCCTGTGGATTCTGTTCCCTAAGTGGGCTGCCCTGTCTGGCCTCAGTGGGAGATGATGTGCTTAGTTCTGCAGTGACTAGAGATGTCAGGGTAAGTTAGTACCCCTGAGGGGAACCTCCCCTTCCTCAGAGGTGAAGAGGAGGGGGTGGGGGAAGGAGGGATCATGTGATGGGAGGACTGGAAGAGAGGGGGCTGTGATGGGGAAGTAAATAGATAAATTAATTAATGAAAAAATATCAAATGGCAATTAGAGCAAAATAATTACTGTTAGGCCTCATGATGTTGGATATTTGGATTATTAGAAATAAACATAAACTTGAGTGTCCAGGGGCCCTAAAGTGTTCATGAATTGAAAAGGGCCATAGCTAGGGCTCATGTTCAGATGCTCTGGGATAGACCAGGAATGGCAGGGTGGGGATGTTCTTGTGTTGACACTCAACAGTCTCCATACTGGCATCACTTGAATCTCTTCCAGAAAATTAGTGACTAGTGCACCTGTTATCACTGGAAGAGCCAGGACGACTCAAGAATGGCTGCTTGTGCCCAAACCATGCTGTTCCCAGCTAGGCAAGGCCTAGTGGGTCCTCCTGCCCTCAGCATCCCTCAGACAGCAGCCATGGTGGCCTTTTAGATCCTTTGGTCAGACTGTCTCCTATTAAGAATATTTCAATGATTCTAAGGTTGGTATCTGCATGGAGACAGGAAGCCAAGAATTATCTGAGCATTCTGCATGTGTTCAGAGTAACATTTATGACATTAAGTGTATAGCTCTGAAGATTGGCATCATCAAGTAACAAAACTAAGGCATTGTAGCCTGCTCTCTTGTGGGAAGGTTCTAACAGGGGCTCTTGTTCTGACTACACCTCTGTTCTCTTACCAATAAGGCTCAACCATTCAGGGCCACAAGACCTGGCTCTGCCTTCCTTTAGGGCCTCCTCTTGATTGTCTATGTCTATCAGGTTCTGGCCACTCATGTGACTTCTGTCCTAGTAGTTGCTAAGCATGTTCCTGCCCTTGGATTTCCTCTTGCTATGCCCCTACCAGGAATATTCTTCCCATGGCTCCTCCTCCTCTCCCTAACTCTTTATGGCAGTTTGAATGAGAATGGCCTTCATAGACTTATATGCTTGAATATTTGGGTCTCAACTGGTGGAACTGTTTGGGAAGGATTAGGAGGTGTGTCCTTGTTGAAGGAGGCATGTCACTGGGGATAGGCTTTGAGGTTTCAAAAGACTGGAGCCATTCCCAGTGTGCTTTTCTGCTTCTTGGTTGTGGCTCAAGATGTGAGCCCTCAGACATACATGCCTTTGTTCTGCCATCATGACTCTAACCCTCTGAAACCATAAGCTCTTCCTTCTGAATGAAACACTTCCTTTTATAAGTTGCCTTGGCCATAGTGTTTTGTCACAGCATTAGAACAGTAGCCAAGTCATTTTCTCTAGCCCAATATCTTCACAACACTTAGCACTGAACTCTCACACTAACTTATATCCTTGTTTTACCTTTGCATTCTTTCCAGAAGGTGCAGGGATAGGCACACAGGGCCATATCTATTTGCTCCTTATAGTCTGAGCACTAGGGCCTGTGCAACCCATTGTACAGTCACCACCTTGCATATAGCTATTTAAAATGAAATTTAAATTATCTTTGAAGTGCAGTTTCTTAGGCCTACTGGCCACATTTCACACTCTGCGATGTCTAGGCTCTTACATTTGGTACTAAGGGTGAGGGTGGCAGTGTGCTTAACAAGGACAGCACAGATAACTCAAGACTGTTATAAAGGAAATCGGAGCATGGGGAATCAGTGGAAGTCCGTTTCTGGTGGTGCGCTTGCCTGTTTTCTATTATAATACCGAGTTACCTAAGGCTGTGTAACTTTATCAAGAAAAGAAGTTTATTTAACTCACAGTTCTAGAGGTCCAAGGACAAAGTACTTTTGTGGAGGCCTCAAAAACCAAGCATCCCAGCATGAGTGTGTTGGAGTAGGAGATCACATAGAGGACAGAAAGCCAGAGAGCTCCGAGAGCTTATTCTCTGTAAACCAGCCGTCACCTGAGAGCCAGCACAGGGTCTCATGAGAACACACCACCCCTTCAGAGGGAAGTGAGTCACTTTTCTCATAACTATGACAAAACATTTGACAGAAACTGCTTATGAAAAAAAAAAAGGTTATTTTGCTTACAGGCTCAGAGGGCTCAGTTCACTACAGTAAGAAAAATTGGCAGAGTTCATTACAGCAGATTTGAAGCAGAGTCTAGAACTACAACTGGGCTAATCTTCAAGGTTCTTCTCCTAGTGACCTACTTCCATCAGCCAGGTCTCTCTTCTTAAAGGCTCTAGAACTCCCCAAAACCTATCCCCCACATGAGAAACAGGCATTCAAAGCATGAACCTATAGATGACTTTCCAGATTCAGACTACTCCAGGAAGTATTCTAAACTTCCCATCACATGGAACCTATTTCCAAACCACAGCAGACACATAATCATCTACTAGAGAGACTGCTGGCTCCATCCTGCCACAACTTTACTTTGCTAAGGAAACTCACCTGACCCTCATACTCCCTAGCCAGCCCAGTCCCTTGTACCTTCCAGCTGGGTGAATCTTCTATGTGTGGAATATAAAAAGATGTAGCAGGCATGTTATCCTATCCTCCTCCTGCCCTAAACAGACATTGCCAATCAATCATAGTGGACCCTGATGAACCAGAGGGAAGGTTCTCAGGGTAGCACCCCAGGCATCCACTTTCAATAAGCTGACAAAAAAGACCCAGACCACTGTAGTATGAGTCTTACTTTTCCAGACTCAGCTTCTTCATCATAAAGACAGGGAGTACTGTCACCAGCCATAGGATGGTTGGTGGTCAGATAAGCTACTTCCACGTTCATTTACTCATTCTCACGTGTATGTACCTCTCATAGGCCTGACTTTAGAGTAATGAACAAATGACAGCTGTCACAGCAGACATGGCTGTCCCATCTTCTGTGTGCTGTGAAGTATGGCCTCCTGTTCTTCCCTATCAAGTCCCTCTTCTCAGAGCAGCACACACTCACAATGCAACCTAACAAGAGGAGAGGAGCTTGTAAATATTAACCCAAGGATGTAACAGGCAGCACGTTCCCATCAAAAGGAATCCCCTTTCTCTAAAACTCTCTTCATTCCAAGCCAGCCTTGTCCCCCACTTAACTTTCCTTCCTCAGACTCCCGTACACAAAACACTGCATTAACAAGCCGTGTCTGCAGGCTAAGCTATATTCCTTATAAACTCTCACTTTATCTCCTCCAAAACACACAGAAATAGCGTTCTCTGGAGAATATTAAATCGACCAAGCTACAGCTGCATTTGTTTGGGTTTTTCTGCCCCCGGTAAGTTCTGGCAGCAGATGGTTGTGTGTCATGTAAGCAGTGTTCTGCAGTGTCGCTCCATGCTCTGCCCTGGGTGTCAGAACCCCACATTCCCACCCACGGTAAGCCTCCAATGCTCTCCTGACTCAGAGAGCCCTGAGCCCTTTTAATATTCTGCATGTCCCAGGAAGGCCAAGTCCAGGTAAATAAGAGCCTGTCTTGGCTGAGGCACACAGCTTCTCAGCATGGTGGTCCAGTGTATAAAACCATGGTGAGCCATGGGGCACGGGCTTGGGCAAGTTGCAACAGCACACTTCCCATTCTAGAATAAGATGTGGAAAACACTTGCAGGAAAATGCCAACAAACCTGGGACCCTCAACAGTATGGCCATGGGGCTCTGAGCACTTAAGAGATGGCCAGGGAAGAAGGGAGCTCACCAGTCACAGGTCCTTGGGGTCCTCCTTACATAACTTACTTTTCTCAAATTTATACTTTAGGAATTTATTGAGTAAGAAAGACCTCAAAAGAAAGAAAGCAAAGGGAGCTTCCTTTTACTGGTCTGGGCAATAGGGCCCATGAGTAGAGCCACAGGGACTATATCCACCTGGTGTCTCCAGGCCTGTGGTGTCCAGCACTTGGTGGGTGCTGAGGACATGTGCTAGCCATAGGTGGAGGATGGTTGTGTGAAGAACTAGAGGGGGAGAAGAACAGAGGTGGAGGGTGGAAAGAAAGGGGGAGGACAGAGAGGGAGATGGTGTTAAGGACTCTTCTGGAGGACTGTCAGCTTTGCTTCAACTCTCAAACCCTTGTGCCTTCTCAACCTGGGAATAAGAAAGGACAACATAGCTGCTTATGGGCTACAGAAAAGCAAACTCACCCATTCATTCATTCATTCATTCACCCATCTGTCAACTGCTCATCTCCTTGGCATAGATGAGTGGTAGAGACCTCTGACCCTACTGTCTTTGAGCTCACAATCTATTAAGGGGTACAGGGGAAGCTCACAAGGCCCAGAAGTGGCAAGGGCTGGGGCACATCCTTGGAGAAAGCATCACCTGGGTTTTTGAGAAATCTGCAGGACAAGCATCTGGAGTTGAGTGAGATGGGGAGGTTGGCAGGGACAAGGGTGTGACCACAGCAGCCAGCACGCAGGATGTGTGGCATGAGCAAGGGCAGACACTGCTGGGGGATACAGAGACTGGAGAAGGAACATTAGGCTCAGATGTCACAATGGCAGCTTGACCTTGATCCTCTGGGTCAAAGGGAGGCTCTAGGGTTTGAAGCAGAAGAGAGTATGATAGGGCTTCCCTAGGGGCTGCTCGAGACAGACTGGAGAGCTAAGGCAAGAGGATTAAGAGTTCAAGAACAGATTTGGCTACTGGGTAAATTCCAGGTCATCCTGGACTCAATAAATAAACAAACAAATGAAGGAACAAATAAAATCAAACCATCCCACACCAGTTTCCAAGCTCGGGGAATGATTAGAAGTGCCAACAATATGGCCTGGGTCTCCTCCACTGAGGCCATTCACTAAAGCTGTGTCTTCTCTCTCTGGCTATAGATTTACAAATGGCTGCTGATTCCATAGTCCCATAGTGTCTTTTTAGCAAGATGAAGGCTGGGGTCAGCTTCCACTCACCATCTTTCCTGTGCTTTGGTCTCTCGTGTCTTGCATGAGGCATGACCATTCTTGACCATGTCTACTGAAGAGGGAAATATGGCAGACTGACAGCACCCTGCCCCTTCTTGCTGACTCTGTGCCTATAGGGGTCCTCTGGCACCTCCACATAAGACACCTGGTACTTGCTTCACTTTGCTCAGGGCTTCAGAATACTGCATGATTTGTCTATACCATGTCTGTCAGCAGCTCAGCACGTTGCCTCCAGGGCAGTCTGTGTCTTTTGTGTCTGTCTCCTCAGAACATATCAAGAGGCTGACAGCCCCTGGTGTGCCCACACAGGTGAAGAAATAAAGCAGATCAACTCATGAAGAACAGGCTGGAGAAGGAAGGATGAGGGTAGGACAGCGTAGGGTACTGAGCAAGGATGGACTCTGGAACCAAATGGGCCTGTAGCCAAGGTGAGAACTAGCCATGAAGAGCTAGCTCCAAACCTCTGGGTCCTGGTATACCTGAGCCTGGTCTGACACACAGATTCCCTATCCCACCTACCAAATTTCCAATAAGAATCTGCTTTCTGCCATGCATGGTATGAGCATCTTTAGTCCAGTACTTAGGGGGCAGAGGCAGGAGGATCTCTGTGAGTTTGAGGTCAGCCTGGTCTATATAGAGAGTTCTAGGACAGCCAGAGCTACATAGAGAGACCCTGCCTGACTCAAAAAAAAAAAAACAAAAAAAACAAAAAAACAAAAAAAACCCAAACAAAGTCTGCTTTCTAGTAAGCTTTCCAAGCTCTGTTATTGCACATTAACTAGGTACAGTGGCTAAATGAATGGGCCTGGAGTCTGAGTACATAGGCTCATCTTCTCAGAATGACATGAGATACAGTATCATCATGGTCACTTCTTAAACCTTAGGAGGCACATATTCTGCTCCTGGTGGCTCTCAGGGAGATTCCTGTTGGACTTATTTAGGAATCAGGCCACCGGCAATTTGCTAAGTGTGTGCACCACCAGCTGAATGATGAGGAGGCAGGCCTGCTACTTACCCCATCTGCTGTCCAGTAATTCCGAACCTTGATCGTGGTCAGACCGAAGTCACGAAGCTGTCGCATGTTGTGAATAATAAAATAGAGCTGAAGTGGTGGGTGGAAGGGGCAGGTCCACACAGGGGCATCCCTCTTGCTCTGAAACACCAAGGGATGGGAACTATTAGGGACATGTCTGCCTGTCTTCAGGGCAAAAGGCCAGTGACTCTGGCTAATTAAAACCAGCAGACATCCAAGATCTGGGCGGGGCCACCTTATCTCCATAGTAAGTACTGCCCTCTGCTCTCACCCCTTTCCAGTTGTACTTCATAGCGCCAGCAGCCCTGTCCCCACGAAAAGCTGCCAGCCAGATGGAACTCAAAATGCAGTAGGCTTTATTTTAATCAGCTTAATGGGCTTTGAAGAGGGCACTGGGTATGGGGAGGGAAGCCAGGAGGGACTAGAAGAGCCTCTGCTGGCGCAGTTTGATTAACCTGGCAAGCAGAGCCTCTGATTTTCTTTTGTCAAACCCTACAGAATTTTTCAAATTTGAGAATAGAGGAGAAAAAGAAATGTCTGAGCCATGTGCTGGAACAGGGCTGAGGCATGGAGCAGGCTGCTCCTTTCAGGGTTTCCAAGTGCAGGGGGCTTCTGTTTGTATTTCCTGTGGGAGGCAGGGGGCAGCCCTTGAGGACACAGGGCACCAGGGTCAGGTGCTTGCTGGCATTTTTGTCTTCACCAACACCATTTCCCATGGGAGAGCATATGAGTAAAGCCAAATCAGGGGACTTCCTGCTCCAGTCACCTCCCAGGATATTTCTATATTCTACGGGGACAGAAGCTGCAGCTGGGCCAGTGAGATGGCTCAGTGGGTAAAGGCATTGCTACCAAGGCTGTCAAGCTGAGTCTGATCCCTGGGACCCACAAGGTGGGAAGAAAGAACCAGCTTTTAAGAACTATTCCTCTGACTGCCCACCCCCAACAAACACATACAATGAATGTAATTAAAACAAAAAGTTAAAGCAGAGCTGCCCCTGAACACACACCCCTGGCAGCTGGCTAGGCACTGCCTGGCTGAGGCCTCTGCTCCCAGCATGCTCCAAACACCTTTCACCCTGAGATGTTCAACAAGATGTCACATGGCTCCTTATTCCCTGTCTCCTGTGACCCTGGCCTCTCCTCTGGGCAGCCCCAGTCCCCTGTAGCACCTGAGGTCAGTGTGGACTATCTGTGTGTCTGTCACAGCAGGTCAGCTGTGCTCTGGAAGGGATCCCTAGACTCACTCATTTCTGAATCCCAGCATTAGGCACAGCTTCTTGGCAGAGACTAACCTAGTGGCTAAGTGACATGGGGTTCCCAGCATCTGATCTAATTTCAGCTTTATAGAAGGAACTACCTTGCATCTGGTTAAAAGGTATCTGTTTGCTTTAGGAGACATTGGAAAGGAAAGATAAGAAGGACCAAGTCATTGCCAGAACTGAGAAATGGGGTGGCTTACCCCTGAGAGTCTGGTTTCTGGATTCTCTACTGACTCAGAATGCTTGGTACTTAGGTCCCACACAGCTGGACCTGGGGTTCAGTATTGCCTAAGCTAGGCTACCCCTCTCAGCATCTCAGTCTCCACTAATTAATCACTACTCTCTGCCCACCCTCACATTCCTCCTAGGTCCTGCCTGGTCCCACAGACATCTTGGCTTTGGAATACTGGGGAATGCGATAGACATTTTACTCTGAACAGCCATCACCTGGTACTGAGAATATCTTAAAGACTCTTATCACCAAGAATATGCCTCTCGCTGGGCAGCAGGAGAAGAAGGCTGGTGGACTCTGGTTCCAAAGCCTGGCTCCAGCTGCAAGAACAGGTAGGGTTGTCTCCTGATGATGGTGCTTTTGGTAGAGAAGAAACAGCTTTGTGGGTTCAAGGGATGCTGACTTACTCTGGAAGCACCTTGGCTGTGCTAGAACTTTGTGTTCCTAGCAGCTTTGTGGGGTTCAGAGACCTCATCTCAAAATCCAGCAGGTAAGCTCACCCTCCCTCTGTGGCAGCCTGGCACTGGCAGAAAGGGAGCAGGAATTGATTTCCCTTCTCATTTCTGTCAGCAGAAGGAAAGGTAGGAGAACTAAGGGGGCACTGTATCATTTGAAACCCTAGTGCATTAACCTGAGGCTAACTCATTGGCTCATTAGTGGCCAGGCCTTCTGGTATTTCCTGTTTAGACAGAATCTGTGTGAAGGCCTGGTAGGAAGCCAGGAGCTGACAGACGAGTCCTGACACACCCCAGTGCCAGGCCAGCAGAACATGTGTAGCATCCACCCTGTATCATGGCAGCCTCTAGCCATGCTCCAGTGAGAGGCCCTGTGGAACCCTGGGGCAAGTGGACTACTGTGTCTCCCTGTGGACAGATGACCACGGTGCATCTTGGCCTCTGGTCTGCCTTAGGACACCCATAGCCTACATGCTGGAGGGAGGGTTTGCTCTCAGTGATTAGCATAAGCATTTATTGGACCAGACAGAGCAGGACAACACTGTTTCAACCTGTATTCTAATAGCAGACCCTGAGGCAAGAAGCTCTGGGCAAGTGCTAGAAGCCTAGGCCAAGAGGGAAGGCAGGCTGCTCATGAAGGGTATGTGAGTAAGCTAGCCATGCCTTCCGGGACCTGGAGTATAAGGCCACCATGGAAACAGGGAGCCAGTGTGGACATATCTTGGAATAATTCTAACCTCAAGACAAGGAAATGGAGTATTTACACCCCGACTTCTACACCAGCATGGGCTAAAGGCTGTTTCTAGAAGCTTCAGTACCCCTTTCCAGCTTGGGCCAGCTGCATGGAGGCCCAGTAGAAGAATCTCTCTATGTGATAACTAACTACAAAGCCAAAGGTGGTTTTTTTTTTTTTTTTTTTTTTTTTTTGTCCCATCACTGATTAAACCAGACCCAAGCACCAGCAGAGAAATGCTAGCTGCCTTGTAACTAATACCATGTTAAAAAACTAGTAGTTTCCAAAAGAATAAGCTACCAATAGGAAAATACCCAACAATTTGGAAGAATGTCAAGGGCACTCTGCTTGGGAAACAGCCAACCTCCAAATGCATCAGATTATAGTAAATAGCTTTTCTTTCTGGTTTTCCCTTTTTTTTTTCCTTCTTTCCTTCCTTCCTTCCTCCTTCTCTCCCACCTTCCCTCCTTTCCTTCCTTCCTTCTTACCTTCCTTTATCTTTTTGGGTGTTGGGAATCAAATACAGGGCCTCACACATGCTAGACAAGCTACCTAGCACTGAGCTGAACCACGACCCCCTTACTACATTCTTGAAATGACAGAGTCTAGAGATGAGAACAGGCAAGTGGCTCCAGGTGTAGGGATAGACCTGGGGGTGGGGGTGGGGTAGAGTTGTGCTGTATCTTTATATGCTGGTAATCACATGAAGTCACACATGACAAAATGGCATAGAAAACACACCACACACACACACACACACACACACACACACACACACACACACACACACACAAGCTATCTATTAGTACAGTGACAGCCTGTTATCTTTTGGGGAAAACTAGGCAACAGCACATAGCATCCCTGTGTATTCTTTTCCCTTTAATTGAGATATAACTCATACTCCACAAAATTCATAATTTTCAAGTGTGTAATCCATGATTTCTCAGCATATTCACAGGCTACACAACTAGCATCACCATCTTTGCTTAGCACACATCACTTGACACTATGGAGCGCAGCACCCATTAGCCATGAACTCCCATGCCCTGCTCCTGTTTCTGTGGATCTGTTTAGACTGTTTCCTGTAAATGGGGTCATTCACTCTGTGGCCTTCTTACACATGGTGAACACTTTAAGGTTCACCATGCATGTTGTAGCCTGTACTAGCACTTCATTCCTTCTCACAGCTAGGTATTAGTCTATTGTATGGTGACACTACATTTCAATTTTCTGTCCACCAGTCTGTGTTGTTGGATTATTTCCATCTTCTATTAAGAGATTCCATTACTTTTTTATTTTTTTATGACACATCTCTTGGTTATATACCCTGGAGTGGAACTTCCAGGCCACAGAGTAGCTCTATTCCTTATTCTCTAAAGAATTGACACACTGTTCCCCACAGTGGCTGGTCTATTCACTTTCAACAGTATTTGTCATTTCTTCTGGCCATCCCAGTGGATATGACTGGGTCCCACAGTGGCCTTAATTTGAGGTTTCAAAAAGTTTGTGCTGAGTATCTTCCTGCATACTCACTGGTGTGTAGTTTTCTGTTCTGATGTTTACATTGGTTTCAGGAATATGGCTTTAGAGAATCCACTGGGATATGCTCCCTCTTCTTCTATATTTTATAAGATTGAAGGGACTGTCAAATGCTCATTCTTTAAATATCTGCCAGGATTCACTAGGGGTACCATTTCACCCAGGATTCCCACATGGTCTTTAATAATCAGTTCAATTTCTTTCTTTTCTTTGGATTGGTCTTTTTAGATTTTCCATTTCATCTTGAGTCAGTTTTGGTAATTTGCCCTCCTTCACATTCATATAGTTAATGTAGATTATTTAGTTTGTTGGCATACAGTCTTATAATCCTTATTTCTATAACATAAGTAGTGATAGTCCTTATATATTCATTGAAACCTTTGCTTCCTCCTTTATTGTCTAACTAAAGGTTTTTGATTTTGTTGATCCTTTCAAAGAACCAACTTTGGTTTCATTGATTTTTCTCTATTGATAGTCTTTTTTTTTTTTTCCTGCATCATTTTTACAACTTTCTGAGTCTATAATCATTTCCAAATTAAAAGTTTAAATCTGTGCAGCACATGATTTTATGCATTGAGGATATGTTGTGGCCAAGGACAGACAAGTGCTTATCAGTCAAATGGGGAAGGCAGATAAGCCCAGGTACAGGAGTGTTTGTTCTGGTGAGACAGGCTCTGAGGAGAATAAAAACAACACCACAGTGAGGGCAGGAGCAGGTCCACGAGTAGCAGAAAAGCCATGCTGAGAAAGTGATACCTGGGCTGAAATCCAAACGTAGATGATCTGAATCAGTATGTCAGAGATGTGGGGATGATGGAGGTGGGCTACTGGAGAAGGAAGCAGGGGGAGACACGGTACTGTTGGGCCCATCCACCCAGGTACAAAAGGCAACTGTTATTTGTTGTTATTTTTCTGTGAGAGTACTTCAGGAAGGATTAGCTAAAGAGAAAGACTCTCCCCAAAGTGAAGCCCCAAGATACAATGGAAGCTGAGGATCAGGCCATCCTGCCTGCTTCTCTTATTAGCTCACGATTGCTTTTGCTGATGAGTGCATATCCTGAAGCTGCCTCCATCCTCCACCAAGCACAGCTTCTGCAGTCTTCCAGCATCACTGAAGAAGACCCTGGGATCTCTAGGAATCCTTCATACATTCCACACCCAACTGGGACTACTGTGTCATACAGTTACATGGACCAAGCAGCTACTGGGGTCTTATCCTCTCTAGTATAGATGGCCACTGCTGGACTCTGGACTCCCCCTCCCCACATACCTGCTCATTGTGTAAACAAATCTAATAAATCCCTCTGTAATATACCTTGTATGGTAAGGGTTCTGTTCCTCTAGAGAGCCCTGACTCAAAGAGAATGAAGTGGAGAACAAGAAAAGAAAACACAAAAGGAAGCCTACTCATAGGCCTAGGGACCCGAGAGGGACTGGGTTGATGGAGAAGGGCCAGTGTCAGGTCCGCTAGGAAGTGGAAACACAAGATTCATGAGAGAGCTTGAAAACAACTAGCTGAGAGGGTAGCCTATCACATTATAGTCTCAGGACAAAAGAATATGCACTACCTAGTTCCAAACATTTTGGTGAAATATAATGGAAAATAAATTTCTTTGAAATAAGTACTGGCTTGGGAAATCCCTAATTTCAAAGGCTGTAAGAGGTGGGCATGGGTAGTCTAACAGGTGGAGACACCATTTGCTAAGTAAGCAAAGGAGTCCCTGAGGAGACAAGATATGAGTTGTGGGAAGCTGGTAGTAAAGATCAGGCATCCATGGGGCTAGGCATATAAATGTGAATGCATTACAACACCCATGGGCCAGGGATGAAGAAGGTGGGCACAGAAGGGACAGGGATGAAGGGTGGGCACAGAACAAAGGGGCCATAGACAGAGTATGGATACTGAAGAGAGGAACAAGGATAGAGATGGTGGACACAGAAAGGATAGGGATGGGAATGGCAGACACAGAAGGGAGGATTTTTTTTTTTATATCTTTTTTCTGTTTTTGTTTTTTCATGTGTGTTTTGTGTGTGTGTGTGTGTGTGTGTGTGGTGTGTGTGTGTGTGACAGAGTTCAACATCAGATGCCTTCCTTATGTGCTGCTCACCTTATACTTTGTGGCAGGATCTTCTAGGCTGGTAAGCCAGTAAGCTGCAGGGACTAACCTGTCTGTGTCCCCAGGGCTTGCATTAGGCACATGCTGCTATGTTCAGGCTCTGTCCCTACCCTGTCACAGCTATCTCAAGCCTGGGAATTCAGGTTTCTCATGTTTGTATAGCAAGCACTTTACCACTCAAGTCAGTGGATGTTTACAGGATCTCACTATGTAGCCCAGGCTGGCCTACAATTCATACCTTCCTGCTTCTAGTGTGGAGACAACAGACATGTACCCTCCCCACTCCTGAACTATGAAGGGAAGGGGTTTTGCCTGGAGTCTGGATATTACAAATCTATTAGCACGTCCCAATTCCCTATAATAAAGCAACTTCTTCTTCAAATCTACTTTTTAAAAAGGTACTTCTCTGCTAGGCTATGAGTGGTAGCCCACAAGCCACTACTATGTGGTCAGGGCAGGTCCCTTAAACATGAGGTCTGGTTTTCTCAATGATGAAATGAGGAGTTTGGGCAAGGTTCGGATAAGGGTCAAGTGAGAGGAAATATTAGGCTGTGGCTGGTACAGGTCAGTGTGATTGGGTGTGTATGAGAAAGGACATTCTAGATGCTCAGTCCTGGCATATAGACTATGGAGGGAATGAGGGGACCAGCCAGCCCATAGGAGGATCTCAGGATCTATCCAGCAGTCCAGGGTGACATAGCTGCATTGTGTCCCAACTTTCGTCCCTGCTTTCAAAGAAAACCAAACCTATGAAACCACCCACTAACAAAGCTTAGCAGCCTAAGGGAGCAGGGAGAGGCACAGCTAATATCAGATACTCTGTGGAACCAGTAACGCTTTCTATTGCTCATAGGGAGGTCTGTTCTCAGGAGCAGGCCTCCACAGTGCATCCATAATTTGCATAAAGGCTCTGGGAGAGGTGTCCAGAGCTGGTCTGAACCCCAGCAGTGAGCCACAGCCCCACAAACTTGAATCTAGAGGCCAAGCAGGAAAGTAGCAGACCAGAACACACAGCTGCTCTAAGCACAGGCTTCATCTTTCAGGGGCCAGGCTACTGGGCTGCTGTCTCAGAGCATCACACTCCCCTGCCCAGCTAGGTGCTCTCCTGGTACACAGCTATCTCAAGAATATCCTGCCTTCTTTCTTTGTAAGTCCTGGGCTTGTGAGGGGGATCCCTGCCTGTCCTACTGGGCATCTTGGTGGACCTGGCATCCAAATGCCATGCCAGGCTTATCTATCACTTTACTCTCTGGGGACTGAATAGCCAGCGGTGACAGGAGAACAAACTGACCAGCCAGCTACTCACCTGACCAAAGCAACTCAATCAAGATTGTACAAGCTAATAGGGTTGTCCCCTCTCTCTCCATTTTCCCTTGTGAGAGTATCCCATGGCCACAAACTAAAGTACAGATTTGTCTTGAGCTTCGTTGCTGTGTAGTTGCTTGTTTTACCCAAATGAGAGTGAAATCCTGAAATAGAACAATGCACCTTCCCCAGAGGCCTTAAGTTCAAAACTCCTTCCAACTGAGTCCTCCTACACATCCTAACCCTAAAGACTAGAGCCCTGATGCCCAGGATGTTCCACAGGACCCATGATGTTCATAAGGACTGTCTACTTCAGCCAGGGGACTGAATATACCAGAATACCAGATAGTCAAAGACTTCAAGGCAACACCCCCTACCTTCTCCCCTGGTAATTAGGGGGATAAAACCCATTATCTATTTAAATGATTTTTAAAACTTTCTATTTTCTTTTTTGAGACACAGTTTCTCTGCATAGCCTTGGCTGTTCTAGAATTCACTCTTTAGACCAGGCTGGCTTCCAACTCTGAAAGATTAGCCTGCTTCTGCCTCCTGAGTGCTGGGATTAAAAGCATGTGCCATCACATGCCTAGCTGCTTTTGAAAATGTTTGTCCCTCCCTCCTTCCCTCCTTCCCCCCTTCCTTCTCTCCCTCCCTCATCCTTTCTTCCCTCCCTCCAGTCTTTCCTCTTGCCCTTCATTTCTGGTAGAGCTGCATATAGAACACAGGGCCCTGACTATGCTAAATAGGAAATATACTACCACTAAGCTGAACCCAAGCCTTGGCATTCTGTTGTTGTTGTTGGTAGTGGCTTTTTTTTTTTCTCCCTTTATTTTTGGGTGAGAGACAAGGTACTGCAAGAATAGCCTCAACTACCTGATCCTCCTGCCTCAGCCTCCTCTTGAGTACCAGGTCTACAAGTGCCTGCTACCATGCTGCCTGACTGCAACAGATGTCCTTTAATAACATATGTTCCAGTGGGGCTGGAGATTTAACTGAGCAGTTAAGAGCACTTGTTGCTCTTGCAGAAGACCTGGGGTTGGTTCCTAGTACCCACATGGTGGCTCAGATACCTGTAACTCTAGCTCCAGGGGATCTGGTGCAGACGCACACATTTTAGTATGCATACAGAAAAAAAGGGCAAATACTTATACACATAAAATAAAAATAAATCTTAAAAAATATGCTAGAGTGAGCTAAACTCAGATTTTTTTGTTTTTTTTTTGTTTTTGTTTTTGTTTTTTGTTTTTTTTTTTACTGAAAATCTAAAGGTTTTAACAGATTAATTTACTTCCCATGTCCTATTTTAAAGGGAGCAGAAAGACAGACTCTCAGAGATAGCAGGTAAGTTATTTAAGATCACACAGAAAGAGCAGCAGCTGGGAATTTTGAAGCTCCCCTTTCCTGTTTCTTCTTCTTTAACTGGGGGCCCAATGTGATCCGTGCTTTCATGGCTCTTCCAGCACTGACTAGGTATGCAGTATCATGCTCCTCTGATAGACGAGAAACCAAGGTCAAAGCTAAGGGAGTCATCTGTGGACAGAGGTGTGAGCTGGCTTTGGAGCTCAGTCTGTCTGCATCTCCAGTCTGTAGTTAGGGACATTAAATCTTACAAGAAGCACTGGGAACTGTATCTGGCCCAGGGTAAGGCCTGAGCATGTAGCAGCTGTTTTCATTTTCAGTACTTTAAAAAAACAATATTAAGTTTCGGGGGTGGTCTAGTTAGGTTTCTGTGGCTTTGATACAACACTGACCAAACCCAACTTGGGGAAGAAAAGGGTATATTTAGTGTACAAGTCCTGATCATAGTCCATTTTTGTGGAAAGCCAGGAAAGGAACTCAATGCAGGAACTCTGAAGCAAGAAGTGGAGCAGAGACTATGGAGGAATGGGCTTTCAGCTACATTTTCCATGGCCTCCTCAGCCTGTTTTCTTATACAGCTTAGGACTACTTGCCCAAGTGAGGGTCTGGCCCTCCCACATCAATCATTAATCAAGATACCACACAGATTTGTCTATAAGCCAATCTGATGGAGGCATTTTTCTCAATTGAGGTTCCTCTTCCCAGATAACCCAAGCTTGTGTCAAGTTGAAAAACAGCCAACCAGCACAGTAGAGTACATCATCCAGGTATGTGACACAGCTTCAAGAGATATAGATGAGCACCTGTGACTTGTCCCATCCCCTGCTCTGCTCTCCAGTCCACAGGCTCTTTCAAGGCAGTCTGGAATGGAGCCCAACACAGCACAAGAAGGCCATTGGCTGGCTGTGCTGCTATCTTGACAGTAATGGGAAGAAGCAAGCATGGTGGTTTGTACCTATAACACTAGAACTAGGGAAGCAGAGGAAGGAGGACTGTTAGATCACAGTTATTCCAGGCTCTGTAGTAACTGCATGGACAGCCCAGGCAATATACCAAGAGATTGTCTTAAAAACAAGCAAACAAACAAAACCCATAAAAATCAGCAAAAAGGTGGGAACAAGGGAAAATACCTTTGCTTATAAAAATAACTTCTATTAACTACCTAAAAGAATATATATTCAAAATCTGCTGGGTTCCCCATGGTTCAAGACGCAGCACCCTGAGGATGTGTGAGCACAGTGTGTAGACCAGGCTGTAGTTTGTGAACTTGGTCCCACTAGCTTCCTCTGTGCCACCCTGGCCACGTGCATGCCCATCTCCAACTTAGTTTCTTTATCTATAAAACAATGACACCGGCCTTAGTGACACCTAGTGGCCTCTGTTTAGTAGTCACAGCAGGACACAGAGCAGCCATTTAGGCAAGACCTCAGGAAGAAACACTGGGTGCTTCAGAGGGTGGCATTCCCAAAGGCGCCTCCTCACTTGGCTGCAGAGAAAGACTAGGGTTGATGACAGCATTCTTCCCCAACTCAAAACTACACCCTCATTTGGCGCAGAGAACACATACCAAAATGCAGAACCAAGCCCAGGAACCCATCACTTACCACTAAGTCCCTGTTGACAAGGCAGCCCAGCTCGCCTGGCAACACTGCGTTCCGGATATCCACATCATGAGGTGAGACATAAAGCTTTATGTTGTTCAGGTCAAAGAACTGGACTTCTGTGAGACCTACCCATGATGCATTGCCCCAGTTAGACAGGATTTCCATAGTCACATAGATGGCATCTTCGATCTCATCTACTCTTGCTTTCCACTTTTCCTGAAGAGAAAATACCAAAGGGCAGCAAGCCTGAATTTAATGCTTCTACCCACCAGAGCCTTCATCTAGTGCTCAGCCTCATTGTGCCTCAGTCTCCACTTGGGCTCTGCAGATAAACACAGCACTTACCCACTGTGGCTCTCATGAGGCTAGCCAGGGTTCTTATTTGTACAGTATCTAAAACATAGGAGGTGGACTAGAGAGATGGCTCAGTGGGTAAAGATACTTGCTGCCAAGTTTGGCAACCCAAGTTTGATACCCAAACCTATGGTAGAAAGGGAGAATTGACTCTGCATGCTGTTCTCTAACCTACATGTACATGCATGTACCACACACACACACACACACACTAATAGTAATAAATTAAACATAAATATTTAAAATAATAAATAGAACATAGAGATTGGGTTGGGTGTGGCTCAAGGTAAAGCACTTGCCTAGAATACATAATGCCCTGAGTTCTAACTCTAATACAAAGAAATAAACAAGGATATATACAACAACTGTCCCACCAGCACTTACTAAGTATCATACTTGGAGGCCTTCAAATGAAAAAGAGATATTTTAAAAGACCATATTCTGCCTGAACATACACTTTTCGCCCCACTGCAGTATTCATGGCCCAGGGGCCTGCTGTAACATCTGAAGATGGCAGGTGGCCTAGGTTCCCCCAAACCCCACTGCTGAAACACTAATACCCTGATCCCAAGAAGTGACTGCTTGCAGTCAGAGCTTTTCAGAGGTGATTAAATCTAATGAAGCTGCTGGGGAGGGCACCCTTCTCAGCTGTTTGGAGACCTTATAAAAGGAACGAATCTGAAGCCCAAGGGATTAATGCCAGGGACACACACACAGGAAAGACTGAGTGTATAAGCCCATTGAGAAAGTCACCACTTGCAAGGCAAGGAGTGGTGCCTGAGAAGAAAAAAGCCAGGCAATACCTTGACCTTGGACTTGCCATCTTTGCAGCTATGAGAAAGATCAGTCTGCTGCTTAAGCTGGCAGCGTATGCACCGAGTGTAGCATGACAGCATGTACCAAAGTCCCCCTGCCTTGGCCAGTCACTTGACATTCCCAGCCTGGCGGGGAAAGCAAGATGCGACCATCTAAGTGAAGGTCCCAGTCTGAGGGTTAAGCAAGACCCCTCCCCCCCACGCACGTGTAGGCACACACACACACAGCCCCATGTGTGCTCAGGCAGAAATGGGCTCAATTCCTGGCTTTCCTTCACTGATTTTTAAAGCCTCCCTCCTTCCTGGTGAGGCTGTCTGGTCTGGGAGCGTGCGTGAATGCCATCAATAAACAGCAACTCTGTGCCATGGCTTCCTAGAGGCCCTCAGGGCCCAACTGTAGCACTGGTCACCACGGATCAGCCACTCATGAAATGGTGCGTTTCCCTGCGTGCATGGGCCCTCTGTTAATTAGCATCGGTATCTGCAACGGTTCTGTGAGCAGGGAGCTGAGTAAATGAACAGCAACTGTTCCCCACTTATTTTTTTAATTAATAGCCAGTGAGATGTGTGAGCACTCCCAGCATGGGTTTGGACAAGCTGATTGCCACACAAAGAGAGTGGGAATGGAGATGGGGATGGTGGTGTGAGGACAGGTCAGCTTGGAGTTCCTGGCAGGAGCACAGCATCAGGTTGGATTACCTGAACTGTAAAAACCCAGAGCTCCCTTGTCCTTCTCCGCATGAAGGCCCTGGCCAGGTCCTTGGCTGCTCTGGGCCTGAGTCCCAGGCTTGCAGAAATGGCCTGCTTGACTCTGGTGTTGGCAGACTCCTGAACCTGAGCTCAGTGGAGCATTCTGGGGTCAAGTAAGTTTGTTTGTTGGTTCAAGGGGAGGGAGGAAAACTGCCTGCAAAGGACTGAGCACTCCCTGCCCAATGGAATGAAACACACAATTCCTGCACAGAAATTCTAAATGCAGAGGCCAGAGTATGCACTGAGAATTGTCACCACTGTGAGTATCCCAGATAGACAGAGGCTGAGGATAGGATGGCACTGGTCCCTGGCACTCAGTGGCCCCCTCATTGAGACCACTTGGTTTCCTCTTGCTTAGTCATTTACCACATATCCTCCCTTGGTCATGAGGTTATAGTACAGTGGGCTAGCCCTTTCCTAAGTAATCAGTGTGTGCTTTCCCATGGACTACTGGTAAGGAGGGGTTTGTTGATGAAGCCCAGGCTAGTGGAGGCATGCTCTTCTCACAGACAGTGCCAGAAACTTCTGCAGCTATTAGGAAGAACAGAGGTGGGGCCAATACTCAATGAAGCACAGGGGTGCAAATGGAGTTCCATGGAGACCCAAGTGGAAAAGAAAGGCTTAGCTGGCTGCAGGGTGCAGTGCCCACCAGCCTACCCTCAGTGTTTTCAGTGCCCAGTGCCTGGAATTTGTTTCTGTTTGTTGTATAAGTCACTTTGCCCTGGATTTTCTGTCTCCTATACAGAAACTTAATCTATATGGGCTTACTAATGTGGCCCAAGTCATAATACATGGTGAATCTTCTCAGTTCAAGAGGCAGCTGTTCCATGCTGGAGTTGGGGTAGGGGTAGGGCAGGAGCTTTGATTTTTCTCAAAGATGGACTCTGAAACTGGTATTTATGGGTTCCTCCTACCCTGTCAGGCTCTAAGTGGCACATCTTTACTGTCCTGTGTTGCTCATGGAGCTGGATGACTGTCTCCATGTAACAACCCACTGACCTGCTCACAGCCAGTAAATCACACTGCACTAGAAGGTTACTACCAGTATCTACAGCTAACTTTATTTATTTTTCCTAAAGATTTATTTATTTTGTGTATATGAATACACTGTAGCTGTCTTCAGACACACCAGAAGAGGGCATCAGATCTCATTACAGATGGTTGTGAGCCATCATGTGGTTGCTGGGAATTGAACTCAGGACCTCTGGAAGAGCAGTTAGTGCTCTTAACCACTGAGTCATCTCTCCAGCTAACTTTATATAATTAAAATTCTGCATTTACTTATTTACTCTGTGTGTGTGTGTGTGTGTGTGAGACATGTGTGTGCTCATGTGGATGTCAGCTCAACTTTCAGGAGTTAGGTCTCTCCTTCTACCATGTGAGTTCTGGCAGCAGGCTTGGGTTACCAGACTTGGCAACAGGCACCTTCCCCTGCAGAGTTATCTCACCAGCCCTAAGTTTTTATGTTTTGGACTTCCTCTCCTATATTGTCTAGGTTGGCCTCTAACTCAAAACACTCCTGCCTTAGCCAACCAATTACAAACATTTGTCACCATACCCACCAAGCTTAGTTTCTGTTCTTGACTATGGGTAACACTGGATATTGTCCTGTGGGCTTACGGGTTATTTACAGTTTCTTTTGCCAGCAATTTCTTCTAGCCTATGCCGTTCTTCTTTTGCATCTATTGCTCAATCATGTATATGACTAGGCAGAAAGATGTTGAGATGACCATTATCATAGTCATCACCACGAACCAGAAATGACTGCTCCAAGGGGCCCTTCGGTCATCTTTCAGGGCAGCATTAGTACACTAGACTGTCCCCGTGAGTACAGGCTCTCACCTCTGGATCTGGTACTGGCTTCTCTGTTGGTATAGCCACCTGGCTGAGATGGGTAGTGTCACTTTCCACAGTCTGCAAGACTCCCAGAAGTTTATGCTGTTGTCTGAAAAGGGATTGTTTCAGCAAAGAGGTAATAATGAAGAATACACACAAGAGAATAGTCTCATGAAAGGGACCACAGGGTCTTTAGTATCCACTTGAAAGCTTGTCTGTACCCTGCAGAGAGCTCAAGGGCATACATGGATGTCCTCTCTCTTTATCAACAGCTGGACAATTAGTAATGAAATCAGAGCCCAAGTAGAGAAGCCAGTTGACCTCTTCAGCTGACTATGAACTTGATCAGACAGAGCAAGGAGTCAGTTTTACTAAGGGCTGCCAAGCCCATGGCCTGTTTTGTCTAACCTGGCAGCTAAGAATGGCTTTTATGTGTTTTAAGCACTGTTAAAAGTAACAACAAATAACAAAAACCCCAACTGCCAAGGGTGTAGGATTTCCCAGTAGGCCTTTCACAGAAACTCCCAACCTCAGGCTTAGAGACTCACTCATTCCCTTTGCTACAGATGCTATGCATACCATAGGTGCAGAGCCCTAAAGCACAGAGGATTCCAGTGATGAAGAGGGCAGCCTTTGGCTAGTGCTGCCTGCTGCAGAGCTGTCAGATGCAAACCAGCCCTGCGGCTGGAAACCGAGAGAGCTCTGATTTATGGCTGTGGTGAAGTGGAGCGGTTTTCCATCTGGGGTCTGCAAACATGCAGGAATGGATAGCTGTGTCTTGAGCCATTTAGGCTTTCCACACACTATGAACAGGAGCTCCCTGCGGGGTGGACTGAGAACAGGAGGCCATATGGCTTGGCTATCACACCCCACTCTGTGCAACTGGGTTACAAGAGCCTCGTCCCCTTCCTGGCCTGATGCCTCAGGTCATGTCACTTAGTGACCAACATTCGATGTTACTGAAGTCCCCTCCTACTCCTCAGCCAGGCACTGTACTGCCTGCAACATGCATATGCCTGCATAATAGCCCTTGGAGTATGCCTATGTGCCAAGACATATGTGACACTGCAGGCTACAGCTGGTGTGTTTTCTGGAGATGGATTTTCCCTGAAGGTCAGGAGTCTATTTTACTATTAACACTTGATAATTCTAGGGTCATTGTAATACATTAAAGGACAGAACGCTGCACTGAACATACTGTGACAAAGAAAAGGAGTCTCAGAGGAGACTGATGCTTTGAGTCACTCTTGTGACAAGTCAGTGGGCTCTCTCCCAAGCTATGTAGGGTACTCCAGTGAAAAACTGAGGCACATCAAGCCACTTGCTTGAAAGAAAGCATATCAGTGTTATTATGCTATGGGGCTAGGGGACTGAGGAGAGGGTAGGACTCTAAAGTTGCTAGTCAAAATGCTCTGGAATAACATGGTGGGACAGTTGGACAGGATCACTGGACAGGATTGGGAACAGCTAAGAAACTGAGTAAGGCATACCTCAAGGCTTCTGTTTGAGGCATTTCTAGATGGGATTAACCCACAAGAGCTCTGCCCCCCCCCCATCAATCCCCCACTAAGGAATCTCTGATATGAGGACAGTAGTGGAAGGCAGTAAAAAGTGGGAGGCAGGGCCCTGGGGAAGTATCCTCAGGGTGGTTAGCTTTCCTGACTCCTTCATGTAACTGTTTCTGCTTCTTGGCTATTACGGCAGAAACTTCTCTCCTGTCACAACCCCCCACCAATGAACTGTGCACCAATTCAGCTCTCTGTAGTCAAAGCTGTGCAAAATGACTAAGGCAACAAGAAAGGCCATGGTTGATGAGACTCTCGTGGCTGCACTGCTGTGGGTCCTCTGGATTAGGTTCTCCATCTGCCTTAGAGAGTACCTGCTTCCCAAAGGGCTCATTCTGTCCATGGCTTGGCTCACAGCTTTGGCTCCCCCTGCTGCCCTGCACAGCTCAGGATTGGTGGTCACTGGAGTGACAGCAAGCAGCTGAGGGCAGAAAAGCTGATTAGATAGGTATCCAAGGGAACCCTGCAACCTGACACTCAGCAGGGCAATGGCCAAAGCATGGGCTGCTCAGGTACCTGATCTCACCAGGTAGATATGGGGCACAAAGGTGACAGTGCCAGTTTGGGGAGGGTCAGCATAGAATCCCTCATGTATTCTCAGATCACTGACCAGGGGGGTTCTGGGAAATAATGCTTCTATGAGCTGCTGAACCCTTCTGTCACCTGACCACTCACCACTTCAACTCACCTGGGATCAGTTTCCTCCTAAGAGACCAAACCACACACAGACTCACCAGCGATTCTCTAGTTTCCTTCTTTCTCCTCTGTCATCTAAACTGGAATATGACACCTATCTGCAAGTGACTGTCATAGCTGGAAGCTTGTGGGGGTCAGGGGTCAGGCTATTCAAGAACCCTGCATCACAGGGTACTCAGAAATACTGACTACTGCCCAAGATGACTGGTATCTTGGCAATTGGGAAAGAAACTAATCTGGGGACTCTGGAGTGTTGTTCCCCTTTTGCCAGTCGCCCACCATCACACTGGGCTTCTTTCTGGTCCTTAATGCAGCTAGCTCATTGCCATCTCCTGCTGTTCCCAGCTCACTTTCTAGGTAGCAACTTGAGACCACCTGCTGAGCAAGCACGGCTCATTCCCAGGCACTCTGTCCCCATGTGTCTATTGGCTCCAATGACTGTACCAGTAAGCTCCTTACAGCCATGGGTATTCTCTGTATTCAGAACACCAACACCTGAGTACAATAAAGACATTTCCTGGGTGCTTTATTAATTTACTTTCATTTTGCCTGACTAGCCTGGACAGATAGATAGAACTTATTTATTTTCAAAGCTAATATCTACTTATCTTAGTGTTCTCTCATTAGAAAACAGAAATGGGAAAGGAAGCAAGTCAGCAGGCATGATTGGACTCCAGCTTCAATTTGCAAATTTGGCCTAGCCACTCAAACCCAACTTCCACAGCTGTGAAATGGGTAGAAGGCCAGTGCTCAGGCAGCAGAGAAGCTCCCAGGACTGTGGAAGAAAAATGGCTAGAGACCATCAGGGCAATGTGTTTATAGGGTATGGGTGGGGCTGTTAAATCTGTGTCCAGCTGGGTTGGGCTCAGCCTCACACTGACCTCAGGGATGTCCTCCTTGGCCTTCAGCAGACTGGGCCATGATTTTGTTGGTGGTTCCTTGGCATCCTGCAAAGCCAGTATCAGATGACATAGGAAGAACAAAGCCATTGCTGTGTATTCCTCCCACAGAAGGAGGGCAGAGAAGAAGGGCCCCTTTCCACATATCCCAGACAGACTGAACAGATGACAACCTCAGGGAACCTGAGGTTCTGCTCAACAACCAGAAGAACTGCCTCCAGACGGTTCTCCAGAGAGCACAGAGCAGCATGGACAAGAATGTGGGCTGACCTTGCAAAGATGTGATCCCAAATGGTCACATCTGTAATCCAGGCATAGAACCTTGCCTATTGTAGGGTCACCATGAGTTTCTAGTGGGACAGGACAGGAGTCTCAGCAGGAGAGCCAGAGGCTGCTAACATGCTGAGGAGTATGTAAGGTCTCAAGGCCCCTGCTCTACCCCACCACTGATCTTCCAGTTGTTACTGGATGTCTGGGCAGTTGCATGAATGAGGGAAGTAGGCCAGGGCAGCAGTAGGGACCCTGTGGATCACATTCTGGAACTAGCTTCAGGAGAGCCACACACTGGCCTGGCCTTTTTGTAGTACAGGCCCAAGCCATCCCAAGTTGGCATGGAAATGACCAATGAGTCACAGGTTAGTACTTAGCTGTCAGAAATAACCCAGAAGCTCTAAGATGGTGGCTGTGTGGGACGCTGGATAGATAGATATAAACAGTCTGTGAAATGCAGTCTGCAGTCAGAGAGGGCTATTGCTCAAACATTGCCTGTCCTTGAGTGTCCCCAGTCCCTCCTTAGAACCCCCTACTCTACAGCAGCTCCCACCTGCTGTGGACTGGTATGTAGCTCAGGATCTTGGCTGAGGAACACCTGTTGTAGAGCTGCATTCTCCACCTGGATGGCTTTCAGTACAGCCGAGGCATCTTCCTCTCGGTCCTCGGCTGCATATGCTTTTCGGGTTGCTGACAAAGGTCTATCTCTCCGGCTTCCAGATCCTGCAGAAAGAAAACAGAGATGTTCTTTAGCTTGTGTTCTCAGAAAACAGCTCGAAATTCATTAGATACTATTGAAGGACACTCTGTAAAAGAACTGACTGCTCCGTTAAGAATGTCAAGGTCTTGAGGGGATGAAGGAAGCCTGCCAGATAACATTACCCAGGCAGATGTAGTAAGTAGCTACAGTGGACACCTCAGGACTAGGGCCAGTCTCTCTCTCTCTCAATCTCTCTCTCTCTCTCTCTCTCTCTTCACATGCACGCACACACACACACACACACACACACACACACACACACACACACCTGAGTTCAGATTCCAGCCATGTAAAAGAAAGGACATGGTCATGTACAGCCATACCCCAATTCCGAATATGCCTGAATTATAGGCTTGCTGGCTGGCTGTCTAGCTGATGTTAAGTTTCAAGTTCAGTGAAAGACCCTGTTTCAGACAATAAGGTGGAGGGGATGCCACAGAAGAAGATACCCAATGTCAGCCTCCGGCTGCCGCATGCACCCGCATGAAGATGCACACATTTACACACACATAGAACCAGCGGGGGGGAGGGGTTATTGTAGCAAGGAAAGAAATCTAACTATAGCCTGGGGCATTGATAACAGTTTAATGCTAATGCTAAATACTCCAAATTCATGGGCAGACTGTGATATTACTCAAACGAAATACTTGTTCTTGAAAAATCTGTGATGCAGTACTGAGTGCTGCAGGTGGCTGTGTTTGCTACTGTGTAGGTTCTTTCTTTGACCCTTTTCCCACCTTTTCAACCCCTAAGGATAGATAGGAAAGAAAAGGAATAGAAAGGAAAAGAGGTGGGAGAGCTGGCCCCAGGGTCATGAGAATGGGAGAACCAGTCATGTCCCTCACCAGCTAAACCACTCAGGGGAGCAGGCTCTGCAACTCACCTAGGCAGTAAGCTAGAGCTGGCCCTGGTTGGGAGGCATGCCAGTGAGCCACCGCCAAGGCTTCGAGAGGAAGAGAGAGGACTGATCAGATACCTCTCAGGCCCAGATCCAGGGTTTTGAATTGGCTCATCACAACATCCACCACCCCACTGATGAACTGGAATGCAGTTCCTTCCTACAGATCCAAAACTACAGGATCTCCATGACACAGGACAGCAAAAGGATATCTGAGAGGAATCCCAGTGAGGTTCCAGTATTGATAATGTAACAGAAGCCAGAGGTCTCGTACCAGACCAACAAGTCATTGCAATAAACATTTGCAAGCAAAGAAGTGTGGACAAAAGGGTATACTGTGGGATACACTGTGTCATACTACAACTTTCATAATGAGATTTGTTTTTCTGTGTTGGAGAGGAGGTTACAAGGATGGAAGGTGGAGGAAGATGAGTGGGACTGATTCACAAAGAACCAATAAAAAGTTAAAAAATAATGAGCAAGGTAGTAGCAGATTGTAAACCCAGTGCCGGGGAGGTGGAGACTTGTGGATGCCTGGGGCTTGCGGGCCAGCTCGCCTACTCTACTTGGTAAGCTGCAGACTCAAAACAGGGCATGAGGAATAATAGAACAACCAAGGTCAGACCATTAATATATTAACATATCCTAACAAATTTTATTCTATATTTTGCTTGTTTACATATTGATTGATTGATGTGTGTGTAGGCATGCATGTGTGCACATGTATGTGGGTGCACTGTGGAGATCAGAGGACAGTTGGTTCTCTCCTTCTACCCTGTGGGTCCTGGGGGTTGAATTCAGGTTGTCAGGCTTGGCATCAGGCTCCTTTACCTCCTGAGCCATTGTGGCAGCCCTAGATAAACATTTAATGGATTCCTGAGAAGTGCCACTGTGGAAGATGGAGAAGTAGGTCACTGGGGAGAGCCTTTGAAAGGCACATGTCAGCTTTGACCCCTACCTTGATTTGTTTGTTTGTTGAGACAAAAGTCTCACCTTATAACCCAAAAGGGCCCAGAATCCATCACATTCCTCAGCCTCCCAGAAGAGTACATGTATATGCCTCTGTGTCTGATTCCTAGTCACCATGAGGTCAACAGATCTCCACCTTTCTACCATGATGCCCCCCCCCCCTTAAAAGGGGGTTGGGGAATGTAATGAAGCCAAGTGACCAGGAAATGAAACCTTTGAAGCTGTGGACAAAAAAGCCTCTCTGTCTCTCAACCCTTTCTTTCAGGTATTTGTCCTGGAATGGAAAATCTGGATAACACAACTGGATACTAGTTTGGCAGAGCTGATGGCTCTTCTGGAATGTGAGCCAAGGTGGAGAGCGCCCTTCTCGGATAGCCAGAGTCAGAATGATTGCAAATGCCTGAGAACTGAGGCAGGCACTGTGCTCCTCGATGCCAGCCAGCACTCCCCAAATAGGACTCTGCTCCTCATGGAGATTAACGCCTTTCATTTTTTTTTCAGAAAGAAACAAGAAAAAAGAAAACAAAGAAGGAAAAAAGAAAAAGCTGGAATGTGGCATTTCTACAGAATCCTTAATGTTATAGGAATCCATAAGACCCTGGCACAGTGGCAAATACATGTATGGGTGGGTAAAGGGTGGTGATGACTACATTCAGTCCAAAAGATCATGTACCTACAACAGCCACGAGGCAGGAAGCAATGAGGGGGGAAGCTGAACCCATAAACTTGCTGTGATTCCAGGGTGTCTGAAGCAGGAATGGGCCCCCAGTCTGGTGAGAGTGGCAGGCTCCTAACCCACACCGTACTGTGGACTTCTCTAGTTAAGGAAGACACTGCTCTGGGTGCAAGACAATAGCAGTAGGTGGGACAGCTATCACCAGCCTTCACTGACCTTACAGTCAGTGCTTGGCTTGGGCAGACATGGAGTAGGCACAGAAGAAAGGGCTAGACATGATGAAAGTAGGCATATCCATCACTCAGGATGCAGAGTCAGGGAAGAGGACACCTAAGAGGAGACTGGAGGCAGCAAACCCATGAATACCAACACAAGTAGGCTACTGTAGACAAAGGAGTATCAGGTGCTAAGGTCCTAAGGAAGGCAGCGCTTGGCATCCTGAAGAATGATGTGGGGAAGGTGCTAGAATGGATCAGCAAGGTTAAGAATGGTTGGTAGAAGGATAGGGAGCTTGCAGCTGGGTTCTTGAGGCACCTCAAGGCCCCAAGTAGGCTCCAAGGCCTCAGCTACTCTTTGGGGCCATCCCCATCTTGTTTACTGCTGCATCTTTGCATCTGGCATTATAGCTTCTGTCAAATGAATAGATGGGGAAAATCAGTCCCAAACCTTTTTGATGTGGAGCCAGGGACAAGGGACTGAGGTGTATATTTTACATATCAAAGCAGACATGGCCTGGTTTAGATTCTTACCACATCCCTCAGTTCCTACCTGGCATAACCTAATCCAAACCCCAAATTTTCCAACCCAGAGGCTGGACTACTCTTCCCCCAGAGGCTCTTCTCTATATAATCCAGACATGTTGGTTTCCTCTTCTCCTCCTCTCTCTGCTCTCTCTATGCACATACCCTTTCTTTCTTTCTATTCTCCCTCATCCTCTCTTCCCTTGGTGACTTCCCTGGCCTTGGTCCTTGGGCCAGTGAACTAGTCCAAGAGCAGCTTCCCAATAAACTTATATTTAATCTAATCTAATCTGGTTTCAACTGGCTCATTTCACTGACAGAAAATAACTTACCAAAGCCCTGTAAATCTCAGTGTTTGTGACTAGCATACCATCTCTAACTAGTCAAATGCAGCTGAAAAGCCCACACCTGCTGCAGACCTTCCAGGTGGTCTGCGTATCATCATCTAGGACCACGTGCAGAGCCCAGTGAGCATCAGTTAACGTTTGGTTCACAGGAGGACGGCCAGGACAAGCAGACTCTGAAACTCAATAGTCCTTGAACACATTCCCCTATCCACTGACCAAAACACTCAAAAACCAGTGCCAGAGAGCTATATGTTGAACCTTGGCTCATGACAGCCAGCCTGTAGAGATGAGGCTCTCCTCTGAGGTTCAGAGGTCTGGGGCTGCACTGGACCAGTGGCCTAGAGAGATCTACAAAGTCCACAGCATGGCCTCCAGGACAAGAGGCACAAGTCAATCACCTATTACTGGAAAGGGACCAGTTTTGTCTGCATGACAGCTTTGGCACATTCTTCCATAGTATGATCATGGATGCTGTTTGTGCCTTTCTAGACAGATTATGCTAAGAAGGTGGGTTTAAAATTGTCGCCATTCTCGAGGAGAAGGTTGGCTCTGCAGCTCTCCCACCAGTGCTGAACTGTTGCTGCCTTACCAGAACACAGAGTCCCACAAGTCACATTGCTGATGGTCACCATCATTCTGTGTGCTTCCTCCCACTGCAACCACCCTTTAACTCTTTTGGACGCCCTCATCTCTCACTTGCACCAACACTGGCCTGAATGTCACACGACGGTGAATTTATTCTCATCTTGGATCCAGGGACTAGTGGATTTATTCACTCTGTAAATCTGAGCTACTAGCAAAAGCCAAATTGCACATTTTAATTTATCCCAAACTGCTCTTTTTGGATGGAGGGCCATCCCTCTTCCAGTAACTCCACTCCCTTCACTTCCCTGGTGCTTGACTTTCTTCTCTTACCTAAAAACAAAAGGTGTGTCATTCAGTACATCACAAAGCACCTACAGCAAGGTGACCTGCCCCTCTACCAGCTGTGCCTCAACAGGCTTTAATTCAGCACCACAGCAAAAGAACCTCTGACTACATGCCAGGGGCTTTGAGGGTCACCCAGGAACTACTGCAGTAGCAGAGATGAAATGTGAGATCGGCAAGTATCCACTGTGGTGATCACAAGCCCACAGTGAAGCCTGTGAGTTTACATGCTATGTTAGTCAGTTCTCTTGTTGCCATGACCAAATGGATACCTTAAGGAAAGAAGAGGAGGAAATACCCCAGCACTCCAGCCCACTGCCCTCAGCCCTGATGATTCCAGGCCCACAGGAGGCAGACCATGGCAGCAAGACAGGAAGGAGGAGGCTGTCTACCTCATGGCAGATAAGGAGCAGTGAGAGAGGAAAGGGCCACAGCAAGGCCCCTGTCTAGGCTTGTCTCCAATGACTTACTTCCTTCAGCTGGGCCCTGTCTTCCAGTTTCCAGAGTCTCCCAAAACAGCCACAGACCATTCAAACATGACCAAGGGGATGTTTCCTATTCAGATCATTACAGACGATGAGCCTTAAGAAAAGTGGAAGTGAACCCATAGAAAACAGAGCCACCTAAATCTGGAGAGGGCCTGTTATTGGGCAGCCTCAGAATAGTAGCTCAATATGACAATGAAAGTCTGCAGTGGGAAGTGGCACTGACAGTTCATCAGGCAGAAGTACTCCAGCTTTTACAGTGAGTCCTCTCTCTGTTGTTGCATATCCACTGGCCTAGAGACTGCACTATGCCAGACAGCTGTGGGAGATGTTCACATTCATCTCCAAACTCTAAGTGGGACATGGGGAGAGCCATGTTAAAGCACCCAAGTCTCTCCCTGCTGAGCTCTGCCCACCCCGGCTACACTGTAGGAGGCTCCTATCACTACACTACTTCTCCCATGCCTACAGACTTCCCCACCTTGAACACAGGTCACACTGCAATGGGATATCACAGCATTTCCCAGAAGATGCAATGCCAGCACTCAGGAGGCTAAAGCAAAGGGATCATGAATAACAGGACTACTAGTTGAAGTATTTCACTGTAGAGTAATTATTAGGTAGGGATAATCAATGGCTGGCATGCCTGGCTTATTGAGGCATACTCTAGTTTGTCTGGGGTCTCTCCATGGCAGGTACTACCTATAGCCCTGTATAATACTTATTTTTCTCTCTGCTGTGACAAATGCATAGTAAAAAAGCAACTCAAAGAATCTTGGCTCACAGTTGGAGGGTAACAGTCTATTATAATAGAGATGTAGCAGCAGAAGCTGAGACAGTGGTCAACACTGTGCCCAAAGTCACGAATCACAGATGAAAGAGTGGTTAGCTCCCCTCCCCTCCCCATTCATCCCACAGAGTAGGGCTGCTCCACATTCAGGGTGGGTCTCCCACCTCACCTAAACCTTCCTGCAAACACTTTCACATATGCCTGAAGATTTTGTCTCTTAGATGATTCTCAATCCAGTCAAGCTGACAAGGAAGCCGAACCATCTCACTTGAACATTCATTCTTCAGCTGCTATCTTTTCCTACATCCCCACTGTATGATTTTCAAGGAAGGCAACTGTGGTTCTAGATGAAAATGACATCTCTTTCTTCTTGGATGTTATATCTTTCTGAGCCACAGATAGATTCTCTTATTATGCCACATGAGCCTGCAGGTACACAGCTTTTCAGTGAGCTTGCAGTGGCCAGACAAATGGCTAAGAATGGCTTCACTCCCGTGGCCAGCCAGCTACTGTGTCTCAAGGAACTTGGCTGGGAATGTTCAGCTCTGCTTGTGATAGTTGTTCTTGGTTGTCAACTTGATGGTTTTAACTAAAACCCAAGTGCCTGGGTATATCTGTGAAGGAATTTTCATATTAAATTATTTGAAGTGGGAGGACTCACCTCTAGTCAGGATCTTTTGAGGTAGGAAGGTCTACCTTTAATCTGGGCCACACCTTCTGGTGGCAGTCTATGTAAATGACATGGTAGAAGGAAGCTTTTGCTCTTTGCTTGTTCTCGCTCTTGCTGGCAAGTTCATCCACTGTTGGACTAGCTGGACCACCCTGATAACCACTCTAATAAATCCTCTCTATCTATCTATCTATCTATCTATCTATCTATCTATCTATCTATCTATCTATCTATCTATCTATCCATCCATCCATCCTATCAGCTCTGATCTGAGTTTTATCAGACAGACCCAGTGACATGCATTTTCTTATGGAAGCATGTGATGACTAATCTTAGTTGTCAAGTTGATAAGCCTGGGAGATTAGTGGAACACACCTCTATGTGATTGTGAGGTGTTTCCTGACAAGTCTAGATCTTCAGAGTTCTGACTCAGTGGACAGATTATCTCTTTAAAGAGATAGGATGGCAGTACTGGGAGTTGGTACAAGGTAAGGGATAGGGCCTAGTTGAATGAGGTCGAACCCTAGAGACATGTCCCTGGGGCCTAGGTCTTGCACTGGGCTCTTCCTGTATTCCCTCTTTCCTCTGCTTCTTGTCCACCATGAAGAAGTTGTTCCAAGGCACACTCTGGCCACCATGATGTTCTGCCTTACAATAGATCAGGAAACACAATCCAAGTGACTGGGGAAGAAACCTTCTGAAACTGTCAGCCAAATTAAATCCTGCTTCCCTTCAGTTACCTCTGTCAGTCATTTGGTCACAGTAATGAGAAAAGTAGGGAAAACATAGTGTATCTTCTCTGCCTCAGCTACAGCTGCTTCAGCACAATGGCCTGTGTGACTAACTCCAACATCGGAAGGAAGAACATGCCTGCTTCTGTTGTCCTGACACAGGGACCTTCACAGCACCCGTGATGTCACTCGGGGAAGGACCCCTTCTGTACTCTTCTCCCTGCCCACAGAGGCTGCAGACTGGCCTAGAAAACAAGGTTTTAGAACTCACGCTGTGACTATTAAAAAAGAAACATTCTTTGCCCCCTTTAGTTTTGCACAGCAGAAAAAGGGAAAGGGTGCCTGGAGCCCCTGGGCCATTTCTGGTCACCAGGGAAACACCTGCCTGCTTGTGTGTGAGAAGAGGCTCCCACAGTGAGCTCCCTCAGCAGCAACCACAGAGGCATCTGGGAACTCTTGGAACGCAGGCTTAGCGTTTATAACCACTGAATCTATAGTATGGGACCGGAAGCTCCACCACTCTGAGGCAAGTTCAAGTTTGAGAACCACTTAATCTGAGGAAAACACAACTAAGTTCAGAACAAAGAGCTTTCTGATAACAGCCTGAGCACCTAGACCTTACAGGTCTTAGACCTCACCCACAGACATGGGCTTTTATATCTATGGTGGGCCATTGAGTCACTTCCTTTGTTACTTAAGGCTGTTTGGGTTTTCTTTTCCTTTCCTTTTTTTTTTCCCTTTTCCTTTTTTTCCCTTTTCCCTTTTCCCTTTTCCTTTCCTTTCCTTTTCCTTTTTCCTTTCCTTTTTCCTTTCCTTTCCTTTCCCTTTCCTTTCCTTTTTCCTTTCCTTTCCTTTTTCCTTTCCTTTCCTTTCCCTTTCCTTTCCTTTTTCCTTTCCTTTCCTTTCCTTTCCTTTCCTTTTTCCTTTCCTTTCCTTTCCTTTCCTTTCCTTTTTCCTTTCCTTTCCTTTCCTTTCCTTTCCTTTCCTTTCCTTTCTTTCCTTTTTTTCCTTTCCTTTCCTTTCCTTTCCTTTTTCCTTTCCTTTCCTTTCCTTTCCTTTCCTTTCCTTTCCTTTCCTTTCCTTTTTGAGACAGAGTCTCATGTAGCCCAGGCTAGTCGCACACTCACTATGCAGTTGGGTCTGACCTTGAATGCCTGGTCCAATTACTTTCACTTCCCGGTACTGGGATTGCAGGTGTGTACCAGTATACGCAGCCAGTTTGATGTTTTACCACTCGATGTTAATGAGGACTGACTGGAATGTTATGAGACTCTGGACTTTGACATATGGTGCTTGTGCTGCAGGTGTTTGGACAGGAACATTAACTAACTACAGGGCTGTCAGCATCCTCTAACTCAACTCATGCTGAGGGTGTTACTGTATTTCTGCAGCTGGTGGTTTATCTGGGAGAAGTGTCTCTGATATATCACTTTCCTAGATCACCCTGACAACAGGGATGGCAAACTTTCTGCATCAAAGACAAATGTTCAATCACCTTCCAGAAGACAGGAGGTCTCTGGGAAGAGATTCTAGTATTTTTAGAAAGCTTATGGCTAGACACTGGAGCAATACAGGCTAGGAGTGAGAACCAGGAACATTGACAGCAAGGAAGAGGGATGGTGCTATGCGTTATTTGCATATTTAATTGACATAAGGTCAGTGGTATGGGCTTAGCTAAAGAGAAGGGAATAAGAGGAAAAACAGCATTTTAGAGAGTGCAGGAAATGGGTTACTCTTTTAGAATGGCAGACTAGTTCATTAAACAATCTTTTACTGAAGCACAACTCTGGTCTGAATATTATAAAAGTTGGTTTATAAAAAGGAATCTGTTTGAAGACATGGCAAGGGAAGGAACTGCGAAATAGAACAGGGCCAGGAACAGACAGGCAGAAGGTGAGTATAGCACCTGGGAGGCCTCCTCAAGGTACTCATGATGTTGAGAAGAGCTGCCACTAGCTGGAAGCTGAGCATGGCTTGTAAGGAGACAGCCAGAGAGCAAGTGACCTGGAAACAGCCAGGAGTGAAGGGTGTGGAAAGGTTAACAGTGTAGACGCCTCAAAATTGCTACTGACTGTACAAAACAACAGCAACAACAATAATAATGATGTCTAATGGGATTAAAAACCTGCAGGGAGTTAAAATGAATAGTGATAGAATTTAAAATAGGAGGGGAATAAACATTTAGAGCTGAAGGTCTATCCACTAAATTAGAGTTGGCAAGTGTGCTAATTTAAAGTAGATGCTAATAAGTCAAGAATGTACATTGCAATCTCTAGTAATGAGTAAAAGAATAAAAGAATGTATAACTAACACACTAATATGGGGGGAAAATAGAAATAATACAAAGCAATTGGTACAAAAGAATTCAAGGGAAGGAAAAAGAGAGATGTGAAACAGGCAAAACAAATAAAAAACAGATAATAAGACTGCAGGTTTAAACTCAAATATATCAGCAATTACATTAAATGTAAATGGACTAAGTGTTCCCATTAAAACACACAGATTGTTGGGGGATAAAAATAAAAGCCAATTGCATTCTGCTTACAAAAAACAAACCTTTATATAAAGATGTAGAAAGTTTGAAAAGAAAAGAATGAAAGCAAGATACTGGCCATAAACACTGGCCAAAAGAAACTAAAGGCAAAGCAATATGACACAAGTGACGGAAGGTAACTGTAACAATGAAAGGCTTATTTGCAAGAGCAACTGAAGAAGTCTTTTTATACACCCAAACCACATCTAACCACACAAACACAAGTTAACATGCACGAGCAGTCCACCCTCTGTGGTGTAAACATTCCAGCTCCCTCTGCCTAGTGTTGTGGTTTGAAATACACTTTTCCTGCAACCTATACCCATAACAAAGCCAAGTACTTCACCTGAGGTCAGGCAAGAGATCATGATTCCCCATCCTGGGAAGAAAGAGAGACTCAGACTCCTTTGGGTCTACTGAGAGATACTGTACCCTTGTGGCACTGTCTGCAAAGCCATATATATGGCTGGTCCTGGTCATCAATCTGTTGGCTTCTGAAGACATCTTTGGCCACTGTGATCTAATTGTAGCTAGAACATTGTGGTAACAAGGTCATTTTTTCACTTTCACCTCAGCTACCAAACTTAAGATATTTGGCTGGTAGGCGAGCCAGGTATACTGGATAGCCTGTGGCAAAACAATAATCTTTTATGGTAACTACCTTTAATACTGATAAACTCTTCAAAGTGAGGACTTCATCTCAAACAGCATCTAGGGAGCAACTCCCAGGAACTGTGGGTAATAGGATTTCCTACAGATGACCTATTCACTTGTGTATTTCTTTGTCATGGAACCAGGAATGTGTCCACCTCAGATACCCATCATCCACCCCTGGACTCCTTCTCATTTCCTGCTCTTGTTTCTCCTTTCCTATGTCTCCTTAGACCATGGGAAAGAAGAAGATTATGAATTAGTTTATTAGGCTCTGTCAGTGACAGAGCTGAGTTGAATCTTGAATCATATCTTCTAAGAAGATGATGGGCTGGGCATGTGACTCAGTGGTACTATATATATGCAAGGTTCTGGTTTAGTCACTAACAACACACACACACTCACAGAAACCCATACACACACATATGCTCACACATGCATACACACATACACAGCACATGCGCATATGCACACACAGACCAACTGAATTCTAGTCCCAGTGTATATGGTTGTGTCTTCATTTGGAAAAAAAGGGTCTCTGCAAATGATGAAGCTAAGATATGGTCACAGGGTGGATGCAGTGTGTGTGGTGACTACAGAACTGCTAAGTTTGAACACAGAGATACATATCCAGGAGAGTGCCATGATCTGGGTCATTCTGCCACAAATCACAGAGCTACAGAAGATGGAAGAGAGCCTGGAACAACCTTTCCTGCACCTGTGGAGGATGTTTCTGTCAACACCTTGACTCATCTAAGTAACTGTGCATGGCACAGTTCAAGGAGCTCTGGAAAGGAATCCAGGGAACATGATGACTTTAGTTCAAAGATGGTTTATTTTTTAAAAGTGTTAATATATATCCATCAGGGCTGGGTTATAGACTGTGGTAAAGCATGAAGTTCTGTGAAGCTTAGTTTTAATTGTCAATGTGACAGTCCTCCTCAGTGAGGGACTAGCTAGGTTAGACTGGGCATGTCTGTGAGTATCTCAATTATGTTAGTTGATATGGGAAGGCCTAGCCAAGAAGTGGGTGGCACTTCCCTGTGTTTGGGTCTGGATGGTTACAAAAGGAGAAATGGAGCCAAGTGTGAGTGTGCACACATTTGTTCTCTGCTCCTGACTATGGGTGTGACTAGCCGGTTCAAGTTCCTGCCTTGACAGGACCATAACCTACAACTGTGGGCTAAAACAAGCCCCCTCTCCCTTAAGTTGCTTTTATCTGGGTATCTTATTACAGGAATGGGAAATAAAACTATAGGTTCCTCACCTAGCATTGGAAAACGTAATTAAAAAAATAATAAATACTTTAACGAGCACTAAAATCAACTGTAGCAAGTGACTCAAACTTGGATTTTAGGAATGATGCTGCTTATGGCTAGACTGACGGGATATGCTCTATGCAAAGAATAGCTCAATTAGAACATGAGGGGGCTGCATGAGTCTTAAGTAAAAGTGACGGAGACTCTACAGCACAGGTTCTTTAATACTGGCTTTGCTGGCTGTGTGACCTTGGACAGAGTCCTTAATGTCTCTGTGCCTGTTAATGTCTCTATCTATGATGTGTTAGTAATGCAGTAGCTACTGACTGCACTGTTTGAAGGTGTGAAGCTGGTGCTGTGGGGGCTCATTTAGGACTTTGTTAGGACTAGCTGTTTATGTTATTACTTGCATATGGATAAAATAATCATGGCACATCCCCTCTAAGAGTGGAGTCCCAGATACAGAGGAGGTAGGCTGGGAAAGAACATGACCACCACTCCAGGACCCAACTCTGAGACATCTGTACACAGTGGCAACAACAGTAAACCTTCCTGTGCTGAGAAGGAAACCCATGCCATGGACATGAACAGGAGTCATGGGGCCCATTGGGAGGGCCGCACAGGGACACCACTATGATCCTCAGTGCTGCTGGGTTAAGCAGCCTTTCACTTTGTCCCATCAGCCTCCTCCTCCTTCCCAGCTCCTCTCTATTCAAAGTCAGCAAAGTCAAAGCTGTCAGGGCTTCTGCCAGCAGACGTGCTCCTTGTGATCTTTCCCACTTAAAGCATTTCGTTCCAGAGCGCCTCTATGACTCCATCAGCTGCAGTGAGCGTGACTGGCTGTCCTTGACTGGGCTGTGGCACACAATGGTTAGAGGTCTCAATGGCCTGAAAGGCTGTGTTCATGCACATGCATAAACACTGGGGTCTGGCTGCCTGACCCTCCACTGCTAGTGGCAGAGACTCAGAACCTGCCCCAACCATGTGACTGCCAAACCTGAGCTTTCTCACCCTATCTTTGTTTTCTGGCTTCTCTGGGCCTCCATTCTCAGACAGGTATTTACTGGAAGGGCAGAGGTAGACTGCTGGTATAGAGTAATCTCCTAGATCCAACTATTCCTGAAGGTCATCCTGCCTTTTCACTTCTCAGTTTTTTAGTTGCTATTGGAAACGACCTGTCTTGTGGTGTTTTGTGAAGTGTGTATGTGTGTGTGTGTATGTGTGTATGTGTGTGTGTATGTGTATACACAAATCTACAGGCATATACATATGTGTGGGGGCCAGCAATTAATGTCAGGTGTCTTTATCACTTTCCATGTGATTGCAGGTATGTGCTGCTCCAGCTTTGTAACGGTGCTGGAGATCAAACCCATGTCCTTAGGCTTGCATAGCAAGCAACTACAGTGTCATCTCCTAGCCTCGTGTCTTATACTTACAAGTCTTTTCTTATTACTAGATTTGGTAGCTGTGAACCAGATAATGCCTAAGCCTCTGGCCACAGACATACCAGCAGATTGAACCAATCCTCATAACCATGCAGAAAATTCCTCCTCAAAGCCGCGTTTGTTTGTTTGGTTTTGTTTTTGAGAACTCTGAATCAACACATTGGCTCAAGATCAGCTCAGTCCTCCAAGGAGTGTAAGGAAGAAGCAAGACCTTGATCATGGTGCCCACTAGGAGTATCTACCTCAATCCCAACCCACTTAACTCAGGGCCCCCAACACTTACTAGAACAGGCTCTCTCCTGGTCTTGGAACACAACTGGGGGCTGTGGATTCAGGACTGACTCTGGTTTGCTAGGGATGAAGACCTCAGCATTCTCCTTTCGCTTAGCAGATAAAATCCGGTCCACTTTATTACCTGTGGGGAAGCAATGGATTCTGTCAGCCACTGAGCACAGGGAAAGCAGGGCATTCCTCTCAGACATTTGTTTACTATTTGCTCACTTATTCAATCAACAAATATTTATTGAACTCTACTCTGCCAGGAACCTTGCTAGTAGGAGATTTTGGGAATACTGTAGACAGCACTGATAAATAAATGAGACACCTTGGAATAGACACAGGTTTCAGTGTCTAACATTTCCAGACAGGAGAGGTCCTTCCTAACAAGTGTGTGTACCACAGAGACAGCGACTGTGGTGAGGCACTTGCTTAGAATGTTAGGATGACTGGCCAGCCAATGGTCCAAGTAATGGTGCCAGCAAGGGCATCTTGGAGATGAAGGGGCACAATAAGATGCATTCACAGTCCTTGGGGGCTCATTGTCTAGCTAGAGAGAAGGAGAACTGAACAGATGAGGAAATAGGATGTAGACAGAAGTCATGAAGCATGTAGCTAGAGGACAAGGCTAGCAAAGACACCCAGGGTAGTGATGAAGAGAGATTCTCATGGATGATTAGTGTATTACCAGGGCCACCAAGGTGGGGCCATCCCAGATTTGGGAATAGCATATGTGAAGGCTTGACAAAGCCTTGGGAACTGAGGCCTGTCCTGGCTAGAGGTTTAGACAATGGCCAAACCCACCCTCTTCAGATCAATGTTTCCACAAGAGCCCTTAGCACTAGTGTCACACAGGAGACTTCTGATGCCAGATGGCAGATGGTATTTTATAAATTTGTGTGTATTGTGGAACTGGAGATAAAATCGAGAGCCAGGGTATCAGGCATGTTAGGCAAGTGTTTCACTCTGAGTCTCAGCCCCAATGCTGAATGCATTTCTGTATCTTACTATATATTGGAAAATGTGTAACTAGCATGTCAAACCTTTGAAGGACATGAAAGTCACACACAGGTCAAGTGTAGAGAGGAAGCTTAAGGGCACATGAGAAAATACCTAAAGACCCAAAAGCCAGGACAGTGTTTGATCCCTGTACTCAGGGAACTCCTGTCCTGGAAAACAAGCAAACCCAGGAAGTGACTACCCAAGCATGAAGTATGTACTAATATAACCTCCTGCTCACACTCAGTGGCTCTGGCCACACTGACCCTTTTCCTGTGCTTTGGCACACTATGCTCTGCCCCTCTTGGAGCCCCTGTGCCTGCTATTCCCTGCCCCAGAAAGGCTGGGTCAGTGCTACTTCTGCTGGGAACACTGCCCTGACTATTCTAGCTACAGCAGCCCAGTCCCTGTCAGCATTTGCTGTAACTGTCAGAGGTCACCTAGAAGCAGGTGTCCCTGACCACTCGTGCCCCACTCCACTAGTGTTCCCTCTACTTTCCAAGGTTGTTTTCTGTAAAACAGAAACTGGTGGGCAGCAGCTATTCCTGCTTGCCTAACTTCCTTCTTATCCCTCAGATTCCCCTTAGCCATACCTACCCTGCTCATGAACAGGTGGAGACAAGACCCGTAGTCCTGTTAGCTAGGCTGGCTCATCAGCCCCAAAGAAATAAATTCTGAGCTGGCAGTGACCTGTGGTAGACTGCTACTGTGATTTTTGAGAGCCAACCCTGGGCTTTGGAGAGAAACAATCTGACTTTCTAGTGATGCTACAAGGCCATGTATCCTAGGAAGGCAACTGTGCTTCTGAATGCCTGAAAGCCACCTTAGAATGGAACTAAGTTGGGAATCTGATAAAAGAGAAACAATAGGAAGAGGGAGAGGGGACAGGAGGGAGAAGGGAGGACAATGGGCCTACTCCAGCTCTAGCCTTTACAGGTATCCAAGGCTAGTTGGAATGCAAATGCCATTAAATCTACAACACACTGGGGACAGGTTTTATGGGAAGGTTCCTAGTCACTGGAAGTCTTTAGGAGCCTTTCCTCCTGCAGTATTCAGTGTCCAGCTGAATTCACCCCTGGTCTAGAATTTACTCTGAGCTGAATCCCAAGCGCTGAGGAACATTAAGTCCTAGGGCTAGATGATGAAACACACAAGGCCACAAAAAGCTCATGAGAAGAGCTTACTTTTAGAAGCTGGGTTAAACTCCATCACCACAAGGATGTCTGTGGCCTGGGGATGCGGCCTTCCAGCTCCTGGTCCTTGGGGACATCCTTCAGCACTGCATCATGGCTGGGAAGGGGACACTCATCTCTGTCATGGACTGGCAGTACAGGGTCCTCAGTCTCGGTCTCAGAGAGGACGTCCTCCTCAATGGAGTCGTACTCGTCACTGGAGCTGTCCCCTTGCGTCTGGAGGCTTGTGCTGAGTCCCAGATCTTTTCTCAGCTCCTGCAGAAAGCCCAGGAGACGTGAAAGGTAAGACCTTGTGTGGAACCAGACATGTCGAACCAAAAACCAACTCCACCCAACAAACAGCAGCATCTCAGCCAAATGCTGGGGCTGCTTTGAGGATGGGAAAGCAACGGTCAGAGGGTATGAACATGAGGGATGCAGTGAGGAGACACCATGACCATAGCAACTATAAAAGAAAGCATTTACTTGGGGCTTGCTTACAGTTTCAGAGGCTTGGTCCATGACCATCATGTAAGTTTATTACATGTGAATTTAAGATGAGCAGGACAACCCAAACTGACTAATGATGGATACCTGGATGTGAGAGCTGCCACTGGCATGGGCTCAGGAAATGAGGGACATGTAGCTGAAAGAGAAGGATCCTATCATGCAGGACAACAGAGCTTGTCTGTGTTGAACCTGGGTATTTAGCTGCGCAAATTTCTAAGTGATGAGTTGAGGGTCTGCTTTCCTCTAGCAGATGAGGAAAATGAAGACATGGCAGACAGACCTGAGGGAGGACTGCCAGGGAAAGGGATCTAGGGCTCCTTTTCTTCTACCCAGCTTGCAGAAGAAGCTGCCACTGGCAGACCTACCATCAGGAAAGTGCATCCTGGAGAGAAAACCAAAGCAATAGCAAGCTCTCCCCTGTAGTTTGTGGATTCCTTGGGCCACTTTGGAAAGATTGGGGAGAAAAGAAAAGCCTGACAGAGGGACTCCTACAGACATCCACAGTAAGCCCACATGGTTTCTGAGAACACCCAGCTAACACAAACACTTAAGAAAAAACTGAACAGAAGACCAAATGAAGACAAAAGCTGAAAAAAGCTGCCGGAATGTCAGTATACCAGCAGGAAAGGGCCCAGTAGGGACTCATTCCCAAACACATGCTGTCCTCCCCAAGGAAGCAAGATTCTGAGGACTGCACCAGGGCTGTGAGGGCAGAGCCTGGACCCAGAGAATCACTCCCGGGCCTGGACTGACTTTGAAAATGCTGGAGTTTGAGGGATCCTTCCTCTTGTCTTAAACGTCTATCTGTTGTTCAACAAGTAAAATAGATGTGAATCTTGTTGGGGGGGCATGCAGTGGATAATTGTAGAGTTAATAAAAGTTCGCAGAAGATGTTCCTTGGCACCTGCAAACATGTGCCCTTCATGTTTGCCAAGGTGAAGGATTTGCCAAGATCACCAAGGTAAGCCTGAGGTAATTATGGGGTAATCTAAGAGAGAGGCAGGAAGAGGAACATCAACAAGATCTAAGAATGGAAACATACACCAGGAAGAAGAGAAGATGCTCAGGTGCTGGCTCTGAATTGGAAGGATGGGGCCAAGCAAAGCAGGTGTCTCTAGCCAGGTTCTTTCCTGAAGCCTGAAGAAGAAACACGGGTCTGCCAACACCTCAGGGCAATGAGTTTCAATCTCCAACTCCCAATACTGTCAGATAAGCTGCTAGGGTGATGAGAAGTTGTAGCAGCAGCAGGAACTCAATATAAATGCCGTCTTTTCCAGCTCCTTCTCTCATGTCCCACCTGTTCCAGTACCAGGGATGGTTACTTAGCAACAGCACAACTATCTGGAGCACAGGGGGGCTTGGTAAATACTTGCTGAATGAGTAAACTATGTGGAAGTCTGGGTGCTGACTTAGCAGGGATAGGACACACATCCACAATTCAGAGGAGGAGACATCAATGACAGGACCCTTATCAAATTAATTTACTCCCCTGAGCCACACTTTGACCTCCATCAAATGGCTCACCCTGCCCCTGACACACTTCATTATGATAATAAAGCCATGGTCTAAACTAGACATAGTTTTCCCTAACAAGAGGACATCTGGCAATGACTAGAGTCATTTTAATCACAATGTGTGTTGAAAGAGAGTACTATTGACAGGTAGTAGGTGGGAGCCAGAGGTGTTGCTGCTGGACTTTCTGGAAGGCAGCAGACAGCATCCACTTCAAAGAATGATCTGGTCATAGTACGACTGTGTTGAGGTCAAGAAGCCCTGTGTTCAAGCATAGGTTCACCACTAGTGCTCAAAAGATAATGTAGGATCTTCTAGTTGTTCATGCTGAGATGGTCTGCACAGGCCTCATGGGAGCCACACTGAGGTCCTGGCTCATGTCATCAAAGCCCGACTGTTGTGAGTATTAGGAGGTCAACAGACTTTTTCTCTCCAGGGAAATGTGAGTTCCTGGGTGGCCTGCTGTTGAATGGCAGGCAGCATCACCTTTAACTCAGTCTTTTACCGCAGACTAATGCTCTGAGCTCTGTACAACACTCAGGTCCTTCTCCTTTGATCTTTACAATAACCAGGTCAGACAAAAAACCTGAAGCCCTGTGATCATTTGAACTTGGTAATAACTCTCAATGGGGTGAGCTAGGAAAAATGGTCTCTGTTCATGAGCCCCTATATTTTGGCCCAGTTACTTCTAAGATGAAGAAATGGGAACCAGCCAGGGGGGGATGATTCCTTCCACTGTCCTTGAAATCTCAGTCTATCCCAGGGCCCAAAACAGTCCCCACTGATACCTAAGACTGAAGCTCTATTCACAGTTAATTCCAGGCATGAGACACTGGGATCCATACAGCCAGGGCCAATGAACAGGATTCTTCTGCTACCTGTGGTACCTGTTACCTGTTACCTGTGGTAACCTTCACAGGGCTGCAACTCTACGTTTATGTTACTGCAATCCTATATGTATGGGGGTCCCCAAAGAAGAGAGCTCTTCAACTCATGTAACTTCTCACAGTGATTAAGTGATTAACTTATGCTCTTAGCCACTAATCCTTACTCCTAGAAAACCCACAGATAACGTTGACTTTCTTGTTTTCAACCTACCAGGGAACATGATGGGTAGTTCTCCTTTGATAAGAAGGACAGCCATTCCATAAGAGATCCTCCACAGCCCAGTCTGCTCCTGGGTCACAAACTGTTCAGAGCACATTGCTTATGCTTTAACTTTAGGGCCTACTCTGGTGTGTGTGTGTGTGTGTGTGTGTGTGTGTGTGTGTGTTTAAATACTGGAGACAGAACCCAGGACCTTGCACATGGCAGGTAAGTGCTGCTCTACCACTGAGTTACAATCCAGCTCTTGGCTTTATGAATCAGGGTCTTACTAGTCATGTGCCCATGCTTACTGGGATGTTATGCTGATAGCTGGTCACAGTAGAAACAAGGAGACAAGACCTCTGCCCTTACCAGAGCATATGGTGTGCTAGGTGAGTTGGCAGAAAAAAAGCAAAAGGCAATTAATTCCCTCTGCTCCATGTCAGTTCATTATTTACTAAGTTGATGGATAATTTAAGAACTTAGGCTATACTCATAGATTGGTACCCAGTCCAATTGACATCAGAGAGACATCATCTAGCAACTAATGGGAGTATATGAAGAAACCCACAGACAAACACTAGGCAGAACCAAGGGAACCCCTACAGAAGACAGGGAGGAAGGATTTATAGGAGCCAGAGGAGTTGAGAACATCATGAAAACAGCACACAGAATTAACTAAGGGCTCACAGGTTCTCACAGAGAGTGTACTGACCATCATGGAGCCTTCATAGGTCTGCACTAGGTCCTCTGCATATATGTTATGGCTGTGTAGCTTAGTGTTCTTGTGGAACTCCTAACAGTGTGTGTGTTGAGGGATGTCTCTAACTCTTTTGCATGAATTTGGGATCCTTTTTTCCCTACTGGGTTGCTTTCTCCAGCCTTGGGATGAGGGTCTGTGCCTAGTCTTATTTGTTATTTTGTTGTGCCATTTTTAGTTGATATCCCTGGGAGGCATGTTCTTTTCTGGGGGAGGGAGGGAATAAAAGAGGAGTGGATGTGGGGAAAGGGGAGGTGGGAGTGGGCTGGAAAAGTGTGGAGAGAAGGGAAACTGTGGCCAGCATGTAATGCATGAAGACAATATATTCTTAAAATAGTATTTTTCATGGCAAAGAAAGTGAATTTCAATAATCCCTGTTCTAACCTGCTTTTTTTCCTTCTGCAAAGTCAATGTAAATGTAAAGACCATATTGTATTTACAAGTGTATACAACACACACACACACACACACACACACACACACACACGACTCTCCATAGTTGTTCTTTCTCACTAAAAAAAAAAAGACTCCATTTGCTCACAAACGGTGAGTGACCTGGGGAACCTGGGATGCTCATATGATCGGAAACCATCTGTTCCACAGGCAAAAGGGAACTGAGCTAAGAAGCTGCATCTCCCTAGAAATGAGCCCATTCAGAACCTTCCCATCTGCAAGAGCAGGACCTTGGCTGGAATAATAGCTTTGAAAGCCAGTCTGCCTGCATTTCAAAGCAGTGCCCTACTGTGGGATCTATGAGGAGCTTTGAAGTTGTCACCCAGAGTTTTCTCTGGGAAAATTTACTTTATACTTTGCTTTAAAACTTGGTTATTTCAATTTCAGTGTTCAGTGTTTCAAATGCTAAGTTCAGAAACATTCCATCAAAGCTTTCCGTGTGGGAGCTAAGGTACAGACATCACGAGAACTGAGCTGATGACTGGGCACACAAAATGCCCTCCCCATGGGGAGCTGAAATGCTCAAGGGATCACATGCTGAAGATGGAAGGTGTGGCTACAGAAACCACTACTGAAAAATAGCCAGGTTTTGATGTTCAGGAGTACAGTATCCGTCCACAAGCCTCCTCTCTCCGCTGGGCTAAGAGTGAAACTAGGTGACTATCAAATGCCGAGGTCTCACAGTGACAGTAACAACATCCATGTCATCAGTAACAACTACAGCAGTTTCAACTGCCAAGCTGCTGCTGTATATCACACACCAGCTAAGCTCTCTATGTACCTCATTTTATCCCTCTGGTGCAGTAGATAGCATCATTTTGGCTTAGTGGGATAAAAGACAAACCTAAGATCACATAGCTGGTAACATCAGAGCCAGTGTTCAGATAATGCCTGTCTGAGTCCAAGGCTAGGCTACTGACCACACCACACAGATTCCCTGCCAGGTACCAATATAGAGCGGCCAGTCTCCAGATGAACTGAAGGCATGTGCTGGATGACTACTGTCATCGATCAGCAGGGGACTGGCAACCTTTGACACAAAGCTAAAGTCTGTGGTATGGTCTGGATGTGGAATGTCTCACACAAAGCTGTGATTTGAACCCCTAGTACTCAGCTGATGGCACTCTGAGAATGGGTAGAAACTTTTAGGGAAGTTTTGTAGGTTGTAGCCTGGCCCTGGCTTCAGCACTCGCTGCTTCCTAGTCTGCTTCCATGTGCACAGCCTTCCACTGCTGCATGAACCAAGCCAGTCCACTTTCCTTTAATGGAATGGCGCTTCTGGATCCATGAGTCCTTTTCCGAGCAAAGTCCCTAAGACAGCACATGGTGAGCATGAGTGGATGGAGCATTACACCCTGACCACCCTTAGGGAGGGGATGCACCTGTCTAAGTTCATTCACACCACTCTCCTGGGCCAGAAAGACTTTTTACCTTGCACTGGTTAATTGAAAATGTTATATTTGTTCATTCATTTATTTAAGAAATATTTTGAGGGTCAGTAACGAGGCAGACATGGTGGGCAAAAGCAATTGCCACCAAGCTTGATGACCTGAGCTTGATTCCCAGGACTGACATGGTAAAAGGAGAAATCCAATTTGCACAAATTATCCTCTGACCTCCACAAGTATGTATGCATGAGTATACATACACATATAAACAAAAATAAATGTAATTTTTAAAATTAAGAAAAGGGGCCAGGTCGGGTGGTGGTGGCGCATGCCTTTAATCCCAGCACTTGGGAGGCAGGTGGATTTCTGAGTTCAAGGCCAGCCTGGTCTACAGAGTGAGTTCCAGGACAGCCCGGGCTACACAGAGAAACCCTGTCTCGAAAAACCAAAAAAAAAAAAAAAAAAAAAAAAAAAAAAAAAGAAAAGGGGCCAGACAGATGGCTCAGGGGGTAAAGATGTTTGCACCAGCCTAATGACCTAATAAGGTCAATTCTTAGAACCAGATGGGAGGAAGAAGCTCACTACAAGTTTTTGTAAAAATATGTTTCTCATAAGCAGATACAGCTGATAAAGGCAAGGAATAGAGTGATAAACAGGAGAGGAGGCTCCTGTTCTCATGAGACTCTTGATAGGATAACAAGGACAGCCATTTGATAAGAGACCTCCCACAACCCAACAGCAGCTCTCAAGTCACAAACTTAATAGGACATGACTTATGTCCTAACTTTAGGGCCTACGCTTTGTGTGTGTATGTGTGTGTGGTATGTATGTGTATGTAGTTGTGGTATGTGTGCTGTGTGTGTGTCTATGTGTAATATATATGTGTGGTTGTGGGGTGTGTGTGTGTGTATGCGTGTATGTGTTTAAATGCTGAGGATGGAACCCAGGACCTGGTAGATGACAGGCAAGTACTCTACCACTGAACTACAGATTTAGTTCTTGGTTTTATGAATCAGGTCTCACTAAGTTTCCCAAGATATTTTTGGACTTATCATGTAGCACAGTCTGGCCTAGAACTTGTGATCCTCCTGCCTCTACCTCCTGCTTTCTGAGTTTACAGGAATGTCTTACCACGCCAAGGTATACTCTGCACATTTTAAAATCACATTCTTCTACATCACTTTCCATAGAACTATGACTAAGAAAATTTTGAATTATACTATGTATGATTCAAATACTGTATAAAGGATGAAAAGAAGGGTTAACAGATAAAGTGCTTATCATGCAAACATGTGAACTAGAGTTTGAATCCCAGAATTTACATAAAAGCTGGATAGGCAAGGTAGCCAACTATAATCCCAGCATTTAGGAGGCAGAGACAGGGGATTAAGATAGCTAGCTAGACTAGGCAGTATCAATAAGCTCTGGGCTCAGCGAGACTCTCAATGAACAAAGGAAAGAATGACCAAGGAAAACATCTGCTGACAACTTTGGGCCTATAATATACAAAGACACACACACCTACACATATGCATGGACTAGACACACAGACACAGATATTTACATACACAAGTGAACATGCATACATACATGTGTATCCATAACATGTACATATACTAATGTGCATGCACACATATGCACATGTACCTATATACATGAGCACCCACATGGGTGAACATGCATACATACATATACATATGTAACATATACAATACAAGCAAAAAATCCCAAATAAATATTGCACAACATTTTTAGTTTTCTGGTGTATTTTGTCACCCCTGGATTTTCATTGATGAATTTATCTTCCATGCTAGATGTACTGATGAAATATCCTGATGTTCTGCCTGCTAGTCCATCACTAAGGGTAAGCCAATGTGTCTTAGAAAGCAGGGTGGCAGAGGCGAGAGACCAGCAGCTCAGGAAGCATGTGGTAGGAGAGTCTATTAGACCTGACCTAACCAGGAGCCCCAGACAAGCCTGTCAACATCACCCACCCCAGCATCTATGCTGGAGCCTGTGCAGAGGAGGGGCTAGCTGAAAGACCCAGAGATGGGAAACTGGATAGGGCTGGATAGAGACCGAAAGAGACTGCTGCCGAGGAATGCCTGGGGACTTCTGAGAGACATAGAACACATTCCTGGAGAACTGGAGGCACAGAGAGCCACAAACCAAACTCAGCAGAAGGCTGCTTCTTCTGTGTATGCATACAGCTGAGTCAACCAGGATCCAGCAAGAGGAAGCCTTCCAGCATGCTGCCATAGTTGCTTTAGGGGTACATGGGAAGCTAACGTGTGGGCTTAAGATCAGGATAACAGAGCACATGCCAAAAAGAAATCTTCCCAAGGTCAACAGGGAGTTTACTATTTGGAGGATAAGCCAAGGTTCCGCACATTACAGAACATGTAGTAGTCACACTCGGGCCTGCTCCCCTCCCCTGGTATCAGGAGGCAACAAACAGTGCAGGAAGAAGCAAGGACAACCAAGAAGAGACAGATGCTCTGGTAACTCAGCCCTTTGAAAGATAGGCAACAAACTTTGATTAATTTAATTAAAGAAAGAACTAATACCCAGGAAAAGAGAGTTTGACAGGAGAGGTGGAAGCCAACTGTAGAAGCTGGGAGACTGTCATCCCCAGAGACACGCACAGGGAACTCATCCATGAAAAAGAAACAGCTAGCAATCTTACAACTTTTAATTTCATCATTAACATTTCTAGAAAGATAAATTAAGTCGGGAAGAGCACCAAAGGGTGACTAATTAAGTATGCTAGAAATCATGCCAAGTGACTTTATAAGAACACAGTGCCCACAAGACAAAAGGAAAAGCACCCCACAAAATCAACTGGGTGGAGAGGTCTAGACAATATTGTCCGAATCAAGCTCCAGAGGATATAAACATTCAGAGAGAGCAGCTTCAACTATTCTGTTTTTCATTTTTAAATGTTTATGTGTATGGGTGTTTCCCTGCATGTATGTGTGCACACCACATGTGTGCCGTATCCATGGAAGCCAGAAGAACACATCTGATCTCCTGGGATTGAAGGTACAAATAGTTGGGAGCTACCACGTGGGTACTAGGAATGGAACCCAGGTCCTCTGCAAGAGCAACCAGTGCTCTTAACACTGAGCCATCTCCTCGACCTCCTCACCTTTAATGGAACAGAGGCACTGACGCTGACGTATTCATGCAGAGTCACCCTGACATCGTCACACACAAAAGGACAAGGAGCTGAGCACATAATGCACAGCTAGAGAGATGTAAGGGGACACAGAGCATGAAACCAGCCTGACGAAACAAACCAACAGCAGAGATCGACGGCAGGGATCGGTCAATGAGCATCACTTACTTTCTGAGACAGAGCCTGGAGCTCGCTGATCTGCTAAGCTGCCTGGCTGATGAGCCTCACAGATTTTCTTGCCTCTGCATTGCTGAATGATGACACTGAGCTTTTTACATGGTTTTGGGAAGCAGGCTCAGAGCTTACATTTTTTTTTAAATTTAATTTTATTTTTTTACTAATTCACTTTACATCCCACTTATTGCTCTTTTCTCATTCACCCCCTCCCACAATCCTTCCCCCATCCCTCATGCTCCCTCCCCTTCTCCTCTGAGAGGGTCCCCTCCACCACCCCCACTCCTCCAGGGAATCCCCTCTCCATGCCACTTCAAGTCTCTGTAAGACTAGGCACTTCCCCTCCCACTGAAGCCAGCAGGACAGCCCAGCTAGAAGAACATATCCCACAGACAGGCAACAGCTTTAAGGATGTCCCCATTGCAGTTGTTCAGAACCCACATGAAGACCAAGCTAAACATCCACTATTTATATGTGTGGGGAGGCCTAGGTCTAGCCGGTATATGCTATTTGATTGATGGCTCAGTCTCTGAGAGCCCCAAGGGTCCAGGTTAGTTGATTCTGTTGGTCTTCCTGTGGAGTTCTTATCCTCTAGTAAGGCCCACGATCCGTCCTTCTATTCTATAAGAGGCCCCAAGCTCCAGCCACTGTTTGGCTGTGGGTGTCTCTATTTATCTGAGTCAGCTGCTGGGTGGAGCCTCACAGAGGACAACATTCAGAGCTCACATTTTTAATAACGTTCTTGGGATTCTAATGTGGGCAGTTGAAGACCAGACTTCACAAGTTAAATGACACTATTGCCAATCTGTAGTAATCATTTTCTGTTGCTGTGATAAAGCACCATGACCAAGGCAACTTGTAGAAGAAAGGGTTTATTTAGGTTACAGTTCCAGAAGAATAAAAAAGAGTTTAACACTATTATGGCAGGGAAGCATGGTAGTCAACAGCAAAAGAACTGGAACATTAAGCTGAGCGCTCACATCCACATCTTGACTGATAGCATGAAGCAGGGAGGGGGGGTAGGGGGGAGGTATGTGGGGAGAGAGAGAGAGAGAGAGAGAGAGAGATCACATGTACACGCATTGGGAACTACACTAGTCGGCCTCTAGTGACTTACTCCTTACTTCCCAGACAGTGCCACCAACTGGGGCCAAGTATTCAAATCCATGAGCCTATGGGAGACATTCTCATTCAAATCACCACATAATTCGATTGAATTTAATAGATATATGAGAACTTTGCACCAAAAAGAGAATGGTTAGCCCTTTGAAGTATCATAAAGGATTCATAAAAATGAACTAACTGGTGGACACAAATCAGACCTCAGGAACTTCTAAAACCAGGAAATCAAACAAGTTACCTTAATGCAGCCAATTAGAAATTAACATGAAAGGCAAAATTAGAAAAATAAAATCTACTTAGAATGTTTAGGAAATCTTTAAAATACCGAAAAGTGAAACCCTTCTAAAGTCCCAAGTTATATAAGAAACAAATGACAACAGTCCTACAGTGAGGTGTGCAGGGTAGAGGCAGACTTCTGCCTAAAAGAGAACTCAGCTGTCCAGTGCAGAGAACAGGGCTGTGATGGTTTGAGTAAGAATGGCCTCCATAGGCTCATAAGTTTGAATGCTTAGTCACCAGGGAGTGGTACTATTTAAGAAGGATCAGGAGGTATGGCCTTGTTGGAAGAAGTGTGTCACTGGCCCAGTGTCACACTCTCTGCAGGCAGCCTGTGAACTGGGATGTAGCTCTTAGCTACTGCTCCAGTGCCATGCATGCCACCATGCTCCCTGCCATGATGATAACCTCTGAAACTGTAAGCAAGCCTCCAATTCAATGCTTTCTTTCCTAAGAGTTGTCTTGGTCATGGTGTCTCTTCACAGTAATAGAATAGTGACTAAGACAAGGGCTGAGGGTAGGTGATCAAGGAACTTGTGGATCTAGTTAACAGAGTAGGAACAGGGAGCTTCAACAACCAACTAAACCAAAATGTTTAGGGAAGGAAGAAGTAAAGGCTAAAATGACAAGTAATAGAAATCAGTGAATAAGTTGAATGGGTTCACATGGCTCAATCCACTCAATCCAACTAAAAGCAGAAAGCTCTTCATAATTATCAGGTTCAATTCTAGATTAGAGTCTTCCTAATGAAAAAGCTACTGAGAAAGCATTATGTATTAGTTGTTACATAAAATGACAGAAAGAATGCAAAATAGCTAAGAAATTCTAAGTAGGCTATATATGTGAGACATAAGCCAGACCATTTATATTATTTCTGATCAAGAAGAGGTCATTCTTTATTGTTGGTAAATTGGAAAAGCTGTTTTAGAGAACACAGTCCGTCTGGCAGCTCCATTTTCATAAGCATCCATAGGGTGCTGGAGGCCACGTGGCCCTTTCTGGAGGCCCCATTAGTGTCGTCTCAGCATCACCGTGCATGTGCATTCATCACTATGCCCAGCACTGTACCAGCCCTGCCCTAATAGCCTCCTGTTGCTGCCCCACTGGTCCAGGGCCCACTAAGACCATTGGCCAGTTTCTGCTTCATTCTGCTTTCTCAGGCTAGGCATCTCTGGCTATCCTAATTGCCTTGGGTATTACAAAGGCTAATTCTACTGCTACTAAGAAAGAGAAAGTCCCCCTCTTTCACCAAACTGTCAAAGCTTTCAGTCTGAAATAGAAGTCATACGTTGGTGTTAGAAAAGCCAAATCTGGCCAGTAGGTATTTTTTGTTTGTTTTGTTTGGAGCATAGAAAATTACAAATTAATTAACAACATAAAAAATGGAAGATATCTGGATGGGCAGTAGTAGTTTCATGGCTAAGAGCACTGGCTGCTCTTTCCAAGGAACCTGGGTAATCAATTCCCAGTACTTGCACGGCAGTTTACAACTGTCTGGAACTATGGTTCTGAGGGATCCAATGCCCTCTTCTGGTCTCTGATGGCACTGCACAAAGGTGTGACAGACATACCATGTAGCCAAAACACCCATATATATAAAATAAAAAATTTTAAATTTCACAAAATCAAACAAACACTCATCAGCTATGTGGCTTGACTCCAAAGGGCCTTGCATTTGTATGGTGACAGCTGACTATGGCTACCCTTGGCAGTTCCCACCACTCCTTCCTTGCCTTGATTGAGTCATGTGATTTAAAATACTCTTTAAGTTTAGAACACCTATCCCACATCCAATATCTTCCAAGTTAAGTTATATTTCCCCACTGTCTCCACTATTCTAAATAGGACAAAAATTTCAATTAAAAAAAAAACTTAATTACATTTATTCACCTATTTGTATATATGTGGGGAATAAGGGATACACACATACCATGACATGCATGTGGAAGTCAAAGAACAACATCCGAAAGTCAGCTCTTTCCCTCTACCATTTAGGTCTCAAGGATCACACTTAGGCAATTGCCTTTACTGCTGTGACATTTTGCTGGCCCCTCTTTACAATCTTATGTGTCCTTACTCGAAGCTTGGAAGATATTGTCCCCATAATTACCTCAAGGTGATGCAGGTGGCAGTGTGCCTCAGGAACACCTGTGCCATTCCTTCCTTCCTCTCACAGACCCAACTGCTCAGTTATTCAATCCCCTTGCTTAATAAAGATTTGTTTGCAAGCTAATGTAGAGAGAATATCTTGTACTGAATGGAAGCATCACTTATCAATAAAACACTGTTGGCCAAAGAGCTGAGGCAAGAGAGTGAAAGAGAGGAGGTGTGTAGTTGCAGGGAGGATTCTGGGTTTGACTCAGGGTGGAGGTTCGTCCCAGACACAGAAGAAGATGGTTGTTTGAAACTTAGAACCAGGTAACCAGCCATGTGGCATGATTTAGAATAAAATAAATGGGTGATTAAGATATGAACTATTTAGGGAAAGAGACAAAGCCATTGGCCTAAGCATTTATTCATATATAAGAAGCCTCAGAGTCATTATTTCTGGAAACAAAGTGGACTGGTGGAAAAACACAAAGTTACAGATGGCTTCTACTACATACTAACTATGTAAGGCAGTTTTCTACAGACCAAAACCACAGCTGGGCATGTACACACTAATCCCAGCACTTGGGAGAGGAGGCAAAAGGATCTCTGTGAGTTTGAGGCCAGCCTGGTCTACACTGTGAGTTCCATAACAGTGAGGGTTATGTGGTTGGTAAGACCCTGTTTGAAAAAAACAAAAAAACAAAAAGCAAAACCCAATGAAGTACAAACCATACCAGGCAACACAACAGAACTGGGGTCTGGGAGTGGTAGTTGTGTCTACCTGCCAATGACTTATAGGACAATTCCCTGAATGAGCCACATCCTGTGCATAGCATGTCTTCTCTGCTACTATAGAGTCTGGAATATGAGAGAAAATGTTCTTCTACAACCTAGGAGCCTCAAATTTAGAGATGGCAGGAAAAGGAAATACTTAATCCACCCCTTCCTGTTGGATGAGGAAATGGGGCACCAAAGGAAGGTGAGTTAGCCAAGGCCTCAAAAGGTTAATGGAAGGTCAGCTACTCTCTTAGGCTTGGTGAATCTCCATCATGTACTGTCAGGCTTCAGGGAGACAGCACAGTTGAGTTGTCAGGACACCCAACATGGAGTAGAGACCAGGGAAAGCTTGACGTGCACTCTCCGAAAGTTTCCTAATTAAGAGTGGAACAGCAGCAGTGATGTCCACTGTGAGTCAGGTGGGTCAGCTGGAGGCTGGGGAGCTGAGGCTGCTCTGCCTACCTCTGCTGTGGCCCTCCTTACCTTGAATTTCTACACTTACTTTTCAGGCCTTAACTAATAATGGATTTCCTACCCAACTCTATCTTGTTGGCATTGTTTGTCTTTCTGAATTTCTGTTTTTGAATGTGACAAAAAAAACCCAAAATACATTTATCAACCTAGTGCTTGAAAGCTGAGGTAGACATATGGCAAGTTCAAGGACAAACAAAAGTGAATTGTTTTATGTGAAAATACTTATGCAGGGCTATCACTGAACATAGGCCTCATGTGTGCTAAGCATGTGCCTTACCATCATCACCACTGCCAACCAACTATGTTTAAGTCAGCTTTGATCTGGTACAAGCCATGCTTCCTTCTCTGTGCACACTGAAGTCTACCAGCCAAGAACTGCTACATCTTTGTATTTAAAGAGTTTTCATCAAGTACAACATTCCTGCCTTACAGAGAGTCACCACAGTCAGGCCCACACTCCCTTGCTTTCCAAAGAACTGTCTTATTTTCCCCTTTCCCCACTCCCCTCTGAAAGCTCACTTCTATATATTCTTTAAGTTACCAGATCCCAGGAGCTCGAGAGATGGATGAGCACTTACTTCTTACTACTCTTGTGGAGGGCCCAGGTTTGGTTCCCAGCATCCACATAAGAGCTCGTAACTACCTATATAACTCCAGTTCCAGGAATCCAACATCTTCTGCTCATCTGGGCTCTTTATGCATGTGGTCACATGATGCTCCTACTCCTACACATACATAATAAATTTTGGGGGGAAAAGGCTTCCTCTTATAAAACAGCTTACCACCTGCCTGTACCAAACAGAATTAAGACACAATCTCCCTTCCAACTGGAAGTTTTATCTTTAAAACTTATTGAAGCTAGGTGGTGGTAGGACACTATCTTAGTTAAAGTTTTTATTGCTGTGATGAAATACCATGACCAAGGCAACTTGGGGAGAAAAAGACTTATTTCAATTTATACTTCCAGGTGATAGTCTATCACTGAGTCAGGAGCCTGGAGGCAGGAGCTGATGCAGAGGCCATGAGGGATGCTGCTTACTGGCTTGTTCCCCATGGCTTGCTCAGCCTGCTTTTTATAAAGCCCAGGGTCACCAGCCCAGGAATGACATAAAACTATCCAGCGTAGACACACAGGTCATCCTAGTGCTCGAAAGACTGAAGCAAGGGAAGTGAGAGTCTGAAGTCAGTCTGGGTCACATACCATATCCTGTCCCAACAAACAAGCAAGTGAAATTGCTTTGAAATCTCTAAGACCTTAGCATTAATGTTCAACCTCTGTGCTGGCTAGTTTTTATGTCAACTTGATACAAGCTGAAGTCATCTGAGAGGAAGAAACCTCAACTGAGAAAATTCCTCCTTAAGATCTGGCTATAGGGCAGTTTTTATTAGTTATTGATATGGGCCTCTGCCACCCCACTGAATGGTGCCGCCCCTGGACTGGTGGTCTTGGGTTCTATAGGAAAGCAGGCTGAGCAAGCCATGATAAGTAAGCCAGTAAGCAGTACCCCTCCATGGCCTCTGCATCAGCTTCTGCCTCCAAGTCCCTACCTGGTTTGAATTCCTGCTTTGGCTTCCCACGATGGACTGTGACTTTACATGTAAGCCAAATCCCTTTTCTCTCCAAGCTGCTTTTGGTCATGGTGTTTTACCATGGCAATAGTAACCCTGGGTAATATAACCTATTCAAACTGTGTCTTTCCTTGTGCCTTGGTTTCTCTTATGAGACTGGAGAGATAGTTCAGTAGTTAAGAGCATGTATTATTGTTTTTCCAGAAGATTTGAGTTCGGTTCTCTGTGCTCCTGTTGGGCAGCTCACAGCCTTCCGCTAACTTCAGTTCTAGGGTGACCAAATGCCTGTAGCCTCCTTGGGGAGCTGAACTCACATGCACATACCTACATACAGGCACATACATGTACATATACATAATTTAAAATAAATCTTTAGAGGGGAAAAGTTGACAATTTGAGGCTAACAAGTTGGCTCAATTAGTAAAAGTGTGTGTGTGCACACACACACACACACACACACACACACCCCTCAAGTAAGTAATAACTAAGTTTGGTATAGTTATTTTGAGAAAAAAGTTTTATCTTAACAGGAAGGGTGATATGTAGGAGGAGCTAAGGTGGGAGGAGTAAGGAGAGGAAGAGGAGGAGCTAGGAGACAGAGGGGGGAGGGGAACATGGAGGCGGATGTTCGAGTGTCTCTGCCAGTCAAAGATAGTTGGTATATCTAGGTTGGGTATTGGGTTATACTTCTGATTGTATGGGCATCTTGTTACTGAGCGTTACCAAACTTATAAAGCCTTTGATTAACATTTAAAAAAAATTGCTAATAAAAATACTACACAAATTCTAAAAAAAAAGTTTTAAGTGTTGACAATTTTGAGCTTTTAACTATGGTTTAAATATTTTTGTCTTTTATACTTCAGATACATATGTCAAAACACACTCTTTCTTTTTGAGATAGAGTCTAATCTTCAAGCTCAGTTCCCAAGTAGTTCCCAGGAGTTCCTGGACAACGTTGTGTGTGTATGCGTGTGTGTGTGTGTGTGTGTGTGTGTGTGTGTGTGTGTGTGTTAGCGATAGTGGTAGTGGTTCTTTCCATAAAATGGATCTGGAGGGCAGGTAAAAGGACAGCTTGGGTCATGCATGGCCTTACACCTTGTTTGAGACAGTCTATATTATTTACTATTGTGTATACCAGGCTAGCTGAGAAGCTTCTGGGGAGTCTTCTGCATCTGCCTCCAGCCCAGTAGGAGCACTGGATACCTCCACTGGCTTTCTGCCTTCAACTGTTTGTTTTGGGAATTCTAACTCAGGTCCACATGCTGAGGACCTGAGTCTTCTCAACCCTAGCTTTTTGATTTTTAAAACTTGTTTTTAAAAATGCAAAACCTACAATTTATCAAACTAGTATAATGGACACCCAGATATCTATCACCTACAATCACCAACTGTTATCATTCTGCCATTACGTTGTGTACAGTCTTCATTTGTTGCATTTGTAACACTGTGACCCTTGGTCTTCTACATTCTGCATGTCTCCTAAGAATTGTTTTCTGAGAAGCTGGAGAAATGGCTCAGGAGTTAAGAGCACTGGCTGCTCTTCCAGAGGAAGTCACCCATCTAGTGGCTCACAAGTTCACAAAGTGTCTATTTTCTAGTTTCAGGGGATCCAACACCCTCTTCTTTTAGCTTCCTAGGCATGCATGTGGTACACAGATATACATGCAGGCAAAATACACATACACATCAAATGAAAATAAATATCTACTACAAATATACCTTAAGAAAGAAAAAGAAAGAAAGGAGAAAGAAAAAGGAAAGGAAAATGGATGTCATCTAAGAAGGGAGAGCAAAAAAGTATCAAGCTCTGGAAATTTACCATCAATCCAATATTATATAATATATATATTATATAATAAAGAAAAAAGAATATATATAATATATATATAATATATATATTTATATAATAAAGAAAAAAAGAAAATATATATTCTTTTTAAAAATTTGTTAACTCCTCAAATTTAGCAATTACTTAATTTCCCCCAAACTCATTGATCCCTCCCTGGTCCCTGGTTCTTATTAGACACAATTGTGGTACATGTCTTTACTGTTCTGTAATCTGGGACATTACTTGCCCTCTCTCTCTCTCTCTCTCTCTCTCTCTCTCTCTCTCTCTCTCTCTCTCTTTCTCTCTCTCTCTCTCTCTCTCTCTCTTTCTCCCTCCCTCCCTCCCTTCCTCCCTCTCTCCACTGACATCTTTCAAGACCACTACAGCTGTTAGTAGAGCAGGCTCCACTCAGGTTTGCCCGGCTACTCCTCATTTGATTTTGGCACTTCTCACCACCATTCTCAGCTGTGTGCTCACCAGGGAGAGATTCAGCTAAAAGGAGTTTCTCTCTATCACTGTGGGAAACACCATGAAGCAGCACCGATGGGGGGCCCTGCTGTATGCCTGGCTCCCAGACTCAGCATCAATAACAGCCACAACAGCCTATAGCATTTCTGGAGCAGAGCCAGCCCAGCTCAGTTCCCCAACTGTGAGGCACCTCCACAGACCAAAAATAGTCTCAGATCCTTTTTATCCAGTACAGGTCTCTGTTCCTTAGTTTCTTCAAATGCCTAGTGCTCAACTCACAGACTGTGGTAATGGGTTGTTATGACCTCAACTGGTATGCAACTCAGTGCTTATTCAGTGTGAGCTCCATCACTTCAAAATGCACTCCCAAACATCTCAGGTAGTGTGTGTGTGTGTGTGTGTGTGTGTGTGTGTGCTTCTGCATGTGTGTATATGCATGCACAAGTGTGTAGAAGTCAGAGATTGACAGCAGGTGTCTTCCTCATATTTCTTTAGACCATGATTCTCAGTGAGCCTGACACTCACTGACTTGGCTGGCTTGCTTGGTGAGAAAACCTCATGGTTTTCCTTGGCTATCCTTGTCTCCAGCACTGGGGTTACAAACGGGCACACCATGCCCAGTTTTTTACATGGTGCTGGGCATCTAACTCAAATCTTCATGCTTGTGCAACAAGCAGTCTACAAACTGAAGCACTTCCACAGCCTGTGGAGGCTTTTGTGTTAACACAATCCTGCTGTTCATCTGGGTCATTTCCAGACTCACTCAGGAGCTCTGTATTTGGATCTCACAGTTGAAGGAGAGAACTGACACCTGAAAGCTAACCTTTGACCTCCACACTCCTCTACACACAGTGACACACTTGTGCTGCCCCTCCCCCACCCAAATAATAATAAAAATTTTAATTTTAAAATTTTGATTTTTCTGCCTATCATTAAGCATTTTGGGTTCATTCTTGATTCCTAAAGAAACCACTTCCTCAGATAGAGACTGAGTCTCCCACAGCCACATTTGTAGCATGGGCCCGGGTACTGGGTTAAAACTCTCTAGAAAGAGCTACCAGATGTTGGAGTTGGAAAACCTGGTCAGAGCCCTATGGAGGCCTCTTAGCCAACATAAGGACAACCCTGTCTCTTCACAGTCTCCAGACTTACTGTCCTGCCTCACAGCTGCTCCTTCAACCCTTCCCCACCTCCTCCCTCCCTCCTCACCTCAGGGCCTTTGTGTTCCATTCTCTGTTCCCTCATTCTCCTGAAGGTCCCACTTCATTGCTGCCACACAGAGGCCATGTCACAGTATTAAATAGGAACCTCTGCCTGTCTTTTCCTGTTCCCACATTCTACTCTGCTGTTTCCAGAGACCTGTCACCTCCTGACACACTACATGTTGTTTTATTTGGCTCTCTATGCAGCCCCAAATGTCCTAAACCTACTATGTAGACCAGGCTGGCCTCAGACTCTCTAAGATCTGCTTGTGCCTGCCTCCAGAGTGCTGAGATTAAACATGTGCACTACCAAGCCCCACCTGTATGCTTATTTAATCAACTGCTCTATCTTCAGCATCTGGGACTATGTGGCATGGACTATGGCACCTCAGGGACACACCTTTGGTCCAGCAGCCAGCCCTGTCATCCCTCATAAGAAAGTATACCATGGACTAGTGTGGTGACTCACGCCTTTGATCCCAACACTTGAGAGGCAGAGGCAGGTGGATCTCTGTGAGTTCAAGGCCAGGTTTGCCTACACAGTGAATTCCAAGCCAGCCAAGGCTACATAGTGATACTCTCTTTCAAAAAGAAAAAAAATAAAACACAAAAGAAAACAAACAAAAGAACTATAAAACGGTGATAGAACACACCAAGCAGCTGGAAGTCGGAGCATCATGAGTTCATGGCTAGCCTGAGCTACAGTGTAGGTCCTTGTGCTGGCAAAGAGGAGGAGAAGGAGGAGGAGAAAAAGGAAGAAGAGGAAGAAGAGGAGGAAGGGGGATTCCAATCATCTGTTTTTAAAGGAAGGAAACCCCCCAATTCAGACCATCACATGGAATCTCCTGATTGCATTAGTATTGGCTACTAATTGAATCTTCCCACAGCACCATACAAGGCAGCACATAGGGCCTGGGAGAGCATGCCTCCAGCATGCCAGTCTGTGAACTCAAAGCCACCAAGAAACTGAAGTTCACAGGATGTGATGGAAAACAAAAGGCTGGCATATTCCAGTAGCAAAGGTGAGGTGCAAAGCCTCTGTGCAGATGAGGATTCGTCTGCTCCAGCTCAGGCCTCACTCGTTGCACGCCAAGCTGGTATATTTAGCCATGCCTTGCGTTTCTTCTGTGCCTGTGCAGATGGCAGCTCTCAGTACTTCTTTCTGCTGTGGCAGGCAAGTAGCACCACTGTCTCTCTCTCTCTCTCTTTCCCTTTGCAGGGAAATAACTCCAAGGGGAAATTGACTGTAAGGCTTTAAGGAGAGCCCTCTCATGATGTGGAGGAAAAGCAGGAAAGAAATACAATCAGGTGCTCACAGTGGGGAACGTGAAGGGCTGGCAGAGCAGCAGGGGCTGCAACTGAGCATGTGCATGGAAGACTGCTATTAATGCTGAGGGCACGAGAAGCCTGGGGGGAGGGGTGCCTCTGCTGTCCAGTGTGCAAGCTGCTGGGAGCCTGCCAAAGAGGAACAAGGTATCAATTTAACAGAAGGTGCCAGGTGCTTCACCATGGACTCTGGGACCTGGGATGGAGGTAGAATTATAAGAGACTAAGATACAGCTAAAAGAAAATGAAGGTGTGTTTTATACAGACTGATCCCAACCTTGGGACTGTTGGTAGATTCAAAAGCAAATAGTGATCCAGGTGTGGTGGCGCTAGAAGGAAAATCCGGACTGAGCCTATCTGGGACTACATAGTAAAGCCTCTCTCAAAAAGAGGAGAAGGAGAGATGGGAGAAGAGGAGAAAGTAACTGGGAGAAGCTTTAATGGGTACTTGCTGTGTAAGCCAGATGACCTGAGTTCATCACCCAGAACCCACGTAAAGGTGGAAAGAGAACCAAGTCCATAATGTTGACTTCTGAGGTCCCATATGGGCTACAGCACACACACACACACACACACACACACACACACACACACACACACAGACACACACACACACCACAGAGAGAGAGGGAGAGGGAGAGAAAGAGAGAAAGAACAAGTCACATGTGTGCAATCTGTGCAAGTGTACATAGACCCCTTCTACCAGCATGTGAGGTAGAAGGATCTCAGCTTCCTCCCTGTTTCTCCCGCTTGAGCAAACAAGAAACTGCAAACACAGAGCAGATTTCTTGGGCAGAATTCCCAGCTCCTTTCTTTTTCTGTCATTCACATTTCAACAATGCAGAAGTCACAGAAGGTGAAGGCCTGGCTGAGGCTATGAACCTGTAGGTAGGGCCCATGCTGAGTGATAGAGTTGAGCAATGGGGCATAGTCTGCTTAGCAATTTGACTTTCACCTGCAGTCTCTCCAGAACGTTGTTTATACGCAACATGGAGAAATGATGTATTTATTCATTTTAATTATTAAAGTTCTCCCCTTAAAACAGTGGTTCCCAACATTCCTAATGCTTTGACCACTAATACAGTTCTCCGTGTAGTGGATTTCATTGCTACTTCATAACTCTAAGTTTGTACTGTTATGAATCATAACGTAAATATCTGTGCTTTCTGATGGTCACTCGACCCACAGGTTGAGAACCCCTGCCTTAGCCTGAACTCCACTTGTCAAACCCTATCCCACACTCCAGCCCAGGCCCACTGTGTACCTCCTGGTCCACTCCACTGTCTTCTCCTTCAGTGTCTCAACTCATTCCATGCTTCCCTATCCACATTGTGTTGGCACTGTGCCCCTGAAGCCCGCCCTCTTGCCAACTGTAAAGGTGTTCTTGCCTGGGATGCTCTTTGCATCAGTCTCTGCCTATGTGCTCTTGTACAATCTGTGTACAGTGCTCTCTCCCTAACATCTTGCTGTCCATGCCCCCTCTGATTTGATTTATTTTTGTTACGGTTGTATTGAAAGGGTTTCCCTATGTCTCTCTGAATGACCTTCCTCAGGGCCTTTCTCCTCTGTCTCTGTGCAATTATATATGTGCACTACCATGCCCAGCTCCCTTTCTGTCTCCTTCAGAGAACTTACTGATATCCGAAATGATCGTATTTTATTCTGCCCTTTTCTATATCACCTGAAACACAAATTGGTTAAGAACAGGCACTTTATGTGCTTGGTGATTTCCATGTCTATGGTGCAAAGAACATAGGGCAAGGCTCAAGAATGCACTGCCAGGAAACATTTGTGGAAGGAGAGTCTGGGACATACTATCACAGGAAATGGCTGGTGGTCATTGACCCCATCAGCTGCAGTATCAACATGGCTGTGAGTGGCAGATACCCAGTGGTCTGGATGCTCCATGGGTGGTCAGTCTGCTGCCTGGAGACACTGTGATATACAGAATACCTCACAGGCCAAGGTACACATATGCAAGCAGCTGTGGTGTCACTCCCTGCCTACCCTCAGCCCCTTCAGGCTCTTTTGTAGCATTAATAGCCAGAGACAAATTCTACTCTTTTTTAGAAAGCCTCCGTGGCTAAGCTACTTTTCTCTGTCAGGCTTGGCCTCCCCTCTTATCCCCTTCTTCATTTAGAGTGACTGGATACTAGCTGACCCACCTATAAACACAGATGTGTGGCCCACACTCTATGTGTCAAAACGTTTGAGGTGAGAGCAGGCAAGATGGCTCAGTGGGTACAAGTGCAGGCTGCATGGGCCTGATGACCTGAGTTCAATCCCAGGAACCCACAGCAGGAGAGAACTGACTCCTCAGAGCTATCCTTTGATCTCGACATATGCTTCATTTTGAGACACACACATATTTTTCTTTTTAATGGTCAAAGGAAGTAGGTAGGTGTTAGAAAGAGCTGATGGATGGCCCTAGAACACCAGACCCTGATTTTTGTGGGAGCCCCCAGTACAAGCTGAGACCAGTCCCTACCTGTGTGTGGTCCCCAGTGGCAGCCTCGTGCTTGCCAATGCATCCTCTTGTGAGTCAAAATCTTCTGAAAAGTCCAGAGGAGGTTCAATGTGGAGACGAGAGCCAGCTTCAGTTCTGATCTGCACAGATTTCTAGATACAGAAATTCAGTGTTGAAATAAGAACAGACAACATTCTGCTCATGGACAAGAAAGAGCCAAGCCTAGTTGCCCACAAAAATGCCATTCAAGGGGTGCTGTGCCTGAGTGGGATGGGATTTTGGCAAATTGTTGTTGTTGTTGTTATTTAAAGATCAGGTCTCTTTATGTAGTCTAGGCTGTCTTCAAGCTAGTGATCCCCCTGCCTCAGCCTCCCAAGTACTAAGATTACTACTGTGGCCACTGCTCCCATTTCAGCAGTTGTGACTTCTCAGGGTCATATTACCTTTGACTGTTTCTTCCTTATACTTGTAAAGTGTGTAAGAGAAAATTTCAGCTTTTAATGATTATTTACAGTAGAATTTTTTTATAAGTATTAACCATTTCCCAAAAGCCATATGAGCTAACTGACCTCATGTTTGGGAAAGCCTGACTGATGCGCTGTAGAGACGCTAACATGAAATGGACAGAATGCTTGTAAAGCTCTTTGAACTATACAAGCTGTCCTTGCTGCAGCCTCCCTTCTTTCAAAAATTCTTTGCATCTTTAAAAAACAAATACTTGCACTAGGTGTTGGGGGCTAGGGACCACTCCAGAATTCCTCACCTCCACGCAGCCCACCACTATGCATCTAGGAAGGACCAAAGGGCCCATATGAACAGCAAAAGGAGTGGGTCATGTGGAATGATGCCAGTGCCCCAAGCTCAGCTCACCTGGCCTTCTGAGTTAACAAGGAGATGCTCCCGTAATTTCCCTGATGTTGCAACATCAGACCACATAGACTGCTTTTACCACTTGTGACTTTTATCCTGAGTACTGAGACAATGGCAGCCAGTGGCAAAAAAAAAAAAAAAAAAAAAAGCAAGTGGCTAGAGAGTTCCAGAGAGTGGGTGGGACAGAGGGCGGGGGTGGTGAGATGACTGAGGACAGTGTAGTACAGAAAACAAACAGCAGGCTGTGAGCCAAGGTTGTGGAAGGTACAAAAGATGGTAGGCAAGATGCTGCAGGTCTTGGCTTCTAAAAGAGCCCCTGGGAGCTGCCAACCCCAAAGGCTCATGGTCTTGACACAAAGGTTTGAAAGCTACACCACTAGTCATGGTAGCCATTAGAAACCCAGAGCTGGAGCACTTGCTACTGCTGCCTGCTCCCTGCTCCCTGATTGCTTAGAGCTCAGGATCTCACTGGCTGCTGAGTGCTGGCCCACTGGCAATTGGTACTCAGAAAGAGGGAGCCTCTAACCTAGAGCTGCCTCTGGCTTCTAAGAGCTGAAGCTGTCTCTGTTCTCATGGCTCTGAGTCAGTTAGCCCAGGCCTCAAGCCTGCTTGTCTGTTCTGTCCTTTGCCTTCTGGAGAAGCACCTTAGCTCTCTCTGAGGCCCAAGACTGACAATACTAGAAACTACTCCCTGCTCACTAGTGATTTACACCTGAGCAGAACAAAAGCACTCATTCACCTGATAGGTGACACGTTGTCACATTGTTCAAGCCACCGTTAATAAATCCAGATCTTACTTGATAACATCCAGCACGAAAGGCCTCCATACTAATCCCTACATATTCTAACATGTGTGACTGTTGAACCAATTGGAGCCACTACCAGGGCCCTATCAGTCCAGCTGAGCCCACAGAAACACTTTCCTGTATCTCTGTCGGCTTGTTTACCTTCCTACCCTCAATCATCGTGTGGCTGGCTCAGGATGAGACTGGAACAGGCAGTTGTCTATGAGAGCAAGGAAGATGTCCCAATAGAGAAACAAGAAGGGCCATCAGGTCACTGTGTAATGCCTTGGGATGGTTCTAGAGCCACACACCCTCATCCTCCACCTTTCCTCTTCACTCCAAAGCCTGGGCTAGCTCCAGCTGTGGTATGGTTTCCTTCTAGACTTCGCTACTTTCTCCTCTTCAGGCTAAGGAAAGCATGCTATGCTCTTCTCCCTGGGACATTCAACAACACCTAACACTGAGTTCTACTGGGAAAGAAGAGAGGATGGAAGAAAAGGCTGACCACAGACTTGGGTCAGGCCAAGGAGGAGGTAGTTTGGATCACCATCCACCCAGCACCTTTCACAGCCTTCCGGTCCTTTCTCTAAAGAGGGATGGACTTAGAACAGGGCTTCGTATTTCTGAATGCTACCAGTGGACCTGTGGTAGTATTAGCTTTTCCCTCCTCTCTTTCCTAAAATCTAGACAAGTCTGGGCATAGACTGCCAGTCTGTCCTGTTATTAGCCTCTGGAGAAAGCACCTTAGTTCTTCCTTGGAATCTCCTGCCTGCCTCTGGTCCCAGTGGCTCTTTTAGAGTTGAGTTCTCCCCCCAGGGGAAGATGGAGCATGTGACCTAAGCTAGAGTGGCAGATACCGCACCCCCTTTCCTGCCCACCATACTGAGTGATGGTTCTTGGAAACAGGAGAGATGTGAAACTGGGGAACAGAATGTAAGTGAGGAGCTGTTTGGGGCTATCTTGGAATTCTGGGGCATAGGAAAAGACCAGTTGAGGCAGAGATTGAGGCCTGCCCAGGTCTGTGGTCCTGGACAGTGGGAGGTGCAGCTTGGCAGGCATCTGGCTTGGCACATCACAGAAAGAGCTCTACATCCAGCAAGGAGCCAGGATCACAGCCTTCAGCAACTTCCCAGCCTCTTCCTCAGCACAGTAGAGCTTCCCAGTGATGCCCAATATGCAAACACAGCTTTGTGGTCAGCCCTAAGGTCCTTAGTCAGCAGGCCCTCAGCAAGCTCTAAGAGCATTGAATTTCAGATACCAGTGCCCTGCCCCCGAGTCCACTCAGCACCATAGTGAACACTGCAGGTTATGAAGCAACAGTACTGAAATTAACTCTGTGGTCCAGAAAGCACTCACAACACTGAGTGGGTGCCCGGAGGGTAATAAATAACTGCCATCTGGCCTGCTCTCCCATCCTAGCCTGGGGAGCCTCCTCTGCCCACAACGTGGGGGCAGCCTCACCCACACCAAGGCTGGCAGAGTCTAACCTAGCCCCAGCCACATGCATGCTCCTAGCCTCCCACCTTCCACCTTGCATTGAAGGATGATGATGATGCTCTGGGCTGGCTCCCCAAATGGCATTCTGTTTTACCAGGAGTGGGTGTTCATGAGCCGCTGCTTTCTACTACCTACTTGCAAACCCAGACCCTGGCAGACCTTTGCAATACCTATCCTGGAGGAGGATTTAAAAGACTCTCCACACAAACCCCCTAAAGCTGCTCACTTCATGCTCAGCCCACACTCTACCCAGTTCATGCCCGGAGTTATTTGTGTGTCTTCTGCACCTCCTCATAGAGTGTTCTAAGACAGTACATTGAAGTGTGCTGTCAAACACAAAAAGAGCAAGTACAGGGGCTGCCCTGTATGCTTGTGCAGGTTGTGTGCTATATTAATGGCGCCCCCTAGAGGTGGAACGGCTCTACCAAGCCCCTAAAGACAGGCTGGGTGAGGAGTTGATCTTCTTTGATGAGCTCTTCCCAGGTTTGTCAGCTCTTGTCATGATCAGAAGTCAGAAGGTACCAAAAGAAAGAGCCCAGCTTCACAACTTGGAGGTGAGCTGTACTGCAGATGCTCATACGTCTGCAGCACCCAGATGCAGATGTTGCAGTGAGAGACAGCCAAGGCCACTTTTATCCCACAGCAAACGTTCTGTGGAGACCTTTCCTGAAAGTCTGGCCCACAGTAAATTGTCGGAAGGCCAATCCCTTCACTGCCGATTTAATGCCGAGAGCCAGTGACGTTCATCAAAGCTGACAGCATTTTGGTAAACGGCGGCTCTGTTGATTAGGCCACTGTCTACCCAAGTATTACAAGGCTGAGGAAGCCATAAATCTTAATCCACTGATGGCGGCAGAGAGATCTAAGGCCCAGAAGCAGCAAGGGAAAGGCCAGCAGGGGCAGATGCCTAGATATCACCTGCAGGCCACTCCACAGTAAAGGTAGTGGCTTGGGGGCCTGCTGTCTTTATCCAGTTAACCTCTAGAGCTCCCAACCCCCCACTGACTGGGCCATGACCAGCAAAAGTGATAGTGTAACCTCACTGGCCCTTTATGGTGGCCCTGCAGTATAAGAGAAACCCTGAAACTAGAACAGAGCCATGTCCCAATCGTAGTGGGACGGCTTTTAAGAATTAGCCATTGGCCACTGGGAACATTGCTACTTTAACCTCCTCTGGTTAATCCCTAAGGACAAGGTTATCATGGGTGGTTCTACAGCCTTCTTGTCAAATGCATTTCATGCCTGTACTCTTGAGAAAGCCCCTTCTATTGTAGCTAGGCACTCCTATTTGCTAGTCTAGATCCAAAAGAAGGGAATTCAATGCACCACTGCCCAGCTGCGAAGAGGGGAAACTGGCAGACTGGGACAGTGGACATAAGAAACAAAGACACCCACCAGGCAGACACCTGGGCATCTCTGCTGCCTGCCACCATTCCTCCTGCATGGCTTTCCTTTGTGGCAATTGCCATTAACTTGCTGACTACTGTTGCCCTGGCCTGCCCTGTTCCCACTCCCATTTCATAAGTTCCAGGGCAGCAGGGCTGGCCTGTTTCACTTGTAGCTCACAAACCAGCAGTAAGGATCCAAAATTTTGAGGTGCTCCATAAATGGTCAAGACTGAACAGAGGGAGTGAGGTCAGACATAAGAATGAAGTGCCAGAAGAGACAACTCAGCAATCAAGAGAGACTGATATGCAGCCATGAGGACCATGGTTTGGAATCTAGCACCATGGAACAAGAAGGGCCTCCTGAGCAAAGGCACAGCAGAGTGTGGTGGAAAGGTGTTAACATCTCCCAGCTCTAATGGGGCAGAGACAGAAGGATGGCTAATGCTTGATATGTTTCAGCCTGGCTGAGATAATGCAAGCCCAGGTTCATTTAAAGAGAGACGGATTCCATCGAATAGGCAGAGAGTGATAGAGAAGTGCCTTCTTCTGGCCTTTGTACACATGCATGTCCCCGAAAAATAAAATAAATATATAAAAAGAGATGAGAGAATGAAAAGCCTGGAAACCTCCAGAGTGAGAAATCCTCAACAGCTGCCCTCCATCTATCCCAACAATGACCAACACAACCACTCACCACCTCTGTGCCAGGTATGGCAGGAACCTCACCAGACATTGCTGGGTGGTACTCAGCAGCTACCTTCTGAGGCAGGTAACCTACTGACAATCTTCTAGATTAAAAAGGAAGGCACCATGAGGACGGGTGATGTAACCAGAGAGCTGCAAGCACTAACCTCATCCTATCCTCATCACCTGCCATTAGGGGCACCTCGCTGAGGAAACACATGGCTTATAGAGCACCTGTGACCCAGCACACACATGCCTTCCCACCAGCTGCAGGAGGCTGTGAGGAGTATAAAGGCAAAGCTCAGGGAGGCCCATTACCAGCTCCAAAACACACACCAAAGAAGCAGCCCAAGGCCCATTCTCTTCAGTTCCCAGGAGCCACATTCAAATGCCCTGAAGAGCCAGCTGAGGAGAGAAAGTAAGGTGGAAGAAACAGTATGTAAGCCAAATGACATGACTTCTGCTCTGCCAAGCTGCTGAGACGCTGAGGGTGGTAGCCCCATGGCCTCTCACTGCAGCTCCTCGTGGCTCAGGGTCTGTGTGCAAAGGAGGTCCAGTATGACATTGCCACAAACGGGGAACAGATGTGAGGAGGAGAGGGAAGGGGTGGGTTATTGCTATTTCTGAGCAGTCCTGAAGACCACAGGTTTTTTCAACTCCATCCCACACTGGTCCCCAGACAACAGAACGAATCTGCCCTGGCATCCCTGAGGCTATGTCCCCACTCTCCCAGCTGTCCTGGGCAGCAGCTCTCCTGGAGGCCAGGGCAGCCAAGTATGCAATGTGGGCCTCCTCCAGCCTGCCCAGATCACCAGCCCCAGGACCATGCAAGCACCACACTCAGCCTGGCCAGCTTTCTACTCAAACAGCAGTCCCTATTGTTAGGCACTGAGTGACCCTTGACTGCTGCAGTACAGAAGGGCAATTATAGCAGAGCAGCTTTGGGAGGCAAGGGGAAATTAGCCCTGATTAAGTCTTGTGAAGTGGGGAGCCACAGGAGAGATGGGAGGGATGCTAATTAATCTTAGGCCAAGTCTTTTAAATTGCACAGACTCTGGGGCCAGCCATTAAGTCACAGTCTAAGACACGAATATGGCTCGTGATAATAGGAAGCACTCCAACAAGCAGAAGAGTTGTGTAGAGTGAGGCAGGCAAGAAAGGCCTCATTAACAAGAAATTAACATTCATGGCTGGGGACAGACACAAGCGCCCAGGCTGGTGCCCTGTGGACCTGCTCTTCAGACCCCAGCTATAGCAGGCACAACTGTTTCCGATGAGCATAGCGGGAAGATGCTCTCAGTACAGATGTGAGGCCCAAGGAATCTGCAGCAACAAGCCCAATCCATACCCCAACCCAGCCTCTTCCCTTAGGAATCATGTGACCCTAAACAAGTGTCTTTGGCTCTCTGGGCCTCAATTTCTACGGCAGCACCATGAGGACACACATCAACCAATTGGTTGTTGTGAAGACATGCTAGGTGGCAAGCACATGAAAGCCTTTCCTGCAGTCTACGGTAAAATGCAGTGCCCAACTTTCCCCATACACAGATTAGTAACAACAATGACTCTGCCAATCTGTGTTGTATAGGGCCATTCTAATGTGCAAAACATGTGACAGGAACTAGGACCACATGACCCAACCTCAAGTATATACTGGCAAAGTGACACTTGGGTACATTAGCCAGCTCCATACATAGCCACAACCTCTCCCAAGGGAAGCTAACAAGGGATCATAGCAAGGCCTTGTTGGGCAAGAATATGAAACTCAGAGCCAAAGATCTGATTCTTCCACTTCTTAGCTGTGAGCTTGGGAAGGTCCCTGAGATTTTCTAAGCATCTCTCTCCTCTGCTCCTGAATAAGAGAGGACAAAGTGAGAAGCCAGGCTACAGGTTTGCTTTGAGTGTAAAGCAGAGGGGCTGTGTGTAGCTGAGACAGTGCTGGGACTCCAGGGCAGGACTCAGAAATGCAGGCTGTGCCTCAGCAATGTTGGCAGCCATCTAAATGGGCACCTCAGTTAACCAGGGCAGGGTTCTGTCCTGATCACTTGCTTTATCTATGCCATGCCTCACACACAGTAGGTAGTCGATAAAAAGCAAGTTGATAAATGAGCCCTCAAGAATGAGCATTGGTCTGCTCTTACTATACTCCCTTGTGGGCTCCAGAGGTCCCAGGCAGAGGGAGGACCCTGCAGCAGGGTAGGTTCCTCAGAAGTCAGTCCATGCAAAGAGGGTGCCCTACAGTGCCCAGAATAGTCACCAAGCCCACAGGAGCTTAAACGCTTAGCAAGCCCACTCTTCATCCTAATGCAAATGCTAGAGCCTGATGCAAGTTTCCAGACCTGGTGCCATCCTCGGCGCTGGACTTTTCCTGGTGCTGTCCTGGAGCTGCATCTTAAGACTTCTTCGGCTTCTCGGAATAGGGTTCTTCGTCCATAATCTGCAACAGAGACAGAGAAGCAGGTAGTGAGATATGGAAGGCAAGTTCACACTGATGGCTATTCTGAAGCCTATATCTGCAATCCAGTCCAGCTGTTCAAGATCATTTATATGAGGGATGCATCTGCCTGAAGTAAGCTGCAAACAAGCCAGTGCCCAGCAGAAAGTGTATGAGTTGCAGAATGTCCATAAAGTGACATGCCTACTGTCATATCAGGCAGCTCTCCAGGCACAAAGAGCCACCCCAAACACAGACGTCTGGTGTAGTTCCTACAGCAGGCAGCCGTGTATAAAAGACAGTGGATGGAGACATATTTGAGGAATTAATAAATATACTGCTGGGGTCCCAGGTTAAGCTAATTCTGTTTTCAGTTCTTACTAATTCTACCAACTATCGCATGCCCACAATGAAAGCTAGGGGGCCATGCCATTCCCTCTTAGCCATAGGGGCTACAGAACTCCTGGGAAACTGCATTTAGAATACTGCAGTAGCTCTCTGGGGATATTTTGGGATATTACTCTCTCCTCTGGTCTCTTTGCTGCTGTGTTTATTTTTCCAGTATGTAATGGCCTGGAAGCTTCCCACACCAAGAAGGCAATGAACTATAATAATACAGAGACCAAGAATATTCCTCAGAGTAACACGATCAACCTGAAGCCTGGTCCCACTGTTCAACAGGCCTATCCATTCAACGGCAAATCATTTCCAGTTCGCCTACTGGATAGACTAGGTAGAGAACTTTTCCATCATACTCACACAGGAAATCCCTTTAAAGCATGAAGGGGCTGGATTAGCTAAATGTAAAACTGAATGGTGGAATCAAATATTTCATAGGTGTTAGGTATTAAAGTTAATATGTGCATAGCAGCTATTATTTAAAATTGCCCTTAAAATCATGGACATTAGAGCCCCAGGCAATGTAAAAACTAGAAAGTTCTTGCTCTAGCTGCCTTTGGTTTTGGGCATGGAGGTCAACTCTAGTTTGAAAAGGAATAAAAAAGGATTTAAGCTTGGAGTGGTTTCTTAGCATGTGTAAGGCTTTGGGCTCCATCCCTAGCACCTTTTAAAGAGTGTTTATCTTTCTTGCTCTTAGGCACTCTTGCTGGCCAGGTGGGTACAGTTAACTCATTTGCTGGTGAGTTCACACATACAGGATGTTTTCAGTCTCTAACTTATCTCTTTAATTAATTTTCTTTTGCAGTACTGGGGACTAAAACCCAGGGCTTTAAGTTAGGCAAGTGCTCTACCACTGAGCTACATCCCATCCTTTAATTTTTAACTAAAAATGCTGCTGCCTGGCCTGGGAGGGTCTGTACTCACCTTGGGACCCCTCAGCCTGTGAGGCACTTCTGGAGAAGTCTGTGTGCACAGCTTTCCGTGGGGATGTCTTCAGCTCTGAATTGGCCCCATTGACATAGACAGAGAAACCTTGTTCCAAGTGTTCCAGCCTTAGCTGCACAGGGTCCTTGGCTTTCAAATGCTTTAGTATCCTGGAAGAGAAAAAACTGTCTGCCTGGATCCCAGCAATGCCTGAACCTCCATGTCCCCAAGTCCAGCAGTAAAGTGCTTTGGCAAGGTGATAGCAATGTCTCTGTGATGGTTTAAGTGAGAATGGCCCCCATAGGCTCATATGTTTGGATATTTAGTCCCCAGTTGGTAGAACTGTTAGGGAAGGATTAGGAAGGATGGCCTTGTTGGAGGAGGTGTGTCACTGGGGGCAGGCTTTGAGGTTTCAAAAGATTCCTACCATGACCACTGTATTTCTTCTCTGCTTCATCTATGTGAGTCAGGATGTGAGCTCTCAGCCACTGCTCAAGTGAAATGTCTACCTGCTGCTGCCATGATGGTAAAAGGATTTTTATCACTCTGAAACTGTGAGCCCAATTAAACACTTTCTTTTATAAGTTGCCTCAGTCATGTATTTTACACAGCAATTTAAAAGTAACCATGACAATCCTTAATTCATTGCTGATATGACATTGTCTTTTTGTCTCAAGACAGTATACATTGTCTTCATTAGCCCCCTCCAGAACCATGGCACAGGATACCTGAGTCTTCAAGTCTTTACAAACACCTTTATACATCACAGTAATTAGATTCTCAAGTCAACAAGTGGGCTTCACCTTTACCAGCCAGTTGGTAAAGTTTTCAAATTATTATTTTATATGTATGGGTGTTTTGCCTACATGTATGTCTGTGTACCACATGTATGTCTGGTGCCTATGGAGGTCAGAAGAGAGTGTTGGGTTCCTGGAACTGGAGTACAGAGGGTTGTAAGCCTCTATAGAGGTGCTAGAACTGAACCCAGGTCCTCTAGAGGAGCAGCCAATGCTCAGAACTGCTTAGCTACCTCTCCAGGCCCCAAGTTAACAAAATTTTAATATAATACCCATCACATTAGGGTGAGTACTATATATATATATATATTCAACTCTTAACACAGACAGTGGCTTTAGGTCATGGTCCTCGAAGCCATCATGAATACAGAACTACCCTGTGCTGACCCATGGCTCTAAGGAGAAATTGGACAAGGTTCTTGCCAGCTCTGGCCACAGCATTTCATCAGCTGGCCAGCCAATCATCATGTCTGTGCTTGTGTTGAAAGGCACCTTCCTGCCAGGCCTGGTGGTTATGCCTGTAATCCCATCTCTGGGAGCAGGAGGGTTGAAATGAGTGTGCAGCCAGCCTGGGCTAAAAAGTGAGATTCTGCCTCAAAACAAAAGTAAAGACACCTGGCTGGGAATAGCTCAGCTGGTACAGTGGTTGCCTTGCAATGGAAGGACCTGAGTTTGATCCCCAGACTCTGTAGAAGAGGCCTTTAACAAGTACTCAGAAGACAGAAGCATCTCTGTGAATTCCAGGCTAGCCAAGCTATATAGTGAGACCTGGTCTCAAAAGTCAAAACAACAAACAAACAAAGCCAGGCTTAGGAGGAAGAGACAATCACATGCTGGGGCTCAATGCCCAGCCACTCCAGTCAATCACTGTATTCCAGGCTAGTAGGGACTTTGTCTCAAAAACAAAGTAGATGGTACTCATGAAACAAAATGGACTCCACATTCATACACACAAGCTTGTACGCACGCATGTGTGTGCGCAATCTGGGGCCACCTGAAATAGCAAAACTATCAAGAAAAGCACAGAACTGCAAACCAAAAAGCTCCCTGGATTTGTCTTTTCAAACAAATGTATGTCAAGCAATTAAGATATTTGGCTAGCCTTGTTCATCTGTGAGTGGCTGCAAGTACACAAGAATGCTGATAAACATGTTTCTATGAGCTGCCAATCACAGACATAGAACACGAGGTAAGTTCCAACTGAGGAAGACATTACTCCTCATGATTACTTTAGTACCCCACCCCATAGACAAGGAAAGAGAGACATAGAAGGGTAAGGAACCTGCCCAAGGTCACCCAGCTGCTCTGTGGCAGGGCTGAGATGCAAACTTTGGGTACTTCAACTTCAGAGTCATCACGACAGACATACCACTCCTGGAGCTTGTGAGACAGGATGGTAACTGGCAAACTCAGACACTGCTGACAACTCACAGCCCCTTCTCAGGAGGACTAGTGAAACGTAAGACAATGCTGCATATTTGATCTTCTCCCAGAAAGCACATCCCAGCACGTCTCAAGGATTAACTCTGGGCATGAAAAAGGGTAGTATTGAGACCAGCAAATCCTGAACACAAGTCAGGGCCTGATGCCAGGGAGTAGAGGTCAGGACACTGTGCTGAAACAGTCCCAGGAAAGACCCCAGGACACACTGTGGTCTCCTCACCAGGTGGGGGTGGGCAGCACTCAGTGAAATGTTCACCCACCAAGCATGAGCGCCTGAACTACAAAACTCAGATCCAAAAAAAAAGCCAGGTGGCACAAAACTGTCATCCCAGGGCCCTAGCCTGACTGTCAAGGCAAGCCCCAGATCAACAGCCACTGGGGAATGACACCTAAGGTTGATCTCTGGCTTCCATATGTATACACACATGCGCGCACATACAGACAAACATACACATACACTTACACACACCAAACAGTAAATGGAAGAGAGGGATAGCTTTGTATATATAGATGCCATGATGAAATTAATTACATTGTACATTAACTTTAAAAATTAATCAAAGAAAGCCACACCCTTCTGTGTCTCTCTTTCCTTGTCTATGGAGTGGGGTACTAAAGTAATCATGAGGAGTAATGTCTTCCTCAGTTGGAACTTACCTCGTGTTCTATGTCTGTGATTGGCAGCTCACAGAAACATGTTTATCAGCATTCCTGTGTACTTGCAGCCACTCACAGATGAACAAGGCTAGCAAAATATCTTAGCGTACTCTTTTATTCCCAGCACTTGTGAGGCAGAGGCAGAGGCAGAGGCAGGCAGACCTCTATAAGTTCCAGGCCAGTCAAGGTTATATAGAGAAACCCTGTCTCGATTAAAAAAAAAGAATCAAAACAGAGTATGTATATGCTAAGTGTAAAATCTTGGTTTGTGGGCCTTGAGTGAAAGGTGATAAACATAAAAATGACGTCAGTCTTTGAAGGAGGTGGTGGCATTATGGGTGCCTTCTTTGTTTACTTTTCAGCTATTTCTGTGGCAGCTGACACATCCATCTTTTCAACAAAGATGGCAGGAACACTGATTACAGACTGCTTATCTCTTGCCAGCCTTGGAAGTCTGCAATGTGCCTGATTGTTGGGCAACAACGCAGAGCAGAAGGAAAACACAAGTCACTAAGTGCTGATCTACAAACAGCGATCAGCATGCTCCTGGGAGCACCGACTGCAAGAGCTCTATGGATAGAGGTCTCAGAGGAGTCAGCAGGCTCAGGGCCGGCCAGGAAACTGACCTGCCAGGTGAAGAACACGCCTTGATGTCCCTCCTAGAGACTGCCCTGGGACCCAACATCACTGTTAAAACCCTGTCCCATGGCCCAGTATCTGGGGCTGGCACTGCATGTGGGCCTCTACTTAAGCAGGATGATTTATGAGAATGTAGATGTTTGAAACTGATAAATTAGGAGATAATTACTCAGACTGTGAAAAGAATGAGTAAAGAAACTCCCCTGCTGCAGCTGAGTGCAGTGACGTTCACGTGGTACCACAGAAAGGCTTTCTTAAAATGAATGGCTATGTTGTATAGAACTGTCCAGGGTGTAGGGTCCCTGCTTGTCCAGAGTTGAGCAGCCCACTGCTGCCCGGCTATCCACATGCTACTTTGAGGAAGGGAACATATTCTTTCCTAATGCTTCCAGTACAGCCCTCCTGAGGAAGGCTTCTTTGGGCCTGGCTTAGAGTCATTCCCACCCAAGCCACACAGAGTAAGAGGAGAGGTGCTGTTCCTGAAGGAACGCCCAGAAGCTGTGTTTAGAAGGTGAGAAGAGCTGCTGGGCAGAGGAAGGGGACAGGTGAGGTGTCTATTGCCTAAGCCTCTTTCTGGATAATTCCCCGGGTGGGATAGGATGAGCATGAAGACACCTTGATTGTAGCAGCAGAGTCATCATGTGCTGTCAGGAGAGCTAGGGAGGGCCAAAGAGGAGGCTCAAGAGATGTGGCAGCCTTGTTTTGTTCTAGCACCTTCTTAGTGATTCTGGCCACTCACCTCACTGGGCAGATTTGAGCAAGATTGAGCAGCATGATCAAAGGGCTGGGTGACGAGGACTGACTGGGAGGATCAGGCTCCTGTCTAATCTGCTGGCAGCAGAGGGGGCTGCAGTGTGGAGAGTGGAGGGGAAATTTTCACCAGATCCAAGAGTGTGATAATTGTGTTATTTGGTCTTTGAGAAAGGTCGCTGAGGGAAACTCAAGGGGCCATGTTTGTAGATCATGACCCGCTACCCCAGGTGGAGATTCAAGCAAAAAAGAACAAGAGAGCAGAGAGCCAGCTACTGGGTCAGTGAGGGCCACGGCTGAGAATGATTCTTACACGGGCAAACAGGGAAGCATTGGCACCAGGTATGCCTGAAGTTGGAGTGCCATGGTGGTGATGGAACCTAGGGCCTTGCGCATGCTAGGTGAGCATATACCCCTAGTCCCCACGATTGAGTTCTTTACTCCATAAGCCAATTGTTTCCTAGTTAGTAAGCCAACTTAACCCTGTGTGTTTTTTTAGCTTTACAACCAAACTAGTTAGCTGCTAACTAATAACTGTGGGGCTGGTGAGATGACTCAACTAGTAAAGGTGCTTGCTGCCAAATTGAAGATCTAAGTTCAATTCCTCAAAGTCACAGGGTGAAAGGAGAAACTGGACTCTGCCAGTTCTGATTTCCATATACACACGATGATATACATGCCTCCCAGAAATAATTTTTAAATGCCAAAACAAAATGAAAAGCACAGTCTGTGTCTGTTTCATACAATAGTTTCTTTTCTAGGTGACACTAGGCACATGGAAAGCACTCACTGAAATAACACACGAGTACAAGGCTCATGTCAACCAGCATTCTAGGGCCAGATTCTTCCTGGCACATCCCTGCTAGCAATGCCACCTTCTCAGCTGCTCAATGCACAGCTGCCTGGGTTCACTTTCTTCTCGAGGGCCAATGCAGTCCTCAGCCTCTACCATCATGCCAAGCATGCAATTAGGCCTCCAAGTGATCCACAGCTTTGTCCCACCAAGTCCCTTCTTAGTATGTTTGGAGCCACTGGCAGCTCTGGCAGCCTTCTCCCTCCTTTTGATCACTATAAAAATGTCAAAAAAAAAAAAAAAAGTATAATCCAGTTTCACCACTTCCTACTTGCTACAATGGGGCCTGCTTCTTTGTTTATCAAATGGGCGCTGTCACTCCACCTGCCTGTCTGGGTGGCTTGAAGATAAGCTGGTGTGCTATGGCACCTAGTGTGTGGCTGGCACTTTGTAAAAGGCATCCTGAGGCCTTCTGATTTCCTGTATCTAGTGATACCCACTCCCACCTCATTTTACAGCAACTCAATTGTGATATATTTTTAATTGTCACAATGCTGCAATCTTGTCTGTGAAATTCCCATCTATGCTGTCAACCAGCAGCTCTGGGATAGCACTTATTGATCCCGAATTAATGAGAAACAATCTGCTCATGAGAAGCTATGACACTCTTTCCCCAGATGAGCGCCCAGGATGATTAAACCATCACCCAGGTGTTCAGTGGCAGCATCCAGCCTGCCAGAGACTGAATAAAAACATCCAACCCCCTGCCATAAATGCCAGGATAAACACCCATGGGGGTCTAATCAGCATGAGCTATCTGCTGTTCTCACTTGAGCTACCAGTCCCTGGGAGGATAGGGAAGTTCTGCTAAGTGGTTGCTCGCGGGAGACACTGCTCAGCACTTCTGGCACTGCCAACTGACTGGGTATATCTGTAAATGAGAGTGTGAGCCTGTTGTCATAGACACAAATATATATGTATATATGTATATATGAATGACAAAGTCTCATGTAGCCCAGGCTGGCCTTGAACTCACTATATAGCCAAGGATGACTTTGAGCTTCAGATCATTCTACCTATACCTCCCAAGTGCTAAGATTACAGGCATGTGCACCACACCCAGTTTTTATACAGTGCTAGAGACTGAACCCAAGGTTCCTTATGTGCTAGGCAAGGATTCTATCAACTAAGCTACATCCTCAGCCTAGAGAGAGGGGTCTTAATGAAATTCTATAATGGGTGGAGCTGTTACATAATTAATAGTGCATGAGGTTATCCCACACACTCCCAAGACCATCACCAGGGCTCCCCAAAACAACAGGTGTCCAGACAGCCAGATAAGAACTAAATGGAATTTCAGACCACTTACCTGCAAGACAGGTCTATTCCCATAACACAAAGATTCTAATTCCTGCCTTTTCTGAGTCTTCCCATCCCAGGCAGATCTGTCTGGTGGTTCTGAAGAATTCTGTTTGGCTTATGGTTTGGCTTAAATTCATTACCAATATTATAAAATATAAATCTAGATCCCAATTTCTCTACCAGCACAGAGGCTCTCTGCTCCTCCTCTACCTGTGTTTCTATAAACACCCATGGCAGTACTGAGCAGTGTGGACAGGAAAGTTCCAGGAAAGTCCCTGTCCCAGTCCTTAACACTGAGTGACTCCTGGACTCTGAGTTGGCACATCTAGCTCATACAAAGGTTCAGGTCTGGATACAAACCACAAAGAACTGGAAATAAACTTGCATGGCCTTGAAAAAGAACAGAGGCCTTCAGATCAGGCCAGGTTGTTATGACCTTGACCACAACACACTGTAGTGCTTTAAGCTTTTGCAACAACCTGCACTGGAGTTGAATAGGCCCCACCCTAACTTTAAATGACACTGGCGCAACTTCAGTCACAAGGTAAACTGGCTTCACATTTTCACAAACTTAGCTTTCCAGAGCAGGTTGATGCCCAAGAGATGCAGACCACCATATACAGGTGACGTACAAGGGTCCACAGTACCCTGACCCCACTTCTCTATCATGAAGTGGTGCCTGCACAACCAACAGTTTGCTATGGGTCAATCAAAAGATACAACTAAAACACTGGATGGATGGGAGTTTGGGGGAGGTGCAGAGCTACAAGTGCTGGTAATAACCTCAGCCTCTGCATGGAGGGGGGCTCTCTGCCCCATTCCTTTGTGCTATTATTAAATAAAAATAAGTTTTTATTTGGCTAATAACAAGGGTTGCCATCAGGCAGCTTGCTCTTACCGGTTTCTCTGCTGAAGCAATATTAAATACTCATCATGTTTCTCATCAAAGTCTGTCACCATGTCCTTACTGTAACCCTGAAAGGAAGAAACAGAGTTGGGTGAGGACGAGATGCAGGAACACCTTCACTGAAGCAGGGCGATGCACATAGCCTGCAGGAGCCGGCTGAGCTGAGAGGCCAACCTTGACGAAGGCCCAGCTCCCCTTGGTACATCACTCTGGCGACCCAGAGCTCCAGGGACTCTGTGGAAGCCCAGTGGGTCTCAAGCTCACACAGCTTTACTAGTCTATGAAAGAAGGTTGGTTCCCAGCCTCCTTACTGTCCCCCATGCCATATGAAGTCCAGGGCTCTAATAAGAGTTGGTGTCTTCCAAAATAGCCACTCCTACATAGTGAGATGCTGTCTCAAAAAAAAAAAAAAAAAAAAAAAACCCAAAAAAAACCAAATAGCCAAAAACCAACCAACCAACCAAAAAAATAAAATAAAACAAACCTTGGCATCTGAGATTTTTTTCTGAACACACACTACTCAACCATCTCAGTCATCACCACCAGATCATCCAACCTGGCTGCTGAAAAGAGACCTCAAGTTTTCACTTCAAGAGGAATCCCCAGTGATCACACACACACACACATACAGCGCCTTGGCTTAGAAGTGCAATCACCATACACCTTGCCTAGCAACAGGGAGTCACAGTTTGGGGTAGAACAGGCAGGTCAGCCTTGGGACTTTGCTGATACTCTGGGGAAAGAGTTGCTCTTCCCTTTGGGGGCCCAGGTCTGGAAAAGCCTCAAAATAACAGTGGCAAAGATAGCAGAGTCAAGTGATGGGGACAGACAAATTACCAACATTCTCTTCAGTCCCTGCACCCACCCTGACCTTGAACTTGTAGCAATCTTCCTGCCTCAGACTATGGAGTGCTGGGACTAAAGGCATGCACCATCATGTGTGGATCCTCTGTACATTTTTCAACTTAAGGCATCTCCAGTTTATAGCAGGCTTGTTGGGATGTAACCCTGGGTGAGTGAAGGAGCACCTGTGCTTTGCTCCTTTCTCCATGCTTCCTGCAGGCCTGGCCAGGGGCACTCACTGCTTCCTCTGTACTCCCAGCCTCTTCCTTGGCATCCACAGCCCTAGGACCCTTTTCTGCACAGCTCTCTGCCTGGGCCTTCTCTAACCAACCTTCCTTCTCCAGTTTCAGCTATAGATGTTAAACATCTGTTTGCTTCCCTCTCTATCTTCACTTCTTCCTTCTGTTACCAGACAATGGGGCCTTGGGATGGGAAATACTGACAGCTACTTTCAGACCAGTGCTAATGGCCTAATTCCCCTTTCTCCACCAATGTCCTACAAACCCCAGGTTGTGGTCATCTGCTGACCTCTTCCCCTGTCAGACACATATTCCCTTTTACTCAGCAAGCCTTACTTTTGCAGCTTTCTGCTGGCGTGTACACACGTCACCCTGGGACTCTGAGATTCTGTCTCAGGAGGAAGGGGAGGCCCCATGGGCTTCCCTAACCAGTTCCAGCTGATGCCTGTGAACTACATTTAAACAAGCAAGACCCTACAGTAGGTATGCCCTCTACCATCAAGCCACATTTCCAGCCCCTCAAACCTCTGAGTGTCACTGGGCTTCATGTTAGCTAACCCAGTTGTCCAGCCAGTAAGCAATAATAACAAAGTGACAATTGAAATTAGAAGAAACTTTAAAAACTGGTAGAACTCTCTGGCTTCCTGAGCTGCCTCAAGAGGTTCCCTGTGTCTCTGGGACTAAGTCTGGCATCTCCTGCATGCAGGAAAGTATAGGAGAGACCTCAGCATTGGGAGAGAGCCTTGTAGCATCCCGACTCTGGGGAGAAGTTATTACACCCAGCCTTCTTTTCTGACGTTTGTAGCAGTTCTTGAGATGGTTATTATTGCCCTACTTAAGAGACAAGGAAATTCATGCTGTGTCTATTCCCAAACACAACCAACTCCATAGAAATTTACATAACCATTTTGAAATATTAAAGTGACCATTGATACATTATGGTATTGAATGAAACATTTGGTGACATTCTTAGAAGAAATACAGACTTCAAAGAGATGTAAGTATGTGCCAGGATGCCCTCAGACCCTTTCTGGAATGTATTTATTCTCACCCACCAAGAGGCAGATGCCAAGATACATAGACCAAGGCCATCCAGACAGCTCACTTCTCCCAGCCCCTGCTTCTCAAATGCTAGTCACCTAGGGATTGTGATGAAAGGAAGGTTCTGATTCAGGAGGGCTAGGAGGCCCTATGTTCATTTCTAACCAGTCTGTGAGCCATAGTTGGATAAACAAGGCTCTCCACTAGCTCAGCTTTCCCCCAATCCTGGCCTGTGAGTCTGTCTCTGAGCCTGAGCCTTGGAGTCCAGGCCTGGCTCCAAATCACAATGCTGCCTTCAGACATGAAGTTGCTTAGGTTCTAATGTGATCTGTCCCTTCAAAAACTCTGACTGAGATTTGCTTCCCACAGCAATGGTGTTGAGGCTGGGGAAGGGGTGAGTATGAAGTGTGTAGTCCGCAAGAGTTCCACCCTGTGAAGGGACTGGTACCACTCAAACAATGGGCTAGTAATCACAGGAGTGAAGGAGTGAATGAGACTGGATCACTTTTGTGAGACTAGACTGATGCAGAACCAGGTGGCCTCCTCTATTTGTTTCTGTGTCCACAAGCTTGCTTGCTCATCCTTCCACCTTCCATAATGTTATGGTTGGTGTTCCCTGCCTGAGGTTGTTGTCATGCCCTGGACTTCCTGGTTGGTGTTCCCTGCCTGAGGTTGTTGTCATGCCCTGGACTTCCTGGCCTCTAGAGCTCAGAGTCACATAAGTTTCTTTTCTTTCTAAATCATCCAGTCTCGGGTACTCGGTTACAGAAACAAAAGGCAGACAACTTAATGCACATTTCACACTGCTTGAGCTCTACTTCCTTATTTTGGAAGTGAAGGGATAAATACTTAAGCCAGCAACAATGGGATGAAAAGCCTAAAAAGGGTCAAGTTCATCGTCTCTGTTTCCCAGCAACATTTGCTGAGTGCTTGCTATGGGGGTAGCACCCTTACATACACACTAGGGGGTTAAATTTATTATTATTATTATTATTTATTATGTCTGTATGCATGATGTATGTGTATGGCACCCATAACTATATAGAGCTGATTCTCTCCATCCACCTTTAGGTGGGTTTAGGGGGTTGAACTCAGGTCTCCAGGCTTGTGGGGCAAGGGCTTTTTACCTACTGAGCCATTTTGCCCCATAACCAAGATTTACTGGAAGTCAACCTGTAGATACAATGATGGCTTGCTACACAGGGGCTGCACTGTACAGGTTCCATTCGCAGTATGACCATGTGACCATGTGAATGGCACCCGTTGCCATTGTGCCGCAGAAACACTGCACTGTAACCAACCAATAGCCACACACCAATCAGATCCCTGAGGGGACTTCTGGAAACATCCCCATAAATGATATACAAAGGATTCTGGGAAGAGTGTACAACCTGCACTGGCCCAAAGGCACTAGGGGCCCAAAAGGGCCATAGGGCACCAGGGGCCCATAAAATGTACAAGTGCAGCAGCATAGGGGACCAGAAACACCTCAGAGGATGTGGCCAGGCCTTGGTTCTTAGAGGATTTTCAAAGGCCCACTCCTCTCACATAACCTCTAATTCACCAGCTCCAGGCTCAAACAATGACACAGTAGGTGCCCTCTGTCCAGGGGGATAAGTTCCTACCTACCAGTGGACACCTGAAGCCAGAGCCGTGCCAGACCCACTTTACAGAACTTCCAGTATCCTGTCTCCTAGCCTTATTGGTGGCACTGCCGCTCTACCACTTTGGGTAGCTTTTATTTTGTTAATAAAAGACAGCACATGGCACCCTTCTCTTCTTCCTTCCCTGTTCCCTCCTCCCCTCCCTCCATCCTTCCATTTCTTTTTGTGGGGTGAGATCTTGCTTTATAGCCCAGAATGACCTGGAACATGCTCTGTGACCCAGACTGGCCTTGAACTTGCAATTCTTTACCTCTGTCTCTGACAGGTATCGTTCCAGGCATGTGCCACCATGCCCAGCTACACTCCTTTCTTTATTCAAGCCAGTTTGGACTGTGTAAATATTAACTTGCACAGTTCTAGAGCTCCAGACAGTGTGACAGAAGAGCTAATGGTTTTCCAAAGTCTGTGCCATGTTGAAGGCTTCCAATAAACATTCAGTAGAGGATTAAGCAACACTTTAATGAAGGTTATTGATCTGGATTGCTTTGCTTTTGGTTTTTGATGATACCAGTAACTGAGCCTAGGGCCTCACACATGCTAGGCAAGTACACCAGTATTAAGATATACCCTGAAGCTTATGATCAAATGTGCTTAATGTTCATATGCCCACAGTAAGGATGACTACATGTGCCTTATAGTAAAACTCTCCTTTAGAACCCACCCAGGTCCAACATCTCCATGTCCCTGAAGATTGTGTCATGTCCTGGTATTGAGTGCTGACTCTTCTGTGCATATTAGCTGAATGTCAAAACTCTAAGCCTATTTCAACCACATTTGCTAACCCATCTAATGGACTCTTTCCCTCAAAAAATCCTCTATACCCAATATGCCTGTACTGCAAACAGAAACAGAACAATGAAGACCTCAAGCAGCAGCTGAGACTGCCCCCTAGAGGTTGTATGAAACAAAACAACAAAAGGCAAATGGTTTTTCCTGCCCTGGGGCAGATGGATATACAGACTCCTCAAGGCAACTAAATAAAGGGAGACCCTGGGGTAGTGTTTTGACTATTTCAGGCTACCATTCCCTCCTGGCTATGCACCACAACTACTTGATAACCAGATCTGGAGATTTCATATGTGGCTTCAGGGTTTACAGTCCCCATGCAGCTCTGGAATCCTGGCTTTTCCCCTGGACTCTATGCCTTAGGACACTGTATGTTTATGGGGAAAAAAAAAACTTCCCTGTAACCATCTGAGGAATCTTTTCAACCCACATCTGATAGAAAAAAATCACATTTATTTCTTTTTATTCTCAGAAAAATTCTCTTGTAAAATTATCTCACGGATTGTAAATTACCTTCTAGTCTGGTGAAGACAAAGGATTTAAAAACCTTTAGTGAGTTTACTTTAAAAGGAAGCTTGGAAGCTCAGAGCTGTAAGTGGAAAATATAAGCAACCCATAAGTAGCAGGCAAGCACAGATGTAAATAGAGACCTGCTTAAACAGAAACTATGCCTGAGGACCCTTTAAAGCAGGACTCCCTCATTCACACCACACCCCCCAGCCCCCATGCAGGAAGGGGTAGCTCCCATTAACAAATCCATGCATCCTTCACTACTCTTCAAGAACCTACTTTGGTCTGCTGTGCGGCTAAGGTATTGGGATGGAACAGCAGCAGTTCAGTGGGAGGAAGCAGTGAGCAGGAGCACTGGCAGGCAGGGAGGGCTGCTTCTGCTAGTGGCTCAAGGAGGCCTTTGTGGAAGCTAGAGAGGGCTCAGTGGTTAAGATGGTATAGTGTCTTCCAGAGTACTCAAGTTCAGCTCTCATCACCCATATTAGGCAGTTCACAACCACCGGGGAGTCCAATGCCCTCTTCTGGTCTTGAAGGGCATTGCACTTGTGTGGATAACCCCTCACACAGATACATACTGTAAAATAAAACTTTTAAAATATTTATTGAAAATGAAGACCTCTTTAATGAGATGACCTATAAGCCATAGAGTTGACCTTGAAGATATGTGGACTAGGTGGTGGGAAGTAGCAGGTGGCCAGATCAGACAAAGTCAGACTCAGGCCCCCAGGGAGCTCACAAAGAAGCCCATGGCTTTATGCTGAGGTGGCCAAGAAGCTGTTAGAGGGTTTGACAAACTTGACATACTGGTACCCAGTCCTGAGTTGTTAAGGACCTGCAGTTGAGGTCAAAGCTCCCAGCAGTGCTTGGAGGGAGGGAGGGGACTCAGGCATACACTGTCCACAGCCTTTGACTGCCAAAGAAGGAATACTATGTTTGCATCCCTGCCCTACATTATTGTGAGAATGACTGAGTGAAACTTTTACAGTTCGCCTGCTGCACCTTTGTAGTCCTGCTGGAATGTGGTCCCCAGAACTGAGGGGGGACAAAAGATGACCAAAGTGTCAATGTCCCTCTCTAGCCTCCAATCTTAGTCTCCACCTGCTGATTTATACCCCAACCCTTTCCCAGGTAAGGGACTCTATCAGAAGACAATTCTGATCACTCCTAGCCCAGCAGACATGGCTGCTTGAGCTGGTGTCGCCCTGGAGCCACCACCAGATCTCAAAAGCAGGGAGAAATGGGGGAGGGGATTCCTATTAACCCTACCACTGTTCCCTGTGCTTTTCCTATAGCTAAGCATCAGGCTACAGGATGAAGACAGAGATAAATGTCAGCTGTGTGCTGTCAGCACTCTCCATGGGCCTCGTTTTCATCTTCCCACTACATCCCATGAGCCATAGATCCTTCTGGCTAGTTTTCAGGAAAGCCTAGTTTCCAGACTGCTACCATTGCTGCCTCCCCTACCTTGAACACCTTCTGCAGGGTGTGTGTACTTGCTTAACAGAGCAGTTCTTCTAGGCTGTTCTCTATGACCCCAGCCTTACACCCTACCCCACCCCCTCCTTCCAGCCTGGTGATTCTCACTGTAAATATCAGTTCATTTGCCTGTGGTTTCACCTAATGGATGCTCAACCCCAAAGGCAGAGACAGTACTCACAGGCTCCACACTCTATCTCTCAGGGCTGCTGCTTTTTAGCATATTCAAGGAGCTGACAGAGTGTTTGTGGAAAGGAAGTAGTAGTAAAAGAAGGAAAGGAAGAAAGATTAAAATCCCCATCTTCAGAGAACTAAGAAGTAGAAAAAGAACTATTGGTCTCATGCCATATGGTAGACAACAGAAAGGAGGTGTCTGTGCCATGCAGTAGGTAGCAGGGTGCAGAGCATGGCATTTCCTATGGTGGCTGGGTGGGCTTCCCATGACACTGAGTCCAAAAGGAGCTCACTAGGTAAGGACAGTGGGGTGGAAGGTCATGGGGAAGGAACAGTGCCTGTGAAAGCACACTGTGAAGAGACCTGGAGTCCATCTTGGAGCATGGAATATGGTCAGAACATGCTGTTTCACTACAGACACAGTGGGAGGCCTGGCTGTCTGACATGGAGGCATGTTTGATGCCTGTGGACACCCAATGTCAGGTGCCGAGATCTCTCTTACATCTAGGGACCTAAACTCGATTTATGCTCAAATGTTCACTAGTACATTGGCACTTAAATCCCAGCTACTCTGGAGCCTGAGTTTTAGTCCAGCCTAGGCAATGTAGCAAGATCTTATCTCAAAATATCAAGAAGGGCTAGACAAGTAATTCAGCTTGCCATTTGGGAGGTCCTAGGTTTGAGACCCAGAAGCACAAAAAATTATTCCAAACAAAAAACAAAACAAAACAAAATAAACAAAAAACTCTGACAGCACCAGGTTTCATAATACCTATCTAAGAATATAGATGTGGCAGGTCATTCCTTGCCCTCTTTGCAACCTTCCTGCAGAGTTACTAGATACTTCCTATCCTTTGTCAGAATATGTCCCTTCCTTTATGGAGCTGGTTATCTGTCAGGGAAGACAAGTTTTTAAACAAGCTACTGCCCACATAGATACAACATTGCATGCCATCAATGCATGCTGATACCACAAGTGAGTGGGAAAGGAAATGTGACTGTTCTGGGGATCCAAGGAGCTTTCTGCTGGTTGAGCTGAATCTGAGCAGGCTAGTTGGTATGTGCAGAGGGAAGGGTCTTTAAAAAGCAGATGCTCAGACCTAGACCACAGATGAGCAAGAACAGTAATAGATGAAACAAACCATCCAAGGGCCTGCCACCATGCAGAGTGCAAAGGTGCAAAGCATGTCACAGGACTGAGAATGGCAGACCACAAGAACTACATGGACACAGCAAGGACAATTGCCCTTAAAACCAACCTAACAGGAAGCCACGAGGTGTTTGCTTGAGTAGAGGATAGGAGTGTCAGGAAGCATTGAGGGTGTTGGGCTATGCTGTGCTCAGACAGGTGTTAAAGGCCTGGAAGAGGTGGAAGGGAATAAAGGCCTAGGAACAGGAGTGGGAGGGAATATTATCAAATTTGGGGTCCTAGGATAATTTATGATTCCTCCTTGACCTTGATTCTCCTTGACAGCAGGTCTGAGACTTATTATATCAAAGGCCACCCTCCAGGGCATTTCATGGATAATCCTGATTTAGCCAGGATTTTCCACAATGACCCAGATTCAAACTGTCCACTCCCAAGTCCCCAAAACACAATTAATTTTCAGGCCATGGTCTTTGATCTTTAATCTGAAATACAGTTGTCATGGAGGTGTCTATCACAAATAAGTTCCTAGATTTGATATTTGAGGGGCCAGGCTGAGGGGAAGTCATGACTCTGTGCTATGAGCTTGGTTAAGGATGGGAGCAAACTAACAAGCTGGACATGCACACAGAAGAGAGATGGCTGGTGGCCATGTATATGTGAATGCAGGTACCCAACGAGGTCAGAGGCATTTGATCTCCTGGAGCTGGTGTTACAGGAAGGAATGGACTAGGAGAGATTCCAAAAATGGAAGTCATCTCCAAAGGTGAATCTTAAAAGATTCTCCACCTTAGGGTTTTGTCTTGAAACAGGGTATCACCATGTAGCCTTAGCTGGCCTGGAGCTCTCTGTATAGACCAGACTGGATCTGAACTCAGAGATCTGCCTCTGCCTCGCAAGTGTTGGGTGTTAGAGATATGCACTACCATGTGCAGCATTCACTCTACCGTTGTTTTTTGAAACAGGGTCTCTCATTGAACACGGAACTCACCATTTCAACTAGACTGACTGGTAAGCAGGTCCTGAGGATCCTCTTATCTCTGCACCCTCGGCACTGGGGTTATATAGAAGCACACCACTATGCCTGACTTTTATGTAGGTGTTGGGGATTCAAACTCTGGTCCTCATATTTGCACTTTTCCCACTAAGTCATCTTCTTAGCCTTATACTTTTTTTAAGGCGTCAACTTTCCTTACCATGCAGGAAGTGGCTGGGCAGACTATCCCAGGGAAAGCAGCTGGGGTAAGATTGGGTCTGCCTCCCAGAGAGGGACTGCCATCACACCTTCAGATTAGGCAGCTTGGCTAGTGACAATCAGCCTGAGGCTGTGCACCAATCCTTGAAAGTGTTGTTGTTACACTGGCAAGCATAGAATGCTATCAGGTTGGTAGCAGAAGGCAGGATGTGGAACATCAGCAGGGAAGAAGGGAACCAGTGACAAGGTAGTTGGCCTGCTCTAATCAAAATAGCTTTTACAGTGCTGCTCCTGGCATGCTGTCAAAGGGGTGCCTTCAAGCTGTAGAGGCAGTCTAGGAATGGCAGAAGCTGGCAGGAAAGAAGTCAGGCTTGCAGACTGCTCTGTTTTCAAAATGAAAGGAAGGGCTCAAGAGTCTGTCTGGCGCCCAAGGTGCCGTTATCCAGCCAAGGAACATACTCTTAAGGGTGAGAGTAGCCCACCACCTTCATGGTCTCTGGGCCTCTAGGAACAAGGCTCTGTCAGAAGAGCCTGCTCTCAACCAGATCTAAGTGAGTCCACTGCTGTACCCCTGCCAGCTCACATAGGCACTCTGGGAACAAAGAGGTAGAATTCACTGAAATAGGAAAGACAGAACACTATACTGCATGGCCACCTGGGACTAGGGGTTCTACTCCCTAGAACCCAGCTGAAAGGGACTCATTAGGGGCCCTAGGAAAAGGCACAGAAAGCTGGTTGAAAACATCCCAATGTCTTCCAGTGGGGACAGCTAAACCCTCTGCAATATATCTGTCCCCATTAGTCCTCTTTGTTTGTTTGATTGATTGATTTTTGAGACACAGCTTTACTCTGTGGCCCAGGATGGCCTAGAACTCACTATGTAGCTGAGGCTAGTCTTGAACTTCTGCTTCAGCTTCTCAAGTGCTGGAGTTATAGCTATGAGTCACCAAGCCCAGTTTTGTTTTGCTTTAGATGAAGGTTATCTTTTTTTTGTTAAATCAGCATATATTTGAACCTTTACAACAGGTTAAAAAAAAACATGAGCCAAAAGCTACCCAGGATAAATCTGAATCATTGAGTTCAGGCAATGAAGGCAAATCACAACTTCTAAGACACACTGTACAATAGTGTTAGGTGTGACACTGAAAAACAGTATGTTCAGTGGGACAATATGCTAAACTGAGCCAATGCCACCACAAATGCTACACATATTTTGTGGGCCACTCAGCCATGCACACACATGGAGAAAGGTCTAGAAGAACACATGCCAGGTTTCAGTGGCAAGAGAGATTAGGAGAAAAATGGAAAAAATAATTAGCATTTCAGCATGGTTAACAGTAACTTTTATCTGTAAGCAAGCAAGTTTCATGTGTTATTTAAATAACAAGTCAAATCACCTTCTCTCCTCCAAAACAAGCACACAAGCGAATAATAAATAAATAGGATCATGGCTCTTCAGCTCCAGATAGCCTCCAGAGTATCACTGCTGCTCCCTCTGCAACAGAATGATGGAGATGCTGTGGGCCACCTTCCTAGCATTCCCCTGAAACTCCTCGCACCTTTTCCTGACTGGCCAGACCTTCCTTTCATTCCATTCTTTCCCATACACCCTATCCAACATCACAGGCACCAGCCCCTTCCCAGTACCCTCCACTGCTGCCCCCAAACAGCTACCAGCTTCTCTGCTGGGTCTCCACAGTGGCTTGCCTGGGTCCCCTGCTCTAGCCCATGCTGCTCCCTCTGGAGATCTTTTGTTTCTCAGAGATCCGGTGGCTTATCACTTCCTTCCTCCAAGCTCATTCCTCAACAGGGACTTCCTCAAGACCTGACCTAAAAACTCCTACACTCCATGCTGTCTCAACCCCAGCCCAATTGTTTTTATGACGTCCTTCATATTCCATTTACTCCTCAGAGTCTGTCTCCAACCATGATGGTGAAACAATAAATGGATGAATGATCACAGACTCTTCACCATCAAGCCCTGGCCACATGAGCAGCCATCAACCCTGTGTGCTATGTATTCTCTTCTCACAGGACTGCTTGTGGCTCCTGTGCTCTTGCTTGCAGTTGAAGCTGATTCTGTTCTCCTCATCCCCGTCCCCTTTCTGCCCACTAATGCTGCTTCAGTGCCACTTCTTCCTGAAGCCCCTATCCTGCAGGCTGAAGAGTTTCTTCCCCCGACCCTGAGCCTTTCTCTACCACTGCATGGTTAGGAGAGCCCAGTGCTCAGTGCTGGGTGAAGGATTTGCCAAGGGTTTTGTGTGCACTAGGTCACCTGATCATCCTAACTGCAGAGCAGCCACTGCTACTCTCCCTGGTCTCCAGCTGCAGAAGGTGAAGCACTAAACCAGCTAAGATGGGGAGGAAGGGGTTGCACTGGAGCCTAGCCTTGCTGACTCCATGGTTTCTATAAAACTCGAAGTTAAGACTTCTGCAAGGACAGGGTGCCAAGCAAGCTCCAGAGAAGAATAGACCATGGCTCCCACTGAGCACAGATGACAGGGGCTGACATCACAGTCCTCGGACACTGGCCAGCCCTTCCTGACACCACATCTAGCCTGAGGACCTTTCATTTGTCAAATAAAAACAAGCAGCTGGACTGTGGACTCAACCCTGTTTTGTTTGTCACAAGGTCACAGCCTAAGATTCCTGGAAGCCAGTGTGACCATGCTGCTGGCTGCGGGTGGCCCAGGAGTAGACAAGTGGCCAATAATCCTAGGAAGTTTGGATTAGAAGGTCTAGGAAGAATCTCATATTCTCTCTCATCCTCCCTTCTTCCATCCTTTCTTCCTTCCCTCTCTCCCTATCTCCCTCCCTCCCCCACTTGCCCTTACTCAACATTTAGCCTAGATCTTCCTGCCTATGCCTCCTGGGTGCTGCTGGGATTGGAGGCCTGACTACTTTCCCGAAAGGGGATAAACAAATTTAGAAGTCATTGGATTTTCTTTCAGATGAACTAACAAAACAGGAAGCCTAAATTAGTCACAGTGGCACCTTCCCATAATCCCAGCACTTGGAATGATGAGGCAGGAGGATTAGATGAGTTTAGGCCTGTCTGGGCTATAGACTAAATGCCATCAGACCAGTGAGGTCTACATGGCAAGACCTCTTCTGAAGAGAAAAAGAAAAAAGAGTGAGAAATAAAGAAAGCCAGAAAGCTGGCCTGCACCAAGCATGAAGAGTGCTGCAGTAAGAACAAGCTATCAAAACAGAAGCTGCAGAAAGAGACCATCCTGGGAGCTGGCAGACTATCTGCTCATGACCCTCCCTGCTCTTGGCTTCTGAGAAGCAAGCCCTCTTCAGAGCCTTGCATTGCGGTACACAGCCCCCTTCTGCTGCCTCCAGATAGTTGTTAAAAAAAAAAAAATCAAGTCCTGAGTAATGTAATACTTTGCAGAGGTACTGTAAGAAATAATAGCATTACATGGAAAATACTTACCTCAGTGCCTGGCCATGGTAAATAACACCCACCATGTGGCTGCTAATATTATCATAATCAAGCCACAAGGACATACTATTACAGGAACTGAACAGATTAATCATCTTACTCTGCCATCTAAATTACTCTTCCTGGGAAGGGTGGCATGCCATGGGACTTTGTCCTTGGTCCCATCTCAGGCCATAATTTTATCAATGGCTGTTAGAGGCTGTTAGAGGCTGTTTATAAAGTCTGAAGATGACATCTAGATGGGAGACAAAGAAAAAAAATGAATGACGGAATCTAAGTTCAGGACAATTTTGACAGGCTAGAGATGGACTATGGAAGGTTTGATAGACTGCATTGGGAAGGGAAAGGTCCCAGATAAGGGGAGGTAATGGGAGGGGAAACATGACTGAAGGAAACTTCACAGGAATGAAGATGGAGTGTAAAGTCAACAGTATGGAGTTGGGCAGATGGCTTTATGCTGTGTAAGCATAAAGACCTGAGTTCCAATCCCCAACACAAATGTAAAAGCCAGGCATGGCTATGTAGGGCTGGAACACCAATGCTAGAATAGGCAGTCCTTGTAGTTCACTGTTTAAATAGCCTAGCCTAATGAGGAGTTGCAGATTCAGTGAGAGACCTTGTCTCAAAAAATAAGATGGTGAGCAATTGAGGAAGATCCTCAGCACTGACCTCTGGCATCTACATACACATACCCGCACACACTTGTACACAAAAAGTCAACAAGTGTGCTATAACTCCAAAACTATTGGCACAACACAAACAGTAAGTGTATTAGGATCACTGGTTCTAAACTAGGCGTGGTGGTGCATACCTATAACCCTAGCACTTGGGAGGCAAGGTAACAGCCTGTCAACAAAGGAAGGGAGAGAAAGGAAACCAGAAGAATGTTTGCTCAAAACAAGAGAGGAAGGGTACTAATGTGTTTTAGCACCTCTTGTGCACCAAGTCCCAAGTTGAGCACTTGGCACCCACTATTTCAAATGGATACTTTCATTATAAAGTGAAATAAAGTGGCTGTTATTATCTTTGCCCTCATTTGACAAGTGAAGAGCTGAGGCATAAAGAAGTGAAGAGACTTTGCCAAGTAGGTTGGAGCAAAAGAACATCTAAACCAGTCATCACTAGAGTGCACACTGCCCTTACAGTCTACACTGACTCCAAAGTTGGACTTTTTTATGGTTTCTGAAGCAGAGGAAGGTGGCCAGGAAGGTAGACATCATCCTACAAGAAGTCACCGTGAGAACTGATCAGGCTGGATCAACTCAGGCAGAGGAGAGCAACTCTGCACAGCAGTCTCTCCTAACCCACATCTAAACAAGCAACACCACTTAAACCTGTGACAGTCTGGGCAAATGAGGGTGCGATGGCAGATTTCAAATGTTAAGAAATCCTGAGAACTGGATGGCAGACAGAACTGGGTTAGCAAAAAGAAACCGAGAAACAGAAGCTAGGAAGGAATTGGTCACGAGAGAAGGTGTTGTGTGCTGCTCCAAACCCAGAGGCAGCAGTCTTCAGGGAGATAGCAGACCCAAACTGGAGTCAGAAGCTAGATGGGAGCACAAGGAGGAGCAGAAGGTGAACCTTTCACCTCTCGGTGTTCAGGAACTATGACACTGGACTTCGGGCATAGAAAGGCAAGACATATTTGGAGGAGGAGTGAGCAGGCTGGGCTCAGAAGACAGACTAATGGATCAGTATCACACTACTACAGCAAATTTGGTCTAATGCCCACAATCACTGGTGGTAAATTACATTAAAAAAACAAAACAACAACAAAATCAGGATCCAGAGAGAAGAGAGACAATCGAGGTACATATTCACAATCATCCCACATCCAGGAAAACCAACAAGAGGTCCCAATTTGACAATCATGAAAAATGATCAAAGACATAGATAGTGAAGTAAGCAGAGCCCTTTCAACATACATGAGCCATATCCTATAGCTCATAACTATTCTGTTTATTTTTTGGAAGGATCTGAGTAGAGACTCTTTCTCAAAAAAAAAAAAAAAAAAAAAAAGCCAAAACCAAACAAAAACACCCCAATATCAAACAAACAAAAAGAAAAACAAAATCCCAATAATATATTTATTATGATCAGAAGGGTAAAGGGAAATAATTGTATCTATCAAACAATAAGAGCCTATAAAGAAAAGAGTTAATTTGAAATCCAACAGAGAAAGATTTAGCTACCGATACAGAGGAGATCAAAGACTGAGGAAAGACTGAAGATAGAGCAAAAATTTAGTGCTCTAGAAGAATGGAGGCATATACCCACAACACAAGAATAAGGTCAAACAAAAGGTATAGTGCTCACTATTGGCAAAGTTTCAGTTAGATGAGCTTTAAAAAGATATTTTTAGAAGTAAAAATTAAGTTTTTCTCATAAAACCATTAGTGGTTTTACAATAACCAAACACATCTTATTATTTAGGCCAAGGGTCTGTAAATTCCAATCAGATCAAAACTGACCAGTCACATACATCTATAAATAAAGTTGTAATGGAACAGAAGAACACTCATTAAGGTTGCTTTTATATTTAATGACAGAACAGAGTAACTCTGAAGGGTGCAGTGGCACATGCCTTTAATTTCAGCACTTGGCAGAGGCAGGTAGATCTCTGTAAGTTTAGGCAAGCCTGGTTTACATAGTGAGTTCAAAGACAAGGATGAAGCTGATGAAGATGACAATGAAGAAGAGTAACTCAGATAGGCTATGCATACACATAAACACTGACGTGATTATTTACTCTCTGGTTCTTTTTAAAAAATAGAGGCTGCTAATGCCTGGTTTAGGGTACTCTCAATTGGATTTTCTGTTGTTTGTGGTCAAATGTACTTTTGACTGAATAATAAAGTGTTTAAACAGACAGTTCTAGAAAGACAAGTATCTGAGCCAGGTATGTTGGCACACACCTATAGTCTCAGCACTTGGAAGGCTAAGGTAGGTTTGAGGTATATAGTGAGTGAAATTCTACCTCAAAAAAAAAAAAAAAAAGAAAGAAAGAAAGAAAGAAAAAGAACAAAAGAAAATCCAATGGATCAATTGCTAATAGTGGGAAAGAGAATGCAATGGGGAATATACAATATGTGGTATGGGGGTGTGTGGGTGTGTGTGGTGTGTTGTGTGGTGTGTATGTATACAGGCCAGAGGAGGATGCCAGGTATCTTAAATCCCTTTCTTATTCCCTTGAGGCAGAGTCTCCCACTGAACCTGAAGTCAGCAGTTCAGAAGGCTAGCTATCCAGACTGTCCTCAGGATCTGCTTGTCTCCCCACAATGCTTGGGTTATAAGTGGACATTTTACATGGGTGCTGGGGATTCAAACTCAGGTCCTCATACTTGTTTAGCCAGCACTCTTTCCCAGGGTGACACCTCTTTAGCCCATGAGGTATATGTAATATACAAAGAAAACCTTTTTAGTAATAACATTTCATTCTAATTGTTTTGCAATTTAAATTTTCTAAGAAAAACTGATGGTACTATTCCACAATGACAAAGAATGAACTTCTAGTATATAAAGTAAACAAACAAAAACCAGACAAACTTTATAGATACATTTAAATAAAAACCCAGACATAAAAATTACTTACACCATGATTCATCTTATATGAAGTTCAAATCAGACAAAATTGTGTTGCTCTTAGCCGGGCGGTGGTGGTGCACGCCTTTAATCCCAGCACTTGGGAGGCAGAGGCAGGCGGATTTCTGAGTTCGAGGCTAGCCTGGTCTACAGAGTGAGTTCCAGGACAGCCAGGGCTACACAGAGAAACACCGTCACAAAAAAAAAAAAAAAAAAAAAAAAAAAAAAATTGTGTTGCTCTGATTCCAGGTCATAGTTACTTTGGAGAGGTGTTAGCTAAGAAGGCTCATGAAGTCTGCTGGGACACTCTCTATTTGACATAGGCAGTGTGAAAACATGGGTACATTCACACATAAGTTCATAAAAAGCATACATGTAAGACTGTCCACTTCATTATACACAAGTTATACTTCAATCAGTTAAACAGTTAAGGTGGAGCTGGAGTGATGGCTCAGCAGTTAAGAGCTCTTACTGCTCTTGTTCAGTTCCCAGCACCCACATGGTTGCTTACAACCATCTGTAACTCCAGTTCCAAGGAATCTTATGTCCTTTTCTGGCCTCCAAGGGTACCAGGCATACACATGGTGCATATGCATGCAGATAAAACATCCAAATATATAACAACATGAAATACAAAAAATATTTTTAAAGTTAGATACATAATGGATGGAAGACATTTTTAATTGTCCCTAATTAAGTGATGAGATGACCCCAAAAAATTCTTAAGTATTTGTTATTTTCTAGGGAAAAATTTGAAGAAAATACAAAAACAAGTAAGATCTAGAGGCTCACAAGATGGTTCAGTGGACAAAGATGCTTGCTATCAATCCTAAGGAACTGAGTTGGTCCTCCTGACTCATGTAGGAGGAGAAAACCAACTCCTGCTTGTTGTGCTTGGACCTCCACAGGTGTCCCATGGCACAAACATGCATGAACACACACACAAATAAAGGAATATAATTAAAAATGTTTTTCAAGCAAGATTTATTAGGTAGTTGTATTAGTTAGGGTTTTACTGCTGTATACAGACACCATGACCAAGGCAACTCTTATAAAAAACAACATTTAATTGGGGCTGGCTTACGGGTTCAGAGGTTCAGTCCATTATTATCAAAACAGGAGCATGGCAGCATCCAGACAGGCATGGTGCAGGAGGAGCTGAGAGTTCTACATCTTTATCTGGAGGCTGCTAGTTGGAGACTGACTTCCAGGCAGCTAGGGTGAGGGTCTTAAACCCACATACACAGTGACACACCTATTCCAACGAGCCCAACCTCCTAATAGTACCAAGTATATACAAACCAGTAGTAAAAATGGAGTAATTTTTATAGCTTTATATAAGTTCTAGTTTCTCTACAATCAGTATTCAGTAGTTTAAGAATCACAAAAAGACAAAAAAAAAAATGTAGATGCTGCAGGTCCATTGTGGCAGTGTTGACAGATGTGAGCCTCACTTCCCTGCCCTAACCCCACTGATACCAGTCAATACAGCATAGAACAGAGAGAACCCAGTGTAGGGATCAGAAGAATGAAACTGAAAACACACAGCACTTGCAGATTCTCTTTTGAGGATCTACACATATTACTCTCTTGATTATTTCTACAACTCCACAAGGAGGTAGTTGGCAGCTCCATTCTTCAGATAAGGAAACTGAGGCACAGAGACTCTATAAACTCCAAGAGACTGCGTAGTTATGAAGTAGCATGGCCTAGATGCAAACCTTAGCAATGTGACCCAGACCTAGATCTGGATTGCTCTGCCATGCCAACTCTTTCCATCAGCCAACCATGAGTGGTCTGAGGATATTATTTGAAAAATGTTAGATTTCTCAATTAGGGGAAACAGATGAAGTCCTGACTGAATGTGTATTGTTGATATGAACATGGCCATGACAAAGACCCCAATGCCTCAGAGCCATGGCAAAGCCTGTCCCAAGTATATCTGTGCTTGGACCTCCACATGTGCCCCATGGCACAAACATGCATGTGCACACATGCATATAATGTATATAGAAAGTACCAGCCATAGCTTCCTCCTCCCAGATGACTGTAGCTTGAGACTGCTCCCTTACAGAGACCCCTGATACAGCATGACAATTACTTCCAGGACATCCACACAGCACTGGAGATTGTAAGCCATCTAGAGATAACATAAATTTACAATGTGTAGGTTGCACACAAATGACAAACACAGCCTGTACTTTCTCATACACACAGGTCCATGGAAGCAACCTCTGTAGAGACCATGTGTGACAGGCAGATATGCAACCATTTCAATGGCCTCTGATAAGAACCCATGTTCATAACTATTTCTTTGGTTGGGGGAGCTGACTGCCACCTATTAGATGAATAACAAATGAGTTTTATGCCATCTGGCCATTGCCATCTTGCCCTCTTACTTACCTGTCCAGTCCATGGACACAGGCCAGGGTCCTTTTTTGTAACTATGAGCCTACAATAAGGACCAGCGAAAGTGGTGACACAGAAAAGAGCCTCCTTGTGGCCAAAGTTGGGCTGGGCCTGGTGTTCCTCTCTCTCAACTCTGCCCACCAGTAAAAGAGGAAGGTCTGCTGAGCACTCTCTATAGAGACTGAACCTCAGGAGAATGAGAATGTGCCCAAAGGGCCTCAGGTAGACACCTCTTTCTCAGGTGGCACACAACATAGCACACTGGCTCAGTCCTGTATTTGCTAGGGTACCAGAGGCATGTGGGCTATACTCTGAGCCTAGACTTCTCACACATACGAGAGAATGGCACTGCTGAGTTCAGTGAGTGGAGATGGACTCTCTGTGCGGAAGCTGCTGTCAACAACTATACCCATCTGTCAGCTCTATTACTCCTGGCATAGAGTGGCTATGTGGCTGATGGCTGGCTCTTGCCTGCCCACTAAATTTTGCCCAGTATTCTGTGATGCTAAACTAATTTTCTTTTAGGAAATTATCCCTTTCTAACTATGTTAATGTGGGATTCCTCACCTGACTCTTGTGACCCAGCTGGTAGGTCTCAGTCTGGGTACTAGTCTTGGCCAATCTCCTGGTCCTTCTGCTAGAACTGTTGACAGTGAAGGAAGGCACTGTCAGAAAGGAGTAGAGGAAGGGGAGGGAACACCACTTACTCAAGGCTACAAGTTAGGAACTGTTCCAAGTCCCCCGTGAGGCTGGTGCAGCTTCCATCACCATTCTACATATGAATTAACTAAGGCTCCATGGTGTTTACTAGCCAGGCTCTCTGACTCCAGCAACTGGACCACATGGACTGGCCTTCATGCAGTGAGCCTGGGGTAGCTGGCAGCTACATTACTACATCAGAGAATTGTCTGCATGAAGAGTAGATGGCCATGAGAAAAGGAGAAGTCTAGAGTCTGAACACGTGGATCCAGCTATACATGATTGTGCTGGCTAGTTTTATATCAACTTGACACAAGCTAGAGTCCTTTTGGGAAGAAGGAACCTCAACTGAGAAAATGTCCCAACTAGACTGGCCTGTGCTGCAGAGTTTTTGTGGGTTTTTTTTTTATTTATTCTTTTTTTGTTTGTTTTAGTTATTTGCTATTTGTTTTTGTTATTGTTGTTGTGGTGGTGGTTGATGTAGAAGGGCCTAGCCAACAATAGGTGGTACCACCCCTGGACTAGTGGTTCTGGGCACCATAAAAAAGCAGGCTGGGCAAGTCATGGGAAGCAAGGCCGTAAGCAGCATTCCTCCATGACCTCTGCATCAGCTCCTGCCGCCTCCAGGTTCCTGCCTTGACTGCCTTCGATGATGAACTGTGATATGTAAGAGTAAGGGAAATAAACCCTCTCCACCCCAAGTTGCTTTTGGTCATAGTGTTTCCTCACAGCAACAGAAACCCTAATGCAGACAATGATGTTGCCTACCTCTGAAGTTTTCAGCAATATGATGCTGTAATTTCCCCTTTTAAGATGAAACTAGTATAAAGACTTCTATTGCTTATTCAGGGTCCCAGTCCACAGACTGTGGATCCTAGTAAAGTTGAAGCCACTGGCTTTTGCCAGACCTAGATGACCAGAGAGCACAGAGGGAAGGAGGCAAGTGTCTTCATGTCAGGGGTGGCAGCAGGAATGGGTTCATGTGGCTGTTGCCCACTCTGTGGTGGGGTTGCTTTCACCCTGAAGACATCTTTCCTAGACACTTGCAGGCACCACCTTTCCTTAGATGATACATTCCCTTTTCTAATCCCATTCTATATTCCATACACGGCTTTTTTTTTTTCCATGTGGAGGGAGGAGGCAAGCGTTAAAGGCAATTTCATGCCTCAGATCGGAGGATAGAGGAGACTTTGATGATGCTCTGTACAAGGGCACATTGCTTATCCAAAACAGCCTCTTTCTGCTCAGAAATTGCAGCTCTCTGAGGGGCTTTTTCCTAGAGTTTAATCTTGTGCTGGAAGCTAGGCTGACACCAGAAAGGTTTTAGACATGTCAATCTTCTTCCCAGCATTTTATCAGAAATTGATTCTCTTTACTGTTTGGCATATGAGTCTTGGCCTTCCCCTTGTTAAACTGGGGTTTCAGAGGCTAGGTTTGAAGACAAATCTCCTGCAGCAAACAGGGGTCTCAGGGCAGCTGGAGATTCAAAAGTAAGGCCAGCCTTACAGGAAGGATTATGGCTGCTCTCTGATGGCACTACATGGTGACAAACACTGGGCTTGTCTATGTTTAGCTCTTCCTGAACACTTCTACTCTGTCTTTTGGCATTGAAACAATTTTTTGCATCTATCTATCTATCTATCTATCTATCTATCTATCTATCTATCTAATCTATATCTATAATGTGTGTGTGTGTGTGTGTGTGTGTGTGTGTGTGTGTGCATGTGTAGATCACAGGATAACTTGTGGCAATCTGCCCTCTCTACCATGTGGGTCCCAGAGATAGAAATCAGATCATCAAGACTGGCCACAATTATTCATCTGGCCAGCCTGGCCTCTTGGCTTTAAAGGCATTTGCCTTGCAAACATGCTTCTTTGCCCCTGCAAGCCATAAATTATAATCTTCAACATCTATGGAGTTCCTGGGATGTACAATACACTTACAGAATACTTACTACAACCCTATGGCACTAGTTCTGTATTACCCCCATTCTTGAGAGGACAATGTGGAGTCACAGACACTGAACCACCTGAATGAGAGTGAGCCTAGGAACCTGAGTTGCTCACTGCAGTGGTCACAGGCTTTCTACCTTGCTGCATGACTTGCTTGTCAAGTTTTAAAGTCCCAAGGTACCACTGCTAGTAGCCAGCCAGACAATTTCTCAGAGACTAAGACCATGGCATAGAAAGACAGACAATGCTAATTTCACACTGGGAAAGCATTTGGCAGTTGAATCCAAAATGGATTTCATTCTTCTCTGCCCAGAAATATGAACTAAAAGGTTTCATTCCCGTAAAAGTGCACATTTGGAGAGTTGACTGCCACAGCAGGCTCTAGTGCCTCAACATGCATTCTCCTGTCACTTGCTCCTGTCCTTCTTAAATGCTTTCTTCCTCTTCCTCCTCTTTCTCCTTCTTCTCTTCTTTTCTTTCTCCCCCTCCTTTTTTTCTTATGCTATTGATCAAACTTAGAGTTTTGTACATGCTAAGCGAGCACTCTATCTACCACTTAGCCTTAACATGTTTTAATTTTCTTCAAAAGACAAGATCTTATATATATATATGAGAGAGGAGGGATGGCTCAGTTACCCAGAAGGCTAAGTTGCAAGGACACTGAGATGTCAGAGAAGGAAGAAGGCTATGTATGCTGCTGGATAGTTAGTGTCACTGGAAACCTACAAGAATCACCACTCTCACTGAGCTAAAGGCTAAATGACTCTCAAATTTGAACATCTACACATACCTGCAAGTCAACTCAAGCAAACCGCCCTGCTGCCATCAACATTGAAATGAGGAGCCTGGGGAAGCCTGGAGAAGCCTGGAGTGGCCCATATGATGCAAGCACTGTTGCCAAAACCTGCCACCCTTGATTCCGGCCAGCACTCTAGAGATGGTCAGCAGCCAACAAACCTGCCCTTCAAGGACTATTAGCAGATGAGTAAGAACAATGCTTTCAATAAAGCATATACCTTTTGATCCACTGATTCTAGTTGAAAGAGTTCAGTTTGGGCTGCTTTTGTATATGTGTAGGAAGTTCCTGCTTTAGATTATTCCTTAAAATATTTTTATTGTAGTAAGAGACCATTAGTAGCCTAGACAGTCACTACTGGGAACTAGTAGTACACTCACGGCATTTCTTAGTACCCAAATCCAATCTGAACTACACATAATGTGCAGATTGCATTTACCTGACTTGGTATGTTATTCATGCTTCCCCATGCATATGTGAATGTGCTGCATCACAGGGTATTTCTACAGGACCTACTGGGACACCGTTACCTTCCAGATCTAAGAAAATGAAACACATTTATCTTCAAAGTTTCAATAAAGGATGATGTTCTAGTACATCTGTGGTAAAATAGAAAGACACCATAAAAAGAACAAAGGCAGTCCATGTGTCCTGCGACAGGAGTCTTCCAAGGTTAGGTGTGAGAAGGAGGGAGGAGGGAGAGAGAAGGGATGGGGAAGGAGAGAGAGACCTGCTGGAGTTGGGACTTAGGCAGCTGCTGAAGACCATGGGAATGATGATTGACAGCACCACAATTTAATAAAAGAAAGATATTCCTCATTGATGGACTGTTACTTGGAAGTATAACCTGAAATGAACCTTTCCTTCCCCTAAAAACAGCACAACAGGAGGAGAAACCCAACTATATCACACACTATTGTGCTAAACAAGGCTGGGTGTGTAGTTCTCCAACAAAGTCCATTTCCCAAAATCAGGCATTTAGACAAAAGCCCCCATTTCCTCAAGGACTGGAAGAAAGAACCTCACTTATTTCTGACAAGAGGAATACTTGGATCTCCATTACCATATGACTAGTGCCTATTAACCTGTGAAGCCAGCCAAAACAAGCCTCCAGGCTCCTCAGTCTCTGCACACAAGCCTACCCCATTTCACAAGACCCCTTTCTCCCATTCCCTTTAATCCTGGAAATCTTTCCCCTGCTGCCTCTCTTTGCTTTCCTAGGAAACAACATTGCAAGTTTGGAATAAACTTTTTCCCTTTTCACCCGCAAAATGGCTATTTGAGTTTCTTTACTGTACCCATTTTCACTAGGAAAATAGTTCAATTAGTATAGAGCTTGCCTTGCAAGCCCAAGGACCTGAGTTCAATCCCTAGAACCTGATTTAATAAAAAATTAGATAGCCAGATGTGGTAGCACAGATATGCAATCCCAGTGCTGGGCAGGTAACAGGCAGCTATCAGGTGCTCTCTGGCTGACTTGGTGGATTCCAGAACAATGAGAGACTGTCTCAAAAACAAAAACAAAAAAGATGGACAGAACCTCAAGATGACATCTGACATGCAAGCACACGTACACACATGCACACACAGCACCCATCTGCACATGAAAACCAAGAAGAGAGAGTAGGTAGATAGAAACACCTACGACTACTAGTTAGAAGGATACATAAGTGGTTGTGTCTTGGAAAGGGAACTGAGAACTGCTATCAGAAACATAGTTAACCTTCAACTGTTTCTTTTTTATTGCTGTGTTGGGGACCAAACTTGGGGACTCGGGAATATTAGGTAAGTGCTCTACCATAGAGCCTCATCTCCAGCCCCTTCTTCCAAATAGCCCTAGCATTGATTGGATGGCTGATCCTACTCCCTGGCCTCTGAATGGAGCTCCTAGATAGGAAGGATGTAAGAGAGCAACGAGTGGGAGTGGGAGCCTACCCTTGGTGCCACACTGAAGTGACAGAGGGGGCTAGCTTCCGAGATCCAAGTCTCTCCTACTTTGCCTGAGAAAAGAAAGAAGCTTCTTTAATCTTGCACCCAGAAGAATGGTGTGTGAGAGTGTGCATGCATGTACAAATAGGCAAGCTTAAGGTTTCTAAATGGGACAGTTAAATGGCTTTTACAGTCCTTTACAAAGTGAGCTCACAGATGAGTGGTTTTTAGAATCTCCAATCAACTGCAAAAGATGGCAGTCCATTATCACAAGAGGCTCATGGAGTGGTTAAGAGCGGAGGCCCAGGAGGTAACCTAAATAGGGCTCCTTTACATGGGGACACCCATCCAGGATGAAGGAAGGTTGGAGCTCACCTAAAGCCTAGCCTAAGCCAGGAGGACCCCTAGAGGAAACAAGGGTAAACTGTGGGTTGTCTCTCTGTTGGCATGTATATCATAGACAGCAAATATTCATGGACACTATGGACAAATGCCACTGGAAGTGAAGTAATAGCACTGCCAAACTAGCTCTCCCTGTCAATGAGAGAGGAACTCACGGTACCAGAGTTCACCTGCTCAGCTTGGCGATCTATGCGACTGCCCTGGAACCTACCACTGGCCTTTCATACACAGAGGCTCTTAATTCACAGAGCTACGGGGGTTCCATGCAGCAAGAGAACATGTCCCCAACATAACGTCCCGGGTTAGCAGTGGCACACTGAGAGACGGGAGGTTTAGTTAGATGGTGAATAAAAATACTCTGCCTCTGGGATTTTTTCCACTTTTTTCTTAAGCACTGTATAGACAAATTTGTCCTAATGATTTTAGTAACTACAATGGCCACAATTCAAAATCATTAATAATTCATGACCAGAGGCCATAAACACTACATAATCTCTATAGGCAGGAACCATGATACTTTGTTAGAGGCAAGGCCAAGAATATTTTTACCAACTGAACTGAAAGCCTTGCTGCTGCAAAGCAACCAGCAAGGGACATTTCAGAACCCAACGTGTGCCCTTTCCAGTACCTCAGCTCAGCCTGCCTCTTCTAGGCAGCCTTTGTCCTCTGCAACCTAGCAGCTGAATGTGGGTACTTCTGGTGTCCATCTACTTGTCTGGACCTGGTCTGTGCACTCGGAAGTCAGTGGGGTGAGGGGGCTGGGTGCCAGGCAGGCTGCGACACAGTACACGGGAAGCCATTCAGCACACAGACAGGGCTGCCTCACATTCTGAAAGCCATTCTCATCCTCAGCTGCATGTGTGCACTGTTTAGCAGTTAACAGATTGTGGATGGATGGAGACCATTCCAGAGCAGAAGAACTAAAAGCTGCCAGTTAGGCCAGGTGTGATGACACAACCCTGTAATCCCAGCATCTGGAAGCACCGAGGTGAGAAGATCACAGGTTCAAGGGCTGGAGAGATGGACCAGTGAATACGCATTCCTCACAAGTGGGAGAACATAATTTCGGATCTCCGAGAACAACACTAAAGCCCTGGCAGGGTAGTGGCAACCACCTATATAATCCCAGTAACCACGAGGCAGAGACCAGAGGATCCCAGGGCAAGCTGGTGGCTAGACTAGATGGATAGGCAAGCTTGGAGTTCAGGGAGTACCCTGTCTTTATCAAAGTGAAGAACCAATAAAACCAAGTAATACACTCAACGTTTAAGTTTGGGCCTCTACACAAGTGCATAACTCACCCATAACTACCACACATTAACATAGGGAAGAACGGAAAAGGACAAAGAGAGTGTGAGGTAGAAAGGGGGCAGCAAGCAGACGACAAGACAACAGACAGAAAGTGAACTGTAAAAAGGCAATGAGTCACACAGCACTACTTTGGGGCTGAAATGGCCGCGGAAGCTCATGGGGAACAAGCAACACAAAACCAATCACCGTGTTCAACACATTACCATAACCCACATAGGCACAGCCCTCATCTGACCCAGGTCACCCTCTAGGGATAGAGTAGCCCACAAAAGGGTGGAAAAGGAACATGACAAGTGTCCCCAGCTGCTTGTTCCAACCAATCCTGACAAAGAGATAGCATGTCTTTGCCTTACCTTTCATGGTGACATGGCTTAATTTATGGCTTGCCATCTGCATAAGGCACACAGTGATACCAAGTAGTGAGGAGAGGGTACAGAAAGGCAGGGTAGGAGAGGGCAAGTTCAGGGGATCAGAGAGTCCCCTAAGCCAGCAATGGGCTATTAGTGTTGTTCTCTGTTTTTCTAGCCATTTGAAACAGTCAGCCAGCAACCTGTCTTCAGAGGGCCTGAAGCCATCTTAAATATCTTTCAGAATTAAACCTGGGCATTGAGATAAACAGTATCATGTTTTGTTTTTCACTTCAAGCACTTTTCAGTAGAGAAATGATCTGAAATGCTCTCAGGCAATTGGCACAAAGGAGATGCTGGGAGTGGCAATTAGGTTCTGTTGCTGAGACAGGGCAGAGGAAGAAAGAATACGAAGCTCAATTTATTCTATATATCCTGCCCTCTCTCAGGAACATGGAACTTGATCAAAGAGTCCTATGGAAACATATGGTCCTTATGCTGCTTCTGCCCACCTAGGCTTTAAAGATCTCTGTTTTCTTTATTCATGTCTCTCTGACTTTGACCATGTTGTTCCCTTGAACTAAATAACTCCTACTCATTCTTTACGAAGCAGCCTCCCTATCACCTTTTCTGCAAAGTCTTCTTTCCTTTCATGTTTCCTTAGACAAGGTCTTGCTATACATGCTAGGCTAAACCTGAACTTCAAATCATCCTTCCTTGGCTTTTCAAGAGTGGAGATTTTAGGCCTATCCACACAACTCTTGAAAAGTCCGACTTTTCTCTCTTTCCTCTCTTTCTTCCTTCCTCTCTCCTTTCCCTCCCTCCCTTCCTTCCTTCTTTCCTTCCTTTCTTCCTTCCTTCTTTCCTTTCTTTCAATTTTATTTCTAATTATGTGCATTGTGTGCCTGTGTGGGTATGTGCATGTGAGTGCAGGCATCAGGGGAAGCCAGGAAAGAGTGTCAGATCTGGAGCTGGAGTTACATACAGGTGGTTGTAAAGCTACCCTATGTAGATGCTGAAAACCCAACTCTAGTTCTTTGGAAGATCAATGAATTCAATTAACTGCTGATCCCATCTCCCAGACCAGCAAAGCTTCTTGATCCTTCAGATAGGTTAGGTGAGCCCTTGGAGCCCACTTTCTCTGCCTATGACAGTTTCTCACACTGCAGTGTGATGGTCTAAGGGGTACTTGTCTTCCAAGTACACAGCACATATAGCAATTGTCACACCACACCTTAGTCCCGCTGAGATCCCGAGCAAATAGACTTGGTGGGACAGTTTTCAAGAATGGCCAAGTACTATGTAGAAGTGAGTCCTTGGGCTCAGCTAGGGTCACAACCAAAAAGACAAGAAGTGAGATCTGGTCCTAGGTGTGATGGCACACACCTGTAATTCCAGAACTTAAGAGGAGGAGGGTCTCCAGTACAAGGCCAGCCTGGGCTATATGGCAAGTTCTAGACTATTTGACTATCTGGGCTGAGATGAGAGCTCCTGTCTTGTGGGGAGAAGCAGCCCTCTGTTCATCTTCCCCACTCTTAAACCTGGCCTGCCCTGTGGCTTGCTTTGAAGCTCCTAGACCCAGCTGAGCTTGAAAAACAACATTTTATTCTTAGAAGTGGCAGAAGTGACCCTTTGGAAACCCAAGACTCAGGAGGTCTTGCGGCTAGCACTCCATCTTCTTAGACCCTGGAAACTCCATGTAAGCAAACTGTATTCGTTTGCTGGAGAAGGAGACAGCATGTGGAGTATGAGGTACCTTGACTGGCACCCAGGAAACTCTGCAGACACAATCGAGCCCTAGTTGAGAGCAGGGGAGCCTGGCCTGTCAGCAAGAACCCCAAAGAAGGCCAGGTTGCATAGCTGTTGTTCTAAGTGGCTGAAATCTGGAGTGACTGTCACAGCAAGCCAGCTGATGTGCTCCACAAAAGATCATTGTTACAAGTGACAATGGGTTGACAAGTCCAGCAGCCTGCTCTCACTTGGCCCAGGACTCACAGAACACTGTTTACACCAGGCTCTTGCAAACAGCAGTGGGTGCAGTTACCTCCTTTCTTTCCTGAGAGCAGGACCGGCTTCTCTCCACCTTCCGCAGGGCCTGACCTGTAGCAGTTCAAAAGCAGAAGCAGAGATTAAGGCTGCTTGGGAACAACTAGTTTATCACTGCAAAAGCTTTTATTTGCAAACTGAAAAGACAGGACCAATCGTAATGAGATGATTCTAAGAAAACGCAGCCTGTTATTATAATAGGAAAATGGCACACTTTTGAAATGGACCAACGGCAAGGAAAATGGTAATTCACACACAGTATTTGACTGTAATGAACAAAGCTCCAGCCCTTTAATTGGGCCATTATCTGCACTCTGAAAGGGCCAAGGGACTGTAGTTTTCCCTGTCGAATTACATTTCTATTAAATTGTTTGGAATTACATAAAACACCTTCCATAAAAATGTCTTTTGCCATGCGCATAGCCATAAACTTAGGTGGGTGCATTCTGAGGTGCTGCACCAAGCCCCAGACTCACAGCTCAGGTGATGTGCAGAAGTGAATTAGTGGTAATCACATGTGCTTCACATAATGGGCAATTTCAGAGAAAATCGTTGCTTTTCTCAGAACGCCTTAGACTAGCATTTGAAGGCATGTGTAAATTCAGGAGGCATCATCTCCTATAAATGCATCCTTCCAAAAGCATGTTTTCACACCTATGATGGGAGTGTCCACTAGAAAAGTTCTTAACAGACTGCCTTGGTACTGAAATCTAAAACAGAAGTCACTGTACGTTGTCAATGTATCTACTAAACTGCCCCACTTGACTCCCAGGTGGCTATCTGTGACTGCCACAACCACATGTCCTATTGGGTAAGAAACCTCAGAAGGCAGAAATAAAAAGGCACAGTGGCAGAGGAGGAGATGGGATCCAAGTCTCAGACAGAAGTGATTTAGATATTTTTTACGTTATCTGCTTCTAAAGTTGGATCCTGAATGTCCATATGTCATGCTTTGAACTTTTAGGAATAGAACCTAGATGCAGGAAGTAGGTGCCTGGCAAGTTATATCCACACCTGGTTCTGGCCCACGTTCTCTGCCTCCTGGAACATACATGCCATGGGAATAGGCAAGGCCCCATTGGAGAATACTACTAGACCAAGCAACTTCTGCTTCCATGCCTCGTTTGACACACTGAACCTCAAAACTGTAAGCCAAAATCAAACCTTTCCTTCCTTAAGTTGTTGCTTTCAGGTATTTTGTCCCAATAACAAGAAAAGTGACTAAGATGCTATGTGTTGAAGCCTTGGCCCCAGCTTATGCAGCTACTGAAAGGTGGCAAAACCTTTTGAAGGTAGGACTCAGTGCAGAGACGTTAGGAATTATTGGGAACCCAGCCCTTCCTCCTCTCTCTTTGCTTCCTGGCCACCATGAGATGAACAGCACCCTCCAAATGTTCCCACCATGTTGTTCCTGCTTTATTACAGGCCCAAAATAATGGACCGAGACACCATGAGCTCAGACAGACATTTCCTCTTTATAATCTGATAGCCTCAAGTATTTGTTACAGTAACAGAGACCTGGGAACACATCAGCTCTGCTCACAATGACCCCTTAATATAACCTTTTGTCTTTTCCTCTCTCTACAGTTCACAGGTCTAGACCTTCGGGCAACCATGAACATAGTAAACCATGCTCCAAGTCTCAGTGTGTCATACCAGGGATGACACCTGGCCCAGGCACAGCCCAGCAGAATCCCTGCTCTGGATTTTGAAGTTGTTTTGAGGACACAAAGAGAGGGACATGGCAGAGCTAATCCTGTTTGCAAGCTCTGAAGCTGTGCACAGTCCTTGATCACCTGCCCTGGGACAGACAGACAGCAATGCTAGTATGTCAGGACAGTAGAGAGTAATATGAAACTTCAAGCATGCTTTGTGATCCACAGACACCCCCTTGAAGCTTTTCTGATACTGTATGTTTTCCTTTCCACCTTATGACCAAACTATTTAGGATTCAGTGATTTTTAAGAGCCTAGAATGATGCACTGTGACATGGAGTGTCCATGGTGGGGAAGACTAGGGATATATCCACTGACAAAGTACTCACCTAACATGAGCAAGGCTCTAGGTTTCATGCCAGGCACCACAAATATGATGACAAGAGAAGTTTCATGTATAGATGGAGGTTAGATGGGAATTCTCAATCTTTCTGCTTAACTTTGATGTGAATATAAAACTGCTTTTAAAAAATAAGTTACGGGCTGTAGAGATGTCTCAGTGGTTAAGAGCACATACTACTTTTGCAGAGGACTCAAGTTCAATTCCCAGCACCCCTATCAAGCAGCCCACAACCACCTATAACTCCAGCTTCAGGTGTTGTTCTGGCCTTCATAGGCACCTGCCATCCCCCACCACCCCACACATACACTCAGAGTTTACTTATACATATGTACAAATCAAATTAACCAAAAAGAGATCAGGATCTAAGAATTGGGAAATCTAGTTCTTGGTCTAAGTTAATCATGGTTTCATAAACCTAATGTTCTAGGATAGTACCTAGAGAGAACACTCCAGAACCCCTTGCCACACTGACTGCAGCTGTGTTCAAGCATTCTTGGTCTGGCCAGTGGGATAATATGACAGGTAGTCTAGTCTGCCCACACAAAGCAGACTCAAATGGGTCTGAGCTAAGAGAGACTACATGAGCTGGAGGCCAGGGATGCCAAAAGAGCAAGATAGGTCCACAGAGGTGAGAGTGCTAGCCCAGGGCAAGGCAGGAGCAGGAGAGTAGTTATGGGCCAACAAGGCAGCCTAGGTCTGGTAAGGCCCTTCCTTTGTCTGTCACACCAACTGAGATTCTGCTCTGGGAGAGCAGAGAGCAATCTGGAACCCTTGCAAAGTCCCAGGCTCTCTGGGGCATAGTCGTCTCCTGGGATTGTGTTAAAGCTGGATGTGGTGACACATGCCTTTAATCTCAGCACTTGGAAGGTAGAGGTAGGCAGATTGCTATGGGTTTGAGGCCAGCTAGAGCCCTATAGTGAGAAATAAATAAAATGAAATAACGGTGATTTAGTCCAAATCATCACTGGATTTGCTGTTCATCTAAAATTCCATTATGGGCTGGGGAGTGACCTGATGGTAAGCCGAATGCCTATCACCACAGCACATGCGTACACAAATAAAATAAAGTTTCAGCACACAGTTGAAATCAAACTTAAAGATGGGCCATATACACAAACCTTAACTACTGGTTAAAACCTGAAGGCACATCTCTCTTCTGGAGTTAATTAGAAGTGTCTCTATTCATTAAATTTAAAAATAATTTGCTTATCTTCCAGTGAAGATAATGCACCGTAATTATGAGCATTTAGATCTAAGCTCCCTAGAAGCTGGTTGTCCTCACACCCAGGAGCCTCTCTCTCCTGCCGGTAGCTCCATGATGACCACTTTTTGGCATGAACAGGAGAAATGCACTCATATTCCACTGCACCTGCCTGCTGCTTCTGGCATCTCAGGGTATCTTCCTACCTGTAGCTTACATATTCTCACAACAACTGAGAGAAAGAGAAAGAGAAAGAGAGACAGAGAACAGAGAGAGAGAGAGAAGAGAGAGAGACAGCAGAGAGAGAGAGAGAGAGAGAGAGAGAGAAGAAATAACATTAATATCAATAACCACTGCCTGCAAAATGAAAGGGGTGTTCCTCTGCACTCTGCAAGGTGACTTGCCTACATCAGTTCCAGAGCAATAAATAAGGCCAGATGTAAATGTTACATGTGTGCCTCGATTTAGAGGACAGATGTGTGCCTGGGGAAATGAAGAGAGACGTGTACCTGCTGAGCTTTTGTAAATAGAACACGTTTCCTCCGTTTATGGCTTGAGAAGGGCTTTATCTGCACTTAGGATTTATTGTCAGTGGTTAGGATCTGACACTTCAGTTTTACTTTGCTCTAGATGTACATAATATTCACTGCTACCATTTAGAGGGAGTCATGTCTTTATCTGAAGTCATCAGGCAAGAGGAAAATCATGTCAAAATTACCCTTGAAAATGAGCTTAAGCCGTTCATAATGAACAGGACACAGCCTTGTAGACCCACTGCTGCAGACTTATGCATGTGTGTAAAATCTGGTACATCTGGAAATGATAGCACATGATAAAAATATACATGCAAAATATATCTTTATGGTATTCCTCATTAATCTATTCCTATTTAGCTGCTCCCTCTACTTTTCTCTAGTCAGGCAGGGGAAGAGGTGGGGATATAGGCAAGATTGAGGTTCGCAGTCACAGAAGGTCAGCAGCACCTGGCTGCCTGCCACAGCTCTGCCACCTGGCTGCAGCCAGCTTTGCAGGGTTCTTCCTGAAGCCTCACAACCACTCTTATTAACCAGGGATTAGTAAACATCTTCTATAAAGGTCCACATAGTATTATTGGCTGTGTGATACATAAGGTCTTAAGACTATAAGGTCTTTGGCACTGATACTTTGCCACTGTAGAGCAAAAGTAGCCATTGGTAATAGGCAATTAAACAGCATAACCATTCCAATAAATCATTATTTACAAAAGCAGGCAGCAGGTACTGGGGATTGAATAATTCTTGCTTTGGAGGAATGCTATTATTCTCATTGGGATAAACCAATGTAGTAAGGAGAAGTAAACTGCAGATGAGTAACTGAAAGGCTTACTCGTTGTCGTGTGCACTCGACTGTTGTCACCATCACCATCACAGGCACCATCATCATCATCATCTCATCATCATCATGTGGTTAGGGCTTAGCATATGCCAGGCACTGGGCTCCAAGCTGGGAACATGTATCAACTCACTGACACATCACAACTACTTAGGAAATGGATGCTGCTATCTATTATCCAGTGTCAGATAAGGTCATGAGACCCAAAAGGTTAGGACACTTGGTAGATATCACAAAGCTGGTGAATACAGCAGCCCCAGAGGTGGACTGTCTTAACCACTATGTACCACTGTCCTTTAGCCAGGTTTTTAAGTCTCGTCTAAGAACAAAGACAGTATAGCAAAGCGCTGGGGAGGTGCAGGAGAGAAGGAGTCAGTCTGTGATGCAGCATTTAATCTGTTGCAGGCTCCCGGAGCAATTAATAAGGAGATTAGGAGCAAATGGCTCCCTGGTGAAGCTGGCACTCCCTTCCCGCCAGATGGCTTCCTGAGACGATCTGGAACAAATGCCAACCATGGAGGGGCAGACTTGTCATTCCACGCTCCCTTTTGGGCTTTGGGGAAGAAAGGTGACTCGTGCAAATACCACAGCACAGAGAGCCTGGACCACAGAGTCCATCACAAGGAACTAAAACAAAGGACATGTTTGTCCCTGGGAGAGTGATGGTGCTTCCACCTTGTGATCAATGAGACCAACTTAATCTTCTGTTGTCTACATATGAGCATTCATGTTACATTTTATGTGTGTCCACGAAATTTAATTTACACTAAAATTATCCCTCTCACCGAACACCCCGAGAAAAATCAAAAGGATCTAAGAAAGACCTTGCTAGATGGAACACAAAATGGCTTAGAAGCACAAAGGCCATTTTCCCTTGGAGCTGGCAACATCTTTACTAGTTCTCAACTTCCACAAACAGGAAATGTTTGTGTGTACATGTTCATGTGCTTGTTCGTGTGTGTGTGTGTGTGTGTGTGTGTGTGTGTGTGTATGTGTGAGATCTACAGTATCATAATTTGTCAGGGTGTGTGTGTGTGTGATCTACAGTATCATAATTTGTCAGGTAGTGGGTTGTTGCCAGTGACTGAGACCACATGGTGTTCTTACAGAGGACATAGATCTCAGTATCCATGTCAGGTAGCTCACAACTGCCTAGAAGGCAAGCTCCAGGGCTCTGACACCCTCTTCTGGCCTCTGTGGGCAGTGGCATCAGTGGGGAACTACTAGATAAACATGCCAAGCCACAAGATGAAATGCAACACTCAAATGCCAAAAGAGGTTTGGAGCTCAGTGGTAGAGTGCTTGCCTAGCATGCATAAGACCCTGAGTTCAATGCCCAGTATGAAAATAAAAAGTGACTAGAAAACAGTAAAATTAAACAAAAAAAAAAATAAAAAATTAAAAATAGACAACAGCTGGGAGAATGTGCTGTTCCAGATGATCTACTTTTTACTCTTATAAGATGGCCACATCTAATAAACAACAGGGCTGAGAGGATCAGCAGGTTAAAGCACTGGCTGCTCTGAGAGGGCCTAGATTCAATTCCCAAACCCACCTGTCTACAACAATCAGGTTTAGGGAGCTGATGCCCTCTTCTGGCTTCCATGGGCACTGCATACATGTGGTGCACAGACGTACATGCAGGTAAACACTTATAAAAGTAAATAAATATTAAAAGGAGAGAGAGCCTTTGCTGGAATGGGAGGGAGGAAGAGAGGGAGGGAGAAAGAGAAGGAAGGAGAGAAGAAAAGAAAGTGAGGGTGAGTTGGGGAGCTGGCTCAGTGGTTAAATGGAGTTTGGTCTCCAGAACCTGCATAAGTGCCTTGTGAGTATAGTAGACCTCTTGTAAATCCAGCCTCAGAAAGCAGAGATGGGGAATCCCCAGAGCAAGCTGGCTAGTGAGACCAGCTGTATTAGCAAGCCCTGGGCTTAAATGACAGACATCGTCTCACTGAATAAGGTAGAAGAGCCAGGATTATTCCCAACATCAACTTTGGGACTCCACGTACACAGGCAACCACACAAACATACACACACACACACAACACACACACACACACACACACAAACACCCACATTGTGCTCACCGAAATGCATACATGGACATGCACACCACACAAGTGCATAAAAAATAGAAATAACAATAAAGATTTAGAAAACCTAACATGAGAAGTACTAATGGCTTTCCCACAGGACACCTGAGAGGGCTTAGAGGGAGGCTGCTGAGGACATGGAGCAGGTCCCTAAACCTCATGTCTGGAAGAACAACACAGCATGTATAGGACACATCTCTGGAGAGACCACTCTGGAATGCAGAGGGATAAGAATGAAGTGGTGACAAATGTACTGACAAGAGTTCCTTAGCTAAGCTTATGGTGGCCTTGCACTAACTTGAGGGCAAAGGTTATTGATGGCTAGAGAAGATAAGGAGGGGAAATGGAGAAAGAAAGGCCAGTCAAGACCTGTCCCATAGTAGCTGGAGATACTTCCCCTAGCACTGACTCTACCAGCATGATAGCTGTTGGAATTCTTTACTTTCAACCACAAAGCTCTGGGTCAAAGAAGTCAAACGACTTACCTGGGGTCCCAGAGCCAGGAGGGGAATCTGACAAGTGTGCCAGCTTAGCCTCAAGACCCAGTGCCATTTCTACTCAAGGCCCACGACCCCTATGCCCCACTTCAACTTTCTGAGTGCCTCTGAACCCTAATCCTGGCTTCCCCCTACTGCACTGTAAACACACGGGACAGAGTCAAGTAGATAAAACAGCAGCATGGCAAGACCAGAACAGAGTCAAGAGCAGCTGACCAACCTGGGGGTGCTTAGCTCTGAGGACTGGTTTCTGTGTAGGTATGTGGGCCTTTTCTTGCTAGCTTTGTGTGTGCGTGTGCTTTTGCTTTCTTGTTAGAGACTCTGTAACCCAGTCTGACCTTGAACTCTGGATAATCCCCTTGCCTCAGTCTCCCCAGCACTGAGATTACAGGTGTGTACTACCACACCTGGCTGTTTTGTCAGTTTGGGGTGTTCCAGAGATAACAAGGGGCAACATGTCTTTACTTCCAAATCTATGAGTCCCTTTTGAGGATAATTAAGGATCTGCCAGAAATTCACTAGACAAGAGTAGGAGCCAGATAAAGGCTCCCTTGCTCCCATTCACCCCCAGGTAGAGCTGGACCTTTAAGCTACTCCACACTGAAAGCCTGAAACCATATTCCTGTCACTCTTGCTTCTCATTTTCCTTGTAACTAGAATTCCCAGGGCCCAGCTTACTGCCAAATTACCTGAGATAAACAAGTCATGCTAAGACCCTCCTCTCCTTTCCAAATCCAAATCGCAGCTGGCAGCTAGAAGTGGTTATTTATAACCTGCACAGAATTCTTTGCATTGGTTTGCACCCTCACACCCAGATGACTGAGAGCAGGACAAGGCAGGACAGTGGCTGAGACTGCCAGTGCTGGGTGGAAGGATCTACCTGTCAAAGGGACTGATCAGTCACAGTTTCACTGAAGTCCACTGTCACAGGCATGAAAGAATATACAGAAACCTATAAAGAGTGTATAATCCTATAAGCTGGGAGGTTTATAGCCTCTGCCCAGATCTACTGACAGTTAGGGATCCTGGCTTGTTCTCTGGCACTCTGGCTCCCACATACACTCCAAACTTACCTAATCTTCTTCATGGGCTCTCTTTTAGCCTCTGACTCTTCTCCTGGATTCTCAACTTGCTATACAGGATCTCACACTATAGCCCAAGCTGGCCTCAAACTCACAATCCTCATGCCTCAGTCTCCTGAATGCTGGGTTTCCAAGTGTTCACCATCATACCCAGCTCCACCCTCCATTTTTGCCCAGACTTTCCAGTGGCAGTTGAGTAGACTCTCAGGATCAGCAAGATGGCTCAGCAGGAAAGGAATTCCTGCCAAACCTGAAGACCTTAGTTCTTGTTCTGTTTTTTGTTTTATTTTGTTTTTCGAGACAGGGTTTCTCTATGTGTAGCTTTGGCTGTCCTGGAACTGACTCTGTAAATGAGTCCTTGAACTCACAGAGATCCACCTGCTTCTGCCTCCTGAGTGCTGGGATTAAAGGCATGTGCCACCACCTTGGTGCTGATGACCTGAGTTCTAATCCTGGGACACACACGGAAAAAAGGCAATGACTCCCACAACTAATCCTCTAACCTCCGTGCACACATGTGTACACATATGTACACACACACACACACACACACAGTAGAAAGAGAGTGACTCCTGCCACTTACCCTCTGACTTCCCTATGTGTACATACACACACACCCCACACCACATGAATACAAATATAATAAAATCTAAAAAACAACAACAGAAGCTCAGAGGTAGAGCCCTTGTTCAACAGGCAAAGGCCTAGATTGCAGCCTCAGCATCAGAGAGCAAACCATAGTAGACAAATTTTGAAATATCAGCTTACCTTCTGCTCCATGTATAGCAGGCAACCCAAACCAAGCTCTGCCTGAACAGACTCCACATGTTCCTGGTCTAAGGCATCTCAGATTCCCCTAAGCTCCCACTCCTACCATCCCATCCGTCTTTACTTTGCTCCTTGCATCCCAGACTCCTTTTTGACCCTCTACACTCCCTAGGTCTGGGCCATTCATCCCCTAGGCCTTATTCAGCTCCTCCTTATCAAAATAGCTTTCAGCTCAGAGGGACAGACTCTTCTATTTTACCATAATCTCCCACAAACACTATTTTTTGAGACTGCAACCCTAGCAGTCCTGGAACTTATTAAGTAGACCAGGCTGGCTTTGAACTCACAAAGATCTACTTGCCTCTGCCCACCATACTCAGCTCCTCTTCACTTCTTATGTGTTCATGGTCTGTCTCTTCCACCAGGTTGCCATAGGGCTTTATGAAAACTTAATTCTCTATGCTTGGAATGGGGCTTAGCCTGTAGGCATCAGCAGATGTTTCTGGAATGAATGTATAATGCTGGGAGGGGCATGATCATCTTCTATGAGAAGTGCTTTCTGGACCTGACATTTTCCAAATCCTCCTGCCCACCTCCCACCACTTTCTGGTGTGATGAAACAGAATATGATTGATTGTGTTTGATATTCCTCTGGAAACCACTGGGAAATTAATAAGGTAAGGGAAAAAAACCACACTTCTATACTGTAATCAATGGCTTCTGTGAAAACAGGATTCCTAGGCTGAGTGGATTCTGGTCTCTATGTGGGTCACATAAGTTACTGAATCCATTCTCCTTCCATAACCCAGCTGACCCCTTTCATCTCTGGGCTTGCCACACAAGCTGCTGATGCCTACAGGCTAAGCACCAAACAAGTTGACTCCCAACGCACCTGTTCAACTGCCTTGAAAAGTGCATGAGCACCTAAAGAATCCTGATGAAAAGGCACCTGCCTGCCAGACACACCTTTTCAAGGTTTTGGTTTAATCTTTGGAGATGAGGGCTCTTTGTGACGCCCAGCTGGCTTTGAAATCAAAATCCTCCTGCCTCAGCCCCCCCCCCCCGCCAAACATCTAAGACTGCAGTTATGTACCACCACAGCTGATTTTGCTGAGCATCTACTGAATGCCCAGCATCCCTCTCAATCACTACAAATGGAGCGTACAGGTGCTGTGGGATGGAGGTGCTAATTTTTGTAAAATGTCAGAATTTGTTCATATATCCCAGTCTAATTCACATGCTTGGTCCTACTTCCTCCTCATGAGAAGCATGATGGAGGATGTAGAGCACCCACAGAGGAATGGGAGGCTTGACCCTCTTTAATGGATTTTTATAGCTTGCTTTTGCTGTCTTAAAACAAGATGTAGATGTAGAGTTCATAAATAGAGATATCTGAAGAAAGAGTTGTAGGGCTAGGCTGAAACAGGTTTGGTACTGCCCCATCCCTGGAAGTCACCAGTATCAGACTCTCAGCTCTCCTGGGCTGTAAGTAAGCCTCCACAGCTGATAACTAACACTGATCAGGCTAGATCCAAGACTCTCAGCAGCTGAATCTGGGCACAGATGTTCATCTAGTCTCCACAATGGTTTTGTTTTTTAATATATTATCTTTTCAGCCAATAGTTAAAACTTAGGAGATATCACATCTTAAAATCCCAAGTTCTGTACTCTTGTGAAAAACTGAAAGATCTGGCGGTACAAGGCCTGTCATCCTGCCTGGCAAAGTTATCAGGAGCCAAGAACAGAAGCTGCCAGATGGTACAAGGGCCCTCCCATTCCTACTCCTACCTTTCCTGGTCGTCTCCCTGCAGCTGTGGTCAAGTCCAAAGTCTAGGGGTTGGTCCCTCCAGTAAAGTTTCAGAAAAGCAAAGGCTCACGTTAGAAAAATTGATCAAAAGAGCAAAATCATTATTGATGAAGCTAACACAAATGTACATGCTAGACTCTTGCCTTGGGCTTTGCACATATATAAATGTAATTCTTATAAATACCCTAATAGGGAGATATTGTTAGTATGGGTTTTGTGTGTTTGGGGGGTTCTTAGGGTTTTGTTGTTATTGGTGTTACTTTGTTAATTTTTTAGACAGGTTCTCATGCAGCCCAGGCTAACTTTGAACTCCTAATCCTTCTGCTCCCACCTTCTGCACTGGGATTATAGATGTGCACCACCATGCCACGCTGGGCAACAGAATGCTCAGCTCTGTTTTATATACCAAGGAAACCATATGCTCTGTGAAACTAGCAAGTAGGTCTTCACAAAAATGACTATTCCTGAGTATGCAGAGTAGGCTTGGGAGTCACAAGGCACTGATGGAGCACCTGTAACAGAAACCTTGGCCATGCAGACCTCACAATTTGTGACCCTGCCTAAAATCTTCTGAGCACTAAGACAATTCAAGACCCCGAAAATGGAACTCTGGAATAGAGTTGTTAAGTTCCTTCCAGCTTCTCTCCCTGGTTACAATGTCAATCCAGAAAACATCTGTTTGTCAGGCCTCAACATATAACATCAAATTGGGTCTCCACTTCTACTGGGAATAAGGCATAACACCAGTCCTGCTACAGCCTAGTGGGAAGCCTCCTAGACAGGAAGAGGTAATTCTGCATGCCAGGGCCTATCACCACAGTGGGAGTGACTTGAAAGGGTGCAGCTGGCTAGGAATGCAGCACAGGCAAGACAGAAAGCTGGGAAGGAATGTGACTTGCTCCAGTGGACAGATGCCCGTGGTGGCTCAAGAGAAATCTCAGGTGCCTACAGGGAAGGCCTATATGTGTTATAAAACATGTGTGCTCTTGAAGGCTGCTGTCACCAGCCAGAAAGGGATCAAGCCGTCAGCACATATCCAAAGTTAAGGGGGTAGCCACATGTAGTTTGAACAGGTACAGCCCTCATATACTCTTGTGTGAATGCTTGGCCATAAGTAGTGGCACTATTAGGAGGTGTGGCATTATTGGAGTAGGTATGGTCTTGTTGGAAGAAGTGTGGGGGCAGGCTTAGAGGTCTCCTGTGCTCAAGCTATGCCGGGTGCAGAGCAGTCTCTCCTTGCTGCCTTTGGATCAAGATGGAGAACTCTTCAGCTCCTTCTCCAGCACCATGTCTGCTTGCACACTGCCATGCTTCCTGCCAGAACAAAAATGGACTGAACCTCTGAAACTCTAAGCCAGCCTCAATTAAATGTTTTCCTTTATAAGAGTTGCCATTGCCAACTATGGTCATGGTGTCTTGTCAATAAAACCCTAAAATATCACTGTTTATCACTAGAGGACTGGGCCTGAGTAACAAGGCAGGCTTGGTGTGCCCAAAGCCCCTCATCATGAGAATAGAACATCCAGGAATTCACATGGAATCAATTTTGAATGAGAAAATATAGCTATGAGCCCAATACAGCCCAGTATAAAACCTCTGGGCAGGAGTGGATATCTCAAGGTAGTTGGGGCTAAAGAAATTCTCCAAATAAGGTGACACAACCATAGGTCACTTGTGGCTACATGGGCCAGGATTTTCAAATCCCCACGAGACACTGAGAGTTCATACTTTTTTGTTTTGCTTTTTGAGATTGATATGGCTACGTAGCCCAGGCTGGTCAGAAACTCAAGCCTCTCCTGCCTCAGTCTACAGCGTGTTGAGACTGTGTGTGCCACTCTGCTTACCTAACAGTCATTATCTCTTCATTCTTAAAGTATTTAGAATTAGCTCCTTGTTCCTCTTCTACAACTCTGTCCTACTTGGGAACATAAGCACAATCATAGGCCACACTCTGTGAGTCCGAAGCCAGTTAAGCTGAGCAACAGAAAGCTAGCTCCTCAGTGGGAGCTTCCCCACGAGCTCTTCTTCCCCAGCTTCGTGGTGAAGCTGGTGACAGTCTACAGCACAGCTTCTGCTAAGCCACTCACTGTTCTACAGCCTTCTAGGTTTGACAGAAGATGAGCACAATCACAGTGACATATTGAGCCATCTAGGAATTAAATCGGATTGGATCCTCTAAGGCAGCAGTTGGCAAACTGGCTCTGGACAGGGCCAGATAGTTATTTTGGCTTCATAGAAAATATATTCTCTGCTAAAACCAGTCAACCCTGCCATTGCATCATGATAGAGAAGCTATATATGATATAGGACTGGGCATAGTTGTGTTCCAATAAAACTATTTACAAAAGCAAGCAGTGGAGTAAAATGCTTTGGGAAGGGAGATGGTCTTTGCTCTCTCCTAGACTCCCTTGGAGAATTGACATTCCTCATCTAGCTTTCTCACACTCTGTGAGTTCAGCAGAGCAGAAACTATCACCTCTTTATGTATAGCATGATAAAAATGCAACACTCCATTGGAATCTTCAAAGGTGTTCACAGCCATAGGATACCAGGACTGACTATAGATGCTGGAGTCTCAAGCATGAGGTCATTGGGTGGCACTGGAAAGGATAACTCCCTCTCAGGGTACCTCTGCTTGAGAGAGTAATTCCCATACAGAATCATAGTCCAATATCATCAGCCTCTTGATATTTGAAACACCCCAATAAGCTGTTGATGAGAAATCTCGCCAATTTTCAATGCTGACAAATAGTGCAAGTATATAAAAACATAAGTCAAATAAGCATGTCTGTGGGATGATTCCACAAGGTTACTCTGTAGCCTTTGATATGCAGAATCCATCTGCTGCTAGTTCTTGTGTGTGCCCATTTGCATGTATGGGTGCATGTATGTGCACCTGCATCTGCAGGCTAGAAGTCAATCTCAAGTCTTTCCTCAGGTCTTGTCCATCTTTTTTTTAAAAAACTATATTTCTATTTATTTTGTATATACATTTGTGTGTTTATACATGGAGAGCAAAGAACAACTTGCTACAGTAAGTTCTCTCCTTCTACCATGTGCGTCCTAAAGATCAAACTCAGGTTTCCAGGCTCGGCAGCAGGTGTCTTTTACTGAGCCATCTCACCAGCCCCATCCACCCTTCTTTTCAGACAGGATCTCTCCCTGGTGGAGCTCATTGAGTATGCTAGGCTGTCTGGGCAGCAAGCCCTAGTGATCTGCCTGTGTCCATGTCCCCAGTACTATAAACACACCAAAATGCCCAGCATCTTATGTGGGTTTGGGTGATTAAAGCTAGACTCTTACACTTACGAGGCAAAGTTTACCAGTTGATTTGCTGCATCTTCTTTTTATTTTTTATTTACACATATGTCTATGCATGCCATGTATCTGCAGGTGCTAGCAGAGGCCAGAAAATGGTGCCAGACTCCTGGAGCTGGAGTTATGAGAGGTGACTCCACCCAACACAGATGCTGGAAACCAAACTCTCTGGAAGAGCAACAAGTGCTTTTAGCCATTGAACCATTTTCTCACCCTACATCTCCTTTTAAGACTGAGCACTGGTCCAGTGGGGTGGCCAGTGGGTAAAGCACTCATCGTCAAGCCTAACTGACCTTTTTATTTTTCATGGTAAGAGAGAACCTGCCCCCCTCAGTTGTCCTGACTCCACATGAGTGCTATGGTATGTCTCTCTGTCTCTCTCAATCTCTCAGTTGGCCTCTCTCTCTCTTTCTCTCTCTCTCTCTCTCTCTCTCTCTCAAACATACACACACACACAAACACACAATTTTTTTAAAAAAGCAACATCCTTTTTAAAAATCACCTTTACCGAAAAGGTTCTATCTGTTTTGTTTTTAATTTCCCTTTTTGTGGTGCTAGGGAGGAAACCCAGTGTGTAGCACATGCTAGGCAATTATTTTCCACTGAGCAACATCCTGAGCCCCTGGGGTTGGGGTGGGGGAAATCTGAAGATGGGAACAAAGCTAAGAAAGATGGTATGTACCTCAACCTGGGGAATTGAGGCTGAAGGATCAGGAGTTCGAAGTCATCCTCACTGAACAGTAAATTCAAAGCCAGCTATATGCCATATGAGACACTATCCAGAGAGAGAGAGAATTGTAAATGAATCCCCACATACTCCTCACTGGAATTCAGTTTTACTTATTTTGCCATCTCTAGATCTTGCTGCACAAACACACTGATGTTGAATCACCACCATAAATGCCATAAAAACAAGCAGAACCCATCTGCCAAGTTCCTAGAAGCTAAAGTGATAGGGTGGAGTAAACGCTGGGATATAAGAGAAAAGGCACCTGAAGAAAGGAGGAAACAAAGAAGAGAGCAGACAAATGGCACAGAAGGCACGTATTTATTTTGCCAGCTGAAGATCAATCTTCTGGTTATCTCATGCTTGGTTTAAGTAACAAGAAAAACAGAAACATTCCTAGGAGCCAGGCATGCACCCATACAAGATCTGAACTCCTGCCCTGGTGACTGGCAGTGTGCTCCCAGGAAAGCCTCCTGGCTCACCACTGCCTGCTCTGCTTTTTGGGATCATCTACACAAGCCAGGCAAAATTTCAACTTGACATTATTAATCTTTAAGAAAGTTTGCTAAGCAAACAATTGGTATCAACAGGGGAAATGTTGAATATTTGCTTCCAGGGCAGCAAAGACAAATGAACCAACTTTAAAATCCTTTCTAATGGCACTGATGTGGTTAGCTTTTCTCTAATTATCATGTCCCCCAAAGACTGAGAACAATTGTTTTTCTCCTTAACCATCTCACTGGAAAAATTTTGACTTTAATACAAAGGCGAACATTTTCATGAGCAGAGGATGCTTGCAAGGCCATTTTCCTTCATGAGCATTTAAAAAACAAACGAAAACAAAAAGGAGAAACAAATTTCTTCTGAACAAAGAGTACACCAGTTTCAAAGATTATCCTGTGTTGGAGACTGCTGGTGGATCAGGAGTTCAAGGTCATCCTCCCTTACAAATCTAGTTCCAGGTCAGAATGGGGTACAGAAGACCTAGTCTTGGGGAGAGAGGGAGAAAGAGAAGGGGAAGAAAAAGTAGAAGAGAGAATGCCTGTTCTCTTCAGCAACAGTTTTCGAGAAGTCTATCCATTTGCAGCCACCAATCTCATCAGCTACCACTACGAATACTTTGTTTTCCTTGTTTGAGACAGAGGTGGGGGATGGGGATGGGTGGTGGGGCACTATTAGCCTAGGCTTGAACTCACAATCATCTATTTTAAGTGCTGGGATTATAGTGTGCATCCCCACACCTGGTCTAGAAATATTTCACCATCATATGCATTTCATATAATGATGATGACAGGAAAACAGACTCAGAGATGGCACAGTTGAGATGGCAATTGAGAGCTACTTAGACCAAATCTAGGAGCATCGCCCAAACTGTAACAAAACAGGATAGCCTCAACCAAACCAACAGGCCAGAGAAAAGCAGGCACAGCAAACTGCAGAATAAAGCACAGCCCAGCTTGGAGAGACTTGTTAAACATTTAAACTATGTGTTCAGGAAGCAAATGGTTTTCTAATCAGGCTGCTGGCTTACCTAGTTGGCTAGAATCACAATTCACTTACAGCATGCTGCTCTTCAACAACAGATCACAGGTCTATAAAGATTAGGTGTAAAAATGCCAGGTACAGTAGCACCAAGAGGCAGAGCCAGCTTCTCTAAGTTTGAAGCCAACTTGGTCTCTATAGTGAGTTTCGGGGTAGTCATGGATACATAGTGAGCGTCTTGGATCCCTGACTTCATGGTGGCTTCCACAAGAATGCCAGGGCACACAGGCCCTCGCACATTTATTTAAACAAATTAAAATAGGATTTCTAAAGGTTAAAGACTAACCTTAGAGTAAATACCTTCCTAGAGTAAAGCATTCCTCATGTAACCTAGCTTAAAATGCAGATTCCTCTGTGGCTATAATCATGCCCTAGGAATGCAGAGGTACTGAGGGAGCAAAAGTGACCAAGTCACTTTTCGAAACATCCTGTAACAATTCATCTCAAAGTGTGTACACAGATCCTGGGCAATGGAGGGGCTTATGAATGCAAAGTGATTTTCACCATAATACTGCAACTTCTATGTGGCATTCTGACTGATAGGGCAAAACAAAAATAAGCAAAGATGCTTTTAGCCTAATCCAGGCCATAGGTTCAAATAATATAAATGGCTGTTTCCTTGCTGATATGTACTTTGTAACACAAGCAAACAAGTGCAGAATAATCTTCACTGCTTAGTCAGGTAGAGTTGTACACACTTTTAATCCCAGCATTTAAGAGGCAAAGGCAGGTGTATCTCTGTGAGTTCAAGGCCAGGCTGGTCTATATAGTGAACTTCCAGGACAGCCAGAGCTACATAATGAGACCTGTCTCAAAAACAACAAAACCAGCCTGGTAAAACAGCAAATAATTATTTTCTAAACTCTCAGCCCAAATGTATCATTTTAATATTTCATGTGAAAAAAATGCAAGTATACATCAAGAAATTATGTTACAAGAACAACAGTTCCTCCCAGAAGCACCAGGAAATGATGGAAGTTACCAGATGAACTAAGAGTATCTTGTAGAGAGTATCATTTTTACTTTTATGAACAAGACACAATTGTGCCTCTTTAGATTTGGCAATTTGGCAGATATTTTCTCAGACACAAATGAAATGAGCCTGTCACCAGGGAAACAACTATTTGTTGCCAATGATAAAACTAGTTTTCAAGGGAAGGTGAGTAGCAAGGTGCTTCCATTGATTTAGCAGTTTCCAGGGGCTTAATCTCTTTTTTACAAAACAGAGAAGATAGTGACAGTAATAATATGCCTCATTATTCTGGTTTCTTTTTTTTTCGAGACAGGGTTTCTCTGTGTAGCCCTGGCTGTCCTGGAACTCACTCTGTAGACCAGGCTAGCCTTGAACTCAGAAATCCGCCTGCCTCTGCCTCCCAAGTAAGTGCTGGGATTAAAGGCGTGCACCACCACTGCCCAGCTATCCTGGGTTTTTTGAGATAAAGTTTTACTCTGTAACCCAAGATGGCCTCAAACTTGGGCTTTTCCTGTCTCTGGCTCCCAAGTACCAGGATTACAGGTGTGAAACTCCCAAGTAATTTTTTCTTTTTCTCTCTTTTTTTCTTTGACACTGGATAATTTCTTTTTTTTTTTTTTTCTTTTTTCTTTTTGGTTTTTTCGAGACAGGGTTTCTCTGTGTAGCCCTGGCTGTCCTGGAACTCACTCTGTAGACCAGGCTGGCCTCGAACTCAGAAATCCGCCTGCCTCTGCCTCCCAAGTAAGTGCTGGGATTAAAGGCGTGCGCCACCACCGCCTGGCCGACACTGGATAATTTCTAATGTCACCATTTAGAGAATTTACATGTTATTGAGCCAGCTTTTCCCAAATGACCTATAGCTGAAGTCATATAATTGGGTATGGGGAAAATAGCCCATAGATCAAAGGGCATGACAGACAAATGGAATTTATTATATGAGTTCCAAGTTCATTAACCACATTATGATTAACCTTCTAGAACCTGCTACTTGCTAAGTTTTGATGTACTGCCAAAGTGTCTTATTTCATGTGTATTCACTTATGTATGGGACTCTATCTGTTCAAATTCATTAGCCAAAATAGCATAATTCGTAGTAGACGTTAAGCAGAGGCGTTCAACTTGTTCCTTCTGGCTCTTTGAGACAAGATATCACTATTGGTCAAATTGGCCTTGAAGTTCTGATCCTGCCTCAGCCTCCAAGTGCTGGGATAACAAGCATGCAGCCCCCATGTGCATCTGGCATACATATTTCCTATGAAGCTAGACATAGAGATTTGAAAAAATGTAAAATAAGCCATGCATAGTTATCATGCCAATAATCTTAGTTAATCACGAGACTGAAGAAGAGGTTCAAAAGTTCAAAGCTAGCCCAAGCAACTTATTGAGACTTTGTCTTAAACGGGGTGGGAGAGCCACTTGGTATATAGTTCAGCTGTGTGGGCAGCTGCCTAGCACAAGTGAGGTCACGAGTTTAATCCCTAGTCCTAAAAAAGTAAACAGCCAGTTAAGTGGCATGATACCATGTAATCCCAGCATCCAGGAGGCTAAGGCCAGAGGACTGGGAACTCAGACTTATCCTTGTCTATACAGCAAGTTTGAAACTAGATTGAGCTACAGTAGACCCTGTCCCAAAACAAAATCAAGAAGGGAAAGAAAGGGAGAGAGGAAATATAAAGCTATACTTTTTTTTTTTTTTTCTATTTGGAGGAGGGATATGAACAGCTATTTTCATTTAAAATATCTAAGTTCAGGAGTAAAAGTTTAGTGTTTCTTGTTTGTTTAGAGTCAGGGCCTCACTATGTAGCTTTGGTTGACCTGGAACTCACTTTGTAGAACAGGTTATCCTGGAACTCACAGAGATCTCTGAGTGCTGGGAAAAGAGGCACACACCACCACTCCTGGCCTGATGTTAAATTCTAAGTGAAATGATGTTTTGAAATTTTGTATTTATATGGCAACATCACAGATATAATACATGCTTATGTTGCTTAAAGGTCTTTTAAAGGAAAGGCTTAAAGGAGTCCAAGGTCTACAAGATTTAAGAACTACTGTTCTACAACTGCACTACATGGACCTTCCCACGGGGCAAACTGATAAAAGACATTTTTTTATAGTGCCTCAAGTACAAAGGACAAAGGCATCCTTTAGGTATATGTAACACATTCAATTGTAACATGTCTTTCCATGCTGCATCCACTGGCTATTATAAGAATGCAGAAGTAAGGGGCAGTAATGAAATGTGAAACAGCACGTTAGCATAGACCTTTCCAGTCTCCACAGACATCAGTGTTCCCATCTGAAAGGCTGGATATCTGAATAGTTATTCCCAGGGAGCTTCTGAGTGCCCATAGTGATTCTAACCAGGCTGCCTCTGGCCTTACAACTGACTTAACTGGCTGTCATAGTTTGAGACTTGCTCCTAAAATCATTTGACCAGATCTGAGCAGCTGCTTCTGTACAGATTGGCAACTGGTTTTCGGTCACAGTCCACCAAACTTGTCCCTGTAGACATGTGCACTGCCAAGCTCTGGAATGAAAGGCTTCTAAAAAACCTCTTCAGATTTCAAACTTCCATAATTCTACTTCATACACAATGTCCAGGAGTCTTACTCATGCTGCCTCTTTATTTGACTTTGGGCAGGCAAGTTGCTTGCCTTCTCTTAGCCTCAGCTCCCTCGCCTGTAAAATATGTAACTATCTCAAAGGAATGCTCTGAAACGTTTGTACTTGTTAGTAGTTACAGAAACCCTGGCACCGAACAGTATTCAGTTAACGTGAGTTATCAACGATACCGAAGCACATAAAAGTATTCCCAGCCGTTTCCTTCCACTCCTGTCGCCAGTAGCTGACAAACCTACTTCCAGGGGACACGCTAACCTCCAACCAACTTCCACATGACCATTGCCCGTCCCAGGACACCCCTCACCCCCGCAATCCTCCTCAGGCCTCCCCAACGCCAATCTCTTCCCGGTCTCCCCTCCGTAGGTATGAGAGGGCTTCCTACAAAACCACTCCCAGCCGTGGTCCCCATCCCGCACCGCCAGAACCTTCCCCTCAGGCTGGACACCATCTTGGGCCGGGGTCCCTGTGGCTTGGTATTCCGCCCCGAGACACCTCCGAGGGATGAGGGACAGCCGCCCAACCTCCCGGCGGGGCCCACGGACACTAACCGTCCATCCCTAGAGGCGGCGGTTCCGGCCTCCCGAACCGGAAGCGGCCCTGATACTGTTTGCAGTTCCCCTGGTTACTACGGAGTTCCGGACCAATGGTGAAGGAACTCCATTCATTGAGCCCGCCCCCGGCAGCGTGACGTCACGGTGGAGCGCTGGGACTCCCCTCAGCTCCCGGCTTCTGGCCCGCCTTCCCTAGGCCCAGGATCGCTGTACGCAGGCGCATTGGGCCCTGGCCTCGGCGGCGAGGTGCGCAGGCGCCTCGGGCGCTGCTAACTGAAGCGGCCATGGACGCGCTCGAGTCGTTGTTAGACGAGGTGGCCCTGGAGGGGCTCGACGGCCTGTGCCTGCCCGCGTTATGGAGCCGCCTAGAATCCCGCTCGCCTGCCTTCCCATTGCCGCTGGAACCCTACACGCAGGAGTTTCTGTGGCGGGCCTTGGCCACGCACCCGGGCATCAGTTTCTACGAGGAGCCGCGAGAGCGACCTGACCTGCAGCTCCAGGACCGGTCAGCTACCAGGGGTGGGGCGGGGGCTTAGAGCTTGGAGGGGGCAGGATGGTGCGTTGCAGAGCGGATACTGTGGGACGTGGGGGATGGGCGCGGGAGGCGAGCTAACCTGAGCTTTGTGCGCCCTAGCACAGGCCCGAGTATGATGAGCTGGGGGAGGGGGCATCTGCTGTGACTGTTTCCCAGTGTGTTGAGGTAGTCTAAAGAGTTCCTTTAAGTTGGATGATAGGACGGGAGTAGAAAAGTGGTTGGAAACTGGAACCAGGTGAGGGCCTTCAGGGACCTTTAGGGAGCATTCGTTCTGAAAGCTAAGGCAACTTAATTGGAGGTCTGCACAGCACAAACAGCAGTGAAAGAGTAGCCGAGGTGTATTGGGCACTTCCCATAAGTGGGTTCCAAGACCCAGTTCTGGAAGCGACAGAACTTAGTAGATCAGTTCCGTGACACTGAGTGAGACACCATTGTCTTTTCATTTTACAGAGGAGGAAGCTGACCACCGAGAGGTTAAGAGACAAGTACAGGATTCAGGGATTGCTAAATGGTCGTTTTCCTTCTCGTATCTGTCCCTCTCCAGGAATAGAATCCAGCTCCCTGCTTGCTCTAGACACGAGCTCTACCACAGAGAACACCCTTAGCCTCAGCCCACCCCTTTACAAGTTTTTGTTAAGAAAGGGCTGACAGTATAGTCCAGTGTGACTTCATACCCTCCTGCCTCTGCACCCCAGCACTTGGATTGCAGGCATGCCCCACCATGCCCTGCAAGTCGGAACTCTTAAGCTGTGTTATGAAGGTCAGAGAAGGTTCTAGAGGTAATAATGAACCAAATAAGTTTAGATTTAGGTGGCCACTTGGCAAAGAGTGCTCTGAACAGGCAAAACCAAGTGGGATAGCTTAACAGGAGAGAAATAAACTGCATGTGCCTGAACTGTAAGCTTGGGAGCAGAGAATGGGGAGGGATTGTTGCCACTTAAGTGTGCTTATTGTGAGGCGTGACTGTGTGACATGCTTACATGGTGCAGAAAGTTTTACAACACCCTCAAGAGGTTGGCATTCTGAAGAGAAAAAAAGGCTGGGGGTGGGGGGTGAAGTGGTCATTAACTAAGAATCCAGGAAATTTAGGTCCAGGATCTATTCTGCCCTTAACTAAATTTGTCAGAGAAAGAACCTGAGATTATCTAATGCAATTGATGAAGCTGTCCTATACTATACTATTACTATAAAGACAGTAGGAAGTCACTGAAGCGAGAGTGAGACTGGTGACAACTAGTCAGAGACTGGTTTTTATCATGGTGGGGATGGGAATGAAGACAGCATAGGATCAAACAGTCCCAGATAGCCTGACCTAGTAGCACATACCTGTAGTCCCTGCAGGCAGGCTCCAGCAGAAGAAGTCAAGATCAGCTCCAGTTACATGGTGAGAACGTTTTTTTGTTTTGTTTTTTTTTTTTTAAAAAAAAAAGAATCCCATGGTGGTGGCAGCACGTGACTTTGGACAGAGGCAGACAGATCTCTGAGGTTTAGGACAGCCAGGTCTACAGAGTGAGTTCCAGGACAGTCAGGGCTACACAGAGAACCTCTATCTTGAAAAACCTTTTCATTAATTAAGAAATAAGTAAAAAGGCATGTTAAGAAGACAGTCCAGTCGGTGATATGGAGTGTGGAAAAACAGAAATGAAGGTCTGTGTACTTGGTGTCTGCTGCTGCTGACCTGAATGAGCACTAATCCCCTTCACAGAGTTAGGGGGAAGAGCAGTGGGTGAGTCTTGGGGAGATGCTAACTGTACTGCAAGTCTCCTTTGAGTGTAAGGGAAGATTCTGATGGGTAAAGCAGCCAGGGGGAGGGACTGGGTTAGACTTGTGTGAGTCATTCTGGGTACTTGGTAATCAAGAGATCATCCCCAGGAGAGTGTCGTGATTGGACACCTCTTGAAGCTACACCTACATTTCAAGGCTGGATGGAGGAGGCTGCATCTTCAACCAAGATTAAAGTGTGGGTAGAGAAGGAGAGAGCAGGCCTCAGTATGTGCTGGAAAATTGAGTGTTATATAGGACAGAGTTCACAAAAAGGACAATAGTTTTCTAAAAAATTTAAAAGTACACCTCAGTTACACTAGCCAGGCTCCAAAGGCAAACAGTACTTTACCTTAGTTCACCTGCTTAAAGAGGGAAACTCACTGATACCAGCTGATAAGAAGGCAGCTGAGCCAGTGTGCTTGGCTCCAGGGACTTGATGGGAGGTGGGGAAGCGGGCCTCTTTGAGCTCATGGAATTTGAGATGTTCAGTAGACTGCTAAAGACACTGAATTGTTGTTTGGGGGGAAATAGGAGGAAGCAAGGGCCTAAGGGATATGGGCAAAGCTCTGAGTTCCATCCCACAGCCACAAAGCAAAACACAAGCCTGGCATCAAAGACGAGAGTTGTTTGCATGCAGGCAAATATCAAAACCATAAAAGCAGATAAGGGAGCTAGAGAGAAGACTAAAGAGAGAAAGCTGTTAGGAAGACATCCTTGGTGGGTGATCTAGGAACTAGATCTGGAGGGAAAGCAAAAGGGTCTGACCAATAAAGTGGATCCAATCTCTGATTCTGGGTATGTTTGGATCCTAGAAAGGTGGAAATTTGTTTTGTTTTCTTTTTCTGAGATAGATAAGAACCTGGACTGGAGGTGTAGCTCAGTGGGTTTGAGTCTTAGAACTGTATAAAGCAGGTATGGTGGAATTACACCTGTGATCCCAGCATGCAGAAGGTGAAGCAGGAAGATCAAGGCTTCAAGATCATTCTTGTATTGAGTGAACTCAAGCTTGCCTAGGAGACCCTGTCTCAAAAGAAAAGAAAGGTAAAAACCTGCTTGTCAAGTTTAACTGTAGGCCAGGCATAGTGGTGCCTGCTTGTAATCCTAGTACTCGGGAAGTGGATGCAAAAGCATCAAAAATTCAGGGCCAGTCCAGGCCGCAAAGAATTATATTAAGAAGAAAAAGACTAGGCCGGGCAGTGGTGGTGCACGCCTTTAATCCCAGCACTTGGGAGGCAGCGGCTGGCGGATTTCTGAGTTCAAGGCCAGCCTGGTCTACAGAGTGAGTTCCAGGACAGCCAGGGCTACACAGAGAAACCCTGTCTCGAAAAACCAAAAAAGGAGGAGGAGGAGGAGGAGGAGGGAGGAGGAGGAGGAGGAGGAGAAGGAAGGAAGAAGAAGACGAAGACGACGACTGTACTTGCGAGAGACAAGACTGAGTAACCTCCCCTGTTCTTCCCTCTGGTCTCTGCGGGGAGTTGGCAGAAGATGCCAGGTGCATGTTATCTCTGAAGCTGAGTTGGGAGTTAATGTATGTGTTTCCTCCCTAGATATGAAGAAATTGACTTGGAAACTGGAATTTTGGAGTCCAGGAGGGACCCGGTCACTCTGGAGGATGTCTACCCCATTCATATGATCTTAGAGAATAAGGATGGCATCCAGGGCTCCTGCCGATACTTTAAGGGAGAAAGGACATCACCAGTAGCATCAGGAGCAAGTGTTTGCAGCCCCGTTGTACAATGGTAGAAGCCTTCAGCAGGTAATTCTTGGAGGAGACACCAGGTTCTCTGTGTATCCCTCTTCCCCTCCCTTTTACTTCTGCTTCCTGCAGATATGACTCCTGTCTGACACTTTGACTTTTAAGATCCCAGTCAGCAAGCCCTTAATCCCTGAGATGGAACATTGCCCCTGGTCTCTCCATATTCTTGTTTTTCTTCCTGATCTTCCCCAGCTTTTAGTGATTTTCCTGTTCCTTCTACCCTGTCAAGTGTTAGCTGTTGCCAGATGTCTCATGTAGTGTTTCAGTTGTGAGCCCCTCATATGCCCTGGTGGCCATTTACTCCATCTCTGCTTCTCCCTCTCATCTCTTTGTCCTGGTCAGAGGCATTCTCATAAGCCAGGATGTGTAAGTCAGGAACTTGGGTCTCTTTCTAGGCCTCCTCTCTCTGAGATGTCTGCACTCAGTTGTCAGTCATGTCCTGCTGACTTATCTTTCTAAACTTGTCTCCAGTAATGCAGAAGTCTCTTCACCACACTGGTGTGGTCTCTCCTCTACCTCCTGTAATGATTAGAGGTTTTCCTAAGATGAAGATGAGCCAGGGTTTTGAACTAGCCACATCTCACTCACAGGCAAATTTTGTTTGCCCAGACTGAGGCTATATTTATTTTAGAGATTATTTCATTGCTAACATCTAAAAACATGGATTACATGGATTTCCAGTAGCTCTTAAAAAAAACCATGCAACTTAATTTTTACAAAGACTGGTTCTTATAAGCAACATAGGGTACAGTTCCCTTCTCGTAAGCTGGGTTCCAACCACTCATTTTCCACACCAGTAATCTTGTTCTCATTTGCCACCTGTTCTGTTCACTATGGCCTAGAGGCCCTGTGTGACCTTGTCCCTGCCTGCTAAGCTCTCTCACCTATCCTTGCTGTACTTCAGGTGGAATCTGTCAGGCCCCTTTGTTTCTGAAGGGAAAGGTGTGTGCTTAGAATGTTCTGCCCTCGTCCCAGCTTCCCATCCCAGCTTCATCTGTACCCCTCATTAAGTGTCTTGGCTGCCCAGGCACCATCAGTTTACTGTGCTCTGGTGAGAAAAGTGTGACACAGTGAACAGTTAAGAGCATTTGGGTCTTCAAAATTTGACCATTTGCAGCAAGGCCATTGAATTGTGCCAAAGTCACTTCACATGCTCATTGGCAGCATTCTTCCCTCACCAGGAGACCATCAGCTTCCCACAGGTAGAGACTCTTCGTTGTGCTCCACACTGAACCTCTCAGGCCACACAGGTACTTGGCAGAGAGTTTGTACATGTAGTTTACTTCTCCCCTGTTAGGCTATCCTACTTGCGTTAGAAGTTGAGGCATCAAATTGGGAGTTTCTGGCCATGCTGACCTTGTGAGCATCTCTTAGCTATCTGGTTGCTGGCATGTATCACACTCCAGCCATGCCACCCCTGGTCTTCCAGATCAAGCCTGCCCTGTCAATGGGCAGGGCCTGCTTTCTTTCCCTTCTCCCTCCCACTCACCTTCCTGCTGCCTCCAGAGATTTCTGAGACTGTGGTGTGCTCCCACTGCTAACCACGGGTGCTTTTGCCAAAGCTTTGTGCCAGAGCTATTCTGTCTGGAGTTAGAACCCCTGATGTGGTTGTTCATTTTTTGGCTTTTCCTTTGTGAGCTTTTTAAAGGTAGATTATTATTTTTTACTTATTTGTCCTGGCACCGTCTACTCTGCTCAGCATCTGATCACCAAAATGATGATCACAGTCCTCAGATGTACAGTAGCAGGAGTCATGGGACCAGCAGCTGGACAGCTTAATGCAGATAAAATCGGGAGCATCCAGGGTGATATGGCAGTCAGTCCTTAACACAACTGCTGGCCTGATGATAATGAAGGGTGGGAATTGACATGAGGAACGAAATTGGATAACAAGCAAGCTTGTTCCTGTGTTTGCAGTCATTTATCCAGCTGGCCTCTTGTAGTTTCTCTTAATAAGCCTGTTTTGAGTGGGAAAAGGCTTAGGTCTAAGTCTTTAAGGATGGACTGTATAGACTTGACACCTGCTGTACCACACATTTTACAAAGACAAACTCTTTCCTGTTGTTTGCTTGGAGAAACGGAATCATCTGGTAGGTACAGGAGCACAGAAAACTGTGACTAAGCAAAGAGTACTTGGGCTGCTGAGACCTCAGGACCAGATGTTGGGAAACAGCCAAACAGAAAGAAGCCAAAGTGGCTTCAGAGGAGAGGGATGAAAAGCCTTGCTTCTGTAAATCTTTGGTGTCACTTTCATCTGGAAGAGGGCAGTCCTCCAGCTCAGTCATTTGGAGCCAAGCAGTGAGTGAGGGCTGGGTCTCCCTGAGACTGGGCCAGAGTGTGAACAAAGCAGCTGAGTACATAGTTGTAGGCAAGGCACCGGTGAGGTTTTGGCATAGTGTGATGATACACAGTGTGTTAGTGCCTTTTTCACTGCTGTGATAGAGGACTTGGCAAAAAACAACTTAGGAAGGATTTGTTTTGGCTCATGGTTTGAGAGGGTATAGTAGGTGCCTCATGTTCATAAATGCATTGCCAGAGTATGAGTCTGTGCACATCTTGACAAATCATGAGACAGATGTGGGATAGTGCAGCCCACATTGTTCAGGGCAAATCTTCTCCACTTAGGTAATCCCCTAGAAAAGCTCTCACATACACAATCAAAGGTGCGATTCAGTAATGTTCTAGCTACTAATTAACACTGTCAAATTGACACTTGAAATTAAAAATTAAACATTACACACACTATGGACCCAGACACTCCAGCACAGAGAATCATACTCTTAAAAAAAACCTCTAAAATGTGTGTGTACATACATACATACATACATACATACATACATACATACATACAAACAAGCTGATGTTGGTAGAGATCAGAAGAGAACATCAGATGCCCTGGAGTTACAGGTGGGAGCTAGGAGCTCGGGTCTTCTGTGAGAACAGCAAGAACTTTTAACCCCTGAGTTGTTTCTCCAACCCCTAAAGTACTCTATGTGAGACTACACCTTCACCAGTGGTTCCCTTCCTTTTCAAAGATTCTGGGTGTGTCTCTGAGCCTCTCTTTAAGGAGAGATTATCTAAGTACAAAACCTCAGCTGCTCTCCATGACCCCTTCATGCCTTCTAAACCAATACTGTGTGGGAGACTCTTAGACATTGAAGTTAGCTTTCAGCCTAGGATGCAGCCTTGGCCCTCTCTGTACTGCTGCTTCTAGTTGTTTGCTTTGAAAAGAATTCCCCAAAAGGTTTTGTCTGAGTGATTTGTCTCTTACTTAAAATCATAGCTTATTCTTAGTACCAATTAACTGGCATCTGTTGTCTTAATAAAGTGAAGGTTTTACTTCCACAGTCTCCTAATCCAAAATATCATATGAATGGCCTCAATAATCTGGCTTCCCTATGAAAGTTCACAAGCCAGGCCTCCATTGTCTGGATCGCTATTAGTATTGTCTTCCAGGTTCCTACAACAGCTCACTAAACTCAAAGCACTCAATGGCTATTCTGCCCACAGCTCCAGACTCCTCCACCTTTTCCCTCAAAACAGTCCAAGGCATGGCAGCAGCCTCATGGTCAGGTCCATGACAGCAATGCCTTCTTCCTGATAGCAACTTCTGTCCTAGTTTGTTTCTCTGCTGTGTTCACACCAGTTGAACAAGGTCACGGTCTACCTCCAATGATAGTACTGAAGGAGAGAGACAGTGCTACAAAGGCTGTTGCCAAGAGTACTAAGTACTATGAAGAATCTGGGCATGGTTGGGGTGGGATTAGCATCTTCTCAAAGGCCTAACAGTTCTGATACAGTTCTGACAGCTGAACTGTGTTCTGACTCTGAGATCAGGAATTATCTAAAGGTCCATGAGAATCACAGCCAAGCAGTAACCTTGGAGCTATGTGAAGATGGAGACCTCTGTAGATAGAAGGCAGACTCTTTTTGTTTGTTTGTTTGTTTGTTTTTGTTTTTTGTTTTTTTCGAGACAGGGTTTCTCTTTGTAGCCCTGGCTGTTCTGGAACTCACTCTGTAGACCAGGCTGGCCTCGAACTCAGAAATCCACCTGCCTCTGCCTCCCAAGTGCTGGGACTAAAGGCGTGTGCCACCACTGCATGGCGAAGGCAGACTCTTGAAAGATGTAGTCAGTTCTATGGCAGTGAAGAGTATGAATGTATCTTAGTGTGTAGAGCCAGGATGCAAGCATAGCCTTATCTGTTGCCTCACAGCAGTTCTGACTCTGAACTTGTGAAGCAGAACTGTTGTTCTCTGAGTGTCTCAGAAGTAGCAGAAATGACAAAAGACCCTGGTTTCTTGTGCTTTGGTTTCCTTACAGTTGCACTGATTCTGCATGTGATTGTGACTTGCAGGTGGGGTAAGAAGCTCATCATTGTGGCTTCCCAGGACATGCGATACCGGGCCTTGATAGGCCTAGAGGGGGATCCTGATCTGAAGCTTCCTGATTTCTCCTACTGCATTTTGGAGCGGTTAGGTCGATCCCGGTGGCAAGGGGAGCTGCAGCGAGACCTTCATACCACCGCTTTCAAGTAAGAACTAGGCTAGTGTCTCCACTTCAGATTACACGGCTGTTGTACTACACTCTAAATGCAAGGGCCTGCTGCTGTGTCTTCCCTAAGGCATGGCTTTTTTGTTCCAGGCTATTGCCTCTTGTGACTTTTCTCTTAAAGCTAGCAGGCTAGGGGCTGGAGAGATGGCTTAGCAGTTAAGAGCACTGGCTCTTCTCCAGAGTTCCTGAGCAACCATGTGGTGGCTTGCAACCATCTGTAATAGGATCTGATGCCCTCCTCTCATGTGTCCAAGGAGAACTACAATGTACTCAGATACATAAAATAAATATTTCTTAAAAAAAAAAAAAAGCTAGCAGGCTAAGCAGTGTATATTCATGTGCAAGTGAGAAACTACATTGTAAGGATAAAGCTACCAGTAAAGAAGTGGGGTAACCACTCTCTTTTCCTGCAGGGTTGATGCTGGGAAGCTTCATTATCACAGGAAAATTCTGAACAAGAATGGACTCATTACAATGCAGTCACATGTGATCCGATTACCTACTGGAGCCCAGCAACACTCCATCCTCCTACTCCTTAACCGGTTTCATGTGGACAGGTGCGGCTGGTAGAAAATATTTATTAACTTTTATGTTGTTACTATGTGTGTTTCTAAGATTCTTAAAGGCCAAAAGCTAAAGGTTTTCTTAAAGATATTTTATATTTGTTTCTGAGGAAAGTATATCCTGCTCATTTAGAAAGCCTAGCAATTATACAGAAAGGAAGAAAAAATACTTCCCAACAATAGAAACTATTAATTAACATTTTGTTGAAGAACAGGGAACATTTGAAGTAAACCTAATTTGATTGGAGACAGTGGCAAAGTTGTTGAATTTTGTCAATCTCAGATTGAATATATTTCAGTCATACAGCCTAATAATTATCCTGTATGGTCACACAGTGAGGTTCTACCAAATGGTGAAAATATGGGAAGGTGCCATTTTAGCTGGGTATCATAGTCCCACTGGTATAGAGCACTGGGGAGAACAAACACATTGTCTTACAGTTTCTATTGCTGTGAAGAGGCACCATGACCACAAACTCTTATAAAGGTAAATATTTTTGGGGGGCTGGCTTTATAATTCAAAGGTTTAGTCCATTATTGTCATGGCAGGAAAACAGCAGTATGTAGGCAGACATTATCCTAGAGAAGGAGCCAAGAGTAGTACATCTTAATCTGCAGGCAGTAGAAGGAGACTCTGCCTTACTGGCCAGACTTGAGAATATATGAGACCTGAAAGCTACCTCCACCATGACATACCTCCTCAATCAGGCCACACCTACTCCAACAAGGCATACCTTCTGTTGCCACTCCCTAACATATGAGTCTATAAGGGTCACCTGTTCAAATCACTACACACATTCCTTTCTGAGGACCAGAGAATCTGGGAGTGAGCAAACATTTTTTTTCTCACTCTCCTTTACAATTGGAGTGAGTAATTAACCTGGAAAGGGCACAGGGAAAAGGGTTGTGCCACCTGCCTAGTCTTTATAGGAAAAGTGAAAGCCAAGATGGGTAATAGCCAAGCAGGTACAGGACCTAGAAGAGCAGCCCTAAGTTGCATACGCTTCAAACACTTAGGTTTGGTCACCAGTACTCTGTGGTAGAGATGGGTAGTACCAAGAGGTATTTGGAAAACAGGTAAACAGACACATCCCTGAACTTCATAACTGATTCTCTTCTAGCTGATTGTCTGAATTCTAGCTGAATTCTGCTGTTTCAGTCCTTAGCTAGATGCACCCTCAAAGAGAGAGGCAAGTTTGCACTCTGGAGTAAGTGTAACTTGAGATTTTAACACTCACTGCAGTGCATGTGACTTGACACAAGGTGGACACTTGGGTGCAGACTATTGACTGGGTGTCCAGTAAAATTCATATCTGTACTCTTGTCAGACATCTGTAATTCTGCGTGTCCTTCACGCCTGTACACTATCAGAATGTCACAAGTCATAATCCATCTTCTAGCACCCTGCCAACTCTACCATCTCTCGGCCTGTGTTTTGGAGAGAATTGTGTTTTACAAGTTTTACATTTTAATGGCTCATACTATCCATTAGTTAAGTAAGTATATTGCCAAACTGTGATAGCATGGAGGTACATACCTGTAATCTCAGTACTTGGAAGGCTGAGGCATGAAGATCCTGAATTTGATGCCAGCTTGGGATACAGACTGAGTCTGCCTCATAAACCAAAACAGCAACAGAGACCCACTCAAGCCGAGGCCTGCAACTTACCAGGAGCCTAGATGATAACAGAAGGGTTGGAGAGAATGCGTAGGGTGGCATTTGAGTGGTAGGAGAAAGCACTCAGTACGTCAGCATCACTGTTTTACCTTTGCCTCTTTCTTGGGCAGGGTGCCTGTACCTCTAAACTGTCTCTTATGTAAAGTGGTCATGACAGTGCTTCCCATGTGCCAGAGCCAGGTGCAGCACCCATCTCTTCTTCATTCTTGTCCTCACTGGGGGTAGCATGCATTTGTTTTCTCTTCTTCTGGGACAAGGAGTCAAGCCAAGCTGCTTCACACCCTTCCACAGACACAAGCTGCATGAACATTAGCTTCCTTGGAAGCCGTTATCTCAGAAACATTTATCATGACACACCAGCTTCATGCTACAAAGGAAGTGGGCATCAGGTCAGTCACACCAGAGAAGCCAAAAGTAGAAATAGGAGAGGGCTTGGTGGAGTGAAGGGAGTGCAGCAGACATACAAAAGCTTGAGTCTTGGAGGCAGAACTTGAAAGGCCTCTAACCTTTAAAAGTGCTATCAAAAGGTGAGGATGTTAGAGATCGTTGCATTGATGTGTCTGCCCTGGAATCTGGTTTGTATACTGTCACCATAACTTTGGACATGAATTGTCATCTCTAAAGATCAGGTGGTCTTTGGTGCTAGTTTCTAGCAGGTGATTGACTGGTGTTTCTTCCAGGAGGAGCAAATATGACATCCTTATGGAGAAGCTGTCTATGATGCTGAGCACACGGAGCAACCAGATTGAGACTCTGGGCAAGCTGAGGGAGGAACTGGTAAGTCCTTGAAGCAGGGTCTGGGTGAGCAGCTGCGTATAACCTAGAGAGCTTAGAGAGGGGGTGCACTGAAGACTTGGAGCCTGATCCAGAGCCTGGCAAATGGCCTTTTCCTATCTTTTTTATTTTTGTAATGCTAAGAATGGAATCGAACACTAAAACCTCATGCCTACTAAGCATTTTACCATTGAGCTATATCCCCAGCCCTGGCCTTTTCTTCTTCACAGTGAGAAAATGCTGGTTTTCATTGAAATTCTTACGTTGACTGACTTCATTCCCTCTGGGGTTTGCTCTCAAACCCACTGTCAGAGTTCATGTGGGATGATAAAAAATTTGACATTTAGATTTTCTTTCATCATGAGACTTGTAATTTTACTCCCAGTGGTTTTATGCTGAAGTAACAGGGAAGAAAAAGCAATTACTGACCTGCTCCATCTCAGGCTCAGGAGTAGCAGCCGTGTTGAAGTGAGTGTGAGAGGTAGCAAGCTCATGGTGACCCTGCTGCCTGGCTGCCAGGGATGGTTCTCAGTGGAGTGTTAGCTAAGAGCCAGTGTTAGACATGGAGAAGAGACCACCCTGGAGGCTAAACCATGGAGCTGGAAGCTGCATATCAGAATTTGGGCAGTAATTAGTCCAGTCCCTGAAGGTCTCTGATCACACCTGTCAGGACAGTCATCAAGAGTCACCTGTGCTGTGCTAGTCTTTGACTTCATTGTATACAGGAAGAAGGCCTCTCCCTGTCATGAGAACCATTGCCTCCCTATCTTCAAGGGGCAGTAAATTGGCCTGGTGTTTTTGTTTTTTCACCTTGAGATTTCAGATAGAAATTTAAGTATGAGAGTTTAGGCAGGCCTGGCCCCACTGGTGCTCATGATGGCAACCAGCTGATAGTGACCAACCCCATCAAGTCCCTCGACTTTCTGTTACCTTCCAGATACTGACAGAATTAATGCCTTTGCAATTCCAGATACCCTGCAGTTTGGGATAGGAGTGTATTTCTTTGTCTCAGTTGATCAAAAACTGGGAAATCAAAGGAAGGTTGGGAGAAAAAAAGAAAAAAAAACCTTTTAGGAGACTTAATTAGAAGTGAGGAAAGTTGCAACAGGCTGAAGAAAGCCAGTGTCTGCCCCTTTGTTTCTTGTGTTCTCCGTTCCTGTGTATTCTCTAGGAGTTGGGACACTGTGTACCCCTCCTTGAGGAACAGGACGCACTAGTCTTGTTCAGGTCAACACTATGCCTCACTGTTCCAGAACATTGTACCTTTGAGCATGTGGCTCAGTGAGTGTTTTCAGTCAGAGCTGGATCAAAGTGGCAGAAGTGGGTGAAGATAACAGGTGGTCCTGTCACAGGGCCATGTCATCGGGAGGGCTAGTGGATGAACCCACAATGGGAGATGTGGCCCTGGACAGCTTACCCCTGACAGAGCAATTCAAAGAAGAGATAGGGCTCTTGGAAGCCAGCAGTGATTGGATATAGTGGTGGATGAAGGGGATGGAAGATGAGGGGCTCTTTATGGCATGGCTTAGACTAGAGTCTGGAAGCTTCAGCCTTGGGTAGTAGCTGTGTCATTGGTTGCATAGAGGAGCCCAGGAAGAAACAGTGGCGGTGCGAGGCACTAAGAGAAGGAGGACATAGGCTTGATCCTGGCCAGCAGGCCACTACTGCACCTTGAACTTGGATGTATTTTGAAAGTGACACAGTGCTGAGTGGTGACCCAGCAGGGATATAGGAGGAATGACAGAAGGTCTGAAGATACAACTCAGGCTTTGAGTTTGAGTGGCTGACCCTCAGGTAGACTGGAATGTGATACCACGCTGGAGTGAGAAGGCTGGGGTCTGGGACCTGTGTGTTCTGTGAGGCAAGGGCAGGGTATGGGTGAAGAGGGACACTCTGTGAACCGAGGCTGAGATTTATGGAGCATGAAGGCTTTCTGGGTGTTCTCTGGAGTTGTCTAGTCTGCAGCTGGCAGTAGATTCCAAGGAGAGCCAACTAAACTAGCCTGTAGCTGAAGTGGGTGTTGTCCTTGTTGGGGCTTCTACTGTTCTCTTTGCTGGACAGAATGTACAGGCCCCTGAAAGGCAAAACCATATCGTCTTCCCTCATTCTGGATGGTCCAGAACTCAACACCATATGCTTGGGGTAGGACTTGATGGATGCGTTTCCAAAGGCTCTTTCTAGCTGACAGGCTCAGCTAAATTAACAGAAGACACTGCAACAAACCTGCGTGTTTGAAAGGGCCAAATGGGATTCATCTGGATTTCTTAGATAATCATATGTTGTCTAGCCTAACAGTGAAAGTGCTGGCTCCTTTGAGTGGGCTGCGATGTGTGCTGAGGCTCCTAGACATTTGCTGTTTCTGCCCCAGTGGGCCAAGCAGTCCCCAAGACTCGGAGTAGCGCTGAATAATGAGCACCTTCTCTTCACCAGTTCATACTTTGCTTACCCATGGGTTGTACAGCAGTGGCAACAAAGGCTAGTAGTAGATTGGCTGAGGGCAGGACATTTTCTGCAGTATAGATTTTAAAACTTGGTTGTCTGTAGCATCAGAGAAGAGCAGCATACATGTGACAGACAGCAGACAGCAGCTGACCTTCACCTGTGCCACTCAAGGGTCTGCCTAGGAATGTAGACCTACAGCCCTGAGGACCACATGCCCTGCTAGCTACAGAGGGGTTTGATCATTTTCCCTGGCTGGTGCCTAAGAAGCTGTGTCAATGACAACTTGCTGGCGTTGTCAGCAAGTTTATTATGTGGTTCCTGGGATGGAACTCAGGTCCTCTGGCTTAGTGGCAAATACCTTTACCTACTGAACTGTCTCTCTGGCTCCTTAGGTGACTTTAATTTTTTTTTTTTTTTCTCCACTGCCTTTGGGAGGACTCTTAATGATTCATGCACACACTTGGATTTTAAAAGCAGTATGGGAAAGTCTTGTGGACAGTCTCCTCTTAGGTCTGCCCCATCAGTCCCACCTGACCCTGTTTACTGTTATAGGATCTCTTCAGCACATCTCTTTCCCCTCTTGTATTCAGAGCAGGGTGATTTCTGGACTGCTCCAGACTTTGTTCAGCTCCCTGAGTGCAGCTCGGTAGTCTCATTAGTACCTGTGACATTTCTTCAGTAACTATCAGTTGGTAATTTTCATCCTGAACACTGGTGTTTCTGTAATGCTAGGATTTCCCAGTGCCTTAACTCAACAGTACCTGTGGGCTTGTGTTTTTCAGGGGCTGTGTGAAAGGACGTTCAAGCGTCTGTACCAGTATATGCTGAATGCCGGGCTGGCCAAAGTGGTGTCCCTTCCCTTGCAAGAGATTCACCCTGAGTGTGGTCCCTGTAAGACCAAGAAAGGTAAGAGCAGAGACTTGTGGCCAACTGGCTCTCCCTGTTGTCATTTTTTCTGGTCATCATACTGCTTTGGAGTGTGAAGATTATACTCGGTTCAGTTCCTTACTGCTCAGTGCCCTCCATCTAAAAGGGATCCTAGAAGTATGCCCTGCGTTCTAGTGAACACCTCTGCCAGGGTGTCCTCCACCGGCCTTCCGTCTTACACCAATCCCTTCTTTGTGCCTTCATTCATTCCTTTTTTTTGGTACTGGGGACTGAACCTAGAGCGTTGTGCTTTCTGGATCAAGGGCTCTACCACTGAGCTGTTTACCAAGGCCTGTCTGAAATATAGTCATTTCACACAGCAGTAAGAATGTGTTCAGGGATGAACAGAACAGCACAGCATGCACTCACACATAGATAGCGAGGGTCAGACACTTAGTGTGGCTTCTTGGTGTAATCAACAGAGTCAGCACAACGTGTACACGATTGGCTGAATATACAGCCATACTGCTTACAATAATAAACATTTTCTTCAAGTAGGAAGAATATGTTCTGAAATTATCATAGTACTATGTAAACCAGTAACATAATAGTTGATTATAAAGCATTATGTACTGTCACTGTGCTGTGCTTTTACCACAAAGGCAGGAGAAGCCATTACACTGTCTCAGCAAAGGGTCATTAATTGAGAGAGGTTTTTAACTTCTTTATAACTATGATACTGCTGCTGTGTGTGCAGCACACATGACTGTTCTGCATCTCCTGTCCTTCTGTAGCCCTGCAATGTCTGACTTGTAAGAAAGCTCAAAGAAGCTAATAGAGTTGGGAGATGACTCAGTGGGCAAAGTGTTTGTTGAACAAGCATAAGATCTGAGTTCAGGTCCCCAAGAACCCAGATAAAAGCTGAGTATGCCACAGTGTATCTGTAATCCTGGTGCCAGGGGAAGTCGGGATTGTGAGGCGAGGATACGTGGATCCCTGAGGCTTGCTGGCCTGCTAGCTTAGCTTAATCATTGAGCTCTAGGCGCAGTGAGAGACCAAGTTTCAAAAAATGAAGGTAGAGATGTAGAGGGATTTTAATCCAGCAACATGACTACTCCGGCTATAATACAGACACACCCTTAGCATACATCTTTAATTCTCTGGTTAGAATACAGACGTGCCCGTAGTACACACTTTTAATCCAAAACAATGATGGTAAAGTTAGTTTGTAGAAGGAAGCAGCCATGTTTGAAAGTGATGTCTAATTGAGTGGCAGAGTGATGACTCAGAGAAAGATTTGACAGAACAGGATATGCCGAACTCTCATGAGAAGGGAGAGGAAAAAGAGGCTACTAAGAGAATAGTGTAGGAAAAAGGAGGCAGTTTAACTGGGACAGTTATAGAGAAGTTGCAAGAGCGAACAAGCTAGACAGAGGTGAAGACGAAAGAGCCAGAAGATTAGAACATGTTGCCAAAGTTAGTAAGAGCTAAGCAGATGAATTCAGGAGAGGCCAGATTGAATCAGTCAGTTTGGAAAGCCTTTGAGTCAGAACAGCTGAATTGAACCAGCCAGCCAGAGTTCAGAAAGAACAAGAAAGAGTAAGCTTATTCAACCCCAAGTCTCAGGATAAACACATTCTAGACCTAGATAAGATTGTAAGGAGGCTAGAAGCTTCCAAGACTGGGCCTAAGTTAATAGACTCTGGAGATAACAGTTAAATCAGGCGAATAAAAGATACTTTAACATTGAATGCAATTGACATAGGTTTAATATAGACTTCTGACCTCCATGCAAGCATACCTACACACACATTAGCACTCCTTACACACACACAAAGTTTGCACAGTTGATATTCAACAGGTATAGACTGTAAAGAAGCTTAAGCTAGAGGCTGGAGTGATGGCTTAGTGCTTAAAAGCACCAACTGCTCCTCCAAATGGACCCAGGTTCAATTCCCTGTAACCTCTATTAGGGTTCACAACCATCTATAGCCTCATTCCAAGGGTATCTAATACCTCTGAAAGCATTGTATCCACAGATACACATGCAGATAAAATACCCAACACAAAAATTTACAAAAAAGAAACTTCCACAAGGATAGGTAGGTTATAACACTTTAACAACTTCTCTAGGCCTTTATTTTTCATTCTGCTGTATGCCTCTTGCTTGACCAAATCTTTGTAAAATGTGAAAGTTGGAGCTTTCAGCAGATTAGGATGGTGGAAGATAAATGTTTTTCTGTGCTCAAATGCTACTGAAATGATGATAGAGATATAGCAGGGGTAAGCCAAGAACACAGCAGCAGGCATGCAGCTGCTCTCAGCAACACCTGATGATATAGTAACAGGAGACCAGACTGGGAAAGCTAAGTACCTATGAAGGGTGGGTAACTAGAAGCTGACACCTGAACTGGAAATCAAAGATTCCAGGTGCCTTTAAAAGGACAAATACAGATGGGGCAGAGATTAGATGAGCTGACACTGCGCATGAAGAAGCATCACATCTCGCTTCCCTCCTATATCCCACGTGTCAGGAGCCTAGAGGGTTTCTAGATATGTGGGCATGAGAACAGGCCTGGTACAAGATGGAGTGCTGGCAGTGGAGGATGTGTAGCTCTCCAGAGGTGTGATTCCCAGCAGCTGTGGTTCCTTTGGCTGTCTCCTGATCCATCTCATTTGATGACATTCTTCCATGGTTTTCTAGACTTTCTCTAGCATAGCCACATGCTGCAGGTAAGACCAGAGGAAAGGAATGTGGACTGGGTGCTTATCTGTACTGGTTTAGGTAAGGTTCAGGATCTCCAGCCATAGCCTCTGGAACAACAGAGGGACTAGAGCCTAAGACATGGGGCTTCTCTGAGCTAGGCATGCCCTGTACTACTGAGCTCCACTCCACCCCATCTGATACCTCTCTAAAAGGAAACATCACCTCTTAGTACTGTCCAGCCTCTAGAACACCGACAACCAGAATTAAAAGACCTGGGACGTAGAGACCTCTGTTCTGAAGAAAGTGACCAGTTCAAGAGCAAAGGCCTCTCTACATACTGAATGCTGGAGTTTTCCAGCTAAGGAAAACAGCTCATCACATTTCTAACACATCTGACAGCTCACCCTTCACTGGGGCCCGGGTGATGCAGCTTTTCCCTACTCACCTCCTTCTGAAACACTGACTTCCAGGCAGCATCCTAAAGCAACAAATTGTTGGGGAAAATGAAGCCTAATAGAATCCAGGGAACAGAAACCGTTGAAAAGTAGACAAAAACTCAGTTCTCAGAAAGGAATGGATGTTCATGAAAGCAGAACAAGAAGCCGTGGAGACAAAGGAAGAAAAAAGGTTCTCAGCAGTTCAGGTCTGGGGTGGGAGGGTGTGGTGAGGGTTGGTAGGTGGGTGGGTGGGATCCCATGTTTCCTGAAAGGGGTACTGCTGTGCTGCTGGTACCCAGTCTCCTTCCACTGGGCCCCAACTCTTAACAGTTCCATCACTCTGTAGCAGCACAGACTGCCAGCCAGGCCTTTAACAGTGGGCCTTTGGGGCCACTTCCAAACCATAGCACAGAAAACAGGACAGAGAGAAACAAAAGGAACTGTCATGTCTCTAGTGTAGTGGACAAAAATCCACACTAAGATCCAATACTGGAGGACTTGTCCAGTATTGGTGAAGGAAAACCTTGGTAAGATATGACAGATGCAGGATGAGAGGGCTCAGGAGGACAGAGGTACATTTTAGTATTCTGGACTTCAATAATTTGACCTTTTATTGAGGAGACACTAAGGAAGAATCTGTATTGCTATGCAGGCCGCTGTGGCCAGAGTTTTCTTCCAGGCTTAGGTTCCTGCAAATTCAAAGTAACCTACTTGACACTAACAGCTATCTAAATGGGCTTTTGAAGTCAGGCAGTCCTAGCTTACAACTTCCTGGTGGGACTGCCTTCAGGAAATTGCTTGACCTCTGTTTCAGCTTCCCTCAGTTGGCTTACTGGGGTTACATACAGCACCTACCTTCTAAGGTGCTGTGGTACTCATGTGGGATGGTGGACTCTGAGTAGGGCCAGAGGCTCGTAGCAGGTAGGACAGATCTAAAAGGGCTTTTTAAAAATTTGTTTTAGACAATTTTACTGTATAGCCCCTGCTGGCCTAGAACTCATCAAGATCTAGAAGTGCTGGAATTAAGGGCATGTATCACCACACTAGAAGGCTAGATGTGTGTTCTGTTTAGTATGCAGTATTTGTTTTTATTGAGTGTGTTTCTGGAATTTAAAACATATTTAAAAAAAAAAAAAAAAAAAAAAAAACCTGGGAAGTCTTATGGTCAAAGAGAATATAGTAGTATATTTCCTTCATGATAATTAACTGGCAGGTAGAGCCCACTTCCCCACTCCCCTCTCACCAGTGACACCTGCTTGCTGCTATATAACATGCAATCTGTTTCCCTCTGGTGTGTCATCACCTTCAAGATATGTCTGTCCATGAGGAATCTCCATAAGCCTGGCCTGGGAGGACAGGACTTCCCAGAATGGTCAACATGACCCAGAATACAGTTAGTGATGAAGAGGTGGCACCCAAGTTGATCAATGAGGACAGGTAGACTGTGTAGACTATCATGTGCACACCAAGCCTATCCTGACTGCTAGAGGTTGTTCTTAGCCATGATAGTCCCTGTACCTACACAGTCTTCCATCTCTGCTTCTTGGGTTTGCAACCTGGGTTCCCAGCCAGCCTTTTCCCTCTGTTTGGTAGCCCTGGCTCTTTTGCTTTTCTGAGTGACCTTCGTGCTGGGTTCTGAGCTCTGGGAGGAGCTGGTCACACCCTTTGCGTGCTTTATGTTCCCAGTACCCAGTACCTGCCCAGTACCTGGGCAGAATCAGCTTAGAGCCAGGTGAGAGCTTGGCACATGTAATTTAATCAAGCTCCATTTCAGTTGCTTTTCTTGTGCAGGAGACAGAGCTGAATACAGTTTTCAGCCTTGAGCTCTATCGGTTCTGTTTTGTGTGTGTGTGGGGGGGGGGGGAAATATATATATATATATATATATATATGTATAAAATTTATATATATAACATTTTTTTCCAAATCATTATGGAATAGAAAGGCTTAAAAAAATAAAGATGATGCTTTACTTCATGTAAATTTACAGGTGTTCCTGGATATATATGAATCGTTTTTGAACACCTTAAACAGAGTTTAGATTCAGGCATATTTTGTGCATACACTTTGCCGTATCTATTTGCCAAAAGCAAAATAAGCTTTTTAATTAAAGCAGTTGCCCTGAACTGCTCTGATTTATAAATTCTAATTATTCTCCTCAAGTATTTGCTAGCCACTGTGTGTTATTAAATATGCTGATAAAAAAATAGGAAGGAGAAGTGAATTTGGCAACCCCTTCCAACAGGATCACAGTTGTAAGCCCTTGGTGGAACACTTCCGAATAGGCTAGCTGATGACTGAGGGAGTCACCTCACATTCAGTTCTGAAGGGATTGGGGCTGAGTCCCTCTCCAGAGCTGATGTCTTTGTGATTCTTAATAAATAAGCAATTCTGCAGAAACTAACTTGGATATGTTTCCCCACTCCTAGTTTTCTACACTTAAAATGAGGAATCTAAACTTTGAGCTGAGAAGTCAATTCTGTTTGCAGTAACGTGGAACAAATTTAACAAAGTATGTGCAGATCAGTTACTATGAAAACTAGAAAACACTGCTGAAGTTTAAGATCTGTGTAAACGAAAATGGATCAAGCGTGCTAATGTTATGCTAAGACTCCCAGATTGATCTGATTCAACACAGTCCATGTCTGATTCCATACTTGCTGGAGTTGATTCTAAAATCTATAATAACTAAGTGCAAGAAACCCAGAAAGCTAAACAGTCCTGAGGGGAAAGGATAATGTAGAACTCACACTTCTGTTTTCAAACCTTGCTGCAGAAATCTGACTGTGGTAGACAGAGCACCAAGCAGATAAACAGCACACAAGAAGCCCTGTGTGTGTGTGGCTCAGGTGGTTCTCACCTAAGATAAGTGAAGAAAGAATGATCACACAGTGGCTTGGTCATGTGAGTCCACCTGTAGGAAAGTCAGTGGGAAAATGTGGAATAGGATTGTTAATGTTTAGGGGACAAAAGGGTAGAGAACTGGAGGTGGTAAGAGTCAGGTAAGAGTATCGAATCCATAGGGTGTGACTTGTACCCACTGAAAGGATGGATATACAATATGTGAAATAAATGTCAGTCAGGCTGTTAAATTTAAAATAAAAACTATTCCAAAAAATATACAGGGTACAACAGAGTAAAGTTATTATCATTAAGAGGGGGATATTGAAAAAATTATATTAGGATTAAAACATACACCTAGGAGAGATGAGCCATACAAAGAATAACAGAAGTGCAATAAATTAAACATACAGGCCTAAAAGAGAGTCAAAGCCAAGAAAAATGGAAAAGATAAAGACCAGAGCAAAAAAGTGAACAAAAGCATAAAAACAAAGGGTCAGAGGTGTCCCAGGTTTTAAAAGTGTAGACCTTTGTGTTTTGAAGATGATGGAACAGTTAAAAATAAGCAATTTAATAAGAGTAAAAGTGATTAAAGGACACTAGCTATAACAATGAAAAGTAATTACTGTTAATAATTAATATATATAAAAGAAGCAAGAACATTTTAATGTGGCAGAAACTGTTAAAGGGGAAGCTCAGGTAAGGGTGAGCTTTAAATCGGGCTGTAAACACCTGGACTGGAGCCACTTGCACAGGGCAAGGGTGGCATCTCCTGGAACAGCCCTTGTCTCTTTTCCACAGGTAGCAGCTATCAGCAAGAATAGGCATAAATGTCCCCACCTTTGGGGGATGGGGTCAGCAATGGTGGTGGCAGACAGCACACTCTTGACTAGGGGCTGGCAGGTGTGGAAGGAGGGGCTGGTGGGCTTTCCCTTTGTCCCTTCCTAGGGTGTAATCAGCCGATTGCTGGCTGTTGTTACCAGTGCTCTTGTTTCCTGTGTGTAAAACAGACCTGTCTATGAGCTTGTCCTAGACTTTAAAACAGGTAGGCAAGGCAATACTGCTATTGTTGAACATCCAGATAAGATGCTGGGCACTGTTCTAAGTTTTTCTCTAATCCTCTTAACCTCTTTATTCTTTTTCTTCATTGTACTGCCAAGAAATGGGGAGCATGGCTCATTGCTCAGATCATCAGGCAGGATAGTGCTGGGGCAAGGATATAAGCAAAGAACATGTGGTGGCATCTGCAGTGGTTAGACTCAGTCCCTTGTGCTAGCACTGTTGAGAGACTGAGTGGGACTCATGAGGAAAGGGAAGTGTGCAGGCCTGAGCCTGTGCTGAGGATAGCCAGGCACAGCATCTGTAGATCTCATTCCTGCAGGCCTTTCATCAAGCCACTGGCCATATTCAACACAGCCCCAAAGATCATGCCTACAAAATAAACAGTGTTACTTACCTGGCATACAGACATTCCTTCCACAGTCTGCCTTGCTGTTCAGCCCCATTTTTATTCTTTCCCTTTCTTTGACTTCTTACTCTGCCTAGAATACCTGTCCTCTATGGCAAGGCTACCCCATTCATCCTTCATTGTCCCTTGCACTAGATAGACATCTGTGCCACCCTACCAAATAGCTCATTCCAAGCCCCCCAGATGTGTTGGAGATTGAGCCCTGGAGGCACTGTGGCATATCCCGCAGAGCAGAGTCCCTCAACCCTCCAGCCAGAGAGCATGTATGCAGCACTTAGTATGTCAAATATGGGCAAACCACTGTGCCTGTCCTTGCTCAGTCCAAGATGCATTTAGAATTAGCTCTGCTTGATGGATGAGAAACTTGAGGCTCAGAGAGGAAAGGAGCTTTCCTGTGGTAGGCAGAAGCAGACTGTCAACTTGGGCCATGTCACAGCAAGCTCAGTGTCTTCTGGTTGCCTTGCCAAACCTCAACTTTGTCTCTTTTTACATCAGAGGAAGCCTGTCTGGTTTGTGTCTGGACACAGTACAGAATAAATGTTTATGGAATCTGATTGAAATAAGGTCTCAGCAATCCAGCAGTTGGGTGTGATGTCTCAGCAGCTGTGTTTGAAGGCTACAGCAAGGCTAATAGGAAGAAGAGAAGGTACCATCTCTGGGATCTATTAGAAAAACTTTTTTTTTTCCCTTTTGAGAAAAGCTTTGCTACTGAAACCAGGAATGGCCTTGTGCTTGAGTTTGTACTATCTTTGGAACAGAAAATCTGAGGATTGAGCTTCAATATCAGGCCTGCATATAACAACCTCTGTCTGCTGAGCCATCTGGCTCACCCTGTTGCTGTTCTTGTCTTCATTGTGACAGCTGAGGAAACTGAGGCACAGTGTAAAAGTATTTCTTTATTCTCTTGATGTATTTATTTTCTTGGAGGCTTACTGCCTCTGTCTGCTAACCTAGACCTAATCCTGGAAGCAGCTAGCCCCTATACAATCTAATCTAGGCCTAGAATGTTTTCAGCCTCTGAGACTTGCTGTTGAACAGGCTTACCCCTTCTAGTTGTTTCTGAGCTCTGACTGGCTGGTCAGCTCAGCTGTTATGGCTCAAAACTCCTCTCCACTCTGATTCAATCTGACTTCTCTCACATGACCTCTCCTGAATTGCTCCTCTTGGCCTTATACTAACTTTGGAATATGTAATAATCTTCTGGCTCCTTCTCAGTCTCTGGCTCGTTCTATCTTCACTTGTATCTAGCTTATTCTTTCTCTGCAGCATGTCTCTGTACCACTCTCCTTGCTCCCTCTCTCTGCACTGCCCTCTTAAGTAGCTTCCCTTTCCTCTCTTCTCATGAGAGTTGGGCATATCCTTTCTCTGATCTGTCACTGTCTATCACTCAGTTAGACATCACCTTTAAACATGGCTGCTTCTTTCTACAAACTAACTTTACCTTCATTGTCTGGGATTAAAGGTATATACTAAGGACAAGTCTGTATTCCAGCCAGAAACTAAAGGTGTGTGCCAAGGACTGAGCCACACCACAGCTAGAAACTTTTTTCAGTAAATAACATAATCTTAGGGTTCACAGTGTGATCAAATATCCTGCAACATTTCCCTCTTTTTTATCTAAGCTAAAATTGAATACAATTTAACTGTTTCAACAGAAACAATTATCAATCCCATAAATTTAAAATATCCTTATGAAGACCCTTGACAGGAGGATCCTTCATAACTGCAGTTATGAAGTCGTTATCTGTCCTTCAGCAGCAGTCCATTTCAGTAGCAACATTTTCCAGTCTGTCAGTCTCATGAACAATCTGTCTTTCTTCAGCTGGTTTGTTGAGCTGTCTCCATGCAGGGGCATCTGCTTCTGCATCATCTACATTGCTGTCTTTCTGTGTCTCTTCCTTAAATTGTGCCTTTCATGTGGAAGCTTCTCTTTCTCAGATGGATTCTTAGGAATTTTGGTGGAACCCATAGTCTTTTATTGGCAAAACCTCTTCCCCAATGAAACAACATTCCCTAAGTTCCATTCTGATGTTAAAACATCTTTAAAGTATACAGGTTGATGTAATTCAACAGTGTTTTCTACAATCTGGTATCTTTTAGGTACTCGTATTTCTTCTTTCTGTTTATCCAGGTACAATTAGATCTTTATGGACCTATACATAAACTAGACATTTAGGCACTTGAATTCTGCCCAGCTCCAAGCCAGCGAGCTGGGCTTCTTATCCATTGTTAGTGGGCTGTCTATCTTGATCCGCAATTTCATTAGGCACCATAGGTTCACAATTAATGCTTTCCTGTTCTCTTACTTCCTCTGTCTCTTGTCTCTCATGCCTTTGTATTATTACAGCTAATTTTTCTTGTTGTATGGCTATTTTTTCAACCTTTTTTAAGAGGAAAAGTATAAATACTGCAATTGAAATTAGGGCGGGGTTTGCTCCAATGGTCATAATTGCAATGAGTGTAGCAATGGCTTTTTCAAGCAACATTTCCATCCCCTCAACTCCTACTATTGCTCATAAGGGATCGGAAATGGAGTTTCCCATTTTGGGATATATATTTCAAATATTTTTATTATTTGAGAATTTCAAACAATGTATTTTGATGATATTCCTTCCATTTATTCCACCCACATCACTCTGTTTCTTTGAATTGAACATTTATATCTTTTCTACATTAAATTATTATTTAATAACCCCACAATAAATCCTTACAGAAAGTTGTCATCCCTCCACCAGAAGACACTAACTGTCCATACTACATCAGTTAGGAGTAAGGGGCTCATGAACTCTTCCCACTCTATGCTTGACTGTTGACTGGCTTGACCTGTGCAGGTGACCACAGCTGCTATGTGTCATGAGGGCAGCATTCCTGTTGTATCCAGAAAACAGTTTCCCTCTGATCCTCCCTGACTTCCGGCTCCTACAGTCTGCCTGCCCCATCTTTCATGATGGTCTTTGAGCATTGTGGAAGGGGTATAATATAGCTATCCAATTAATCACGGCTGAAATCAGTAAAGCAAGAACAAAAATATAAAGAATCTATGAAACAAAGAGTTGGTTCTTTGAAAATATTAACAAGATTATCACACTTTCTGGCCAAGTTAAAAGAAAGAAAAGTGTCAAATTAATAAAATTAAAGAGAAGAAAGAGACATGGAGAAAACACAAGCCTTTTTAAAATTTACATTCCTCCAAACTAGAATATGCTTTTAAAGCATTGATGATTTTCTGGATGTATATGAAGCTTCCCATTTTTTAGTGCAGGAAAAGTCTGCATATATCATTAAAATTATCATTTGGGGTGGCTTACTGTGATCCGATAATGATTCACTGTCTCAGGCTCCTACATCACCCTTTGCTCTGGGCTCAAGGCTACCATTGCTCTGAGGTCTCCCAAGTCTCTCTGAGCATCCAGCCGAAATCAAAGAGCTGATGATGTTTCCTTTGGAGCTGCTCCCAGGTGAATTTTCCTCTGTGTCTTTCTGTCAGATGTCCTCTGCTTTCTGTAATGTTGATGGGCTTTCTTCTCCAATCATGTTTTTCTCCCAACCACATTGAGTGACAGATGTAATAGTAAATAACTGTGTGATATTCTGCAACAATACAGAAAGAACATATCACTTAGCCAAACAGGTAGAACTGGCAAAGGCGGCTTCCTACCTATCTGGTTGTCATCACTTAACCACTGTCTTTCATATGACTTTGGGACTCTGGGCAGGCTCCTCTGCAGTCACCTAAGACTGTTACCTCCTCCAGTTGTCCTAGGGCTTCTTGATAAATTTCCCAGAGTTTGCTCACTTGAGTGTCACACTAAATTTGCATGCCATTTGCCCTGCTCTCCCTTAGCTTTCTCCTTTTGCTTGAGGAAACCTGACAGAGTAATTTGCCCGTCACTGACAAGCTGTGGGAAGCTTGAGCAGGTGATCTAACCCTTCCATGCTTCAGTTCCTGTGTATATAAAATGACTCCTGGAGTCCTTAGGACCAGTGAGTGAGCTGGCATAGTCTGTGCCAGGCCTCTACATTGTTTCCCATCTTTGTTGTCCTTTTCCTTGGGCATAAGTGTGGGTTTTCCCCTGATGTGGTAGGTTGCTGTAGGCTATCTGAAAGTAGATGCAAATTCCCCTCAGAGCTCAGAGCAGCCCAGAGTAAGGCTTGTGCTACAGCGAGGCCCCACCTTGTCTGTATTTGTCACTGGCAGTCATGTCATAAAGGTGCTAGCTCAGACCTGTTAATCTTGTCTGCCATGGCCTCTTTTTGAGTTATTTTGTAAACTAAGTTCTTACCCTCAGTCACCAGAAGGGCTCTTGTTGGCTTTAAAGGAAAAGTTGTTCTTCATTTCTTGAGCAAATCCCATGTGTGGGCCCTACCTGGAAGAATGTTCAAAGGAATAGGCCATGTCCTCCAGGGCACCTCCCTGATCCTTTTGTGCAGGTAATTAATTCTTCCTGCTGGCGCTGTAGTCTTGTCCCTATGAGTAGTAGGTATCTTAAGGGTTTTTTTTTTCCTAAATTTATATTTTATTTATATTAATTTTCATTTTAGTTGTGTATATATGTCTGTGAGTATGTGCCACATGTGTGGGGATGCCCTGGCTAGATGAGATCATTTGATCCTCTCCATTTAGAGCTAGATACAAGCAATTATGAGCTCTCTGATGTAAGATGTTAAGAAGCAAATCTGTGAGTGCTGGGAACTGGACCTGGGTCCTCTAAGTAAGCCATCTGTCTCTCCAGCCTCAAGATTAGTAGTTTCAAACTTTGCAAACACACCTCACAGGGGATGAACTTGCTGTGATCATAGGTCAGCTATGGCCTTTCAGGATGTCATCAACTGCTCTCCAATGAGGTGCTGTGTCTGCTGTCTCCTGATGTATGCCCTGTTCCTAGGGACTGATGTCATGGTTCGGTGCCTTAAGCTCCTGAAGGAGTTCAAGCGTAAGATGGAAGACGACCATGATGATGACGACGATGAGGAGGTCATCTCCAAGGGTGTGCCTCCTGTGGACATCGTGTTTGAGCGGGACATGCTCACGCAGACCTACGAGCTCAGTGAGTCCTGCTTACAGCCCTTGCCTGAGGTCATGAGCCCTGAAGTGGTAAAGGTGCTCCCCATGAGGGAAATGGGCTCCAGCACATAACACCTATGAGGCTGCAGGCTTCTCTCCAGGCTTCTGCTTTGGATCAGGTTCAGGGTGGAGCCTTGCTGCCTCCTAGATATGTGGCTTTAACAAGATCTGCAACCTTGCTTCCCTGTCTGTGAAAATGGGGTATGTTACAACAGAATTCTCTAGAGAATGCACCACTAGACTGAGGGTAACAATATCTATGAGGGGATTTATTAGGGAGATTGTTTCATGTGACATGGACATTGAGGCCTACCATAGCTGGCACAAGTGGAAGACCCAGGGAAACCACTAGAGAGCTCATGGGTTTTCATGATCTAAGCAAGGGAAGAAGATGCTCCTGACTCAGGTAGGAGGGAAATGGAGGGAGAGTGAGTTGTCTTTCCTGCCTGTTTGCTTTTTTGTTCTCACTGGCTCCCAGTTGATGATATGGTGCATACCCTCCCCATGTTACCTTTTGACTCATAGGCTGGGTTCCACTAGGAGAGAATACTTTCATAGACCCACTTAAGAATAATGGTTGACCATCTGAGAATCCCTTAATCCACCTAAAGTTAACCATCACATTGGATGAAACCCACATGAGCACATTCTCAGGATAAAGGGCACAGGAGTAAATTAGCTACAACAGCACCCCCACAGAAACGCTCAAAAAGCTTAGCTAGTTGTTTGTCTTCATCTGTTTTCTGATGCTATAACAAAGCATCCAAGTGCTGACAATATTTAAAGAAAATAGTTGTTTTTGACTTGTAGTTCTAGAGGATGGTGAGTTTGGATTAGGTGCTGGTATCTGCTCTGCTTCTGATGGGGCCTGTGCTGCTGCATAAGGGAAGAAAAGCAGAGGATAAGCATACACGTGGAGAGAGCACCACATACTACTTCTAGAACAGCCCAACAGTGAACAAGAACTCGCTGCAAGGTGGGGGCCTCTACCCCATATTGTAAGCACCTCGAAGTCTGCTGCACAGAGGAAGTGAGCATAGCCATTCTACTGAACACAATAGAACTCAACTTCTGTGCTATTCTGCTACTCGGGTTCTGGCACCTCCATTGCCTTCTGAATTGTTCCATCGTAGACTCCACCAGCAGATCGTGCTGGCTAATCGCTCGCTCAACCTTTATGAAGGCTGGTAGAATGACAGTTCTCATGGTGGCTCAGATTCCTCAGAACACAGTTTAGAAACAGCTGCCTATAGCCCTCTTGTCCCCACGTATGGCCTATGAGCCATCTCCTCTCATTCTGATGGCCATCTTTATGTGTGTCAGAAGTAGAAAGCCTCCTATGTCCTGATTGATTTTTGCCTGGCACCCTCAAGTGTGTGAATGCATTTAAAAAAAAAAACAAAACATTTTCTGTACAAAGAGCTTTGCCATCTCTCTAAAGCTCATGTAGCAGCCTCCAACCAGGTTCCTCCTTGGAATGTCTGATCCCAGGATATTTAGAAAGGGCTTGTAAAAGGCAGGCACTGTACTGATACTGAGTTACAGGCATGGACTCCAGGGTAAGAACTGCAGACTACATGCACAATACCAAAAGCAAGCAACATGTTCTCCTGTTCTCTGCTATGGGGCTGCTGCTATCATTGTCTCTGGTACTATTTGTGGTCAGGCTGTGAGAACAGGGGCAATTGTTGGTCTCCACACGTCAGAGAAAAGTTTTCAGGTGATGAACATGGGGGGTGGGGGGTGGGGAACATGTACCTGGGAGCTGAGACAGGATGAACACGTGTCAAGGACAGCCCTTCCTGCCACCCCCAAATATTGTCTTAAAAATCATGTTGATGCTTTTTGAAAGGGTCAGGGTCATTTATCTGAGTAAGTTCATTTGTGAGAAAAGGTTAATAAGTTCCTACTGCTGCTTAAAGGTGATGTTAGAGACTTTAATTGGTCAGCTTCCCCTGGAATATAGCCACAATTTGCTTTCCCTTTAGTGTTTTAGTGTGGAGTACCAGAGAGCTAACACACAAAGTGAGCCGCTAGTATTCTCAGGGTCAGGTAGCGTTCTCCAGTCTGGCAGTGGAGTGCTCCTTGGGGAAGAGGGGGAAGTGCTTTCTCTGTCTGGTGGTTCCACTTTTGTGCTTAGCAAGGGAGCAGGGAAGTAGCTGTGAGCAGCTTCCCCTGTGCAGTGGTGGGGTTCAAGTGTGGTGTTGTTCACAGTTGAGCGCAGAGGAACGAAAGGAATTTCCCAAGCTGAGATCCGAGTTGCTATGAACGTGGGAAAGCTGGAAGCAAGAATGCTGTGTCGGCTCCTTCAGAGGTTCAAGGTTGTCAAGGTAACATCCTGTCATCCCTATAATATCTCATCTGATGTGCCCGTGAGATTATACATTGGAGAAGCAGATGCTGTACTCTGTCCATGAGGCGGTAGCTGTATGAGGCTCCTAGCATGCTAGGCCTCCCTTCACTGAGGGCTTCTCTGGTTCTGCATCTTAAAAACTGAAGCACTGTAGAGAGTGACAGGGCAGCAGCTGCCCTTGAAGCTCACTCCTGCGTGAGAGCAATCAGCTGGGGCTGGCTGGCGTCTGATAAGCTGCCTAGCCTCTCATTAGTGTGACTTGCCTGGAACCTAGAAGCATTAGAGCCACTAACTGAGGCCTGGTGTTCCCCTTTTGTAATTCAGAGCTGTATCTTAGCTCCTAAGGCTGATATTAGTCTGCTTTCTGTAGCTATAATGAAGTAACTAAGACAATTAATTATAAAGAGGAAGGTTGCTTTGGCATGTTCTGGAGATTCTAGTCCAAAATCAAGTGGTTCTTGCTGCTTTGGACCTCTATCGAGACAGCAAGCACCTCATGACAGGAGCACTCTGGTACAATAAACTCACATCCTGAGCCAGAAAATGGTTCAGGGACATAGACACATACACATAGGCGCACATGCACATGCACTCGTACACACCCCTTTGGGAGGACTCCTCAACAACCAGGACCTCCTATTAGACTCCCACCTCCTACAGTTCTGCCCTTCCTAATAGTACCACCCTTGGAACTAAACTTTTACTCACTCAGACCCTCTGGTGGGCCACTGTGGGCATTTTACCAAGGCAGGGATTTATTAGTTGATATGTATATATAGCAGGGCTCTTGGCACCATTTCTGGCATGTAGTAAATTCATAGAAGATTTTAACTTTCTCCCACTATATGCTTGTGGGATGAGCCCCTTTCCCATTTTAGAAGCCAAGATGGTCATGGATTGGTAATGAACCAAAACACAGTTGTCCACAGCTGTGGCTGTGTGGAACTGGTGTCTGCAGTGTGTAGAACTCTGAGCTCTTTATAGCCAGCACAAGCCGATTCCTGACTGTATCTGTGAGCCAGGTCCAGCATCACGCATAGAGGGTGCATGGAAGATCAAGTTAAGGCCCTCTCCACAAAGGGCTCCTAGCTTCAGAATGCAGACACAGTGCAGATCTTGTGTAGTCCTGTCATGGCAGGCCCTGCCAGGAAGGCACTGTGAGACAGGGAGAGGCCACTTGGACCACCTGTACACCTGTAGATGTTAACACCCTTTGGAGTGTGCTGACTAACACATGTGATTGCCCTAGGGATTCATGGAAGATGAAGGCCGGCAACGGACCACCAAGTACATTTCCTGTGTGTTTGCGGAGGAGAGTGACTTGAGCCGACAATATGCTCGTGAAAAGGCCCGAGGAGAGCTACTAACTACTGTGAGCCTTGCCTCAGTGCAAGATGAGTCCCTCATGCCTGAGGGTGAAGAGGCCTTCCTCTCTGACTCAGAAAGTGAGGAAGAGAGCAGCTGCAGTGGCAAGCGTAGGGGCCGAGGGTCCCGGGGGCATTCAAGAACCTCGGGGGATGCTGGGCCTGGCTCTCGGCCTCATCACTCCACTCCAGCTAAGGGTAAGAGCTGCCTGAAGCATATGAGGGCATCAGGGCCACACACCCTGGCACGGCTGTCCAGAATCAAGGAGCAGTTGTTCAGCTCTGCAAACACCTGGAGATCTCCTAGATGCTATCATCACATTATAGATGTGGAGGAGACAGTCATATGTATCCTGGCTACTTGTTTTTACTATTTAAAAGATAAGAGTCCTATTAGCTTCATTCCTTCCCTCAGTTCATCGAAGAACCAGAGTTTAGTTTACAGAACACTACTATGGAGGCAGGAGTGTTCAGTCTAATGTTCTCCCAAGTGAGCTATAACAGCCTAGTAAATTTCATTTATTTGTTTGAGACTGGATTCTACTATGTAACCCACCTTGAGCTCACTCACCCTTCCTACCTTAGCTTCCTGAGTGTTGAGATTTCATGTGTATATTACCCTGGATGGCTTCAAATCTTGCTTTAAAAAGTGTATAGAAAGTGAGTAGTTGATAGACTTGTGGATCTCATGTTCAGCTTTGTACTCCAAGACTGTAGAGTGAGCCTGAGGAGGTCCCTGGGCTAACCTGCCCTGACTGCCAAGCAGAGAAGCCTTTCTTCTTGTTTTCTCTGACAAGCTGTGCCCGCTCTCATTGCAGGCGGGTGGAAAGTCCTAAACCTGAACCCATTGAAGAAGCCAAAAGCTGCCGCTGAGGAAAGATCCCGCAGAAGCTCTGCTTGTAGGGATGGCCTGGACACCAGCAGCTCGTCTGAGCTCAACGCACCCTTCGACCCTCACAGCATGGACAGTCACAGTGGTGACATTGCTGTGATTGAGGAGGTCCGCCTCGATAACCCCAAGGTTAGTAATGACCCTAGAGACTTATAACTTGAAGACTCCAGTGTTTTGGTTCAGTGCTTGAATCCAGGGACAGGAACAGGTGATAGTAGTAAAAATGTCACCTGCCAAACACAGGCTGAGCCAAGTGATGATAGCACCTCCACAGAGTGACACAGAACCATTTGCTGCCTCTGCCCCATGCCAGGCCTAGTCCCAAGTCTTCAGTAACCTCTGACAAGGTAGTCTTTTCACTTAAATTCAGAGAGAAAGTTTGTGTGGTTAGTTTACATAGCCAATATTGCTTTGAAGGCAGTTGGCAGTGCTTGGACCTTTTTGATTATCACACTTAGGAAGAGATAGATTGCTGGCCTTGAGCAGGTGGAGGGCAGAATGCTTTGTTGCTGCTGTTGTTATTTTGAGACAGAATCTCACTGTTGTCCAACTGTCCTCCAACTCCTCAGCTTAAGCACCTGGTGTGGACCAGCAACCAGGTGACACTGGCTGCTGCTGTGTTGTTCAGGTTTCACGGCCCAAGAAGAAATATGGAGTCTGGTCTGTGAAGACTGAAAGGCAATGCCATGGGATGGGAAACTGACCTGCTAAGAGATGGCAGCATGGGGACCTTACCAGCTTCCATTCTCCTGTACTGGAATAGCAGCCTACACTTTAGCCATGGCCCTGTTGCAGAATTGATAGGTTTGGGGTGATTTGAGCTAGACTCTTCCACCCTTTAGTGCTTGCTAGATGCTGCCTTTGTTTTGAGTCCTCCTAATCCTGATGCAGCAGGTCTTCCTCCCAGGCCAGAGTTCCTGTGCTCTCCTCTAAAAAGCAAGCAAGCAAACAAACAATGACAAACGTTCCATTTTACATCCATGGCTCCCTGAAGGTTTTTGGCAGAGCACAGCTCTGCTTCTGCAGCTTCCAGTTACTTGTGGCAGTTTCCTCCAGAATGTTGCACTGAGACATGAGGGACAATGGGCTACCACTTTTGGGACCTTTCTGAAATCCTCTAGACTTCCCTCCCTACTGTGAGAGAACCCTGCCTGACCTGGAACACCTGTGGTAGGCAGAAAACAAACGAGGCCCAGCTGTTCCCACATTGTCACCCCAGCACCTGAGATGCATTCCCATTTCCTAAGATATAGCCACCTGGCCAAAAATGCCCTATGGCTGCTACATAATGTCAACAGGTATTCTTTTTCATTGAAGGTTCATGTTCAGACTTTACCACATTTTGATGTGACAAAGGCACAGGTTTGTGGTAAGCTCCTAGAAGACAGAACGACCTTAAGAATGAAAGTAGAGTGGGGGTAGCGGCTGGAGAGATAGATCAGTGGTTAAGAGTATTGCCTGCTCTTGCCTGAGAACTTGAATTCAAATCCCAGTACCCAGATGCCAGATCCCAACCATTTATGGCTCCCAGGGCATCTGATGCCATCTTCTGATCGCCTTTGGTAGTACATGCATATAGCACATGGATATACAGGAATGCAAGAACACTCGTACACATAAAATAAAAGTAAATAAAATATTTTTAAAAATTAAAGTTATAGGTGAAAAGACGGCTCAGCAGCTTAAAGTACTTGCTACTCTTCCTGAAGACCTAGGTTCAGTTCACAGCACCTACACTAGGCAACTCACAACCACCTGTCACTCTAGCTCCAGGGGATTCTACCCTTTTTCTGGTCTCTGTGGACATCTTTTCTATGGGAGACAGACACATACACATAAGTAATAAGGAGAGAAGCACAGACTCCTCCCCCACTTCCATCTTTCATTTTCCATCCTGGTACACCCCAGAAAGCCTAGTCTGAATTCCCAGCCTGCTCCACTTTGACTTCCAGAAGGTTCCTAGTTTTAGAGTCCGAAGCCTTGTCCTAGTGCACATGCATATACACACACATGAATGCGTATATTTGTTCTATCTAATTCCGTGCAGCTTTTTGCCTCTCCGATCCTTGGTTTCCTTTTAGGACCCGAGAGTAGTAATGAGGGTGCTGCTGAGCTACCCATGGCTGACAACAGCCTTAGCAGAGGGTGCAGGGCTCTTCTTTCCCACTGGGGAGAAGCCAGGTGGACATGGAGCTATTCTTTGCTTTTGGAAGTGTCCCAGTAGGTGATGCCCCAAGTCCCTCTCTGAAACTAGCTGATCCTAAAGTTACCCACGATCATCAGCTGACAGGTACCTCTGATGTTTCTGAACCTTGAAATGAGAGGGTAATGGGGTCTTGTGTAGGGAGTTAGCCTGGGGGATTCTCCTTGAATAACAGGACCTGACTTCCTTGGAAAAGGAATGTACCCCTCAGGTATGGTGTCTGTCTGGCCCTACCCTTTCTGAACTGAACCTTAGGTTTCTGTTATGTAGGAGGGTGGTGGCTCCCAGAAAGGTGGACGGCATGGCTCAGGCCAAGACAAACCTCACAAAACATACCGACTTCTGAAGCGCAGAAATCTGATCATAGAGGCTGTCACCAACCTCCGCCTGATTGAGAGCCTGTTCACGTAAGTTTCTGACTGCCCTTCTCCTCCCTAGGAAGGGACTGGGAGGCCTTGAGCTGCTGCCTTGATATGTGTGTGTGTTTTACAGTGTCTCACTGTGGTCAATAGGATGTAGATTTGGGATCCTGTCATTTGTAAGGGCAGACCTAGAAAATTAAAATGCTAGGTGTCTTGGAACCCATACTGGCTTTTCTCCTAACCTGAGTGTTACTTTGTGCAGCTGTGACAGGCAGGCGAGAGAACAACTTGAAGGAGGATCTATTTGGCTCATGGTTTCTTGGATTCTCGGTGTAGTCTCTTGGCTCTGTGTGTATAGTGGCAGGGATATATAGCCAAAGAGCTTCTTCACCTGATGGAAGCCAAGAAGCAGAGAGAGGGCAAGGTCTGTTTCCTACTTCCTCCTGCCAGGCCCCACCTTACAAAGTCCGTAGTATCACCATCTTCTGGGTCCAGGTCTTAAGCCCATGAGTTATAGGGGACATATCATATTTAAACTATAAGACTGAAGAATTGTTACAAGAGAAGCAGGACCAAGAAATTTGCATGTAGTCACATTGCAAGAGGCACAGACAGGGACTGTGTTAAGGATAGAAGAGCTAAGTTTAAGGTCTGGTCTTTGTACCTCTTGATGCTACCATGAAGCTACCACTCTGGTGGGGCAGCACCTCCAGAGCTCTGAGACCAGAGTAAGAACCATTGGCAGAAGGGTCCTTACCCTGCAGTCACAAATGCAGATTCTTTGCTATCTCTGACTGGGCTGCAAGGACCACCTCGAATACATCATTACCCTGGTCCCTTCTGTGCCTTGAAGAGTTGTCTGAGTGTCCTGGTGTCTACATTGGCCCTGCTCTTCTGTGATTATGATGTAGAAATGTCACAAGAATCAGAAAGATTGAGAGAGATCAGTAGAATAGGAAGAGCCTCAGACTAAGGAACAAGTGGTAAATTAGAGCTTTTCCTAACTGAATGTTTACTAAGTGTACAGACTTGCAGAAGACAGGTTTTCATCCTTGCCCTCTGTGCCCCTTCCCCCATTCCTTTTCATTGTAAAGTCATTTGATCTCTGTTGCTGTAGAGCTGCTGTGGGTAGTGGCCTTTCTTCAGCTAATTTGTTTACTCTAGAAAGATGGTATTTCATGTTTCAAGAAGCCCACCTTCACAGGGTGTGAAAAACTTCAGCAGCGTTTCCCTGGTTCTTGACCTCTGTGCCCTGCGTGTGAAAGAGTGACCTTTTTCTCTGCCATCCAGGATTCAGAAGATGATCATGGACCAGGAGAAGCAAGAGGGTGTCTCCACCAAATGCTGTAAGAAATCCATTATCCGCTTGGTGCGGAACCTGTCTGAGGAGGGTCTTTTGAGATTGTATCGGACTACAGTCATTCAGGATGGCATCAAGAAAAAGGTAATATAATCTCTTGGGCTTCTTCTTAGCCCACAGGCTAGCTAACTCCATGCTATGGGAAACTTTCTGGCCTAGTGTCTCTTTTCATTATTGTGTCCTGATTGATCCTTTGTTGTTAGTGATTGGGACATCCAATTGTGCCTCTTAATGTGGAGGGGAAGGGCCCTACTGGTAGACTTCCTGTGGAAGCTGGGAGCATCCACTGACGCATTAGAGCAGTCCGTTGACTTAGCCTGGAACAAGAAGGAAGCAGATCTGTTACAGTTACACAGGACAGTGTTAGGATCTAGAAGGGTCATGGCCAGTCTGAGATATGTCTGTTTCTTCCATCTCCGTATGTCTGTTTCTGTAGCACTGTGACGGGAGCTGTTCCCATAGTAACTGTAGCTCAGCAGCTTTGCACACATTTTACAGCATCCATTTTTCAGGGTCAGAGTAATTGGGATGGTGCAGCTGGACATTCAGGCTGAAAGCAGTGGGACTGTCTTCACAGCCCCGCAATTACTGACTAGACTTTTCCCTCAGCTCTAAAGGAGCCCCGCTTTGATACTTATTTTCACTCATAAGTGAACAAGGTCATTTTTATTTTTATTTTTATTTTGAGATAACACACAGCAATACCAAAAATTGACTTAAGAAATAGAGTTAGCTGTTGCATGTAGACAGGACTTATGGGCTTTTATATCTGCTGCAAGTCACCTCAAAATAAAGCCATCAGTCTCCTTGACGTAGCTCCTTCATCCACAGCTGTCTGCCATGAATCCACTTGAGAAGTGGCAGTCAGTAGTATGCCAGCCTTCCTCACTGAAGGACACATCAAAGCCCTAGAAGGTACTCTGTCAGTCTTCCTTGGTGTCACTGTCGAGGGCAACAAATTCTCCCCTAGTTTGGGTCTTGGGAAACTATCTGGCCTCAGGATTGGCTTATCTAGTGCTATTCTAGAAGGCTAGCTTGTGAAGATCAAGCCTGGGGGAGGGGATGAGGTGTCAGGTCAACAGTTAGGGTCACATAACCATAGAAATGAAAGTTCATGGAAATGGAGCCTCTAGCTACAGGGCAGTACATGGAAACAACTGTGGTATGCTTCTGAACTGGGTTTGAAGTTCAGGGCTGAGGCTTGTTTTCTAATAAGACTTGTTTGGCACAGGCTGTTGGTGATTGGTGAAGCCCATGCTCCTATACCTGCCCCTAATCCTTAGGCTGTTGAGGAGTTCACTGCTGGCCTAGGACAAGGGGTCAACAGGAGCTATCATCTCTAAGTACTTTTCAGTTTGCTGAGAAGTTAACTAACTGGATGTCATTTGGGTCTCACAAAGAAGTCAGCAGTACAGGTGGATGCAGTGCAGAGGTGGGCGTGGGGTTTCCTTTTTACCAGTGGTAAGCTGAGCCCAGGAGTGCAACTGTCTGTCCCAGCCCCCACAGCTGCTACCCTACACACTGCAGTGACAGCAACACAGGAAGCTGCTCCTGTGGCACCCAAGCCATTATGTCCCGTCACTCGTGACCTGTCTTGCTCCCTTGACCTGTGACACTTCTGCCAGTGCTAAAGTTCGTGTCCTGACTCCTGTACATCTACTACTCACTTCCCAGGTTTATCCCCTTATCTCAAGAAGCAGCAACCACTAGCAACCATTCTGCCTGGATTCCCAGGGAGTGGTGACAACAAAGCCACCCTACATCCCTCCGGCTACAGAGGTGCACCACCCAGGGAGACTGCTCTTACACCACACTCACCTTTCCAGATTAATGTGCAGTTAGGAAATTCAGAGGAGCAGGTGTGGGGAGCTGCCTCAGCTGTCAGAAGAGCTGGTGAGCTGTGACAGCCCGGTCAGGGAAACTGCAGGGCCAGTAGTTATGGTCCAAGACATGGTGACGTGGTCCCTAAGGAGTTCAGATGCCTGCAGCTGAAACAGCAAACTGTCTGCTATGTATTCTGCCTCACTTTGAATTGTGGGTGTGTTGGAAATATCTGCTGTAGAACCTCAGGTCAGACCTACCCTGCCCTCTCAGACACTCCAACCTCTTCCCATAGGTAGATCTGGTCGTGCACCCATCTATGGATCAGAATGACCCCCTTGTGAGAAGTGCTATTGAGCAGGTTCGCTTCCGGATCTCCAACTCAAGCACAGCAAACAGGCAAGTGGAAGAACTCACAGTTAAACTGCCCAGGCCTGCAGCCACTGGAGCAGTCTTCCAAAGGCTTTGTGTATACTTCATGAGATCCTGGGTTTGCTGGCTAGAGGCTGTGGCTCGTTCTCACCTAGTCTACATGGGGATCCAATTCTAAACTTCTAGTATTCTTTGTTTTAACTTACCTTTCTTTTTCCTTTTCGTTTGATGGTGCTAGAGATGGGACCAGGGCTTTGCATACACTAGGCCAACACTTTCCCACTGAGCCATACTACATGATGCTTGTCCATCTGGTAAATGTAACCAATCGGAGCACTCCCCATTCATGCTTCTGTGTAGGAAACTCAGTCTCGTGGCATAAGTTACTTGCTTTCTTGAAGTCTTGGTTACCTTACCCTAAGTGGCTGCACAAATACTAGTGAGGAACAGATTTTAGGTGGCTGGGCTCCTGGTGGGCAGAGGGCCACCCTGGCAGTAAAACTGCCGTGGTTGAAGACAGAAACTAAACAGTTTGCCATTAGTTTTTCCCTTGCTGGTTACTGGCATCTGTGAAACATCAGGAGACTGAGCACGCTGAGCTCCTTTTCCTTCCTGCTGGCTAGTAGCCTCTGAAAGTCCCACACGAGCCCTTCATTAGAGACCATTCGCTTGTGTCATCTGCCTGGTCCCATGACCAGTTGAGTCTGAAACCCCAGACCTGGCAGGTAGGCCTTGTCTTTGCTTCCAACGTGTTTCTGCATCTTATGTTTGGACTATAGAGTTAAAGTTCCACCGGCCCCAGCACCCCAAGAGGAGGCAGAAGAGGAAAACCAAGAACCAGAGGTTCCAAGTAGTTCAGCAGACTCTGACCCAAACACATCCTCAAAGCCAGAAAGCACACGAGTGAAAAAGACAGATGAGAAGATGGGCATAACCCCACTCAAAAATTATAAACCCGTCATAGGTAAGGAGCAGCTTCAGGACCTTTGCTTTATTCTGAACAGTGGTATGTAAATCACCTCCCTGGCACCCAGACCCTAGGTAGGTAGCCCATGGTAACTGTGGGATGAACTGAACCAAACACAGTCTGGGGTTGCTCAAGCACTGCCCACACCTTTCTCCCTACAGTTCCTGGACTCGGGCGCTCCATAGGATTCCTTCCCAAGATGCCCCGCCTTCGGGTGATGCACCTGTTCCTGTGGTACCTGGTGTATGGGCATCCTGCCGGCCACACTGGGGAACAGCCTACTTTCCACAGTGAGAGGAAAACAGGCAAGCAGGAGTCCAGCAGACCAGGGGTTCAGCCCACCTCAGGAGATGACTGGGACACCTCTGAAGCCAAAAACAACACAGAAAGCAGCTCCTGGGAGGCAGAAATGGAACTCTCCACAGAGATAGGTGAGAGCCAGGGGTCTGCCTGTTGGGGTGGAGAGTGTAAAGAAAGACAGAGAAACGAGAACCACAGTCCTGTTACTAGGAGACGGTAGGGTGAGTCCATTTTCTCCTGACCATGCTAACTACTTGAAGTGACTTGATTTCTTCCTAGTGTATGTGGATGAGATCTCATGGATGCGCTACGTTCCTCCCATCCCAATCCACAGAGACTTTGGCTTTGGCTGGGCTCTTGTCAGTGACATTCTTCTCTGCCTGCCCCTCTCCATCTTTGTCCAGCTTGTTCAAGTCAGCTACAAGGTACCTGTGATTCTGGGTCTTAGGAGATTCTGGGTCTCATATCTACAAGCAGTGGGGCTGGAAGCCTGTGCTCTGTGTGATCAAGGACAAGTACTTGGAGTTTGCCCAGGTGGGGAATGAGTAGAAGAATGAGTGGATGCTGAGATGGTCAGTCCAGGGAAAGCATTTCAGATATCTGTTATTCCACATAGAGTGGGTTAGAATTGATAAAAGAGCTGACTGGGTGGATGGATGGTCAGATATTCAGATAGCTGGCTAGGTAAGAAGATAGTAAATATGCTGCAGCAATAAAACACCTTTAGGAAGCTTGATAATGTCAAAAAGGAGCGAATCGAGATGACCCAAAACCTTGTCACTCAAGGATTATCACTCATCATATTTTAGGTACATTTTCTTCTAGTCTTTCATGTGTGTGTGTGTCTCCCTGTTCTTAAAAACTGAATTGATTATACTCATGTCCTCCCCACTTAACACATTTTAACAGTGTTTTCTATTTGGGGAAGAGAATCAGCAGTCCTTCCCTGCTGAGAGGATGCCCACTTTTGCCTCCTGGAAAGGCTTTAGCAGCTGTGTGCCTCCCCACAGGACCAGAATGTATTGTTGCCCTCTGCCATGTGCTGGGTGATCTGGGAGGTTGCTAAAGGGACCCAAGGCAGAGATGGGGAGGTAATACTGTTAAAAGGTTCTTTATAAGCCCTGCGGCTGAGCTAAACCTACAGGTGACCTCTGTAGGTGGACCACTTGGAGGATTTTCTGAATGACCCTCTGAAGAAGCACACACTGATCCGCTTCCTCCCCAGGCACATCCGGCAGCAGCTACTCTACAAAAGGTGAGAGTAAGTCCCACAAGGTCGGGGCCCAGATGCTCACTCAATCCTGGAGAAGTAAAAGGCATTCATTGCCTGTCTGCTGCATAGCCTTAAGGGTCTCAGTAGTTCATTCACCAGGTACATGAGCTAGTACATTTAATACTTGATTTTAATAAGTAAAATTTGCTGCTAAGAATTGTAGCTACTGGAGTGCTCTGGGCTGTTTTCTTATATTTACTTTCCAAATCAAACCCCAGGGTGACCATGATGCTCGAGGGGACTAGGTATCCCAGGCGAGAAAAAGCTCAAGCCTTTCCCTGGCCTCAGGGCTCTGTAAGGTGTGTGAAGGGGAACCAGGTGCTGTTTGTTCTAGGCGGTATATTTTCTCGGTGGTGGAGAACCTGCAGCGGCTGTGCTACATGGGGCTGTTACAGTTTGGACCCACAGAGAAGTTTCAGGATAAAGACCAGGTAGTGCCTCCTAGCCCAGTGAAGTGGGCCTGATTATCAACTCAACCCCAAGCATCACACCCTGGTACTGATTCCTGTGTGCCTCCTCTCCTGATGTGTGTCTCCTGTAGGTCTTTGTTTTCCTGAAGAAGAATGCAGTCATTGTGGACACCACCATCTGTGACCCACATTACAACCTGGCCCACAGCAGCCGGCCTTTTGAGAGACGTCTCTACGTCCTAGATTCCATGCAGGATGTGGAAAGCTACTGGTTTGACCTGCAGTGTATCTGCCTAAACACCCCACTAGGTATCCTGGCTTGCTGTGCCCCTGTTTCTTTTCCCCTTGGTGTGACCAAGGATGCAGAACCAGAAGAGAGCCTGGGGGGTCACAGAGTCCATTGTCATTCAGCCCCACTCCCTTAGGCCCAGGGTGTCCCTGGAACTTCTTGTAAAGCCCTGTGGTGGGCCTTGAAATGGGAAGCCCCTGCCCCATCCCATCCCCATTCAGCATCCAAACCCAAGTGTTTTATCTTCACTCACAAGCACAAGTTGGTATTTATCCTGCATCTGCTTTAGGCCATCACTTCCTGGCCTTTTTGGTGAGTGTGTTCTAGGGAGGAGGAAGCACAGCTCAAGAGAGAGACCCTGGGTGTGACAGGAATTTTGAGACACACAAGGTGTTCACTGCAGAACATTGTGACAGGACTTAGAATCAATCACTTAAGGAGACAGACCACTGATGAGCTGAGTGCTATAATCTGAGGCCACTGGGGCTAGAGAAGACACTCGGCAAGAGAAGTAGTTTGTGCCAAGGCCTTGAGGAGTGTTAGAGAGATGTTGGAGGGAAGGCAGCAGCTGAGAGTGGAAGAAGGATTGGAAGCAGACTTGGGGGCCCTGTAGGAAGTGCACAGTTATTTGAAGAGCAAGAAACCATGGAATGTTTACATGCAGGCCATGCAAAAAAATGACTAACTGCCCATCTTCTATGCTGGTCATTGCTGTCTAACTGTCATTACCCAGAAAGCCAGTTCAGCATCTTGGCCTGTCTTGTTTCCTCATATGAATCTCTTTAGTACATCTCCAGGGTATTGCAAAGTGCCTTTCTGGAGTGGACACTCTGTATGTAAGTCCAGCCCACGGCTTGGCAGGAGGTGGTAGAACTCTCTTGGTACTCCTGCTACAAAGATCCACAGTCACCATCAGAGTTTTCTTTCCACTGCTTGGGTTTACACCTGGAGAAGGAACTGTGGCTTGATTGGGAATGCACACACTTAGGTGCCCTTACACTCAGAAGCTTTAAGGAGTCCAGACATATCTTTCTGCAGTGTGTCTCAGTGATGCTTTGGTGTTTAGTAGTGAGGGAAAATATTATGAACCAGCATGTAATTTGCATCAGTTTCTCAGGCCTGACAGTTGCATTTTTGTCCCTTTTTAGATTAAGTAGGTTTGTCACAGGCTTATTGCAATCATTAAGCAGACATCCATTGTTTCTTCCTCCAACAAACATTTGAGGAGGTTCTGTCCCAAGTAATGTGAAGAAACACACTGCATCATAGGATATGGTCATGCTGTGAAGTCGGGGTGTCTGAAATGCCAGAATGCACACAGGTCACCTTGATGGCATGTTAGAGTGCTATTTCCTGGGTCTGGGCCCTGTCCAGGGAGGGCATTTGTTCTGTTTCTGTTTTTAAATTGTTTTTAAGTATACTTTTATTTTTTGAGATTATAATTAAATTATTTCTCCCCTTTTTTTTTTTCCTCCAACCTCTCTAACATATACCACCTCTTGCTCACTCTCAAATTCATTGTTACTTTTTCTTTAATTATTGTTTAATTGTGTGTGTGGTGTGTGTGGTGTGTGTGTGTGTGTGTGTTGTATGTATATATAGTGTATATATTTATCCTAAGTGTAAATATAACTACTCTGTTATATGGTGTCACTTGTATGTGTTCAGGGCTAATCATTTGGTATTAGATAACCAATTGGTGTGCTCTTCCCTGGAGAAGATGCTTTCTCCTGCTCTCAGCATGTCGTCCTTGCTGCTCTTTGTCTAGGGTTGATACACCTCCTAAGCTTTCCTTCCCCTCCACATTAGTATGGGTATTGGTGCCATCCTTGTTCAGGTCTTCTATAGGCAGCCATTTGGTAAGGCTTCATCTCACAACAAACTTCTTATTCCTCTGGCTCTTACAATCTTTCCATTCCCTCTTCCATGGTGACCCCTGAGCCTGGGTACAGGAGTTGTGTTGTAGATATATCAGTTGGGACTATTTGGAATTGGCTGTAGTTTGCTTATAATGGTCTCTATTGCAAAAATAAGTGTCCCTGATGAGAGATGAGAACTACACTTATGTTTGGGTGTGTATGGATTAGGATTTAGAATGTAGTTAAGGGGGCTGGAGAGATGGCTCAGCGGTTAAGAGCACTGACTGCTCTTCCAGAGGTCCTGAGTTCAATTTCCCAGCAACCACATGGTGTCTCACAACCATCTATAATGAGATCTGATGCCTTCTTCTGGTGTGTCTGAAGACATGGACAGTGTACTCATATACATTAAATAAATAAATATTTTTTAAAAAATAAAATAAATGTAGTTAAGGATTATGCCACTCTAGTAAGGAGTGGTTGTAGGTTCTCCTCCAAGACTCATGACTTCACTAGCCCTAAAGTCCCATTAGAGAGCTGTTAGTTACTGCCAAGGGGTGTGTGCCACTACTGCACCATTGGATGCATCTCACCATGCTGGCCATTGATGTGGTTCATAAGAATCATAACTGAAAGGTGGTATGTGCTTCTCGATCAGCTTCAGATCCAACTCAGGTCCTCAATGTCCTATGTCCAGGCCATGGTATCTTAAGCAGTAGGAATTTCCCCTACTGAAGGCAACCAAGGGCAACATCAATAGTCTATAATGTTTTGGAAATTTCTTGGACGACAGTGGCCAACAACTGAGAAGGGGGCTTTTCATGCCTAGTGTTGGGATTTTTGTTAGATGGTATATGGCTCTGGGAGGGAGCATATCAGCCCAGAAGGGATTATTTCATTTAAACTGTCCTTGTATGCAGACTGACATGTAAGTGTTTTTAAATAATTCTTTATAATTTTTTCAGACTTTGATTTCACTCTCCTGTACTTATTGTCCTCTCCTGCCCTGATTAAAGCCCCCTATTTTTACCATTCCCCTATTGTACCCTTCTTGTTCTCTTTATTGCCCAGCCCCATGATGGTGCCTTTGTTGCTTTCAATAGGGTGTTGTTTAACAAATATGTCAGTGGGTGCCTTTAATATATACATGAAAGAGTGGCCTAAGGACACTTAAGTGTCACGTGTCTACTCAAGTGAGAAATGGCCTTGTACAGAGTCTGTAGTCTCCCTGAACTGAGTTCCTTGCCTTCTAAACCAAAACTGTCAGCACACCTGTGTGGGGTGCACTGAAGCTGAGCAAATTAGCTTATATATACCACTCTAGCCAAGAAAAGCTGTCCGCACTGGCCATGCCATCAAACCAGTGCCTGTATGACCATCCACCACTGTCATAAGCAGGAGGTGGCTTGCCCTGGTTGTCATTTGCTTCATTGTCCTTACAGATTGCATCAATAGTGATGCTGTCAGAGGTTTCCACTGCAGCTCTCATTTCTCTCTGCTCTTCACTCCTCATTCTGTGTGACATTGCCACCGTGCCTCCCTTTCCTTACACCTCACAGACTAGATGTCCACTCTTCACTCTCCCTCTGGCTGCCAGCACCTTGCAGGAAACATGACTGAGCCCTGCTTTGGTTCTCCAGGCGTGGTGCGTTGCCCGTGTGCACAGAAGATCTGCCCTGATCCGGGGAGTGACCCAGAAGGCAGCCTGCGGAAGGAGCAGGAGAGTGCCATGGACAAGCACAACCTAGAGCGCAAATGCGCCATGCTGGAGTATACTACGTGCGTACCACCCCACTCATCTATGTGGCCCTAGGCTTGCCTAAAAACTCAGGCTAGAAGCTAGAGACAGAAGTTTGCTTGTCGTGTTTCTGAGCATTACTGTTTTTCTGGAATTCCATCCATTGTCAGAATGTAGAAGTTGGCAATTTCACATGAAAATCAGATTTTTTGACTTCTGAAAAATTAACAACTTGCCAACCTAGGGCTCCAAGCTTTCTCTTTCTGCCAATTCAGCAGCATCCTGGGAAAGTGAGCACTGTCACACATACACATAGAGGTTCTCTCACTCCATACCCAGGCTCCTCACTTACCAGAAAGAGTTCTTTTTCTATTTGCCTTGTCTCAGGGGAGCCGAGAAGTTGTGGATGAAGGCTTAGTCCCTGGGGATGGGCTGGGAGCTGCTGGGCTGGACTCTAGCTTCTATGCACACCTGAAGCGCAACTGGGTCTGGACCAGCTACATCATCAACAAAGCCAGAAAGGTAGGCTCCTAGGGACACACTACCCCAGCACCTGGTGCTGTTATTACTATGAAAGGCTTCCTGGCCCTTTGGACTTCTGGGCTAACTGGTGAAGCCAGTGTAAAGAGGGACACTTGAGTATCTGCCTGGCCTAGTTAGGTTTCTGGCTTAATCTGTGAAATGCATGGTTGGTCCTTTTTAGAGACACACAGAAAGTCTGATGGCACAATGCCTCCAGGAGAAGGGATACTTGCAGGAATGTCTCAGCTCACCCCAGTACTATGCTTACCTTTCAGAACAACATCCCCGAAAATGGGCTGACAGGAAGACTCCAGACCTTCCTGTCTAAGCGCCCAATGCCACTTGGGTCCGGAGGTAGGTGTTGGGCATCCACACAGAGCAAGTATGAGGCTAGTTGAAGCCAATACCACCATGGATTCTGCTGGCTTATGTGGCCTCTGCAGGAACTGTCCTCAACAGATGTGTCCTCTGGTTATTTCTAGGCAGTGGCCGTTTGCCTCTCTGGTCAGAGGGGAAAGCTGATGCTGAGCTCTGTGCTGACAAGGAAGAACAATTTGAACTGGACCGAGAACCTACCCCTGGCAGGAACCGAAAAGTGCGTGGTGGGAAGAGCCAGAAGCGGAAGCGGCTGAAGAAGGAGCCTATCAGGAAGACCAAGCGAAGAAGAAGAGGTCACCTGGGGATGTTCATGACCTGGGTCTTTGCATGGCTGTGGCACATTGCAGTGTTACTCCCACCGCGCCTGGGTTCATCCTGCAAAGTGTCCGTTTCCCCTGTCTGCAGCCCTGACTTGGCTGTATCCCTAGCCAATCAAAGGATGGGCTGTTTCCCCAGTTTCCTCTGGCAGTGTACTTTGCCAGCCTTTCTCTTTAGCAACTTTCTGATTTAGAAAATTTTGGATTTCATCTCAACTGGAAAAAAAATTTTCTTAGCAAGATCCATGCCATCTAAATGAAGTTCCTTTCTTCTCTTGGTTTGTCTTTGAGTGTCTGCATCTGCTCTAAGCTTAGTCTTGTTGAAGTGAGACTAGGAGGAAGCTGGGAATGGTTTAAATCTGCACTGTCCCTTCAGAACTAGCACAGCCCTCCTTGGTACTTTCTAGTCTGTGGTTCCTCATCTGAACTGCATTTCTAATGGAAGTGAGTGCTGGCGGACTATTCCCTGAGTAAGTAGACTATATGGTTTAACATCAAGCCTGGATGCAGGTTCTTGAGAAGAAAATACTGAAGTGGGAACCTCCTTTATTGGTTTGTGTTGCTGACATTCATGATAAACAACATCCCATCACTTGATATAACCCCCAACTTAGCCTGTTACAAATACATGAAACGCCAGAATTCCTCAGGGACAATGGGGCGGCTGGATGTGTATATGTGGATCTAGCCCAGAGTCTCCCACAGTGTGAATACGTGATGGTGCTGTCACCTACTCTTAGTTAATGTAGCAGGCACTGTGCTATTGTGGTTTCTATGTTGTCATTATGACGCTTTAGGAAGGAAGGATGTATTTGACACACAGTTTCAGAGATTCGGTCGATGGTCTGTTTCTGAGCTGGTGAGGCAGAGCTTCGTGGCAGGAGGAGCAGAGCAGCTCAGCTCAGGCGGACAGAAGGCAGGGCTGCTACCTGTGCTAACAGCACCCTCCTTTCTGGTATTCCTTCAGGGCCTCAGCCTATTGGGATACACCCGGAGGCATACTTTGCTGTCTGTCTCCGGCTTCTCCACCACGTGACAGTCAAGGTCAGCCTCAAAGTGGGCTCTGCAGGAGGTTACCTTTGCTGTTCCTTAGTAGTTTTTGGTTAATCTATGTATGTATGTATATGTGCACACATACATGTGTGCACACAAGCCACAGTGAATGTGTGGAGGTCAGAGGGCAACTTGCCAGAGTTAGTTCTCTCCTTCTACTATATGGATTCTAGACTTCAGGTTGTTAGACCTGATGGCAAACCACTTTACCTGCTGAGCCATCCTGCTGATCCCAGCACATGTTTTTTGTCTTCAAGATGGCCCTAGAGCCATCCCTATAGGATGCAAGAATCTGCATGTACCCTGAGGTCACAGGCAGATAGATACTTGGGGCTTCAGGGACTGGTTTTGTTACTCCATTTACTCTGAACATGTTCTAGAAGCATCTATATGAGTTCCTGGAAGCCATCAGAGATTGGCAGATGATGAGACGAACAGAGACTTACAGGATGAGTTTACTTTAGAATGGCTGAGGATCAGCTAGCCCAACAATGGCTGTCTACCAATAAATCCAGTAGGTGTTCAGTCCATGAGGATGTCTCAGCTGATCTTCAGTATATGCTGGAATCATGAAATAGGCTCCAATGGTAGAAAAGAAATGGACTTGCTAGCAAAAGCAAGCAGGCAAAAAGGGAACAGGCTTCCTTGTGGTACCCATTCTGTTTTTACTCCACTGCAAGCAGCTTATCAGGTCTTGGTTCATTTTTCTGGAGGAGTGACCCATGCCTTCATCTTTGAAGGGTCTGTGTCCTTTGTCATTCTGCCTGGATTAAGTTGTAGTTTCCTATTGACTTTTTCTCACAGACATGGTAGCACCAAGAGACACCCTAAAGATTCTCACCCTTACTAATTCTTTGACGTTTTAATACAGTCCCTCATGTAGTGGTGACCCCTGACCATAAATTTATTTTTGTTGCTACTTCATAACTAACTTTGCTACTATTATAAATTATAACATAAAATATAATAGATAAAAGATAGAGGCTTGTTAAAGGGGTTGCAACCCACAGGTTGAGAACCTAAATGATCTCCTGCACTCCAGAAATAGTTCTTAGCTCCACTGTGGAGAAGCCACTCAATTTCCCATTGGTAATCTGGATCAGTCACCCCTCCCAACACTTGTTCCTTTCTTAGCCTGTTGGCTTACGGGCATTAGAAGCCCAAAGTGACCAGAGGAAGTCTGTGCTTCCAGTTCCCACTCTGGAACCAAAACTTGTAGGCCAGCAGAACTTAGGGTCTCAAGAATAGGAACCAGAAGTTTTCTTAGAGGGTCGTTAAAGGTGATAGTGAGTGGAACTATTCCTTTCCACCCCTTAATTCCTGGACCCATGAATCCTGGCTATGAGAGAAACATGTACTGATTGAAAGCTTCTGGAAAACTCCACCCAAGACCTCCAGGCTGCTACCTAATTGGTGTTGCAACTGTGTCTTCAAAAGGCCATCCCATCTTTCTATCAGGCTAGCTGCTTCTTCAGAATGGTGGGGAGCATGATACAACTAGTGGATCCCATGGTGGTGGACCCACTGTCATAATTCTCTAGCCATGAAGTAAGGGCTACATTGACATTGCCTTACTGGAACCCATGATACTCATCCAAAAAGAAATGAGTAAAAGAACTGTCAGAAGATGTTGAACCCTTTGTGGTTTGCTTGTTTGGAGTTGGGCATTATCTAGTAGCTGGTAGGCTTGGTCACTTCTTACCAGTGTAATTGGGGCTCTTCCCTTCTAGAAGAAAAGCTAGCTCAAGCCAGTTGCTGAAGGTCCCTCTCCTTTCCTCTTGTGTTTCTAGGAGAGCATCCAGAAGCCAAAAGCAAAAAACTACGTACCAAGATGAGGCTGACCAGAATGCCCTCCGGATGATGACGCGGCTTCGTGTCTCTTGGTCCATGCAGGAGGATGGGTTGCTAATGCTCTGCCGAATTGCCAGCAACGTCCTTAACACCAAGGTAATTCCCATCACCCCAGTCTCCCGGGAGCAGCCCTTTGCTATGCTTTGAGAGGGCATGCCTCTGGACTTCTTTCCCATTCCTAAAGGCTGCCCAGAAAAACATTTCCCAGAATCCCATGCACTTGTACTACCAGCCTACATTTCTCCTAGCCTTCAGATGCATTTGCATTTCTGCCTGGCTGCAGTGGCTGGCTGCAGAAAAAGTCATTTTTCTCTTGTCTACCCATTCCTTCTATATTGTCTGCCAGTAGAGCCTTGGTGTGTTCTGTACCGTGAACCATTGATTTCCACCTTGGCTTTGTAATTTTGGTATCCATGGGCCCTGGAGTAGCTGTACCTTAAGGCAAAGACACTTCACATTTGTTTTCCTGGCCATAGCTATATGTACTTGTGTTCCAGACTCACTGTAACTTCCCTGCTGTTTTCAGTCAGCAAACTTGTCTTAGGGTTTTACTGCTGTGAACAGACACTATGACCAAGGCAAGTCTTATAAAGGACAACATTTAATTGGGGCTGACTTACAGATTCAGAGGTTCAGTCTGTCATCATCAAGGTGGGAGCGGGGCAGCATCTAGGCAGGCATGATGCAGGCAGAGCTAAGAGTCCTACATCTTCATCTGAGGGCTGCTAGTAGAAGACTAACTTCCAGGCAGCCAGGGTGAGGGTCTTAAGCCCACACTCACAGTGACACCTACTCCAACAAGGCCACATCTCCTAGTGCCACTCCCCGGCCCAAGTATCCTTGCTTCTAGTGGTGACAGGTTCCACAGCTCATCCAGAGTTCTTGCACTTCACATTCCAACAGCACCTCGGGACCCCTGACTCTACTTCCTGCCGGCATGATGTGCAGCAGGACATGAGCTCCATGTCAGCAGGGTCAGGGCTCCTGCAGGTAGTGATGCCAACAAGTACAGCAGTTCCTAAGAGCTGATCTGTCCTCATCACCAGCACACCAGCCAGGAGAAGCCAGTGAGGACCTGTGTTATTTTCTCCGTAGTGTTCTGATCCATTTGTCTCTAATCCTTGTACCCCACCCTCTCCTAAATTTCATCCCTATATTTTCCCTAAGGAAGATGGAGAGGTGCCCATTACCATCCTGAACTCTATCCACTACCTCTCACGTGGCTCTTTATGCAACACTGGTGTCAAGGAATGCCTCTCTTTACCCCATGATGTAGCCAGCCATTCTTCACTAGAACTTGATGGCATCTTATTAGAGTTGCTACAGATATCACCTGTCTTTAAGTCCCTTCCTGTGTGTTTTCTGACATGTTCTGAGTCTGCATCTTAATTCATTTCTACCACTGTAATACAGATGATACAACAGATGTAAACGATACAGAATGGCTCTGAGAACATAGAATGTATCAGTCTTTAAAACTCTTACCTACCCAGCAAGGTGATGAACACCTTTGATCCTAGGAATCTGGAGTTCCAGGCCAGCTCTGACTACACAAAAAGAACCCTATCTCAGTGTGAAAAAGAAAGAAAGCTCTACCAAAGCACATTTACCCTTAAGAGCTCGCTACATAGGGTAAAGCTACATTTACCCTGATACTAAGGCCTCCCTCTCGTGCTTGCCAGAACACACAGCTCCATAGGATGTTGAGGACTTGTCCTGTTTTCCTATTCCCAGGCTTCACTTGGTACAATGTATGTAGGCAAACATGAGGTGAGCACTTTGATCTCCTTAGGGAAACAGGCTCCCAGGATACATTCATTCCCAGGCCTTTCTGTTAGCTGTCCTGAACATGGGCTCTGCACATACTAACTGTCACACTCTGTATTTGAACTAGGTGAAAGGACCGTTTGTCACCTGGCAGGTTGTGCGGGACATTTTGCATGCTACCTTTGAAGAGTCTTTGGATAAAACATCTCACTCAGTTGGACGAAGAGCTCGCTACATAGTCAAAAATCCCCAGGCCTTTATGAACTACAAGTAAGCCGTATTCACAACTAGGTTGTGCCTAGGCCTCCATTTCAGCATCCCAGCTAGCCCCCTTTCCCCTGCTTCTACCCACTTGTTCACACTCAGGTGTGGAATCCAGGAGTGACTTGATTACAATGGCTGTCCAGGTGTTGGAATCTGGAGGTAGGACAGACAGAGCCAGGTGTAGTTCTGGACACTTCCATGTGCATGATCTTATAGCTCACCCTTGGGAGCAGATGCAGAGCAAGCCTGTCAAGACTGCTGGTTGACTGAGCGTCTGTCCTGGCTATCCCCATGCATGGAGGGCAGGGACACTGACTGAGGCTGCTGTGATCAGAGCAGTCCTAGGAACTCTTCATGGAGCTCACTCAGGAGAAGCATGACAGACCAAGGATCACTGAACAAAAACCACTGTATCCCCTTGGCAGGACTGGTTGTCCCCAGGTACTTTCAGGTGGGGCCCAGGTCTTATAGGACCACAGGTACCCAGGAATCACAAAGCATCTTTTTGGCTGCAAGGTCAACCGACCATCTCCTTATAGGCCTTCTGGCCCAGGGGACTAAGGAGGGAAAGCCAGAGAGATTCTGTGAAGTTGGGAGGTACCTACAGCATGCCACCAGTGGTAGGGTAGGAGGAGGGACACAAGAATCTCCTATAATGTTCTTGTTCCAGATTAGACAGGGAACCTGGGCACATAGTGTTTCTGCACTGCAAGTCACCTTGCAGTCAGCAGGCCGTGGAATGACCAGCCCTGTGGGTCTCCACACTACATGCCTAGGGCCTTTCTTATACGAAGCTACTTTTTCTTATTTGTAGAATGTTCTCGTTTCCTACCTGAAAGAATTTTCTCTGAAGGAAAAATGCCCAGCTAGTCCTATTCTTCAGAAGAAGAAACAAACATCCAGAGAGATGTATCAAGGTGGTAGAGATTTAGCAGAGAATAAAGTCTGAAGCTTGGGCTCCCTAATCCCAGCATAGCCTGGGACAAAGGGAAAAAAAAAGGTTCTAAGGTCAACAGGCCTGGAGTTCTGTCCTCCTGTCCTGGGGATGGGGTCGTGTGCTCACCTAGAAGTGGGATGCTAAAAAAACAAGGTCAGCTATCTCTCCCCAACCCTTTCCTTTTCCTGACAGCAGAGATGGTAGGCTCTGACTGGCTAGGCCTTTCTCGTGGGCCTGTTTCTCCTTTGCCATGTTCCACTTTCCTCACAGACATGGGCAGGCTGGCAGGCGGCTAGCAATGCTGTGCCCAGGAGCTTTGATAGTTAATGGTGGTGTATAGTACTTTACAAATCACACACACACTTTGTTGGTCCTACTCAAATCCCTGTAAATAGGGTAGGACTGAGGGAGAGTGTTATTGTCCTCAGTCTCTTCGTGGAAGATAAAAGCAAAGATGGAAAATGTGAGTCTTGACCAGCCTGACTTGGATTGGGTGCCACTCACTACAGGGTGCTCATGCCCCAAAGCTAATTGTCCCACCCATGCTTAAGTGGATCATAGCTCCCAGCAAACTGAAGCCAGCAGTTTCCAATGTTTGAAACGGGAGGAGGGTACAATTGTAGCAGCTCTGGATCTTCCCTCACACAGGGTCTGCCTGGCAGAAGTATACCAAGATAAGGCACTGTTGGAGATTTCATGAGTCGGAAGGGTAACTACGAAGACCCGAAGGTAGGTCCCAGGCAGTGGCTGAGTCCAGTGCACTCTGAAGACAGGCATTGAGGGACTGGCTAGCCCTCAGGACCATTGGTCCTGACTCAGCATCAGTTTTAAAGATGAACACATATGACTTTCTACTTTCAAATATTGTTGAGTTGTGGGTCTGTTTTGTTAAGAAAACAAACTCTTTAGAAATTGCAGGCTTTGAAGCTGCTCAGGTGGGCCAGATGGCAACTGGCAGGGAGGTAGCTTTGCAATCTCAGGTACTTCTACCAGTGTTGGACCTGCTGCCAGGGAAGCAAATGTGGCTGCTCTTGGAACCGGCCTTCACCACATGGGGCAAGCCTTCTTCCAGATGAAGAAGGCATAGGCATAAAGGAATTCAAGAGGGTTAGGAATGCTGAAGTGCACACACAGGCAAATCCAGCCTCTGAGGTTGAAAACCTCACTTACCCTGTAAGCCAAGCAGTCCTGTTGTAGTGGTTTGACACACTGGCTCATCCTGAGAGTCCAGTCATACTGCGTCCCCATACCAAACCACAACACCTCTACTAAGAAGAGAGGCTGAGTACAAAACAGTCTGTAGTAATCGTGTCTGCCCCTGATGGCTTTTTAGAGGTATCTACTCTGGCCTTAAACTGGGAAGCTGGGGGTAGCTGAATAGATGCAATAAAAGAGGGGTTACAACCCCCTTGGAACACAGTGGCACCCCAGGTTTGCAGCCAGGTGTGGCGGGCACAGACCTGCCCAAGTCCAGGGAAGAAGCTCATCTCTGGTGGCATCCATCCCAAGCTTTTAGCACTGCTCCTCTGGCCTGAGCTACAGGAAAGGGGTGAGGACTGTGACAGTGGTCTGCATGAGGCAGCTGCCCAAAAGGTATGCAGGAGGGGCTGGAATGGCCAGCTTCCATGAGGCGGCCAGGGAAGACCAAGCTGACAGAAGGCTAGTGTGTCTGTGTGCATGGTGGGGCCAGTGTAGGTGGTGTTTGCATCTCCCCTCAGGCTGGGGGAGGTGGCTGTCAGTGTCACTTGACTCATGGCTCAGTTCCTGGCATAGCAATGAATGTTTACCACATGGGTGACACATGGACTCAAGATAGGAGGTAGGAAAGACAGCAAGCATGGTGTTTCTGGGATGTGGCTTCCAAAGGAGTTTGCCCATGATGCCCTTGGTGTTCACACAGCCTCTCTCTGATGAGAAGGAGTAACATCAAGCTCTTGTGTTGCAGGTTTGTGCCAAGGAGTTTAAAGAATTTGTGGAGAAGCTGAAAGAGAAGTTCAGCTCTGGCCTGAGGAACCCCAATCTTGAGATCCCCAACACACTGCAGGAACTCTTTGCCAAGTAGGTGCATTGTCCTCAGTGGGCAGACATGAGCCAGCTAGATAGTGCCTACCTAGCTGTACTTTGCAGTTGCCCATTCAAGGACCATCTGACGTCAGGTGACCTGAGGTTCTGCTTTGTCCTGACACCTACATTTTTTCTTCCTGCTGCCTGCTTAACTAATTGAGGCTCTGTGTTTTGTATGGCTTTTGCCCAAGTTTGTTGGTTTACTTATTAGATAGCACCATAGCCAGATGTCAGAACAGCTGCATCCTTCCTGCACACCTTCAGTCCTGAAGAGGCACTGGCTTCTAGGATCTCAGAGCTTGAACACTATATAAACAGGGCCAGGGTTCATACTAGGTTGCTCTCATAACTGAGCCTATGCTTTTTGGCTCAGCCACTTGTGTGGAAGAACATACTCATGTGAAAAGGGAAGTGAACTAGGCCTGTTTCCGCAGCAGCATCCAGATATGGATGCCTCTTCCTCCCTCCTCATGGAGACACCCCTTCGTCTCAGTGTTTCAATTGAGGATCACATTATAAGGTTCATTCAGTAATGAATATGGTGTCTTTTTTGTGTTTGGTGTTACAGATTTGTGTAATCGAGGCTAGCTTTGAACTCACCATATAGTCCAGGCTAGTCTCTAACTCTGGGCATTCCTCCTACCTCAGCCTCTGATCCTTAGGATTATGGGCATGTGTCACCATGTCCAGCTCTAGCTATTTTCTGGGTTTTGTTCTTAATTGGCAGTAAAGCACTTGCTAGAACCCCATGCATGGATATATGGTTTGTGCTCAGTCTTTGAAGGGATCTCTGTCATGCCCGTGCTTGTGTGATGCTCTCACATATGTGCATTCAAACAAGAGGCCAGTTGTAATCCCAAGAGAAGACAAAGATTTAAAAGCAGACCTCTGAACAGTAGAGGAAGAGCGAGTTGCAGGTGTGGCTGATAACATTGACTTAGGTCCTAAGATTGGGGGCTAGGTAGAACAGAAGATCCTTCTCATATAACGAAAGTGGAATTTCCTGTCGGTAAATTTTAGGTAAAGTTTTTATTATTGCAGAGTTAAAGTTTTACTTTAGTTTTGGTAAGACCTGTGGTTTTAACAACTAATTCTGTGAATTTATATTGACTTGAGTTTCAGGTGAGGTGGTATTGCATAAAACTCACAGAAAGGAAGGAAATGTTCTGTTCTTCTGCCATTAGGATTAGTGTTTATTTGCATTATTTATTTGTTTTTATTTCTGTAGTACTAGAGATTAAACTTGTGATGTTATACATGCTGGGCAAATACTATATCCCAGAGCAAACTCCCACCATCTTGGTGGTGGTGGTTTGTGTGTTTGTTTTTTGAAGCAGTGTCTTACTTGTAGCCCAGGCTGGCCTTGAGTTCACATTCTCTAGCCTCATCCTCCCAGATACTGTATTACAGTTGTGTGTCATCACATGTAGCTTACTTTTTTATTGACAGATGATAATGGTATATATTTATAAGGTACCTAATATTTGTGATATGTCATATGTTGTTAATTATGATCTGTAAGCACAATACATCACTAAAACTCATTCCTCAGCTTCACTGTAACTGTCTTCCCTCTGCTTGTCCTTCTTCTTGCCTTCAGCCTCAAAGCACCTTCCTAGTTGGTTTCCATGAGATCAGACAGACCTCCAGCACCTACCTAAGAGCCAAGTGCTCATGGCAGCACAGGAGGCAGAGAGAAAAATCCCTAAACAAGCTGGCTAGCTAGACTAGCTGATCAGCAAGCTACGTGTGCTTGTGAGAGACCCTACCTCCGTAATGCAGAGAGTGATTGAGGAAGATACTCATGGTCAAGCTCAGACCTTGCACACACATGTACACTTGCAAATACCTATACATAAGCACCTCTCCCCCTCCCTCCCTCCCCCCCTTCTCTCTCTCTCACACACACACACACACACACACACACACACACACACACACCATTCTTTGTGTACTTTTCCAAGCTCCTCTCTTTGCTTGTCTACTCACAGTGAGCCTACAGTTTTACATCGTGGTGCCCCTGCCCATCCATGTGTAACCACTGTGCTTTGAAAGAGCACACTGACTTTCCTGATCCTCAAGTCATAAGAGTGAAACCTGGTAGCATTTCTGTATGTGCTGAGCCCTTCAGCAGTGCATGGCCACTATGAGCAAGTGCCAGCTCAGTGGAGGGCCACCCTGCCCCAACAGCATGCCCTTCCGCCTCTTATGCAGATACCGAGTGTTGGCAATTGGTGATGAAAAGGACCGTGTCAGGAAGGAGGATGAACTTAATAGGTAAGTGCCGTTTCTCAGCTACAGCCCAGATGGAGGATCTGGGCCAAATCCAGCCTACCACCTGCTTTGGTGAATAATGTTTATTAGAACACAAGCCATGTTTACTTGATGTGCTGTCTGTACTCTTTCCTTTTCTGTACTAAGAGGTTTTAATAGAACCCATGGAGTCAGGCCCTTTTTCTCATTTAGAGTCATGGATACGAAAAGCATACTTTTACTGGCTGGTTTAGAAGCTGGTTCCCACCATATTGCCCCTTACCCATTAAGGTTTTATTTTGTGGAGACAATGTTTTATTCCGTTTCTCACATCAGCCTGGAACTTGCTCTGAAGGGCAGCTATCCATCTCAGCCTCTAGTCCTGGGATTACAGGCAGACATCTAGCTGGGAATATTTTGTGTGTATGTGTGAGACTTGAACAATTAGTATGTCCTAGAAACTGCCATTTAATTTGGTTTTGTGACTGTTTCAGCCTTCATAGCAATTTTGTGGGATTGAAATGTCTTACCTAAGGATTCTTGTGTGTATACTCAGCATCTGAGGAGTGCTGCTGTGGCTGGCAGCCTCCTGCAGCCTCGTGCTTACTGTGTTTCAGTGTGGAGGACATCCACTTCCTGGTGCTACAGAACCTGATCCAGAGCACACTGTCCCTCTCTAACAGCCAGTCCAACTCTTGCCAGTCCTTCCAGGTGGGTGCTGGCCTCAGCACAGAGGGCCCTCCAGCTTTGGGACCAGAGCTATGTGGGTGCTCACTCTGCTCTTCTCAGCTGTGGGATCTCAGGGGCCCTTGGATGCCTTTCATTCTTATTTGTTAGAGTTTTGACTTATGTATTTGTTGCTGTTATGATCAAACCTAAGGCTTTCTACATGTTGTGCAAGCACTCTCTTCAGCATGCCACCCCAGTAAACCTGTGCCTCTCTTCCCTCGTTCTGATCAGAGACCCTGGGCCACTGTCTCAGTGTCTTTCCCTTTTGTTATTATGATAAAGTATTCTAGGAAGCAACTCAAGAGAGAAAATCTTGTGCTAGAGAAGTTGAGAAAGCAAGAGCTTGAAGCACATGGTACCTGCAGTCAAAAGGCAGCAGTGAATGCTTGCTGAGTTTGCTGCTTAGGTCCTTTTCTCCATGGTTCCCAGCCAAGGAGTGGAGTCACCCACAGTGGGCAGGTCTTCCTACCTCAGTTAATGTAATCAAGATAATCCCTCGTGGGCATGCTCAGAAGTCTGGCAGGTGATTTTAGATTCTGTAAAATTGACATTTAACACTAGCTGTCATAGGCTCCTTTTAAGCTCGTACATGCTCTGCCGGGGCTACAGACACCTTCTAAGTAAGGCCTGTGCCATAGAGCTGGAGAAGGTGGAACTGATGAAGGAAGATGCCTGGCTTGGGGTTTTGTTGTTGTTCTAAGATTTGTCTATTTTTGTGTATGAGTATTTGACAGCGTGTCTGCCTATGAGCCACATGGAGTACAATGCCACGGAAGCCGAAAGAGGGAGTCTTGTCCCATGGGATCAGACTTGCAGACAGCTCTGAGCTGCAGTGTACACGCTGAGAAACTGAACCCATGTCCTCTGGAAGAGCAGCCAGTGCTATCAACCTGTGACTTTTTTCTCTGGCCCATTTTTTGAGATGGTCTCATTATGTAGTCCTGCCTCACAAAAATCTGCCTCCCAAGTACTGGAATGAAAAGTGTCCACTACTGTGCTTGACAGGAAACTGTTTTTGATACCAGAGCACTGCCCTGGCACATTGAGCAGCAGTAGACACGCCTCAGCTGATCCCTAAGTATCATTTGATCTCTCCCACTTTAAGTCACCTGGTACACTTGTTTCCCACAAGGACACCTAGGACCCTTGTATCTGAGAGTGCCATCCAGCACTCACTTGTTTTCAGGTAGCACTTATTTCTTGAGCCTTTTGATACCGAGAAAGTGTTCACAGTTCCAAGTGAGAACCTGGTGATTGGTGTAAAGTGTCCTTTGGCCTCATGGGCGTTATGCAGCTGGAGAACATGAAACGTGAACTACAGAGAGAGTAGACAGTGAGGCAGAAGTCCCAAGTACATAACCATGGCCACACCAGTTCTTTGTTGGGCTCATACATAATTGAAAAGAAAGCAAAGGTACCGCAGCAGAGTCCAGGCCAGTGAGCTGCCCCAAAGAAGAAAGTAAACAGCTACCAGCTGTTCTTCCCTCTGTCTCCAGGTACTTCTAGGATCAGATGGAAGGTGTCTAAGACCGGCTTTGTACCCCAGATGCTTAGGAAGTCACATGAGAACAACTGCCTGACCACCCTTCCCCCAGAGCAGACAAAATGCTTTTGTGGCTCCCAGAAGCTAGCGCTGAGGACTTAAGGGCCATCAGTGACATCAGAGGCTCATACAATACCTCTTAGGCTCCCTGCAACCCAGGTTCTCAGACAGCTACAAAGATCCTTTTCTGTGGCAACCTAGGCTCTCAGAATCCAAGTGGGTAAACCCACAGTCTTGGTCAGTGTGGTCCAGCACACAGTAGCAGATATCTGAAGGTTGTACCCTGCAAGTGGTCAAGAGCAAAAGTCATAGAAGGTTGAACCCCAGTGCTGCCTGCAGCTGTTTCTCCACTTTTTTGTGGTTTTTTTTGAGACAGAGTCTATGTAACAGTCCTGACTGTCCTGGAGCTTAACTATGTAAACAGGCTTGCCATGAACTCATAGAGATCCACCTGCCTCTGCCTCCTGAGTGCTGGGATTAAAGGCGTGTGCCACCATGCCTAGCTTCTGCCCACTTTTGTAAGGTTAAAAAAATTGGAACCTCATTCTCTGCCCCATGCAGCCCATGCCATTATTCCCCCGGGTCTAACTGTAACCCAGGTCTGGCAGTCAGACTGCCTAGAAGAATCATTGTGGACCTCAGATGACTGGAAGAAGACTTCTTCCAGGAGATACCTCCATGTGACACAAGCCCCAAATAACCACCCAGCCCCTCAGCAGTGAGGTCACTTTGCTTTCTTTGTTTCACTCTTGCCTCACAGCAGGGCTTTGGAGTGTCACTTAACTCTTGTGCCTCAGTATGCACTGTCACTAAGAAACCCCAGAATCACTACCTCAGAGCCCCTTGGAGACATGCAGGCTAGTTAGCTAAGCCAGTCTTGCTGTGTGAGTGGCCCCTGGCAGTTTCAATGTTGCCATGGCTGCCTTCCCTTTAGCACCTCACCCTTCTGTGGGCTGTTTCAGATCTTCCGCCTCTACCGGGAGTTCCGGGAGCCTGTGCTGGTGCGGGCCTTCATGGAGTGCCAAAAGAGGAGCCTGGTCAACCGACGCCGTGTCAGCCACTCCCAAGGTCCCAAGAAGAACCGTGCTGTGCCCTTTGTGCCCATGTCCTACCAGCTCTCCCAGTCATACTACAAGTGAGTATGTCCTCAAGAGCAGAGAGCTTAGCCCAGGAGGGATTCCTTGATTCCCTTTCTGCCTGTCTCTCCCATGCAAGAGTGCTGCCATGGAGCAAGTGGAGAAAAGTTAGGAGTTTTGTAAGCAATCCAGGTAGCAGTGCACCTGCCCAGTGCGCTAGTCTTATCCCTCCCCGATTCATCTCAGAGCCCTTTTACACCACCTGCACCCTGCAGGGCTGGGCCAGGTGCCCTCAGAACCTCTGTTCTGCCAGCCCCTGATTGCAAGTGTGAGAAGCCCCTCACTCAGCATATCATGCCAGCCTCAAGTTAGCAGGGGTCACGTTTAGACATAACAGTTCCACTACTAGTTTCTTCTGGCTTTTCCCATTGCAGCTCTTCCTACCCCCCAGTCCTTCCTTATGACCTTTGGGCTCCTTTGCTTCTGGGGTCCTTACTCTCTGGGCTCTTGCAGAGGATTGGCCTCTGCTTATATCTGCAGGCAGTGAGATTGGACACATGTGTCCTGTCAACTGTCACAAAAGGAGCTTCCTCCCTGGGTCAGCAGCTGTTGGCACAAGGCACTGCAAGGCCTTTAGCTTAGATGAAAAGACTGGCCCCACCTTGGATTACAAGGTGAGTGGGGGAGAGATATCTAGACTGCACTGAGAGACAACACTGTCTCCCATCATAGTGGGCAGGAGTGCTTCAGGCATGAGAGTGCAGGCTGTTTTGAGTACAGTGACTTCCACAGAATGGCCCAGCACAGATGTCAGCAGCAGCTCTTCAGTGGCACCTCCTTTCTGCCTTGCCTACAGGCTTTTCACCTGGCGATTTCCCACCACCATCTGCACTGAATCCTTCCAGTTCTACGACAGACTACGGACCAACGGCATGCTAGACCAGCCTGATCATTTTTCTTTCAAAGACCTGGATAACAGTGACCCTTCAAGTGACCTGGTGGCGTTTTCTTTGGACAGCCCCGGAGGACACTGTGTGACAGCCCTGGCCCTCTTCTCCTTGGGCCTCATCTCTGTAGATGTCAGAATCCCAGAACAGATCGTGGTGGTGGACAGCTCCATGGTGGAGAGTGAGGTCATGAAGAGGTCAGAGCCCAAAGCAGCACTGTGCCCGTGACTCTGCTCACAGTTTGGGAACACACAGATTCTTGAGACTTTAGGTGTGGTCATTACCTCTCATTGTTGTGGGACTGCCCAGGTTACCTGCTCAGCCATCCGATCTGAGCATGTGGTGTATATACATATCCTCGTGGGAGTGTATACATGAGAACAGAGGTATAGAACCCAAATGTCGAATCGGGCCTTTCCCTCTCTTCTCATTTCTGAGACCATCTCAAAATTCTCATCAATTCAACTACACTGGTTGGCCAGTGAGCTGTAGAGATCCAGCACATGGATTGCAGACCTGTCCAGTTTGGGACTAGGAACTGCAGGGCAGTGTCCAGAGAGTTTTCTGTTGGTACCTTCCAAAGAGTCACGGGGAAGGAAATATTAGCCCAAAGTCCTTGACTATGGCAGAGCCAAGCAGGGCCTTCATGGGGATGTAGAGGCTTTGGGTAGTGACAGAAAAAGGGGGCCCTCAAATGAGTGTTCTCTGTGACAACAGTTGCTACTTGGTGTTGGCTGTGTGGCAGGTGGCCAGGTCCAAGGCCGGGCACCTATTTGTCTTCTCTTCTGCAGCTTGGGGAAAGATGGTGGCTTGGATGATGACGAGGAGGAAGAAGACCTAGATGAAGGTTCAGGGACCAAGCGCCAGGGTGTAGAAGTAAAGGCCCATCAGGCCTCACACACCAAGTACCTGCTAATGAGGGGTTACTACACAGTGCCTGGCATGGTCAGCACGCGCAACCTGAACCCCAATGACAGCATCGTGGTCAATTCCTGCCAGGTTAAATTCCGACTGCGCAGTACCCCTGCACCCACCCAGCTTGGGCCCACTGGTAAGTGTCCTGCCACAGCTCAGGTATGGGACAGCCCTGGGGTTCCTGGCACCATAGCCAGGCACTCAGCCCTGGAGCTCTGAAGAGAGGCATTGCTGTCTATAGCAGTCACCTCATGTTTATGCTTTATGCCTCTGATCTCATCTGTGACACCTTCAGAACCTTGAATCCCATAGTTTATGACACTGTTGAATCTTGTCCTTTATCTCTTTGCTGTCAAAGGTGAGACTTGAGCTCCATTGCCACCACCTACCTCCTTTGCAGGTGCAGATCACTCAGGAAGCTCTAGATAGCATAAACCTTTTCTCTTTGCTGGCAGAAATGGGATTGGAAAGGCCCTGCCCTCCTCCACCCTGCAGCCAGCTGTCCTTTGTATGGTCAAGGTGGATAGTGTTTGCTGTCCCTTTTTACCCACAGTCAGAACTCTATTTTGTCTGAAGTTTGAAGCAAACAAAAGTACTGTGCTGACCTATATAGGTTGTTATCTCAGCTAAGCCCTCCTGGCATGAGGCCTGACTACATGGAAGGAGCCTGGGGCACCACTGGGGTTTAAAGGTAAGGAAGACAAGAGACTTAGGAAGGGCTCAAGACAGCTGCAGGCTAGTCTATAGTTAGATACCAAGAGTCAGCCTGCTAGGGCCCAGTATGTCCCCAGAAGGTGACCCTTTGACTCCTTAGGGAGCAGTGAACTAGTGCTGGAGCAAGTCTTGCCTCAGACAACCATATGTGTTGGTCCCAAGAAGGATTTCTGTTGGCTGATTTTTCTCTTCCCTCATGGTCTCAGGGTTCACAGCCACACCACTGGAAGAGCTCCAGACTGGTCCTTCCTGCCTCCCGGCCTTTTTTACCAGCCTGGTGGATCCACATCTGCATACCCGCTGCCCAGAAGAGTTTGCCCACCAGATGGAACAGTCTGGGTACAGCCCTGAGGATGTAGATGCCTCCCTAGAGATCCTGCAGGCTGTGGCAGCTGCTGACTGCTTTGGGATTGACAAGGAGAAGCTGAGCAGACAGTTTTCTGCCTTGGAGAAGATATCGGACAAACGCACCAGGACGTTCCTGGACTATATCCAGGTGATGTGATCTCCAGGCATACAATGCAGAAGTGGTGCCTGCCTGTGGTTTCTCTTTAATTAAATTAATTGCTAGTATTTAAGCCAGGACATGTCCCCTAAATTCCATTAGCCCCCAGATCTAGGACCTGGCTGAGCCCTAGAGTGGCTATCTCCCCTTGGGATAGGCCACATCCTCCATGGCTCTTTTATCAGTTGCCCCTCCCCCCCAATTCACAGGCTTCCCGTACTCCCTGGACTTACTTGCTATCTGCCTGGTCCCTTAAAAGAGGCTATATAATATAACCCTTGGACCCAAAAAATATCATTCTACTCTGGGAATAGGATGCAGATCCATGGTCTGATTTGGAGGCTCCCATGTGGGATCTTTTTTGTAAGGCTGGGACCATGTAGCCTCCAAGGGCCATTGCAGGAAACCAAGACAGGATGAAGGCCAGCATGTGACTCTGAGAAGCACTTAGCAGAGGGAATACTGTTTCCATGGTTTAAAGTGTTCTTTCTCTGATTGTAACCTTGAAAACTAACTGCGAGCCTTCAGATATTCTCAGGCTGTGGAGAAAGAGCCTGCTGACCACAAGAGGGTTGTAAGCCAGGTACTTTCTGCTGACTTTAGCACACCAGTCAGGGTCCAAGGCCTGGGCGCTGTCTGTCAATGAATTTGAGGGGTTTATAGGAGAAAAAGGGTGCTGATGATATGGGGGACACTACCTACATAGAAACAGACAGTGGGGTCAGGTGTGACCAAAACACAAGGGAGTCTGGTCACTGTTGAGACAGTGACTGCCTTTGGGACTGTCAGGACCCAAAGGAGAGTCATAGTGTCATATCAGTTGGAGCTATTCTGATTTCAGACATCAGGCTGTATTGTGAGTAACACAGTAGGTATAGAAAGAGCCCACATGGAGCTTGCAGCTCCAGGGTAGATGCTAGGATTATCCCTTTGGACCTGAGCTTGCTGCTTGCTCAGAATACTTGACCCTCAGAATACTTGACCCTAGCTGGAGTGCCATCCACTCCACCTACCTGGTAAAACACGGCTTCCCCAACAGACCCTATGTCCCTTTTTTCTAGGACCTCTTGGAACAGCAACAAGTCATGGAAGTTGGAGGCAACACTGTGCGCCTAGTGGCCATGGCCTCTGCCCAGCCCTGGCTTCTGCCTTCAATGCGTCTGAAAGACATGGAAATAGACACCAAGGCTTCGGGGGATGACAGCCAATCCAGACTCCCTGAGGGGGCTTCCATCGAAGACCACACTTCTGAGGGAGCAGCAGGACCTCCAGTCAGCTCCCATAGCACTAAAAAGCGTCCCTACTGCTCTATTCAGAGCCCTGAGACTGATGCTGAGGAAGCCACAAGGCTCCCTGCCAAGAAGCCCACATTACAGGATGTCCATGTGGCTGCCAGCCCTAGGCCTGGAGCAGAAGAGCAGACAGAAGCCCAGGCCTCAGCTCAGCTTGCAGCTCCTGAGGATGCATGTGTAGGGGCCCCCAGGCAGGAGAACCAAGAGAATGTTGGTGTCTCAGACCTAGAGCAGCTGGGCTGTGAGTTCCAGCTTCCAGAAGGCTCTGAAGACCCCAGAGGTACTGATCTTACCTCTCCCATTCTATGTCCCTCATGTGACTGCTCCAGCCTACTACCTCAGCCTCTACCTGCCTCCCAAGGCTTCAGCTAGTCATAGTAGGCCTCAGGGATGTGCTCAGAGGCAGAGGCTTCCTGCTCTCCACAGGTGTGCCTACAAGGCCAAGCAGTGCAAGCATCGGACTTGCTGTAGTGACCACAGGGAGGTTCTCTGGACAAACTCCTAGAAGCCTCTGAGCCTTGGCCATGGCAGGGCATTCCCCTGAGATCTGCTGCAATTCCTATGGGCTATTGTCGCCTAAGAGCTTTATATATACTCGCCCTGTGGTCAAGGCTCTTGACTGGAAATGAGGCACTTGCTAACCTCCCTGGACCAGGGTTTCTTGGGTATTGGTAATGTCTGTGGTGCCCTGGCCTCCACTACTGTAGTACCATACTCTGGGTAGAAGTGGTTGGTTGGTTGATTTGTTTGTTTGTTTGTTTTGCCATTGCTTATCTACTTTGGTGCACGTTGAATGAGGGGAGAGGGGCAAGGGACATGGCCTCCAACTTTGCATTCTAAGAGCCTGCCACCTTTTCCTCTCTTACAGGACTTACAGAGAACAACATGGCCCAGGCGGCATGGGAGAGGTAAATGGAGGTCTTTTGCAGGGAGGGCAGAACATGAAGTAATGTTGCCTCAACTTTCAGGCTAGTGGAAGACTTCCACCTAGTGTCAGTCACTGTATAAAGCTCCTTCATAGGGTGCAAGCCTGGGTAGCTTGCCCTAAACAGACATTCCCAGCCAAGGGCTTTCACACTCCCCTGGACCTCCTCCCACAGCCCACTGCATCCTTATACCATCTTAGATGAAGAGAGGGCCTTCACAACCAGCCTATGACCACATTAGGCAGAAGTCAGAACTGCCTGCCCAGGGCAAGCCCCTCAGTCCTGTAGCTGAGACATGGCATACCAGAAGGGTTGCACTCTTCTGCCTTGAAGAGGCACCTTCAGTGGCCCTCCCCAGTCAGGGCCCACAGAACCCCTCCTTTCATGTGTATGTGTCCTTGGCCCACCAAGGCTTTGTACCCTGGATCTGACTCCCAAGGCAGATGAACCTTCCATCTCAGCCATGGCCACCAGAGCCAGCAAAGCCTGCCCCATCCAACCCATCAGCTCTGGCAGCTTTGTGCCAGAGGCAGAGCTGCTGTGTGGGGATGTCTGTGAATGAGACAGTGAGGGGATTCCGGTGTCCTGCCAGGGAGCAAGTAGAGACTGGAGAGCAATGGGCAGATAATGGCCAAGTTCTGGGCCTCCCTGAGCTAGAGTAGCCTGTCTGTGACCAGCATGTCCCCTCCACCCTAACATCAAGTATCTATCTTACAGCGGCTGTGAAAGAGTGTGTTTTGTCGGTCGCCCATGGCGTGGTGTGGATGGGCGCCTGAACATGCCCGTGTGCAAAGGCATGATGGAAGCCGTGCTGTACCACATCATGTCAAGGCCTGGTGTCCCTGAGAGCTGCCTGCTACAGTACTACCAGGGGGTCCTACAACCTGTTGCTGTGCTTGAGCTGCTCCGGGTAGGGCCCAAGACATCTCAGCCCAGCTCTGGTGGGGGGCACACAGGGCAGGGTCAGGTTCATGGAGGACCACACCCAGGTCTCACCACCTCAGCTTAACCTTCAGTGTCTTCGGGCCATTGGCAAAGAGGTCTGCTACTATCCTTGAGGCCCTGTCTGGCTCCTGATCCCTTTCCCCCTTGCCTGCTACAGCCCATCCCTCCGTGTGTCCATTTGCACTTGGTCTGTCTTACCCTGCCTACTGTTGTCCTCCTGACTCACACTCAGGGTCACATGCTCACAGATCCTCAGGAGTCCTGGGTAAATAAATGGAGGTGGCATGGAAAGCTGAGAACCATGTGACAAGCAGCTGCTTCCCAGCCCAGGCTGTCAGCTTCCCTGAGCTCCCATTCCCATGATGCTCTGGCCTCCAGCTTCCTAACACACTAGGAACTTGACATTTAGTGTGCCGTTCCCTGAACTTCCTAGTGGGAAGCCACCGCAGCCATTGTTGTCTGAAGAGCACCTGTCCTCCAGAGGTCACTGTGGCACCCATACCTGCCATACTTTCTCCCACCCATCTTGATGTAAACCTTCCTGCTAAGTCCTGCCTCCAACAAGTCCATGTTTGGCCATCTGCTTGGGAACAGCTATGTACATTTTATAAATGCAGCAGAACCAGATCCCTGAGCAAGCAGGGCCCCTTTGTAACCCCACCTGTCTCTATCTGCAGGGCCTAGAGTCCCTTGGCTGTATCCAGAAGCGGATGCTGAGGAAGCCAGCGAGTGTCTCACTCTTCTCCAGGCCTGTGGTGGAGGGCCTGGGCCAGGCCAGTGAGGCTGAGGCACTTTCCTGCCATGAGAGCACTGTCACCTTTTATGAACCTACGCTGGACTGTACCATCCGTCTGGGCCGTGTCTTCCCCCATGATATTAACTGGAACAAGTGGATCCATTTATAGATGCTGCCCCAGGCCAGCGGAGGAGCCTCTGCCTATGTTTTATTGCTCTGTCTGGACTGTGCCATGAGCCGTATCCTTCGCACAGCTTTTCCCACAGCTCAGCCCAGCCTAGCCCAGGTGTAGCAACTAGCAGGTGACTTCAGTCCCCTCCGCCCTGTGCTGCTCTTGCTCCCAGGTGCCCAGCCTTCCTGCAGGCCCTTGTCCTGCCCTGAACTTGGGTTCCAGCATCAGCAGTATCTGCAAGGGTGGATGTTATTTGGGCAGCTGAGCTGATGGCCAAGCCCTGAGTCACCTGAAACCCACCACACCATTCAGACTCAGAGGAAGGGCTTTGGGAAGACACGTCGCAGGATTGCCTAGCAGAATCTGCTCTTCTTAAGGTAGGGCATCCCAACTTGGCCTGGACTGAGCCCAGGTCTCCCAAGGGAACCCCTCCTGCCAGAAGCAAGGCCTATAGGTTTTGCTTTTGTTTTTGTTTTATTTTGCTCTCTTTCCATTAGATACAAGCCCCTGGCATGTATTTATTTATTTTTTAATTAAAGTGAGATGAAATGCATTTTGTGTATTTGCCTAATGATTGTTCTTTCCCAAAGAACTCCCCTTCTTGAGTTTTCACCTTGGGTGGGGGACCTTAGATTTTCACCTTCTTGTTGAAAAATGCAAGTTAAGTCTTAGCAAGACTTGCCTTCAGAGTGACAGTCAGGGTCCCACACAGAGACCACTCACAGCTGGCCTGAGCCTCAGTCCTGGGCCCCTTCCTACTTTTCCTACTAAAGAGACATGGCATTTGGTTCCCTGACCTAGCTTGCGTCTCATCCTCTATGTCACTGTGAGTCACACCCTATGAAAAGGGGTGAAGATAGACCCAGGACAGGGCACCCAGCATGGCCAAGCTGCAACCGCGTGCAAGTGTCAGCAGTGTAAAGCCTTGGGAATGTTCTGGGAAGTAGTTGGGCAACGCAGGTACTGTGCTTAGCAGAGCCTGCCTGTTAAGACACTGCACAGGAGGCTGGAAGCCAGCAGCCAAGTTCTGTCTCAGGTCTCAGAGCCTCCTTTGTTCAGCAGAGATGGGAGGCCTAAAGGAACTGAAGGACACCAAGCATGGACACAGAGCTCAGCAATGCCCCTTGTCCCCAAGGCTTCCTACATGGGCTATTTGGGAAGGGGATGTGGAGACTCAGAGTACAGCCCAAGCAAATACAAGGTTTATGTGGACGTTTGTTGTTCCCAAAAGCCCCCGCCTGTCTTTGTTACAGCCACCAGTCCTCAGTATACCCCTTCTCTCACCTGAGCTTTCATCTGTCATCCACTCAGCCCTCCACCCTTCTGCCTGACCACCCACCAACTAGCCACCCAAACAGGCAGCAGCAGCCCTCCCAAACTCTGCACAAAGATCTCCAGAAACCACAGCATGCTGGTGGATCAAGAGGACTCCCGAGAGTCCCTGGGCAAGACAGGAGGCAGGAAGCCTCCAGTTTGAAACCAGGTACTCCTGGACTGCTGAGTACTCCAGATCTAGAAGGAACGGTAACAAAGACTCCACAGAGAGGCCATGCGGGGTTGCTGTCCATCTCCACCCTAGAGCAGTGCAGGCGGTGGCTCCGCCTCACCTTGGGTCATCACTTCTGCCTCTTAACCAAGGACTGTGGGAGGTTGTGCTGGGCCCCTGGGCCTGCCACATTACACAGAACAGCACGGCCTCAGCTGCACACTGTCCCATGCCTACCCACAGTCTGCTCCTTGTTGCAGGACTTTTCCTGCCTATTGTAGCTGCAGTGGAGCTCCGGGGTTGGGCAGTACAAGAGGTGGGTGGAGCAAAGAGTTGGAAGAGGTAAAAGGAGAGGAGAGGGAGTTGGAAAAGCAACATGGAGAAGACATATGGGTCTAGAGCAGTCTCAAGTAATTAAACATATCAAAAGGTTAGATACTGGGTAACAATTCTGATTGTGTGGGCATCTTGTGTATTGAGCATTTGCAAATATATATTAATCCATTGAATAATCTTTACCCTTTAAGAGTCTTCATTCTACCAGGTACCGCGAGCATGGCGGATATTGTCTGGAGCTTAGCTGAGCATTATGAAGGTGGTAGAGTTGAACCAGGGGCCATTTTGGGGGCATGGACTCCACAAAGCTGATGGGCGGAGGCAGCTGCCACGCTAACATCTAGGGCCCATGTTCCTGGCACCTCTGGCTGCTTCTAGTGTAGAAACATGGTGGCAGTCCAGGTAGGTACCTGGACCGCACCGCGGCCTTAATAAATACCTCACACAACAGTTCCTCTTTCTTTCCATTTCTTTAGGCAAACAGCACACAGATGGTTCTCTTAGACATGGAACGGCACATGGCTCAGGCCTCTACTACACGCATATGGGCAGACCCTGGGAAACACAGGCCTTCATGCCATTTAATGTGAAAGATGCCCATTGGGCAGCTCACTTTCCTTCCATAATATCCCTGGGGATACACAGAGCTACTCAAAACAGTAGCCCAGCCTCCAGCACTGAGCCTGAGCTTACACTTGCCCTCACTAAGCAAGCTCACTAGGCTACCGTCCCCCACCCCCACCTCCGGAGCATGTTTCATGCAGGGTCTTCACCCTCCAGCCTGTTATGGAGGCTCAGTCCCTTCCCTCTCCAAGCTCAGCTCACAGTCACCAAGTACTGTCAGAGTCCTCTCCATTTCAGCTGGCTCTGCCTAGGACTAAAGCAGTACATGTGACCTTTGATGGAGTGCCTCTTACCTTCTGATCTCCCTGACTCTCCATCCTTTCCCTGGGCTCTGACTGCACCCGTTCTCCAGCTGTGTGAATGTATGTGTGTGCATGTGTGTCTCACCCACCCACTCCTAGCACCCAAAGTAGTCCCCATTCACTCAAGGCTAGCGTTCAGGCCTTGCTGAGTTAAACTGCCACTTCATCTTCTGCTTAGCATCCACAAACATCCCAAGTGTCCTTTGTTCTTGTCTCTGGATAGCTGAGAGCAGGAAAGCTGTCACTGACTCCTGCCCAGCAGCAGGGGGCAGCAGCAAACTGTGGAACCTCCCGGGCCCAGGTGACTTCCTGTAAAAATGCTATTACTGTGAACACCTGCTTGTACATCAGACACCATCTGGGCCCTTACAGAGAAGTGATGTCACAGCAGCCCTGAGAAGCACACATGACTTGTGTGCCTAGTTCATGCATGAGGAAACCAAGGACCAAGAGGTTAAAACAACTCTTACAAAGTCGGAAGCTAATGGTAGGCTGGCTAGGCTGCCTGCCTCAGAGCTTCCTCTACACCACCTGAGGTGAAGGGATGGGGAGTCAGCACCATGCTCACTGAAGGGCACTTGTGTTCCTGTCTAGGACTATCAAGTTGGGAAAGAAAAATTTCCAAATTAGTGGAGGCTTGTCCCTCAGGTTGTCACGTGGTTGGGGCTGCAGAGATGAGTAGTTCTGGCCTCCTTCACAAGCTTCCTGGGACCTCTGCTCCCTCTCTGTCTTTGCGGATCCTGTGAAGGCAGTCCTCCTCTCTGCCGCTCCTTCATTTACTTCTCATAGCTGAGCATCTGTTCGGAGCCCTGCCCCATCTGGGCTCCTTCACAGCAACTTCAGTCCATGCCCCACCCATAGGGACAGACATGGTACCAACCTCCAAGGAGGGTTTTGTTAATCCACACTGGTTAGTAAGCAAAGCCAGGCAGGTGTGTGCTGCAGCTGAGAATAAGAGCCCACCACCACAGTTAGTCACACTGAGGCAATGTGCAAACTGTCCTTCGCACCTTTGAGCACATGGATGGCTCTAGACCAGCGGGTCTCAACCTTCCTAATGCAGCTCCTTATGTTGTAGTGACCACCCCGACCCCATTACCCCCTCCGCCATAAAATGATTTCATTGCTACTTTGTAATTATGAATCGTAGTACAAATATCTGATATGCAGATTTCTGATATGTGATCCCCAAAGGGATTGTGACCCACATGCCCTCTCCAGTTTGTCATCAGAGATCTCTGCTTCTAGTTTCACCTCTACAAAAAGCTGGCACCACAAAAAGGCAAGGCTACTCACTGACTGCCTCCTCATTCCCTAGGAGTTCTTCATCTGCTTCCTGAGGCGGGTGTGTCTGGGGCTGGATGGGCCCTCTGGGCTGTGCTACCTGCTAGGTGGCAGCCATGTCCCCAGACACAAGGGATCTTTCTATCCACTTGAGGAAGCCAAGAGGAGCACAGCTTGCAGCAGGCTTAGTGGACTTGGGCAGGCAGTCCCTCCCTGGGGCTTCTGCTTCCAGGGTGAGAGATGGTTTTTATTTGTCTTTTTCCTGCATGAGACCCTGGAGACCCCAGACCACATCACAATGGGAATGCATAGGAGACACTGGGGTCAGATTGCTGGGTTCCTGGCAGAGGTGATCAAAGCTTTCAAGAGTTCTCTGGGAGGGCAGAGAATGAGTGCTAGTAACACAGACACACACTGCCCCCATTGCCTGCTGTCAGAGGCAGCTCAGCATGAGGCCAGAAACAGCTCTAAGCAACTCTGCCCCTGCTTGAATGCCACACAAGGTCTGTACTGTACTGTGAGCATGCCCCTGCTGGGTCCTCTCCTCTCACTGTGATCCTTAGGGTGGGAGTTGTCTTCATTTTGACTTGTCAGGATAATACTGGAGCACTTTCTGCCACAAGTGACAGGAATCCACCTCAAACCAGCTTACAGCTTACAAATTGGAGATGTATCAACTGGTCCACTGGGTCAGGATGAAGTAAGGTGTGCTGCTGCATAACTGTCACACCTCTGCCACAGCAAGTGACCAAGAGTTCATACCGGCACAGTTCATACCGGCACAGGGGCAGGACACTCAGTCCTCTCCTCAGGCAGAGAGAACCAAATCTGGCCAGAGCAGTCACCACTGGTGCTCACTCACAGCACAGGACGATGACTGGGAGACACTGTGATCCCATCAGAAAGAAAGTTCTGCTTCTACTTGTGTGTTCTCTGACCCCATGGGGCTGGGAAGTTCACATGACTAGAAGTGTACAATGACCACTACCCTTAGGGGCCTCAGCCAGGCATGGCTTGATCCAGGAGCCCCCAAGGTTTCTACTTGTCAACTCCGCTATGTTGTCTTTACCACAGGCCAACTGTTCTCCCCTCCCCCCCTCCCAGGCTCCCAGAAGCCCCAGGAATGGTTCCTCCTAGTGACTCTACATGTAATCGCAGAGGAAAGGATGAAACAGGCCTGGGGATTTGGAGGCTGGAACAGGAGGCTCAATATTTCAGGACCAACCTGGGTAACTTAGACCCTGACTCAAAACAGGAAAAGTAAAGGAGAGTCTAGGGATGATAGGTCAGTGGTAGAGGACATGCCCGCTGCACCGGTGAGGTCCAGGGTTCTAGCCACAGCACCACCACAGAGAAAAACTAAAACATGAAGCTCATCACAGCACGAATCTGCCTTGACTACATAGCAGCATGGGCTGGGGAGTCTAGTGTGTCCCAGAGCTAGCAAAGTGGCTAACGCCCATATGTGTTTGCTAAGAGGTTTGCCTCTTTGGTTGCTTTGGTGACAGGTCTCAGGTCCAGCTCATCCTGCCCAAGGGATAGCCCCATCCCCTCAAAGCCAAGATGGGCAATGCCTGGACAAGCATTGGCCATGCATGTTTGCAGAGTGTGGTGTGAAGCCTTCTTCCTCTCAGAGCAGCTTACTAGCGACTCTCACTGGCCTTATGTGATGGGGACCCACTGCCCTCAGCTGGTCATGGCTGCTGTAGGCCCTCACTGGAACAGAGATGCATATCACACATCCTATTCATTTCCCAGTGTCTGACAAACACTACCTACTTCCTAAAGCCTCCCCCCTCACACTGTGCCCTGGGTGCCCAGCAGCAGCTGGCCAGCTCCTCCCATCCAGAAGACGCCCCTCACCAACTACTATGTCTACAGTCATCTAGTTCTGGAGCCTGAGATCCTGGAAATAAGACAGGTTACCATCCAGGCTTTACTAAGACTTTATTAAGCACCTGTTGTGTTGGGCTGAGGGTAAAATTGAGAGCAGACAGAACAAGTAGCGTCACAGGCTGCCATCTAGTCGGCCGCTCTTGTGCAGTATCTGTCTCTCCATCCAGCTGTCTCCCTTCAAGCCTTTCACTATCCTATCACCCACTACTAGGTGGCCTAGCTCTTGCCTTCAACTTCCATCCATGTTTGTTCACAAGAGGCACCTCTTCAAACTAGAGCTGGTAAGGGCCAGGACCTCAGCCTTGAATGCTCTTCCTGCCCACACCCTAGTCAGGAGCTCTCCCTGCTGAGGGGCTGAACTGGTTCCCTGGAGAGCTGCCAAGAGCACCTGCAGTCTGTGGTTCCAGAGTATGTGAAAACCACAGCACACTTTGGTCTAAGTATCTGGGGTGCAGCTGGGTGGGGCTGTGTACACGTGCAGGAAAGAGCTGTGGGTTTTGCTAGTCTGAGCCTCTCACACCCTGGTCCTAGGCTCAGTCTCACTGTTGAAACTACCAGTGTTCCAGAACTTTCCAGCCATGAGTCAGATCCAGAGGACATGCATGCATTCCTTTGGTGATTCCACGAGCTACCCTGCCTTGCAAATGAGCAGACTGCTGCTAACTTCTTTCCAGTCCAGCTCTGCAGACTGGACAGATAGATAGCCTTTCTCCCTGGGCCATTGAGGGGAGAATCTGCACCCTAGAGTCCCAGCCGCTATGCAGGCTTCCCACCGGGTCCAGAGCAGGGTCAGGCTCTCTGTTGCCTCAACCCTGCCTGGTTCTGCAAATACCACAGCACATCTCAGGTGCACCCTTGCAAAAAGAACAGACCATTTGAGAAGAAAAGGACAAAGGAAGGGAAGAGGGAAGTAGAAATAAAGGAGGAAGAGAAGAAAAAGACAGCAAGATCTAAGCAATACTGGTACCCTTGAGCTCCTACTGTACCCTGATGCCTGGGGAGTTCTCCACTACCTCGCATCACACCTTAGCATCCCTCACACAACATACATCATGCTTGAAAGAATCACTAGATGCAAGGGAACCTCCACTAAACCCCTTGGATAAACATGGCATCTAGGGTAGACAGGGAAAACAGGTACTGGCTACAGAACCAGAGCTGGTTCTTGGTGGTTCCTTTGAATCCCCTGCCCCCTGTGGGTGTCAAACAGAGAGTTCTGTAGGTACTATGTTCTGTACCCTCTCCCCATGCCTCGTAATTGATAAATATTTCCTGGGTACTTAAAAGAATTGTCTTCTTCCTCTGCTCCCTTCTCTTCTTCCTCCTCTTCTTCCTCTTCTTCCTCCTCCTCCTCTCCCTCTTCTTCCTCCTTCTCCTCTTTCTGGTTGTTTGCTTGTTTGTTTTGTTTGGGTTTTTGTTTTTTGTTTTTTTTTTTCTTTTTTGGTAGTAGTTTAGGGTTTTAGGGGGGGTGGTTTTTAATTTTTGTTGTTGTTTGTATGTTTGTTTGTTTGTTGACACAGGTTGTCCTGGAACTCATTCTGTATGCCAGATCGGCCTTGTATCACCGAGATCCATCTGCCTCTGCCTCCCAAATGCTAGGATTAGAGGTGTGTGTCACCACTGCCTCCCGGGAACTTTCTTTTTAATGGGCAGCAGAAGCCAGAAAACAAACACACAAAAGAAAGGAAATAAAACCCAATTTGGCTGGTGGGGTTGCTTCTGAGAGAGCAGGCTGTGCTTGTCACAGCCTGGAAACCTGCCGAGTGCTCTTGGCAGAAGGATGCCCCACAGGTACCCAGGTTGTGAGTGTAGGCTGATTTTTTTTTATATCCTTCCACCCCAGAGTATGCACATAGATCCTAGAAGCCACAAAAGGCAGGAAGCTGAATGGGGCTGCAGACTGTATAGGGCTGATCCAGGGCACCCAGGTCATTCCTAATGTCCAGCCAAGAAAGTCAGTATAGAGTTCAGAAGTGGCTTCTCCAAGCTGCATAGCCTGGAGCCAACAGAGCTGGGCTTTACAGCTTACATTCCTAGGTTTCCCCAAAATCTTCTCATTCTAATGGGTACTGTAGGCTTACTCCACCCCCTGCCTGAGGAGAGAAGATAGTCAGGACTTCATAGGTCCTGGAGATGGCCCCTGGTAGGATTGAGCTTGGTGACAGTGCCCTAGGGGCAGCAATCTGGACCAATCTCTTGACACTGAGTGTGACCACCCTACATGTCCACAGGGGAGGAGTCAGAGGCTCCTGTCTGAGAGTCACCTACACTCGTGCATACACATGTGAGCTCGGGCACACACATACAGGCATGACAGTGAACACTGGACACGCACAGGTATTGCTCACAAATGGATGTGTAGTACAACCAATTTAAACTTATCCCTGCCTAGTATGCAAATAAATGAGACTCGGCTATGGTTATTTTATTTGGCTTTGACAACTACTAGGAGTCACCCCTAATCTACTCTTCTAACTGCTGGCCTGGCCACCTCCTCGGCAGTGTACCCCAGATACTTTCTGTTTCTCCTGGCCACATGCTCCTGGTCCATCTCCCCTCATGGTGGCTTCCTCTTCTCCTCTCCTTCTTCCTTTTCTTCTTGGTCTCTCCCCAAACAGGTAACTCAAAACCCACCCACCTCTAAGCCCTCTAGTAATTGGCTGTAGCCAATTTTATTTAACCAATATTTTAAATTAAGGAATAAGGTTTACACAACAAAAGTTTGTAAACGTGAGAATTCACTCATAGGCCTAAGAACTTTGGGTACAGAATTTAGCATTACAATACAGAGCAACAGAGCAGACCTCAACCTCGATGTGCTAACACACACACACACACACACACACTCGCACACACGCACACACATCTGCACATTCACACTGTAGATGTCAGGTTCAGAGGCCTACCAGGAGATCACTGGCTTCTGGCCTCTCTTATCACAGCTAGTTACTGTATGCTAGCTGCTCTGGGCTCCGCTGTCCACAGGTGGAGGGGTCCTGACCACCCACTGGCGAAGATAGCTTCGAGGGGGTCCTTCATCAGTCTCCACAGGACTGCCACAGTCTGAACCTGCAAAGCCGCTGTCAAATGTGTCCATGTCCAGACCAGGGGGTGAACTTGCTTCACTCTCAGGGCCCCCTCCTGGGGACCCAGTTCTCCAGGGTGGGCCTGCTGTCCAGTCCTCTTCGTTGGCAAATGGTAGCCTCAACCTGTCCAGTAGGCTGCCTGGAGAGCCTCCTAGCCTGAGGCCACTACCTGAGACACAGCCGCAAGACAGAAAAGCGGGGTCTGTGACCAAGAGCAGATCCTCTGCATTAGGGCCAGACTCTTGGCCAGTATCCAGGTTCACAGCTGGATAGCCATCATCCTCATAGCTACAGGGCCAGACACACAGGCCCTCTGCATCCCCCACAGTCACTGTGTCAATGGACACCAGACCATAGGGCCGGTCTCCCTCCTCACTGTAGGCTGAGACCCCTTGGCCAGCTGCCAAGGGGATGATGCACCAGTGGCCAGGCTCAGACACTCCATCACACTCTGGCTGTTCTTCCAGCCCTGGCAGCCCCGGGAACTTCTTCCCCTTGGCTGGATACGATGACAAATGTAAGACTGATGTTGTTAAGGGACTCTGTGGCACCAGCTCCACACTGGAGGCTGTGAAAGGGGTATTAACCCATTTCTATGAGAAAGAAACACACAGTCACTGGCTGGGATCGACGAGGTTGGATGTGAACAGATAGAGCCAAAGACAGGTGGGTACAGGAACATAGAGACAAGCCAGAGATGGAGAAAGCAGAGGAACAAGAAAACAGCACAGAGAGAGACAGAGAGACAGAGAGACGGAGAGAGAGAGACAGAGAGAGAGAGATGGAGAGAAAGGGAGAGGGCCATGTTGTCTGTGAACCCTTGCCCAGTGGTTTCCCAATACTGTCCTTTTTCAGAGCCTGTGTCCCCACCCTCAGTAAGGACTGACTGTCCTTGGTCTCATATTCACACTAGCTACCAGTGCCCAGCCAAGGAACAGCTGGGTACTGGGACCAGGATCCTAAGGTCTTGAGGATGTGTGCAGGGAGGGCCTGAGGTCTAAGTGGCCTAGCCTCTACTCTGTCTCTTGACACTTCTAGTTGTGCTTGTGTGTCCACACTAGAGTAAACACTCATCCAGGAGTGAACCCTGCTCACCACTGTGTCCTCAGTACCTGGCACACAGTAGGTGTACCATAAATATTTATAGATGGAATGAATTAGTAACAAGCCACGTAGAAAGGCCTTTGGGGATGCTGGACTGGAGACAGCAGCCCTGACTGGATATTGCTTATGATAAGAGAGACTCTATTGCATTGGCAGAGATCACCTGTAGAGTAGGACCCCTGTTCTGAAAATGTCCCCTCAAAAAAAAAATCTCAGAACCACTACATTCCCCTACCCCTGACCTAGAGTCACTCCTTAGATGTGTAGCCTTGAGCTAAACCCTTACCCTCTCTGTGTCATTTCACACATCTACAGAAAGAACCCAGTGTCTTGAGGATTAAGTCAGGTAATGTATGTTTGTTGACAGTGCTCGTCATACAAGATTAACAGCAACAGCACACAGCGGGCAGCAGTGTGGAGCTTCAGGGTAAGGAAGCGATGTATGCCCTGCTCTGAAATGCCCACTGGCCACTCTAAGCCTTGATCTCCTCCTAGAGACCGAGGGCTGCTGGAAATCCACAGCAGGAGCTACTTTTAAGGTAAGGCTGCAGGCCAGATGCACAGCAGGTGTCCTTGGGTGCCCTACATCTCTGACCTCCATGGTGTGCTGCAGGCTCCCTATCCTGATACCACATGCTGTCTTCAGTGCCTCCTGCCCTGTTGGGTTTGCGCAGCAGGGCTGCAGACACTCTGAAATGACAGTAGTGGCAGCTGTACTTGGGATGTATTGTGGGGTAGGACAGTTCTTTCTCAGGCAGGATTTGGTCCCCACCACAGAACAAGGTCACATAGGAAACCCCAGCACCCAGCTCATGCTTCCAGAGCCACCCGGTTTGCCCACTTTCATATAACTCTAAGCTGAAAATACATCATGATGTGTAGGTCTAAGAGTAACCCCACACCTTGCAGAACAGGGAAACGAGAACTGGTTTAGGTCAGGTTGGGCCTGAGTGCTCTGGGCTCACAGAGTGGTCTTGGGGTTAGGGTGAGGGTTGGTAAGGTTCTCCTAAAGGGCAAACGATCCAGAGGGTGCATCTAAGGTGGCTCACCTTGAAGTTCCCGCTGTGCTCCCTGTACAGGGGCTGGAAGAAACTCTCAGGGGTGGGCACGGGTGCCCATAACTTCTTCCATAGCCTGCAAAGAAAGGGAGTGGGCAGAGCCCCTATAGCAGCAAGTAGGTCTGGCCTTTCTCCTGAAGAAGCAACAACTTCTACTGCCAGGCACCCTTTTGCTCACCCATCAGTAAAACGGAAACAACAGTCACCCTTACCCCAAGCTTCCTGCAGATGTTCAAGTTTCCTGCCTCTGCCATCTATTGTGGCCTGGGCACATGCTACCCCTGGGGCCTCGACTTCCTCCTCATCCACCATGATGGGTTGGGACTGAGAGAGGCCTTGGCTGTCACCATCACCCTGATACCTCTCTTACAGATCCTCTGTGCCCATCTTTGAGCATCTCATTGGAGGGGAAGACAGTCAGCAGTGTGTGCAGAGACCCACTCTGTCACTTATCAAAGGACTCTGCACATAGCCTGCCGAGGTCCTCAAGAGCAGATTGCAGCACCCCTCCCCCTTCCAGCTGAAATGGAGGGCGGGGGAGGGGATGGATGATTATCCCCTCGCCTAAAGTCACTACAAAGTCACAACCAAAGTCACCACAAAGAACACAAAGCTTTTACCCCACCCTCTCCACTACATAGTAGTGTGACTTTGGACAAGTAGCTTGACTGCTCTGTGCTTCAGTTTTCCCCATTTGAAGAGTTAGGGTGTCTGGAGTGTGCTAAGCTCACAGGGCAGCCATGGACCTGGGGCGGAAGTTCTGCACAGTGTCTAGCACATGGAACACACACTATTCATTAGTGTCAGTGCTCTCACCAAGTCCTCTGACCAGAGTAGGTCTTGGTTGGAGAGGCTGTAGCCCAGGCTGACCCCTTCTCTGCCTCCCTGAGCCCCTGGCCTCACCTCCAAAGCGGGTGGATCTTCAGACCCATGAAAACCAGGACAAGGATCAAGACAGCCGGGAGCAGCAGCATGTGAGGGTCCCAGCCTGCCTCGGGCTCTGCACAGAGAGCAAACCGTGGGTCCAACAGAAAAGTCTCCCAGAAGTACATGGGTGGGTGTGCTGGGAATGGTGGGGCGGGTGGAGGGCTGGAAGGAAGCTGGGTTCTGATCCCTCCCTTTGTAGTTTGGGTGTGAAATGACCCCTCCACCAAAGGCTCCTGTGTCAGAGGTATGGTCCCAGCCTGGGATGCTACTGGAAGGTAGTGGGACATTTCGAAGTCAGGGTCTAGTGGGAGGAGGTTAGGCCATTAGAGACACACTGAAAGAATATTGGCATCCCAGCCCTTTCTCCATCTTTATGTCCTGACCACCATGATGTAAGCTCCCACAATGCAACAGGGCTTTGCAATCATGAACCAAATCTTCTGAATCCATAAGCTAAAACATCCCTTTACTCTATTAAATTGATTAAATCAGGTATTTTATTCTTATTCCAGTTAAGTGTTATCATCTCTCCAAGCCTTAGTTTCCTCTTCTGTAAAATGGGGCAATGGCTTTCTCTTCAGAGTTAGGAGTCAAATGCACTACCAGAAGAAGCAGCTCCTCTCACAATGATGAGTGGTTGCAACTGGGGATGTATAACTGAGCACAAACCTCTCAGCCATGCTGGGAATCTCAGGGCTTGCGAAGCAACAGCAGGACAAGATTTAGTACCAGGAGTAGGGTGTCCTAACCACATCACACTTACCCTGAGCCTGGGTCTGAAAAACGACGGGGTCACTCCATTCACTCCAGGTTCCCCTGAATAAAGTGCCTGGCTGAGGTGCTGCCCGCACCTGCAGCTGGTAGCTAGAACCTTTGTGAAACTCTTCAGGGAGAAGAGAGACGTTTCTTGAGTCCACTGAGATCAGCTTGGTCACCGGCCTCTGCCAGGACATAAGGAACAGGACACTCTGTAGTCACTTGGGTCATCAGTAGAGCACGGAGTCCTTCCACTGGGGTCCCACAAGGCAGGTCCCACAAGGAGCATACATCCCGACTAGAGCTACCTAGAAAAAGAGCCTCCTCTCTATGGCAATAGCTTGACCACCAACCATCAATGTCTTGGGAGGCAACCATGAACACCCCTACATATCCTTAACTAGAAGCTTCACAGACAGTGAGCCCCTGGGGTCCCTGTCTCAAATGACATGGGACATGCTTAAGAGTGGACCTATACATGTCTCCCTGGGAACATTCTTGATGATGCCCTTTATGGAAATCTTCAACCAGGACCATTCTAGCTCTGTCTAAACAATGAGTCATTCTGGAAACTTCCAGCTGTGCACTCTTAAGTAGCCTTCACATTCAAAGTAAGCAGAATACTCCCAAACTTGCCCCACTGTAACTGAGGTGGACCATAGAGAAAGAATCAAGGTGGAGATGTAGTGAGGGGTTCCCTGGCCCAGGGAGAAGGAATGAGAGGGTTGCATGCTGGGAGGGAATGCTAAGCCCCATTCCTTGTGTCACTATGCTGGGACCTGCCTGTATGGATACCCCTGTAGCTCCCACCCCAAAGCCCTGCCACCTCACCACAGCATAGGGGTCTCTGAGGTTCCGATACTGCAGCTCATATTGTAGCTTGCCCTTCAGCACGTAGTTGGAGGGTTCTTCATAAACTGAGTCCCAGGAGATATCATATCGTCCTGAGAAAGTCACGGTCACATTCAAGGGGGAAGCTGGCTTGACTTGGAGGAAGACCCAGAAAGATGAAGCAGGGTAAGAATCTGCAGGCAGCAGAGTCCCTCCTGACAGTCCCCAAAGGCCGCGGGATGACTCTGTACAAAGCCCTCCCTGGCCACAGCCCCTGTTTACTTGGACTAGATCTAGTCACTTCAGGTGACTGAAACTGTGACCCAGGACTGGGAGTAGTGGGGAAGGAAAGAACAACTCCCAGGCTTAAAGGAAGAGTCAGGACTCAGACCCAGCCCAGCCCAGCTGGGGACAGGCGTATAGACCAAGGTCCTCTGTACTTTCTTGGTAGAAAGAAAGAGGAAAGCAAAACAACAACATCTGGAAATCCAGATGGCTGAGGGAAGTTTCTTAAGGTTTAATATTAGAGCCTAAAGCAGAAAATTCCTCAGCAAGGTTCCCACAGGATTCTGTAGCTCTCAATTTCTCTCCTAAAGAAGGGGCCCCATACCACACAGAGATGCACACATATAAGCATATAATATTCATATATGTATATGTGTATACAGATACACAGGCTGCCATGCACCAAAGCTGCTGCCAGGCCCAGATCCCTTCTTTGCCCAGCCTAAGCTCTGTGGACAGCTACAGCCAGGTCCATCCTGGGGCCTTCCTAACCTTAGCTGGGAGGATTCCATGTTAGCTGACTGGTGCTTATACTAGGAGCAAAATCCTAGGGGGTCATGTATAAAGGGTCTTTTCAAGGTAAACCTCGTTCAGGGTCGGACAGAGAGGGAGGGCTGAATGGGCTCCTGCCCTATACCTTTCCAAGCTTCTAATGTTCCTCGTGGGCATTTAGCCCCAATCCCATATCAAAGCATCACATCCGAGTTAAAAGCTGCATCTCAAAAGGACGGGCCAAAGACAGTAGATTTCAGCTGAATGAGAAGGGCTTGCTCTGAAATCAGAGAAAGGTCCTAAGTCTCCCTCTGCTTTGGGCTCATGGTACTCACTGCTCTCGGCCAAGACAAAGCTGCCACATTCTTGGGAGTTGTTGCCAGACTGGTCCATCATGTTGACAATGAAAACATCATCGGACATGAATTGAGACAGGCGCATATGGCACGTGTACCATATATGCGTGGCGTTGTGGCCAGACCTGTGCAGGCTGCAGGTTTCCTTGTCCGGAAGGTCCTCATATTCATCTTGCCTTCAGGGACAGAGTAGACAGTCATGGCTGGGGACAGTGGAGCTCAGTGCTCAGGGAAGGACAGTAATTCAAGGCATGAGGCTGAGAGGGGCTGAAGGTAGGGCTGAGAGTCATGGTCCAAGCAGCCCCTCTCCCAGGGACAGTCCCCTCCCTACGGCATCCGGCATGCTCTGAGTCCAGCCAGACACAGTTTGCATACTTCAGAGGACCAGATGCTCACTCTCTTGCCCAGGACAACTGCTCTCAGCTTTGGGAATTTGGGCCTGAAGTTCCCTGTCTCAAGCATGTTTTCCCTCCTTTCTGCCCTCCACTATTGAACACCCACAGCTCCGTGCTTAGAAGTGAGTAAAGCCTAGTTCTCTGCTCTGACAGATCTTCAGGGATACTGGTCAGGTGGGGCAGCGGGAAATGCTTTGGCTCTTTAAGTCTCACTGGGCAAAAAGGATGGATTTTTAGAGTATATATAGAAGTCCATGGATGTTTCTTTTCTTCCTTCCTGAACATGACCACACACCCTCCAGGACCAATTCAGATCTGCCACCTAACTTAGTCCTTCACTGAATTTCCTGCAATGCAAACCTTGTTGAACAATCTTCTCCAAGCGTGCCTCCAGCCTGGAGCACTGTAACGGCCGTCTGAAGGTATTGCTCCCTCCTCCACTATCTGAGCTTCACCAGTATAGCAGCTAGAGGGACCTTCAAAGCTCCCTGCCACCAGCTGCCCTTCCCCAGCAGCAGATGGCTCCTGCACAGTTACTGACTTCCGTGTCTATTATTGTCCCTCACTCTGGCTTATTCTGCTCAGGTCCCAATCAGCTGGCACCGTAAGCTCACGCTCGTAGCGTTTGCTCCCCCATGACCTTTGCACATGCTATGCCAGCTGCCGTGGATGCCCTGGCCATCCCAGCTGAGCATCCCTGACTCCCCACCCTGCAGTATCGAGTCTTGTTTTGGTCCTCAGCCCTCTACTTTGTTTAAAGTGGATTGACTTTGTCTGAAGGACAAGTGGTCTCCATCCTCAGACACCGTGCAGTATCGTGAGCACACTGGCTATGAGAATTTGAGCCGATGACTGAGCCTCACTGAACGTCAGTGTCCTCCACTGGAACACAGTAGCAATAATTTCAAGATTATTCATGGTGAGAACACAATGCCTACTCAGTGCTTGGAAGGTCACTGGGAACTGGCCATCCTAGGGCTGCTAACCCAGGAAGGTCTACAAGGGAAAGCAAGTCAGGCTCCAGCCTCCCGTTTGTGTGTTTCAAGCGAGTTCTGTGAGCTTGCTCATCTATAAGGGACCTGGCTCACAGCTCACGGTCTCAGTGACTGACATTGCTGATGGAAGCTCAGCACAGGGCTCAGTAGGCAGCCCCTCCACACCCAGCCATCCTCTCTGAAGCTCCTCAGGGCCTGGAGGCATGGCTACTCACCAGGTGAGACTGAGCCTGCTGGTGTTGAGGTTACGTGTCTCCAGGATGCAGGTGATGTTCCAGAGGTAGTCAGTGTAGCAGCTGAGGTCCAGGCAGCTCCAAGCTGGAGGGACGAGAGAGAGGCACTTGTGGGTGAGACACAGTGGAAAGGTCTTGGCAGGTTGTGGGAGGCTGAGGGCAAGCCTTGGCAGAGTCACAGGCTGGGATGCAGCCTGGGACACAGGGATTCTTGTCATCTAGAATTCTTTGTGTGCGTTCCAACATTTCAAGAATAGTCAATCATGTTGATGAGGTTCTTCTAATGTGGAACTGGACCCCATATTTGGTTCCAAGACTACTGTCCCTCATAGGGTAAGACACTCTAAACCCACTATAGGGAGAGAACAGAGAACTCCCTGAGGTCAGGGCGAGTGGCACAGGGTCATGAGCTCAAAGCCTTGTCTGGGAAGGAAGGGGTTAGGGAAGACGGGAAAGAGTGGATAAAACTTAAGCAGTTTGCAGAAAAGTTGACTTTGCCACTGCCAACGACAGCATGGCTGCCAAGATGAATGCTGCAGCAGGCATTGGGCTGGAAGAGCCACCTCTCCCCCTCCCTCTCTCCACCCCTCCTTTTCCCACCCTCTGTCCCCCCTCTCCCTACCCTCTTCCCACCCTCCCCCACCCGCTCTCCCACTCTCTTCCCCTCCCCACCCCTTCCCTTACCCTGTCCCCCACCATCCCAGCCATTTGTTTCCTTTGCAAATGACAGGTACAGCAGGCATGGGGCACATCCGCTTTCTCAAGCATTTGGGGAACAGAGGCAGGTGGATTCCTAATTTAAGACCAGCCTGGACTACATAGCCAGGTCCTGTCTCAAAGGGAAAGGAAAAGTAACTAATATAACATAGAATTAACAGAGCAGCAAGCTGAGGCAGGAAGAGTACAACTATATATCAAAACCTTGTCTCAAAAACTCAAACACGAATGCATGAATGAATGAATGAATGAACTAACAGCAGCACAACAGGTACCTGGGGCCCTGGTAAAATTATAATGTGTGTGCCCCATTAAATGCTAGGGCTACAGAGCTGTGAGGAGGTGGGGCCTCCAAAGCAATAGAGTTGCCAGGTCAAGCTCCTAAGGGTCTAGTGGTGTTAAGAATGGCTGGAGGGACCAGCCTCCTTTCTGCCCACATCCTGCCTCCCACCATGAAAGCAAGAGGCTCAGCACCACATTGGAACTAGATGCTAAACTTTGCCAGGCATAGGGCTTCCTGCGCAGAGCACCCAGCCCTGGGACTGTAAAAGATGTACATTTGACCCTGTGTGTGTGCTCCTGCACATGCATGTACACATGCAAGTTGGAGAGAGGTTTTTCTCAATCTTTCTCAACTTTGTTTATTGAGATAGGCTCTCTTGCCCAGCCTGGAGCTCACATTAGCTAAGCAGCCTGGCCAGCATGCACCGGGGATCTGCCTCCACCTCCCCAATGCAGGAATAACAGGTATTCTCAGCTGCACTGGGTCCCTTCCATGGGTCTTGATGCTGGGATGACAAGCACATCACCAAGCCATCACCCTGCCAATGCATCTGCTCCTTACATTTTGTCTTAGTGCCATGGGACAGAGGCTGACCTAAGAGTCAGGCAGCTACACACAGGTGGCCACACGGTCTGTGTCCTCCCTAAACCACTGCCTCTCCAGTGATGGCAACACAGCCAGGCTCCACAGGAGGAGCAGGAGATGACATTCTAGTCTAAGTGACAAGTGCCTGGTATCCAGCCCCCAACTCCCTCTCCCTGGTGCAGGAATGATAGGGGTTTCCAGAACAGGCAGGGTGTCGCAAACAGAAAAGGAAATCAAGAGTCACGCCTGTTTCCTATGGGAACTAAAGTACTGGATATTTCGGTAAAACCCAGAGCAAAGTTGCTGAGTCTGCAGAGAGTCAAGTTCCCCTCACCCTGGGTAGCCTGAACAGCCTCTCATCTCCTAGCTCTTGAGATGGAGCACTCCTGGACTCCTGGCTTTGGAGGAGAATGCCCTAAACAGGACTCTTGGCCTGCAGTTCTGATGCTTTTCCTCAGGGACTGCCAATGGAATTCTGGCTTCTCTATCTCTACCTCCCTTCTCCTCCAGCCTACTTGGGGTTCATGACCCAAGTGAGAATCTTGCACAAAGAGGAGTGGAGGTTAGACCAAGAGCAGGACTTCCTTCCCATGATGGTGGAGAGCCTTTCTGTTTACTGGAGCTCTTTGTCTCCATGGGTTCTGGTCAACGGAAAACGAGGCATTCAGCTTTGGTGTCAAACAGACAGAGGCTGTGGATTGTGGGTCGTTGGCCAGCAGCCATAACCAGGAGCCTACAAGACCATGTGGACCCTGCTGACCTTTGTGGGAAGAGATGGTCCCCACCTGTCCTGCAGTCATGGTGCTGAGACTTACCTCCATGGAGAATCAGCAGGAGTAAGGGAGCAGCCAGGCCCCGTGGCATGCTGTGGCCCAGACCTGCAAGAAAAGTGTGTGGTATATGTGGTGAACCAGCTGGGGCCATGTTCTGAGTGGCTTCCCTACCCAGGGTCTGTCCCCACCACATCAAAAGAACTAGTCCAAAGATCACAAAGAAGACCCCTGTTGCATACTAAAGCTGATGTTAGCCCATGGGGGAGCCAGAGAGTATTCTACAATGGCACACTAGGAAAGCCAGGCACCAAACAAAGTTGCTGAAAGCCCCTCACTGGCTGAGATGGACAACAGCCCCTGTAGCATCAATGGGGTAATGATGCTGTGGGCAGAAGGGTAACCATAGGTGGACACCAGGCTCCTCCTGCCCTTTGCCTATAGAAGTGCTAGCTCAGGGAGACCATCTGCTCCGGAGCCTCATGCCGGCCAGCTCCTCCAGTGTGGAGTGAGTATTACAATAAGACTATATTTCATCTCCAGTTCCCCAAAGTCCAGTAACATTGAGTAGCCTACCAGACCATTATCAAAGAAGCAGTGTAAAAGACCAAGGGTCACATCTCCAGCTGTGGCTCCAGGATAGCCTCTTGCTATCTCTGGGTCTCAAAAATGAAGCAATGAAGGCCCGTGTAGAGCTTTGTGACAGTTCAAGTAAGTGGTGTGCAGAGAAAGCTGGGCGTAGGCTCTGACACACAGCGTGCGCAGGGCTGACTGAACTAGAACAAAGTCCAGAAGGTTCTGGAACAGAACAGCAAGAGCAGTGCTCTTCTGCCCAAGGGGCTTCCAAAATGCTTCACTTTCGAAATTACTTGTTTATTGTTTTTCTATAAATGGCCTTAAACATTTTATTCCAACCCCATTCTAAAAATTAATGCTCATGGTTGTACACTTTTTCCACAGGGGTGTATTTCCCCCTTTTCCACCCCTCTCCTCTTGAGACAGAGTCTTAACTATGTAACAAAGACTGGTCATGACCTTTTGAACTTCCTGCTTCAGCCTTGTAACTATTGTAATTATAGACATTACTAAAACATAATCATTAGAATAAAACATTATGGAAAATGTCAACTCAACCTGCTTTGAGTAACACTGATCTTGGTTGGCCCCTACCTTCACAAGAAACCTAACACCCAGACCAGAGTTTAATAGAACGAAGGGAATCAGGATTAGCATGAGGACAGAGCCTGTGATGGCATTAGTGAGTTTTAAATAGATCATGGCGGGAAAGGAACTCGCTGTTCTGGCATTTGCCTAATCATATGTAAGTCGCTGGTTTCTGTCCCCTGCATTGAAAACATTGAAAGGCAAGCAGGGAAGAGGATATGGAAGGAAGAGGGATCCAAGCTGATACATCAACTGTGCCTCCCTATACAGCTCTCCCCCAGGCTGTGATGGTGCCCATGTCCTTGGGCTCCCCAGACGCCAGACCCTCAGCTGAATAAACACCCTTCTCATTTCCCAGGGTCGCATCAGACTGAGCAAAGCCCCCTCCACCATCCCTGACATTACACTCTGAAGAGGTGAGTTCTGACTATAGGAGGCTTGCTCCAAGCCTGTTCCTCTCTAAGGCGTCAAACCTGTGATGGAAGCCCGAGCAGAGCAAAACTCTGTGTCACATCTTAGCCAGAGGGAAAGTAGAACTCCTTCTGTCCTTTGTCAAGAGCCTCTTCTCTTCCACTCCATACCACAGCTCTATACAACCCACAGGGATACATCAACTGCTCTGCCTGCTTGAACTGGCAGCCCTCCTCACGACGTGCTCCCTAAACTGCAGCCCCTCTGCATGGTCCACGAGGAGGCCAAGCCCTGCCACAGTGAGCAGATAGGGCAAGACACAAGCTCAGGGAAGCAAGTGGCAGACAGCCCGGCCTCAACTCTAGATTCCCGATATTGATCTTTTCTGGGAGCCTACCAGAAACCTGCAGACACCGTCCTTGGTCGTCTCTTAGAGACGTACCTGTTTCATGGTTTCAGGAGGTTCAGCCTGTCCCAGGTGTGGTGGAATGATGATACGAGTTATTGACAGAGGCAGTTCCCATCATGATGGCCCACAAAGAAGGGAGCAAGGCAGAAAACAGGGTGGGCATCATCTTCAAAGGCCCACCCCCAGAGACCTAGTTCCTTCATCCAGGCTCCACCCCAAAATGTAAGAACAAGCCTTGAACCTATAGGAGACATGAACCTATAGAAGACACTTCAGATTCAAGCAAGGCTACATTAAGAACACGAACCAGATTATATCTGATGCCCATATGTAAAGCTTTCATTTACATGAGCCCAAAGATCTGTCCCCCCATACTGTGTTAGTTATATTTCTGTATGTTGTTTTCCTGGCATAGCAAAGTGGAGGAAGGGTTCAGTATTCAGCTAATCTCTGATCTCAACTGACCTCAGTTGCCATCTCTGAAATGGATACATTCTACCCCAGAACCTCAGAGCTAAGAGCAGCCCGTGGGGAGCCAGGTGTCAGGTGTAAGCCACACCCACTCCTGCGGAGCTCCAGCAACTGTTCTCCTTTGCTTTCTTTCTAGTAGTGTGATAAACACCATGACCAAAAGCAACTTGTGGAGAAAGGTTTATTTCAGTTTACAACTCTTGGGTCACACGCCATCACTGAGAGAAGTTAGAGCAGGAAATTGGAGGCAGCAGCTGACGCAGAGGCCATGGAGGAGTGCTGCTTACTGGCTTGCTCCCCCACGGCTTGCCCGGCCTGCTTTCTTATATAATCCAGGACCACCTGCTTAGGAGTAACACTACCCGTGGTGGGCTGGGCCTTTACACATTAATCGTTAATCAATAAAATATCCTGCAGGCTCCCTACAGTCAATCTGATGGAGGCATTCTCTAAATTGATATTTTCTCTTTCCAAATGACTCTAGCTGTGTCAAGTTGACAAAACCTAAGCAGCACAGTCACCCTATCCCAAACACTGAGTCCTCTCCCGAACCACAGTCCTTTCTATCCTAACATGCCACCTTTGTGGTCCATCTGCTCTAGACAGCTGGGCTAGAATGTCCTAGAACCTCCGCCATTCACTTATCACCGTCAGGGTTTTCATGGCTCACTCTCTACTTACTATCTTTAACTTGCTGACCATTGTTTTACTCTAATAAACTTGTGTCAAAAGAAAATAGTGCGTTATTAGCATCGACAGGTAACCAGGATGAAGCCAAGAGGCAGTGGGTCCCAGATATTGAACTCAGGTCATCCAGCTAAGCACTTCTACTGACTGAACCATCTCATGGGCCAACATAAAAGCATCTTAAGCAAATCGCAACCAAGTTGTTAAAAAGCTAGCCTGCCACCATGAGATATAACAGCTGACAGAAAAACCAAAAACAAAACCCAGTCATGCCGTCTTCCTGATATTTCAGGAGTTGGGGGTCCATCCCCTCTCTTTGTCTTTAAAAGTGGGGGCCAGAAGTATCAGAAGTGTTGAAGATGAGCAAACATCAAATGGAGAGGCTGGCACTCAGCATAGACAGCTGTTTCACACTCTTGCTCTGGGATCTGAGGATACACTTAGGGCTGCTGCACCAAGGGAACAGTGACGTCGGTGCTTAAGTTGTTCCTGTCACTCCTTTCCCCATACTCTTGGCACCCAAAGGGGTCTTCTGTCATGCTGGTCCCTTTACCCTGACTTCTCTCCTGGGATGTACACGAGGCTCATAAGAAGCTCCAAGAGATTCTGCAAACCCTTCACAGTGGGAAGCAGGGGGCCTGACGTCTGCTACATCCCATCTGTGTGTCCTTGGGCAAATTACCTAGCCTCTCTGATTCTGTGCTCTCTGCTATCAGCACAGATCAAAAGCTTTTGCTGAAGTTGGTTGTGAATGCTAAATGCATTATTGCACGGGGATGTATCAGAGTGTTTATCAGGCCCCAGGACTGGGATTGGGATAAAGTAGACTAGCTAACCACATCTCAGGAACTCATAGGGAAACGGAGAAGGTTAGGGGGAGCAAACGAAGGCCCCAGAGAACTCTAAGAACCTAACCTCTCAGGAGCAAAGAAATGCAAATAAAACCACACTGCTTACCACGCACATTTTATCAGATTGGCTAGAAACTCATTCAGAATCTGATACACAGGAACTGTCATTCATGGCCAGGGAAAGGTGATGATACACGTGGTCTGGAAAATAGTTTTGTGTGACCTAATGAATGTAGACAGCAACTTCCCTCAAGACAGCCACACCATGCTCACACTCACGCTCCCAGCGTAGGAGAAGCTTAGAACCAGCTGTCCTAAGCAGATGCTGTGAGTCTGTTGGAAGGAAATGAAAAATCTATCTGGAAGGCATCTGCTTTATTCAGAGGCTCCACGTCTTCATTCACAGTGCCTGGATTCCATTAAAGTGATAGGGGACCTATGTACAGAGCCCAGGGTCAACAAGGCCCAGCACGGGGCAATAACATAGCACAGTGATTCAGAATCTGCAGTTGTCCTGGTTAAGACTTCCAGAAGCCTGGAGTAATGGCACACACCTTTAATCTTAGCACCAGGGAAGCAGAGGCAGATGGATCTCTGTGAGTTCGAGGCCAGCCAAGATTACACAGTGAGACCCATTCTTAGAAAAATAAATAAAAGTTCTTGGAGAGAGGGTGTAGCTCTGTTATACAGCATGGGCTTGAAGTGTGAAGGCTCTGATGACTGGAGGGGAGGGGAGGGGAGGGGAAGAGAGGAAAGAAAGAGAGAAGGAGGGGGAGGGAAAAAGGGAGGGATAATTCTTGTTCTATTTTAAAAATGAAATTCTGAATTTATAAGCAATGATGAGACGGATTTTACGACAGATTACAAACATCAGAAGAGATTTGTGAGCTGCAGGTTGCTCAGCAGAAAGCAGTCAGAGGAAGAAATGCTTCAATATACAGAAAACAGCAAAAGACATAGCATTGTAAGAAAGACTGGCCACCCATGCACACTCACTGCTCAAGAACCAGGAACACAGATCCTCATACTCACAAAACTCTGACACACACACACACACACACACACACACACACACACCACCCCTTTCATAAGCAGAATTGCTATTATATGCATCAATTTGTCTTTTTTTTAGGGGGAACCTTTGTTTAGTTAACTGTTTTTGAAACAGGACTTGCTATGTAGCCAAGGATGAGCTTAACTGTCAACTGAGGTTCTGAGCTACGGAGACCCCACCTGTGGGTTTAGGATAAGAGGCATTGCTGCTACACGGTACAAATTAGGAGGTGTCATGGAGGGAGTCAGTTAAGGGGATTGTGCCTTAGGGAGTCTATTTTGCCCTGTCCCCTCCCTGCATTCTCTATCTGTCCCTTTTCTCTGCTTCCTGGCCACCATGCCATGAACTACTCTGATCTTTGGGACCCTCCACATCATGATGAACTGATGCCTCTGCAAACCCAAATAAGCCTTCCCGGAAACAAATTGTTTCTGCCAGAGCCCTAGAAAAACTATACTTAAAATTAAAGACAAAGATTAAAGGTACCACACACCTTTAATCCCAGCACTCAGCGGGCAGAGGCAGACAGATCTCTTAGTTCAAGGCCAGCCTGGTCTACAGAACAAGTTCCAGGACAGTCAGGGCCATACAGAAAAACCCTTTATTAAATAAAAATAATAATAATAATAATAATAATAAATAACAACAACAACAACAAAGGGACAGTGAAAGTATCACAGAGGAAAAATCATTTACCTTCAAAGAAGGCATAATATGACTGACAGCTGACTTACACAGAAATAAGAAGATAGGAAGCAATAGAATAAAAGCCTTAAAGGCTGAAAAATTTAAATTTAAGTGTATAATTTTATATCTAACAAAATATCCTTTAAGGGCTCTCAGAGAAGTACAACATTATATAAAGGAGCAACAAGCAAGATAATAGAAAACATAGAGCAGTATTTTTTAAAAGATGGTAGGTAGTGTTATATAGCCGAGGATGGCCCAAGTCCTGTACAGCTGGGACTGCAGGCATTCACTACCAGCCTCTGAGAGTAACAGCCATGTTCAAGAGTTTAATATCTAAAAAGGGAAAATGGAACAAGAATAGATGAAACCAAAAATCTAAAAGACAAAAATAACAAGACAGTTGTTTTCACAGGCTTAATCCCAAACACATGAGTACTTCCATTAACTGTAAATGAATTAGCCTGGAAGGTAAACCAAGCATGACGTCAACCATTGACATGACAAGAGAGTAAAGTCACGGGTCCATCTTTCACATGAGTGAAATGCAAAGGTCCTAACGAGAAGCTCACAGTCAGATCTGATGATACAAAAGTAGTCAACACTGTCTTCACGTCACTTGTGTCAATATAGAAGGTAGGTTTGGCAGTCTATTTTATGCCATTTACAGAAGAAAGGATTTTTTATCTGACTATTTAATAGGTTCAGAAAATGTATTTACTGGATTAAGATGTCCATTCATGGTTTTGAGAGCTCATCAAAAAATAAAATTCCTTGATTGCAGAAACAGAGGAATGTTCTTTATTCTGATAACGGCATACAATCGTTATGCACAGCAAGCAGTGTCCTTAATGGCCAAATTACTCAGTGTATTTTTTTCTTGAGTTATAATCTTGCTACATTCCTAAAATGGCCATAAGCTCCCAAACCCCCTGCTTCAGTCTCTTGAGTGCTGAGATTACAGAGGTGTGCCAACATGCCCAACTCAAATATTGAAATGTTTACCCTAAAGATAGGAAAAAACTCAAGGACATCTATTATGATAACAGTTCTATCCAACACAGCAAGGTAGCAACAAAACCCTCATGAAGATTAGAAAACTAAGTGTCTGCAACGGTATAAAGACTGAGTCCCTAGAAAGGTCCAAGACATGCTACAAAATTATCACAATATAATAAAGGCACACATGAAAGCCCACAGGAAAACAAACAAGGTTACTCTGAGATTGGAAAAAAGGCAAGGACTCATGCGTGCCACTTCTGTTCAGCTGGAAGTCTTTGCCAGAGCAATTAGGCAAGAAGAAAAATAAAGGACACATAAAAAGAAAGAAGTAAAGTTATCTCTGTTTGCAGATAACATGATCTTATGTAGAAAATCCTAAAGATTCCACACCCAAAAAAGTTAGACTGAACGCAGGAATCCAGCAAGATTGAAGAATACAAAATTAAGACATAAATATTAGTTGTATTTTATAGCCACAAACAATAATCAAAAGGGAAATTAAGGGGTGGAGAGATGTCTCAGTGGCTAAGAACATTAGCTGCCTTCCCAGAGGACCCTATATTCTCAGCACCCACACCAGATGGCTCACAACCACCTGCAGCTCTAGGGACCCGATGCCTCTGGGCTCCTCAGACCCCTGCACTCGTGTGTATGTATCCACACGCAGACACAGACCTGTACATAATTAAAAATAATACAAATCTTAAAATAAAACAAATAAGACAATTCCATTTATAGTTGTATCAAAGCAATAAAATACTTTACTTGGAGAAATGTTTAACACATTATTGAAAGAAATTGAGAAAGCCACAAATAAATAAAAAGATTTTTTTTTTTTTTGCCTTCATGGGATGAAAGGCAATATTGTTAAGATGTCAATATTGCACAGAGTAACTATAAAGTTAAATAATTTCTACCAAAATGCCAATAGTGTTTCTTGTAGAAATAGAAAAATCCATCCTAGAGTTCACCTGGGATCTTGAAGGATCCTGAGTAAGCGACAATCCAGAGAAGAGGATGCAAAGCTGGAGGCTTTCTTGGTTTCAAAACACATTTTAAATTACAGTGATCAATGGGCTGGAGAGATAGCACAGAGGTTAAGAGCGCTAGCTGTTCTTCACAGGACCCGAGCTCGGTTCCCAGCACCCTCATGGGGTCTCACAACCCTCTGTAACTCTAGTCACATGGAATCCTATGTCCTCTTCTGGATTCCACAGACTTTCATGCACCCACATACATGCAGGCAAACACCCATACACATAAAATAAAAGTAAATAAGTCTTTGAAAAAAAACTAAATCACAATTATAATTGGTACTAGAATTAAATATAAACATGGAGTACAATGGTAAAGAGTAGAGATCCCTCAAACAAGCCCCCAGGAAATGATCAAATAATCTACAAGGTCACCAGGACCACAGAGGTGGAAGGGTGGGTCTTCAAGAAACAATGCACATGTATGTAATCTCAGCATTTTGGAGATGGACACAGGAGCATCAGGAGCTGCCAGGTCATCCTCGGCTACAAAGTAAGCTTGAGGCCAGCCTGGGACAAACAAAGAAGAAAATCAAAGAAATGACCCTGGGGAGGGCCACATCCACATGTGTCAGGATTAGGCTGGTCTCCTATCTTAACCACACTCAGGAATGAGCTGGAGATGGCTGGAGACCTAAAACTATAGATGTTCCAGGAGAGAGCACAGGTGACCAAAACAAAACCAGACAAACTTCAAGCAGCTAGAGAGGAATGCTCCCCCAGCCAGATGTCAGGCAAACGCTCTGGACCCAGCATATAAAAAAGAACACTGCAACTCAGTAACTGCATCCCGAAGGCCCCATGTGAAAACGGACTAGGGCCTTTTTTCCAAAGGAACTTACAATGGCCAGCAAGCACAAGGATGCATCTCAGTATCACTGAGATGAAAATTGAAGCCCCAATAAGGAGTTACTTTACACCAGACACAAAGACCACTGTCGAAAACTAGAATAAAGTGACACGTATTGGTGAAGGCGTGGAGAAGTTGCAACACGTCTCTATATTTGGTAGGGTTATACAAGGATGAAAAAAAAATGTAATTAAAACTAGAAATAGCAGGTATATATCCAAAATAAGTTAAAGCGACAGCTCAATGATATGTTTTCACACTTCTGTTTACTGCCCAGAGATTTACAATAAACAACATGTGTAAGCAGTCTTAGTCTATTCACAGACAAAATGTGCTGTAAGCACAAATGGAATGTTATTCAGCCTCTTTGAAAAGAAGGAACTCCTGTCATATGTTGCAATGTGGATGAAACTTGAAGACGTACGTCATGCTAAGAAGTGAAATAAAACAGCCACAGGAAGGCAAACGCTGCCTGGCTCCACTCCATCTCAGAAATGAGCAGACTGGAAAGGAGAAACAGGGCATTGCTGTTTGAGTGATCTAGAACTTTGCTTAAGCAGTGTGGAGGGGGCTAGGACTCTGCTGCTTGTCGTGTCGGTCTGGAACAGCATTGTGCTGTCGTAAGGTGGTGACAGTAGAGAGGTGGTAGACAGCTCATTCAGTAAGGTGCCTGCTGCCCAAGCATGGGACTCGCATTTGAAACCCTATCCCAATGGAGAAGCTGGGTGAGGCAATGCATACTCCCAGCACTGGGGAGGCTGACACAGGAGGCTCCATGGAGCCCACCAGCCAACAAGTCTAGCCAAACCAAGGAGTTCTGTGTTTAGTTCTTAAAACATAAGATGGACAGTGACTGAAGAAGAAACCAAGGGTTATCTCTAGCCTTCACGAATGCATGCACAACACACACAGAACTGAGGACCGAACCCAGGGCCTTGCACTTGCTCTGCACTCACTCTACCACTGAGCTAAATCCCCAACTCCAAGACTATCTCAAAACAGTAGGAAAGGGAGGTGCGGTGGCACATGCCTTTAATACCAGTACCAGGGAGGCAGGGGCAGGAGAATCTCTGAGTTCAAGGCTAGTCTGGTCTGTGTGGCAAACTCCAGGACAGTCGGGGTCACATAGAGAGGTCCTGTCTCAAACAAAGAAACAAAAAATCAAAACAACAACAAAGATGGCATAATCATACAGAAAAAGTAACTTTTGATCCCTACTTCACATAGAGCATAAAAGCCAGTTCCTGGGCCAGGGCCATAGTTCAGGACTAGAGAACTTGCCTGGCATGCATGAGGCCCTAGCTTCAATCACCCCGACCTGTCAGAAAATAAAAATTAATTTAGGACATACTATCGGCTTGATAAGAAAGTAAAATAATAAACCATCCAGAAAAAAAAGTGAGATGATGCTCTCCTGGCCTTGGTACCAGCCACACTTCCTAAATGTACTTCTAACTCAGGAACAAAAGGGAAAAAAAGAGGGATGTGTTGGATTTCATTAAGAAATTTTGTCCATCAGGAGGGGAGATGAAGTGGCTCATTGAGCACAGTGCTTACTGAACAAGTGCAAGGCCCTGAGTTCGGATCCTCAGCGTTCACCTAAGTAAGAGCCAGCAGTGGGACTACACATCTGCAACCCAGTGTTGGGAGGCAGAGAGCAGCTGCCGGCCCAGGCCCTGTGGTGAGCTCCAGGTTCAGTGAGAGATCCTGTTTCAACAAACAAGATGGAGAGTAATGGAGGAAGACATTCTGCAATGACCTCTGGTGCATGCACACTGCTCAGCACACCTGATACACAAAAGAGAAAAGACGATTCTGAATGCAGGGAAGGACGTGCAGTCAGTCCTTGTTACGGTTTCACTGCACTCTTTGGGGTCCACATGGAGTAGAGGCATGAGCTGATGTGGTTCCTTTAAAACGTGCCAGATGCGGCGGTGGTGGCGCACGCCTTTAATCCCAGCACTTGGGAGCAGAGGCAGGCGGATTTCTGAGTTCGAGGCCAGCCTGGTCTACAGAGTGAGTTTCAGGACAGCCGGGCTACACAGAGAAACCCTGTCTCGAAAAACCAAAAAAAAAAAAAAAAAAAAAAAAAAACGTGCCAGATGAGTCCCAGCACTTCTACTACAAGGTTCTATGACAAGGAGCAATGTCCCCTTGTGGATCTAACCAGACCTATCCAAGCATATTCACACAATACATTCTACCTATCTCCCTGGAAGCCCATGAGTTCTTGGCTTCCCCACCCTGCCCCCCACTAATGATCAAGGAGTGGAATCAACTTGATCCATCCAGACTATGGTCACCTCAGTATAGACCAGGTGGGAGCCACAGGGTTGAAAGTGAAAGACTGAGAAGCTTTTGAAAGTAAAATGTCCCACTCCTACCCGGACAGAGAAGAAATGAGGCAGGCACAGAGGGACTCCCCAGAAGAGCCACGCGCAAGAGCCAGCATGTCACCAGAAGGAGAAGTGTATCTGTTCAGGGACTTCCCGAGGGGAACCAGAAGGGAGGGCTTCTAGATCCCCCAGGCATGAACTGTCCCACCTGTTGACACCCTTCATGGGCCTTGGCCTCTGGCTGCATCCTCTAGCCCTCTCGGCCACCACATCATTCCTACAGCCCCACCTAGACTTGCTGAGAAAAGCCTAATGCCAATCCCCCTTTGCTCCCTCCCTGCTCACTCGCCCTGGGCTCCAGGCACACCAGACTGCCACAGAGGCTTTGGGCTTTGCGTTTGCCTTCACCTAGCTTCCACCCCCAACACCTGGTCTTTCAGCCATGGGAACTTTCTGTGCTCCCTAGCTGACTGTCAGCCTCCTACTGGGTCTTCAAACTTAAGTTCAAATGTCAAGGCTGTCTTTGATCTCTCCAAGGAGGGTGAGTCACATCTTCCTTTAGGGTCTGTCCCTCCACCACAGCCCATAGCTCCGGATGTTTCCATTCACCTTCTAAACAGCAGCCCGGCAGGATCCATAGGTGCTCAGCTCCTGCTGAGCCCCCTGTGGCTAAGCACTGCCTCTCATACATCAGGCGCACACACAGGTTGCACAAATAACGAAATGACAAGGACCCCTTTCTTTGGCGATGAATCCATGCATCCTGTGCACTTCAGAGTTAAGTGGCTCTCTTTGGTTCCTGTTTCTTAAATTGAGTGAGCCACTGAAGGCTTCTCAGTTTCTGCAGGATAATGTTCCCTATCTCAGGACCTTGGCACATCTGCCCAAACTCTCCCCCAGTTTCTCTGCATCCTGCTCAGAGTTCAACATCACCCTCCAAGGAAACTATCCATTTCATCTGAAGTGGGTCCACTCTGTGGTCCCTTACATAGGGATGGTGATCTCTCTGTCTTGTCTTTATGACCCATCATTGTCTGGGCAAATCAGGTCCCAGAGGTTGATAAATCACCAGTTGTGTTCACTGAAACATCCTGCAATGGGTGCAGAATGCATTGCTAATGAGGGGACTGATGAATGAGGTTCCTGTGGATGGACAGCCACTGAGCAATCCCTGGAGACTCAGGTTTCCCAACAGCTTTGTCATTATCCCCAGGAGGCACCTCCCCACACCCTGGGCAACAATCCAAGGGTCTGCTAGAGAGGACTGTCCTCAGATTAGTGACATGAGGGGGCATGTTCAGAGATGGCAAACTGCAGGTTCTCAGCTGAGTAGTTTCTAAGTGGATGAATGAGACTAGCAGGCCTGGGCCAGAAGAATGCTCGAACTCTCACTGGCCAAGGGCATCTTTCTGCTCAACTCTACATATCTGCTCAGCTGCTGTGTGCAAGGAGCAAGGAGGCAGGTGCTGCTGCACTGCAGCTGTGTGCAGGCACAGTGGGCAGGAGCACTGTGTGCTTCCTGGTGCCTTGTTTTCCTCCGTGTGGTGGTTTGGGTTACAGCTGAGGACATGGCTTAGTGGGGGGGGCAGCTAAATATGAAAAAGGACCTGCCCCGATGGCTATGTATATGCAGTCTCCATGGGCTAGAACCTCCTCTATCCTAAACAGCCTCCACAGCAACAGCAGCCCCATCCTCCTGTGCATTCTTGCATTCTTGCCCAGGTGTGCAGCCTCTCTCCAGGGCTCCCAGACAAGGGCTGTTTTGAAGCATGGCTGTTTGAAGCTACAGCAGAAAGTTGGGGCCAAGCATCACCTGACTGATTACCACCCCCACCCCCCCCCCCCACCCCATTCCCAGCAGCCCACCTGCCTACTGAAACATGAGCCTTTAACCAGCACTGGAGAGAATGGAGACTCCAGTTTGGTTGTCACACCAAACCTACTTAGCAGATCAAGAAACAGATGCCCAGAGAGGCCCAGAGCCTATGGGTCGTAGTCACTCAGTGGAGAAGTCTGTGGCTTGAGAGGGAGCCAGAGCACCGGCCTGCACTTGCCCCTCCTCCTGGGGACAGTTCTAGTGTTTTGATCCTCCCTGGGGACCTTAGGTACAGATGTCCTTAAGGGGCCCCGGCCAGGGAATATTCTCAGGTTGGTTCAGAAGTTCCAAGTTTACTCAGAGCTCATGTTTGAGTTGTTATGAAAAGTCCCTTCATCCTGAGTTAGAATGGTGGGGGAAGGGAGGTGACACCTGCAAGCTGCAGGCTGTGGGTGGGGCCTCTCCCAGCTGCCCCTACTTCATATTTCTGGGGCTATAGACCAGCTTTTGAAGAAAAGGCTGCCAGGGTGAGACCACCTTCCTCAAGGCTTGCTTCTCTTCCCCTCTAAGTGGCTCTTTGGGTGGCCACTGAAAACCACCTTTTCTTTCTGAATCTCAGCATCCTCATCTGTAAGTGAAGCAGCACCATCAGAGCCACTGTGGGACAGGACGGTGGTGCACGCCTGTAATCCCAGCCCTCAGGAAGCTGAGGCAGGAGAATCACAGATTTGAGCCAGACTGGGTTTGGTGGAGAGATCCCCCTCACAAACTGTCATTAGTCAGCAGCAGCAAGCCCAACATTCAGTATTTAAAGAAAACCAGTTGTTGCCCCTGCCTAGCCATGAGTGAGTCCTGAGCCTCCCCTATGAGGACATTAACTGGCTATGTCTACCCCCCAACCCCATGCACAGAGGCCTGTGGAAACAAGAGACAATGCCCGCTCCTTGCTTTGGAAGAAAGCACACCATGTCTTTTCATGCCTACCTTCCCCAGCAGGTAGCCTGGCTTCCATCCTCTCTCCCATCCTCCACACTACTCTTCTTTCTGGAAGCCCCTACCTCCCAGTGCCAGAAACCCTTTAGGCGCCAACAATTGCCTCTCTCTCTCAAGCCAAAGAAGCCTGAAGTGGCCTGTAGAGGTGGGAACGTTTGAGACCTTGAGGAAGGGACCAATCTCCCCTGTCAGTCAAGGATTCTATCATTCTCTCTATGAGGTCCACTGAGGACTGGACACTAGGCCCCAGGGCAGGGCTACTTCAGAAAACACCCCACTGTGTGGATCATGTGACTAAGTGCCATCTGAGGAACGAACTTAGTGTTCCAGGGCTGTGAGTTTTCCTATGGGACGGCATCCTGCCATACAGGCTGGGTTCCAACTTCTGTTCTGATTCTCTCCATCACTCTTAACCCAAGGTCAGGTTTGTCCCCACAGAGCCCACCCAGTATTGCCATCTATGCACTGAGCTGCATGGAGTCATTGGCCTCACCTGGACTCTGAGGATTCTAGGAGGTCCCCAAGTACCTACAATTCTGCAGATAGGGCTGTTCTAGCCTTCCCTGTATTCTCGGTGGTTCTCAGTGGTTAGCCCTTCTCCTCCACAGGTCAAGGGGCCTGGGGTGGGAGCTCCTGAAATCAGTCTTGACACTCTGATGTCCTGGAGTTCTCATAAACAGTCTCACAAAGATAGAGCCATTTCAATCCCCATTTTAAAGATGGAGGAAGTGAGGACCCAGGAGACTCAAAGAAGCAGAGAGGCTTGCCCCGGTTCACCAGCTAGACTTAGAAAGGCTACCATGTGCTCTAACTGTCTCAGAAAGCACAGACATTCTCTTAGGAACTACTTGTGACCCTCTAATGTCTCTATGACCCCTTCTGTGGTCCCCTTGACAATCCTAATCACAGACATTATCTCCTATGCCATTAACCTATCTGCCATCTTCTCCTTTTCCATCCTACCGTACTAGACCTCCAACAACCTCCAGGCTCCCCTCTCCTCCCATAGAAGAGGTGTTACCTCTTATCATCTGACCCATGCCCTGGATTTGGGTGGTAACACCTGGTTGGACGCCCACCTTGCCATATCATGACAAGTCCCATAAGGAAAGTTCCATTTCCCCTGTGGAGCCAGGTTTCCTTATCTGTGAAGTAGGCACCCCACCTGCCTGGAAGGATTAGATGGAGTTAAAGTATCTAATCCTAAACCATACTGACTGGTAGTATCTGATGCCCTCCCTACAAAACAGCCCCCTGGAAGCTTCCCAACATCCCTGCCTACTGCCTATCACTACCTGGCAGACTGTTTACCATCCAGAGTCCCGCTTTTTTTCTCCCCACTACTTCTTGCGGGCAGTTTTGTACAGGCAAGGAATCGTGCTAGCTATGCTCTCCTGCCTCCATAACCCTCCAACATTCTGCAAGCACACACCAAGGACCCCAGTCATTCTTAGCTGAACAAGGAACTCCAGCCCTGACCCTCCCAGACTAACTACATAGTGTTCTGTGCCTGTGTCCCACCATAGTGTTATGCAAAAGACAGAAAAGGACCCCAGGCTCAGGGAGAACCAGGGATAGAGTCTACTTACCTACTCCTTTAGGGTCTTTCTCAGAAAGCCATTCCTCAGACTGGGGCAATCGGGTAGGCTCCTAGGCGTGGGAGTTACAGCAGGACTCAGAGTGTGGCGGGATGTGTGGGTTTGAGGTGGGCAAAAGTTCAGTCAGGTGCAAGTCCAGAATCTAGAGGAGTCACCACTGAGATAGTCCTGAGGCTGAGGACACAGCCAGGCGTCTGGGAGGAGCCTACACAGAGGGAGACAGTAGGGCTGGGGCAGTCAGACAGAGACAGGGCACTGCTGGGGCAGGGACTGTAGGCCAGTTGGCTGCCCTAGGGATGGACAGACTTGCGGTCAGACAGGCAAGTGACCACGAGGCACACCACAGGAGAAGTAGGCAGACAGCTGTGCTCCGCTGAAGCACAGGGCCACCAGCAGAGGCTGTGGTGTCTATCTGAGGCCAGGCAAGGGGTGGAGAAGGGGATGTGGTAAATAGCGCCCCGCCCAGCCCAGCCCAGCCCAGAATCCTCCAGAAGGGCAAGAAAAACTAAGATGCCTACAGGCAGGCGCCCACGACTCCCCAAAGGTCACCCTTAACACATATTAGGGGCCTGAAGGGTAACATCTTGCAGACAGATGACATCATCCCAAAGGCCTCACAGTCATGTCCCAGGAGGCAGGCAGTGAAGTGGGACTCACACTTCTCAAAGATGTAGAAACTTATATGGAGGTGTGACAGAAGCACATCCCACCTGAAGCCCTTGGCATTTACATGGAGCCCCTCAGCTCAGACAGGAGAGACTGAAGGTGGACCCCCACCCCATGACCACTCTTCTGCAGGTGGCTAAGTGGTCCATTTTGTCTATCCCTTGCCTGCCCCAGGTTTCTGACTTCAGAATGACCCAGGCACTCAGACTTTCTGCCTTAAGCACTGCCTGTGACCAACCATACTCCAGTCCCCAGCATTGTGGGAAGGAGGACCTTCCCTGGTACCCTGGAGGAGAGAACCCTGACGCACCTTCTAAGAGTCTCGCTGTGTCCATCTGTCCAGCCAGGTGGGCAAGGCAGTCACACACAAATGGAAATCAAGAACTAGAGAAAAGAAATTCTTTTTTCTTTCTTTCCTCTTCTTTCTTTTCTTTCTTTTCTTTCTTTCTTTCTTTCTTTCTTTCTTTTTTCTTCTTCCTTTCTTATCTTTCTTTCTTTTTTCTTCCTTCCTTTCTTATTTTCTTTCTTTTTCATAAAAAGGACTTTATTATTGAAAGTTCAAACTAATTCCAAGCAGGAGGTTTCTATTTGTTTTCTGACCGTGCTCAGGCCGTCAGCATTCCTGTCAAACTGTAGATGACCTCCTGCCTCCACCTCTTCCCTTGTCAGTCCAAGGGTGTCTCCCAGAGCTTCAGGCAGCTTTTAGAATCCTCTAAGACTTGCCTCCAAGACTCATCTCTTCAGAGCTCACAAGCTGGGTTATAAGATGATGTCCGTCCTGTGTAGATTGACACTCTGGCCGTCATCACTTGGACCCCATGCCTGCACCCGTGAGGCCAATGTTAAGTCAACTTTGATGGGAAATGACTTATTGAAGACATCATTGATGAGAGATATGCTAGTCCAACCCAGTGTCCTACCTAGGGCCACTCTCAAGACAGTGCCTAGGTTCTCACGGGGCTGTAGCCATCTACCCATTCAAGGTACTCCCAGGGACCTGGAAGCCAGCTTTGTCTGTTTCAACAATTTAAGCATTCCATGAGCAGTAAGTACTCATCCACAGTCAGCAAAGGAGACAGCCAGGCCCATGAGTTCCTCCAGTTATCAAGTCGCTCACTTCCCACTTCTGGAGAGGGCATGTCTTCAGTATCCTTCCTGTCATGAACCTTCTAAGTCTTCTACAGGGCTACACATCTCCCAGCTGGGGGCCCATGGAGAGACGTGCCTTTGCCAGCCTCATGGTCCTCTGCCCTAGGAGAAAAAGCAGGGGCTAAGAGGGATCCACAGCTGCTTGGCAACCAGGAAAGCACGGAGCCACCAAGTATTCCCATTCCTGAAACACAACGAAGCTGGTGTGTGGACAGCAGTCCTCTCTGACCTGGTGGAGGAGAGAAGAAACTCTTAAGACTGTTTTCTTGTCTTGAAGCAAGTGAGAGGTCAAGAAAAGGGGTGATAAATAGACATTTGGGAGCCAGAAGACAAAAGCCCGGCAGTTTCTTCCCAGCTGCCCCAGAGAGGGAGAGCCAGACAGAGTCATCACCTCCTCACATTGTGCAGGTCCCCAGTGTCATTTGCCCACGGACCCTGAGTGATAGACAGGCCTGTTCCCATTTTACAGATGAAGAGACCGAGACTCAGGGGAGCAAACCAGCTCCTGAGCTGTGAGGCATTAGAGCTGGTATTTGAACCTAAGAGGAGTGCAGGCTAGACCAGGGTTTGTAGGAAGGATGGGAGCTACTTTGAGCTGTCTCCTTGGCCCTGATTGGCTCAGATGTACACACTGCCTCCACCCTGACCAGTGTTTTTGGAAAGGTTTGGCAGTAGTCCATATGATGAAGAGAAAGCATTTTGCCTTTTGTGGCTGTCTTGGTCTTTTCCTTTCATAGCAGTGTTTGGGGAACTTTCTACAAGGCCCCTCATGGTTGATCCAAGAGTGTCCAGGCTTCCCTGAGACCTCAGGATGAAGCTGGCTTTTTTTCTCCTCTCCCCACCCCCTATCCCCACCCTCCCCCTGCTTTCCTTCCCTCCAACTCCCCACCCCCACCTATCCTTCCTCCTGGTTTTCCCCCTTTCTCTGATTTCCTTTCTTCTTGTTGTCTCTTGATCTTCATAGTGAACCTTTTAAGGTCTTAGCCTGGAGTTTGAGAAAGCTCAAAGGCAGGATGGCGGACAAGTTACTGATCTGCAGAGTTCCTGGTGTCAGTGAGCTGAACTGCATGCTGTCACAGGGACACTTTCCCCCCTCCCGCTTCCAGAGGGCTGACCACTGAACACTGCCTTCCCACCAGCATTTTCATGTTCCCTGTGTGGCAGATGAATCAAGGAAGTTACAGAACTTGCCTAAGGTCACACCCTAGCCAGTGGCAGAACTGGGATTTGAACTCCAGAGCTGCCCTCCGTCTAATCACTGTTTCCGAGTGTGAGTTAGCAGGAGGTGGCTCAGGGTCCCACCCCCTCCCACCCCCTGCCCACTCATTCACGCCTCTGCAGACTCAGACAGCCCCTTCTTCCTTCCCTCCATCCTTTCCCATGAAGTGGGCCCTTGGGTACATCCTAAGGAAGTGCCACAGAAAGGTGTACCAACAACGGCCCTCATGAGCCCATTCCTGGTAGAGAAGACAGACAGACTGACAGCATAATGTCATCGAGGCAGGATGCAAAGGTGCCAAGGCACTAGGACTGGAAAGAGCAGAGAGTATGGAGGATCACAGAGTCACACAGCAGGCTCACCTCTAGACTCGATTCGATTTGGATGGACATGAGAATTCCCATGGAGTTGGCAGAGGAGAAACTCGATCTGATTTACATCTGCAAAAGAATAGCATAGAGATCTCAGCACTCAGCATACTGATGCAGGAGGATGCCAAGTTCAAGAGCAGCCTGGCTACAAATTAAGATACTGACTCAAGTCAGGGGACAGTGCTCTGGGAGACATGGGTGTGGGGAATACGGCCAGGGCTGCTTAGTCCTCTGGATCTTAAGTGGATGATCGAGAACTGGTCGTGTCCAGCTGGGTGAAGGATTATTGACCTGTAAAGTAGGCGTGTGCTAAGGGGAGGGTTCCTCTGGCTCTGTAAAAGTCACCAAAGAGTAGCTGTTAGCCTTGGAGAGATCTCTGAGGCCCTCACGCCCTTCCCCAGCACATCAGAGGACCAAGTGGAGGAAGTGGTCACTCTGCTCTTCTGCCCAGGGGTCTTCTGAGAAGACATAACAGGACCAGCCCTCTCTAACCCACTTCCTCTTTTTAATTTTTTTTTTTTTTTAAAGAAATCACTTCATTGAGGAAGGATTTGCTTAACATATATTTTGGGCAGTGTAAGTGTACAATTCAGTGACTTTTCAGTAAACGTGATGAACTGGACACCCATGACTGCAGCTAAGTTGGTGGGACATTCTGTCACCTAAATAGAGCCCTTGTATTGATGTCGGCCCCATCTGAGCTCACAGGTACACTGTGATATGCCTGCCATGTCTCCCAGCTCACTTTTCTTTTCTGGAAACACTATATCTTTTTTAATCTAGCCTCTTTCAGTCAGAATAGTGTTGAACTCAGCTGTGTTGTAGTATGTATTGGCACCTCGTTCCTTTTCCCTGCTGAATAATATTCCCAACACAGAAGTACTACACCAAGCATGCTTTTGTACATGGGTGGACATTTGGATGGATGATGGTCTTTCCAGCCCCCTTGATTTTTGGATGATATAGCCTTTGTGTAAACAAAAATCCTCAGGTCTCCCATGGGTATACCTGGGGCTAAACTGCCAGGCTGTATCACAACTCTTTTTAACTTAGAGCTGGCCAGCCATTTCCTACAGTGGCTGCACTGTGTTATGTACTCATCAGTAAGCTAGAAGGGCATAGTACACTTGCTGATCCTGATTTTCTTTTCCTCCTTTTCCTGTGTGTGTGTGATGATGTGTGTATGTGTGTGTGTGTGATGCGTGTATAAGTGTCTGAAGGTCTTAAATAGTGTCAAAAGTCTTCCCCAATCACTCCACCTTGTGGGGATGGAGAAGTCACTCCACCTTATTCATCAAGGCTGGGTCTCTGTCAAACCCAGGGCTTGCCTCTGTGGCTAGTCATACTAGTTAGCTTGCTCTGAGATCTGTTTCCTACTTCTAAGCCTGGAATTACAGGGGGCCCCCAGGCCCACCTGTCATCACACAGGTTCTAGGGTGTTGAGCCCCAGGTCTCTTGCTTGCACAGCAAGTTTTGGTGTTCTGACTGAAAGTCAGCTGCCCACAGGCATGAGGTTCCAGCTGTCCTCAGATGTCTTCAGGTCTACCCCAGAGTGGCAACACTCAGTTTGAACATTGAAGATCTGTGGTAGGTTCTGAAATTGTACTCCAACTTTGTTATTTTCCCAGAGAAGGTTTCAGTCATCCTTGCCCACTTGCAAACACGACTTCTCCATTAAAAACAAAAGGGGGCATCAAGATTTGAGAGGGATTACATTTAGCCCACAGATTACTCCTAGAAAGGCTGCCATCTTAGCAATGTTAACTGTTTGAGTCCATTGGCATGGGATGTCCCACAGCTTACCTGAGTCTCCTTAAATTCTTTTCAGGGTGTCCTGCAGTGTTCACAGAACACACCTGGCATCACCTTGGTTCTCTCTATTCCTAAACCTTTACCTTTGAGGCATTGGCCTTTCATGCTCCATGGACACACATGGGCACACATGGGACATGGCAAAGCAAGCTGGCAACTGTACACCACTGCTTGGCTAAACCATTCATTGTGTCTAGTGATCGCTCCATAGACTTCTAGACTAGATGTATTTAGGATCATGACATTGTTAACAAAGGTAGTGTGACCTTTGTTCTTTGTTTTGTTTTTTTCAGGGGGAGAGCTGTTTTGTTTGTTTTTGATTTATTTCTTTTTCCTGCTGAATTGTCTGGTTAAAACTTTTGGTGTTGAATAGAGGTTGTAAAGTGGGTGACCTTGGTCCTGACCTTAGGGGAAACTTTAAGGTTTTTTTTTGGGTTATGAGTGTGATCTTAGCTGTGAGTCTTTTGCTTATGGCCTTTACCAGGCTGAGGGAAGTCCCTTGCATTCCTACTTTGCATTAGAACAGATGCCCACGTGGTGTTCCATTCCACTAGGTTCTATAGATGTGAACCTCAGTGGTTAACATTATACTGAGCTACCCTTGCATCAGACATTTCATCACTGGCAAATTCTTGATAGACAGTAGAGAAAGGGGGAAGATTTGGGGGCTGAAGGTTGCAGTGGTGTCAGTGTACTTGGTCTGTTACTTTAGGGCCACAGTGAGGCAGAGCACATGGCAGAGGGGGTGTTGTAGAACAAGGCTGCTCACCTCATGTGGGCCAGAAATAGAGGAAGACAGAAAGGGATGAGAGAGTGGGTGGATTCATCAAAGCATACTCCTAGCGATCCGATTACTCCAAGCAGGCTCACATGCAGGTTTCTACCATTTTCCAATAGTACCATCAGGATTATGAGTCCATAAGTGGATGCCCTGTTGATGAGCTCAGAGCCCTCATGAGCCAGTCACTTCACAAAGCAAGGCACCTTGCAACCAAGACCCACACCTAAGCCACAGCAGCTGTGGATTACACAGTCTGTTTAACTTGAGACTCCTTTTTTTTTTGTCCAGCACCGTGAGGTGGATTTTATGTCTGTGTTCATGAGGACTGGTACCCTGTAGCTTTTTGCTTTTGTTATTCTAACTTTCCCTGTGGTGCCCTTGTCTTGAGTTAGCATCACAGCGAGTTAGGAACATTTTTTTCCCTCTTCTATTTTGTCAAAGAGTATGAGCAGGAGGAAAGCTAATCCTTCCAGTGTTTGGCAAATTCCCCAGCAAAGGCTGAACTTGTCTCTGCTGGGAGTTTTGTGGGTTACCAGTCCAGCTCCCTACGTGTTATTCTTATGTCCATTAAGGGTTTCTTTTTCTTTTGACTCAGTTTTGGTGATGAGCCCTCACAGAAGTTTTATATATGAGAGGAGGCATACATTTTTTCATTTCTGATCTTATTTTAATTTTCTGTCTTTTTGGCTTCATCTAGTTAAAGGTACGTTATGCTTTCTCAATTTTTGTCCAAAAAAAAAAAAAAAAAAACTTGGTTTTGTTGATCCTCTTCTGCTGTTTTTCCAGTTTTTATCTCCATTCTAAAAAGTATTAGTTAATCTCTTATGCAACCATTGAGTTTCAATTTCTTTTTCTAGTTCCTTAAGGAGTACAGTTAAGGGCTGGAAAGATGATTCAGCAGTTAGTAGGGAATACTGCTCTTGCAAAGGAGTAGAGTTCAGATCCCAGTGCCCATGTTAGACAGCTTGGAACTGCCTATAATTTCAGCTGCTAAGGAATCTGACATCCAGGCCGTCTTCGAGCAGCTGTACAAATGTATGCACACAATTTAAAAATTAAAATAAAAGGCCATGATTCCAGTGTTTGAGACCCCCAACAATCATGTAAAAGAATACAGTTAGGTTCTTTGTCTATGCTATTATTTTAATGAGTGTACTTGCAGCTATAATTCTCTTGGTTTTCAATATGTCCTGAAAGTTTTGTTCTGGGGAGGTCTGGCTTTCCAGCACTATGACAAAACACCAGAGAACTCAATATAAAAAGAAGCAAGTTTATTTTGACTCAAAGTTTCAGAACTCTCACCATCCAGTTGCTTTTGAACTTTAGCAGGGGAATGTGTCGTAGTAGAAGTGTGTGAAGGAAGAAACCTGTTTATCTCATTGTGGCCAAGCAGAGAGGCTGGAGCCTAACTTCCTCCCACTAGGTCCTACCCCCTAAAAACTCTGCCACCTCCCTGTAGCATCAGAGGCTGAAGGCCAAGCCCTGAGTAGATGAGCCTTGGGGAACACTCAAGTTCAAACATTGTGTTCATTCTTTCTTGCTTTCTGGTCTGTTTGTGAGTCCTTCTGTGACCTGCTGGCTGACTAGGAGTGTGATTTGTAACTTCCACACGGCTGTAACTTTCCACTTTTCTTTTTGCTATTGGTATTCAGATTTCCTTCACCATGGTCAGAAAAGACAGAGTGATTTCATTTTTAGTTTTATTTTTTCTTTTGTTTTTGAGACAGGGTTTTTCTTTGTAGTCCTGAGTCCTGGCTGTCCTGGAACTTGCTAAGTAGATCAGGCTGACCTCTAACTCACAGAGATCTGCCTGCCTCTGCCTCCCCATTGCTGGAAGTAAAGTGGGTACCACCACACCTGGATGTCTCAATCTTCTTAAGTCTATTGTCTAGTTACTTTTCTATGGCTGTGAAGAGACGACTACCAAGGCAACTAACTTATAGCAGAGCTCATTGGGGCTGAAAGCTCCAGAGGGTGAGTCTATAAGTACATCGGTGGGGAGCATGGCAGGAGGTAGGCATGGAATCTGAGCAGTAGTTGAGAGCTAACATCTGATCTGAAAGCACAGGCAGAGAGAGAGAGCTAACTGAGAACAGCATGGGCTTTTGAAAACCCACAGCCCACCTAGCATTGATGCACTTCCTGCAACAAGGCCACACACCTCCTAATTCTTCTGATCCTTCTCAAACAGCTCTATCCCTGGTGACTCATGATTCAAATGTATGAGTCTACAGGGCCATCCTCATTCCTGAAGCCTTGGTTGTGGCTTAACATAAGATCTGCCTTGTAGAGCACCCCTTCTGTTCTCTCTGACCATGGCTGACGTTGATGGGGTACTATGAATGTCTGTTGCTCCAACTGGCTTTTTATATCATTTCAAGTTTCTTTCCTCAACATTTTCTGCCTCGCTGCTCTCCCTATTATTGGAAGAGTGACACTGAAGCTGCAAACTATTATGGTATAATCCTTAGGTTCCAATATTGGGTGAGTATGCTTATGGATATATGCATTCATCATGAGTTTACATGTAACATTGTTTATCTTTTAAATTTTTTTTCTTAAGCCTATTCATAGTGCAACTACTCAGTGTTCTTGGGTTTTCTTTGCATAAAATGTCCCCTTAAATTCTTTCACTTTAAAATATATGTGTCTTGTAGACAACATATAGTTGGGTCGTGCTTTTTGTTGTTGTGTTGTTGTTTTTTGAGGCAGGGTTCTCTTGTAGCTGTGACTGTTCTGAATTCTGTAGACCAGGCTGGTCTCGAACTCAGAGATCCACCTGTTTCTGCCTCCCAAGTGCTGGGATTAAAGGTGTGTGCTGCCACGTCTGGCTTACGCATTTGTCTTTTAAGTTATATGGGAAACAAAGACTGTTGAGAAAAAATACAAAGTCAGCTGTAGTTGCTCACACCTATAGCACTTGGGAAGCTGAGGCAGAAGGATTGTCCTAAGTTCAAGGACAGCCTGGGTGATGAGTGACTTCTAGACCAGCATGAGCTGGAGTGAGACCTCGATGGTGTTTGTGTAAGTTACATCTGTCTTCTGACTTTCTCAAAGTTCAGATCTACTACTCTACTTAAATTTTAATTCTGGATGAATTTACCAAACATTCATCAAACAAACCAGCATCTAGGAATGCCGACCACTGGAGAGTCTACTGTGGGAAGAGCTTTTCAAAGTTCTGAGGCACTTGTATCATCTTCTCAAAGCACATCCATGTTGTTTCAGAGTCTGATGTAAGCCAGGGGTGGGGGAAGACAGCAGGATGACTGTGTCCCTCTGCTCATTCATAACAGAGTACTGCCATCTACTACCATTCCTTTCTGTTTGACCATGGATGAATAGGCCCATAAGACAAACACATGGGCTCCCTGGGTGTGTGAGGAGAGGGTTCCCAGTATCAGTTACATGCTGTGCAGTCTAGACTTCACCTGGAGTCCCTAGATTTCTCCTTTTTGTGGATTGTTCCAGTGAAGTGTCTCCTATCCTTCCTTAGCATGTTCCTCAGGAGATCATTTTGTCTATCAGATGGTTTCTGCAACTTTGAATTTCAAAAGGGACTGGATGAGTTAAAACCCTGAACCATGGAGAGCCATATGGCACTGAGTAGACCGTGTCTGAGCCTTTCTAAAGGAGAGTTTGTTTTGGCTCAGAGGTTACCTGAATTGCTTGACTCCATGGCTCCATGGCTTCATGGCTCCATTGCTGTGGGCCTTCAGTGAGGCAGAGCTTCATGGCAGAGAGGGCAGGGGAGAAAGGAACTGCTTATATCTCATGGTGGAATGGAGAAGGCAAAATAGGAGTGGTGGTCTGAAAGAAAACGGCTCCCATAAGCTCCTGTTTGAGTCCTTAAATCACCAGAGAGTGGAACTATTTGAGAAGGATGAGAAGGATTTGGAGGTATGGTTTTGTTGGAGGAAATGTGTCACTGGGGTGGACTTTCAGGTTTCAAAATCCCACACCAGGCCCAGTGTCTTTCTCTGTGATTTGTGTGTGGATCAGGATGTAGAGCTCTCAGCCACTGCTCCAGCACCATGCCTGCCTGCTTCCTGCCATGATAATCATGTACTGATCCTTTGAAATTGTAAACAAACCCACAATTAAATGCTTTCTCTTATAAGAGTTGCCTTAATCGTGGTGTCTTTTCACAGCAGTAGAACAGTAACTAAGACAGTAGACATTTCAAAACATGTGTGCAGTGACCCACTACCTCCTGTCAGCTCACCCTTAAAAGTTCCCAGTGGTCCAGTCAGGTCTTAGTGTAATTCATTGACTAGGTCAGAAGCTTCATGTTTCAGTCATCTGGAGATCAGGTCTTTATTAAAGGAGCTGTGGAGCACCTGGGAAGGGTAGGGCAGCCCTTTAAGGAGTAGGTAACTGCTTTAGGCAGCTAGAGTCGAACCCGCCAGGACTCCTGGGAAATAGTAGACCATGCTTGCCAATATCCCAAAGGATATCCCAAAGGAGGAATAAGAAATCTGAACTATTACTTCACCTGTTACAAGGTGAGGCCTGTTTGGGAAAGGAAGATTTGCATGGGCCTGTGGACATTTGGCACTGTGCACTTGAGCTGCCCTCTATGGTGGCAGTCTGTATGAAGGGCAATAGGAGTGGAAGAGAAGCCACTGCTAATTATGACTGCATACATTCAAAGAATCTGAGGCAGGCCATACAGACAGAGAGGCACTGGACAGTCCCTTGGAAGGACAATGAGCAGTTAAAAAGATGGAGGAGGATACCCTAAACATTCCAACGTGGACCCAGGCTTTCTGTCACACGATATCCTCACTTGTTAAGAATTATTGCTGGTTCTATTTATCTACAGTACATGCCCCATAGCATAGCCACACCTGAGTTAAGACACCAGCATACCTGCCCAGGTGACAGAAATGGGCTATCTTTGACCTCTGGGCCCCTCACTGCAGCTGGCGCCGTTTCGACAACAGATGTGGGATCAGTGCATGTCTGTGGCTGAGCTTCCAAAGCCTGCTATGCATCTGTCCCTGGCCCCTCCCTCCCCCCTCTCCTTGTTTATGCTTCTCTAGGCTCCTACACAAGGCTGCTGCTGTCCCTTCCCCCTCGAAGCTAGGTGTCCATGTGGTTGTTCCTTTACTTCATTCATCCTGTGGTCAAAAGTCCCTTCATCATCATGGTCTTCCCAGCTACTGCCTGAGATCTAGGTGTTTCTTTAACTCTTCTGCCAGATCTGCCTGGCACCAAGGTCATCGGAGCCACACTGTGTCCCTGTGACAGCCCTGACTGCACCTGACTCCACTTCATGCGGACAGGACCTGTTTTCTGTCCCATGTGGAAGTGCACCCAGAGTGGCGCCTGGCACCAAAGGTGCTCACTGAATTCTTGTGGAATGAGCATAAATGTCAAAGGCTCTCTGCCCTGCCCCACCCCCACTTAACACTCATCTGGGAGACAGCTGCTCCTGCCAGATCTAAGTCAGGCTGGCCTACAGGTGATAAGACTCTTCTAGTTCCCAGCCCCATGTGTGGCCACCAGCTCTTTGCTGCTAATCCCCTCAGCATTCTTCGTCCTCTTAGTAGTCAGGTTCCTTGGCCTTGCGTGGACTGTGCCTCTGCCCAATGGATGACCCTGCCATCTCCTAGAAGATGATTTCTTCTTTGTGTTTCCACTTAGATACCACCTCCCCTGGGAAGCTTTGCTGGTCCCCACATAAGACTGTCTGTCCGCCTCCACGTTCACACTCCCCATCTTGTTATGAATGTACCAAGCTTCCCTTGCTTGACCTCAAGGCCCGGTGGGCAGGGGCCAGCCTCACAGCCCAGGGCACAGAGCTAAGTCAGGAGAATAGCAAGAGTCAGTGGAGGATTAATACCCTTGAGTTCCCTTCTCAGCAGCTTGGCCCCTTTTCAATTTCCAAATGTTCCTGGCTCTTCCAGTACCTTCCCACATGGACTCAGCTCAGAGTCCTACTTCGGGGAAATGGAGCCAGATGTTAAAAAGAATAGGAGGATGAGGAGACAAGGAAGAAAGAAAAACTGGTCTGCTCCTCAAATAAGCACTTGGTGACTTGAGTCCATGCCCAGAACCCACTGGGAAAGAGGAGACTCCAGGAAGCCAACCTCTGCCACTATGCAGTGGCACATGATCATAATAAAGAAAAATTCATTAAAAATCTTTTTTAGCTAGTATTCAAAATGTGAATATGGTATGTGCAACCCTAAGTGACAAGAACAGAGAGCATGCATTGAGCACTTACTGTATGCCTGGTAGTACTATCTTATTCATCCCCTCTGCAAACAGCTCTGGAAGGCACATGTTACAGTGGACTCACCTCACAGATGAAAAGACTAAGGCACAGAGAATTTAACTCACCTATGTCACCCACATATGAAGACATGAAGCAGGGATTTGGGGTCTGCCTGCCATTTGCTTCCAAGTTGTATCTGCTAGCCATTACACTGTCACCAGAGTAGGGTAAACCTCCATCCCCACCAATGCCAATGGATTCAGACCTCCACCACGCCTCCTAACAAAGAAATGAGTAGTGGCAACAAGCAGAGAAGAGAGACTCATCTGTGTGAGGAGGAACAGGTAAGGAGGGGGACCAGGAAAGGACACACGATGCGGGATAGCTGGCAACTTAGCTCTGCCAAGACAAGGTAAGCTAGTCCTTCATAATTTCTGCTTCACTTAAAGTCTGTCAGATGTTTCTAGGCCAGAAGGCTGAAGACATGAGGATATAGGGGACTGTCCAGACAGTCAGCTGTCTCTAAAATTGTTTAAGTTTTGGAAGCTATGTTTTTGTGCTTCCTATATATTCAGGTAATGTTTAATTCATTCTTGGATCTCTGACAGGGTTGAAGACTAGTTACAGTCTCATAAGCAAACTAAGTTGTTTGGCATTAAAGAAAATGATCTAGATTTGAAAGGATGGTTTTCAGATGGTAATGTAAGTTAAGATCAAAACATAATTCATGTATAGAATTGAAAACTTCTTAAGTTAGGATAGATGCTAGAATAATGTATCTAAATTGCCAATGCTGATGGACTGGATGTTATTAGTATACATCATACCTTATAGTTTACATAACTGTTATAACTATGGTCAATGTATATCTGAGAGAAAAGGTCTTCTCTCAGAATGTAGCAGCTTCTGTTCTCGTGCTAATTAAATTTCCCAAAAACCTGTTTACAGTATCCCACATGTAAGATTGAGGGACCCTGCCCCGAGTGGGTTTAGATTGATAAATAAAGTTTCTGGTGGGCAATGACTGGGCAGGAAGACAGAAGCAGGACTTTTAGGATTCCCAGGCAAGGAGATGAGGAGGAACAGGAAGAGGGACAGCTGCCATGCCGGGGAAAGAGAGGAGAGATCACACCCAAGAGGTGCAGAGAGCAGAGATGTCATGTAGGTGCCAGGGATCACAGCCCAAGAGGGCTACAGATCTAGGTCTAGGGCAGCAGAGATGGAGTATAGATTTTAGAAAGTAATAACTCAGGGATATTGGAGGGGCCTGAATCAGCCACGTTTGGTTAGGGAGTAGTCCAACCACTGAGCTGTTTAAGGCAACTTTATTTACTAGTCAAAACCAACTGGGGCAGGGTCCCTCAGTCTTACATGGGGGACACTGCAAACAGGTTTTTGGGAAACCTAATTAGCATGATAAAAGAAGCAGCTATGTGAGTCCATCTTTGTCTTGGGACTCTGACATTAGCTTTATGTTTAAGAAAAGAGAGAAATGGGGACAGGGCAGGAGTCTTATGTGATTGGTCAGCCTGGGCCAGGTGGCCTGGGCAGCCACAGTCTCAGTTCTAGTCTTCCAGGACAGTCTTGTAGAGAGTCCTTATTGCTGTCATCTTCCGAGGGTACTCTGAGGGTTCCCCCAGATGCTCACTGCGGCTCAGGTGCAGTCTCTCACCATAGATAATTCCATCACCTGGAGTGGTTTGTCCGGAACCGCTTGTCTCTCCTTTGTGGTAGTTTCAGTTTCTTGACATGAGGATGTTTGTCAGTCAGTTCTGTTGTTCCTGGAGTCCAAGGTGACTCAGGAGAGTTATTCAAGAAGAAAGACACTAAGCCAGAAGGGACAAGCTGGAGTTTGCCATGTCAGGACCGAGCTCTCCTTTACCCTGACTCACAGACGCTCATGCAAACCCCATGCATACAGAGAACATATCTCACAGACACCACGTGCCAGTCCTCCTGTAAACGCTATCCCATTGCTCATGTATCTCTCTGTAGACATGTATACATATCCAGAGTCCACAGACATAGATCCCTACAGAGCATGAGGTTCATCACATGATCAACAGACCAGCAGAGATGTATAGGCTCACATGTCCTGGTCCACATCCACCCTGGCTCACACATGTACAAGAAAGTGGCAAGTGCGGAGGGGCATGTGTGTACATTTTAAATTATTTTTTTATATTATAATTATTTTATTTATTTACATTCCACAAGTTGCTCCCCTTCCTTGTCCCCCCTCCTGGAGTTCATCAACCCATTGCCCCTGACACTCCCCCCATGTTCATTTTTTACATAAGAACAGATATTTATGGAGCACCTACTGTATGCCCCATGCTATGCTAGGAGCTGAGAATGGATCGGAGCATATCCCAAGCAGAATCTAGCTTGGGGAGGGCATGCATGGACAATGGTCAAGTCTGAGGGAGCCCCCACTTCCCACATGTTTCATCTGCACTCAGAGTTGACTCTGCTGTGTATCAAGTGGCCGTATCGCCCATGTCCTACGCACACACATGCGCATGCACAGCCCTCTCTCAGAAGCCATGCAGCACAACTGATCACACTGAACACACCATCACAGTCTTCCCAGTCACCCCCTGAGATCTGGGCAGGAGTGGGTGGCATGTACTGTGCAGAGACAAGCACTATTTCGAGCTCCCCATGTCACCCAAGGACCCCAAGCCTCCATCAATCCCTTCCAAGCATACAATAATCCTAGAGATGAGTAATACCAAGTATGTTACAGATAGGTCCATGACCATGTATGCATACGTTTGCAAGAGTCTCAGTATCCCCCTCCCTCCCTCTTTCCCTTCCTCTTTCCTTCTCTTTCTCTTTCCTTCCCTCCCTCCCTCCCTTCCTCCTTCCCTCTCAGGGCTGCCTACTCTCCCTATTCTCTGCCATGGTTCAGAGACACTGAGTCTCCTGAGAATGGGTGCCCACAGGGAGGAGGGGATGTGGTGACTCTGCTTCCAGGCAACTGTGGTGAGTTTCGGCAGAGACTCCCTTCCTCACAGAGGCCCTGCTTTACTGAAAGCACTGGCTACCGTGGTTTCCCCACATCAAAAAGGTCAGACTCTCAGAAGAATAGTTACTGAGAACTGTCAACCAACAAGCAGTTACTGTAGCTGTCGCTCACACTCTGGAGATGGATCAGGGTGAACAAATTTAGGCCGTCCTATAGAAGTTTAGGGCAAGGATAGAGCCATGGTTAACCAGGAAAAGGAAAGAGGCATGTCTTAGGGTTTTACTGCTGTGAACAGACATCATGACCAAGGCAACCCTTATAAGGACAACATTTAATTGGTGCTGGCTTACAGGTTCAGAGGTTCAGTCCATAGTCATCAAGGCAGGAACGGGGCAACATCCAGGCAGGCACGGTGCAGGGGAGCTGAGGGTTCAACATCTTCATCTGAAGGCTGCTAATGCAAGACTGACTTCCAGGCAGCTAAGATGAGGGTCTTAAAACCCATGCTCACAGTGACACACCTACTCCAACAAGGCCACACCTTCTAATAGTGCCACTCCCTGGGTCGGGCATATACAAACTATTGCAAGGCCAGATAGCAGGAATGCATGCCACCAGGAGACCAAAACAACCAAGTTCCTGGTAATAATTGGGCTGTGCTGTGAATTGGTAATTGACAAAAAAACCCTGACAACCTGTGTTGTGGTGGTTGACTGTCACACGATAGTCAACATTAAAGTGAGTCAGGGACATAGAACCACAGGGAGGCACAGCCTGAGGAGTTAGCATTTCTTCCCTCCTGGTAGACTGGATGAGGACAAGGCCAGAGCTTTCATGCCTAGGATGGGACTGTGCCCAGTTGGATGGGCTGGTGGTGTGGTGTACTGACTGTCACTGAGGGAGCATCCACATAGTGCTGGCCTCCTCCTGGGACTAATACAGAAGTACAGGCTTGGAAGACCCAGAAAAGAGACATTTGACCAAGGCCCAGGAGCCTCCTGAAGGTGTGACATTTGAGCTGGAAGGTGGTGAGTCTGTTCTCTCAGCCCCAGGAAGAAGCAAGTGTCCCACATGAACCATTTCCAGTTAGCTGTATGTGTGTGTCCGTCCATGTATCATGGTGCATGAATAGAAGCCAGAGAACACCTGGTGGGAGTTGGTTCTCTCCTTCCACCATTTGGGTCCCAGGTTGGCAGGCTTGGAAGCAAGCCCTGTTCTCCCACTGGGCCTCCTCACCAGCCTCAGTTAGTGGCATACTTAAAGGGCTAGCCTCTAGCTGCTCCAGAGGCTTTGCAAGGATCCACTCACAGAAACCCCCAGACAATCCTCTGGAGATGTCAAATATTGTTAGCCTCATGAGAAAGTCAATGGGCACATACCTGCTCTGTTCTGTCCGCCCACCCCTTTGCCTTGAAGTGTCTGAAGCAGATTCAGCCTGGGGACGGTTTAACAGGGCACCCAAGCAGCTGTCAATTTAGTTTTGTGTTTAATTAATTGTTAGTGTGGAAAGTGATTGGTTCCACTAAAGTCCCTTCCACCCCTCCCCACCACAGCCCTTCACACACAATCCACGTGTTGTCTAACGAGGATGGGTTACCAACCGTGTAAGTCAATCAGCCAATCAACAAACAGTGACAAGAATCTTTATGTCTTGTTCTGACCCAGGGATGAGCTGGAGGGTACTTGTTTCCATTTTTATTTTATTTTTTTACTGTACACCTGTGCCAGTCTGGCCAGGGACTAGGGCCCAGGACAGAAGGGAAAAAATGGATCTCAACCCACCATCAAGGAAAGTACTAAGAAGTGAACAGGAACCATGCTTTTTATTTGTTGAAAATGTTCCTCTATTACAAATCTGAACAAGCCTGGTGTGGGGAGGCACGTCTGTGAGACTGACCAGGAGACGCGGAGCTCCAGGCCTCCAGGGTGAGCTACTATCATGTTGCTAAACGAACGTAGTCTCGAGCTGACTCTGAATTCATATCTCTCTGCTGGTGCAGCCCTCAGACCAGCATCAGGGAAGTTTCTCTGTAGCAGTGGACAGTGGTTAATGCAAAGACTCACAATTGATTGAAGCGCGGAGCTTGTCAGTGGGGTGCTCAGCCGCATAGGCCATCTGTGTTGCACCTTCTCTCCAGGGTTAAGGGACCATTGAGGAGGAGGAGGAGGAAAAATTGTAAGAGCCAAGAGATTAGGGAGAACCAGAGTGAACCATGTCTCTGGGGTATGATGGGACCGCTGCTCTCGTGAAGTCACAGCAGCGGTGGCCATCTACAGAAAACGATGCCAACCAGAGCCAGTCAGCAAACCAGCAAGGAGCAGAAGGGCTTTAGGAACCCCCACCCCTATCTGAGGAGCTATTGATGACATCTGAAGGGGGGGTCAGTTTTCTTTGAAGGTGTGGCCACATGCCCCAGTGGATGGTCCCCACACCCATGAATGTATGGGCAGCCTAAAGTGGACTCTGTGGGTTCTTATAAAAGAGAAAGAGAGAGAGAGAGAGAGAGAGAGAGAGAGAGAGAGAGAGAGAGAGAACATGAAGTTGAGTAGGGGTGAGGGTGAGGGGTAAATATGAGAGGAGTCAGGGGAAGGAGTTGAGGATGAATGTGATCAAAATATACTGTGAGTATATATGTGTGATATTCTCAAAGAGTTAATACAAATGGTATATTAAAAAGAAAGAGCTCCAGAGTAGCCTAGACTGCACAGTGAGACCCTGTCTCAAGCAAAGAAGCAAAGATAATTAATAAATGGTAAAAGATGGATGTGCATATGGAGGGGACAATTCCATTCTGTGTCGAAAGCCTCAGAGGGAAAAGCTATGGGGATGAGTGTGAAAAGAGTGATGCTTTGGTTGCTGGGGTAGGGGTGGGTGCATCTGGAGGAGAGCTGCTGCTGAGCCGTCCTGGAGTTCTACAGTGATGGGAAGTTCATGGTAAGTATACTAAATCCTGCCAGACAGTATGCACGTGTGTGCACATGTGTGTGTGTGCATTGCGCATGTGTGCATGTGCATGTGTGTGTGCATGCATGTGTGCCTCGCATGTGGAAGCCTAAGGTCAATGTTAATGTCTTCATTGTCCCTCTCCACCTTCTATTTTGAGAAGGGGTTTCTCACTGAACCTGGAGCACCCCAGTTCAATTAAACTGGCCAACCAGCAAGTACCAGGAAGTCTCCTGTCTCTGCAGGTCTCCTCAGGTCTTCAGGTCTTCAGGCTCCTCCAGTTAGCACTTTACTGACTGAGCCATGTCACCAACCCTGGAGTCTATATTTTTAATGGTTAAAATGGTACATTTACTGTTACATGAATTCAATCTTAATGAATGATAATTTCATGAGACTCTGGGTTGGTTTTTGGTTTTTGGTTTTGAGGTTTTTTTGTTTTTGTTTGTTTGTCAATGTGACAGAAACTACAGTTACTTGGGAAGAAGGACCCTCAACAGAGGACTTACCTCTATCAGACTGCCCCATAGGCATGTTTGTGCAGTGTGTTCTCAATTAGTGTCTGATGTGGGAGGGGGAGGGCCCGGCCACTGTAGGTGGGCCACCCCTGGGTGGGTGCTCCTGGGTTGCAAAAGAAAGCAGGCGGAGCAAGCCATGAGGAGCAAGCCAAGAAGAGTATCCTCCATGACTTTGCTTCAGTTCCTTTCTCCGGATTTCTGACCTGAGCTCCTGCCCTGGCTTCCCTTGGTGATGAACTGTGATGTGGAAGCATAAGCCAAATAGCCTTTTCGTCTCCAAGCTACTTTTGACCAGTGTTTTATCACAGCAACTAGGACAGGTCCCCAGGACCTCATAAACCCACCACAGCCGCATGTCCATATACTCATGAGTCCAGCACTCAGGAGGTGGAGGCACCAGGATCAAGTTCAAGGTTGTCTTTGGCTATACAGGTAACTTGAGGCTTCTATGTCCCTTCCCCCAAAAGACCAATTTCTGTTTCAATCATCCGTCTTGTGGCTGCAAAGAACAGAACTGCTGTGTATGTGTGTGTGTGTGTGTGTGTGTGTGTGTGTGTGTGTATGTATGATGTGTGTGTGTGTACATGTGTAGGTATATGCTAGTGTTCAAATGTGTGCGCACATGTGTCAAAGACCAGGGATTGATAGTAAATGTCTTCATCAATTACTTTCCACTTTATTTATTTATTGACAAGAGTCTCTTATCGTACCTGGAGCTCATCCATTTGTCTAGGAGGGATCTGGCCGCCCTGCCCCACCTCCACACCGTATATTTTACATGGTGTGGGGAATCGTGCAGTCCTTACACAGGCCAAGCAAGCACCTTATCAACTGAGCCACCTCTCCAGGCCCAGAAATGACTTTTCTTTTTTCTTTTTTTGGTTTTTCGAGACAGGGTTTCTCTGTGTAGCCCTGGCTGTCCTGGAACTCACTCTGTAGACCAGGCTGGCCTCGAACTCAGAAATCCGCCTGCCTCTGCCTCCCAAGTGCTGGGATTAAAGGCGTGCGCCACCACCGCCCAGCAAGAACTGATTTTTCAAGGTGAGTTCTAATGCATATCTGTAATCCCAGGATTTGGGAGGCAGAAGCAAGAGCATATGTCCAAGCACAACCTGGGCTCCATGGTAAGACCCTGAGCCAAGATAAACTAAAGTGCATTTACTGACTTGTCGTTTTAAAAGTTTAAGTCTGTGGTTTTATGCATGGATGGGTCAAGGGGGATGCATTCCTTCAGAGTGGAAGGCTTGGGTTCTGGGATGTGCTTCATTTGCATAGGACAGCCGAGCCTCAATGGGAACAGAAAGTGGTGGTTGTAGGGGTGTCAGAAGACTAGGTTTGTCACCTACAAGCCTGTGGAGCCAAAGAAAGCACCGAGTAAGTCCAGTACTAGTTCTGAGAATGTTCTCAATGGTCAACTTTAAACACATGACTCCCTGTACGTAGCTACCACTATACCAGGTAGAGAAGGGATTCTCTGATTGGCTGCGCATCAGTCACATGCTGGAGAGTCGAGGGTGAGTTCATCAGGTTCACAGAAGCCTGTGAGCTGGAGCTACAAGCTGGTCCCCAAGGAGGTCACTCTTTATCAAGAGGACAGACTGTGATGTGTTAGTATAGGGTCCTGTGAAGCAGGGTCACTGGAGAAGTGGGAAGGCTGGGCAGAGGGAGGCCCACCAGGGAGGCCGGGGTCTGAAACTGCATAACATGGCAAGTTCACACTAGCTAAGGCTCTAAGAGTTAACAGGTCACAGAGTAGGAAGTGGTGAGCAGTGAGGGAGTAGGGTCTTGGTGTGGGGAGACCTGGCTGTGGATTGCTTCCTGTATGTACAGCCACATGCTGTATCTGTGTGTGTGCTCTCCCTCCCTCCCTCCCCTTCCCCTGTATGTGTGTGCATGGGTGTTCTTGCGTATGCTCACATGTGTGGGTACCCCTGTATATTCCTGTGAAGGCCAGAGGTCAATATTGTCTTTTTCAATGACTCTGCACCTGACACTTTGAGACAGCGTTTCTCACTGAACTCTCCCAAACTGGCTGTCGGCAGCCCCAGGATCTTCCTGTGGCTGCTTCCCTTATCCTGGGGTCACAGGTGCGCAGCAGCATCTGCAGTCCTACACCAGTCCTGAGGATCTGAACTCAGGTTCTCTGGCTTGTGTAGCAAGCACTTCACCCAAAGCACTGTCTCCCAACCCCCTAGTTAACACTTTTCTTGTTATTAGTCTCTAGACTTAAAAACAAATTTTTGAGTGTTTTATTTAACTAACTTTATTTTCAAAAGAAACCACGTCTCCCCAAGATGGAAAAATGGTGTCTTTACCATAAACTGGAGGGAAGTGCAGACATTGAAACAGAAACCTACACTCCCTGCTGTGGGCTGCTGTACCACCCTGGTACCCAGAGATCAACAGAGGAGAACTGAGAGAGAGCTCAAGAAGAGAGGGCCAGAGAGCCACAGTGAGTCCCGCACTCACCCCACCAGAGGCCCAGCACTGCCTCAAGACAGTTTTGGTGAGCAGCTACTATGTGTCAGGCTCCATGACTCTGGGCTCCGGGTGGCAGCAGTGTGGCCATAATCAGAAGCCTCAACACTGCAGCCCACCTCGGAGAAGACCCACTGGAAGAGGAGGAGGAAGAGTCCATGCTGCCCATAATATGTGGTTGTACCCGTGTGGCATGAGATAATGCCATGTTCCAGCTAGACTGCCAACATGGCTGAACACTGGTTGTGAAGATGCCCAACAGTCACGGTGTTCGTCTCTGTAGGACCAGACTTAGAAAAGATTGTAAGTAACTTAGTGGGCGAGGGGAAAGGAAGAGAGGAAGAAGAAGAGGATGGGGGAGTAAAAGAAGAAAGAGGAAGAAGAAATCCAAAGGAGGAACAGGAGGAGACCAAGATGGACCTCAGTCCTCTCCTCCCCCGTGGCTGCAGAGAGGAAAGAGGCCCTGGGTTGGTATTGTAATTGTTTATTGTAATTGTTACTCTGACTATAACATTCATCACTTCCCTGCAAGCATAAACATGTGCACAGGTTCCAGGAACTAGGGCATGCCTGCCATCAGAGTTCCTTGTTCTTTCTGCTACAACACTGAAGATTGCTTTACCTTTGCAAAAGAACTTCAGTTTAAACAAAAGCAGGCGGCTCAAGACTCAGGAGGCAGGGTTGATGTTTTGATGATGCGTTAGAGGATTTTTTTCTCTCTGCCATGCCACATGCATTTGCCTTTATCTTCCATCTCCAAACTGTCTCTCCATGATCACAGTGTGGATGACAAAGCACCATACATTACACACAGAGTGGAAGGAAAAGCGATGAAGGACTTTCTCCTGCTTCTTTTTCTGATTAGGGAGAACTGTCCGTGTGACCTGTGGTCCCAAAGTAGCAAAGGATGACAATGTAGAATGACTTAATCGAGATGGCCAGCTAGAAATCAAGGCAGAACTGTGGTAAGGAGGAGGAAGTCAGAGTAGCCAGAACCAGAGTTCATCAGAGAACAAAGGGACAGGCTCAAAGGACAGTGTGCAATACAGCTGGGTGCAGTTCCTGGACCACAGATTAATAACATTACGAAGTAGGGTTCTTTGTGAGGGGCTGGATCTGGGTCTGCATGGAAGGAGCTGGGACAAAGGACCTGGATCTGTGAGAAGTTGGTGGTGCTTTGTAGTGGCAGAGGGGTTGAGGTGGCTCCACAGAGGAGTACTTGCCTGCTGTGCAGACCTCTGCTCATCACCGCAGAACTGCAAAGGAAAAACAGAGTCACTCTGCACATAGCCTATGGAGAGATGGGGACATGTGCAGACACGGGGTGGTGAAAGTGGGGTACATTTTATCCTGGACTTGTCTTGTGCTGTCCTTAGGATGAAGGGTGCCATTTTCCTTGAACATGATTTACTGCCCCACTCCAGAACCATCCAGACACACTCAGTGAGCAAGAATAAGCTTAGCAAATGCTTTTAAAGACTTATGTGTACGAGCCACTCCAGGGGCTCACTGAAGTGATGATGTATTTAATTCACATCACAGGCTCGAGAGACAGGTGTCATTTACAGATCTGTATGTGAGTTCAGAGAAGCTGCAGTCTGGCCCGGTGCCACACAGTTGGACTTAGGGTATCCTGGATGTCTGTGCTGTTCTCCAGAGCAGGAGCATTTGTCTTAGAAAAACAGAGTAAGCTGAGCTTGGGCTGCAGTTGGGGAGCTCCAGGAACGCAGGCCGGTGCTGGGACAATGAGGGCCACTAGGGGGCAGCAGGGACCAAGGCACGGCCCTTCCCTTCTCCATATCCACATCGGGCTCTCTGGACACTGCTGGGTGTCACTAGCTCCTGCCTTCATTTCTCCCCGCGTTTCACCCAGAGTGGTGACACGCCATGCCCACGGTCCCACGGACACTGACGTCGCTTGAGCTCACTGTGGTATCACGGCAAGTCCGCGACGTCACCGGTGCTGCAAACCCACAGCGCGCAGTGCCCCCGCGGTGAGCAGAAACTTGCTGTGATTTGGGGGCGGTCTGGGCTTTTGGGTTTTTATTTAATGACTTTAGTGGGAAATTTATGTCAGAAAGGTTGAAAATGATACGCGCGCTCCGCAGCCGCCCACGAGGCCGGAACCAGAATAAGCCCAAAGCAGCGTTTTCTTCCACCAAGTTAACGTTCACAGTGCTTCCAGGGCATCCAGCACAGCGGGGGCTGCTGGGAAAATCCCAGCCCACAAGAGCCTGGTGACTGCGCCCACCACCCGCAGGGACCCTCCACAGACGTCACACCAACCTTTGGGTCCTATCTTTTTTTTTCTTTTTCCACTTTTCTAGATCTTTTCCTGTCTTCTCTAGGTGGCAGCCGTTGACAAAAACATACAGAAACAAAGCTTAGATGCCAATAAACAACTTAAATAATAGTGTTCATTTTGAGTGAAAATCCCAACTTCTCAGTCCAATCAGACGCATTTCAAGGGACCTAAGTACTGGGAAGCGTTTCCTGTGTGGTTTGAATTTGGTATGTTCCCCTGGGAAACTTGGCTGGATTTGAATGCCTGTGGAGAGAGATTAAGGGGAGGAAATTACTCACTGTGGTATTTAGAGAGGCCTTTGGGATGGGATCAGGGTTAGGTAAGCTCATTAGAGTAGGCCCTGGAATCATGATTGGACACAGAAACCAGACACACGCTCACACCACACACACGAGCACCACACACACACACACACACATAACAGAGCACACACACATGTTCTCCTATGGGATGCTCTGACTCACCTGAGCGCTCCATCAGTAAGGCTGTCTCTAGATTCCACCTCTTGACCTCACAATTATGAACTGAAACAAGTCTCTCTTCTTTATAACTCACTTGCGCGTGGTACAGGGTGAGAGCACAGAAAGCAGTCTCAACTGTGGCTGTCTTAGCACACAGCTCTGTGGGGGTAGAGTCGCTGTACACAGTCACTTGCTTACAAAGTCCCTTCAGATTAGGCTTTGAGCCAGTGTCCTATGGTTTGGATATAAAATGTACACCCACAGGCACGTGTGTTTGAACGTCTTGGTCCCCAGCTGGTGACACTGTTCCCGGAAGGAAGGTGGTGAAACCTTTTGAATACTGGGCCTTTCTAGCAGAGGTGATGGCCATCTCCAGTTCCTGTCACTAGGGTGTGGACAAGCCCCACTGCAAGTTCTTTCCCCAGCAGAGCCACTAGGCCACCATGCCATCTTCACCATGGTGGAAGGTATACCTGAACCATGAGCAAAGTAGGCCTCTCCTGTAGGCTGCTCCTCTGGGTCTTTAGCCAGTTGAGAAATGTAACTAGCACACACATTTCTCCGTGTGTCCTGATTCTCTTTCTGCACATTTGAAATAAAAATTTGATTTGTGTTCATGACCTGAGAAAATTTAGCAACTGCTTCTCAGGGAGAAGTTGCCTGATTAATACTTAGAGAGGATGAAGAGGCGGACTAGTGAAGGTCGGAACTCACAATGGGTAGCCTTAGCTAGTAAGTATGGGAGCCAGGAGGGCACAGGCTGGCACCTTCAATGTTAAATGACTCCAGGCAGGAGGATCTGGATGAAGCCAAGGCAGGAGGCAAGGTAACAGCAGGGCAGAGAATCCCAAGTGCCTAAGACTTGTACCTTTCACTTTGGCGCCTATGTTACCAAAGACACCCAGGATATGGGAAGAGGGTGGTAATGGAACCAGAGCTCCCAGATATCTTAGCAGCTTCCTGGTTTGCTAATGAGGGGAGTGGGTGCAGGCAGTGTAAGGGAAGGGAGACGACCAGTGAAGAAATTCTGGGCTAATCCAGAGGTCAAGGGCCAGACTGGGAAGCTGGGTTTTTTGAAACAAGGTCTCACTATAAAAGCCTAGGTAAGCCTCAAACTCTCTGGGTCTCAACCACTGTTAAAGACAGGCACCAGCATGCCCAGCTGAAGGGAGTTTTTAAAAGGTACTTTACAGAGGAAGTTCCAAGGGCATATTGGGAACAGTTTCCTAGGACAGTCAGCTCATTCCTGTGGGAGTCATCTCCCTCCAGGATACAAATATGAGCAATGGGGATTTTAAACCCAGACTTCTTCAGCCAGGTGGGAGGGACCATGGGACGTAGACTTGGAAGGCTCCACTTCCTCTCAGCTCCTGCTTAGGGGGTGTGGTAAGATTATTCTGGGAAGCCGGTGGTAGCAGCACACACCTGTGATCCCAGCACTCAGGAGACTGAGTGATGTTAGAGCCACAGTGAGACTTTGTCTTTAAAAAAAATTGTTCTGAGATGTGAAAATCTGAGGCTGGCTTCTACTGGGCCACCTCTCAGCAGGCAGAACTAAGGTCCACCAGTGTCCAACTGTACACTAAGCCATCATGCCGGGACCCTAATACCTGATGCTGTGACCACATCAGATCCTTGCGCCTCAAACTTTGGACATGAGCCGTCTGCTGCATGTTCTGAGTTCTTCCTGGCTTTTTGGAGATACCACGGGCTCATCTCAAAAGTGTCCTCCTTCAAGCCTCCCTGAGTGACCTGTCTCTGGTCCTTTTCTTCCAAACATCATATTCAGGTTGTCCGCTGGCTTGGCAGGTTGCCACACCCCAACTCCTCCGATGTCCATGCCTCGCCACATTCAGCAACACGTAGCAGCCAGTGTCATGCCCTCCCTGTGCTAAAGAGCATCCAGTATCTTTAGCACTCTGCCTAAAGGTGAGAGACAGAGGAGGTCCCCTGACCTGGAAACGGCCCTCACTAAAGACTGTGCGAGCTGGAGGAAGGTCCTCCACTCCCTCCCCTGAGCAGGCTCACATGGGCAGAAGCTGTGACAGCAGACTGGAGGGTGAGAATGAGATGGAGTAGTCACATCTCTGCTCCATTCCCAAGTCATTCCTTTAAACCAACTGCTGAGGCCCTGTCCAGTCCCCCCATCCCCCACTGCACATTTCAGCTATTGTGCACAAGCTGCCAGGAGGCCTCTGTGAGTTACTGTAAAGCTGCCGTGGGCCTGGAGTGTGTGTAATAAAGAAGAACTGACAAGATAAAGAGTCTTTATTGACATAAAGCTCCACGTGACCTGTCCTGTCCTCCTTGCAAACAGACTAGGTGTCACAATGGTGAGGGCATGAGCAGACAGTGCTGAGCCTGGTCCCATCTTCTAGAACGCAGTTAGACTGCAGTCTGTCATCTGCCATCCCTACCACCTGGCCACCAACCATAACCAGCCCCACAGTTCCCTTGTGGTCTCGCCTTGGCTGCCAGTGGAGGTGTCCACTGGGACCTGTCACCTGGCAGCTGTGTTTATTGGGACCTCCACTTCCACATCTCAGGAGCCCTGGCTTCTGGTCACCTGTGGGTAACTGGCAGTGACTCTGGGCAATCAAGTTTGTGTCCTTGTTGCTTTCCACAACTGAGCGAATCTGGGCAGCAGGCTCTGCCTCTAGTCCCAGTCCTGGCTGTTCAATGAATGGCTCCTTGGGGCAATACCTGCCCTCCCTCAACTTAAAATTTCCACCAATTTTTAGGGCCTCCCAAGCCACTGCCAGGTAATCTGTGGGTTTCTAGGCCCAGCTTCCAGCTGGGAGAGTCCAGCAGCTATGCCAGGACTGCTGTGAGCCTTGGGCGACAGGTCTATTTGGTGGACAAAATGGACCTGAGCAGGTAGGGCAACGCTAGCTAGGAGAGCCCAGGGCTCACGACTGTCAGCACTGCCATGGGACAAAGCACAGTGAGTCTCTGAATCCCTTGTGAAGGAGGAGAGCCCAGGCCAGTGGTAGGGGAGACAGTTAGGCTCTGAGCTTCCAGGGTCAGGCCAAGTTCACATCTTCAATTCACCATTCTCTGGATTTCCGGGGAAACCTGCCAGCTAGGCTGTCTCCCAGGAAGCACTTCCCTGGCTCAGAGGATCCCTCAGCACAGACCTCAGCAACAGCAGAACACTCACTCACTCACCTAAGAAACAGCAACGCCCAGGGTTCCCACAGGCACCTCAGCAGTCTGGCTGGGAACAGGAGAGTGACCAGGGCCCTTGCCCTCCCTGACAAGTTGGAGGACATCTTGGGTGCTGAGGTGAGGTTGGTTTCTGGTGGCATTTCCCCAGGACAGCTTTCCAAGGCCCCCAAGAGGCTCCCCAGGGATGGTGATCTGTCATCATAGCAGCCACAGCCAGGGCTCGAAACAACGTGGCTCTGGCCACCTTCCTCTTGGCTGTGGTGTTGCTTCAGACGGCCACACAAGTGGCAGGTGAGGGACGAGTACACAATGCCAAGGCCCAGGTCATCCCCAAAGGGCTTGGGCACCTGATCTGCAGGAGGAGGGGCCTTCAGCCAGTCACCTCCTTTGAGCCCCTGCTCCAGACCAAGGCATTCTGGGGTGCTGTTGGGTGGCAGCTCCATGTCCAGTCCAAAGGTGAAGAAGGGCATGGAGCTAGGGGACTGGTTAGGAACAGGGTTCTGGAAGGGCTTGTAGCCTCCGTGTCCACTGTCAGTCTCTGCTGCTGCTGTGTCCGTGCAGACGCCATTGCTGCTGAGCAGGCTCGAGAAAGCCTTGTAACCACTGTCTCCAGAAGGCCTGATACCAGGCATCCCAGGGTCCTGGGCAGCACCCTGCTTCACTGCCTGCACAAAACCCCTGGTAGCCACTGGTAGGGGCTGGGGTGGAGCCAGCTGTCCCATGTTGCAGGACACTCATGTGAAGGATCTGCTCCCAGCTTTCCACTTGCTGCATTGGTGGCCCTGAAGAATGGGGTCAACGGGCTTGGAGGGTCCCCTTCTTCCAGATGTCCAGCCTGTGGCTGCTCTGAAACCAGATCTCCAGGAATTGGGGCTGAGCTGCTGAAGTCACTAAAACTCCGGTAGGCAGGATTGTCTGCAAGGACAAGTGGGAGCTGTGTGCAGGCCAGGTTAGATGCACTCTGGGCTGGGCTGCCTGAAGGAGGCCTGTATGTGAAGGTTGCCCTGTAACCTGGCACGTGGGATCATTGGACCCCATGGGGAAGCAGGCCCTGGACATAGAAGCTTCCCACTTTCTGAAGGCAGAGGCGAGCATGACTCTGCCAAGCCTGACTGGCAATGTCCCCATTCTCAGACTCCAACAAGTCTGAAAACAGGTTCTCAGTGAGCCGGGCCATGATGTCGGCCTGACTCTCCTGGAAGCCACCTCCGCTGTTCTCAGGTGACATGCTCAGGTCCACTTTGACCATCTCATCTTCTTCCTCCTCCACACTCTGTACTGGGGCCTCAAACAGCTCCATACAGCGCACCACACTGACATTAACATTCTCTGGCCAGAGGACGGTCCTGCTGACCTCCACAGGACACCAGCCTGCCTTTCCAGGACTCTGGAGAGGCTTGGTTTGGGCAGTCTTTGGGGATTCTGTTCCTTCACTCTGTGCTCCAGCAAGCAGGGCAGCAGCTTGGTTAGACAAGTCTTCCAGCGCCTGCAGAAGTAAAGCTTAGGGTTCAGTTTTGCCATATTCAAAAACTCCTATTCATTCTTCAGAATCCTTCATGGAATCACCCTGTATTGATATTAGGGTGTTATAGACATGGCTTCTGACTTTAAAATCAATACTTAGCCTGTTCTCACTGCAGAATGGAGACTCAGCCACCCACAATTGCTCCCCTCCCCAACCCCACCCAGGCCACCCTTGGGGCCAGGAAGAGAGAAGGCAGCTGTGTGGGGGCCAGGGAAAGGGAGTTGATTGCCACCAGCTGAGTAACTATCACATTCTCACACAAACCCACAAAAACCCAAGTTCAAGTTCAGATACATACGGGCACTTGGTTGACTCCTGGCTTCGGGTCTGCTTTTCCCAGAGGGGCACCTAAAATAGACAGCCAATCAGTGAAGTGCTGCCTGTCAGCCCAACCCAGCTACGGAAGGCTTGGTGTTTCCATAGACTGCAACCGTGCCTGGACAGCTGAGGTCTACATAGGCCCCACAGAACTCTGGGAGCCTCAGCCTCTTCCCCCTGCCTCCCGGCCCCCAGGGAAAGGGCATCAGAGATGTCAAATGTCCTTAGATATTCCAGCTTGCCTGTGCAATTCTTGACTCTGACCTGGCCATAGGACTCGCTGTGACCAGCAGAACATGGCAGAAATAATACTGGGCCCATGTAGATGGGGGCATGGGCTTTGCAAGTGTCCAGTGTGTAGTTTGTTACCACCCGTGCACCACCCTGCTTTTCCCTGGCGTTTGCTCCTCGCGCTCACCCTACCCATGGCAAGGAGTCACACTCTGGAACACCTGTACCCTCTTACCTGTGTGTCCTGAATGATGATGGCCACTAAGGGACTGCGTGCTGGGGTAGGAATCTGGTCCCACCATATCTTCTTAATCCTGAGGATAGAAAGGAAGTGGGTTGGTCTCCAAATGTACAGTGGCCAAGGTGTTCTGACTGGCAAGGCCACACTGATTCCATTTTGGATATGCAACAATCTTGGTCCTAACTGTCCATCACCACCACCATACTAAATGGGGGAGAGGAACCCAGGGAGAGTGTGATACTGGCATGGCTGCTTTGCAGACCTTCGTTATGGCAGTCTCCAAGGAGGCTGCCTCTGCCCCAGGGCACAAGGAAAGATTTAAGATGTACAGCAAGGATCCTGCTCCCTCAAGAGTCCCTTCTTAGTAGCAGGAGGAGTGTTCTACCGTGCTGGCTTTAACAGGTCTGAGAGGTCAGGGCCATGGAGAAGCAGGCTCTCCCTTTCTTCCTGGACTGACTAGCCCCCATGGCTCTCACTCCTCCATATTCCCACAGTACTTTCTGAGTACCTACTATGCATCGATCACTGTGAAAGGGCCACAGGGACTAAGGCAGAAAAACAGCCAGAGGAGAAGCCCCTGTGTTGCCTTCAAGAAACAAATGCAGACATGATCATGTAACACGAATTCACCACGACAAGTGCGGATGAGCAAAGACCACAGCCAGGCATGATGACCCAGAATCATCCCAGCCACTCAGGAGACTGGGCAGGAAGAGCCAGAGTTCCAGGCCTTTGTAAGCTGAGGTGAGTTGGAGACCAACCTGGATAACTTGGCAAGACCCTGCAAGCAAAAGTAAGCAGAGGGCTAGAGAGGAGCCTAGAGATAGCGTGGCATGCGTGAGACCCTGGGTTCCAAAACAATTAAAAAAAAAAAAAAAAAAAAAAAAAAAAAAAAACCAAGAAGACCACAATGTAGAAGTGTAGAGAGGAAGGCAGGAGAGGGAAGCAGGGTTGGGGGTTGTATGGAATAGCCCAGAAAAGGTAAAGGGACAGAAAGTTCAGGGCTGGGGATATGGCCAAGACTCCATGGGAAGAATATGCCACGTGCCTTGAGGCTGGTGGGTACAGAGACATCAGGAGGGAGAAGGGAAGGGAAACAGGACATAGAGAAACTCTGTGTCAGAGCAGCAGTGCCTAGCTCTGGGTGACTGACCAGAGCACGAGTGGCAAGCCAAGGAGAGGAGAGGACCTGGCGTTCCCTGCACTTGGCCAGGTGTGGCCACCTCCATAGCACTAATCCAAAGTTACGTCTAATCTCACTTCTCAAAGAACATGGCTCTGAGCCTAAGATTCCAAGGTAGAACTCACCAGAAGTGAATCTTTCCCCTCTACCAGCCCTGCCCAGCTCTGGAGGTCTTGTTCTCATGGTCACTTTGAGCCAACAGATGAGCCCAGGTCCTGGGGCAGCTGGACAGCCACCTGCCAGCAAGCACCACCATTGGGTCTCACTCACACCCTACTATATTCACAGGATCTCAAATTCCTCTGCTTCCACCACATGCCCAGTGCCCGGACCATACCATGGACACCGAGAGGGACAGCTCCATTTCCTCTGTGCCCTAAATGACCCCTCCCTAGCCTCCAGCCAGCTCCTTCTCTCCAGAGCACCCACCAGTACTGTCCCCCAACCTGGCTCTCTTTTCTGTAGAGCACAGCCACTGTGGAGTAGCCTTCCAGCCACAGGCTGACCTGTCCTGCCCTGTCCTGCCCTGCGAAGCAGACTTCCAACCTTTTCTCAGCCAGCTCTTGTGACCTCTTGACAGCCAGATGAGGTAAGCAGGGCACCCACATCTAGCACTGCAGAAAGGCAGCCAGAGACAGCAGCCAAAGCAGGAACTCACCTGATAATGCTGAAGTAACAGGACAGGCAAAACAACAGGATGCAGAGGCAGGAGATGCCGACCCCCAGCCGGAGGCGCTGTGCCAGGGTCGGCTGGAAGTCTGCAAGGAGAAAAAGAGTCATGAACTGGGAGGCCACCCTATGTCATGTGCAGTCCTTGTCCTTACTCGGGGTTCCCTGGGACCCTTGGTTTCCTGCCTACAGATAGCTCTCCCACTTGTCTCCCCAACTCTCCCTCTTACACACCAAATCCTTATCACACCTCTCCCTGTCTGTCCCTGTCCTCACTGTCTCTGGTCCAAGTCCAGATCACAACAGCTTCAAGTTGTCGATCTTGTTTTCCCAAAGCTCAGAGATCAAGTGCACTTGAGGGCTCGAGTTCAAAGCCAACCTCTACCAAGTCTTTGCTGAATGACCTGAGGCAAGTTGGTTGCTCCGTTGGGGTTCCTCTCTCTTCAACAGGGCTAGAAATAGGCTTTTCTCACAGGCTAAGAGGACTGTGTGGTTTAAAAGATCACACATTCACTGCAAGCACAGGAATCTCTTCCTTGTTCACGGACTCTGAGCTTTCTCTGACACTGTTGTCTTCCACCCTTTCCTCCACTCCTGCATCTGCCCCCTTTCCTTCCTGGCATTTGTTTTCATCTGGACCTACCTGGTTTCTTTGCTTACATTTGTGGGTTTTAATCAACTTTTAATCTCTTGTTTGAGATGCATGTGTTAGGATCTGAGCACAGGAGTGTGTGAGCTACACATGTGTGTCCATCCTAGCCTTTCACACCATTTCAGATGCTCTGTGTTTACCATCTGCACAGGCTAGCTGGCCACAGGCTTCTCGTAATTTCTCTGCCAGGATTACACATCCATGCTACTACTGTGCAAGGCTTTTATGTGGGCTCTGGGGATTTAAACTCAGGGCCTCATGGCACTGACCCATCTCCTGTGTTTCTGCTTTTGACACGTCAGCTACACTGCTCCAGGATTCTCGTGTGCTCTCCTGACCACTGGAGCCCCCAAGGTCATTCAGTCACAGACTGTCATTACTTGCTGAAAAAAAAATGTGTGCTGTACATCATGCCTGCTCCAGACAAGTCCTTCTCCTCCTCCTCAGCAGTACCACTGGGTCAACCTCATACAATCTTCCACAGTCCTGACTATGCAGCTATTGTATACTGTATAGGAAGAAAACTCAGTCAGTCTGCAGCACTCAACAGTGACAATCATGGAAATTGTGGGCCTATGTGTTACTGCAGCCCTCTGATCACTACACCATAGCCATAGGGATGTATCGTTAGAGGTATCCCAGATCCAAAAACCCCGAGATCAGCTAGAGGAAATTTCTGAGCGGAGAATATAAACAGCTGTAGAGATCCTCACAGCTCAAGACCCTGATACTCACGGTTGTACCAAGTGATGCTGGGACTCCACTCACTCCAGGTACTACTGAAGCGCTGGACCAAGACCCTCACACGTGCCCTATAGTACATCCCTGACTTCAGGATGTTGACCGGTAAGCTCAGCCTGGGTTCCATATAGGTCACATTATAGACTGTGAACTGAAGGAAGACAGGAACACATGAATGCAGAGCTAGCAGGAACGTGTGTCGGTTCCCAGCCTGGCTGCTGCCCTGGGTGCTCCCTCAGTGCTGCAGATGGAGTCATTCCCACCTCTCTATCACTGCTAAGAGAATGAAATGGCAGTTGTCAGCCCTCCCTGACTTCTCCAATGACTGGTAGCAACAATTATCTGGACAAGTGGATTAAATTGGATTTGAACACATCATAAACTAAGGCTACACTTATGAGCATGAGGAAGTGGCCTCAGAGAGGGTTACCCTTTAGTTTCTGGTCATTCCACCAGTGGGAATGCAGGAGGGAGGGAGAGGAAGACATGAATAGCAGGAAATGACCCCCACCTGTTTCTAAAGCCGTGCCAGGCAGCCACTACAGACACCTGCTTTGTCTCTCTGATGATACCTTCAGGGTAGAAAAGTTTTTGGGGGAGGAGGGTAGAGGGATTTTGCTTGTTTGTTATTGTTGTTTGAAAGGGTCTATGTAACCCAGGCTTGTCAAGAACTTCCCGTCCTCCTTCCTCCTGCCTTGTCTCCTGAGAGCTGTGCTTACAGGCATGGGCAGTGGTTACAGGCATGGGCCACTACACCCAACTCAGCTCTACAATCATCTATGCACTGAAGGCAGGCCGCCATGAGTAACACACAAAAGCAAATGCGACCAAAGTGTGTCCAGTCTGAAGTGACTACTCTGCCACCCATAATCTCATGTGTCCCCTGCTAGGAAGCAGGTGTGGCCCCAAAACCCCCTTTCTGAGTTAAGATGGCAGGGATAAATCCTCTTCCTGATGTGTGGTCTGGATCCAGAATGTTCCCTACGGTCCATGTGGTAAAGGCTTGGTCCCTAGAGTGGAGCTACTGTGAAATGGTGGAACTAGTATGAGGAAGGGAGTCAGGGGACATGGTCTCGGGATATTATGACAGTGGGTGTATGCTTGTGTGTGCCCATCTCCACACTCTCTCTCTCTCTCTCTCTCTCTCTCTCTCTCTCTCTCTCTCTCTCTCTCTCTCTCTTGCTTCCTGGCCACCATGAGGTGAGCAGCTCTGCCCCACCATACTTCTGCCATGATGCTTGCCTCAACACCAGGCCCAGAGTAATGAGGCCATAAGACCACATAAGACTGATCTCTAGGAAACCATGCATCTAAATAGGTGTTTCCTCTTACAGCTGGTGTTCTCAGCACTTTGTCTTAGTGATGAAACACCAGCCAACACAACGGCACACTGCAGATGCCGGGCCAGGAAGGGGGATGGACGTGGCTGGGGCAGAGCCTGGACAAGAGCAGGCTCTCTGGTTCACTAGACCCTCCCAAGCTCCCTACTCCAAAGATGGGGCGTGCCTTCCCAGCCCCGTTCCCAGGCAATGGCAGGGATCCATGGTGGCCACTCACTTCTGCGGGGTTGTCCTCTCTGGAGAGTTGACCATGTAGAAGAGGTCTTTGTGCAGGAAGTTTTTCGATGGGTATGGGTTGCTCCAGGTCAGCAGCCATGCATTAGAGACATTGGTGTGGAGTGTGAGGTTTTCTGGAGCCGGGGGCTTCACTGCGGAGGAAGGGGCCCGGGTGAGGGGCTTGAGCCCTGAGATCGGCTTTGTTTTGATGTCTCTATTAACAACTTCATCTCCTCGAACTCCTGACCCTCCTTCCTAGACTCCTGAATGCTGGGATTACAGGAGTGTGCTACCTCACCAGGCCCATCACTTCTGAAGTAATCATATCCAAGAGATCATGACAGCAGAGTGTATGTTAAGGTCAATGTGACAATGATTTAAAACTCATTCATGGGTTAATTCTAGTGTCTTGTAGGTGTCTAGTGGCCTGAGCAGCAGTTCTAACCACAGACTGAAAACCATGAGCTCTTGTCTCAGATATGTGGTTCTCAATTCTGTCTCTGGCACTGAGAAGCTGTGTGACCGAAAGCAAACTGCTTGCCTTCTCTGATCTACAAAATGAGAATAATCCATCTCTTTTGGAAACTGAGGTTCAGATAAATAACATGATTTGCCCTTGGTCACACAGCAACAAATTCTTGCTTTCAATTCCTGTTATAACTACACTTGCGCCGAGATTTAGCTCAGTGGTAGAACATTTGCCTAGCATCTGGGAAGTCCTGGGTTCCATCCTCAATGATACAAAAACAAACACAAAACAGAACTTTGTGGGAGCAAGCTCGTGGTGGGATTGCTGCAGGGACTACAGGCAGAGCAAGGGCAGCCTTCCACACTGAAGGCACATGACAAACCAGCAGCTGACCTACAGGCAGTGTGGACCCCACTTCCCACACGGGGGCACCCACATGACCTCACCATTATCACTGGGCTTGAAGGAGCCATGCCACAGCTGTCGCTGCCCAGCCCACAGTTCCATCTGGTATGTGTCTGCTTGGATTGGCTCTTCTATGTTCATGTGGCACACACACGTGGTGCTGGCGCTGTTCTTGGGGATGCATGTGAGGTTTCTGCAGACAGAGAAACTCTGTTAGGGAACCACCACCCATAGTTACAAGCTGGTACCCCTGGTACCCCCACAACTTCCCAGGTTACCCCCACCTGATAGGAAGACCAAAGCAATCAGGACCAGGTGGGGAAATGACTTGAGGTTAGCATCTTGCTGGCCACAGACCTTGCCTACTCATTCTGGACACTTCTGGACACTGCCATTCTGGCTGTAGTCCTCAGTCCATGACTTAGCTCACCCTGGGCTTGAGCATTAAGTCATTGTGGTATCCCAGCATCCCTTGGTTTATAGGGGACTGTGATCTAGCACATCTCCCACAGGCTCCTGCCCTGTATGCATCAGGATATAATTCTGCCAAAGGACCACCTAGACAGGCCACCCACATCTCTTGGATCCAGACCAGTCTCTATAAATGCCAGACAGGAAGATGAAGGCTTTTGAAGACAATATAGTTTCTGTCACTACAGCAAACTGCTGATGTCACCCCAAAGCAGCCACAGACAACACATAAATGAATGCAATGGTGTATGCTAATAAAACTTAATTCATAAAAGCAGTCGTCTGCCTGCAGTGGTTGGGCACACCTTTAATTCCAGCACAGGCAAAGGTAGGCAGATCTCTGTGAGTCTGATCCCAGTCTGGTCTACATAGCATGTTCCAAGACAGTCAGGGTTACATAGAGAGACCTTGTCTCAAAAAAACAAAAACAAAAAACAAAAAACAAAAAACAAAACAACAAAACAACAACAAAACCAAAAAGAACAAAACCAAACAAACAAAAACCACAAAACAAGTAGCGGCCAATTGACTTGAAGTCCATAGTTTGTCAGTGCCTAGTCTGTGCCAACGTGCAAACGTGCAAAAGCCCAGCTCACTTGCAATAGGAGGGTGAAGGGTCACCCTGCATGCATTAGGGCAGTGTCTGTGTGTCTCTGGGTGCTATTGAGTGCTGAATCTGTGGACTTGGTTTTGTCCTAGGCACAGTACTCACAGAGCACCTAGATGACAGGGAATGTCCCAGAGCAGCCCCTGGACACCATGCCTTCCACCTTTACAGCAAATCCCACAGTCTTGTCCGTAGCTAAGCATGCTCAGTGGTCACCAGTCAAACTGTTGCATGGTCCGCTCTCCCTAACACGCAGTTCCTGAGAACTAAACTCAAGCCCTCAGCTCCATGCCTTTATTGGCTGAGCCATCTTACAAACTGTATTTGTGATTTTTTTGAGACAGGATGTAGCTCTAGGTCTGGCTAACTTTAGGTGCAAAAGTTAAAGAAATGCTGGTCCAGTCCAACATTGCAGCCACAGAACACAGTGACAGTGATCCAGAGTCCCACAGTGTCCTCTGGATTCTGGGGTGGGGGGGTAGGGGTTGGAGGGCTGGTAACAGAACTCAGGGTCATCCATCAGACAAGCACTCTACCACTGGGCTACACCCTCAGGCCTTTCATGGTCTAATTTTGAGACAGAATCTCACTAAATTGCCCAGGTGTGCCTTGAACTCGTGATCCTCCTGCCTCACCATCTCAAGTTGCTGTAGATCTGCACCACCAATCTTCAAGCTCGGCTCAACTGTGTCACACCGGATACATTATCCCAGACTAGCTCCACCTCAGACACCACTCAGTAAGCTGCCACAAGCATATAGCACAATATCCTGGCACCTGCCTGGAATAGCAAGGGCCTGGACAGACCTCTGGGTACTGCCTCCTTACCCCACTTACTCAGAGAACTGAAAGATCAACTGTAGTCCAGGCGGAGCTGAGAGCTGCAGTTCACAGTGCTATCCATCGGCCACTCACACGTACAAGTGGGATGTAGTCAGAGAAGCAGGTGGGCTCACCCAGGATGTTGATGCTCTCTGCAGGGACAGGATGGTCAGAACAGTGGCGTCATGGCCAGGGGCTCCCACTACCAAGGTCAGAGGGAGGCTAGTGCAGACAGGATCATGACACACATGCATGCACACACACACACAGGTGCCACTCTCCCTCAGAAGCACCATCTTAAAGCACAGGGAGGAAGAGGTGGTGCCCTATAGTGTTGTCCACCCCCTACATCTCTTTCCCCACTGAGGCAAGAGGCTGACCCTGCAGTCTGTACGACTCAGGCTACTGCCCTTTGGTACCTAAGAGGCTTAGCCAATGGAAGACAGGAAGGAGGGAAGGAGGAAGGGACAGGCACTTATCCATCAGCTTCCTGCCAGGAATTCAGATGTGGGGTGTGCATGTGTGTGTGGTGTGTGTGTTAACAGCCAGTGAGTGTGGGGATTTGCTAATTCTTGAGTTGTCTGACTACTATTTGGGGCCCTCAAGAGCTTTTTGACCCAAGCCCTACGTGACCACTGTCCAAAGTCACAATACACATGCCAGCAGGTGTGGCTCACCATGCAGGAAGGTTCATACAGCAAACAAAGCTCTGATCCTCTGGCCCCTTTCTTCCATCACACAGAATAATCTGCCCTTGTTTAGGTTTGGGGTAGAATTTGTGTGTCCATTTGTATTTTTACAGTATCTCCATAGTTACCTCAGGCTGGCCTCAGACTTACTATGTAGCCCAGGCTGGCCTGAAACTCACAATCCTCCTGCCTCAGTCTCCCAAGTGCTAGGCTGACAGGTGTAAGCCACACTTGGCCACATGGATGAAATACTTTCTAGTCAATTCTCATGTGTCTTCATGCTGACTTACATTGATCCGGAAACTCTCTTTCTAGATCTCTGAGCCACCCTGGTCTTCACTCAATTCCTTTGTGATCAGACTCTGCAAGGTCTTCTGACTCAGTGACTCTGTGACATGTCCTCCCACCCCATGCCAGGCAGGCTCTCCCTGGGGGCCTCACCAAGAATGCACCCGCAGACACCGGCATGCCCTCCCCTGCCTTCTTCTAAGTAGATGCTATTGTCCCTGTGCACCCTGCTTTAAAGTGCAGTGCCCTCTCCCTCTCCACCCTGTCCCCCAGGTCTCCCTCACTCCCACCATTTTTCGATAACCTTTGGCGTATAACTCAAATTATTTTCTACTCAATTCCTGGACAGCCTCAATTTTCAATCTGAATTAATGTCAATGAAAATAACTAGTCATGGTGATTTGTCATCAGTTGTTTCCGTGTCCCCCCCCCACCAATTCAAACAAACAAGGGATTTGGTCTGTTCCGTGGTGGACTACAGGACCTTGACACGTCATTACTGGGTGATGAATGAATGAGTGAGGGGTCGTGACTTACCAGAGCCAGTCACCCTCAGCGAAAGCAGACAGCTCACAGAGGCCAGGAACTTGGTGCAAAGCCACCCCATTGGGGACACAAAGGTGCCTGCAGAAAGAGGAGTGGACAAATGCTGATCTGGGGTCAGTGGGGTCCATTTCACCTGTGGCGTGGCCTCCCTCCCCCATGTCTCTGTGCCTTCTCCACACAGAGCCAGAGAGCATTGCCCCTGTTCGCCTGTCCCAGGAGAGCTGTGGCCTATATTCACAACTCTCAAGTTCAAATCCTGGCTCCCTCCCATACCAGCTGTGAACTTGAGCAAGCTGCACCCAGTGCCTCAGTTTCCCTATCAGCTAAGTGGTCATCCTCTGACAGCCCCATCTTAGGGGTGCTGGCATTAAACGAACAGACAACCCCAGCAGGGCCACACTGGAAGCCCTTCCCCACACCTGGAAGCCCTTCAGCTGGCTCAATGATAAAAGCAATCTTGGCTGGGGGAGCCACAGGGAGGCAAATGACAGTGGACCCCAGGTCTGAGAGTACTCAGGGCCTGGGGGCAGCTTAGTGCTTGCTTGGTATGTACCATGTCCTGGGTTCCACCCCCAGCATTTGAGAGGGAGGAGGGAGAGAGGGAGAGAAAGAGGCTCAAAGTAGAAGGAAAGGAAAGAAATAGGGAGGGGGGGTTGGGAGTGGCAGATGGTAGAGAGAAGTGGTGCAAGGAGGAAGCTGTGTGCCATTCTCTGAGCAGCAGTGGGTCAGTCCCCAGTGCCCCCCCCGCCCACTGCCCCCATCTGGGTCTCTATTTGGAGGTTGTATCTAAATTTGGAGCCCCAGACCCATTTTGCTCCTAAGCAGCTGTGAGCCCACAGCTGGGTTCTTCAGCCTCTGAAGTTCTGTCTCCTCCTGCTGCATGGACCTGTCTGTCAGGCTGGGCCTGGCAGAGCTGCAGAGAGGAAGCAAGGCACAAGGTGGACACCCAGTCATACACTCATCCAGTTCAAGTCACCAGTTGATGGCTCATGCCATCAACAGTCCTGCAGGACACTGTCCTGGCGGTGCAGCGAGCACTCAAGTGAACACATCTGCACTATCGCCAAGTGTTTACTCCTAAAGTCACTGTGCCCCGTGTGCATATACCTGTAGCATTTAAGGTATGACCCAGCCCTCAGGCAATGCTGCACTGTGACACCATGAGAGCTACCACGTCCCTAGTCATTAGACTTCTTCAGCTCCATTACAATCCTGGGACAGCCCTCTCACACTAGTCCATCATAAGCAAACTGTGGTCCATTGAATGTGTGTCTGCAGTCTGAGACCTGCTGCTCCCGAGGGAAATGGACAATTTCAGAAAGGCCAGCAGCAGCTGAGCCTAAGCACTCTCCTTGTGCTCATGCAAAAGAGAATAGGGAAGATGCAGGAAGCCCAGCATGGAGTGCATTGAGATGCTAGCATCGGACAGGCTGAAGCAGGTGCATCGTGAGTTCAAGGCCATCCCAGGCTATACAGGGAGCTGCTGGAAGGCAGCTCGGTGGCAGCATATCTGGCCCGCCTGCACAAGGTCCTCGGCTCCCTCTCCAGCACCTTCAAAAGAAAAGCAAGTGCAAACCCTGAGTCCTAGGTTATAGGAACTTGTCCAGCAGGCCCCAGAACCAGCAAGCAGGCAGACCCAAAATTAGAAGCCAGGTCCCTCTGCTTCTGAGCTCCAAGAATGTTCCTCAGCTTCTAGAAATACAGCCAGAACCTAACAATGAAATAAAATGAGCCATGAAAATAACCCTTGCACCTGTCAACCTCAAATGTCAACAGCCGTGTGACGCACTGAAGCCTGGCCAAGCTGTGGTAAGGCCAAGAAAGGACTTCATAACTGACTGATGGTGGAACAATTGTTTAGGAACAGTGGTCTTCTTGGTCCTATTAACAGACTCTGAGACCCAGGACCAGGGAGGTGACAGTGCCCAAGAGGAACCTGTGCATTTCTTGGAGAATACTATGGTGGCCTGTGTCCCGGAGGACCCCTGCCCTCTGGCAATACTCACTGAAACTGCTATTAACTCCATTTCTATAAGAGGAACAAGGCCAGGTACCATCACTCCCCTCAACAGCCCAGACCACACCAGCTCCACTTGGGGCCATAGACCTCTGACTCCTCAAAGCAGCCTATCTAAACTGAGTGATGTCCTGGGTCTCCACTGTGGCCCACATGCCTATGTGATAAGGTCACAGAAGCTTAGATGTGAGCAAGTCTCTAAGGACATGGAGATGCTGGGAGTAGACCTGGGAACCAAAAAGGCCAGTACCTGGCCTGTGACTCTATGCAGATGTGTAAGGAAGCAATGCAGGGAGGAGCTGAGGAGATAGCTCAGCGAGTAAAGCACTGGCTACACAATTATAAGGACCGGAATCCAGGTCTGGTACAGCGAGTGTGGGGCAGAGAGCAGCAGCGGGGAGGAGCTGGGGGAAATCTCCTCCCTGGAGCTCACTAGCCAGACAGTCTAGCTTAATGTGTGAGTTCAAGGCTCAGTAAGAGACCCTGTATACACACCACACACACACACACACACACACACACACACACACACAAACACGCACGCACACTTGGATGTGCTGAAGAGACCACTCATCATTAAGATCACAGAGGACCTTTGGTTCTCGGCACCCACGTGGCAACTTACAACCTTCTGTGACTCTAGTTCCAAGGGATCCAGCACTCTTTTGGCCTCCAACAACACCAGCCATGCATAAAGTACATGGACATGGAGGCAGGCAAAGGAACCATACACAAAATATAAATCAATAAATCATTAAAAGAAGCAAGAGAGGGGAAGCCATTCAACATCAAGCTTTGGCCTCCATGCTTGCATGCTAGGGAGAAACTGAGGGCTGAGGGGTCCTCTCTGTTTCTCTATTATTTTTAAAACTGCATTAAATCTTCAATTATTTGAAAATAAAATTTAAATTGAGAGAGAAAGAAAAAACAAACGAATTCCAAGCCCCCTGCGACTCCACTCACCCTCCCGGGGCCCCACAAGCCTCCAGGGTCCTCCGAGCAGTGGCCACCAGCTCCCTTCTCATTGACAGCCCAGAAACACTCCAGTGAACCACATCTGGCTCTTCCCATGTGCTGAGGGCTCTCCTTGCCTGTCACCAGAGCAACCACCTCTGCCTCAGCCTGGCACAGCCTCCACCCTGACTCGGGAGGCTAAACAGAAACGTCTCTGGCTCCAGCATGGGTGGTAGAGAGAGACTGGGAAAAGAACGGGGCTGAGGATGTAGCTCGATGGCAAAGCTCATGCTGGAACTTAGGGCCCTAAGTTCTGTCCCCAACCACGTAAAGTGAAAGAATAAAACCAAGAAGACCAGAAGAAGCGACCAACATACAAATGGCTAACAGCGCTAATACACAAAGACCCTACAAGCCAGTGTGACACTGCTTTGAGAAAAATAAGCAAAGTTTATAAATGGTTTAACAAAGAAGTTGGGACAGAAGGAAGATGTGGAACCCCCTCAGGATGCTCCTGGTTTAAGAAATGGAAGCGTAAGGGGTAACCTGTGGCCAGGCGTGGTGGTAAATGCCTGTAATCCCAGCATCTGGGGGTGGAGCATGGGGATTCTACATTCAAGGCCAGTCAGCACAACACAGCGAGACTCTCAATGCCTCCCTGAAAAAGGAACTGGCCATTTAAATCATACATTTGTCACCAGAGCTAAGGGTCTGTTCCTGTGAGTGTTAGCCATAAGAAGCCAGGTTCATGTCTGCCCTTATCATTACTTTGTCCCTAGTGCCCAGTACACGGCCTGGCATATTATGTAGCAGGCATTCAGTAACTGTCTGTTAGAGGGTGAACGGAGGAAATTAGGCAAGAACAAAATCAACAATCTAAACATGGACCTTTGGCTGAGTCTCTGCCTAGATAGCTGTATGTGATGGTGACTGCTACCCTAGCTTACCTCACAGACGCCCTACGAGGCAGGTGCCATTCCACAGATGCTGAAGCACAGAATTGGTAGGATGCCTGCTTTGGTCCCAGGGCTAGAGCGGGACCCACAATCTGTGGGCTTGACCACCGTGCTGCTTCTTAAAATGCACTCCAAACACAGGGCAAATGGAAGTATGACAAGCTGCACATGCAGAGGAAAAAAGGTCAAGGGTCAAGGGGGTGTGGTAGCTTCTGAAGCAACCGATCCAAGATTCCAGTCTAAGTAGGCCTACAGCTTCCTTCCGACTTTAAGACAGCTGGGCTGGGCTGGCTGGGAGCCAGGGACACATCGCTTCTAGGCAGCAGCCACTGGGGTTCCCAGAAATGGTGGCCACGTCAACAGCCCCACCTCAGACAGGGAGGAAGGGCAGGACAGGGCTCCTATCCGTGCTGGCTCAGTCCAGGGAGGGGCTGGCACAGCCTGCTCCTGATCCTATAGTAGAGTGAGAAACCCATAGATGTCACCTGCCTCTTTGTGTACCCTTTCTTGTCACAAGTACTTCAAAGCACCTACTATGTACCACCTCCTACGGTTGTAAATACTACTGTTTGCATCCTTTATTGCTCTTTCTTTCTCTAGTACAGAGGACTGAGCCCAGGGTCCGCTGCATGCTACGCAAGCACTCTACATCTAGGCTAACGCCCAGTCATATGTGTGTGTATGCATTATTTTGAGACAGGGCCTTACTATGTGACCAGGTCTGGCTTTGAAGTTCATTTTGTAACACAGGTAGACTTTGAACTTGGGATCTTTCTTGATCCTACTCTTGAGAGGCTACAAGCATGCACCACCAGCTGGCTAAACTTCTTTATTCTTTTAACAAGTTCCCGAGTGAGACGAGAAGATACTGGAGAGTTTTAAGCAAACATGAGATGTTAGGGGTGGCCCTGTGGCTGGGGCTGTGCAGGATCTCAGGCCACTGCACCGGTGCCAGCAAAAGGCTCCAAGGCTCACACCAACGTGAAGGGATGATGGGGGAAGAAGGATTGAGGATCTCTCCATCAGGAATTGTTAACACAAAGGCTGGCTGTGGTGGCACAGGGCTTTGTCCCCAGCCTCAGAAGCAGGCAGATCTCTGTGAGCCAAATCAACTTTCAAAGCTCCCTGTGCAAGCAGCACAATTCCACACCCATTACACAGTCTGAAAACCCTCCAGGAGGCCTGGAGGGAAGGTGACTGACCCACCAGGCAGCCGGGAGGGCCTGGGTGCTTCCTGCCTGCAGCTGAGTTCTTGGCTGAGGTGAGATTCGGGTGTGGTTGGCAATAACACAGAGGCTGGCAGGCCCAGGCGGCAGCACTATCTACCAGGCTGGTGAGACTGTGTCTGTCTGGGGGCAATAGGGAGCCATTGAGGACTCTAAACAAGTGTAAGAAGCAGGCCCTGTTGGACCTGGAGAAGGAACAGGGCTATGGAGACTTGATGTCTGGTGCAGAGGTGAGTGTCCTTGGGCACCCTGCCACGGAAGAGCCACAGGAATGGCACGAACTGAGGACACTAGTCAAAGGCCCCAGGGGTGGAATGTTCTAGTGGCTTGGAGACATCTTTGATAGTGCTGAGGTGAGAGGCGCTGAAGCCCGGAAGGCTGTGTGATGCCTGGAGTCTCTCCCAGAAGGGACAGAGGTATCCTGGGCTCCCTTTCAGCTCTAAGCCCCTGAAAAGGGAAACCATCGTGGGGACAGAGTTAGCAAATGAACGTGTCACTTGGCAGCTGTGAACACACAAGGCCAACAGTGCCCTCAGGGAGGCCTTCAGGTAGTTCCATGGGATCCCTGAAGCCCATCCTATGGAAAATTCTGGAAGCCCAAGAGAGCATCCAGGTCCAGCTCCTTTCAGCACCCACTCTGGCTGATTATCCCTGTGTAGCCCTTTCCTCCCGAACTCTGGCAGCACCCCTGTACCACGCTGGCCCTGCTGCACAGCAGCCAACAGCAGCCCGGACTACCACCACATCATCAGCACCCCGTCTGGACAGCTGGAGTGGGAATAAAGGGTGTCAATGGAGACATGTTGATGCATGATGGCCCTTCCTTTCCTAGAACTTTCTGTCTCTGGCCCACAGCAAGGCTCTGGGCAGAGGCCAGCGAGCTGTGATAAAGTATCACAGTGGTCATTACTTACTCTTCCAGAAACAGGATGCAAGGCTCCTGAACACTGATTAAATCCTGTCTCGTGTGGTCTGGACTCCACCAGGCTCCTGCCAGAGATCTACAGAAGCCATCGCTTTTGCATATCCCTAGTCCTTCTACCTCTCCACAGCTGGGTGCAGCTCCCCTCCGTCTTATGGACCCCCTGAACCCTGACACCAATGGAGAAGACTGTCAATAGAAGTGTATCAGGTCCATTTTAGAGACGGAGCAACCTGGCCCAGAGAGGTTCTGAACCTGTCTAAGGATGTACACTTGGTGACTACTGTGCCTGGGATCAGAACCCCAGCCTCAGATTGTATAACTCTTGGTCTGATCCCTGGCAGAGAGGTAGCAGGGAGTGGTGGAATCAAAGACTCATTGAAGGTTCTTGTTTTCAGAGCCTTCAATGGGAAACTTGTCTAGTGGTGACTGGGACTTTGTGGCCCTCCCCCACACCTCCAGCAGGCAACACTGGGCATAGTTAAGTCCCATGTGCCAGCTGCAGACAGGTGTGGTGAGGGCAAGGGGCACTCGTCTGCACTCTTCCTGCCGTCTCAACCCTGTATTGTTATGAGCCTTGGCAGTGAGGGCTTCCCATGTGAGCAGGGACCCCAGAGTACCTAAGATATATGTCATGACTCTAGGACAATTTGCAATTCCACCCCAACTGCCTAAGACCTGCAGGCTGAGGTCTCTCAGAATGCAATTTCCTTCTCTGGGAAGTGGGAGCAGGTTTACTTGTCTCAGTGGGCAGTTTCAAGAAAGCAAAGAAACTGACCATAGCTCGGGACTGAGTCTACAGAGCAGTGAGAAAGACTTGCTACCTCCATCCACTGAGAGAAGTCACCACACACACACACACACACACACACACACACACACACACACAGAAGGATAGTTGCCATGACAGCAGGAATAAATCTCAGGGGCACGAGCTTCCTTTCCACTGTGGAATACACGGTTAGAAGCACAGGATGTCCAATTCCACAGCACACAGCATGGGGTGGGGCACGAATCTCAGGGTGAGAAGTCAGGACCATGTCCTGAGGAGATGGGTGACTTGCTGTGGAGGTGCAGGCTACACTACTAGCCAGGGCTTTGTTTTCAGGGAGTTGACAAAAAGACTGTGAGGGAGGTGTCCAGACTGGAGTTCAAGCCCAGTCTAAACCCCATTGTGAGCGTTATCTCATAAAAATGGGCAAAGAAAACCAAATGATTCTCCAGGGTCAGGCTACAAAGACCACAGAGCAGGTGCTTGGCCTGCGGGGTCCCTAGAACCCTTTAGTGTTGTGTAGGTCCCTCAAGCATTCACACAGACCTCCTACACTCCACAGCCGGCCCACCGTCCCACCACCGTGCCATGCTCCCCATGCAGACCTAGGAGAACAGCAGGAGGCACTCTGCATCTGTAAACAGCCCTGCCTAGCCTGTGCCTGACCCTGTGCCCAACGGTAAAGAAATAACTAATAAATAACTAAATTAAGCTTGTGGGCCCCATGTGGTCAACATCATTAGCTGGTGTTCAGTGGGTAGGAGCAGACCTGAGATGCTAGGAGACCCCAGAAAGAGAAAAAATAATGGCAGAAGGGGGCCCCCACCCCAAAACTGGCCCACCAAGGAAAGTCCACCCTCTTTGTTCCTGTGACTATTACCACTCCCAATACTGGATACCATGATGGGAGGTGGGTTGGAGATGCTTCCTCACCTGTTCATTAAGGAGCCAGAGAAGATTCTAGAATGTCTACAGCCCCCACTATCTTCTTCCACGCTGGGCAGATGAGGAGCCAAACAATTGTCCTTATCAGACTACATCCCCCTGTCACCCAGGTCCCATGTATACCTTGGGCAGATCCACTTGCTGGGTACACTGTCTCCTTCACTTCCCACCCTCCTTCCCCAGCACAGATCTCCTTACCACTGCTGTTCCGCGCCCTGGGTGAGCCCACTCCCACATCAGTCTACCTTCCACAGTCTGACCAGCCCTGTCCTTCCCGCTCCCTGAGCTCTCCTAGTTCTGCACTAATTCTACATGGAAGGTCCCTCAAGGTCCACATCTCACATCCACAAAAGAGGAGGCAGCCAGACTGGAGTGATATGTTGTCTCACAACGCTCATCCTGGCCAGGTGCTTTCCCACTATAGGGCCTTTGCCTGTGCCAGCCTCACTGCCTGAAATACCAGCCAAGAAGCTTACGCCTGAGGATGGACAAATGTACGATGTCTGCAATGCCTGACTTCTTCAGTATCGTATTTACTTTCCTGTAACACTAGGGACCCAACCCAGGCCCATAAGCACACACTGGAGGCAAGTGCTCTACCACTGAGCTACATCCCCACCACAGCAGCGGGGCAAGCCGTACCCCACTGTATGACCAGCAAAGCAACGTGCTCAGGATCCTGGTTCCCGAGCAGAATGGAGCGCTAGTCTCCTAGAAGCAAAGTGACACAAAGTCACCAGAGGAAAGCAAGCTTGACTGGTAGAGAACAAGACAGGGGCAGAGTCCACATAAACAGAAAGCAGCTGGCATAGCTAGCGGGCTCACACTGACAGCGGTGTCTTCTAGGACTTCGCTTTCAATAGAAAACACACTTTTTAAAAATATGGGCTTACCTGCTATGTCATCCAGGTTGGCCTTGAACTCGGGCTTCTCCTGCCTCAGCCTACCAAGTTCTAGGATTATAGGTATATGTGGTGAACTTCTATATCTATCATTGGTGTTGGAGATAGCACAGTAGTTAAAGTGTTTGTGATGCAAACATGAAGACTCAAGTTTGCATCCCCAGGGCCCATGTAAATGCTGGGTGGATGTAGTGACCCACCCATAATCCCAACATGAGGGAAGCAAAGACAGGGTATCTCCAAGTCAAGCCGGCTCGGGAGACTAACAGCATTTGTAAACTCTGGGGGGTAAGCCTGACTGTGCATACAAGGTGAATGGCGATTGAGGATTTCAGATTTCAGATTTCAGCCATTGCACGTGCATGTATTCACACACACACACACACACACACACACACACACACACACACACACACACATTCTTCAAATACATCAGAACATCCAGAAAAACAATGGGAAAACCCTTTTTGAAAGAGCAATAAATTCTCTACCACTGAGACAGAAGCCACATGTGCCTACCACAATAGCCTGAACAGCCAGTTAGAATCCAGCAACAGAGATAACAGAAAATGCCACCCACCTCAAAACACTCTGAAACCACACACCACTTCCAAAAGCTCCTGCAGCAGACACAAGAAATTAGCAACTCTCTAGCAGTGACAGACAGATGGCCAGCAAAGACTTAATTAGCCAAAAATATACTGGAAAACAAGATAGACTGAAAACAACTGTAACCTCAACCAAGACATTTCAGATGGGGAGACACACTGAAGAGAAAGACGGAAGGCTTCCTCAGATCAACCACTGCAAACGTCAAAGGCTCTCACAAACTCTGACCGCAGACAACATGAGATATGCACTCCAGGAGGATACAAGGAGGCGAAAGTCTCCCTCGGCTCTAACAGGACACCAATCAAGTCAAGTCTGAAGCCAGACTGAACTCCAAAGTCACCAAAGGTAGAGGGAATGCCTAGAATAACAGAATCGAAACAGCTGGACCCCTGGGCTGGACTGGAGCCGTGGTCAGTACCTCCAAGGCGGCTGAACTAACACCAGGAACTTGAGGTCTCCAGAAAGCCAGTCTCAGAGATCATCCCCAAAGTGAGCACACAGTGGACTTTACTGTCCCAGAGGCAAGTGGGCAAGAGACTGGGGCTCTGTGGTTGGGAGGACACCCAGCCCACGGCCATGGCCGTGGCTCTCCTCCTCCCACGGTCTCACTTCCTCTTTTGAAAAGGCAGACACCCCTCTGGCTACCCTAGGAAACCTCAGGCCACCCAAGTTCTCCAAAATGGACTTGTAAATGATGCTTCCTAGATCCAACCAAGACAATCTGGTTCTTTTAAATTCTCCTCTTCAGTCAGGGAGCTTGGGCAGAAATTAGCACGTGAGCTTGTGGGTGACTGGTGTCAGAGTGTCACCTGGCAGGTCTCTACACCAGCTTGCTTTCTTCCTTGGGGATAGGAGCTCAACCCAACAAACACTTGGGTCCTTATGTACTTGACCTCTTTCCCTCCCTTCAGACCTTCCTCACTCTCTGGACTCTGAGGAAGGGTTCATCTAACAATAATCTGTGAATTAATTGCATGGAGGCCTGGCAGTATTCACAAGATTCCTGGGCAGAGCACAGTCAAGTAAGAGCTGATCTTAGTGGTAGGTGGTGGTGGCTCACCTTGTGACCTAATTTTCATTGTTTATAACCAGTGGTGAAGATAGGAGGTTTGACATGTGACCCTAAATAAGTGACTGGACTTCTCTGTCACTTTATCTGGAAAACTTGAGTGTCTTACAGCCCTCGACTCCCAGGGCTTAATTAAACTAAGATAATACAGGTGTCAGGCCCTGCCACAGCCCCCTGACTTCTACTCCTGTCCCTCCCTACTCCCTCAGTCCCATCCAATCCCACTGCTTCCCTGCTGAGAGTAAAACACAAGGCGTCTGTTTCCTACCCAGAACCTTTGCATCTGCTCTCTCTACTTGTGGTCTCAACTCCAAGGCTAACTACCTGGAGTCACCTTCTCCTCAGCCCTGTCAGCTTCCTGGGGCCTTTACTGCCGTGTCACTCAGGGTTTTGACCCTGGCTTATTGGTTGGCACCCAACCACATGAGTATTGCCCTTCATTCTATAATTTCTTCTGGGGGCTGGAGTCCTCAGTCCCAGAGCCCCCCACCTTCCCACAAACCTCATGAAACTGAAGCCCCTTTGCTGGGGCCCCTACTTTAAGCTTCGCCATCTCCAAGAGGCTGTGGGCCCCAGAGGCAGTGTGAGTCAGTGGTGGCAGCACCTGGAACTGCTTGACATCAGCTCTTCTTAGAAAGACTGTGCTTAAGAGACTGCACTATACCCACAGCATGCAGGCTCCAGGAAGCCCTGTGTCACCCCCCCCCCCAAGAGGCTCCTGCTGATCTTTGTTCCCCCCCCCAGCCCGGTCCTGTCACTGACTGGGGGCATGCAAAACCCCAGGTGCTTAGACACACCATCTCACCTCATTGTACAGGGTGCCACTCATGACCCAACAGGGTTGGCATCGCCCCTCAGTTAGTTGCAAGGGTGGTCTACAGAATGACCCTGGCTACTCTTCAGGCCAGTGGAGCATGGCTGTGAATCTGGCATGAGAGTTGTTCCTCTCAGGGAGTCTGAACTGCAAAGATTTTGTCAAACACCTCATCTTTGGCCTGATACAGCACCTGTCACTCCTGATCCCTCAGATTAAGAAGTTCTAGGGGCAACTTGGCAAAGCAATGCCATTCTAAATGGGAGGAGACATCAAATGCTTGCTCTTCCATAAGCAATGGTTTAGAAAAGCCCTTACATGAACATTCTCATCCCAGATACCTCTGACAAGCGGGAGGTATGGGGATGTAGAGTGATTTTCTTGAGATCACACAGATCTGAACCTGGAACCCCGTCTTCAGTTCCACCCTCACTCCCTGTCTCAGGCTCTGAGATCCAGAACAATGGACTCTGATCCACACTAGGTGTCCAAACCCAGGTCACTCACTGTGAGTCTGTGCCCACCCAGGCAAGCCTCATGAAGATGGAAATGCCAGCCAGACACGGCCAGGCTGGTCTCCAGAGGCTCAACTTGAGAAAGGTTCAACAGTGTCCAATCACGAGCAGGCCGTTCACAGGCAGCCCCTGCCTCGGTCACTCTCTGATGGAGGACCCCCAGCAAGCTCACTGCACATAGCCCTGGTTGTCAGTATTCTCATTTTTCCAAATGAATCCTTGGGGGTAACAATAAATATTTGTTCACTTAACAATCCTGTGTGCCTGCTGCTCCTAGGTGTAGTTTTGAATAGGGCACACACGACCCCATGGGCCCTCACCACAAGGCTCGAGTGTTCATAGAACTTTACGACAGAGACCAAGGTTAGAACACACAAGGAACAGATCCAAGCCTTTGCTGGGTCAGGAGCTCTGGCTTCCAACCTCCAAGCCTCACTTGCCATGCGGACCTCCTGTGCCATGGAGACCACGACAAACTTCTTTCTACACATGCCAAGTGTGAATGTGTACCCCAGCTAGGCCCCAGTCCCAAACCCCGAAGGTAGAAAAGTGAGGTGTGGCGTGGACAAGCCCAAGCACTCTCTTCCATCCCCAAGTGTAGCAGTAGTCATGGTACCTGGCTCAGGGACAGCCTCCCTGGCCACCTGGCCTTCCTCAGTCTGGGATGGCCACTGTTGAAGACCTCAGCACAGCCCAGATACTGCAAACCCTCAGATGGTCACAATCCTGCCCAATTACCAGTGTGTGGTCATTTGGGCAACTCACTTGGGTTTCCCCATCCCTATCCTGAAGATCCAGGAGCAGGAGGGCCAGGACTAGGAATCCGTCTCCCTGAGCCCCACAGCAGGGAACTCAGGATTCCTGCAGCGCTGTCTACCTTTCCACATATCTAGCTCCTCTATGTCAGCTAGGTGGCACACTGAGTGGTCCCACCTTCTAGCCTTTGCCCATGCTGTACCCACAGTTCAGCATGCCTTCTCTTGTCTCTGATTCTCAACCTGCCAAAGTGCTCTCCCACACCCCAAACTGACTCAGGAGTTGCACTGCCCTTGGGAGAAGTGTCTTGCTTACCCATTATACCCCCTGTCTTGTGTGTTTGTCCCTCAGTCAGAAAGCACAGCCTAAAATAGCAAGTAGAACACCAATGAGCTGGAGAACAAACACATGACAGAGTGGTCACCTCCCATCTCTGCTTCAGTGTTCCTGTAAGTGGTCCTGATTCCTCTGGCTGATTCCTAGAGGCCTTACCAGGACTGTGGAATCTCACTACTCTCTTCTGGCCAAACATATCCTCAAGTCTCAGTTTCCCGCATAAGACTTTAGGATAGGACAAATGTCCCCGCAAATGGCCCCAGACTCTTAAAAAACAAAAAACAAAAAACAAAAAAACCACCTGTAAGGGGGAAGGCCACAATGAGCCTCACATCTCCCAAAGGGCTGGAGAAGGGCAGGGCCCAGGAGTGTTGGTTTGGGGACAGATTGAATCACATTCTAGCTGGCTTATACAACGTCCAGTTTGCCACAATAAATTCTCAGGTTCCTGGGTTACTGAACCGGAACCTGGGAGGAGCCTGGTAGTCTCAGCTTCTAGAAGATCCCTGGAGCGTCTAGGTGGGGACCGGACCGCCAAGGCTGCCTGAGTTCCAGCGCGTGAGCTGTCCAATTGCTCGACCCGCGCCCGACGGCAGCCGACCCTGACTGAAAGAGGAGCCCAGCAGCCCCACGCCCACCAGAGGATCCGCGGGCTCTGGTTCCAGCCCAGATCGGTTCTGTAGCCACCACTGGCCGGTCCCCAACCTTCCCCACCGCCCGTTCCTACCTGCGCGTTCAGGCTCCACGCGCCGCGCGGGGCTTTCCTGCGTGAAGGACCTCGCCCGGCTTCCTACGCTGCCTGGTGCCCCTCATTTACATGAGACGCCCCGCCCGTGCAGGTCATTTACATGCCCCGCCCCCGCCAGCTCATTTTCACCCAAGGTCCTCCCCGACTTGCTAGATCGCCGGCTTATTTGCATGTCCCACCCCAGCGTCCGCAACCTTCCAGGGCTTAGGCTTTTGAGTTCCAAGACTTCAGGACTCGAATCTTTGCCCTTTCCCTACAGACCAGGTTGGCTTATGATTGCGGCTGTTGCTCATTTTTCCAATGTTTACCTAACGCCTGTGCCAGAGAAATTAGAAAGCAAAACATCCCATCAATTAAGAGCGAGTGCCTCCTGCCAGGTCCATGCACTCTCTGCTGCTGCTACCAAGAGGGAGTCATGTGCAACCAGACCTTTTCAGATAAGTGACTGAGGCACGAATCTGTTAAGAAACTTGCTTAAGGGTTGATGAGATGACCTGCAAGCCTGAGAGGTCTAAAGTCTATCCCTAGAAACCACAGAAAAGTGAAAAGACAGAACTGACATCACTAAGTTGTCCATAACCGTGCAACTGTGATCCACCTTTGCTAGCTAAGCCATCCCATGGGCTTGCCATTCTGTTTTGGGGATTATGGTTTGGTTTGGTTTAGTTTTTTGCTTTTTGAGACAGGATCTTGCTATACAGCTTTGGCTGTCAGATTGTAACACAGCCTGAACTTGAACTCACAGCAATCCTATCTTAGCCTCCCAAGTAGGATTGCAGGTATGAGCCACCACAGCTTGCTGTCTTCTGAGTCTGCAAGCCGTCTTTTGATCCTTCCTGGCTGGTCACTTGTCTGCATGTTAACTCTGATTTATTACATGACCTTTGCCCAGGGAAGAGGAGATATGTGACTGAAACCGGCTGGCCTGTGATGGTGTTGGAACTAGCCCTGCTTGGCTCAGGTGCTCAGAGAAGCTCAGCAGAACTAGGCCGAGAAAGCAGCTGGGCCAGAGCCTGCGTGCCTGGTTGTGAAATCAGAATCTAGACAGTGCTGACAGACCGGAAGGCCAGCAGGAAGGCCAGCACACATGTGGTCAGGGAAGGCATTTGGAAATGTCAGGGGTACAATGATGGGAATTCTTAGCACTTCTCTTGCAAAAAAACCTTTCTATGAATCTAAGCTGATGTCAGAACAGAACCAAGAAAGCTGACCAAGAAGACAAACTATAGCAGGAAGCTTATTTTCCCTTCACAGTCCCAGCCTTCCTGAGTGACCACTCTGTCTGGCTGGAAAGTGAGCTGGGAGCCCCAGGATAACCCAGGCTCCTCTTCCAGTTTAAGGGCTTCCCAAGCTTGCCTCATTATGAGCTTAGAGCACATTCCAGCACAGAAGATAGAGCTGCCTTTGAGCTTACCTCAGTTTTTAACAGAGGTAGTGTGACAGAATAATTAGACAGTGCTGGGGAGAAAGCTCTGTTTGATCCCCTCAGTAGGTCTGAGTTTGAATCCCAGTCCCCATGTTAAAAAGCTCGAAAGAGTACACAGTAGATAAGAGCCCTTGTTGCACCAACATGCAACCCCAGCATCCAAGTAAAAAGCTGTTTGCCTGTAATCCTGCACTGTGGGAAAAGGACACAGGAGGATTTCAGAGGCTTTCCAGCTGCCAGCCTAGCCTAAGTTCAGTGAGATACTCTTTCCCAAGGGAATAAGGTGGAGAGTGTTACAGCAGGACACCCAGAGCATACACAGACTTGCTCATATACCACATACACATACATGCCACACACAAGTCAGGCATAGTGGCATACACTTGTAACCCTAGTAGTGAGTGAGGAGGCAGAGACCTCTGGGACCTGCCAGCTAGCCAACCCAGACAAACCAGTGAGGCCTAGGTCCCTATCTTAACAACCAAGATGAGGGAAGGGAAGCAGTTCAGTCGGTAGAGTTCCTGAATAGCATGTGTGAGACCCAGAGTCCAGTCTCCAGTACTTCGTGATCTCAGTGCAGTGGCACATGCACGTAATCCCGGTACGGGATGGAAGATGGAGGGAGAATGGAGGGAGATGAAGTTCAAGGTCATCTGCCAAAAGTTCGAAGTCTGTATGCGCTACCTGAGACCCTGTCTCAAAACCAAACACAAACAACAAGGTAAGGGCTGGGCTAGGGTATGGCCTAGAGCACTTCACATGGGAAGTGTCCTCCATCAGTTCATGTGCTGCAGCTTGGTCGCCAAACCTTGGACACAGTCATTGAGAGGTGACCAGATCCCAAGGCCTAGTCCCTAGACTGGCCCACCAGTAGATTCATTGTCTGATGGCACCATTGGGAGGTGGTGGACCCTAGGAGGAAGTGAGTCGCCTGAGTTATACCTTGGAAGAAGAGATTTCTCACTGACTCGTTCTCTTTTTCTTTCTGCTTCCTGCTTGCCTCGAGGGAAGCAGCTTTCCTCCACGTTGCCCTCTCACCATAGTATGGGAACTGAGCTTGAATCTCTCTAGCTCAGCTAGACAGGCCCAAAGGCAAGGAAGCAGGCCAAACTTGGGTAGAAACATCTGGAACCATGAACTGAAACGTTTGCTTAAGTTATGCCAGGACTTTGACCACAGTGATGATGACAACTGACTGACTCACATATAGACGTCACACCGGTCTCCCAAAGTTATCAGCATCAGCATTCTGCACAGAGTGGGGCATTTTGTAACATCAGTGTGTTACCATCAGTGTCCAGACTCGACACTAATGTTCGGTCTTCTCTTGTATCGTGTTAGTTTATTTTTTTAACCTTTATTTTGTTTGTTAATGTTGGAGGGAGATGCATGTGAAGGTCAGAGAATTACTTTGTGAAGTTGGCTCACTCTATACAGGCCCATATATCATGCATGTATCAGAACCCAGAGCACAGGACTGGTAAGACGGTTCATCTGGTATAAACAAAACAAAACAAAACAAAAACAAAACAGAAAACCACTTATTGCCAAGCTTGATGACCTGGATTCAATCCCTGGCACTAGGAGAAGGAGAGAAGCAACTCCTTTAGATGTCCTCTGGTCACACATGTGCTGTGGTACGCCCCTTCCCCTGGGAGTAAATGAATAAATAGACATAAAAGATGTATTATTTGATGACTTTTTGCATGCACATTCTCCAATAGCCTTTCTGAGTATCTCCCTCCACAGAACCCTTTCTTTGTTACAGCCAGTCTCCCCTCCTACTTTGATCTTTTTCTGTGGCACATTGAGTTTAATGAAGGTTCTTACCTGAGCATGGATGGGAAGTTATTTACTAGAACATGGACAGCTAACCGGTGGCTCTATCACTAGACAAAATAAATCCTCTCTTCTGGTAGCCCTTAACCACTGATGGCTTCTCAGATCTCCCAGGCCTCTGCTCCCCTCTGTTGTGGAAGGAATAAAGGGTCCATCCTCTGAAGGTCAACCACGGCTGCTGTAATTTCATGAGTGCAGTGGCCATGAAGGCCAGAAGAGGGAGTCAGAGCCTTAGGTGCTGGAGTCAGAGCTGGTTGTGAGCCATCATGTGGGTGCTGGGAATTGATTGAACCTAGGCTCTCTGGAAGAGCAGCCAGTACTCTTAACCTCTGAGACATTTCTCAAGTCCCCAGATTTTCAAAAATATAAATATTTCTTTCTTTCTTCTAAAGCTCTCTCTTCTTTCCTTTGTTTCTTTTTGTTTTGTTTTGCTTTTGTTGTTGTTTGCTTGCTTTAAACAGGGTCTTCCAGGTGGTCAGAAATTCTTGATCTAGAACAGGCTGGCCTCATACTTACAGAGATCTGCCCTCCTTTCCTCCATGTCTGGGATAAAGCCCTGTGCTGCCAACCATCACGCCTGGGCCTCCTTTGTAGCTTTGCATTAGGCGGGATTTCTAGTGTGATGCGGAGGTGGGAGAGGGAGCTCTAACGCTTTGTTTCTCATCTGGGTGTGGAGGGGCATCTAGCATCTCACTAGTAAGTGACATGCTGGCTGTGGGGCTTCTGCAGATGTTCCTTGCCAAGTCTCATCCTCTTGTGGCGGCCGCAGCGGCAGTGCCTCCTCCTCCTTCTTCTTTTTTCCTCACATCCAATTCCTAGTTTTCTGAGAGATTTTATTTATCTTCTTTTTTTTTTCTTATCATGAACATTGGAGTTTCGTAAAGTTGTCTTTCTGACTCAGTGGGCACGGTAAGATATTTTCTTCATCAGTCTGTGGATGTGACAAATTGAGTTAATTCACTTCCAACTGTGGAATCAGCGGGGGTAAATCCTGCCTGATGGCAACTTATATTTCTTTCCATTCATAATTTGATCTTACTTGATCATTTTGCTGAGGGCTTTTGCCTCTGTTCATAAAACATACTTATCTGTAGTGTTTGTTTCGTATAATGTTATTTTGGGTTCTGTTAGAGCAACACCAGCCACACAGAATCACCTAGAAAGAACTCTTTCTGCTCCTATTTTCTGGAAAGTGTCATAGAAAACCGGCATCATTTTTCCTTAAATGTTTATTAGAATCCACCATTGCAAACATCTGTACCTTTGACTATTTTTACAATCATGTTTATTTGTTTTGTGTATGCATTTTAGGAATGAGTCCTCCCCTCTGTCTCCTCCGGGGACTGAACTCTAGTCGTCAGGCTTGGAAGCAAGCACCTTTACCCACTGAGCCATCTACTCATGTGTACCTCTCTTGAAGAAGGGCAGCAGTAGCCAGGGTTCATGCTTAGCACCTTGTTTTTTCAGACCATAAGCCACAAGGCAAAGGATATTTGGATTCTGGAAGAGGTGATGCATGTCTGCCTCTTGCTGGGCTCTTCCTAGTCCTGCTGCTCATGACACAGATTTGCTTCAGGGTATAGCAGTGTCTATCATGTAAGCCCTCTACTAAGTCCACATAGTTGACCCCCCCCCCCCCACGTCACGGATGGAGAAGTAATGCTTATTGCCAATGGTCGTTCCTGGGAGCAGACATAGAGTAAGTGGTTCACAGTGTCTCAGTCATCCTTCTAAAGGACGGTCTTTATCCCAGGGAGAGTGGCTTCTTCCAGGCAATGAGCTGTGGATCAGGCCTGGTCTGAGAAAAGTACTGTTTCAAAGATTTTTATCCATTTTATTTTCTACCAAATTTGAGGCAAGAGAGCTGGAGAGATGGCTCAGAGGTTAAGAACACTGGCTGCTCTTTCAGAGAACCCACATTTGAGTCCCAGAACACACAAGGCAGCTCACATCCATCTATAACTCTAGTTCTGGGGATCCATATGGGATTTCAAGGACAATGCATGCACACAGTACACAGATCACACATGCAGACAAAGCACATACAATAGGTATGATTTCAAGGACAATGCATCACACAGTACACAGATCACACATGCAGACAAAGCACATACAATAGGTATGATTTCAAGGACAATGCATGCACACAGTACACAGATCACACATGCAGACAAAGCACATACAATAGGTATGATTTCAAGGACAATGCATGCACACAGTACACAGATCACACATGCAGACAAAGCACATATAATAGGTATGATTTCAAGGACAATGCATGCACACAGTACACGGATCACACATGCAGAAAAAGCACATACAATAGGTATGATTTCAAGGACAATGCATGCACACAGTAGACGGATCACACATGCAGACAAAGCACATACAATAGGTATGATTTCAAGGACAATGCATGCACACAGTACACGGATCACACATGCAGACAAAGCACATACAATAGGTATCTTGAGTTTTTGAAATGGTGATGAATTACTCATAATATTCCTCTATTATTCCCTTTCTGCCCGTAGAATCAGTGGTAATGAGTCCATGTTCCTTCTGATGTTATCATTTTTTAGATGTATGTCATGTGTTTGCCTGCTCGTGTGTCTAGGCACTATGTGTGTACAATGCCTAAGAAGACCAGAAAAGAGCATTGTTAGATCCCCCAGAACTGGAGCGACAGGTTAGGAGCTACCATGTGGGTGCTGAGACTTAAACCTGGGTCTTCTGCAAGAGCATCCAGTGTTCTAAATCACCGAGCTGTCTCTCCAGCCTCCCACCTCCACAGAATAAACCTCTCATCTTTCTTTCTCTTAACTAGTCTACATGTTTCCCAATTTCATTGATCTTTCAAAGAAATACCTTTCCTTCCAAAATTTTATTCCTGACTTTTGATTTTCTGTTTCTAATTTCATTGCTAGGTGCTCTGTTTCTGTTACTTCCTTTAATCTGTGCGTTAGGGGTATCTACTGATTTTCTGGCTCCCAAAGGAAACTTTAGACATTCATTTAGAACTTTCTTCTGAATATGTCCATTCACTACTATATGTTTTCTCTGAGCATTGCATTTGCTGGATCTCATAAGTTTGGTATACTATATTTAAATTTTCATTTATTAAAAAAAAATGTGTGTGTCTGGGCCTGGGTGTGTATATCTGTGTGTGTGTTTGTGTGTGTGCATGAGTGTGTGTGTGTTTGCACATATGTCTTCTCTCAAGTGTGTGTAAAGGTTTTTGGATGTTCTCAATCACTCTCCACTTTAATTTTGAGACAGGATTTTAGACTGAACCTCAAGCTCACTGTTTCGTTGCACTGGCTGGCCAGGGAGCCCCTGGGATCCACCTGTCACTGCTCCCCCAGTGCTGGGGTTAGAGGAGCCAACTTTTACATGGGTGTTGGGGAGGGAAGCTCAGGTTCTCATTTTACCCACTAAGATATTTTCCCAGCCTGAAAAATAATCAAGACAGCACACACAGTACATACACATGTAAATCCTAGGATTTGGGTGGCTGAAGCAAGAAAATCATGGGTCTATGGCCAGCTTTTCATGTATAGTAAATTCTCCTCCATAAAAGGTTTAAAAATTATCTTCTGATTTCTCCTCCACCCCATTAGTTACTTAAAAATATCATCTTTAACAGGGCATGGTAGCACATACCTTTAATTCCAGCACTCTGGAGGCAGAGGTAGGCATATCTCTGAATTTGAAGCCAGCCTGGTCTACAGAGTGAGTTCCAGGGCTACACAGAGAACTCTGTCTTGAAAAACCAAAAATAAAAATAAATACCATCTTTAATTTCCAAATAGTTTGAATTTTTCAGCTATCTTTCTGCAGTCTGCTTCTTGTTTAATATTGTCATGTCCTAGGAATACCCTTCAAATGACTTTCAATCTTGTGAATGTATTGGTTTGTTTCATGGCATGGACTGCTATCTGTCCTGGTGAATGTTTCCTGGGTGTTGACTGAGATGTTCTTTACAGCACATTTATAAGACCATTGGATATGGGTGATTGTGGTGGTTTGAATATGCTTGGCCCAGCAAGTGGCACTATTAGGAGGTGTGGCCTTGCTAGAGTAGGCGAGGCTTTGTTGGAGGAAGTCATTGTGAGGATGGGCTTTGAGACCCTCCTCTTAGCCACATGGGCCTCTTAGCCCTTCTCCTGCCTTTGGATCAAAATGTAGACTTTTCCTCGAGCCCCATGGACGGTGCCATGCCCCTGCCTGGATGATTATGGACTGAATCTCTGATTCTGTAAGCCTGCCCCAATTAAATGTTGTCCTTTATAAGAGTTGCCGTGGTCATGGTGTCTGTTCACAGCAGTAAAACCCTAAAGCAGTGATTGACAGTACTGGTGAATATAATATGTCACAATGTAATACAGCCTTGCTGATTTTCTTCCTGCTGTCCTATCAGTCACTGTTGGAGGTGTCAGTCTCTAACACCCAATGAATCATTGAATGAATCATTGAAGATTTCTCTTTCTCCTTAAACTCGGTTTGTGCCTCTCACATGTTGACTCTGTTAGAGGGAGTACATACAGTAACTTAATTGCATACACATTTGTTATTGTTGTAGTTAAAGGTTTTGTTTCCGTTGCTTTGAATCAGGATCTCATACTGTAGCCAGCCTGGACTGGTGCTTCCTATGTACTTTATACTGGGCTTGAATCATGGCAATCCTCCTGCCTTAGCTTTTCAACTGGTAAGATTATAGACATGAACAGTCCTTCTGGGGATGCGGCTGGGTCTGTAGCCCACACCTTCACTCGGACTTTTGGGTTATTTCCGTAGGCCACTTGATTGGATTTTCCGTCCTCACTGTCATGGAGCTGAGATGGGTTGGTCCCCAGAAAAGGATGTATAAAGACCCTAAAGCTGAGTTGTGAGCAGGGTAGCACCCCACCCCACCTTCCGTTTTGCTATCTTTTGAGAGGTTTTCTGAAAAGGGACACACATGGCAGGTCTCCCACACGGAGGGGCTGCCCCGCTTCAGGCTGGTTTTGGTCCCCAGAACCTGTAACCAGCATCCGTGTTGGTCATTTTTGATGATGTCTTTCACTGTCCCTTTCTTTAGTGGCATGCGTGTCTTCAGTCTCTGTTCTCTCACACTGTGTCTCCCCTTTTTCTTTGTCTTGGATATGGACATTCTTCTCAGGAATGTTCTAGCGTGTTCTCATTCCTGTCACTCTCAGTTCTTGGAACCTTCTTACATGTACTCAAACTGTTCATTGGAACTAACTCAGTTACTCTCCTCCAAGCCTGTGGATTGCCATGGGGCCCAGTGTCCACATTCTTCTGGCCAGCCTGGGTAATACAGAGTTCAGCCCACCCAGCCCCTCCCCCACGGTGTGCCGGAACCACTGGGTCACACTTCCTCTTTGGGATTTCTCTCTAGAGGCCCCACTTCTGGCTTCCTTGCCTGGAAGACAGTATGCAGGCTGCTCTGCTTCTTGATTATCGGCTTGATCGGATCAAGAGCTGCCTGTCAAATTAGGAAAGCACATGTCTGGGCATGTCTGTGAGGCATTTTCACAAAGGACTAACTAAAGGGACACCTGCCCAGCCTGTGGGCTGCAAGGTTACTACTCTCTCTGCTTCCTGACTGCCATCATGAGAACAGCTCTGCTTCAGCATACCCATCCCCCACTGTGATGAACTGAACTCTCTTAGACAGCAAGTCAAAATGGATTATTCCTCCTTTTCTCTTTATACAGTCCAGGCTCCTAGCCCAGGGAACGGTGCCACAGCTTGAGAGCTGTTTCTCTTGGATATTTCTCATAGGGTTAGGAAAAACTAACTCACAGAATGAAATAAGCCAGTGTCATTTGAGTTGGTTCATCTGTGTCCCCAATAAGGGCTGTTACCAGCTTCCTACTGAAAGCATGTGTTATTCTCTGCCTGAACCACAGGAACCTGTTCAACTTGAACTAAGGCAGGCCACAATGGCCATGGAAGGAAATGACAGATGAGAGCCTCAGGTGTGTGTGTGTGTGTGTGTGTTTGTGTGTGTGTGTGTGTGCATGCGCGAGTGCTTGTACGTGGCCGAGAATGCAGGCTCAGGGCAATCCCCAGTGTTACTTCCCCTAATATCAGCCTGCTCATCATGCTCACTGAACCAGTTTCCTCACCTCTTCACTTAACTTCCTACTACCTCCCTAGTGTCCTCTGTGGTCACCCCTCATCCCCGCCCCAGGTGAACCACTTTCACCACCGTGTATATCTCAGGGCTATCAGCCAGGGAGGTCTAACCTAAGTCAGGTACCTGCCATGAGACACATTCTTAATATGCCTGCAGCAAGCGGTCTCCTCAGTTCTCATTCATACAGATAGAATTGAGTCTCCCTGCAGCAGAGTAACAACCAATGCCAGAGTGACCAATCAGAACAGTAGGTGATGCAAGGTAGCCAATCAGAACAAGGGTGGTGCCATGGTAGCCAATCAGAACAGATGATGATTCTAGGGTAGTCAATCAATATACTAAAGGCTTCCAGCCTCTGGTGAACTCAGAGATGGCTATGTGGCCCAACTAGAGCCAACGAGACCCTCTGAGGATTGTTGGGATGCTGAGATAAAGTTACTATCCTTTCTGTAGGTGTTTGTCACTTATACCACATTAGTGTTCTCTCTCTCTCTCTCTCTCTCTCTCTCTCTCTCTCTCTTTCTTTCTCTCTGTCACCATAGGGCTTGTTTGGGCCAATGGATGTTAGCAGCTGGCAAGTGGCCAAGAGCCTGCTCAGTTGAACTCCCTGTACTTCTGCTTTGCAAGGAGAATGTCTCAGGGTTGGGCTTTCCCATGAAGAAAAGAGACATTGAGAGCAAGGTTGCCCTAGCAGTCCTGACTAAAGCCAATCTGAAACAGCTAGACCAGGCAAGAGCTCAACCCAGACAAGAGACAAGACAGTAGTCACTTGTCATCTGTTACTGTGGGAACCACAGACATGCTGAGTGCCACTGAGGTTCCCAAGGCATGGCATCAGCACAGATGCCACAACCTTCAATTAGAAAGTTGAAGTTATATAGAAATGTAACTGGAAGTCATGTGATATCTCAGAAGTCACCACTGGTGATGTTCTGATAACTACCTCTCTTTGTGTACATATGCAAATGAATAAGCCACACACAACATATCACCCCAAGCAACTGAAGTGATCACCAACAACTGGTCATATCTCCTTGTTTTGAATACAGCTCAGAGGGCAACAAACTGTAGCCTACTGGCCAATCTGCTCTACTGTTCATTTTTTAAATGAGAAGTTTGAATAAAGTTTTATTGGTAAACAGCCACACCTATCTACTCACATGTCACCTATAGTTAGTTGCCTTAGCACAACTTAGTGGGTTTGAGTAGAGGCAAGAGGGACTGTGTTGGAAAGCCCAGCCCATGAAGCTTCAGTGCTGTTCTCACCAGCACTTGAGGAGAAAATTTGCTACCCTACCATAGACAGCCTCCACCGCTGCTGGCATTTGGATCCAGATTGGTCCCAAAGGCCCATGTTAAATATCTGCTCTGCAGTGCTTTGGGAGATGCCAGAGCTGTCTGTTTTTCTTGTTGTGAGAAAATATCACAAGAGTGTTCAGTGCAGGAAGGGTTGGTTTTGGTTCACAAGGACATCAAGCCAGCAGCAACATGAAGCAATTGGCCACACTGCATCTCAGAAAGGAGGGAGAGAGAGGTAAATACCTGTGCTCAGTATTTCTTCTCACGGTCTAGGAATCCATCCCAGGAAGTGGTGAGGCCTACAGCAACTAATCTAATCAAGATAATCCGCCAGGCATGCCCAGAGGCCTGTCCATCAGGTTGACAATTCAGACTGAGCATCAGTTCTGTGTGTATGTGTGTGTGTGTGTGTGTGTGTGTGTGTGTGTGTGTGTGTGTGTGTGTATGTGTATGTGTATGTGTATGAGACATCCTTCACAGGCTCCTAGGTTAAGTGTCTGGTCCTCTGCCAGTGGCACTCTTTTGGGAGATGACAGGAATCTTAAAAGGCAGGAAAAGCTGGAGGAAGTAGATGGAAGGTAAAACGGTTCTGCCCCGGTCTGTAAACCCTTTCTCTCTGCTGATTCCTGAAGTAGATGGACAGCCTCTGCCACAAGACTTCCTACTGTGATGTTCTGCCTCTGAAACCATGAGCCAAAATAGATCTTTTCTTTTCTTTTTGTAAAGTGTAAAGTTTCCTCTTTAGAAAGTTTCCTTGTATGTATTTGACCATAGTTCTAAAAACTTACACAAACAAAAACAAGAACAAAAGTCTTATCTTGGAGGATGTTGTTGGTCTCCAGTGTCCTCTTTCCTCTCCTTTGCATCTCAGTAGAACTCTGCGTGACGATTCCGTCTATGCTCTGAAGGCCCAGGGCCAATGTACCTATGGACTAAACTTAAACTGTGAGTCAGGAGAACCCATCCTGCTCCTGAGTTGACTAGCACTAATGGGAAACAGACTAACACAGCGGGTGTTCAACCAACCTCTTACTGGTAGAGACTTAGGTTGTTTGCTGTCCTTCCCTCATTCTAAACCACACTGTGGTGTGTGTCAGAGCACACTGCTCTGCCCTGGAAAAACACTGAGGATAGAAGTTGCTGAACTGAAGGGTGTGGAAACACAAACACTTCCTTCCTTCTCTGAACCTGGCATTTGCTCTTTAAACCCAGCTGCCTTGGGCCTAGTGGCATGGCTGAGGGGGTAAAATGCTTACTCTGTAAACCTGACCCCCTGTGCTTAATCCAGGGACTCATATGAAGGCAGATTGAGAGAACCGTCTCAGTTACTTTTCTATTGTGAAGACACCATGACCAGGGCAACTTAAAGAAGAGTTTATTGGAGGCTTACAGTTCCAGAGGGTGAATCCATGACCATCACTGTGGGAAGCATGGCAGCAGGCAGACAGGCAGACAGGCAGACAGGCAGACAGGCAGACAGGCAGACAGGCAGACAGGGAGACAGGCAGACAGGCAGACAGGCAGACAGGCAGACAGGCAGACAGGCAGACAGGCAGACAGGCAGACAGGCAGACAGGCAGACAGGCAGACAGGCAGACAGGCATGGTGCTGCAGCAGTAGCTGAGAGCTTACGTCTTGAGACTCAGTTATGAAGTAGAGAGTGATAGAGATAGATAGATGGAGAAGAGAGTGAATGAGGAGCTTGGGTATGTGTAGTACTGGTTTAAAGAGAGAAGGCTAAGAGCAAGGAAATGTTCTAGAGAGAGACCTAATCAAGATGGCATCTGATGGGTGAGCAGTTCTTTAGCTTCAGGGCCAGGATAGAAATGAAAAGAGTAGCCCAAGGAAGGAACAGAAGGTGGCCAATATGAGCTGAGGCGGACACAAGTGACAGGACAGGAAGAGCCAAAGGGTCCATGGGAACTTTAAATCTCTAAGTTCCTCCCTAGCACCTCCCCTTCTCCTCCTCTTCCCACTCCTCTTTTTATTTATTTATTTATTTATTTATTTATTTATTTAATGTTTTTCGAGACAGGGTTTCTCTGTGTAGCCCTGGCTGTCCTGGAACTCACTCTGTAGATCAGGCTTGTCTTGAACTCACAGAGATTCATCCTCCTCTGCTCCAAGTGCTGGGATTAAAGGTGTGCGCCATCTCTGCCTGGCTTCTCTCTCAAGCTCAAGGCTAATCTTAGTAGAGTTAAGAGAAACCCCACAGAACAAGACGCTATAGTTTCAGTAGCTTCAGGGAAGAGATAAGTGGAGACAAGGGAGAGAAAATGTTGTGCCTGCTTGAGTTAGGGTCCAAGACAACCAGCATGGTCAGCAATGGAGGTCAGCAGATGGCGGGGGGGGGGGGGCGGGTGGTGGAGCTTCAGAGAAGCAGTGAGAAAGGCTCAGTGTGGGAGAGCATGCATAGGCTTTTGGCTGGAATCAGCAGGTTTCCCTGCAGGTGTCATGACAGGCAGGAAACTGACCCTTGAGGAGGTGAGACTAAAAGCTAGATTCAGCCTGACTTAGTTGGGCTGGATCAAACTTCAGGAGTCTGATGCCCAGTGGCTTATTGCCAGGATAGTTAAACACAGTACACTTTGGAAAAAAGTTTCCGAGTGTAATTCAGTTCCTGGTGCACAAGGAGACATAATTATTTCAAAATTCAACTCAAAATATATGCCATTTCTTCCAAGAAGATGGGTTTTAGAGATAGGCTACCTGTATTAGCTTAAGGGCCTAGGAAGAATCTTGTGTAGTCTCAGTCATATAGATAGCATAGAGGGTTAGTGACACTTTTGGAATTCTGGATTCTTTTAAAAAACATAGAAATAGTATAAGAATATGTTTTCATTTTAATCCCAGGTGTGGGATATGAGGCTGCTTCAAAATGTCCACAGCAGCTGACTGTGATTTGCCTGTGCTCTAGCAGGGGTGTGATTTTTGCCAGCTGCAGATAGTTTCTGTAATTGTGTGATGTTTGGAATTCCAGGGACTTTCAGAGAGTAGATAAATGCTAGGGCCCCAAGAGGCAGGATTGGGGTGGGTTGTTGGTTGAGGTTTGTTTCTTAAGTAGTTAGTTTATGCAAAGAAGAAATTAGAGATCTTGATTGTGAAGATCAAATTTGCCCCAAGGAGCTTGATGCCCCTAATCAGAAGGAAATAGTCTAATGATAATGTTGTCCCCCCTTTCTGACCCCTGACTTTATTCAGTAATGTATTTCTTTCCTCTCTATCCTTCTTTTCCTCTTATTTAGTGTTAGAGGGTTGAAAGGGTGGAAGAAAAAGGATGGAGATGGGTAGAAGAAAAAAAAAAACCCACAGAGTAGCAAAGATCAGCTATAAATGGTGCCCAGATGTGGGGCTAGGCAGAATGGGAAATTTTATTTCAAATGCTATAGGGAAAACAGCAGGAGACAAAGGGATGGATATTGTTTTTGAAGAGACCAGCAAAATATTTATTGTGGCTTCTACCACTAGGATATCCCCCATTCTGCTCCTAGAGGGAATTTTCTGTTTTTAGTTTTTCCCTTCTTATATTCTGTTTCAAAAAAGGCTGAGAGAATGGCTGAGCAGTTGGAAAAACTGCAGGTGGAAGTAGAGGGGTCTGAGCAACAAAAAATGGCTGAACTAGGAAACCAAAAGGGCTCTCTCGACTCTCTCATTTCTGAAAGGTTTCAGAGTTGGCTGTGCAACTGGGAAATCTGCAGAAGTGGAAGTGTTGGGAAAGCGAGGAGCACTGGACAAGGAAAAACAAAAATGCTCAGTCTTGGTGACTGACCAAGAGGATGGGAGTTTCCTGCAGGAGGAAAGAAGGAAAGAAACTGTGGTGGAGGGCAGTTGGGTCAAAGAAAAGCTGAAAAGAGGGGAGAACAATCTGATAAAACAGCCCATCTTAGGAGAAAGGGTTAATCTCAGACTAACTAAGCTGCCAGAGTGGGAGAAGGGGTAACCTGGGATTTCGAGATCATCACGGTCAGCCTTCCCAGTAGTCATACAGCATATGTCTGCTAACAGTGGGGAACAAGATTATGACAAGATAGAATGGTATCTGTGTTGATTAGGGTTTCATTGCTGTGAAGAAACAGGACAACCAAGGCAGCTCTTACAAAGAACAATATTTAATTGGGACTGGCTTACATGTTCAGAGGTTCAGTCCATTATTATCATGGTCTGAAGCATGGCAGCATGCAGGCAGACAAAGTGCCGGAGGCCCTGGGAGTTCTACATCTTGATCCGCAGGCAGCAGAAGGGGACTGTCTTTCACAGGCAGCCAGGAGGAGAGTCTCTCAATAATCTGGCGAGATTTGAGCATATATATGAGACCTCAAAGCCCCAGCTCCACAGTGACATACTTCTTCTAACAAGGCCACACCTCCAAATTGTGCCACTTCCCATTGGCCAAGCATATTCAAACCACCACAGCATCCTATAGAAATGATAGATCTAAGGCATTTTTAAAGAGGCCATAATTTCATAGAAGATGCAGTTGCCTTATGTGGAACAAATTCTAAATAATAGGGCTACTTAAAATAGAATTATTACCCAAGACGAGAAGGGAATGTTGAACAGCAAAATAGAGAAAGAGGAGTGAATATAGTTAAAAATCAGTTGCTGGGTTAAGAGCACTACTCTGATATACAAAACAAATTCAGTTTGATGACACTGTTATAGAACAAAGTCGCTTAGTAGCTTTAAGAACCTGGGACAAAGTTGTGGAGCCCAGGAAAAGGCCCATCTCATTTTCAAAGATTATACAAGCTCTGGAGAAGCCTTTACTGAATTTTTTTTTTTAAACAAAGGTTAGTCTCAGCTATGAAAAAGCCATATCAGAACCTGACACAAGATAGATGTGGATAGAGACTGTAGCATATGAAAATTTGAATACATAGTGTAAAATAGTTATTAGACCACAAAAGGCTGGAACAGTGCCTATGGACGAGTAGATAAGGGATATGATTGATATTAGTTCTAATGTGTACCTAATATCTAATGTGACCTAATATCACAGGTCAAGCTATAGCTAGAGATCTCTTAATTCAAAATGCCCAGTGCTTCTATTTCGGGAAATATAGTCATTTGCAAAGAGACTGTGATCAGACCATTAAAGGTCTCAGATCACAAAATGCTCGGTGCTTTAATGTGGAAAATTTGGTCATTTGCAGCAAAATTATAAACAAGGCATCTCTAAGGACAATGATTTTCCTAAATACAAATCAGAAAGAAGGCTGACACATGTGCAGGCACTGTGTCAATGGTTGCCATTGGATCAATGAGTGTAGGCCAAAGAGAGTTATCCAAGATAATTTCTTCTGTATATAATTTCTCACTATACACAGCATAATTAATGGCTTAAAACAGAAGAAGGGAACTGTAGTGACAATTTGGGAATTTTGATTTCTTAGAAAACACAGAAATAGTATAAGAATATGCTTTTATTTTAATCCCAGGTACAGGATATGAGACTGCTTCAGACTCGTCTGCAGCAGCTGACTATGATTTGCCCCGTGCTTTAGCAGGGGTGTGATTTTGCGAGCTGCAGATAGTTTCTGTGATTGTGTGATGTTTAGAATTCTGGGGACTTTTCAGGAGGTATATAAATGTTAAGGCCCTGAGAGGAAGGATTCCTGATGGGTTATTGGTTGTTGTTGGTTGGAAGAAATTAGAAATCCTAATGGCAAAGATCCAGCTTGCTCCAAGGAACTCTATGACCCTCATCAGCAGGAATTAGTCTAATGATAATGTTGCCCTGCTTTCTGACACCTCTCTCTCCTTTCTTGTCTATCCTTTTTTCTCTCTTATCTAGGGCTAGGGGGCTGAAAAGGTGGAACAGGGTAGAAGAAAAACAGAACTGACAAAGTAGTAAAGACCAGCTACATAAAGGTCATTTGGGCTATTAGTCATATCCAGTACTGGTCGTGGGAGCTTGATACGGCCTGCCTAACAGATAATGAAGATTTCCAGACTATTAATCACCTCCGCCTCTCAGCTTTCTGAGTGGTAAAACAGGTTTTACATCCTTTCCTTTGAAAGGACAATTCTGTATACTTAACATCCTGGTTTCCATGGAGATCTGTGGGTGTAAGGACCTTCAAGCTCCCAAGGAATCCAAAATAAAAAGAGAAAGAAGGGAAAGACTTACTGTTCTTTGTGTTGTAGTGCAAAATGAAGTGGAAATTTCTGGTTTCTTTGGAGACTCACTTGTGTCATGTGATGTTTTTCTGGAAACTGTCTTATGAGAGAATATTTTTTGCTGAAGCTGACATGTGGGAGGATGTTCTGCTGAGAACAGACACGTGGTGTTTTTCTGGAGGCAGCCTGGATAAAGGACATGTGGTGTTTTGTTAGGGCATATGTTTGAGAGAGCATGTGATGTTTGCAAAGGGTATAAATACAACTCGACAGACAGTGAACAGCGCTCTGTGGTATTGGTTTACCTTGCCACTCTGATGGTCTGTTGGGCTTTGCTGACTCTGGTCTTCACTGACAACACTGTGTGGGATTGGTTTGCCTTGCCTTCTTTGTGGATCATTGTTTGTCATGATTTTGTAGAGAGAAACACATCAAAGAACTTCTGATGGTGTTCTGGTGGCTTCTTGCTGCTTCTGCTGATTGGCAGAGCCTTGAGGTTTCTTCTGGATTGAACTGCCATTGCTGATTTGTGAATGGTGTTTGTGAGTGGTCGAGCTACAGCTGCTGATTCATGTGACCTGAACTGCTGATATCCTGACAGTGCAGATTGGATTTACCCCAAAGAACTATTTCTAAACAGGTCCACATTCTCCTTTGCCCTATTAACCTTTCCTTCCACTACCTCTGGTGGGTCGTGAACTACAAAGGATGTTAAAGCATTTAAGTACACTTATTAAAGTAGATTTTGAAAAATTTAATCCTACAGCAAGGGGGTGCATGATCTACTATGGAGCTGCAGTCCTGGCTGAAAAACTTTTAAGTCATTTTGTTTATAATCCACAGTAAGAGACATGTTTTCAGGACTGGGATATAGTGTTGGTAGAGTGTTTGCCAAGCATGTGTGAATTCCTGGGTTCACTTTCTAGCACTGTATATATCATTCCAGAGGTAGAGTATCAGAAGTTCAAGACTGTCCTTCACTATCTAAGGTGTTTGAGGTCAGCCTTGGCTACATGAGAAATGTTTTCTCTTTTGATCTAGGTGATTCAGTCAATCAATTTCCCTTCCCCCTCCCTCCCACATATCTCTCTCTCTCTCTCTCTCTCTCTCTCTCTCTCTCTCTCTCTCACCACTCTATCCCTCTAATACTTTATTCTGATTATTTATGTTCTAAAATGAAGATTGTCAGAGCAAAATTTCACACTCAGTTGTCTATCCATTTTCTGTTTTGTCAGGAATGAAATAAGCTGGTCACAAAAATAGTGCTTATCATCTGTTTCATTTATGGGAGAATCCTTCCCCGATAAACTCATCTACAATGTTGAGAGTAGATGGAGCCACCTGGGTATTGATGGAGTAGGCCAGGCTTCACTAGAAGAGGGATAAGGAGAAACTCTTAGGAGATGGAAATGCTTTGTGCCTGATCTCAAGCAGTGATTCCTCAGCTACAAACATTTTTTTTCCAAAATAAATATGTAAAAAATAAACACATGTGAGAGAACTTGGGGTTGTGCAGGAGCTGGAGCCTGCATCAGAATGATTGCTTAAGATGTGTGTGTGTTTAGCTGGGGCATGCCTTTAGTCACATGACAGGGGGAGGGACAGAGGCAAGTGAATCTCTGAGTTCAAGGCTAACAGGATAGCCAGAGCTACAGACTTAAGAATTAGAAAGAAAGAAAGAAAGAAAGAAATAAGAGAGAGAGAGAGAGAGAGAGAGAGAGAGAGAGAGAGAGAGAGAGAGAGAGATGTGCTTTATTGCCTCAGTGGGTAAAGTTGCTTGCCACCAACTCTGATGACCTGAGTTCCATGCCTTGACACTATGTGATGAAAAGAAGAGAGCCAATTCCTGACTGTCACCCATGTGCTGTAGCATACACATGCTTGTGCATGCCTGTACACAATGTAGTTCTATAACACGTTATAACTGAGGCAGTGGCAGTGGGATACCTGGCGGGCCCATGCTGAGGTGTCCCCTGAGGAATCGTGCCACAGGACAGGTCTAGTATAAAGAAGATGTATTATGGGGGAAAAGGAAGCAGGGAACAAAGCTATGAAGGCAGAGAAAGGGGAGAGAGAAGGACAGAAAGGAAGAGAGACCTGCCGGGAACACATGGAGAGAGAGAGAGAGAAACAGAGAGAGAGAGAGAGAGAGAGAGAGAGAGACAGAGACAGAGACAGAGACAGAGAGACAGAGAGAGACAGAGAGAGACAGAGAGAGACAGAGAGAGACAGAGACAGAGACAGAGAGAGACAGAGAGAGAAAATAGAGAGGGTGGGGCAGCAAGCAGTCTTTATAGGCTGCCACACCTGGCTGGTTGGCACCTGGCAGCAGGTGATGATTGTAAGCTGTTGCTAGGTCATTGTTGGGTGGAGCCTAGCATAATTATCTGTAAGCCAACACACACACACACACACACACACACACACACACACACACATGCACTAAATAAATGTGACAAGCTATGGACAAACACATTGAGTACTTACTGATAGCATGTATGGAGGAAGTGTCCTGGCATCTGCAGCTTGCTTTGGAAATGCCTCAAAAGATATGGTAGTGTCGTGGCTAGTCAGAGGTGTGGAAAGATCGAGAGATCTGTGATAAAACTAATATAATAAATATTAATGTCTGTCAAGACAATTCATTAATTAAAAAAGACTAGCTTCAATTCCTGCCTCCAGGTTCCTGCCTTGACTCTGCCTTAGCTTCTCTTCATCCTGGCATACGATCTTGACATGAAAGCCTTTTCTCCCGAGTTGCTTTTAGTCAGTGTCTTACCATAGCAGCAAACTAGCACTACATACAAGCCCATTATGGTGACTCATGCTTGTAATCCCAGCACTCAGGATGTGGAGGCTGGAGGATCATGAGTTTGAAGCCAGCCCAAGTTATACAGGAAGACTTTGTGAACACTTGATGATAGATACTGACAATGAGAGGCACTTGCTCCCTCCCACTCTCAAGTTTGGTCACGTTAAGGGAAACACTCCATGGTAGACAACAGCTTCGTAGGAAAATCCAACCCTGGTTCTTGGATCAGAAGGAACTTTATTGGCTCCCCCAAGAACATATTTGAGAGATTCGTCATCCACTGTCGTGAGTCCAACTCATGTTTGCATAAATGGGCAAGATAATTCAGAGACCCAGTAGTTGAAGATGTGCTCAGGTAAAGCTGAGAAAATTGACCCCAAAAGGCAGCATCCAAAACTGACCCCAAATCCCACATATTTCCTAGATAGTATAGACAGGCAGTCTTTCAGGAGAAAACATGCTCACGAGTGGACACACACACACACACACACACCAAGTTTTCCAAAAAGGAAAAAAATGTTTGATGATACCATCTGGTATTTTAGTTGGCTTTATGTATGATGATTATTAACTTGCCAGTATTTGAAAAAAATGGGGATATCTAAAGATAACCTGAACCTTTACTACCCCCAAACAGGTTTATCTTGTGGGTTTAACAAGTTCTAGGCAATAATGCTTTCTTTTTCTCTCCTTTTTCATTTTCTTCTTTTCTTTCATTTTTTAAAATTACAAATAAGCAGCCTGCTTTAATTAAAATGTAAAATGACTTATAAAAATGGATAGATTGGTAATTGGTGGTGGCAAAGATCTTTTTAAAAATCACATGCAAGTTAAATTAGATGCTAAGATAAAAAATTAGTTTAAAAGGTTGTTTAGAATTTGTATCAAGACTAAAGACAGGAGCCAGCAGAAAGACACGCAAGTCTCCCCCCCCCCACCCCCAGGGTAACCAGAAGAAATACAACCTAGTGCTCACCAGAGCAGCCACTATGGTTGACAAATGTGTGATGGAGGGATGGATGGGAATGACGAAGTACTCGGTGGAGAGATGGGGAGAAAGAAGTGAGGGTTTTGTACACTGTGAAACATGGTGGAACTGGAGGCTCAGCAGTGGTGAGGAACAGGTGGCTATGAGGAGCCTCTGAGGAAATGGACATAGCGATATCCCATCCCAGAGGGCAGCCCAGGGCCATGTCTGGGTCTGTGGTTCTACAGCAGCTGGGATCTGTGTTGCGGTCTACAGCCTGAGTTAACACCAAAGGCCATGCAGATATCTATGGTCTGGGCTGCCACCGGAATCTGTGTGAATGTCTGTGGGCTGTGCTGCCACTGGAGCACATATTGCTCTTAGTGGCTTGTGCTGTCATCACCTGATGCCATAGTGAGTGACATCTAGGATCAGGCTGCTGCCAGGGGCCATGTCTGGGTCCATGATCCTACTGAAGCCTGGCTCTGTATTGATGTCCCAGGAATCAATTTGTTACCACCAAAGGTTATGCAGATGTCCCTGATCTAGACTGCTCTCCTGAGGTACTGTGCTGGCCCCAGCCCTCACCTGAGCAGCACAGTAGAGCTGACTCTGATGGTGGGAGAGCAAGTGAGCCAACCCCAATGGCGTGAGCAGAGAAGAGCTGGCCCTGCCCCTCTTCTGCCATGTGGTGGTGTGTACAAGGGAGAGGTGTCCTCTCCCACCACTCACACTCACCACTCACACCTCACTACCCACAGGAGGCAGGAGGTCTGGCCTCAAGGTCATGAGATCTGGAAGCCTGCCCCTGCCTTTCACCAGCTGCAGCACTTGGGAGAGTGGACCCTGCACCTCATCTGGGCAACGCAGTAGAACTGGCCCTGGTAGCATGGGAGTGGGTGAGCCAGCCCTCAGGGCATAAGCATGGGAGAGCTGGCCCTAACACCTATTTGCCATACAGTGAGTGGCATGAACAAGAAAGAGATGCCCTTCCCTAGTCCTGGCTACCCATGGCAGGCTAGAGGGTTGGCCTTAAGGTCAGAGCAGGAGATCAAGAAGAGGCAGGTCCTACAGATCCAAAGCTGCAGGATCTCCATGACACAGGACAACAACAGGATACCCTAAAGGAATCCCTGTGAGGATCCAGTATTGATAGTGTAGTAGAAACCAGATACCTTGAACCAGACCAATGACTCATTGTAATAAACATTTGCAAGTAAAAATGTGTGGACAAAAGGGTACACTGTGACACACTACAGCTTCCTTTTTCTTTGGGGTGAGGGGAGGTGCGGTATGCAAGGGCAGAAGATGGATTCAAAGGACTGGGAGATGAGTGGGATTGGGGTGCATGATGTGAAATTTACAAAGAATCAATAAAAAGTTTAAAAAAAAAATAAAAGAACATGAACACCAAAATAAAGAACAACAACAAAACCCTAAAGTTACATTCTGCAATAGTTCCTGCTCTGTCCTCCTCTGCCTCAGCTTTTCATCTCCTACCCATCTTGACGTTTTTTCTTGGTCAGCTTTTCACACTCTCGTGCTTACAGTAAAGATCTGTGTTACACAAACCAGTTCCAAAATTCCTTCCAGCCTTAACGCTAAAACTCTCACTTTGGTCCGCAAAGCTTAGGGGAATTCCCCTAACTGTTGAAGATAACCAAATGCAGCTATGTCTGTGTGCTCCTCGCCCCCAACATTCCTGGGGATTTATCCTGAGATCCATCTTCAAGCACCTTGGGTGAGTTTCCCTGTCTGCCGTTTAGCTAACCCATCCCCTTAAACATAGGTTCTGTTTCCCTTTGCCTCTGTTTTTTACTAAATGTTTGAGTTCCTAGACCCTGGGTCATGTGACATAAGGCTTTTCTAGGGAATAACTTTATAAAACCCCATATAACTGGTCTGGCAGAAATAAAGATACTCTAAAGAGACACTTGTGTCTCTCCATCAGACTATCAGACAATGGAAAGTTGGACACCCTCCTCCCCCTACATATGGAACTTTCTCAAAAGTTTTCTGCTGAGAGAAGGAAAAGCCTCCAGTCAGAGGGGACCTTGTCTCCCTGAAAGAGGTCTCACAGAGTTCCAACAACTTGTCAACCACCTTATAGGATGAGACTGAAACCCAGATACTGATGAGCCAATGTTGGGGGATGAATGAAGAAGGGAAGGGCAGACTACTCCTAGGTATGGTGGAGGAGAAGGTTTACTGTAGATAAAAGGGAGACCACAGCCAGGGCAGGGATGTCTGTTAGAGTCCAGAGTGAACAGGACCCTGAGTTGGGTCATGTGAGGAGAAAGAGGAGAGGAAGAGAGAAGTCACTGACCAAGAGGGGTAGCCTGGACCAAGAAACTGGCGTAGCTAAAAATGGCAAAGTTCCATAAGGGCCAGAAGAGATGTGGAAGGGCAGCCCAGCCAATACCTGGTCTTGAGACTTCAGGGTAGAGGCAGGAGTATGACAGCCAGGAGGGGCCTGTAACAGGTAGGGACTGGAGGAGGCTGGGAGAACCCAGAGGCCAGTCTCTGATATGTTAATGGACACCCCAGTTAGCCATTTGTCCCGGGTTTGAAACCTAACAGCTGTGGCAGGGATTGCATATCTTTGCACATCTTTGGACATTATTTGAACTTTGATCTCACTTCAGGACCAGTTTGCTGGACCTCTTTGTCCCTCTTCCCAAAGTGGTCACACTAAATAAATCTCCCTTTTCTGCTTTCTACCTTTAATTTAGTTCTTTTAATTGGCTTAGTGAGAAAGAGATAGCCCAACCTGATTAGGGCACAAATTGTGACTTCCAAGTTTGATAACATCTCTACATCTCAGCCAATTTCTGACCTTTAAAAAATCAACTATTTGGGTGTGTGTGTCATATAAGTCTATAAGACGTACCTCACTTTTTGATCTTTGTGTTACTAAGCCTTTCTCACATCTTTTGGGGTGGAGTTTGTGACAGGGTGTAGCTTTGGCTGTCCTGGAACTTGCTTTGTAGACCAGGCTGGCCTCCAATTCACAGGGATGTGCTTGGCTCTGCTTCTGCTTCCCAAATGCTGTCACCACCACCCAGCCTTTCTCACATTTTAAAGAAATAAATGTTTTACTCTTTTTTTCCTAAACTGGCTGCTCCTAATTTCATCAAATTGGGTTATATATGACTATGACAATGATTTACAAATGGTTTTTGTTTATTATGTTGTTTGTGTGAAAAAGATACAAACTGTGGTTTGTTTGTTTTTAACAAGTTGTGGCCTTTTTTAGTTTTCTCTTTTTTAAAATTCATTTTTGTTATGTACTAAAAAAATTTTTCTTGTCCTACCCAATTAAAATACATGTGCAGATTCACAAATTTAAATATTGTGATCATATATAAAGGCCTGATAAATATATACTACTTTATAAATTTGGGTTCTCTAAACATCTTAAAATCCATTAAAATGATATATTTGGGTATATTAAATGTTTCATAAACCTTAAAATGCTAATTTTTTATATAAAACATTTATTTAGAGTTGTAAGATTTTATTGAGTTATAAAATTTAATGATAAGGGTTGTCTTGTAAAATAGATTCTAAATATACATACTTTATAAATTTTTATCTCATTTAAATAATGAGTAACAAAAAATTCCTATGATTTCTTCAAAATAGACAATATAAAACTACTAGGCTGGGCAGTGGTGGCACACAACTTTAATCCCAGGCTCAGAGGCAGAGGCAGAGGTAGATGGATTTCTGAGTTTGAGACCAGCCTGGTCTACATGAGTTCCAGGATATCCAGGACTACACAGAGAAACCCTGTCTCAAAAAAACAAAAACACTGTTAAAAATTAGGTTTTTTTATTTTTTTATACTGCAATACATATAAATTAATATATATTGGATGAAAATGAGGACATGACTGGTTTTGATGAGAAGAGTTTTATTGTAGATATGAGGGAGAGTGTAGTCAGAGGCATCTGGGAGAGTCCAGACTGAACATAGACAGCAGTAAAGACTGGACCCAGGGCAGGTAGGTGGAGGTGGGGGGAGAGCAAGAAAGAGGAGAGGGAGACAAAATCAAACCAAACCAAAAAATCAGGAGGACAAAGAGAACCAAGATATAACCATAGCCAAAATAACTGGGTTACATAGAAATCAGAAGCTGGGGGTGGGGGTGGAGTACAGGAAGTGAAGCTCCGGGCTGGAGAGATTTGGGGTAGGGGGGTAGAGTGAGAAGTGTTGACTAGACTCTATAACAGGTGGTGCTGAGAGGACCTGGTGCCAGCATTGGCTTCACTAAGTCAATAGTCACCTCAGCCAATGGTCCCTGGTTTCTTTGGGACCTGACCTATATGCTTATTAAAGATTGTAGAGAGGAATTGATTGAGGTAATCTGAAAATACAAGACAGGGAGACCAATGTCTACAGAAGCAGTGTGTCCTTTATCAGAACCATGCAGGGCAGCAGTCTCTTCTTGGGCAGGAAGACTATGCATAGGTATGGGGTCAGGGACAAGGAGTGGGGGAGGGAACTTTGGGGTTAGAAGATTCCATCTGAAGGTCTGCCCCTCTGCAGTCTCCACACTGTAAATACCAATGGGGATCGTTGCTAAGTCAGTAGCTTATCAGGAGCTTCCCAGCTACTAGCTGCCTGCAGATGATATCAAATCCTGAGGCTTTTAGGTCATTCTGACCCTGAGTACAGATAAAAGACATTTGGGGAGGAGGGTGTCCTACTTAATTTGGAGTACCGTAGCTGCCAATGAATTGAGTTGATCCTGAAGGATTTTAAACTGTTCTAAAATTTCTCTAGGGTTTTCTGAGAACTGGCTAGACAGAGGTTATGGAGGCAAAGAAGCTCTCCGCCCAGCTTTTTCAGTTGTTAAGTCCTGAAAAAAAATGCCCAGAGGGGTAAGAAGAGAGATGTGTTGGATGGCCTCTTAGTTCCTTTCAGAGGTCATCTGAACTGCTGTTAGGGGTTTAGGGGTACAGTTCTCTGAACTGTTTTAGCTGATAGTAGGGTGACATAGAAAGGGCAGCAGTTAGGAGTGACTCAGGGGGTCCAAGGGACCATAAAACTCGAGATAGTTAAGATCCAGAACATAAGACAGTCACTTAGTGATAATGGATGTTATTGGAGTGTGTTATATGAGGGAGGTAGCAACTGTAACATAAAAAGTGACTGTTAAACTATTATAATTCTTACTGAGAGTGTAGTTAAGGAAATATTTGAGGGAAGTTTTACTTTACTGAGAGAAGGGAACAGGCAAGAAAACCATCTAAAGAACCTTAGCAGACTTCATCTTAGGTGTTAGTGAGACTGATGACGTCTGTCCCTGCTGTCCACTATAGGATGTAAGGCCATGGCTATGATGGAAGAGCTTGAAACAGTTTTTGTTGGCCAGCAGCATAAGCTCAGAATCAGTCACTGAGCCTCCTCCATTTTAACCCTGTAGGGAACACTAAGATACACAGTTTATAACACAATTAACAGAATGTACATTTTGCTTAGTAAGATAAAATGTAATTAAACAACTGGATGGACCAATGGACCAGAGCCCTGTAGGATAAGGTAACTGTAATCAGCTGTTTGTTACATCAGACTCCTGTATAAGGAACAAGCACCCTCCTAAGAGAAGTCAGTTAAGGTCAGCATCTAATTGACAATTTAAAACAGACAGAATCCTATTGGATTATTTTTTATAGGATTATCTAGCAAGGTCCCATGCACCCACCTGAAAATCCTGAGTTTGATGAATATTTGGCAGCCTCCTTTAATCAGGTAATGTTTCTGCTTAGGATGCAGAAGGACACATTGCAGCTCTGAGAAGTGCTCTACAGAGTTCCATAGTCGGTAGATACAGGCTTTAGACTTGGCTTCAGTACTGAAGAAGATGTGTGTGTGTGTGTATGTATGTATATATACATACATATGTGTGTGTATCAGAAAAAAATCAAATCATTAGTGAGAAATGGTTATCCAAATAGCACCTCATATGGCTAAGTATAATGTCTCAAGACTGAAGTCTTTTCAACTGTCAAAGAAACGTATTGATTGTTTTCATCTTAGTTATATTTCCTGCTGGGTGTTTAAGACCACCTCCGTAGCCAAAAATCAATCGTTTTCCTTTTCTTTTTTTTCTGTCAAAGACAGTTGATGATCTAGTCCTGAGGGGTCACTTGGGTGTGGGAGGAACTCCTCAAGTCTTTTTTATTTTAAAACTAAAGTCTTTTTTATCTATAAGAGGAGAGCCAAAGGTTTGACCACAGTTTTACTTGGGAGTGTGGACAAAATTTCTAGCTTCTCCTCTGTGTTGCCCCTTCCCTTTGTAGATTGGACACTGGATAAAATGCAGCAGATGGGATCTCTAGGCCCTCCTTGAAGAAGAGAGCAGATGACTTCCAGTGGGTTCAGGACATTTCAAGAGATGCTTCCAGTCCCCTGGGACTTAGCTGACCTTGAGAGGCAAGGGGGAAAATATTCTCTCTTTTCATCCGTCTGATGACATTAGCATACTGTGTGCTTTGAATGAGAATGGCTGCGGTAGGCTCATATGTTTGAATGCTTGTTCCCCAGTTAGTGGAACTATTTGGAAAAGATTAGGAGGTGTGGTCTCGTTGGAGGAGGTGTGTCACTGGGGTGGGCTTTGAAGTTTAAAAGCCCATGTCAGCGCTCTCTCTCTCTCTCTCTCTCTCTCTCTCTCTCTCTCTCTCTCTCTTTCTCTCTCTCTTTCTCTGCCTAGTGCCTGCAGATCAGGTTGTAGCTCTCAGCTATTGCTCCAGTGCCATATCTGTCCTCTTTCCTTCTTGATGATAATGGACTAAGCTCTAAAACTGTAAGCAAACCCCAATCAAATGCTTTCTTTTATAATACTTGACTTGATCATGGTGTCTCTTCACAGCCATAGAATAGTGACTAAGACAACCTCCAAATATGGTTATTGGACACCCAGAATGCCATTTGTATCAGTCTGTACTTTTAACTACTGTATAATATTTTAAATCAGACACTTTTAAATAAACTTTGATTAAACATTCATTTTAGCTAGTTTTAGTAATTTTTTAAATTTTTGACCTTAGAAACTTTGATACCATATTGTCATATATAAGTTCATCCTCTATTTATCTTAATTAATCAACTCAGAACTTCATAACCTGCAAAACTTTTTTGTTTTCTTTTCCATTCTGGAAACATGAAGCCATCTTAATCTTTGTATATGATTTAGTCAGGGTTTCTATTGCTTTGATGAAGCACCATGACCAACAAGTAAGTTGGGAGGGAGGAGTTTATTTGGCTTTGGAGTTCACCACTGAGGGAAGCTGAGACAGGAACTCAAACAGGGCAGGAACCTGGAGGCAGGAGCTGATGCACAGGCCATGGAGGAGTGCTGCTTGCTGACTTGCTCCTCATAGCTTGATTTGCCTGCTTTTTAGAGGATCCAAGACCACCAGCCCAGGGATAGCACCATCCACAATGAACTGTGTCCTTCCCCATTAATTACTAATTAAGAAAATACCTTACAGGCTTGAGTACAACCTGACCTTATGAAGGCATTTTCTTAACTGAAGTTCCAAATGACTATAGCCTGTGTCAAGTTGGTATAAAACTATCCAGCATGGTATGTATAAATCTTTCTTTATTAAAACAATTTCCATCTTTGCATTCTTCTACGTTTTCTTTAATTTCTTAACACTATGAGATCCAATAGAATCAACAAATGAATTTGCTATCTGTTGTGAGAATTTACCCCGTAAGGGTAAGGGAGGCTAAGCAATATCTCTTCCCTTCCTTATAAGGTCCCAATGACAAACCAGAGTTTAGTTTCATCACAGTTTCCCCTGGAGAACCAGGAAGTTTATTGGGTTTACTTACAAAGAATTGGTACAGTTGGGAGAACTGGCCCTGAGGTTATGAGAGCTGGTGGGCGGGCCCTGTTGCTCCCCAGCTGCAGCACTTAGGAGAGTGGACCCTGCACTTTCATCTGGGCAGCACAGTAGAGCTGGCCCTGTTGGGGATTGGGTACAAGTGAGAGTGACCCTGGGGTCGTGACAGCAGGAGAGCTAGCCTTGTCCCGAGGTCAAGAACATGGGAGAGTTGGCCCTACCATTCCTCTGCCATAAGAAACGGTGCACGTGTGTGTGTGTGTGTGTGTGTGTGTGTGTGTGTGTACATGCATGCTCTCCTTCCTCTCACGCTTTGCCACCTGAAGCAGTTAGGAGAGCTGACTCATGGGTCATGAGAGCGGGTGAGCTGGCCCTTTTCATCGCCAGCTGCAGCACTCAGATGAGTGGACCCTGCACCTTGTCTGGGCAGCACAGTAGGGCTGGCCCTGGTGGAGGGAGAGGGCACAGGTGAGTCAGCCCCCAGGGTGAGAGAACAGGAAAGCTGGCCTCACCACTCTCCACTCATCTACCTGTGGTGGTGTGTGTGTAGGGAGGGTGATGCCCCCTTCTTACACCCCTCATCACCTTCAACCATCAGTCAGGAGAATTGGCCCTAGGGTCATGAGAGCAGGCGAGTAGGCCCTGCACCTCATCTGGACTGCACAGTAGAGCTGATACTGGTAGAGGGGGTGCAAGTGAGCCTGCCCTTCCTTAGGGCAAGGGTGTAGGAGAGTTGGCCCTGCCACTATCTGCTGTGAGGTAGCACGAGTTCAGGGTGCAGGGTGATGCCCTCCCCCTCACCTCTCTTGCCACATGCAGTAGCCAGGAGAGTGACCCTAGGGTCATGAGAACAGGAGTGCTAGCCTTGCCCCCTCACTGGTTATAGTATTCGGGAGAGTGAGCCCTGCACCTTGCCTGGACAACACAGTAGAGCTGGTCCTGATGTTGAAAGCATGAGGGAGCCATCCCTGGGGGTATGAGAGCAGGAAAGCTGGCCCAGCCCCTTCCTCATAGGCGGCAGCACTTGGGAGAGTGGCCCCTGCATTTTGACTAGGCAGCACAGTGGAGCTGTTTCTAGAGGATGGGTGTGGGTGAGTTGGCTCTGAGGGCTTGAGAGTTGGAGAGTTGGCCCTGCTTCCTGCTGATGGTGGCCTTGGGTGGCTTAGCCAGAGCAGTGCTGGAGAGCTCACACTAGCAGTATGGATAAGGGAGAGCTGGTGGGCTGACCAGCTCAGCTACCACTCAGGTCCAGATCCAAGGCTTTAGGTTCACCCCAAATCTGTATCATCTGCAAATGATCAGGATGCACAGAAGCGCCAGTCCTGCTGTCCCAAGGCTGCAGAATCTCCGAGATACAGGGCAACAACATCAGATTCCTCCTGACAAGGATTCAATATTGATGGTGTCATAAAAGCTAGAAGCTGGAGATCTTGGACCAGCCCACTAACTTATTGCAAAGAACATTTGCAAGTGAAGATGTGTGGACAGAGGGATAGACTGTATTACAGTGTGACACACCACAGCTTCCATGATGAGATGTTTTCTATGCTTTGTTCTTTGTTTGTTTAAGTGTGTTTTATTTTGAGGGCGGAGGTTGCAAGGGTGAAGAGTGGGCATGAGGGGGAGGGGAGATGAGCAGGACTGGGGTGCATGATGTGAAACACACAAAGAATCAATAAAGGGCTTAAAAAAAAAAAAAAGAATGGTAAGTGGTTACTAATGGGAGTGTGGGTGACCCAGAAGCAGCCACACTGAAAAGTCTTTACTCTGTATGCATCTATGTCACACTAACCCCAGTAGAATCTGTGTGACAAGTTCCACAGACTAAAGCGAAAACTTCAAAAGAAGGAGGCCTCCTGGAGCTGGTTGTGGAACTCTTGCCTGGAACAAAATATTGAGCCGTAGTTCTCATGGCAACTTATCTGTTTTATTTTCTTTTATTCCTTTTCTTATTTATGAAATGTTCTTGATAGCCTAGGCTAAGACCTTAAGCGAGAAAAATGGATAAGAAACCATCCCTTGAGATGGGGTCACTAGCCATGACCTTATCTCTGGGAAAACCAGTGCTTTACTTCATAAATCATTTACAAAATTACATAATGGTATTATAATAGATTAAAAACTTTCCCAACAATAAAATTTCATATGGCTACATGTGCGTCATTGGAGGCAGGCTTTGATATATGGTAAAGAAAGCCTTAAATAAAAAGAATTAAAATAGTTTAAATTTACGCTTTGAAGTTTCACAAAAAATCAGGTACTAGATGTTAAATAATAGCTGACTATAAAAATTAATTAACCTGCTCTTGGATATATGCCACTAGCCTTGGATGACTGCCCCACTGAATACACCCTTTCAGAGTTGTAATACCTGGATGATTCTTATTGTGCTAAATAACAAGGATATTACCTCTTCTATCCGTGATTGCTTTACTGAATACATCTTTCTAGAGTTGTAATACTTGGATGATTTTTGTGCTTTACTGTGCCAAATTACATTATCTGTCCTATTTGTGATTGTTTCACCAAATACATCTTTTTAGAGTTGTAATACTTGGTTTTTTTTATGTATAAAAACCCTTGCTTGAGAGCTGCAAAGTATACTCAGATTCAAACTGCCCCGTGTTTGTTTCTGTTTGTTACCATTGAAACCCTTACCCACCTAGCCTTTGAGGACCCTCACCCCAGGGACCCCCATACCTGACTGGCATGGTCCGTGGCACATATAGAGTCCCCCTTTTTGTCTATATAAAATTGACTGGGATGATCCATTAATCTCCTCTTTTTGTGAAGGAATATTAACATTTAACAAGTGTTGCTGTGATTGTTTTAGCCTGGCCCAGCTGAAGGTACAACAGTGGCAGTGGTTTAATTAGAAGACAGGACAGAAGTGTTTTAAAGAGGTGGATACTAGTTTTTTGTTTGTTTAATGTATGCCTGGCTAAACTAAGGACTTGAAAAACTCATTTATTCATTTGTCTTTAAAGAGGTCATAGTGTAAAAAATATCCTTAAAATGTGTATATTTATATACATTCACACATATAAAATACATTTAAAAGCACAGACATAAAGTATTCTTATCTAAATGGAGGGCAATTGTTCAATAGAAAATATGTCCCTCAGTAGGAACAATCATCAACTAAAGTAAATTTATACCTCAATCAATAGGGACCAGGTTGAAGAATCAGAATTGGGGTAATATTCTGACCAGAATTATAGTCGAGCTTCAAAGTTCCCCTTGGTTGTTCACAATCTCTGCATTATTTTAAAGTTCAAAGTTCAAAATATCTTCTGAGACTCAAGACAGTCTCTTAATTGTAACCCCCTGGAAAAGCAAAAGCGAATTATATACTTCCAACCAACAGTAGCAAATTGTCCTCTGATGTTCACACATGTGGCATGGCATTCACACATATAACACATACAATAAATGTGATACACATTTTTTACAAGTGTAATAATTTAAATTCCTATGTGTTACTGATGGGAACGCAGACTGATTCAGGGGTCTGGAAGCTTCTCAGTTAAACATCTGGTAAAACACACTTTCCCTACCCCTAGCTATTCATCCTAGAGAAATAAAATCTCCTGTTCACATTTTATTTAAAAGTGTGTTCAAATGTGTCAGTGCCTTTATTCACAAGTGCCAAGAAACCGAACTGCTCGGCTGCCCCTTAGTTATTAGTGGGTTAACATGTGGATCTGCCCGTACAAGGGAAGGGCTCAAGCATGAGACAGGTCTTTGGTACACAGAACACTATGATGAACTGCAGATGCTTTGAGAGTTATGCATCAGCAAAGGAGCCAGGCTCCAAATGCAAACCTCCATATGGTTCTATTTATGTGAGAGAGTATAGGGATGGAAAATAGAGCAATGGTTGCCAGGGGTGGGGAGAGAGGTCAAGTGCAAAGGGCGTGGGAGGGCTTTTCGTTCAGTAAACTATTCTGCACTGGCTGTGGTGGATACTGAACCACACATAGCACTGCAGGCTGAGTTTCTAGTCATGAGGAACAGACTCAGACATCACCCAATATGTTGATAATTTAAAAAGTCTCTCTGTGTGTGTGTGTGTGTGTGTGTGTGTGTGTGTGTGTGTGTAAGCATAGTATGTAGATACATGTGTGCTATAGTCTGCATGGAGAGGTCAGAGGACAACCTCAGCCATCAGTCTTTGCCTTCTGTTTTGTTTGAAGCAGAGCCTTTCTTTTGTTGTTTGATGCTGTGTATACCAGGCTAGCTGATCTTGGAGCTTCCCACCTCACCTTAGGAACCGTGGGATGTCAGATGCTGCCACCACTGTACCCAGCTTTACACAGGTTCCAGGCATTCAACCTTATGCCCTCATACTGTGTGGCATGTACATTACCCACTGAGCCTTCCCTGCCTCCTTGTTTTATTTTTGAGACAGATCTTGCTATGTAGCCCAAGCTAGCCTTGATTCAAGGTTGTTATATTACTCACTTTCCTCATCACTGTGACAAAATACTTGACAGAAGCAACTTGAAGAAGGAAGGGTTTATCTGTGCTTACAGTCCATCATGGCAGAAGAGTCATGGTGGCAGAAACACCAATTGGCTCACCACACGTGGGCAGTCAGGAAGCAGAGTGAGGTGAATGCTGGTGCTTGGCTTGCTTGCTCCTTCTCTTTCAGTCTGAGATTCGAGCCCATGAAGAAGGTTCTGTTCACATTTAGGGTGGGTCATCCCTGCTCAGTTCCTGGAAACAGACTAAACCATGTTGATCCTAAAGCAAGATAAGTTAATAATAACAATTATCATCACAGTGATCCTCCTGCCCCCTGCCTTTGAGGGCTGGGGTTATAGGCATGTGACATCACTCCCAGTGCTATATATTGAATTTCTCTTAGCCATGACCTTCAGTTTATTAGAGCAGGATGTAGCCAGAGTGTCTGTGGCCCAGGGTCAGAAGGTAGAGATGGTAACCTAATTCCAGCGTTGGGCCCAGGGCTGGTAGTTGAAAGTCCTGGGGCATAGGATAGAGTGACTAGGACCTGTCTCCTTCCTAGTGTTCTCAGAGAGGATCTTAGAGGAAAAGGCTTTCCCTGTCCCGGGGGAAGCTGCACTCCTGGGAGAGGAGAGAGAGTCTCAGGAAAGAACCTAAATTCTGTACCAGGGAGTTGAGTGGGGGTAGGTAGAGAGCAGCCACACTCTGGAAGCCTGACAGAGCAATGCCTAGATCAGGCCAGTCTACACTTGACCCCAGTAGGAAGGGCTCTCACAGTGGGAAACACTTCCCAGGTTTAAGTGCTAATGAGAGCAGGGTTGGTTTCCTGCACAGTTGGGTTTGGATAACTTATTTTTGACCCACCTACTGTGTGTTGAAGTTGCAGGGTCCACTGCTGTCTTATCATGCAGTAGTGATGTTTCAGGAGAGGAAGAGAAGTGTGGGTTGGGGAGCCAGCAGTCAGGGGATGGGGAGAGCCAGGCCTCATGCAAGCCACAAACAATCTAGCTCTGAGCTGCTCCCCTAACCCACTTCTACCTTTCCTAAGAGCCATACTGCCCCGCTGCAGGGTTTGAAGGTCAAGATAAAATCTACTCTTTCATACTGTCTTTTCCTCTGCTTGAGCCCCCGGGAATTCCTATTCAGCCCTAAGAACCTAAGAACGTACTCTGGCTGAACCTCTCCTGTGGATCCCTGGGTTCCTGGATTCCTAGGCACAGGCAGCAGCCCTCTCTCTTCTTCATTTCCACAGACCTGGGCCTGCAGCAGCCTGGTGGGTGGGACTTTTCTCAAGATGTATGAAATACCGTAGAATTTGTCGTTCCAAATAAAATGAAGTCTGGTGCCAAGGCTTAAACCTCTAGAGTCTAATAAACGTTTTGTGGTGGTTGGCTGAACACAGTCTGTGTTTCCAGTTACACTGAGATGGGGAAGGCCATCTAGGCAGTGTGACATGCCCACTGTGGCGGGGTGGGGTGGGGGTGGGAAATTGGGGTAGGGGCCTGGGAGGTTGGGGGTGAGGGGTTGGGGACAAGGGATGAGGACAGTCTTCTGATTCCTTGGTTCTTCATTTTGGGGGCGCTCCTCTAAGCCAATGCCCGTTTCCATTGGGCTCTTCTGAGCACCTGCCAGTATCCCGTCCCTCCTGCTGGCCTGGCTTGCAGGAGAGGCCCAACCCTGACCCCTGCTCATTATCTTAGCTCACTGTTATAAGAATTTATGTCCCCTTTGGGCCTTCTTCTGAACTGTGGTCTTCTGAGGTCATGGATGGTCTCATTAATTGTAGCATCCAAAGGCTGAGTCTGGGCTTTCTAACTACAGGGCCAGGAGCGAGGTTTCAATGCTTCTCTGAGCCTGTTTTCTTCCTAATAAAGGGAAATATAACTTGTATTGTTATGTATACAAGGGAGAGATAGCACTGAGTTTTAAAAAAAGATTTTATTTTTAATTATGCACGTAGAGTGTAGGGGTGTAGTATGTTCCTGTAAGGAGTCAAACTATCAGCTGGAGTCTGGTCATTGTGAGCAACTCAGTCTCAGTGCAGTCGCTGTGCCATCTCCGCAGCCCCCAGTGACACTCATCTTGTGTTGACTCAGCATTGCTGGCCTGAACCAAGCCACTGCCTGTTGATTATATAGCACTGTGTCCAACGTGTAGTAACTGCTGAGCCATAAAGGAAGACAGACAAGTATCTTATGACAAGGCACACCTTGTTTGGAAAAGAATGTCCCCTTGGAGGGTCTCTCATGTAGGAGTTAGAACCAACCTTTGTTCATATACAGGAATAGTTAAAAGGCAGAAGAGGGAGAGGCTGACAGTTTTCCTTATTTGGCCTTACAGTTGGTAATAGCTTAGGGGTAGCTAGAGAGATACGCTGAGCAATGAGTTATCAGGCAAATGATAAACAACTCTCCCTGCTGACTGCCACTGGATGGATAGAGGGGAGCAGGCAACAATCTAGAAAAAACCCACATTGCATACATTTCTAAGATTGGCATTGTTTAAGCAACATGGAAGCGCTTTTACAAAACGGTGCGGCGATGGGTAACAGTAGCAGTGGCTTTTATGCTGATTACTGTGATGGTGCAGGTGGAGGTGTGGCCTTGTTGGAGGAAGTGTGTCACTGTAGGGGTGGGCTTTAAGACCCTTCGTCCTAGCTGCCTGGAAGCCAGTCTTCTCTTTTAGAACAAAATGTAGAACTCTCAGCTCCTCCTGCACCATGCCTGTCTGGATGCTGCCATGTTCCTCCCTTGATGATAATGGACTGAACTTCTGAGCCTGTAAGCCAGCACCAATTAAATCTTGTCCTTATAAGAGTTGTCTTGGTCATGGTGTCTGTCACAGCAGTGAAACCCTAAGACAGTGAATCACCTATCAAACGGTCATTCCAGCTCCATTTTTCTACCACAGCAACCAAGCACACCAAATGCTCACCTCAGCCTCTCTTGTAGCTAGGACATGGGCCTAGAATTCAACCTGAGGCAACAGAACTTGACTAGGAGTGTGTTGGAAGTGTCTACAAAGGATTTTCTCTACAATTAAGGGGGGAAAGCGGGGAAGATGAGGGAGAAGGAGAGGGACTTTAGACACTGTTGTGGAAAGAGGAAAGAAGCTTGGAGCTATGGCCTTTGTCTTGTAATCATGAGGACAGAGCCAAGGGTAAAGTCAACATGCTGAGTGTTTTCATATCATAAGACCTCCTACTCTACAAGACTTTGTCAGATCAGGTCTGAAATGTCTTCATTATGAAGGTGACTTTTGTTTTGTTTTTAACTCTGCATGAAATAATTTTTATTGGAAAAAACCAATGATCAGCAGACCATTGCCTTATTGGTACAGATGACAATATTTCTTGAGATCTCTGTAAGTATTCCATACACTATTAAGCAGTATTGAAATTCAGACAGGCCTGGAGGCACACACCTGCAAATCATTTAGGTGGAGGCAGGATGATTGTAAGTTCAAGATCAGTTTTGGCTACATACCAGGATTGAAATCAGATAAGGCTACAAGAGACCTGATCCACAAAAGTGGCACTGAATTCAACAGTCACACAATGGCAGTTGACTTGTGTTTTGATGTTCATGCCCCATTATCTGTTTTGGCAAAGAGCTGGAAACAACCTTACCTGCAACTGAGAAATGTGTATTTTTACAGTAGAATTCCAAAACTGGGCAGTGATGGCACATGCCTTTAATCCCAGCACCTGGAAGGCAGAGGCAGGAGGATCTCTGTGAATTACTGTACATAGTGAGTTCCAGGACAGCCAGAATTACAATGAGAGATGCTGTCTCAATACTACAGCTTCCATGGAGAAATTTGTTTGTTTTTTTTCTGGGGGATGGGGGAAGTTGCAAGGGTGGAGGGATGGGAAAATGAGTGGGATTTGGATGCATGATGTGAAATTCACAAAGAATCAATAAAAAATGAGAGAGAGACAGAGAGAGAAAGAGAGAGAGAGCAGCTCTAGTTCAGTGCCTCAGTTTTCTCAGGTTACTGAAATGAGAAGTAGTACCCTGTGTCAGTGGGCCATAAGACTGCTTTGAGTACTGAATTAATAAATACAGTAAGGAAATCTTCAGCACTTTACATAGTTCTACATTATTCTTAAAGATCATTACATGTCTATGGCATTGGACCTGCCCTAAGTGGAGCTGTGAGCTGATTCTAACCAAACAGGCTTTAGATAGTTGTGCATACTCACATAACTCCAGATCATCTGTTAAGATGATCTGTGTCTATGTATGTGGGTTTGAGTTGGGCCTGCTGTCTGAGCACCACGAGTCTGTTCTCCACATCCTGTCTCATGCTGGGTCTACAAAGCTCTTTTGAAAGCTTTGTAGAAAAATGAATGGCATTGCTTAAGCTAGTACCTTTTCAGGGCTATTTTTTCTAGATAAAGAAGGAAGTCAACACATTCTTAAATATCTTACAAAACTGGATGGCAAATATAATTTGTTTCTTTAGGACATACTTATAAGAAGTATTATGAAATGTAAATATTTGTCCCAAAGTTGAAGGGTAAAAGAGATGTCATTTGACAACTATTCTCTATACACTACCCTGTCACCTCAGGAAAGTCATGAAGATAGTTTGGGAAACTTTCCTGGAAAACATTAGCTGTAAACCAAAGAAGTGACTAGAGTGAGAGACAGTTTTGTCCATGGTCACTTATTTTCTCAGTTCACTAAACTTATCCTATTGTCACTGCTTACACTGAAGCTGGAATCCTAAATGTCTGACTACATCTTTCCCTATAACTGTGTTAAAGTTCCATTTTGTAGAATATGGTAATTTTGTGTCTCAAGGAAAGTGTAGTTAGATGTGGTAGAGCAGAACTCTGCTCCTGTCACACCGTAATCTGAAGCAGGAGGCTCATGAGTTTGAAGCCTGCCTGGCAAGGTTATAGTAAATTCTAGAACATCTGAGACCCTATTGTTTAACTGATAGGTAGGTAGGTAGGTAGGTCCACTTCATTTCTGTGTCACTTGGACAAATAAGTTCTCACTGAGTCTCAAATGGACAATGAAAGTATCCAGTATTTCTTCTACCTGATTTCTGCAAAGTTCTTTTATGATCGCTAGTTGAAGCAATGATGATATCTAGGCAGAAAAGTCTCCACTGTCCTCTACTGGTCCTAAGAACATGCCTGTCCATCAATGCAATGTCCAAACTAACAAAGATACATACCCCTACTTACAATTAAACATAGCATGAAATCACCAAGAAAAAGGGGACATTTCATGCTCAAAAGACATAATATTTTAAGTGCTTGGGAATTAGTGATTTTTGTTTGTTTGTTTGCTTGTTTGTTTTTTGAGACAGAGTTTCTCTGTATAACAGTCCTGGCTGTCCTGAAACTCACCATATAGATCAGACTGGCCACGAACTCACAGAGATCCTCCTGTCTCTGCCTCCCAGGTGCTGGGATTAAAGACATGTACCACCCAGCTAAATTAATGATTTCCTTTTTTTTGTTGTTTTGTTTTTTGATTTTTTGTTTGTTTGTTTGTTTTTTAGGGTTTTTTTTCTTTAGACCAGCATAATTCCTAACTACATTTTATTTTTTTATTGGATATTTTATTTACATTTCAGATGTTATCCCCTTACTCCATTTCCTCCCCACCCCAGGAACCACTTATGCCATCCCCCCTCCTCCTGCTTCTATGAGGATGTGCCCTCATCTACCCCCCACTCCCACCTCCCCACCCTCGAAAATTATTTTAAGGGCCAACGAGCTCCTATCTGCAGGCTGTTTCCAGTTCGTCCCATCTCAACCATCTTCATTCGTCTGGGCACCCATGGACATAGTGTGTCCCCCAAAGCTTCATATGTTGGAAATTTGTTCCCCATGGGTGATGTGAGAGGTGGGAGGCCCTTAAGATGTGGCAACTCATGTGTGGACTTTTGGTCATTAGCTCTTCTGCAACTCTCTGGTTACAAGAGCAATTTATTTTAGAGATGAGGGTGCTGGAGAGATGGCTCCATGGGTTACTGCTCTTACGGAGGACCCCAGTTTGGTTCCCAGCAGCTGTATCAGGTGGCCCATAACCAACCTCCTGTAACTCCAGCTTCAGGAATCCAATACTGGCTTCTGGCTTCTACAGGTACCTGTATAGATGTATCACACACACACACACACACACAGAGAGAGAGAGAGAGAGAGAGAGAGAGAGAAGAGAGAGAGAAGAGAGAGAAAAGGCAGAGAGAGAGATGCACAGACCTATACACACATAGAGACACTCAAAATCTCACATACAAAAACAAATCTTTAAAATAATTTTCAAAAAGAGTGAAGGCTGGGATGTAGTTCAGTGGTAGAGTGCTTGTCTAGCATGCTTAAAGCTTTAATTGTGTGTGGTGTGTGTGTGTGTGTGTGAGAGAGAGAGAGAGAGAGAGAGAGAGAGAGGAGAGAAGGAGAAAGGGAGGAATGGGGGGATGGAAGTGGAGAGCCTGACTTCTGTGTCACTCTAGATTTCTATCTGCCACATGACTTCCCTCTCCTGCACATGTTCTCATGTGTGGCCACCCACCATATTGTGGCGTGTTAGGGAGGACTCTCCAGATGCTGAGCAGATAGAGCTCCCTTGCTCTGGGCTTTCAGCCTTTAAAGCACAAACGCCCCAATTTTCTTTATAAGGTAGTCAGCCCCAGATGTTTTGTGATTCTACTGATGGACTAAGTGGTGTTAAAATGCATTTTAAGGATCTGAGAAGTGCTCTGTGAGGGCACTGGACTCTAGCTTTAGCCTTGCTTTGTTCACATACTACAGAGTTTTATGACCCAGCCTTGTGGACATTCCCCTCCAGCTGTCTCTTGGCCAAAGTCACTATCTGTGCCCAGGTTCACTTCTGTGCACTCAGCCTCCTGACTGTAGCAAGCCGATGTGATTTGTCACCTTGGTCTTCTCTCTCTCCTGTTTTCTGGTGACCACCATGATCTGTGTGGCCTGTCTCTTCCACACTGCCTTCATTTTCACTTTCAAGTGGCCTGTTTCCCTTCCTGCTGCTCTGTCCCAGCCAGGCTCTCACACCTGTCTCACCAGGACTCAAGTGACATCTCCCAGACTCTTTCCATTGCTTGAGGCTTACTTTTTATGGATCCTAACAATACCATCACCCCTTCTATCTCCTTTGCTTTGATGCCTGCTCAGAGGGTGACTTGGGCCTGGCAGTTCACCATTCGTTAGTGAGTTCCGGCTCTGTTTATTAGGGTTCTCCAGAGAGACAGCACCAATAGTGTATCTGTGCCTGTCTAGAAAAGGTAAGCATGGATTGCTGCACAGACTGGCTCCTATGATGATGATAGATAGGATATTTCATGCAGCAGCCCTCTGCAGGCTGGAGACCTCAGCATGCTGACTGATTGGTTCTGTGTTTGGAATCTTAGGTATCTCCTAAGGCTTACATTAAGGGTTTGCCTGTCATCTGATGGGCTTCTGAGAGCAGATCCCTTATAGACACGTGTGGTGGTTTGAATATGCTTGGCCCTGGCAGTGGCACTATTAGGAGGTGTGGCCTTGTTGGAGTAGGTGTGGCCTTGTTGAAGAAGGTGTGTCATTGTAGGGGTGGGTTTTAAGTGCTTCCTCCTGGCTGCCTGAGGATACTAGTCTTCTCCTGTTTGCCTTTGGAACAAGATGTAGAACTCTCAACTCCTCCTGCAACATGGATGCTGCCATCCTTCCCACCTTGAAGATAATGGACTGAACCTCTGAACCTGTAAGTCAGTCCCCAACCAAATGTTGTTGTTTATAAGAGTTGCCTTGGTCATGTTGTCACTTCACAGGAATGGATACCCTAACTAAGACAACATCCTAACCCAGAAACGGACAATCTCATGGGGTCCCACCCCCAGACAAAGAACTAGAGACACCTGAGTGCAAGAGGGGGAGAATTACCTTCTCCCATGGATGAATCACCTAATCGATTATCCAAGTACCAAGTGGTCAGCCCTGAAATCATGTATACACCAAGTATATACTGAATGGACCAAGCAAGTTGTGTGTGTGTATATACACACACACACACACACACATATATATATATATATATATATATACATCAGTCATAATAAAAAGAAAAGAGGCTCCACCAATTTGAGAGGGAGTGAGGGATTAGAGGGAGGGGACATAGGTATTAGAGGAAAGGGAAGGGGGGAACTGATGTGATTATATTTTAATTTAAAAATTTGTAGTAATTTAAAAATTAAGTAAGCGGATTCTGACACAATCAATGGATTGTTGACCATTGATCAGTTCCTAACTGAGCAGGCCATTAGGAGGGATGTGGCTAGAGAAAGGGCCTTCGGTGTCCCTTTGAAAGGTATGTCTTGTTCCTGGATCCTTGTCTCTATCTCTCTGTCGGCATCCATAAGGGGAGCAATGCTGTGTTGTATGTTTCCCAAAGTGATGCTCTGCCTTGCCACAGGCCAGGAGCAACAGAGCTAAGGGTCTGTGGAGGAAATGCCTGAATCTGTGAACAAAACAAATCTTTTTCCTTAGCATGTCTGTCTAGGTATTTGGTCACAGGTGTGAAGGTAGCTGACCCACTGGCTTAGCCCATCCATGTCTGAAAGTCTCCCTCTGAGTATATTCTGTCCTGTTCTGAAGGCCTGAGGACCAGAATGCTGCCTCTCTGAGTTCTCAGGCCATCCAAGGTCAGGAAGACAAAGTGTGGAGGCCTATCAGCCGCCAGGAGACTGGATGTTGCCCCCACACACTGAGAGGAGTCTTCCTCCACAAGCCCATGGAGACTCAGATAATAGAAGCTTCTTAAACAGTTTCTCAACACACATACAGCACATTTGCCCACTCACGCTGTATTTCTTAATTTAATTAATTGAAGTCCTAAAATCAACTGTCACTTTCCTGGCTCCTCTACAGCATGAGCTGCTGATACAACTCAGTTCTAGCCAAGAAGAAATGGGAAGCACCCTAGTTAGTTTTATGTCAACTTGACACAAGCTAAAGTCATCTGAGAGGAAGGAACCTCAATTGAGAAAACGTGTTCTTAAGATTGTGCTGTAAGGTATTTTCTTTTTCTTTTTTTTTTTTTTTTATGTTTTTATTCTTTTCTTTCTTTTTTAATATATTTTTTAAATTTATTTAGTTATTTAAATCACATCATAATTTACTTAGTTACACAGGGGTTATAAACACAAAAAGGCAGAATGTGGGGAAGGGAATGGCACCGGAGCATAGGTGTTCAGGGGGAGTACAGATACCTTTCAGAACAGGGTATCAGTTGGGTGTAGGTTCAGGGGACAGGTCACTATGACTCTGCCTATGATTCACTTGTCCTTTCTAAGTTGGTACTGTCCACCGAGGCTGCCTATTTATAAGACCTATGACTACTTGGGCTGGTAAATTTCCACAGAAGCTGCCTGTTTACAATAGCTTATAGCCTGCTGTTTCAGTGTTTTTCCACAGAGACCCAAGACTTGGTGTTAGCATGCATGTATGTCAGGACTATTGCTGACTTTAGGCCTATGGCTGATTTTAGGCCTTTAGTGTATATGTAGGGCTGCTCCTGACATCTCCTCCCTTCTCTAAGTATAGAAGGGCCTTGGCAATTCTATTCTTGCAAAGGCGGGGATAGAGGCCTGACCTCCAATAATTGAAGGGGACCTTGTAATGGCTCCGGTCCTCCTGTCGTTGTCATGAGGCATGAGGGCCATACCCATCCCGATGTCTTTTTCCTGGAGAGGGGATACTTTTGACATCAACCCCTAAGCAAGAATTCAGGTCGCCAGACAGAGAGGGTTCTCCTCTGCTTGGTCTAGGGGTGGAAGTCTCTTCTTTTAGGTTGGGTGGAGAGGATTTGAGGAACACCCTGGATAAAGTAACAACCTCATTTTGAGTCTCGTGGTCCTCCATAGCACACTTATGATAATGTATCTGAATAGGTTTTGCTACCGAATTATCTATCTGTTGTATCACAAAGTATTTTTTAATTAGTGATTGATGGGGGAGGGCCTTGCCCATTATGAGTGGTTCCATCCCAGGGCTAGTGGCCCTGAAGTCTACAAGAAAACAGGCTGAACAAGCCATGAGAGCAAGCCAGTAAACAGCACCCCTCCATGGCCTCTGCATCTGCTCCTGACTCCAGGAGCATTTGAGTCCCTGTCCTGACTTCTTTCAATGATGAACTATGATGTGGAAATGAAAGCTTAGTAAATCCTCTCCTCTTCAAGTTGTCTTTGGTCATAGTGTTTTATCACAGCAATAGAAGCCCAGACAAAGATAGGAGGTATCAAGGAAATGAAAAATGCACAACAAAAAATTAAGACATGGAAGAAGGAACAATGAAGACACCAGAAGATGGAAAAATACCCTATGTTCATGGACTAGTAGGATTAAGATTGTGAAAACAGACATTTTGCCGAAAGCAATCTACAGATTCAGTGCAATCTTCGTCAAAATTCCAATGTAACTCTTCACAGAAACTGAAAAGAAAGAAAGAAAGAGTCTAATTTCTTGAGTTCTTTGTATATATTGGATATTAGCCCTCTATCAGTTGTAGGATTGGTAAAGTTCTTCTTCCAATCTGTTGGTTGCCATTTTGTCCTATTGACAGTGTCCTTTGCCTTTGCCTTACAGAAACTTTGCAATTTTATGAGGTCCCATTTGTCAATTCTTGCTCTTAGAGCATAAGCCATTGGTGTTCTGTTCAGGAACTTTTCCCCTGTGCCTAGGTATTCGAGGGTCTTCCTCACCTTCTCTTCTATTAGTTTCAATGTATCTGGTTTTGTGTGAAGGTACTTTATCCACTTGGACTTGAGCTTTGTACAAGGAGATAAGAATGGATCGATTTGCATTCTTCTACATGTTGTCCTCCAGTTGAACCAGCACCATTTGTTGAAAATGCTGTCCTTTTTCCACTGGACGGTTTTAGCTCCTTTGTCAAAGATCAAGTGACCATAGGTGTGTGGGTTCATTTCTGGATCTTCATACTATTCCATTGATCTTCTTGCCTGTCTCTGTACCAATACCATGCCGTTTTTATCACTATTGCTCTGTAGTACACTTTGAGGTCAGGGATGGTGATTCCTCCAGAAGTTCTTTTATTGTTGAGAATAGTTCTCGATATCCTGTTTTTTTGTTATTCCAAATGAATTTGCAAATTGCTCTTTCTATCTCTATGAAGAATTGATTTGGAATTTTGATGGAGATTGCATTGAATCTGTAGATTGCTTTTGGCAAGATGGGCATTTTTACTATATTTATCCTGCCAATCCACGAACATGGGCGATCTTTCCATCTTCTGAGATCTTCGATTTCTTTCTTCAGAGACTTGAAGTTCTTGTCATTTAGATCTTTTACTTGCTTGGTTAGATTCACACCAAGGTATTTTATATTATTTGTGACTATTGTGAAGGGTGTCATTTCCTTAATTTCTTTCTCAGCCTGTAGACTCCAGACAACCAAATAACCCTATTAAAAATGGGGTACAGAGCTAAACAAAGAATTCTCAACTGAGGAAACTCGAATGGCTAAGAAGCACCTAAAGAAATGTTCAACATCCTTAGTCATCAGGGAAATGCAAATCAAAACAATTCTGAGATTCCACCTCATACCAGTCAGAATGGCTAAGATCAAAACTCAAGTGATAGTAGATGCTGGTGAGGATGTGGAGAAAGAGGAACACTCCTCCATTGTTGGTGGGATTGCAAGATGGTGCAACCACTCTGGAAATCAGTCTGGCGGTTCCTCAGAAAATTGGACATATCATACCTGAGGACCCAGCTATACACTCCTGGGCATATACCCAGAAGATGCTCTAACATATAACAAGGACATATGCTCCACTATGTTCATAGCAGCCTTATTTATAATAGCCAGAAGCTAGAAAGAACCCAGATGTCCTTCAACAGAGGAATGCACACAAAAAATGTGGTACATTTACACAATGGAGTATTACTCAGCTATTAAAAACAATGAATTAGCCAGCCTGGTCTACAGAGTGATTCCAGGACAGCCAGGGCTACACAGAGAAACCCTGTCTCAAAAAACAAACAAACAAAACAAAAACACAAACAATGAATTCAAGAAATTCTTAGGTAAATGGATGGAACTAGAAAATATCATCTGATTGAGGTAACCCAATCACAAAAGAACATGGTATTCACTCACTGATAATTAGATATTAGCCCAGAAGCTTGAAATACCCAAGATTCGACTCACAGACCACATAAAGCTCATGAAGAAGGAAGACAAGTGTGGGTGCTTGGTCCTTCTTAGAAGGAGTAACAAAATACTCAAGGGAGCAAATATGGAGACAAAGTGTGGGACAGAAACTAAAGGAGGGGCCATCTGGAGACCATTCACCTGGGTATCCATCCTGTGTGCAGTCACCAAAGGTAGACACTGATGTGGATGTCAGGAAGTACATGCTGACAGGAGCCTGATATAGTGTCTCCTCAGAGGTCTGCAAGAGTCTGACATATTCAGAGGAGATGCTCACAGCTAACCATTGAACTGATCAAGGGGTTCCCAATGGAGGAGTTAGAGAGAAGACTGAAGGAGCTGAAAGGGTTTGTGGCCCCATGAGGAGAGCAACAATACCAATCAACCAGAGCTCCCAGAGTCTAAACCACCAGCCTGGGAGCACATAGGGAGGGACCCATGGCTCCAGCTGTATATGTAGGGGAGGATGGCCTTGTTGGGCATAGGTGGAAGAGGAGATCCTTGGTTCTATGAAGGCTAGAAACCGAGTGTGGGGAAATTCGAGGGTGGGGAGGTGGGAGTGGGGGTAGATGGGGGCACATTCTCATAGAAGCAGGAGGAGGAGGAGGGATGGGATAGGGGGTTCCTGGGCTGGGGGGAGAAATGGGGTAAGGGAATAACATCTGAAATGTAAATAAAATATCCAAATAAATAAAAAATATTCAAAATAAAAAAAAAAGAAAGAAACAAACAAACAAAAAAACAAACCAAAAGAAAAAAAAACCCTACAAATTCATATGAAAACACAAAAGACTCAGGAACCAAAACAATTTTGAACAATAGCAATACTTCTGAGGGGATAAAGTATTGGTACAGCAGTTAAAAGCATGTATTGTTCTTGCAGAGGACCCAGTTCAGTTCCCAGCACCTACACTAGGCTGCTTAGAACTGCCTGTAACTCCAGTTCAATGGACCTGGAACTTTCTTCCCTCTCGAATCACCTGTACTCATGTGGTGCACATACATAAACTCATATGTATGCAGATGTGCACATAATTTAAAATTAAATTAAATAATTTATTAATATTTAAATCTAATTATGTAAATTAAATTATTTAAAATTTAAAAATACTTTTTAAATTTTAAAATAAATTCGAACTTTTATTTTTTAATAAATTAAATTATGCACATAAATTAAAAAGTAAAAATAAAACAACAACTGCTCCACCTGTGGGGTCCTCAACAGGATACCCTAAGAGAGAAGGGGAGAGAATGGAAGGGACAGGAGACGCAAAGAACGGAACCAAGACAAATTTTCTGATTAAGGTCTATCGAGCTGTATTTTCTCAGGCAATTTAGACAGGCAGGGAAGGGGATAATGTGTTTGGGGGAATTTCACAGAAGCTGGGCGTTCTGCCACGGTGGATATCTTGCAGCCCCGATGTTTTTGTCTGGCTCAGAGCACAGCAACCACTTTCCTTAGGGCACAGCGACCACTGGCCATCTGCTTTCTCAGGAGTTGATAGCTGAGGAAAAACAAGACTTAAAACTATTTTTCAAAATGGAATAAAGTTGGCTCCCGGCAAACAACAGCAAAACTACTGGAGGTATCATTATTCCTTGATTTCAAGTTATACTACAGAGGAGTAGTTAAAAAAAAAAAAAAAAAGAACCAAAACAAAACAACAACTTGATACTGGCACAAAACAGAGAAACTGATCAATAGAATAGAATTGAAGACCCAAATATAATAAGCTTATGCTCCTGAAGCTACCTTGTTTTTGACGAAGAGATCCAAAATACACATTGGATAAAAGACAGCATCTTCAACAATGGTGCTGGTCAAACTGAATAGCTAACACAGAAGAGTGAAACTAGATGCTTACCTCTCACTTTGCAAAAACTCTACTCCAGATGGATCAATGACCTCAATATAAGACCTGCCTGCAGTATAGGCATAACTTGACTTATAGGCACAAGACATGACTCTTCCTGTGAGCACAGACATTTGACAAGGAGGACCGCAAATGAACTCACAGCACTTGTGACAGCATAAGACCTGCACAAGATCAAACCAGCCAATGTTCTGGCATGGATGGAGGAGATGCTCATGAAGTCCCACCTGTAGTTGAGGGGACAGTGACAACTGTGGGCTTCTAGGAGAGGCAGAATCTCTTCTCTTCAGCCTCTCTGAGATGTTGCCTGTGCTCCAGTAGATTGTCCTACACACCGCATATAGAGGCAGCACTAAGTGGACTTAGTGGGTTTTCAAAAAGAACATGTGAAATTGGAAGGGAATGTGGTAGAGGGGATGGGGAGGAGCTAGAGGGGAGAAAATGGGAAATAGATTTGATCAAAACACATGATATATATATATATATTTCTCAAACAATAAAAGGAGTTTATGTTAAAAAAACAAAACACTGCTAAGCGTGCAAGAATAGGAGGTGCATGAAAGATGCCCTTCTGCCTTGTCTCTGGAGAAAGAAAACAGGAAAAGTAAATAAGTGACTCTTCATGCCCAATGCATGGTCTGCCCTAAACCCAAGATCAACTCTGCCATTGAAATCAATGCTTTCTGCCAGGTGTGGTGGCACATGACTTTAATCTCAACAAAAGGGAGGCAGAAGCAGGTTTACAGAGGAAGCCAGCCTGGTCTACAAAGGAAATCCTAGGACAGCCAGGGCTGTTACGCAGAGAAACCATGTCATGAAAACAAAATAAAAAAACAAAACAAACAAAGACAATGGAAAAGACATCAGTGACTTCTAACATGGCTAACTGGGGGAGAATGGATGCAGGATTTGGTTGCATTCTTTACAGAGCTCACTTTTGGAATGGCTGAGAAAATGGTCAGTGTTATTTTTAGGTGTTGTTTTCCTGAATATTTTTAAGAGCAAATATGAAATCTTGGTTTATTTCTAGGTCAATGGACTTTGAAATGCTTGTTATAGACTAGTGACCCACAAGGGGAGTGGAGACTGTAGCGTACACACATGCCCACTCCAGGCTTTGGGTTCTGTCCATTGTGGGAAAAAAAGTTTTGCACACAAGCACATGTCCTCTGTGTTTTATGATGCCCTTCTTGGGATCTGTGTTCATTCTTAATTTTGTTGAAATCCTTTTCCTTCTTCCTCTTGAAAAATAAATCCCAAAATGTAGTTTCTCATATCCCCCATCATGATAGGCAGCTTGCACATCCTGTATCATTTATTTTGTGCATCAAGCTCATTTTCACAAGGCTTCACCCTAAACTTCAAGCTATGTAATTGATTTTTGCCTGTTTACTAACAAATTATCTAAGGTTCTTTCATAGACAAAAGCAAAAAAAAAACCTATTGTGGTTGTGTTGCCTGCAGTCCCAGCATTCTGCAGACTGAAACAGGAGCACCAAGTGTTTGAGACCAGCCCAGGTTATATGATAAGTTCAAGGCCAGCCAAGGCTACAGAGCAAGACCCTATCTCACAAAACCAAGAGAAGATGGGGAGGGGACACAAACAATCAGACTGAATGGTTGAAAATAGGTTGATGAAGAGAAAGACTGCCCACTGAGGGTTCTAGAAGGTTTGGCTCTTTTGCCTGGCATGGATTGCCTGTGCAATCCAGCTTTCACTGATCCTTCCTCCAGCACTCCCTACTTGTAACCTACTTCTTCCACTGAGTAGCCAGAGATCTCTCTGCTACTCATCTGCACAGCCTCTCTTCCTTGCAAAGCACTACATAGTTATGAGCATACAATATGCCTCCATCCTCCAAAGTCACCAGATGGAGTTGCTTCTCACACACCTGTTCCTGGGCACCGCCCTTCTCCCCCCTCCCCCAACCCACCCAGAAGCCTGCACAGGTTCTCTGAACAGATTAACTCACAGCATGTGTGATGATTAGCATTGTCAATTCGATGGAACCTAGGAAATTAACGTAGGAGATTAACCTCTGAGCATGACTGTAAGTTTCTAGATTATGGTTAATTGAGGCCAGAAAGCCACCTTAAATGTGAACAGCACGATTCACGTGTGGAGGTCCTGGACTGAATAGAAAAAGAGAAAAGCAAGCTTAGCACCAGCATATTCTGTCTGTTTCTCTCTCTCTCTCTCTCTCTCTCTCTCTCTCTCTCTCTCTCTCTCTCTCTCTCTTCTCCTGTACTTCCTATTGTAGATGCCATGTAACCAGTCACCGTACACTTCTTTAGTCAGGATCCATTAAACCTTCAAACTGTGAGCCAAATAAAGCCCTCATCCTTAAGTTGCTGTTGTCACCTGACAACATGTTGTCGATGGTGTGTTGTCATAGCAATGAGGAAAGTAACTGTTACAGGGTTCAAAGGAACAACACTTCCCAACAGCAATCGGCCCTAAGACACCTAGCTAATGCTGTTCCTGTCTGGCCAGCAGCAGTCTTGAGCCATGGTACAAAAAACCCAGATTTTCCCAGCCAGCCTGTGAGGAAGTGTAAGGTAACTGCCAGGAAGGCCCAGTGTGGGTATAACTGGAGCTCCAAATTCATCAACATGCCACCCAGCCTCCCCATGCCTCCCTTCCCCCCACTCCCCTGTCACCAGCTGCCACCATCACTCAGAACATTAGTGAAGGGGGGAGGGGTTGGAGTGGAAAAGCAGCCAGAGATCCTTCTGCTAGCTATCTGCACAGCCTTTCTTGCCTGCAAAAGCTGACTCTGGCCTCTTGGCCCCAGGCTGGCCTCCCTTCTCAAAGACTCAACCGCATTCTTCAAGCTTCATCTTGTTGCTACCTCTTCTTGTAAAAGCCTTGTGGTAGTTTGCTTCTTGCTGTGACAAACTACCAGATGGGAAGAAAGAATTCTTTAGGCTTAGGTTTTAGATGGTTCTGGACTTTGACATTGTGGTCTGGAGAGATTAGCCAGTGAATGTCAAAGTGGGGTGGAAGGGGAGGCGTGAAAACAACCACATCCACTGATTTTCTTTTTTCCTGTGGGTTGGTGCCACCTACACTCAGGTAGCCTTTCTGTCTCTGGAAATACCTCACAGATACACTCAGAGGCCTGTCTCCCAGGTAATTCTAAATTCTTTTCATATTTATTATTTATTGACACCATATGCAACAGGCATGCCAATGGAGGTCAGAAGCCAAGCTGCAGGAGTGGGTTCTCATCACAGTGTGGGGCTTGGGCATAGAACACAGAAGATCAGTCTTGGTGGCAGGTGCCTCCTTTGTCTAATCAACATCTTGCTGGCCCCTTGGTCATTCTAAATCCAACCAAGTTGTCAATGTAGATTAATGGTCACACCTTTTGTTTGTTTGTTTGTTTGTTTGAGAGAACTGGAGGGATGGTCTTACGAGTGCTGGCTGCTCTCTGAGGAGATATCTTTGATTCAACAGTATCCACAAGGCAGTTCAGTCCCAAGGGATCTGAAGTCCTTTTCTGGCCTTGGAGGGCACCAAGCACACAGATGGTGCACAGACATACATACACACAGGCAAAACCTACACATACATAAACTAAAAACAAAAAGAATAGAGTTATACATACATTTGTATGTATATGTAAGCAAACATGTAAATATGTATGTAACATGTGTAAACATGCACATATTTAAAGCTTTGGTCTGTCTACTCCAGTCACATGAGACTGTGTCTTAGGCGGCCCAGCTGCCGATGTGGACCTTCTCTGAGTCTCTGACTGGGCTGAGTGAACTTGGGGCAGTCACCTCCTACTGGTTGAGTCTGGAACACTCCAAAAGCTCATGGATTACAGCTTGCTCTCTAGCTTTCTGCTTTGGGGAAGTGGAGGAGCCTTGCAGAGACAGGGTCTGGGGCCTTTAGGCTGTTGGGGCATGCTCTTAAAGGGCGATAATAAGCCCTCAGCCTGTCTGTCTTTTTCATTCTTACCTTCTGGCCTTGAAATGAACACATTTTCTCCCTAAGGTGCCAGGGTGCCTTGCCAAAGGCCTCAAAGCAATGGGGCCAAGAAATCATGAACCAAGACCTCCAAAGTGACCCAAACATACGATCTCTAATGTAGTGTGTAATTTTAAAATGCATGCTTGCTCCTTGCCAGGTGCCGGCAAAGGCTGTCTCACCCAGCTCCCACTGTCATCGAGCCTCTAGCAACTACCCAGTCAGTGCCTTTTCTCTGGCCCACCTGAGTCTCCACAGATGGAAAACACCAGGAAGCCTTTATATTTTAAAACTAGTCAGATAACTCAATGACTGGGCGAAGACTATGTTGCCCCATCCTCCTTAGCCTCTGCTAAGGACTATCAGTCCCTGAGAATTACAAGTCTGCTACTTCCTATCCACTCCGCAGCCTGGTCCAAATCCCTCTCCTCTCTCTTTCTATCTCACCTTATCCTTCGCCCAGAGATTACATTCTGCTTTATTGACCAGTTGAAATGGGGAGAAGGTTCATATAGAATCACCTGAGTATGTGATCCACTCCTCTTCCGGGCAGCCCCTCTTGAGGAAGCAGAATTAACATCAAAATACAAACAGTACCAGTGCAATCTACAACACTCTAATCTTATTGTTGCAAGCACTTGTAATAGTGACAGAAAGCTAACACAAGCAACAGGCCATAGGGCATCTGCAGCATAACGCACAATAATAGTTGTATACCCTAGACCAGCCTATTCTGACTAATGGATGTCAGTTCCCTTCCAATAAGCTCTTCTTGCCTAAATGATAGTCAGTATCCTTGCACTCACTGACTTACTAAGTACTTTATCAGCATTCAGCAATTTCTTTCTAGGTTTTACTTACTAATCTCCCTCTCAGCAATTGCAAGCAACTTGACTTAAAGAGACTACTTTGTAAAGTTTTTTATTACATTAATTTATTGTGTGTGTGTGTGTGTGTGTGTGTGTGTAGAGGGGTTGGGTGGGCACATTCACCAGTTGTGGAAACAGCCTGAGGCATCAGCAGGAGCTGGTTCTCTCCTACCAGAGATGGGTCCTGGGGCTTGAACTTGGGTCATCAGGCTTGGCAGCAAGCTCCTTTTTCTGTTGGCCCTCTTGAAGACTATTAAAGCTCTCTGCAGGGATGAGCTTGTGCTTGCTATAGGATGCTTGTCGAGTATGTACCAAGTCTAGAGTTTGACCTCCAACACTCCAGTTGCTCTTGGCTTGTAAAGCTCTTGATGAATCCTAGGAGTGCTAAAAGTGGATGAAAACGAAAACTTCAGTGAGTCAACTTGATACTTTCTTTTCAGCTGTGGTTTCCTCATCCATTTGCAAGTGAGTTCTAAGTAAATGAGAATCAAAAACACGGCTTGACTTCTATCTTTGGGAAAACGAATGCCACACATGCAATATATGTTAGAAGCATGTCATCACAACTCGAGTCCCACTGCAGTGAACCCCTGTTTTATGGTGATAGCAGTATGTGTCTTTATGCTGTCAGCCATATTACAGTTCATACCTCTGTCATGGGGAGCCCACCAGAGATGACCACTCAGAAGCAGTTTATACTGCTTTCTCCCTCTCAGCAATTGCAAGCAAATTGAAGGTCTTTATCCCAGTCAGCTGGCACTACACTCAAGTATTTGGGTCCTAAGTGTAGCACAGAATGTCTGTCCAGAGCACAGGGTTTTTGAAGGCAGAAACCCAAGTCCTGGCAGCTGTGGTGGGGGCTTCTCGTAAGCAAGCAATTAGACAGAAGCTGAGATAAGAGGTTGGCTGGAGGGGTTTCTGCACATGTGAGCAGTTTGACAGAAGCTAAGATGAGTTAGCTGGGGCAACTTGACCTTGACTTCCTTGAATAGGATTGGGTAATTTTCTATGGGATACTCAATCAAGGAGATCAAATTCTAGTTAAACCTGAAACCTGTGTACTTGTTTGCCCTGTCACACCTCAAAAAAACATTGTTAGATCTCAAAAGGTAAAGACTTTTGAAATATTAAAGCAATGTTGCTCACCTGATCCTAACCTTTAACAAACACTGTGCATTCAGCCCTCGAGCCTCGTCCCACACCATCTCTGGCTGGTTTCCAACATGTTACTGGCGAGAAAAGGAACAGGAATGATTTGGAAATTTGGAATAAATTGTTTGCTGTTCCCAGAGGAGTGAATCAAGTTCTAGTCAGACAAAAGGGCTCCTGCAGGCCACTGTAGACTGAGGAGTGTGGCTAGGAGCCAGCTCTCACTTCTGTTCATTCTAACAGCAATGAGCATGAAGATCATTCCTGATGAGAGAATAAGCACAAGGCGGGGGGGGGGGGGAGAGAGAGAGAGAGAGCATAAGGCAGGGTGTGAAGGCGTTAACACGGGATCTGGGTTGATCACACTGTCTCAGTGTGCCTCTGCAGATACTATAGTATAGGGTGGAGACTCCAGCTGCCTGACTAGGTAGTCTCTCCCAGCCCCAGGTAGTCCTCTGTAGAAGGCCAACTGTAGATAGGAGGAGCAGTGCATTAGAGCCTCCTTGGGGGTGATCTGAGGCTTTGATTAGCTTGCTCTGAATTCAGCTTTTCATCAGTGTTGGCTGAGATGTTGGAAAATCATTATCACCTGGCATCTTCTCTGGAAATAATTTCTCTGGTAATTTCACTACCTTTCAGAAAGCAGTCAGAAATAGGCAAGAATGTCAGAGCAGGCCAGACTGAGGGCGAGAAGAGCAAACAGGTGGAATATGTTCTTACGTCTGGGCAGCCTTTCTGTTTGACCATACAGGCTATATAACTTTAAAAGGATGTAATTAGCTGGGCATTTATAGTCCCAGCTACTCCAGAGGGTTCTACTTCATTAATTTATTGCATGTGTATGTGTGGGTGTGGGCATGGGCATGTACCCAGTGACCCAGTTGTGGATGTCAGAGGACAACTGTAGCTCTTTCCTTCCACCATATGGGTTCCAGGAATTGAGTTCAGATTTTTTGGCTTCTTGGAAAGCACCTTTACCTGCTGGGCCATCTTGCCAGATAATTTTTTATTTTGAGGTAGAGTCTCACTAAGTTGCCTGATTTTGGGAGGGGGGACACAGGGAGGGGACAGAATATGCCTGGCTATGTTTTGTTTTGTTGGCTATAAGCCAACACCATTGGACAGAAGTGAAGAAGCCACTATAGCAGATCTACTGGAGGGAGCTCCATTATTGGCTACTTGGGCCCTCCTAAATTAGGTACCAACCAGACTTCAGTTATACACAATGCCACAACCAACGAATCCTCTGGAGCAGTCATCTTGACATCTTAGAATGGGGTGATGCCCCCACCCCCAACTTTTCCTAAGGTTCTGGTCTAAAGTCAGCCAAGAGTCAGACCTGAAGTGACAGGCATTAGAGGGAGTGTAAATGATTCATCTTTACTCAGGACTCTCAGCTATGTTTACCAAGAGCCCAGATGTATGTGCATTCTTCAACCCTTTAATTCTACTTCTGGGAATCTGAGCAAGCAGGGATGTCCTCAGCAGTTAATATGCAGACAATGCATCTTAGACTTCACTGTGTTGGGAAACATCCACTTGTCAGCAAAGTGCTTAAAGAAGGTGATGGTTGCACATGCTAATTCTGGGAATACTAGGTCGCCTATAAAGTATGACTTCAGCAAGTATTTGGTGCCAGAAAAAAACACCATAATGAAGCATATTTAAAAGGGGGACAAAAACTAGTGCTGGGATTGGGGACCTGTGTCAGTAATCCCAGCTACTCAGAAGTCTAAAGCTAAGTTCAAGACCTAGTAAGATCTGGGGACACATACCTTTAATACTAGTATTAAAGCATAGGCAGGTAGATCTCTGAGTTTGAGGTTAGTCTAGTCTACAGAGCAAGTTCCAGGACAGCAGGACTAAACAGAGAGAGCCTGTCTCAAAACCAAACCAAACCAAATAAAAACCAGTAGCAACAAATCAACTAACATCTTTAGGAACTAGAGCCCTGGACTGGAGAGATGCCACACACACACCGTCTCATTTTTTTCTTGCATCTCACCAATCTTGCATAGATGTTAACTCTGATGCATACATTTTTTTCTCTTGAGGCTTTACATTTCCGTTCTCTCTCTCTGTCTCTCTCTCTCTCTCTCTCTCTCTCTCTCTCTCTCTCTCTCTCTCTCTCTCTCTCTTGCGCATACATGCGCACTCCAGTGTGTGTGTATCTACATATGTGTGCAAAGGTCAGAGGATAGTTTGCAGGAGTCAATTCTCTTCTTCCACCATGTGGGTCCCAGGGATGAAAATCAGGGCTCACCACTTCTTCTCTCTTCCTTCTCCATTCTGTGCTTTTAGGAATTGCATATATAGGAACTTATGCGTATGAATTAGCTCATTCCCTTTAAGGTCATAGAATCATGACACAAGTACATTTTACTTTTTAATTTCCTTGACAGTGGAAGTGTAGATTATTCCCATCTTTCCTCTGTTGTGTCAACCTTCTTGGCATGCAAGTGGGATTCTCCAGCTGAGTTCAGAGAAGCTGAATTACTGGATGAGCTCTTGCAACATCAGAGACACCAAACTGTCCTCCACAGTAGTGAGATGCTCTTACCCCAGCACATGACCATCAATGTTGGTCTCTCCATAACTCTTGGCAACAGTTCACCACTTTTATGGGTGAAATTTTATATTTTTTCCTGTTTTTACTTTCAGTGAGTAGTAGGGTTAGATATTTCCATTTCCCCATACCCTTTTTAAAAAATTATGTATTTTATGTGTATGGGTGTTTTGTCTGCATTTACATTTGCACCTCAAAAGAGGGCATCAAATCCCATAGGACTACAGTTATAGATGGTCATGAGCCATCATGGGGGTGCTGGGAATTCAATTCAGGACTTCTGGAAGAACAGCCAGTGCTCTCAACCATGGAGCCATTTTTCCAGACCTCTCAATATCTTAAGTTACATAGGTGTATATTAGTCAGTTCTCTAGAGGAATAGAACTGATAGAATGAACATATATGAATATTCATGTATATGGCATATGTATTCATATATATGGGAATATTCATATATATGGGTTATTTATCAGTGTTCCTTATAGGTTGTGGTCCGCCTAGTCCAACGATGGCTGTTTCCCTACAGAAAACCTAAGAGCTGTTCAGTCCATGATGCTGGATGTCTCAGTTGGTCTTCAGTATACACTGGAATCCTGAAGAAGTAGGCTCTAATGCCAGTAAATTGAGATCAAGGGCAAACAGGGTAAGAGCAAAAGTGTCTTTCTTCTATGTCCTTTATACAGACTGCCATAGAAGCTGTGGTCCAGATTAAAGTTGGATCTTCCCAACTCAAAAAAATCTGGATTAAAGGTGGATCTTCCTACTTCAAATAATTTAATTAAGAAAAGTCCCTCATAGGTGTATCCAACCACTCAGGGTTTAGTTAATTCCAGATATAGTCAAGTTGGCAACAGGAATAGCCATCACAACCAGTAAGCTGACCTTTTGCATCTGAGTTTGTGATAGAGCTGCGCTGTAGCTGGAGAGATGCCCAGTGGTTAGGAGCACACTCAGCTCTTGCAGAAGGACCTGTGTTTGGTAGCCAGAATCCACCTTGGGTGATCTACAACCAACTGTAACTCCAGTTCCAGGACACATATACTCAGGCACACATATGTAAAAATTAAAAACAAATCTTTTCACAAGTAGTTATACTTGTGTTTTCTCTAATTTTGTTTTTGTTCTTTTGATGCCAAGATAATTACCCTCATAGAATATGTTAGATAGCTTCTCCATCTTCATATTCTTGTGAAATTTGCGTAATATGATCCATGTCGTCTCCCCTTCCCTACCCTCTCCTCTTCTCCTTGCCCCCTTCAGTTCTTCCCTCTTTTCTCCTTATGGCTGAGTTCTTGGGCCTTGGCCTGTATATTCTGGAAATTGGAGCAGATCCATCCTTATTATTTCGACTTCATTGATAATTACTGCTCTACTTTTATTCTTTAACCAAGTTTCAGAATTTGCATTCTTATCAAGAAAGTATCTCTTTATCTTAACCTAACTTTCCAAAAACTTTCACCTCAAGTTGTTTATGCTGAGCGAGGCATGGTGGTGCAAATCTGTATCCCAGCCCCTGGAGGTGGAGGGCAGAAAGAGCTCCAGCATCCTGAAGTGATTGTGGCAAGTCCTGCCCTTTCCCCCACCAAATTGCCCATCAGCTTCTTGATGCTTCCTCTGAGTGTCACTGTGTCTGCTGTGTCCCCTTTGCCATTTATAATATTGTTTGTGCCATCTTCTTGGTCAGCCTTAGAAGTTGATTTCACGGGTCTGTAACAGAGTACCAGCTTTTGGTTTCTATAACTTCATTTTGTACCCATTTCTGCTTTTCTATTATTATGCCCTTCCTTCTGCTTTCTTTGTTTAGATGACATTTTCCTGCCTCTTGCTTAACTGAGTAACTTACCCCATGAAAATGTCCATTAGCTTGACTTCCTGGTCTGTTGGATCCCAGGCTGCCTTGCTACCCCAGGTCTCACCCTCCTTCCCTTCTCATTTCTGTGTCTTAGGTCTGCAGACTGCTTTGCCAGCTTCACACACTCACTCCTGAGTGTTCTGTAATTTCCATACTGCTTTTCTTGTTAACCTGCATGTATTTTCCAGTTTCCAGATAAGCTATTTTTCTGTTTTTTTTTTTTTTTAATGTATGTCAAAAATACTTTTCAGAAAGGCCATAAAGATGAACAGAGCGAACGCCTGCGTGTGCATTGCCTTATGCATCACTCGGCTTCAGAAAGAAAATCAAATGCATACTTACAATTTTTAATTTTATTTTTTTGCAAATAGGTGTGTACAGTAAAAGAGAAAAAAGAAAAAAAATCGTCCGACTTCCTGGCCCCTTCCTCGGAAGCAGCTGCCCTGACTGACTTTGGGTGCAGTTTGCGCAAAGGCTTCTGGTCTGGTCTATTGTTGACTTCCAGTCTCACTATGCTGTGGCTCGCTGAGTGTGATCTGAAGATTCTCTGGAAGCTGTCAAAGCTTTGAGGCCCAGCACTCAGTCAGCTTCCGTACCTGTTCCAAGAATATCTGAAAAGAACAGATGCCATCAAAGCTCTTTCTCGACACTACAAAGTTAAAATCATTTCCTCTCTGACCCCTTCCATTGTCTTCTGGCAAATGACACATCTGCTCAGTGCAACCCCTGACATTCAGCTTCCTCTTCAGCCCAGGCCTTGACCACCTCAATCTCCTCGGGGTGTCTTGCCAGCACATTTTTTTTTTTTTTTTTTTTTTATGTGAGTGAAGCTGTCTGACTTTGCTTGGGAGCATGTGAGCTGAGCTGTCGTCATGAGTGGATAGTCAGTGCTTGGCATAGGAAAGTGGTAAACAGCGAGCCAAAAAGAGACTTCACATCTTCACTACTGGGGTGACTTGTGTCCTGTGGGGAACCTATTCTTCCCGGTGGACCCTAGTCATTTCTCACATTTGTTTCTATAGAAAGGTCTTGGATGTGGGCTCAAGGGACACTGAGATGAACTGTTGAGAGTATGGAGTTTATTAGAAGAGTTATTAATGCCATGGACAGACAGACAGAACAGAGGGGCTCTGAAGAGAGGAGTCAAGAGTCCACAGAGCAGAAATGGCGGTAATACTTTTCTGAGGATGGGGGTGGTTTCACAGCAGAAGCCTGCAGCTTTGCTTTCTGATTTCCAGACCACTGCTCTCTTTGCTGTAAGCTCATGTCCCTGGGTGAGAAATCCTGGCAGCTAGAAGTCTGTTACACACATGGAAAGGCCGTGTCTCAGAAGGTGCGTGTGCTAGAGGAAGGATGCTGCCAGCAAGGTGACTGGATTTCAACATTGCATTCTCAGGCTCACTGAGCCAGTTCACCTCACTGGGCCCTCTGACTGACCTAGCCTCTTCATTCTCCATTGCCAGAACTTCCCTGTGTCCTGGGTTGAACAGAAATATCCACTATCCTCTGGTTTCTGTCATGATCATGGAGCATCACTTCAAAGCAGAGCCCTACAGGTGCTGTCCAGGGAGTCAGCTGCACAGGCCTACCAAAGATGAAGCCGGATTAGCTTTGCCTCTGGGCTCAGATAGCTATCACTTCTGCAGTTATGGTGTCAAGCCTTTTTCCCCTTCTGCATTCATCTTGATGTGTGTTCCAAATCTTCTGGCTCCATCCTCTCACCTTCCTCCTCAGCTTTTCCTCAGCATCACTAGGCAGTGTGAGACTCCTTTATAGAGAAAATAGAAGACACTGAGGCACCAGTGCCTTTATTCCAGCTAGCTTCTGAGTTTTCAAGGCTTCCCTTTCTACACCACACTTCCTAAGAGAAGGCTCAGCTGCCCTCGCTTCGATGTGTCACTCCTTTTGGAGTCTGTTCTGGATTCCTGGCTGCCCTATGGAAACAGATGTCATCTAAGTTGCAGACCTATGGACCATCCTTTTGGAACTCCCCTGATTACTCTGACACTCCCGAGCATAGCCTAAGCCATCCTGGTTTGGGCTGCCCCCCACATTGCTCTTTGGAGCCTCCATTTCTTTCTTCTCTTTCTTGGGCCTTGGTCCCTGGGATTGCTGCTGTTTCTGGGTTCTATCTTTGCTCCTCAGCTTCTCTACCTTGTACAAGAGGAAAAACACATCGTCATGACAACAGAGGTGAGGCTCTCCCCAGCTCCAAACAGACTCTGCCAAGGCAAAATGCTGGCCCTTGGTGGCCAGATGTCCTGTTTTTCGATTGTCTGGATATGCCACAGTCTTTTGTGAGATGCCCTGACTTTGGTTACATTTGTGTGTGTTGTGTGTTGGGGGGGGGTGTTGCACATGTAGATCAGAGGGCAACTTTGGGGAGTCAGTTTTTCTTTTTTTTTCTTTTCTTTTCTTTTCTTTTTTTTTTTTTTTTTTTTATAGGAACGAGTGTCTTTTATTGGGGGAGGGTTCATCAATCCTTCTTGGCCACCGCCTTCCTCATGGCTGCCAACACGTTGCTCAGCTCCTCCCGCTTTCTCTTGGCGCGGATGTGAGTGCCCACCCTCTTCTTGATGAACTTGAGAGTGCACTTGTCCTTGGACACTTTGAGCAACTCCATGGTGTGGCACTCATAGGGCGTGAAGCCGCACACCTCCCGGATCATGTCCCGCACGAACTTGGTGTGCTTGGTGAGGAGCCCGCGGCGCCAGCTGTGTCTCGGCTTGCTGACGTTCTTTGTTACTTTGTGGCCCTTGTTGAGGCCCACGGCCATAGGGTAGTGCAAGGCCATAGCTGTTGCTCTCCGATGGCAACCAGAACAGGAAGGGGGAGTCAGTTTTTCTATCACATGGATCTAGTTGAAAAATGAGTATTTTAGTGTTACACAAAGAAATACACCACCAAGACAAAAGTTACCCAGCAAGGTAGTACTTTTTTTTGTCAAAATGGTATGCCATGCTTGATTAGCAGATTACACATGACCCAATGCCCTGTCTAATCCTCAATTCAAGGGGATTGGCTTTTCCTCAATGGCTGAGATTCAACCCCACAATCTATTCCTGTTGGTTAGGCTAGAAAGCAGCCTGAGAAGGGGCAGAGAATTGAGGGAGAATGGAGACTATCTCACATGTTTAAGCAGTACAGGGAATCCAGGTAGCAGATTACACCTGGTCCAACAAGCAGATCAGATAAACAAGTAACAAAAGGACTTTTCAGGAGCCCCAGGAACATTAGGGAAAGTGGACTTACAGCTTTTAAACCTGTCTGAAGAAATGAAATGACTGCATCTCTCACTTTAGGCTTGGTGGCAAGCATTTTTTTACCCACTGAGCCATCCCCTTGACTTTGAATACTGACAATGGTTTGAAAGATTTTTCAAGACTGCAGGGCAAACCAACCATGCAAGCTTGCCTTGGGGCTGTTTTCAGATAGTTTATATACAGTTCTTTGTCATTGATAGTTCAGTTACGAAGGATTTATTATTCACCCCGCCCCCCAGTGGTTCACAGTTCATCTTCACAACCCTGTCCTCAGTTTGATACTATGATTCTTTACAGACGGGTAGGCTAAGGCTAGGGGGTGACTGAGTGCTTTGTTCTAGAGCTTGGGGTTTAAGAGCCAGAATTTGATCTTGGCCTTCCACCTCCAGAGATCAAGTACGACCTCTGTACTGTTAGTCTCCCTACTAAGTTGAAGATCTCTCCAGAGGTTAAGAAGCTGTCCAAGACTCCAGCGGTGGCCAGAGGCCACGTATGCTTTCACAGAGATTAGACTGTGTACTTTGTACAGTTGTATAATTAGTCACTTTTCCTGGGCGAGGCTGCATTTCCAGCTCTGAGGTTCTGAGTCTGGAATTCACGGAAAGGAAATGCCTTCAGCAGTCAGCTGAAGTGATTTCTTTGAAGTTACTCCTTTTGGCAATTTCATCACAATTCTTAGGTGAGCATGGCTAAGGCTTAACCAGCGGTACCACACCACACTTCTCAGCTGCTGTCCTAGCTTTCCCTGCACATTAGTAAAAAGTTTCTGCCCTAGGTAGTAAATTTCTTCTCTGATGTAATAAGCCAGATCAAGCTAAATTAGAAAAGCAGGTTTACTGGGAGCAACTCTCGGGCGGGTTCGACGGTCTCAGAGAACGAGGTCAGAGAAGTCGCCATGAGATAGGGAGAAAAAGTCTAGCTAAAGAGAAACGGAAGGCAGAGCGACAGAGAACAGAGAGAGCTCTAGGATGGCTGGGGAGTTTATCTGCAACACGCACCTGGCTGAGCACTTAAGCAGCGGCTAGGTCCCCGAGAGCAGGCCAGTGGGATCATGTATTAACAATTAGTTCTTTTAAATTTCGTATTCAGGACTGGTGTGTGTGGAGACTAGAGGTCAACGTTAGATGTGGTTCCTCAGAATGCCTCCACTTTGTTTTTTGATACAAGGTCTCTCTTTGCCTGGTCAGCAAGCATTTTACAGTTACACTAGCCAACCCTGGAACCGACTGTTCTAACTCCACTTAGTAGCTCCAAGTATGGTCAATGTTCAACCAGTAGCGGTGGAGTCAAGATTGTAGATCAGGCTAAAGGAAAACAAAAGCCACATTCTTCGTCTCCAGTCTAAAGCATTAATTTTACTACGACACAGGCTGTGGATTGTCCCGCCGTGGGCTCTCCTCCAGAGAGCGAGAGGCGGGGGCGGCGGAAACTGTTCCGGGAAGTATGAAAACCGCGCGGGAAACCGCGTAGCCGAGGCGCCATAGCAACAGCGCGGGCGGGGGAAACGGAAGTACTCCCCTGGTGAGCGGGAGAATGCGCGTAGACCACCAATAGGAGTTCCATACTGGCGATCTCTCCGCCCCGGAGGCGGGCTCCGAGAGTGACTTCCGGCGTGACCTCGCTGGTTTGCGGTACGTATGAAGGCTTTGGGGTGCTTCGGGGACCAGAGCGGGCGTCTGTGGGCGACGGGAGGAAGGCCTTGGGGTCGGCGCGGGCTTTGGCGCTGAAGCGATATTGAGGCCCTTAAAGGGCACGGATTGGAACATAGCTCCATAACAAGTTGTTTAGTTTTAAATTAAAAAAATTTGTCTTTTTGAGTCATGCTCTCAACATGTAGCGCCTAGGCTGACCTGGAACGCTCGTAGTTCCTGTCTCAGTCTCTTAATGGGCCTCTCGGAGAAAGTGCGCCTCGCCACTGGCACTGTTAGGTGACAGCCACTTGTACCATTCTGTCCAAAACGACCACACCCGCCTCGTGCCCCCCACCCCCACCCCCCGTGCCACCTTCTGTTTCTGGAGCCGGTATTTGAAAAACCGAGGCTAAATGTGTTCAAAATCATCCGTTTGTCCGATTTTGGAAAAGTGTAGGGTTCCTGTGCTCCGTGTTATGTTGCACTTCGTACTGATAACCCCAAATACCACCTCTTACCCAGACCAAGTTCTCAAACGGAAGACTGGAGGAGTTCAGATAAGGAACCTAGATCATGGTTTTGTTCTGTCTGCCTATCATCTACCTACCTATCTAAGCAATATATCTAATCATCTGTGATTATATTTTCGAGACAGGGCTTGTCTTTGTAGCCCTGGTTGTCCTGGAATTCACACTGTAAACTAGGCTGGCCTCAAACTCAGATCTGCCTGCCTCTTCCTCCCGTGTGATAGGATTAAAGATGTGCGCCACCACTGCCCAGCAACCATGGCTTTACTATTTGTCCAGTTTTTTTAGGAAAAAAAAAAAAGGACTGGAAATGCCTTAAGAAGAGAGCCTGCTTTTGTAGTACCATCCACATCACCGTCACCTGTGTACCTTTGTAGCCTCAGTTCCCTCCTGTGACATATTTTCCTCATGAGTTTCAAACCAGGCTGTGCCATCAGAGTGTTAACACTGCCTAGCACAGGCCACCCATGCTCTGCCCAGGCTTAGTTTGTAAACGCTCGGGTTTTAAAGTCCTTTGCATGGGCAGCATATCTATGGTTACCTCTGCATAGTCCCTTGCTACAGATAGTTGCCATCAATAGCCACTAGCAAGCATGGCTCCTGTGATCTGTTCTGCACCCATTTTCTGATCCCCTTTCCCCACTTCACACCATTTGACCTTTTTTCTGCATCATACTTCTCTCATTAATATTTAAGTTGGCTTCAAGTATTTTTATTTTGTAACATACTTATAAAAATAAAATGAAACACCTCATGTGTACCACCACCAAATTAAGAAATGCATTATTCCATCCCGCCTCTCACACCACCATTGAATCCCCTCTCCAAAGTTTCCCCTTACTCTGAATTCTGATTTCCTTGCTGTTGGTAGGTCTCACTGACTTGCTATGGCCCTGTGATGATCACTGTCTATAGTTCTTTTGTCTATAGTTCTTTCAGTCTTTGGCATCCTGTGTGAATGTGTGACGTGCTTTTTGCATATGGTGTGGTTTTGTGTGTTTGTGGTTTCTTTTGTTTTGTAACAGTTTCTCCGTATCCCTGGCTGGCCTGGAACTCAGAGAGATCCACCTGCCTCTGCCTCAGAGGCTGAGATGAAAGGCATGTGGCACAACACCCAACTTGCATGCAGTGTGTTTTGAGCAGCACCCATGCTTTCTTCTTCACTGTCATGGATTCCATGGTGTGGTTAGAATCCCTTTATGTGGCTGTTCCTTTTATTTATTTATTTATTTTTTTGGTTTTTTGAGACAGGGTTTCTCTGTGTAGCCCTGGCTATCCTGGAACTCACTCTGTAGACCAGGCTGGCCTCGAACTCAGAAATCCGCCTGCTTCTGCCTCCCAAGTGCTGGGATTAAAGGCATGCGCCACCACTGCCCGGCATGTGGCTGTTCCTTAGTTGGTAAGGGATTTATAGTATTGTCAGACTTCCATTACATGATGCCTCTACAGACACATTTCGTTGGGCCAGTGTGGACACTTTTGTAAGGAATGTACATAATAATGGTGTTTCTGGGGACATGCAGGTTTGCTAGAATCTGTTTTCCCCCAGAAGTGGATGAAAGTCACAGTCTAGACTTTCCACCACTTTTACCCAGCTAAAGATTCTTTTCTTTCTCTCCACTCCTTTCCCCTTCCCTCCTTTGTCTTCTCTCTCTCAGATTTTATTTTACATATGTGTGTGTCTGGGTGTGGGTATGTGCATTGGATCCCCCAAGGTGGACTTAACAGGTGTTTCTGTTGAGGTTGCTGGAAACAGAACTCTGGTCTTTAGTAAGAGCAGCCACACGCTCTTAACCCCTGAGCAAGAGTCTTTCTATAGCCCACACTGGCCTAAAGCTCACTGTACAGAGTCCAGACTGACTTCAAACTCCTTCTCTTCCTGCTAAAGCCTGTATCCTCGGATTGCTGGAATGTGTTACTGTGACTGTGTCAGCATGGCTTTCATTCTGTGTGATCATACTTAGACCAGCTTGTTAACATGTTCTTGTTTATACATCACCTCTCGTGCTGCTTCTGCATCCGCTCGTCTCTTTATTTTTCTCTTCTTGATCCTCAGGGGTTCTTAGTGTATTCTGAAGAAGTCTCTTGTGGTTAGTGTATTTTAAACACCTTCCCAGCCTCCTCCCCTTCCTTCCCCTCCTTTGGTATTTTTGGTGAGGTTCTCTAATGAAGTCAACCAGTAGTGTATTCTTTAATGCTTTGTCCTTTGTGACTTTTGTGTCTTCTAAGGACATCCTTTCCTACTATCTTTGTAGCGTGAGCACATTTTATCAACTTGTTTTCTGTGTGTTCTGACTCAATACCTGCTTTCTCCCTTTCTTCTGACTTCCGCTGCATTGATTGACTGATGCCAATCCTGGAACAGATGACTTAGGTCTCGTCCTTTCTTTCCTTCTCTTTTGCTTCCACCCTCCCAAGGGCTGGATTCATGAGGCCCTGCATCACCAGAACTGGGAAGAAGGGACTATTTATAACTGCATTCTTTAAATTCTGAGCAAATGGACTTTCCTTAGTCACCTCTTGGGTATTGGCTTCTAACTTCATTGTCTCTAGTCAGTCCAGTCTGTAGCCTGGCTCTGACTGCCTTGGCGTGTCCTGTCTGCAGCCAGCAGGGTGGACAGGTCCGTTCCCTTCACCTTTTGTTGTTCTGCAGATCACCTCTCCCTGTGTTCCGAATGCTCCCATGCACTTAGCGTTCCCTGTACTCCCGGTGTTCTCACCTGGTGATCCAGAGGACCGAAAGCTGTCCCACCCTACGATGGGTTTGTGTGTGCTGCCACGATCCTGATTAGTTGACATGAAGGTTGTGAGACCTCCTTGTAAAGGCTTAAACATTTGAAGAAGTTGTGTGTGTGTGCTTGTGCGACCTTTTGCTACTTCGTGATGATCTTTATTTCTGCTAATCCTTTTATAAAAATCCATAAAGTATATTTTGACTCATTAATAAAGTCACACTAGCCCTCTCAGTTTGAGGATAGATTGGTTTTTAATATTTAAATTGGTTTTTTTCTTTTCCCTTCCCTTCTCCTTTCTCCCTCCCTTATCCCAGGGTGGAACCTAGGGCCTGGTGCATTCTAGGTGAGCCCACTGTTATTGAGCTATTTTTCTCCATTGTTACCATTAATCTAATTGTGTAGTCAGAATTTATGTTGCCTGTCACGCAGAGGCAGACATTGAATCCTTAAGCCATGCTTCTTCATTGAGCTGGCAATCTGGGAAGACAGAACTAACATTTAAAAAAGAAACATCTGAGGAAGCCATGGTAGTTCATGCTTTTAATCTCAGCATGCTCAGGAAACTGAGGCAGGCAGAGACAGTAGTATTTCTGTGAGTTCCAGGCTAGCTTAATCTTCATGGTGAGTTTTAAGCCAACCAGGACTATACAGTGTGACTCTTTCTCAAAAATGAGCAAAACTCTGCGTTCCTCTTCTCATCTTCAGAAAGGTAGTTTATAGGGACTGGGAAACAAAGGCTGTCAGTCACTCCAGAGTGTAGGCTTGGACCTCTGGTCACAGGTCAGCCTAGCCTCCGAGACTCCGGGCGCTTTTCTGGGTATCCTCTGCAGAGTTTTCCTTTTTATAATCTCTCCTTGTGTTTGGAGAGAGGAGGACCAGAGTGTGATCCGGTCGTGTGGCTGCGAGGCCACATGCTTCATCCACCCAGCCTCAAACCCATGTGAGTCTCTGCGTAGTGCTTACGTGGCCCCGCCTGCCTGTCAGGAGCAGGTGTTTGATCTGCCTTGTGCTGTATGTTTATCAGCTCTGATCTTTGTGGTTTGTAGGAAGATACGTTTTTATTACATTTATTTTTGTATATACGCGTGTGTCTGTGTGGGTGTAGGGTCACACATGTCATAGCATTCGTGTACAGGTCAGAGGAGAACTTGCAAGAATCGGTTCTCTCCTTTCACCATGTGGGCCCTAGAGATTGAACTCAAGATGTGAGCTTTTGTGACACATGTCTTTACCTGCTGGGCCATCTTGCTGGACCCAAAGATAGCTTTTTGTGAGAGAGCAGAGGACTATAGAAATGGCCCATGTCCTCCTGTGACATGTTTTATTGGCAGCTGGAGAGAAGGGAAGCTAGAGTCTTCTCAGCAGTGTTCTCAGCAGTGGGTACCATGCTTTTATAGGAGTAACACAAGGCGTCGGCTCAGTTTTTCCAGAGCTGTTGAGCTGCTTAGTGGTCCAGACTCAGGGTACAGGGTAAAGACTGAGAACTATCCTGTAGTGATTGGCACACGTTTGCTTCTTACTGCAGTACTATACTGTCACTTGTGTTAACTCACTGAGTTACAGGAGTTCTTGGGAGAACATTTCTGTCATCGTTCCCACTTTTTAGGCTAGAAACTGAGTAAGATGGAGACTTCAGTGGTCCGGGTCACCACTTTGTAAGTAGTTAGTTCAGGAGGGCTGAGAACCAGTGGTTATGGCTCCCGAATCTATAGAACCAGTGGGATGGACTTGAGCTTACCCTGTTGTTTTTACTTCTGGAGTCATCAGCACAAGCTGAACTTTGACAGTCACAAGCAGTGTGTGTTTCTGAACACAGTAGAGTCCAGACCCTCCGCCATTGCTCTTGTGTGTCTGGAGGTGACAGTGACTCTTGTTTTTCAGCTCCCTCCAACATGCAGGGCAGCACGAGAAGAGCAGCAGCCATGACGGATGTGCACCGGCGCTTCCTCCAGCTTCTGATGACCCACGGTGTGCTGGAGGAGTGGGAGGTTAGGCGCCTGCAGAACCACTGCTACAAAGTCCACGACCGTAAGTGCTGTGTCCTTGCTCCCAGCAGCCCCTGCTGCTGGAGTGACCAGAGATTAGCCATGTTGGGATAACAGCATGAGAAAAATAATCTGGCAGCCCTGACCCAACTACTTAAGACTCTGATCTCATCTTTCTCTACCTCCCCGAAGTGACTCTGCCATTAGTCTGAGATGCAGAAGCCTGGGTTCTGAATGTGGGAAGTTACAGTTCACGGCAAGGCACCAGTGTTCACTCCAGCACTGGTGCCCATGTCTTCAAGGTAGGAAGAGTGATTGTAACTCACCGGATCGTGAGAGTTAAGGAGTCACTTAAGCCTAGCACAGGAAGAGTGCTTGGGTGCCTGTTGTTAGAAAGAGGGCAGCTTAGCACATGGGCAGGGCACAGCCTTAGATCCAGCCAGCCTGGTACGAGTCCAGCTGTGTGCCCTGTGCTAGCCTTATGCATTTGGAGCATCTCCTCTGCAGGTCACTGGGAGCTGTAAGACGGTATTTGGGGACAAGGCTTGGCACACAGTGAGGACTCCAGTCATTGGAAGTTCAGTAGAAGCAATGAGGTCAGTAAGGAAAGCTCCATAGACTCACAGGAAGCCGACCATGTTGAGTGGGCATATGGGAGAGTTTGTAAATGAGAAGGAAATTTGACCCTACTCTACGATGTTACCGTGTTAGGTTCTAGAAAAGTGCAAAATTATTTTGCTTTCTTAGGAAAGTACCAGAGGACTGGAAGGTTGTGCTGTGAGTACCAGTGGTGCTGACTTTTGCATGGGAGGGTGTAGAAGAGGATGTCAGTGGGAATCAGAGACTGCCATCGTATGCTGTGTTCCTTTACAAAGAAGAAAGCTGGACGGGAACATATTATAGTGTTAGTGGTTTGTTTTTCCCTCTGTGTAGCTCTGACTGTCCTGGAACACTCAAACTTAGAGATGTACGTGCCTCTGCCTCTGGAGTGTGAGAATTAAAGGTGCACAACCACTGCCTGCCTGTGTTAGTGGATTCTTGACTGTCTCTTCTAACTCATGACAATGGAAGTGTTTGCTTTTGTTCTGCATTTTGGTTTCCCTCCCTGTATTTCTAATTTTAACAACAATAACAACAACATGGCTTTTAAAAAAGTGAGCCAAGGCGGAAGGAGTGAGGAAAGGGGTATGGGTGGAAGACTTGGAGGAATGGACATGAGGAAAGTGTTCAGGTAGAGCTCTATAAAGTAAGGTGGGGCCCACAGAGATGGGGGTGCGGGGACTGAGAGAGGAGGGCAGAACACAGAAACAGGGTTCCTTCAAGACATGCAGTGGGGAGCCTGTTCTCCAAAGCAGTGGGCATGAGACACACTGGAACATCCCGGGAGGGAGCTAATGCACAGAAGCAAGCAGAGACTGGAGGCCTTGAGCAGGGCGGCTACTGAAGTGTCCTCTGCTCTGGAGCTCAGCAGTACTTGCTGGCGCTATTTCTAGATGAGAAGAGCCCAGTGTACAGTGCAGACCTCTGGGAGGATGTGAAGCAGGGAACTGTGATCATGTCTGCTTGAGAACTGTCCACTAGGAACCTGGGATCTATATTTGCCTGAACAGCATTGGAAGGGGAACTTGGTTGAGAAACTCTTTACTGAGCAGGAGTGTCACATGTGTCCTCCATGCTTCAAGCTGCACAGAACTTCATGTCTACCACTCAGCACCCTTCAGAGATGTCTCTTATGCTTTTTCCTCTGTGTGTGTGGGGGGGGCAGGAGAGGGAAGGAGAGAATAAGATGCAGGTGTACATGTGTACACCCTTACCTGGCTTTACACGATTTGAACCCAGTCCTCGTGGCTTGCGCAGCTAACATTTTCCCAGCTGAGACACATCTCCCTAATACAAGACCATCTCTTGGCTGCAGAGCAGGTTTTGTTTTTCCCACTTTCTTTTGGTTTCTTGTTGACAGCACAGTTCTGTGGTGCTGTGCTGGAGCCACATGATGCCTTAGTGCTTGGAATGAAAGTAGTTTTGGCTTTATTTAACCTCTAAGTTGCTATGACCTAATTTAGGAAAGTCCTGTAGAATTTGTCTAGGAAGTGATTTATAACAATGGCCCCTTGTCTGCTGGGATATGTTCTGCATCTCCCGTGCATACCTGAAATTAGGCTAGTACTAAACCCCAAGTGTACTGTGCTTTCTCCTATCCATACATGCCGCACTGAAGTCTAGTGTGTGAAGGAGGCACAACAGGAGACTCGGAGGCGAGCAAAAGACTTAGCAGCCATAAGTCGAGTGAGTGTGTGCTCTTGTCTTCATGCTGCCATACTGCTCTGTACTGATGCAACTGTACTGCAGCTGACATCAGCTGACTACAGCACCGGAAGGTAGTACCTTGGCTGGGAAAAGCCTCTGTGACTGCTGTACTGTCTATCTGTCTGTCTGTATGTCTCCTCCTCCTCCCCCCGCCTCACTCTTCTTCTTCTGGGTTATTTGAAGGACTCTATGTAGTCCTGGAACTCACTATGTAGACCATGCTGGCTTTGAACTCACAGAGATTCACCTGCTTCTGACTCCAGAGTGGTGGGATTAAATTTTGCAGCACCACGCATGGCCAAGTGCACTATATTTTTGTGCTTGCATATGCTGAGGTAAGCAGGGTATAGCCAGGCTGTCGTTCCCTGTCTGCCATTAAAGAAAGAAGAGGGCCACTTCCCAAGAATTCTTGTTACTAGAGAGATTTTAAAACAACTGATGATGGAGCTAAATGATATAAAAATCAAAAAATGCTTACAAGACCCAGTATTATTTCTCTTATATTCTGAAGCATGCCCAGGAAAGTCCCTTGCACAGTGGGACAAACATTGTAAGAGAAGTGTGGTACAAAGTAGCTACTGACCTTCAGGTCATGCCCTGCGGCAGCTGTAGTCACGCACATCATAAGCACTGCTTGTCCTGATCTCTTCCTGAGGCCCCTGGGGAATGTTTATTCCCCAGTCTCCTTGACCAGAAAGAATTAGATTTGTCCTGAAGTCCTGGTGTAGGGCCGTCTGGCTCCTCAGAAAGAATCTGGAGACTTGTGTATGTTGTTAAAGACCTTGGATTCTATCCAGGGCTTACATCCCTGTGCATGTACATTGTTCCAGTGTTATCGCCTGAGACTGCCAGCTCAGCTCTGTGCTAGGGACTGGTGACCTTGAGGCAGGAGTCACATCATGTCTGTAGAAGCCCCTTGCTGGTCACAGGCACAGGAAATTTAGAAAACAGAGGTTAGGAGCTAAAGTGGAGGATTTCCACATTGGATCTAGGTGGAGTAGTGGGACATTTCCTTTTCCAAAACAGTCCAGAGAGGGACAGAATGTCAGCAAAGGCCAGTGAACTCCTGAGAGACTGACTGGGACCCCCTGCCCCACACTAGACATGCTGCCTTGTCCATTCTTCAGGACAGGTGTCCAGCAGTTCATTTAAGTTTGACACTGTTTCTGTGAGAGAAACATCACATTCCACAAGCTAAAGGGTGACAGTCCCACACACTGTCCCAATTCACAGTGCTAGTTGCTGAGTCTCAGGTCACATGCACTTTTGACTGTAAGTCAAGGGCTTTTGTGACCCCATCTTCCTGTTAGCTAATTTGCTAGACTGACTCAGCACTCAGGAAAGTACTTTGTGTACATTTGCTGGTTGGTTAGGAAGTGGGGTCTCTGGCCTTTTGACATGATGTGACAACTTCATCATCTGTGGCTGTCATGCGATGCATGTGGCATGTTGGCTGTGGTCTGGACATGTCTGCCACAATTGTATAACTCAGACATAGGAAGATAGAGAAAATGTGGAGGGTGGGGTTTGGGGGTGAGATGGTGTGGTGCTCTTGAGCCTTCTAAGTGTGTCACTCTCCAAGAACTTGAAGTTTCTGGGGTCCCGGTACTGTTCAGGAGTTTTACGAGGGTCTCATTACATAGGCCTGATTAAGTAGAGCAGCCTATCTATGATTAACTCAGTCTTTAGTTCTTCCTTTCTGTAGAGTTTGGGGGATTCTGATGCTGACACCATCTTTCTGGTGACCAGCCCCTACCTTGAAACTACCTAGAGCTTCCTCATCAGAGCAAAAGGTGCCCTCACTCTGGAATTTCCAGGGTTTTTAAGGAGTTCTGTGCCAGGAACCAGGGCAGAGGTGGGTAGTGTGTCTTGTATGATAGGCAGCAATGGGGTGATACTTCAGCTGTCCTAGATGTGAGCTGTGCTGGGTTTCAGCCATGGCAGACTGGCCAGGCTGAGCTAGAGGCACATCCAGAACACTTCAGAGGTACCCAGTATATCAGGAGAGTCTATGTCAGCAGGGAAATAACCACTTGAAGGCCAGAGAGTCAGGTAGCTTCTGGGAAGACTGGGAAGACTTGCCTCTTCTGAGCTCAAGAACCCTCTGCCATAATTTTAAGTAAGAAATATCAGTTTACAGCAGGCTGTTGAGATGACTTAGTGGGTAAAGATGTTTCCCATCAAGCCTGACGACCTGAGTTCAGACCCCAGGACCTACATAGTGAAAGGAGAAAACAACTCTCTGACTGCTGAAAAATGAATGAATGTGAAAGGAAAATAAAAATTTAAATACAGATTAAGTATTCCTAAAGCAAATGCACCACAATCTGGAATCTTTCGAGTACCGGCCTGACACAGTAGGAGGTTCCATACTCAGTCTTTCATGCACAACATTCTTTAAGCTGTTATATAAAATTATCTTAGCCTGTCATTAAGTATATAAGAATCCTGAGTGAATTTCATATTAGACTAGGGGTCTCATCCGAGATGTCGTGTTATGGAAAGTCAGGCATTCCAAGTCTGAGAAAGGTCCAAATGCTTGTCTGTAATACCGATTCTGCCCTGACTGAGTGATGGTGATGAGAAGGGAGTACCTATTCCCTTAGTTTATGAGGCCCGTATCACTGTCATGTCAAAGGCATTGTGAGGACAGAGATCACAGACCATGGTTTACCGTGAGCATTCTCAAGCTAATATGCTGACTCTAACCCAAAGATGATACGGTGGGATCAAGTGGGCTTATTTGAAGAATGTTGGGTTAGTTTAGTATTTGTCTCAGTTTTGGTTTTATTGCCATGAAGAGACACCATGACCACAACAGCTCTTATAAGGAAAACATTTAATTTGATTCAGGCTTACAGTTTCAAAGGTATAGTCCATTATTGTCATGGGAAACGGCAACATGTAGGGAGACATGGTGCTGGAGAAGGATCTCAAAGTTCTACATCTTGATCCAAAAGCAGCAGAAGGAGACTGTGTCTAACACTGGGTGTAGCTTGAGTACATAAGACCTCAAAGCCTGTCTCCACAGTGACACACTTCCTCCAACAAGGCTACACCTCCTAATAGTGACACACCCTATGGCCAAGCATTCAAAAACATAAAGGTATGGGGGCCATTCTTCTTCATACCACCATAGTATTTGAAAATCAGCCAGTGAGGTCATGTGGCTCAGTTGATAGACTGCTTACCTAGTACACGTGAAGCCTGGGTACCAGCCCTGTACTACATACGCTGGTGTGGTGTGCACGCTTGCAATCTCAGCATTTAGGAGGTGGATGCTGGAAGATCAGAAGTTCATCCTTGGCTATAGAGACTGTTGAAGGCCAGCCTATACATGATAGAAGAAAAGAAAGTCAACTCATAAGGTTATATAACTCAGCCTATTAACAGATTGGGTTCCAGGCCAAGACCACACACTTATATAAGGTTACTTAGGAAACATTTTACGTTTTTTACACACAGAGCATATCAGTTTGGAGTGGTCCCAGCTGAAGTGCATAGTAGCTACATGAGATACTATAGAAAGTTCCTTAGCATCTCTCGTATGAAGCCTCCTCCTGCTTAGATCCAGCCTGCTTTCAGGAGTGTGCAGAGGCCTGTAAAACTGGTCAGATGAGGTCACATGAGGTGTGAGGTGGAGGAGATGATGTCTGCTAGGCTTTTCTCACTAACGTAACCAGTGTGTGTCTTGTGGGGAGATGCTTTTAGAAGCATTTTCTAATATGTGTGCATGATGAGTGTAGGGTTGCCCTCGAGGGTGTGCTTGTGGAGTAGAGGGTAGCATCTGTAAGGTCTGTTCTGTCCTTCCACCTTTCCCTGGGTTCTGGGATTGAACTTGAGTTCTCCTGCTTCCATGGCAAGTGATTCACCAACTGAGCATCTCTGAAGCCTGGGAGCGTCTGGAGACAAGGTAAATGTCCATTCGACTTGGCTCATTGGTCACTAGCATTCTCCCTAAATGCTTTCTCTAGGGGCTGCTAGTGCCACTGACATATTGTAATGATTTTACTGTTAAGTTTTATTTTAATTTTTAGTAAAGTGTAAAAGTTATTCTGAAGATAAAATATTTAAAATTTTAGATATAAAAAAATTAAGAGTTAGGCTTAGTGGTACACTCCTTTAATCTTAACATTTGGGAAGCAGAGGCCAGAAGAGGCAGAGAGGCAGAGCAGAGGGGCAGAGGGGCAGAGAGGGCAGAGAGGCAGAGGGGCAGGGGGAGAGAGAGAGAGAGAGAGAGAGAAGAGAGAGAGAGAGAGGAAGAGACACAGAGGGGCAGAGAGAGAAAGAGAGAGAGAGAGAGAGGCAGAGAGCGGCAGAGAGGGGGGCAGAGAGAGAGGGGGGGCAGAGAGAGAGGCAGAGGGGCAGAGAGAGAGAGAGAGAGAGAGAGAGCGCAGAGGGGTGGAGAGAGAGGCAGAGGCAGAGGCAGGCAGATCTCCGAGTTTGAGGCCAGCTTGGTCTATAGAGTGAGTTCCAGGACAGCCAGGGCTACATAGAGAAACCCTGTCTTGAAAACAAACAAACAAACAAACAGATTGGTGACTAGAGAGATGGCTCAGGAGTTAAGAGGTCAGGGATGCTCTTTTTTTCCCCCCAAGATAGGGTCTATATAACCCAAGTTGTTCTGGAACTTAATATGTAGACCAGGCTGGTCTCAAACAGAGAGCCACCTGCCTCCAACTCCCAAGTGCTGGGATTAAAGGAGTGTACCACCACTCCCAGCATATGAGGTGGCTACTCTTGCAGAGGACCTAGGTGTTCAGTTCTCAGTACCCATATTGTGGCTCAAACCAGTAACTCCAGTCCAGGGAATCCAATACCCTTTTCTGACCTCTAGCACATGTGATGCACAGACATACATGCAGACAAAACACCCATAGACACTAAATAAATAAATATATCTAAAAAATTAAGATTGGAAAACTTTCCTGTAAGCCTAACAAACAAGTACGGGAAATATGCTGTGTAAACAGTTTGGTGAGCTTGGTGTCCATTGAACGTGGGGCCTCCCAGTGTTTGTAAACCTTTCCCTGCTTTCCTCGGATTTGACGGTAGCAAGCTGCTGACACACTTGCACCTCTTTCCTGTGGTGAGTCACAGTGATGCTGGCATTCTAGCTGTGTTCCACTCTGTCATATTGTGTAAACACATCTTCCCAGAGAGGTCTTAGTAGCAATTGGAAGCTAGCTCCAAATAAAATGTTGTATTTTAGTGACTTTATTGTGCGCCTGCCCTCCTTGGCTGTGATGAACAGTTCATAAGCTCACCTGAGTCTGGGCATGCTCCCTGGAAGGAGTGTGGAGATGGAATGGAGCTCTAGGCATGAGCCATAGAAGGGTCACTGTACTGCAGTTCATCAGGAAAACTGGAGGGAAGAGGGGTCCTCCATGGCCTCTACATTAGTTCCTGCTTCCAGGTTTCCACCTTGAATACCTACCCTGACTTCCCTCAGTGATAGACTGTGATATGGAAATGTAAGCTGAACCCCAGTCCCCTACCTCGGTTGCTTTGGTCATGGTATTTTATCACAGCAATAGAAAGCCCAACTAAGACAGTCCATCTCCTTATCACACCCTAGAATCAATCTCCCTCGTGCCAGACTGGCTACTTTGCTCTTTCTTGACTTGACTCCTGAAGATGGAGGAGTCATTAGGCAGTTGTGAGCCCAAGGATTTTTTTTTTGAAACTTGATACACGGAAGAACAACCTCAGAAAGTCGAGACCAGTGTAGGAGGCCCCATCATTCACACGGAACCAAAAGGATGGCCCCGGTGGGATTTGATTCTCTCTGATGCATCACTACATGTCAATCCCGGGTGAGGTTCCTGAGGGTGTGCTGAGAGCAACGAGCACACTGTGGTGAGCTGAGTGCTGGTGTTGAGCACGGTCAAGTGTGTTCTGTGCTTCCTGCCAGAGACTTCTCTCCTGCTGCCCCACGCAGCAGGGCGCGCAGCCACACTGCAGTGCTTCTCAGTTTTACACCCACATGTCCAAAGGTCAAGATGGTCTTTTCTCCAGGACTTTTGAGTGGTATACTCTGAAGGGGGAAACCCCAGGTCCCCATGCACCTCTGTGTCCTTCCTGCCAGCTTTTCCTTTGTTCCAGTTCAGTAGTTCTTAGCCTGTGGGTCTCAACTTCTTTGGAGATCAAATGACCCTTTTATAGGAGCTGCATATCAGATATTTACATTGTGATCAATAACATTAGCGAAATTGTAGTTGTGAAGGTAGCAATGAAAGAATTTTATGGTTGGTGTCACCACAACATGAGGAACTGTACTAAAGGGTCGCACTGTTAGGAAGTTTGAGAATCACCGGTATTAAAGGCTTGCAGCATTAGGAAGGTTGAGAACCATTGTTCCAGCTGGAGTCTGAACTTTGAGAGTCAGCTCTGCCTGGCACTTTTTTGTGGCAGGACCCGCCTTACTAGTAAACTCAGCAGGTGGTCTTGCTGTCACAGGGCAAGTTGGCTCACAACAGTTTGGGCCCCTGGGGCTCATTTTTACTCTTATTTTCTCTGTCTAAAAATAGCATTTCCTATCTTTGGTGACTCATTTAGAAGTTAGGGCAGCAGACTTCCTGACCGTCTGCTATTAGAGTCCAGTGTGTAGTGAACTGTAAGCCCCACAGCCTATAGAAACAGGCTCTGATTTAGCAAGAAGTTCTTTAATAAAGGCATACTAGATTCAGTTATACAAAAGGGAGAAATATATCTAAGCCAGAGAAAAGCAGTCTCAGTGGGCTAAACTCTTGAGTCGGAGAGACCTGTTTTGTTTAGTGGGATACTGCCCTGTAAAGCTGGGCCCTAGGTTCTAATTGGTTCTGTCAAGCATGTCCTAATGGAAAATCAGCAGAGCTGCTTGCTGGGCCTTTATGGATCTTCGCCTGTCTGCAGCCTATCTTGGGGTAGGACCAGACAAGAACTGAACTGATGTCATGCATGCCGATGTCAGCCACTTGGCTTCCAGCACATCATCTCCAACTTCAGCAGCGCCTCCAGTGACTTCATCCAGGGTACTACAGTTTCTATGCTCCCCTCCCATCCCCTGGCAGAGCCCCTTTTTGTGACTGAAGTACTGTGACAGCTCTGGGTTATGGTGGGGGAAAAGCTCTCAGGTTTTCTCTACTGAGGGTGTATGGCTCAGTGCCTGGGCTGAGGATCTGGAGTTTGGCAGGCCAGCTCTATGTCCAAGTTAGGGAAACTCTGAGTTGTTGACTCTCTTTAGGCAATCAGTGTAGAAGGAGGACATTAATAATGCACCTGGCAGGGTGGTTGCAATGATAAATGCAGCACACCAGTGCCCAGTGTCCAGCAGGCTGTGAGGTGCATTCATTAGAGTTTCATGATCACAGCCTAGAAGAAACCAGGCCTGCTCATGCACCTCGCGGAAGGAGATAGATCCTGGCTAGGCCCAGAGGGTGTTCAGCCTGTGGTCTAGCAGACCACGCTTCACACTGCCAGTTGTAGGCTGCTGCTGTTGGGGGAAGCAGTCTCTGACTGGCTTGCATGACCCTCAGTGTTTGAAGTATGTGCCATTTTCTCAGTAGGTTCAAGAGTCTGAAGAGAGGTTTGGGGTAATGGTAATTAACTCGTAAATCTTTCACAGTAGGATTTCATGATTGGAAATACTTGCCTTAGAGTCACATGGCACAGTTCAGGGCACATGGGGCCGCATGTAGCTCTGCAGCTTTGCAAACTAGTTTCTTAGCCAAGACCTCCTGGAGCAATAGAGGCAGAACAATGACCACTCACTGTTAAAGGGCTGCAGGGTGGGCAGCAGTACCCTGTGTAGTAACCTTGACACTGAGTAGCAGCACCCTCAATCTTGGTAGCACAAAAAAGAGAGACCCCAGAGCTGGCCAGCTTAGAATGGAGTGAGCTGGGAAGCTTCTGGAAGGACATGGGGCTGCTTGGCATCTGGGACCAGGCTTGGGATCTCTGGGCAAGTGGCCAGATGTGGTCACTGTTGACCACCATGAGGTTATTGCTTGAGAACTCTGGAGGACAGTGCTGGGAACTCTGGCCAGTTTGTCAGGGACGAGCCTGGCCAGGAGGTTGTGGAGATTAGAGGCCAGCACTGAGAGCTTAGAGAGGGACTGAGGTAAAAAGTTGTGTTGGCTTTCAGAGATGAAAGGGAAGACAAGCTCATAGAGAATCGGGTCTTTGCTGCTAGCCCTGTTGCTACCAAATAGCAAAGCCAATTTGGAGATAGTGAGGGTGTGGGGACCTGTTGAACATGAGGTCATTGGTGGAAGCAGCCACATGGATGTGGCCTTCCTGGGGATTGTGTGAAAAGAGAGCTGATCTCATCCCACCCCCGGAGTACTTGGAAAGTACAGTGTGTTAGGGTGCCTTTGATCTGCCCACAGAAAACAGTTTTCTGAATGACACCTTGAGGTACCTCTTTGGTGGAAAATGTGAATTGTCCTTTTCAGAGGGAGGTGAGACTGGGCTGAACCTGTTCACAAAGGATCTTGTCACTTACCCAGTGAGAGGTAGTGATGCTGAAGAAACTCGGAGTAATAAAGCTGATGTTACAAATGACTCAATAATAGATTTGCTTAGGAGAACTTAAGTCACACAAGTGGAATTTAGCTAAAGGAACACTGCCTCCAAACACCCCCATGGTATGAGGTGTGCTAACCTGTTGAGATAGGGAAATTTAGGATCCTTGGATGTAAATGTTTACTTACCAGGAGTGACCAGCCTTTAGGTTCCATGGATTCCCAAAGACGTACCTCTAATGGCAGCTCAAAGGGGGCAGTGCAGGGTCACAACCATAATATTCCTGTCTCCCTGTGCTCTTAATCAGAAAGAGCATTAATATGCCAGGTGGCCAGGATGGACTGGGTAACAACTATTGGAAAAGAACAACACTGGTGTTCATAAGAGATAGTTTTGGCAGTGTCTTTGCAGTGTAAGTCTCTCAGCTGCCCAAGTGGACAGACTTACAGTCCACCTGTCTCTGTTTAAATTGTTCTGTGTGACTGGGGGCTGGGACCTAGAAGAGATGTTATTAAAGAGGTCAACTTATGTAAAGTACATAAGCCTGGGGTATATATGTTAGTAAAATCTTCTGTTGAAGGCCAGTTATTCCTTGGGCATTAGCCAGCACCAGACACACTCTTCCTTCATTTCTAAGTGTGTAGAGTGATTCCTCATTGGGAAGCCATTCTATTTCTATTACAGTGGCTCTTGAGCACCTGAGTCTGTTGCCAGAATCAGTGTCAGTCCTCCAAAGTTGGTGCCTGGGGATCAGAAGGGGTCCTCACCATGCATCAGCCATCCTACATGCCCAGGAGAGTGCTTCATGAGAAAGACCCCTTTGTATCAGTGATGGGGCAGGAGTGGGGGGGTGAGGGGGGAGCAGTGGGAGGTGTGACTGGCTGCTCTGAGTCCTGGCTTCCTTCTTCCTGCATCATTGCTTTCCACTTAATAGCTGATACTGATTTTTCATTTAACTTGCATTTACTAAACAAAGGGGAAAAGTAGCATACGTATGTTACTATTACTATGAACCCATGAGCCTAAGTCTTCATATGCCCTTAATGTTGCATGTCTTCCGCTGCTAGCAATATGACCTTTTGTCTTTTAGGTTGACTTTATTTTTTTATACAGTGTTAGAAATGCCCACTTTCTGTAGGAAACTAAACAGTCAGGGATCAGATCCCTGTAATGACCCTTTAGATGAGTCTCCTTTCTAGTGCTAGCCTTAGTCATCTGCGAAGTGGGGAGTTAACCTGGCCTTTATCCTGTGTATGATTTTGTTGTTTCTATTATGGTTTATAACATAAATGATGGCATGTTTTCTGTTTTTGTTTTTCCTGAAGTTTTTTCCCTGTGGTTCTGTTTTTTGATTTTTTTTTTTTTTGGCTTGTTTTTTTTTTTTTTTTTTTTTTTATGGCAGGGCTTCTCTGTGTAGCCCTGGCTGTCCTGAAACGTACTCTGTAGACCAGGCTGGCCTTAAACTCAGAGGCCTGCCGGTGCCTCCTTAGTGCTGGGGTTAAAGGCATGTGCCACCACTTCTGGGCTTCCCAGAGTAATTTTAAAGTATAAATCTTTTGAAATTATTTTAATAAATGAAAACAGGAATATTCTTGTCTTGAAAGTATCACACTGCAGATAAGTAATTTCAGCACATGAAGCTGGCCATATGCCTTCACTGTGTTACAGACGGTTCTGTTGACTACAAAAGGGCTGAATCTCCAAACTGGGATGTGTAACATATGTCCTCTCCCTTTGTAGCCTCTCCTGGTCTTTGTCACCAGCTCATTAGAATCTGTTCACCTGAGTCCCCTGTGATATTGCTTCTGATGTACTCCCTTCAGACTCATGACTCTTAAAAAGGTCACTGTCCGTGGCCTCCTGATGGCGGCATAGCGTGAGCTTCTGCTAGAGCCAGGCTGCCACAGCTCACCATCTCCGCCTGTGCTCAGAGGGCTGCTAGGGCCTGAGAAGGGCCAGTGGGAGGATCCTTGGGCAATAGCTGCTTGGATTATACTCAGATCAGGGCCTCTTCTGCTGTGAGTGCCTCAGTGAGCCCCTTACCCTGCTGTGGTTCTTTATTTAGGCCTGGGCTGGCCCAAGGCCTTCAGGTGTGTCCTGACTGGCTTCCTTGGATTAGGGAGCTGTGGAGGGTCACTGACACAGCATGAAGCCTTGGGGCAGAGGAAGGAAGGCCACTGTCTCAGTGATCTGAGGTAACAATCTCGAGGCCTTTCTGCCTCACTACACCCTCTCTGTCTCTTATCTTTGAGCACTTCGGGAAGAAAGAAACCACACAGTATTGGCATTGGACCAAGAAAGACAAAACATTTCTGGCTAGGCTGCTAGTGTGGTCAGGTGGCAGTGATTGAAACAGGCTGTGTGTGCTTTTCTGACAAATCACTCTCATCCCTGCCTGCTTATTTCCAGGAAATGCTACTGTAGATAAGCTGGAGGACTTCATCAACAACATAAACAGTGTCCTGGAGTCTCTGTATATTGAGATAAAGAAAGGAGTCACTGAAGACGACGGAAGACCCATTTATGCACTGGTATGTGAGGCAGCGCCCTCTAGTGGCATTTTGAGAAACTGGCACAGAGGGCTCTGTAGTCTTCTGAGAGGGGATAGGAAAGTGATCAACTTTGTCGGGGAGACATGGCCTGATCCTTATGTGGTTGATTTTTAGGTGAATCTTGCTACAACTTCAGTTTCCAAAATGGCCACGGATTTTGCAGAGAACGAGCTGGATCTGTTTAGAAAGGCTGTGAGTACGGTACTCATTGCTACCGTATGCTGTGCTTCTAATGGGAGGAAATAGAAACTGCAATTGTGGAGGTCACTGTCGTGCTCCCCAGCTTCCTGGGTCTCACAGGCCTTAAGCTACCTGCCAGACAAATCACCTGAGAACTTGTTGGAGTGCATGGGTCCCAGTCCCTGCCCCAGAATGCTCCGAACCCAACCTTGCACTTTAATGAGCTGCTCACTGAATGGCTAACATGCTAGGGCCTGATCCTGCCAAGCTTTGTAGTAGTTTGCTCAGCCTGTCTGCCACACACCTGGCTAAGACTGGTTCTGAGTCCTGGAAGCACGTAGCAGTCACTGGAAAGGTAGGAAAGGAGCGCCCCTCTCCAGTTTCAGCTTGACTGAGCCCTTCAAGACAGGTAGACTTTCTAGTTTTATGGTTTCATGGTGCTCCTAGGCTGTCAGCAGTGTGTGGAGTTAAAGCTAGGACAAGGGCCACACCCTGTGTGTACATAGCACAGGCAGAAGTCTCAGGGAATGTGTCTGGTGTGAGTCCATGCAGCTTCTCCTCCTGACCCACACTGGCTCTGCTCTTCTGCCTCTGAGTGAGGAGAGAGGTGGTGTCTCATGTGCCCAGTCATTGGTTTTTCTCCTCCTTCAGGGAGACAGAGGCAGGGCAGGAGCACTATTCTGGGATGGTGTAACGGGAGTTAGATTGGACATGTGTACTGATTATTATACATTCTCTTCCTGAAGCACTATCTGTACCACTTTGCCTGCGTTGGGGCCATTTTAGCCCCTCCCTGCCAGGGCTGCCTGGAGGCTTAGGTGTCGTGTTTGTTATTCAAATAGATGAATAAGGTACCTCTTTCTCTTGCAGTTAGAACTGATCGTTGACTCAGAAACTGGCTTTGCTTCTTCTACAAACATTTTGAACCTAGTTGATCAACTCAAAGGCAAAAAGATGAGGAAGAAGGAAGCGGAGCAGGTGCTGCAGAAGTTTGTGCAGAGCAAGTGGCTGATCGAGGTACCCTGCTGGACTTCACTTGGAAGTACACAGTCTGTGTTCTATCAGCTGAGCCAGGCTGATCTGTGGGCCCGTCTCTACTGTAAGCTTTCAGCGACCTATGAGAGGAGAGCCTGTGTTCCCTGACACTCACAGGGTCTGTCCTGGGTGCTGCAGCCTCAAGTGGAAGAGGCTGGAATCGATGGAAGGTTCCTCTGAGCTCTGGTGCAGACAGGCATCATGTGGTGGTGTGAATGAAAACAGCCCCACAGGCTCTTATGTTTGAATACTTGGCTCCTAGTTGGTGGAACTGTTTGGGAAGGGGTAGGAGGCGTGGTCTTGTTAGAGAAGATGTGTCACTGGGGTGTGGGCTTTGAGGTTTCAAAATACTCCCATCATCTCCTGTATGCTCTCTGCCTCCTGCTTATGGATTGAGATGTAAGCTGTCGGAGATAGCTCCAGGGCTATTCTGTCTGCCTGCTGCCATGCTCCCTGCCATGTTGGTCATGGTCTCTAGCCCTCAGAACTGTGAGCCCCAAATTAAATGCTTTCTTCTAATAGTTACTTCAGGCACAGCTATGAAAAAGTAACAAAGATAAAGTTTGTGGGATGAACATGGCCTTAATGCCGTCCTGGGTCTGACCTCTGGTACAGTCTGGTACAGGTAACTGCTCTTTCATTCCTGTGCCTTCAGATAGGAATCTTACTGTGGGAGGGGCCAGTGTGAGAGTGTGAAGTGCCCTGTTGGACCACCTGCCTGCCATGGAAGCTTCTAGAGTGCCTGTTGTGACTGCATTGTCAGTACTGTGCTGCTGAGGGCCAGTGCTCTTGGCCCTTCCACTTAGGACACTGACCCTGGAGGTGCAAAGAGTACATGTAGACGCAGGTCTGGGAGGAGCAGGCTGTGTGATGAGACCTGGCTGGAGCAAGGCAAATGCCCCAGGTTTTTCCCCAGAAAAGGTACTACTGTTTTCAGAAGCCCAGACCTGAGCTCAGGTTGGCCCCAATGATCACACTATGCCCCACAAGAGCCCCAGCTCCCTGCTAGCTACATTGTTGCCTGCTTCTTCCTTGGGTAGTCAGTACATGGCCTGAGAGTGCTGTTCTGGCCTCATTCACCACCCTTCACTTCCTCTCTGGGAACCTTGGTAGAATTCTAATCCGAGGTATTTGCTGGGAAGAGAGAGAGTAGGAGTGGCCTTGGGGAGTGAGAACCAGCCTTGGGCTATTCTGTTTGTCCTGTGAAGGTGTGTGCTGACCACAGCTTGGTTGGTTTGCTTATGTTGACACTCTGTGAGCATGCAGCCCAGGTAACAAGCCTGGTTAGGTGCCTGCAGCACGCACATCAGTGGCTCTCAGTTTTGTGTCCTCTCTGGGGTGGGTTTGTCAGTGTAGAATGTTCTCGATGTGCCCTCTTTGAGGGAGACTGAGAGCAGGGGTTCTGACTTCATTGTCCTGTTTCAGAATGTAAATGTTTGCTGAGTGGCTGACTGAGCCAGCAGATGAACTCACTGTGAGTTCCCTTTGCCCAGCTCTTCGTTGCTAGCAGGCTGGTGACAGAGAGGAGGGGTCCCACCTCCAGCTTCTGAGGCCTACCATGGTGTCCATGGCATCCAGACCCCTTCCTTCTGGTGCCTTTCAGAATAAAATTGCTGGCTGTGCCTTCTGCAGGACAGCTCTGAGCTGTTACAGGGGTTTCATGGGAGTCCTGAAGAAATAAATCTGTGAGCTGCTGTGGAGGGGAGCATGGAGGCCTTGGCACCCGTTAGCCCTCAATCTCCTCAGCCCTGCTACTGGCGTCCCTTGAGTTCTTGTTCACCATGTATCTGGTGAAGGAAGGCACAGGCTCAGGCAGTAGGGGGTGTGGTTGGGACAGCATCTCTGGGCTCCTCCACTATCTGGGCAGGGCTGCTGTGAGTTCTGTGGGGACCCACTGAAGGAGTGTTGACTGGGTTGCTGGCTGGTCCCTTCCAAGCCATCCTAGGCACCCGGTTCCTTGAGCAGAGGGACTGGGTTTTAAAGTTATCTTTGGCCTCGGAAATGAAGCCTCCCTTTGCTAAGGCTTCCCACAAGGTTTCATCGCTCAAGGGCATTTTTCCTCCCTGGAGGCTCTGGCTTGGCTCTGAGGTACTATGCAGCTGGATGGTCCATTAGGAGGCTCTGCACTGCAGGGTAAGTCAGACATCAGAGCCTGGCCCACATCTCCCTGTAGTCCAGGTTGACTCCCTCTGGTGGGATGCAGCTTCAAGAACATGGGAAGGAGGTTCAGGGAGCTGGCTGAGTAGTGGGCCACCAGTATGGATCTGGGATCTTTGACAGGTAATACCCAAAGGACTGAGAATAGCTTGAAAGTTAGCCATGCTCCTACCACACCCGAGGCGGCTCCAAGTCCTTGTCTGCCTAGCAATAGCCACTGCTCAGGATACTAGTGCTTTGTGTACAAAGGCCTTACTATTTCTGAACTCCTTTCCCACTGCCCACTCTTGCTCCTGGAACTAATTTCACTTGCTTCTTTGGTCACCAGGCCCCCTCATAAATGCCCTGCTCCCACCCTACCACTTCTGCTTTGGAATGGAAGTACAGCTTCCACCCCTACTGTGTGGTGGGTGCGGAGGGAACTCAGGTGTGGAAGACAGCAATATCAGGGGGACTGTCCTGTAGGGCTGTCTCCTCATCCTCCCTCTACTACAGGGCCACCTTTGTGTGTAGCTGTCCTGTCAGCTTCCCTCTGTCCACTTCACATGCCCAAGACCACCGAGACTTCACGCTGGCTCTTCCAGCTTCATTTGTAAAGTGGCAGGCAGGACTGGCAGCGATGGAGCAACACTGGTGGGAAGGGGTCGGTCGGAGAAGCAGGCACCCAGCTGGGGTTGTCCTGAGTTATCCATTGGGAGACTTCTCTCCTCTCTGGCCTCAGTCTTCCCTTGCTGAAGATAGTGACTGTAACTAGCTTGTGGGGTGGCTGTGAAGATGGGGTCTCACATCTGTGAAGGCAAGGGAGGCTCTGAGATCTGGAGGGTTAGAAGACTTTTACCTCCACTGTTTGACATTTAGTTTCCCTTTCTTGAGATTTGGCTAAGGGGACTTTGTGACATTGGTTGGCTGGGATTAGTGACAGCATGTAGTGACTAGAGCATCTGGACCTAGTCCTCCTGTACTCTGGGCTGTGGGACCGGGAGAGCCAGCACTGAGCTAGAATGAGTGTGTTGTATCCCTGCAGAAGGAGGGGGAGTTCACCTTGCATGGCCGGGCTATCTTGGAGATGGAGCAGTTCATCCGAGAGAGCTACCCAGATGCTGTGAAGATATGCAACATCTGTCACGGCCTCCTCATCCAGGTACTGCAGGCAGCAGTGGGGGCGGAGTCCTGATGCTCAACCCGCCGGATCTCCACTGTTAAGCCCTCAGGATATGGCACCTTCAGGACAGGCATGATATGGTCCCCTACTGATGTACCCCTAGTTCTCTCCCGACCATTCAGCTCTATCCCAAGGGTGCTGTTGGGTGCTGGTTGATATCTTTTTCTGCAAAGGGTCTCTTAAGTCTTGGTAGCTCTGTGACATGTTTCTCTGTCCCCACTATTCTGCTTTTCAGCTGCAGCTTCGAAGGCTTTCGTACGAGTCAGTCAGGCTGGATGCCCGGATTTGCTTCTTTTTGATTATCTTGGGCAACCAGACTCCTTACTCATCTTCTATGTGTGTATCCACAGGGCCCCATGATACTTTTATGTTCAGATTCTTGGAGGTGGAGTCTCTGGCTTACAACATGCTTCTCCTGTTCATAAAGTGGGTGATACATGTTGCCATGGCCTACCGAAAGCTTATGCCTCTATTTCCCACCAGGGACTCTGGTTAGGGAGCCTGTGCTTGGTGGCTTGGCAGGGAGGGAGGATTTCAGCATCTCTCATCCATGTCCACTTGTTCACAGTTTTGTAGTGAAGGCCCTACTGAAGGGCTTGGCTTGGTTGCCAGCATTAAGCTGGAGCCTGCTAGCCATTTTCTTGTAGTTCTCTGAAGGCTTGTCAAGTTGAGATGAACTGGCCCATGGTCATCAGGCTTTCTTGTTTCAGGGTCAAAGCTGTGAGACGTGTGGGATTAGGATGCATTTGCCTTGCGTGGCCAAGTACTTCCAGTCCACCCTGAGCCACGCTGTCCCCACTGTAATGACTACTGGCCCCATGAAATACCAGGTATGTGGTCTCCAGAGTGCTCATAGGATGGGGTGGCCTTGTGATGTGTGTCTGTGGGACCTCTGTTCTAAGTCTGGGCCCCAAGACCGCCCTTGGAGGGAGGGCTGAGGGGGACTCTGAGCATTAAGGTGTTAGTGACCTGCTGAAGCATAGGTGAGTGCTGCCTGCCTGCCCTGTTCTACAGGGCTCTAGAATCCAATAGAAACCCCAAGGCTTGTGAGAGACAAACAAGGCTGTCCTTATAGCCATCTAGGGACAGGGATGGGAAAGCCACTCCCTAGCTCGCTCAGTGAGCTGTGCTGCCTGGCTCATGGTGCTGTGGGGGAGGGCGAGCAGTGCTGCGCGTCCTCCTCTCATGGGAAACAGCTGTAGACATAGCTGGTGGTGTGTGTGATCAGTGATTCGCCATGCTGCTCACTGTGTCTTTGTGCTGTTCTATACACAGAAGTCTACGACCCTGAGAAGGAGAGGGAGGCTGGCATCTCCAAGCCGAGCAGAAAGTCCTTGCGGACCCGGCAGCACTAGCTATGTCCTGCGTTGTCTGGCTCTTGGTGGGCTGACCCTCACAGCCCATGCCTCCTTTGTTGATATTTGCTCTTAAAATGTTTTTAGTAAATGTTTCCTGATGGCACTGTGCTCTGTAACCCAGGGCTTGTGTGGGGCTGGGTTCCCCTTGGTGAGTTGAGTGGACTGGCCCTGAACGGCAGCCCTGGGCAGATGTCTCTTTGTCTGGCTCTGGGTGCCTTTGCTTTGTTGCAGTTTTGGTCCATGATATTAGCCTTAGTGTCCACAGCTACAAAAGGACCTTACTCTGGCCCCAAGTACAGTAAGCCCCTACAGGGTGTACTAGATTTGTGCTGTTTCCATGGGGCCTTTTGTCCCCACCAGCCCACCAGTTATTTCAGCAAGTGGCCTGAGAGTCTAGCCTCTTTGTCCCTGTGTCTACATCAGGCTGGTCTCAAACCATGTCTGGCCCCTGCCATTTGGCCTCATGACTGCTGTCCAGACCAGATCCCCCCTCCTTTCCAGCTGCTGCAGCTGTCCTGCTCCTGCCCATTCCCCTGGACAGTCACATGCCTACCCTGCTGAGACCCTGGTTTGATTTCAGAAGAGTGTGTTGAGTTAGGACCTCAGCCTTCCTTCCTGTCTCAGCTCCTCTTTGGTCCCTGGGCTCTCCACCACAGTACCTGTTGCCGTTCCTTGATCAGCACGTGTGGCACTGTAGTGCCCTTCCTGCTTCAACTCACCCCAACATGTCAGGACTCATACTGGCCCAAATGAAGAGGACATGTTTAGGAGGCTTAGACTGGTGGTTCCAGTGATGTCACAAGGTCACCCCACTTTTTACCTCTGCTGAACTCTGGCAGGAAGGCAGAAATGGTCCAGAACAGCCAGGGCGTAGAGTTGGGAGCTCTGGGTTGGGAGTGTGAGTCCCTGGTCCCAGGATCCCCTACACCCTCCAGCCTTCAAGATGAAGCTCAGGGCCGCCTAGCCTTCCCTCAGGACTACACTGGGCAGGGTGGCTCTGCAGTCCCTGCTTTGGGATGGCCAGCTGCCTGATTATCCTGTGTCACAGTGGTACAGTTCAGGCCATCCCTGAGGGTGACACATGAGCTCTGGAGATAGCAGCCCTTCCTGCCACCTGTCTCCATGCCTCTACCCTTTCTCTTATCATGATACCCAAGACCCTCAACTTTCCAGATCTTAGTTTGATGTTCATCTAGGCCTTTACAGTCTGTCCTGCCCTCTGGTCCCTCTGGTGCCACTGGGTGGGAATCATTGACTGGATCAGGCCTCTTCTGCTTCTCCCAGCTCACAACCTTCCCACTCGCAGGCCTTTGTCTACCCTGTGGCATCTGAGACTAGTTAGCTGGCTTCACTGACAGCCGATACTGCTTCAGCTGCACTGTTCCTTCCCTTTCTGGGCCTGGTTGTCCCTCTTGGGCCTTGTCTTACTTTACTCCTATTGATGTAGTAAATACCATGGCCAAAAGGATTTGGGAAGGAGAGGTAGACTTCTTATTACAGCTTTCAGCCCATCCTAAGGGCAGGAACTTACTGTAGGAAGTAACTGAAGGCAGAAACTGAAACAGGCCATGAAGGAGTGCTGCTTACTGGCGTGCTCTCTGTGGCTTGCTCAGCCTGCTTTCTTATACAACCCAGGACCGCCTGCCCGGGGACGGGCCCTCCTACACTCAAGGACATGCCCCACAGACTTGCCCTAGGGAAGTCTGACGGAGACATTTTTCTCAGTTAAGGTTCTTCTTCCTGATGACTAGCTTGTGTCAAGTTGACAGAAAAAAAAAAAAAAATCCAACCAGGACAGGCCATGTCCCTGCTGTTGTGAGTGGTCCTAATGCCAGTCTGAAGTCCTGTTCTGTCCCTCATCATTTTACTCTCCATGTCAGCTACCCAACATGTCCCCCAGCCCTCCTTGATGCCCTTCATGTTGCATGTACACTTGGTTCAATTTGTCCTATTTTGGTCTTGCTGATCCCTACTCCATGGTGTGTCCAAACCAGGAGAACAGGAGGCCCATGTGGCTGAGTGCCATGTCTCCAGTGCCTGGCTCAGGGCCTTAGTGTGGAGCAGATCCCATGTGCAATGAGTGATGGGCTGGTGGATCTTCACACTTGCTCTTTTTCAGTGGCTTTGAAGGGCCTGTTGACACTGTGGTTCCAAGCCAACTTGAGAGTCTACACTCCCCAGTAAGAAGGGAGTCCTGCAGGCAAGTTCCAGCTATCTTGGGACCTGCCCATAGGAAGAGCCATCTCATCCCCCTGCCTCCCACCTGGTGATGGTCACCTGATACTCAGCAATGGCTCAGGAGAGTATGGAGCCTGTCAGCTGTCACAGGTGATGCTGTAAAGGACAGGCCACTGCAGGAAGCTGGAGCCACACAGCTGATCCTTGCACACATAGCAAAGTGTGCCAGTGCTTGAGCCCCTGGGGATGTGTGGCTCCTCCTCAGGTTATACAAGCTGGCATGCTAGCTCTCCTACTGTATGCCTTACCCAGCAGCACTGGTTCTAGTAACTGTCCAGGTGAGATTAACTGTTAACTGTACCAGACAGGATGCCAGCCTCTAAAGCCCTTGCCACCTACTCCAGGCTTCTGGCTACCTCAGCCTGCTGTAAATCCCTCCCTGCCAAGGCTAGCTGTCTATAAAAGGGCATATTCTGATAGTTTGCCGTTCCAGACCCTGTGTGACCAAGTTTAGATTCCTTGGCCTGGTCACCTTATCATGTGGGGTGAGGTGGGCTGTGAGCTAAGCCTGTCAATCATTAGCCATCTCCTTGGCCTGATTCTTGGTATGAACTGAAAGGACCAGCAGTTGATACTGGGGGTCAAGATATGAGGAGGGAGATAGAGTCAGAGCTGTTCTCCCCCTTCCAGAAAAGGGAAAACAATGAAACCAAGTAGAGATCAAAGGTGGAGGAATGGAAGCAGCGAACAGGGGCTATAGGAACCCCAGGTTTTACATAAGCCACTAACAAGCCAGCCCCATCCATCTGAAGCTGAGCCTGCGCGCTAAACACCTTTAGTTACAGCCTGTACTGCCAGCCTCCCGCTCACAGTTCATCAGTGGTCCTGACTGTGCTCTGGTCTCTGATTCTCTGAGCCGGCCTCCTTCAGTACTTCCCACAAGAGAGTCCACAGATGGGGGTGTTTCCTTTCCAGGGTCCACGCTTTTCTTCCTTTCCTAATGCTTCTTTTGTTGCTGCCCTATTCACAGACAGCAAGGGAGTCTGGTTAAAGAAATATTTCTTTTTGTTTGTTTTTTAATTAAGAAAATATATTTTATTGTGTTATTGAAAATCTTTAAGTTACATATGGGGCAAGTGGACCGTGCCACCAGACAGAAGAACTGGTAAGGCTGAGCAGGCTCAGACTGGGGAAATCTCAGAATTGAGAATGGGTGGAATAGAGCCCTGCCAAATTACCTGATCACATGTAACTGTGACACTCCACTGAGAGGACTAGGGCAATCAGTCATGTAACATAAGAACCTGGAGTTGTCCATGCTAATGAGGTGTCTAGAGAGGCCCCGTGTGTTCAGTCAGTGAGCTTCCCTTCCTAGGCATTCCTTCCACAAAAGGTATTTAATCCCTGGTTCACCCTGAGTAAGGTGTACGCACTCACATCTGCCATCTAATAAAACAGTTTAAATGAGATCGCCTGGGGAGAGGGGCTTCCTTCTAAAGGGCCCTGCCTGTATCTGCCTATATCTCCCAGAGAAGACCTCTCTCACAGCCCCTCCCTATTCTCGACACTCAACTCAGAACCAAGCCAGTTCTGCCCCCATCCCAGGCTCTGCCTTCCCCTTCCAGCCTGATGCATACATGCCCCGAGGGGAAGCATGGACCCAAGAACCTGTTTCCAACTGCTAGTGGTAAGCCAGTGGGTACACAGAAGACTGGGGACCACAGCAACCACCCCAGACCCTGCTGTTTCACACCTGAGAAAACACACCCAAGAAAACATGGACGGAGGACTCCTATTACAGATTGTGTTCTGCCTCCTCTGAGCAGCTTGCCAGCGGCGGCATTTGGATACCCCAGCAGCAAGGCAAAGACCCAGTCCAGCAGTTACAAAGAAAAAAGAAGCATCCATAATCTGGATAGCTTAGGTACATGGGTACACACAGCAGCTGGGCCACACACACATGGGGGTACACACAGCAGCTCTGCCTCACATATCTTAACAGATAATGGCTGGGGGGAAGACTGCTGGAGTCTAGCAGCATCCAGGGCCCACACTGTCACTGGGTTTACTACCTTTGGGTAAGGTGTCTGCTTGGAGGGTCCTTTTCACTCTGGCCCTGGCTATGACCACCAGAAGCTGACAGAGAAGCTTAGGTCCAGGGAGCGCACGTAATGCCAATACTTAGCAGGTATAAAGAGGGTATCTCCTGGGGACAGAATGCAGGACAGGAATGGGGCCTCAGTGAACCTGGGGAACTTCTCGAGGTCAGGGTTTTCCACATCAACCTGCAGAAAGCAACAGAAGTCATCTGCTGGTCTGTACAGACAGAAGGCACCATGTCACCTGATTTCCCGTGTGCCCACCTGGCTGGTGTTATGAAGAATGTGTGTCTCGTGAGGGTACACCGCCTCAGACTCTTGCGGAGAATACAGCCGGATGTACTTCCTTCCTAACACCTGGGAGAGAAGGCCCATTAGCTTCAGGTGGTGAGCTGTGGGGCCCACTGACTACAGGCCTATGGACCTGTCCTTCCAGGCCTTTCTGTGGTCTGTCTGCTGTTGCCTTGCCACACCACATGCTCTGAGATTCTGGGAGTGCTTACCTTCAGGTACCTTAAAGATCAGTGTTCTACGTGTGGCTAAGCTCACCCGCACTGAGTGCTGGCCTGGCTTCATCTCGGGGGTTTCCTCTTCTCCTTGGCTGTGAGGATTTGTGGCACAGAGGTAAAGTGAACTGCCCAAGTTGACTAAGGTGGCAGCTGTACTATGCCAGGCAGCAGCCTCCTGGCCCTGGCTTAGCTGCTACTGAGCTGTATAGCAGGGCTGGCCCAGTGCTCTTTAAGAACGCTCGCATTTACTAAGTTGCTAGCAGCTGGGCCAGTGACAAGGTTTTACAGCAGTGGGTATGTGCTGGTTCCCTTGTGACAAACCTGACTGAGTCTCTGGAAATATCTATCACTGGCTGGGAGCCCTTATCCACAGGTGCAAGCTGGCAGTGGGAGTGGGGGAGGTTAGCAGGCACTAGAATGCTAGGCCTCCAACCAAGAGCTCTCTGGCCCTGGAGAAATCCCACTTGGATGCAGCTTGACCTGGGAGAAGTCCAATCCCAGGGCCACAGGACTGTTTTGTTTTTCTGTCTATATCCTTTCCCCTCCCTTTCCTTCTCTCCCTCCCTTCCTTTTGTGACTAAGTGTCATGTAGCCCAGGCTTGTCTTGAACTGGCTATGTGCTGAGGATGGCTTTGAACCTCCCAAGTGTTAGGATTATGGGTATTGCCATCACAAGCTCCTTACTCAGCTCCTGTCTGGCAGCAACTCCTACCTGGACCAGGAAGTTCTGCTGGGGGTCCTGATGAAGTGGGGAGATGGTGCCTTGGGGACCAAACCAGGCATTGATAGTGATCTCTTCCTCTTCTCCATTGCCCAGGCAACAGTAATCGGGGATGCTGATGTCCTGCTTCAACTCTGGGATCTGAGGGTAAAGGCAGAAAGCAGAGGCTAGGACTAGGTATGCCAGCCAGGGCCCTGAAGACATCTCATTGCTTGACAGCTAAATACACACACTCCTAGATGCACTTGTTTAGTTTTTCAGACAGTTTTTCTATTTCTCATCCTCTTTTCTTCAGCCTCCCAAGTGCAGATTTAGCACATATGTGCCATCCTACCCAGCTCAAGTTCATAGTCATAAAAAAAAAAAAAAAAAAAGTTCATAGTTCATAAAAAAAAAAAGGTAGAAATAATAGAGGTGAATTCTAATCTTGCTTCATATTTGTTTCTACATCATATAGACATTTTCTTTTTAGAAACCTGGTATTGTTGCTTTATACTTTTAAAAAAAGGCATAATACTGTCATTTACTAATGAGTAATATTTTCTTTTGTTTTGAGATGGGCTCACTTTGTAGCTCTGTCTGGTCTGGATCTCACCATGTAGATTAGGGTGGCCTTGAACTCACAGAACTCCATCTGCCTCTGCTGGCATTAAGGCATGAGTCACCACAACAGGCAAGAGTTAAGTTACCACCACCATCACCAAGAAACAAAACACAACAAACAAACCCCCCAAAAACAAACCAAACAGAACAAGAGCACCCCACAGGTGTTGGGTTTGTTGGAGCATACCTGCAATTTCAGCACTTGGAAAGCTGAGACAGGAGCATGACAAGCATGACCCAGGAGGTAAGCATGGGTGACACCGTGAGATCTTATTTCAAAAACAAATAATCCTCAAAAGTCCAATGTACTGGATCTTTATCAGATCTCTGGAGGATAATTTTCAAAAAGTTACTACCATACCAGTAAGGAAATTGCAACTGGTATATTTTAAATAAATTATTACAAAGACTGGCAAAGTAGGCTTTGTACTAAGTTTATTCTGAGAAGAAAGGAGTTTATTGAACAGTGTTCAGTAGCCAGAAAAGAGAGCCCTAGGACCAAGTTGAGTACATTTCCTAGCCACCAGGGGACTAAAGCAGGCACTCAGAGCAAATTAGTGGTGAGGAGGGGTCCTATTAGCAATCGAGCAGAACTGGATAGTCCACAATCTCCAATGTGGCTAGAACCCCAGGCTCCGAGCATACCATATTACTGCTTTGATTGAACGGGACCAAGCCTTGCTCCTGGATGCTGAGCATAACTCCGATTGGTTCCTGATGATGTCATCAGGAATTCTGAAGAGTGATTGGTTGACTGGATATCAAAATCATTGACCAAGGATTCAGAGACCCTCAGAAAACACATGCTCCAGAGATGTGACTATTGCCAGGCCCAAGGCAGTGGCCAGAGGCTTCCAAGACACTACACCGGGAGGAAAGTCAGTGTAAGGTTCCTGGCAAGCATTTGTCAGCAGCCTAAGCTTCCTATAGACACAGAAGTCCTAGAAAACAGCCTGTGTCCTGTCCTCAAGATACATGGCTGCTCAAACTCCTCCTTGAGGTGCTCTGAACAGAAGAGAAAAACTGGAGTGCTGAGGGACAGACATGATGATCCGCCTGAAGTAGCCTCACACACTTCTGACACACCCTAAACGTAACAGCAGCTTTGCCTCCTATCCCTGGTCAAGGGCCTAGATAAGCAGGTAGGGCCATCCCCAGGATGAGCCCGCTGCACTGTCTCAGTATCTTAACCAGACAGCTTGGAAGGATTCCTTATGCAGCTCAGCCTCCCAAGTGCTTAGATTCAAGGTGTGTGCACCACACCCAGGTACAGGTAGCTCAACATGGAAAGGCAGTCTGGCTGCTGATGCATAGTCTGTTTTCTCACGTGATGGTCATACCTGCAGATGATGTGTTGCGTGGCAGTGGGCTAACACCAGGAGGGGCAGGCCTAGTAATCTGCTCTTAAGGGCCTGCTCTGGGAGAGGAGGCAGCAGTACCTGCTCTGTTCAGAAAACATGCATTTATTTCTTACACTGCTGGGGATCTCCAGGGAGCCTTCTTGCTCATCAGGGGCCTCACAGGCCTCCATCATTTCCAGATTAAATTCAGAGTCCTGTCTGGCCTTTCAGGCCTCTACCACCTGGCTCTCCCACTCTTGTGTATAACTTCCTGGCTGGTGGTCTCCACACTTTCCTAAAGCTTTGGTGCTGGGTGTTTCTTAATGTGAATATTCTCCCACCCAATCCTACTCCAGTTCAGCCAAGCTGCACCTTTAAGTCTTCGGCAGGTCATCCTGATCCAAACTGGGCCCTCAGTCTCAGCATACTTAATCTCTCCAGCCTGGAAGTTCAATTTGCCCCACTGCTGCCTATGGTAATCAGGGAGATCCCTTGCTCCAAAGGGTAACACCATTAGATAGGCATGTGTGCTTCCTGGGAGCAGAGGAGCAGGGCAGGAACATGATCTCAGACTCACCTGGTCGAACAGCTGGTGCTGAGCCAGGTACCCGACATCCTTTGCCTGACGCAGAGGGGGAAAGCAGAAGTGACCATCAGTTAAGTTTGTGTCAGGCACCTCTTGATGGCCCTGTTGTTTAGTTGGATGCCGAGTCCTGGCCCTGGCCCCACCCACCACTGTCCCGTGTGGCCCTTCCCCAAGCTGGGGTCTGATGTAGTCAGTGACCTCCCAGGCAGGATAGAGCTGAAAGGCAGAAGACTTAGGGCCCGGGATGCAGCTCTGCTCTCTCTGAGTGAGCCACTACCCCTGCAGCTTCTCCTTTAAGAAAACAATACAGGTGTAGCACAGAGCCAAGTGCTGCTGCTTCTCACTGGAAGTGGTTTTAAAAATCATGCTGAGATACATGACTTGCCTTAAGTTCAGTCACACTGAGCATCTAAATAGGAGCGTGCATTACCTCACTCAGGATGTGTTTGTGGATGAACTCATTGACTGTCATGAGAGTCTGGGACCAGTCTTCATCTGTGTACCTAGAACCCACCTCCACAGGGACAGTGCGGCAGCCAGCAATCTCCTGGATGTACTGCAGACTACAAGAACATCATCATAGTGTCACCATGCATCACTGCTGCTGACATCTAAGAATAGTTTCCTCTGTTCTTTCATGCAAAACCTTATGAGGAGGACACTGCCCTTTCCTGACAGGTTCTCATGATAGAAAGGTGAGGCTGCGTGCCTGAAATCTCACAGCTGAGGCGGCTTTGCATATGGATCTGCATGGCTGTCTTCACCATGCCCAACCCTCAGGCTCAGTCTGTCACACAGACTGTCCTGACCACCTCTGCCATCCACAATCTGCTGACTTCTCACTTTTCTCTGTCACTGCTGAGAAACCTTGGGACAAGTGGAGGGCAGTGTGGGGGTGAGGAGTGCAGGCTCTGAACTCTGATAGCCTGGGGTGAGTCAGGATCCTTGCGTGAGTCCCTGTTCCCCTGTTAAAGGAGGTGATGCCAGTACCTACCCCCATTTGGAGCATGACTACTCTGCTGTGGCTCTCAAAATTCTTCCTCACTGGAGTCTCAGGGGCTACTTCCTCCACAAACTCACAACAGGCCAACCTGACTCAGCCTACCCTGTGAGCCACAGCTGTCTCAGAGTGCCCAGGGTACTTTTACATGGCCCCTGTGGATGCTGAAATGTCAGTATTCTCTAGTCCTTACAGGAAGCATTAGTGTGGCCTCTCTGAATCCTAGTAGGAGCCGTCTCCTGGGTGAGTGCAGTCATGGCCTCAGGGCCCAGAGAAGAAGCACTGGGGGATCTCTAAGATCTTGCATGAACACCTACTGGCTCTCTGAGGGTGAGTGTCAGTGACAGCTTAGGCCCCTGCACACACTCAGGATGGCCCATTAAATGTTCATTTAAAAAAATATTTCATGTGCAGGGAGGTAAACGTGACAGTGTCATGTGTGAGGCCGGAAGACAACTTTGTGGTTCCCTCCTCCCACCTGGGGGGTCCTGGGGTTTGAACTCCTGCCAATAGGCTTTTGCAGCCATCTTGCCAGTCGCAGGGTATCCCACTTTAGAGTCTTCATTAATCCTCTGTCATCAATCAAGGGGTTTTGAAGTTGGTCTGGGGCAGTGACTTATGAGTGGACAAAAGAGACCTTTGAGGAGTCCTGGGGACACTCAGGAGGAAGGACCTCAGTTCCACACGGTGGCTACTCACCTCCACTTCTTCATGCACGGCCAGTGGTCAGCCACACCTTCCAAGATCACAGGCCTCCCAGGAACTAGAAAGTGCTTCTTGAAGTACTGCAGAGGTGGGCAGCGAAGTCTGGGCACTGCCCGCTCTAACACCACATTGGGAGCTGAGCTGGCATCACGCTTTGCCTTCTGTTCAGAATCCAAACAAAGAAGATGGCAACTGTCTCAGGAATCTGCGTCAGTGGCAGGATGTCTGGGTAGTGTTAACAGCAGATGGCAGTTATTTGTGTGCACATGTGTGTGGCAGAGGATAACCTTGGCTGTCACTACGTATCATGCACACTAACCTTACTAAGATGGGGTTTTCTCCTTGGCCTGGGCTCACTGACTCCAGTGAGGCTGGTTGACTAGCAAGGCCCTGGGATCCACCTGACTCTACTTTCCCAGCTATGGGATGACAAGAACATGCCACCATGCCAAGTTTTTACATGGTCCTAGGGATCAAAATCCAGTGCTCCTACATGTGTGGCCAGTTCTTGTCTGAGCCATCCCCTCAGTCTCAAGCTTTGTTTTGTTTTTGAGACAGGGTCTCAACATAGACATGTTCAGGCTTCAAACTCATAGACATCACCTACCTCTGTCTCCCAAGTGCAAAGGGTAAGGGTGTTCACCATTACATGGAGCTATGTTTTGTGTTTTTGAGACAGGGTCTCAGTAGGAAAGCATGGAATAACCAGGAACCCAGAATTCCCCTGCCTCAGATTCCAGAGTACCCACTACACCCAGCAGTAGATAACATTTCTACACCGTTTGCTTTCATGAACTCAAGGTCCCTTTTTCCTTAGCTATCCCACAATCTTAGAGCACTGCAGGTGACAGCAGTGCTGAAGAGTGAGTAGCTCTGCCTGGCATCTAAGACTGTGTCCTAGGCAGTTTCCACACGGCCACTCAGTCCTTGCAGTGTCACACAAATGGCTACACTGTACTTTACTCATCCAGTTCCCTTGGGTAAGCTGAGCAGGCAGGTCACTTAGCATGCCTGAGCCTCCACTTCCTCATCTGTGAACTGGTGGTGACAACAGTACCCACATGTGGTACCCAGGACACTGGGTGGCCTCTCCTGTCCCTTGCTTCCTTTATACTATCCCCATTCAACATAGGCCTTGTGTGTACAGCCCTCATAGAAGCTTCCACCCCTCCTCTAGCAAGAGCGGATTCTTCTAGAGCCTCACAGGAACACAAGGTGTGGGGGTGGAGGTGGTGATACTCTGTATACATGCTCAGTTAAGTTGTTAAATCAATACCCTCTTCCAGTAAGGTCCCGAGGGACAGAGAAGGGACCCTGTCTGATCAGTAGGGTGTAGCATGGGAATTGAGCCAAGCAGGCTGACAGAAGAGCCTGTGCTCTCTTCTTTGGCTATGCATCCTGCCCCCTACTCCAGTGAGGACCACATTGGGCAGGAGTTCGCTGTTATACCCCTTGGGACTCACTGACGGGAAGATGGAGGTGTGTGCTGTTTTCCTTGAGGACTTCTCTCAAAGGGAAGCACTGGTGTGGGTTGCCTTAGCAAAGGGTTTCTGATTAGCCTGTTACAGACTAATTCAGCCTCTCTAAAGTGTGAAGCAGCACACTACCCTGCAGCCCCACAGATCTTTAGTGTCACCAAGCATCACATAAACAATGGCTGATGGTAGTCTCCAAAGCTGTCTGCTTTTCTCTTAACTTGTAACTTGTCATTATTATTTATTCACTCCCCCCACCCCCATGAACTCTCACTATAGACCTGGCTGGCCTCGAACTCTCCACCCTGTGCATCTGCCTCCCAGGGCTGTGCGAAGCCGAGGCTGGCACGTTTCACTAAGGGCTCTATGTCTTCAGGAGTCTGTCTGTGTAGGCTTCAGCTTTTCCCTGCTGACCCCTCCAAGTCCTCATGTGAAAGGATCCACCCTGCCTTTCTTCCTGGCTTGTTGAGCTCTTCCTTCTGTGATCACACTTAAGTGCCAAAGACATCCATCTTATTTGTAAGTCACACTCAACAGGACATTTTAAAACTACAAGAAAGCACTGAGAAACGCGTACAAAACAGTCCAGAATTCCATGGCTGGCATCCAACACAGCCCAGCCCTTCCTCTCTGAGGCTCAGGATTTATCTGACAATCCACAGATGAGGACACCAAGGCCCCAAGGAGATGGTCTCTGTTTCGAGGACTATGTGTCTGCAGCTTTTGCTTTGGGACACTTAAATACCATGGCCAACCTCCATGAGGACTGGAGGGACAGAACACATTGGCTTCTTGAACCTTAGTCAGCTAGCTGAGGTATCTCTCCAAGAGTAGGTGGTGAGAAGGCATGCTGGATTTCCTTCAGAACTGCCTCTCTTAGATTAAGGAAGCTGCTACTTCCCCCTAGATAAAGGGGACTTGCCTTTGCAGCTGCTAATTCCCCAAATCTACATAATGCTCTTTTCAGCAGAGACTGTACCCTGGGAGAGGACTGGATTCTTCTAGAATATGGGCTGGGCTGCTGGATGGTTCAGCTTTCAGTAGTGACTCACCTTGGTAGCAGGCTGATCCTGGTGGGAGCCACAGGCAGGCTGCTTCCTAGGGAGCAGGTGTGTCTGGAGGACTGCGATAACTTTGAGAAGAATGTCCCCAAGGATGGCTGCCCCCATCAACAGGCCCATGTCACACACCCGCAGTGCTTCAGTCACAGCAGTGGCCTTCTGTGGTGCCTGGCACAGGCACAGGGCCTTCAGGAGGCAGCCGAAGGAATATACTCGGCGCCACTCCTTGTCTACATCTCGCCAGGGACCAGTGTTGAGCTTTTCCCAGGAGTAGTCCAGGATGGCCTCGCTTGCCTGCAGGCACTCCTGCCAATGGCATGCATAGAATAGACCCACAGCCCGCTGTAGCAGCATAGCCACGCTCCTGTCCACCTTCTCACCGAGGTCTAGCTTCAGCTCCTCCTCGGTGTCAGGCAGGAGAACCCTGAGGTCCGTCCAGAGGGTGCTGGACCCCACCAGGGGCTCTATGGTGTCCTCTGACATGATCAGCACCTGAGAGGAACCAGACAGGAATCAGAAACCACGCATAGCCCTTGTACTCACACCAGTGCTTTCCGACAAGGTCTTTGCTGCCTTGCTGGTGCAGGCCCTTCCTGTGGGGTGGCTGCTCTGTGTTCAGGGCCTGTACAATGCCCGGCACTAAGTAGACTCTGGATAGATATCTTTTCAGAGAAATGAGTGCTGTCTTCATCTAGAATGATTCTAGCATGCCTCCTCTGCCTGGCAAACTCCTTCATTCCAACTCTTATGAGTCGCCATCTCCTGTAATTCACTCTAATTTTGACAGGTCTGCCAGGACACTACCTCACTCAGCCGTGTTGGTGTAGGTCCCACAGCCCCTTGGGCTCTTCTTATAGCACTTGTCACAAAATACATCTGCAAGCACGTGTGCGTGGTCTGCCTATTCAAGGCTGGGCTGTGGCATATTCATTTTGGTTTCCTGAGAGCCTAAAGCTACAGGTGCAGAAGTTCTAGTGTCCCCAAAGGCCCATGTGTTAAATGCTTAGTCCCCAGCCTATCATGGTACTTGGGGGTGGTGTAGCCTTTTAAGAATTGAAGCCTAGGGGGAGAAACTAAGGTCATAGAGCCATGGCCTTCAGTTGGACACATTATGACCCCAGCCTTATGTTTCTTGGTCACCATAAGGTAAAGAGGTATCCTCCACCTTGAGCCCCCATAATGATGTACTGAGCGGTCACAGGACCAGAACAACAGGGCCATGCAACCTGCTGATACTCTAAAATCATGAGCCAACACAAATCTCTCTTGGTGGCTTAGCCTGAGTGTTGTGTGTAGACAATGTCACTATACTAACACTAACAGATCTGCAGCTTGCAGACAACCATGGCTATCTGTCCTGCTTCTATGTTCTCAGCTCTATCCTAACAGCTGTGGCATTTGCTAGGTTGGATGTGATTTATTCCTAAAGGTTCATGGGCTGGAGTTTGGGCCTTAGGAGGGGCATTTAAGACATGAGGCCAGGGAGGTGATTAGGTCATTAAGGGCACTGCTGTGGGAGGGGTCAATGCCCGTCTTACAGAAGCCTTCCTACAAGGCTGGTTGTTATAAAGTTAGGTTCACCCTCATGTTGGGTCCTTGCATGTATCTGTGTTCTCCCCACTTCTCTACCATGTGGTGACACAGCTGGATAGCCCCCACTAGATGTCTGTACCAAGCTGTTGGGACTCTGCAGCCATCAGAATTGTGAGCCAAGAATGCCCTTTCTTTATTCATCCCCCAGTATGTATCAGACAGTCTTACAGCAACACCAGATAGAGTGGGAAACCCCCTCTGCCTCCCGTGCTGGTATGTCATAGGATCATCCTGTTTCTGGCAGAGAATGCAGATGGCCAAATAGGAAACATTAGGCTGTGTTGGCCACACAGTCTCGGTTCCACTAGTCTGCCAATCATGAACCAGAATAAACAAACAGGGTGGCTGTGTTTCATTAAAGCTTTATTTCTAAGAAAGAGTGGGTGCCAGATGTAGTTTGCGGAGTCCTGTTCTTCTGTGTACTGGAGTTTCACCCCTGGCTTGGGGTAAAAGAAGAAAATAAAAAGGAAAAAAACACCCTTTATATATTTTCCCCTGATCATCCTGGAATTCACTCTGTAGACCACACTGGCTTCAGATTCAGAGATCTGCTAGCCTCTGCCTCTCAAGTGCTGGTATTAAAAGTGTATGTCATCACCAGCAGGCAGAAAAGACAGGCTTTCCCTTCTTTCGGCCAGTCGGAGAAGCTTCCCATGTAATTCACTGGGCAGAAGTAAGTGCTACAGAGATGAATGCAGTGACTAATGTCTAGCCATAGACACCTCCCACAGGTCCCCTAAAGATGGAAGTGGGGAGCTCTCAGACTTCATGGAATTAAAATTCCAGGTGGCAGGAAGCTGGAATTGTGGGAAGGCCACTGAGCCTAGAAGAGTCACAGGGGAATAGCCCGAGCCAAAAATAAGTGCACTTAGCCCTTTAGCAGACTGCAGCTGGTGCTTCTTACAGCAGTTAGTCTGTGCTGCCTGACAGGTGACAGCTCCTACAGATGGCTATATCCCAACTTTGAATGGTATGTCACCTAGTGTGGCTGAGAATGGGACCTAAGATGGAAGATTATCCTGGATTATCAAGATGGGTTCAGTATTACATTTAAAGGATTGCTTTGACCTAACATCAGATTTGGAAGGACTTGTGACTTCAGAAGAATGGTCACAGAAAAGCAAAGTGGCTGGCTTTGATGACTAGAAGCTGAGAGGAATTCAGGGCAACTTACAGGAGCTGAGAAAAATCAAAGAAATAGATTCTTTCCTGGAGCTTTTGTTGATCCCTCGATTTCAGCCCAGCAAGACTGGTCAGATCCCAGCCCACAGATCTGCCAGGTGTAAGCCTGCAGTTTACAGCCACCATGCTCATGATAAGATAAATAGATAAAAAGAAAGCAGTGGTAGTGGGAAGTGACAGGACATTGCTTCTGTGGTCAGGCCACACAAGCCTGGGGCTAGCACCATCACTGACTCTCTACTAACTAGTCAGCTGGTATGTGTTAGCTCATGCCACCATGTTGGAAAGGCTACATGGCAAAGAGATGAAAGGAGCCTGTAGCTAACAGCGAGCAAGAAGCCAAGGTTCTATGTCTGTAGCTGCCCATGTCCATATGGACTACTGCCAACAGAACCTGGCATAGGGGCACAGGTCTGTTAAAGCAGTCACTTTAACTCTTCTTCCTCTATGTAGCTGAGTCTTTGTATGAGAGCTCAGCCCAGACCATAGCCTTGTAAAGGACTCTAACACAGAGGACCTGGCTAAGCCACGCACACGTACACCCAGCTCAGAAAAACAGGTCCTGAAGGGACTCTGGCCAGCTTGGGCATGGTGAGCATGGCTCTGGCAGACCTTGCTTGATCTCTCCAATTCCCTCTGCCTTGCTAAAAACTGTTACATCACATTCCTAAAGTGAGCCACCAGAAGCTAGCTATTCCCTTATTTGGCTATTTCTCCTCCTGAGACTGACTACCAAGGTCCAGCTTTCAAAGTACTAAAGTCCACAATCAAAAGCCCCCTTTGGTTCACCTAATTAATACACCAATCAAAATATACCACAGCATGCTAGTCCACTCTAACACAGACCTCCCCTTTTCTCTTCTTAAAAATTACACCTGCGAAGTCATTTTGCTATTTTTATGCCCAAGTCAGAAGCAGCCATTTTAACATTCTTCTTGATTAATAAAGGATCCCTCTGTGAAAACAGGTGTTTGGGTGTGGTTTGTGCCTAATACTAACCCAAAATTGCTTTGTTGATACTTCATAATCATAAATTTTCTACTATTATAAATAGTAATGTAATACTGGTATGTGATTCCTGTGAAAAGATTATTTGATCCCCAAAGTGGTCATGACCCTCAGGTTGAGAACTGTTGCTCTAGAGGAAGATAACTGATAATAATGTGTGTGAGAGAGAGAAAGAAAGAGAGAAGAGAGAGAGATCAATTGATTTGTGGGTTGCAGGCTGTGGTTCAGCTAGTCCAACAATGGCTGTCTACTAGCAGAAAGTCCAAGAATCCAGTAGCTGTTCAGTACACTAGGCTGGCCGTCTCAGCTGGTCTTCAGTATACGCCCAAATCCTGAAGACATAGTCTCTAATGCTAGTGAAGGAGTGAACTTGCCATCACGAGGGAGGACAGGCAGGCAAAGAGCAAAAGTTCCTGCTTCCACGTCCTTTATATAGGCTGCCAACCAGAAGGTGTGGCCCAGATTAAAGGGGAGTCTTCCCACTTAAAATGCTTTTGTTAAGAAGAACCCCTCGGAAGTGTACTTAGTCACTGGAGTTTAATTCATTCCAGATGTAGTCAAGTCACAGCCAGCACAGCCCAGACAGCAATGTTTGTAGACAGCCTGTCTTTCAAGACGATCTGTCCTGCTTGAGACAGAGAATTCCAGCAAAGAGAGACTGCAGACCCACATGTAGTTCTCCACAGCTGCAACCATTTCCTCTCCTTAAGCCTAGCACCCTGCCCTGTGAAGGGGTCCAACCAGTTTTTTCTCTTGCAGGCACCCCTTTTCCCACAGGAGTGTCTGTCCTCCACTGTTTGAAATAAATAGTCCCATCTATCAATGTCAGATTCTGTCTCCTTCTGCCGCTCCAGAAACCCAACATTTATAAGCTGCTACTTCCAATGACCTTGAAGATAAGGACCTCCTGTTGTAGATTACATGAAAGAACCTTCTGGGAGAGGGCATCACACTGGCTGTAGTAAATCACCTCTCAGCCACATGAGCTAGCTTTAGTAATTATAAGCAATTTAAATTACAGTTAATTGCCGAGGGCCATGTTTTGCTGGGACAATATTATGTAAATATCTCATATTCTAAATTACTGGAATTTTTGCTGGACCTCACAGCCAAAGTTAATAATACACTTTGAGGTCACTTAAGGCTGTCATGCTACTGTGTACTCAAACTGTTTAACCTGCTTTTAGAGAAGACTGTGTCAATCAACTTTACTTGTATTGGGCTTCCCATGAATTCAACTTTTACAACCAAAGCTAATGCAGAACTATCATATTAAGTACTGTACTCTTTCATGCCCCTGATCGGACGATGTCATTGAATCATTTGCTGAAAGTTAAAAGTAACTTCCTCCAATCTACCATAAAAGCTGAAAGCAACATTTGTGGATATTGGTTGAAATACAGTGACTGTTATTGTCTGGCTCAGTGGGAGTTGGTCCGTAATTTCACCTCATGTAAGACTCGGTTAAAGATGCCTTAAAGTATCATATTCCTTCCCCCTTGTGATGCTTTCTGTACTGTTCAAGAAATACAGAGTGAAGCCTTTTGTGAGGGATGGATAGTCACACTACACACCCAGAGACACAGACAGTCACACACAAGACAGACAGACACATAGAACACACAGACACAGGACTAAACAGATTCATCAGGTAGACACACTGATCCAGACTCATGCAACAGACAGACAGAGGACAGAAGACACAGGGAGCATGAAGTACAGAAGTCAAATCTGAACTCACTCTTTGTTAAGTGACTGTAAGGGGAAGTGCTTTTCTTTCCTTAACATGACTGAAAAAGGATGGAAACCAATGATGAAAGTGATGTCTTAGAGGGCCCATGCGAGGCATCTCTTCCCCCTGAGGGACCAGTCACATGAAGGTATAGCATAGAATAGAGTTTATTCAGGGCATGGGGAGGGGAGCCAGGAGGATAGTAGAGGCAGAGAAAGAGAAGAGAGCAGAGAGAGCAGAGAGGTAGAGGCTGGCCATGACCACATGGAGAGAGGGGGAAGTAAAGGGGGGAGGGGGAAGGGGACAGAGAGAAGCTAGAGGGAAGAGCTCAAGAGAGCAAGAGGAAGAGGAGGGGGCAGACAGCCCCTTTTTTAGTGGGCAGGCCTATCTGGCTGTTGCCAGGTAACTGTGGGGAGGAGCATACCTGCCTGTTGCCAGGTAACTGTGGAGGTGGAGTTTAGACAGAATACTAACAATGACACTGACACATTATTGGTATCTCCGGGTTAGTAGCTATGGTAGTTTGAATATGCTTGGCCTAGAGAGTGGCACTATTAGGAGGTGTGGTCTTGTTGGAGGAAGTGTGTCACTGTGGGGGTGGGTTTTGAGACCTTCCTCCTAGCCACGTGGGAGACAGTCTGTTCCTGGCTTCCTTTCAATGAGATTAGAGCTCTTGGCTCCTCCAGCACCATGTCTGCCTGTATTCTGCCAGCTTCCCGCCATGATAATGGATGAACCTCTGAAAGTGTAGGCCAGCCCCAAGTACATGTTCTCCTTTATAAGAGTTGCCTTGGTCATGGTGTATCTTCATAGCCATGGAAACCCTAACTAAAACCATAGCTAGTAGGTATAATCCATGCACCAGGTGAAGCCACATTACAACCAATTTGTCAAGGTTTCTTTATAAGAGCTCCAGGATCAGCAATTGTCCATTGTATAGTACCCTAAGCTCTGAATGTCTGCAGAGGAGCTGGTCTGGTGTGGCCCACACTTCACACAACTGGCAGCTTGAGCAGGCCTTCTAATGCATACTGCCTGGATTGCCTTTCTCTATGGCCTCAAGCCCAGGCTTCAAGTCAACCCTCCAGTACTCCCACACATCCCGGTCTGACAGAGATGGGACCAGACTGAGTGGCCCTGTAATCGGGCTTTAAGTATGGCCTGGCTTCCTAAACCCTCTCACTGAATTGCCTCTTAGAAAAGGCAGTGTTAACCAAAAGGCCTGCCACAGGAGGGAGTAACCATTGGTTTATAAACCAGTCTTTCATTGTGTACCTAGACTAGCCTCTAAAAGTTTATTGTGAGTTGTATACACAGGCTTCCAACAGTCAGGTATAGATGGCCTAACTGTGGAATTCACCATTTAAACCAGGATGCTATAAATTTAAGAGCCTAGACAAACAAAACCGGAGATTATTGATGGTAAAATGACACCTATACTCACCCAAACAGCCTCAATGACTTCATATGCTCCATTATAAGTTTCTCTCCCACAGTGTAACAGTTATAGGTCTTAAAGACACATTGCTGGCCATTGTTTTGGCTTTTGAAGGTGGTAGGGTCTATGTCTTTGCTTGCAAAGTGGCTTTCTGGTGCTCCATGTCCACATGTCAGGCAAAAGGCACTGCTTTCAGTGGCCAGGTGCAGGTTGCACAAAATAACTTTTCTCTGTAGCCTTAATTCTAAAAGGTCTTTAAATAAAGGCCCATTTGTTGGTGTACAAAACGACCCTTTTTGCGAAAGGATGTCAGCTAAAGGGTGCAGGATCTAATCTGTGTGGTTCTATCTTCCTAAGTGAACTAACTAAGCAGGAACTAAGTCCTCCAGCTGCTCACAACAAAACCAAAGGAGCCGAGAAGGGGCAGAATTACACAAACTGGTTTTGGTTGCCAAGCGGGTGGCTGGAGGCCTTAGCATGAACAAACTTCTAGGAAAGCATGTGTAGTGCTTCTCTCAAAATACCGACAAACCCCAGCTGCTCATGCCTTTCTGCACAGTCTGGATTGGGGGGCTGGTTAAGTGGCCTCGGCAGAAGACGCTCTGACTCCCAGGGAGTCTTTGGTCGTTGCCGTGGACCTCTGTCCGCTTACGGCGGACAGGCGGACTTGGGCGGGTTCGAGGGTGGAGATTGGGGAGATGCAGTCCTGGCCATGCCTTCCGGACAGAGGCGCAGGCGTGTCATGCGAGCCGATCTGCCACTAAACCTGTCCCCACACTTGAACCACTAACCAAAGTCTAGAAGGCAAGTGTAGGGACATGGCATTTCACGCATGCGCTATATGACACCCCTAAACGCTTACACAATGCGCAGGGTCTTTTTTTCCAACCATTTGTTGGCGAAAGAAAGCTACTACGCATGCGGCTTCTCGAGCGACTCCCAGGCCTCCCAAGGCGCCGAAACGTATGCTCGCCCGCTCCAAGCTTTAGTGTGGCGCCTGCGCAAACCGTCCTTCACGGCCAGCACTGTGAGTCTAAGCAACTCCAGCTGCCTGTGCGCAGTGAGGCTCCAACTAACCTCTCTGGCGCTTGGACAGGCTTGTGTCTTTCGTCGCTGGCGACTACTGGTTCCGTCGGCGCGAAGATTCTTCGAAGATTCGTAGCTGGCCTTATCACGGACTACACTGAGAGCATCGATCACTTCTGACTCGGCTGATCGCGACGGGTGCCTAGAGGAGTGCCGAGCAATCAATGCCCAGCCCCGCCCTCCTCGGGTCAAAGACTTGGGCTGCTTGAGCTTTCTTTTCCGGGTCATGGCTTGCAAACAGTTTGTCACTCGGGATTTTACCTAATCCTTCCAACTCAGATAATGAATTCTCCCTATTTTACAAAGTAGGAAAACGATGTAGAAGAAAAATAACCACGTGGTTTTCGAAGCCACATAATAATTTGAACCCACAAGTACAACATGCAGGACTGGTTCCTGTGAGTTGGCCTATGATTTCCTTGCAGAGACAGGCTGTATGGAGTGGTGTGGCAGTCCGCACCAGTTTTGTGTTTCGAGCATTCTCTCCCGGTGGACTCCAGAGGTACCTGGAGCAGCAGCAGCAACCGATTCTCTGCATCGATCTGCTAGCCTTGGGTTTGGAGTGTGACTAGACAAGGGTAGTGAATTCATCTACTGATCAGCAGGGATGAGTCAGGGTGCGGCACTCCTCGGTTTTCACGCTCTCTAAGTAGAGATGGGAAAACAAGTTGGAGTTTTTGCTCAAAGCCAGTGCAGTGAGTCATATTCTGGGTGCTGTGGTAGTGATACGGTCTAGGGGGTCTTGATCAACTCGTTTTCTATGTTAAAGAATTAAAAAGCAATAAATAAAATCTCGAGCTCAACAGCAGCAAAAGTAACTCAAACATACAGATAGCAATAGGCAGAATCAGCAGACAGAGAAAAAGACAATACCTTTCTATTTCACTTCCTGAATTTTCTAGCTTTGGATCTCCTGTGAAAGAAAAGCTCTAACTGGGAAGATGAGCAGTCAGTTAAGCGCTTGCTCTGCGAGTATGAGGACTTTAAATTCTCAGTAAAAAGTCAAGTGTAGGGGCAAGCACCTATAATTCCAGAACTAGAAAAGCAAAGACGGGCGTGTTGTCCTGTCAACCCAGCAGAGTCAGTGAGATGAAGTTTCAGTGAGAGATGCTAGTTTGTTTTGAACCCCAGGACAAAGAACTGAGGTGCATATTTTATACATGAAAGCAGACGTGGCCTCCAGGTTTTCCCAGCATCCCTCAGTGCGTACCTGGGATACTTGCTCCCAACCTGAACTTTCCAGCCCAGGGGCTTTCCCTCAGAGGCTCTTCCCTATATAATTCAGACATTTTGATCTCTCTCTCTCTCTCTCTCTCTCTCTCTCTCTCTCTCTCCCCCCCCTCCCCTCCTCCTCCCTCCTCTCCTCCTCCTCTCCTCCTCTCCCCTCCCTCTCCTCCTCCTCCTCCTCCCTCCTCCTCCTCTTCTCTTCTTCTTCTTCTCTTCCTCCTCTCTCTCTCTCTCTCTCTCTCTCTCTCTCTCTCTCTCTCTTTCTCTCCCCCCCCCCCATGTGTGGACCCATTTCTCTCTTTCTCCCTCCCTTACCCTTCCTTTCCCCCCGTTCCCCATGGCGACTTCCCTGGACTTGGGGCCAGTAATCTTGCCCACCCAAGAGCAGCTTCCCAATAAACCTGCCTTTAATACAAGCTAATCTGGTTTAAATTGGCTCGTTTCACCGGCAGTGGCCTATCAATGCTGTCTTAAAAATAAGGTGGAGAGCAATTTGGGAAGATACCCACCATTGATCTCTGGCTTCCATATGTTCTTTCCTCTAGCCACTTCTCTGTCCGCTCTTGTCTAGCCTTTAGGGTACTTGCAGATTTTCTGACCACAAGCTCTGTACTGCAGTGATAAGCTATGGTCTTTTTTCTCTTTTCAAATATCTTTTTTAAAAAATGCTCTCTTTACTAAGTCATAATTTGATCTGTATTTGACAGTGGTTAGTGAAGAAAGGTCAGTGAGTAAAACTGGATGCCCTGAGTTTAAATGACTTGGCTAAACCAAGGTAAGTCATTTCTTATGTACACGTATCCATTCCACAGGAAAAAGCCCTGTGTCTTCCGCACTTGAAAGCCAGACTGATTCCACCCAAAACCATAGAGACCATGGGAACTGTTGGCTAGTGGACTCTGTCAGTTTTTAATATGTAACTGGTAGATTGTTGTTTACTCTTTGTCAGACTTCTGACTACATTGACAGCTTAAGCTTTCACAGATGTACTCATTACCACATCAGTTTCCATTGATTAAATGCTTCATATTTCTCTTCTTGTTATGCACTGTCCTAAATTATCTGAGTTCCTATAAACTTGCCTAATCTAATAAAACATTCCACAATACAGCCAACAAAGCTCATCTTAAACCCACTCAGATCTACCTCTCGTGACCCATAGACTCCATCCAGTAAGTACATCTGCCTAACATTCCACTTATACCTATTCCAAAGGGTGGGATTCCTTGAGTTTCAAATGTACATCTTAAGAAAAATTTTTTTCTTTCTCCCAAATGTACTTAATCTTATTTCCTACATCTTGTCAAGTCAGGTGCATCCAGAACAGCTTCAGAGAAGCAACCTCCAGATGCTCCTCTCCTGTCACACACACAGACATTTCTACTGGACCTGTTCCTTCTCACCTATTCTCAGATGGCTCCACAGACCCTGACAGCAGGAAACAGCCAACTCTCCTAATACGATCAACACTCCCATATCCATTTTTCTGGGTTCCCTGGAGACACGTCTCTCCCAGCAGGAAGTAGCCAGATATGACCTATTCCTGCTTCGCCACCACCTCTAATTTTTTTCTTTTTTAATTAACCAAATGGGGGAATGTTAGCATTATGTCTAAACTCCACCCCACAGGTACCTGGCAATAGCAGATATGCTCCTCCCCACAGTTACCTGGCAACAGCCAGGTAGGCCTGCCTACTATAAAAGGGGATGCTTGCCCCCTCCTCTCCTGTTCTCTTGCTCTCTTAATCCCTCTGTCCCCTTCCCCCTTCCCCCTTCCTTTCCCCCTTTTTATGTGCTCATGGCCGGCCTCTACTTCTCCTCTCCTCTCCTCTCCTCTCCTCTCCTCTCCTCTCCTCCTCCTCTCCTCTCCTCTCCTCTCCTCTCCTCTCCTCTCCTCTCCTTCTCTTCTGCCTTTCTCTGCCTCTACTACCCTCTTAAGTCCCTTCCCCATGTCCTGAATAAATCATCTATACTATACTGGTGTGTGGCTGGTCCCTCAGGGGAAGAGATGCCTAAGCATGGGCCCCCAGACATCCCCTTCCCCCATACCTCACCACACACCTCCACAGAACATTCTCTTTCTCTTTATATTTTTATAAACAAATCAGGGTGGATGTTAGTTTCTGAGTTGTCCAAACAGATCCCATAGCAATTGCCAAAGGAGGCTTAAACCCAGAACCTGTAGTTCCCAAAGCCCTCTTGCACAGTGTTCAGGAATGGGATCCAGGCAGCAGTATGTATCCTGGAGTGCTGCCAGCCAGAGAGACAAACACTCCTTTGTCAGCTTGATTATGCCTTTTGTTTAGTGCTGGAGATAGAACCCAGGGTCTTACACATATTAACACACTCTCCCACTGAACTACACCCCCAACCTTGTTTGTGTATTCAAAACTGGCCTGTTATGATGAGCTATAGACACAAAGGAAATGTTTCTTTAAAAGAACTGTAATTTTTCAGCACTGTAGGGGTTTTGCCTCCTGTCATCTCTTTGCTACCACCCCCTCTGATCCTCACAGCTTAGGAATTGGCCATTAAGCTGGCAGACCCATTGGAGAGCCATGAAAGGCACCAAGCAAACAAAAGGAGTCATTTATGCCCATGTTTGTGATTTTTCTCCATTAGATCAGAAGCCTATAATTTAAATATCTCCAAGTGCTCTGGGAACATTTGTGGCTTAATTATGAAATTCATTTAAAATATGCAAACAAGACTCTAAACTCAAAAACAACATTTAGTGTATCTGCAGGAGAAATATTTAATGCACTTCAATTGCTCAAAGTGGAGAGTGGAGACCTCCCAGTTTTTGGTTCTTGCCTTGTATGTGATGGTCACTTATGCTGTGCTCTCGTTCCAGCTGCATCATTACCTCAGTGAAGAGCTGGTGAGCGAGCCTATGGTAACCTTAGCAAGGCACAGTGACATTAGGATTTCCAAACCAGACACAGGCTGGCTGAGGGCTTTACTGTCATCTCCCTCCTCCATGGAAAGAACAAACTATCTCCAAGAAAAGACTACTGGGCATTCCAAGTGGGCCTGGGAGCAGCTCACGAGAAAATATTTTCTTAGTGTGCACAAGGGCCTGCATTTCATCTCCAGCACTGCAAACAACGACAAACACAAGTCAGAAAGTAAACTTATGAACCATGGCAGAAACCCCTGGAGGTTGTTTTGGCATCTAGCAAGGCTGGGCCTATGTTTAAATGGCATAGTCATATCTCAACTACTCCTATAATGTCTACTTGACTCCGAACAAAGAGTATTTCCAGGCAGATTCCTCTGTGGTGGCCCTGGTGCCTCTGTGTTTGCTCAGAATCTCAAGGGAAAATTAGAGGACCTGTTTCCCAAGAGTTCTAGCAAAACTCCTTAAGAAGGTGGCCATGGCCTTGACATAAGTGACACACATCACAGTGGTTATGATGTTGTGACTGGCTGAGGCTGCACCTACAGATATGCTTAACTGACAGGAAGGCTGGATAGGTGCACACAAAGGAATTATGGGACTCCTGTTTAGAGAAAGGGAGCAGGTGTTAAGGGTAAATTTACTGTTAAGTTTATATTACAATATATCGTAGGTTGAGTGTGGGGGTCCCTAAGTCTTGGAGGCCACCAGTAGACCCAAGTGACTCTATGTAACTCTGCCCCAAGTTATTTCTGATTGGTCGTCGAGGAGGAGAAAAGGTGAAGGGGGAAGGAGAAGCTGCCATGGGTTAGGTGAGTTCATGAAAATGTGGCCCTGAGGGCTGGACAATTGGAGTTAAGAGCTGCCCAGATGAAACATAGTAATAACTCAGGGTTATCGATGGGAAAGTAGATTCTAATGGCACAGAGGGTGGATATCTGCCCAGCTCTTGTGCTGTTTAAGGCCTATCATAAACATAAAGGATATGTGTGGTTTTTTTGGGAACTGAGTGATCAAGATGAGGTAGAAACCCTGGATTGAGATTAAAATTTTCTACAGCAACAATGTTGGAATGACGTTTTTGTATACTGAAGCTCTGTGTCTCTGTCCTTCCTTGCCTGCCTAAGATACCTTCTGATTGGTCAATGTAAGAAGCCTGTGGCCTTTAGCAGAAAGTAGATTAGAAAGTAGGACAACTGGCATAGAGAGGAACTCTGGGAAAGAGTGAGGTGTGGGAAGATTCCCCACCCAGACTTGGAGGAAGTTACACTTAGGAATCTGAGGAGAAAGCCGGGCGGTGGTGGCGCACGCCTTTAATCCCAGCACTTGGGAGGCAGAGGCAGGCGGATTTCTGAGTTCGAGGCCAGCCTGGTCTACAGAGTGAGTTCCAGGACAGCCCGGGCTACACAGAGAAACCCTGTCTCGAAAAACCAAAAAAAAAAAAAAAAGGAATCTGAGGAGAAGAAACAAACTAGCCATGTGGCAGACAAAATAGTGTAAATGGGTTAGCATAAATTACGAATAGTGGGGAGCAAGCTAACTAAGCCTAAAGTGTGTAATAAAATTAGCCTTTGTGTCATTATTGAGCAACCAGGGCAGACAGAAAAAGCCCAAATGGTTACTTTACATATAAAATTAACCAGGAGAAGAACTGAAAAGAAAGAATGGTTGATGAATGGCTGGGTGGGTAAGAGCACTGCAATAAGCTGAGTGTCCTAGGTTCGAGCTCAGGAGTCACATGGAGGAAGTTCGTTACAGGATATTTGATCAGCGTGAACTCTGAGTTTTTGATTTGCTTAAAATAAACAACTATTTTAATTGGATTGTTACTCGCCTTAAACACACACCTTTTTAAATCTCTGGCTGGATACAGGCCCTTACAATACACTTAATCCCAAACAATAAAGGTAAAGTTAGTTTGTAGAGCCAGGCAGTGGGCACATGCCTTAACCAGCACTAAAGGATGAGGCAGGGATTGTGGTTAGGCCACCGGCCTATGGAGAGTGCAGGGATCCAGGGCTAGCCAGGAACCTATGAGTCGAAAGACCAGAAAAAAAAAAAAAAAAAAAAAAAAAAAAGTTATTGTAAAAGTACCCATTTTGTAAGTGATCTCGTATTGAAGTGCAGACAAATGTGAATCAGAAAAGATTGAACAGAACAGATTATACCTACTAGGAAATGAACTACCTTGAAGTCCCATCTCAAGCCCTTGCCAGCTCTGGGTAACCACTGTTCTCTGCTGGTTTCAGCGCTTCATCACTAAATGCCATAAATGAGTGCATTCTCAGAGTTCATTGGAAGGCCAGATCACTGAATGCAGAACAGAGTAACAGAAGGCCCTGCAAATACTAACTCATCCTGTTGTCCTCACCTGGCACAGAACGTCCTTAACCCAAACCCCCCTAAATCCCAAACTTTGAAACTCTGGGCACTGACGTGATGTATTCACAATATTGTTTTAAAAGGGTAATAAGGTGCATTATGTTTAGACTGGGTCTAACCTCAACATTTCTCATTATGCAATGCAAATATTTCAAAGTCCAAAAATATACCTAATAGGAAACCCCACTGGTCCCAAGTTTTTGAATAAGGGATGCCTAACCTATACTGGCAGCCCCTCTCCTCCTTCAGGGCTGGGGCCTTCTAGCTCTTCTAGGATGGGAGCACACACTGGGAATATCAGCTGCCCAGCACATGTCAATGTACATATGTAGCAGACATCAATCAGTCACTGGAGTCAGCCTTTCAAACCAGCTGTGTTTTTGTACTGCCATGGAAAGAACCTCCCCGACAGCTAATGGTTGGAAGCACAGTAGGTGTTTTTGAGAAGGACCTGATAGGGACAGGCTGTCTGGGTTCTACTTGGGGCCAGTAGAAACCTAGGGGCTGGAACACTTGCAAAGCTTCCTCACACATTAAGTTGAAATTTCTGGTTTCTTTAGAAAGTCAGTTGTGTCAGATGGTGTTCTGCTGGGGCAGACACGTGAAGGAGTGTTTTCCTGAAGCAGACACAGTGAAAGGTGTTTGCTAAAGCAAACAGTGAAGGATGCATGCTGAAGGATTCTTTGCTAACAACACACATGTATTGGTTTGCCTTACATTGTGTTGCTGAGCTCCGCTTGTTGTGACTTTGTAGAAACTCACTAAAATATTTCAGGTGGTGCTCTAGAAGATTCTTGCTGCTTCCACAGACTTGGGCTTATTGGCAGAGTGATGTCAGCTGATACAGACTCACATGTTGAGGCAAGACCCATGGGAGGACATGTGTTGTTTGAAGGGAGTATGAATAGGACTCAGTGGACAGTGATGGGGGCTTGCATATCTACCTTTGCAATTTCTTGGTCTCAAGTCTTCGATGATCTTCACTTCATTGAGAGAGTCTCAGCAGAGAACTCCTCCTGGTATTCCTGATGGTCCTGGTTCCCCTGCTGACTCATGCCAATTTGGCTGAGGCCTGGCTGTTTCTGCTAGGTCGTACCCTGACTGCTGATTCATGTTTGCTATCCTGACGCTACTGAACTGGACTGCTAATATAGTCATAAAGTGTTTGTGAGTGGATTGAGCTGCTGAGCTGCCATTGCTGATTCCTGTGAACTGAGCTGCCGACTCCCTGACAATGCAGATTGGATTTACTCCAAAAAAAAATTTCCAAACAGGTCCACTTCCCTGTATCCTAGTAACCTTTCCTTTCACTACCTCTGGTGGGTGGTGGCTAGAGGGAGGTTAAAGCATTTAAGAACCATACTAAAAGCAGAATTTGAAATATCAAAGCAATGTCTCTGGCACCTGAATTGGGAACTGGCAAGCGGATGTGGGTGGGCCCTGGGAGCTGTCTGGCATCCCTGCCCAGGTGGTCCTTCTCCACCATCTCTTTGACATGTCTGCCTCAGGAAGCTGGACTCTTCATTTTGTCTCAAGGCACGAGAGATGGGTGTCTCAACAAAGACAACTCCAATAGGAGCTGTGTGACTTTGCAGACAGTTACACTTTGTTTAGTGCTGGGATGGCACTCAGGGCTTCATGCATGCTAAACACACTCCCTGCTACTGAACTACAAGCGCATTCCAAAGTTAATTTTAGAATATTTTTAGATTTACGAAAATGGTGCAAAGATAGTTCAGAGTTTCCATACACCCCTGGCTCACTGTACAGTTGTCACAGTCACCAAACAACATGCAGAGCTGCTCGTGATCAAAGCCTGTGCCTGTCCTCGATGCCTGACATTCCTTTCTTCTTTTTTTCCAGGATTCCCTGGCATCCAACAAACAATTATCCCCAAATCTGCTCTTGGCTGTGGCAATCTCAGATCCCCCTTGTTTTACCAACATTCCTAATTTTGAGGAATGCCATTTTATACTCTGTGGAGGTATTTAGGGACCATCCCATCACTGAAGTACTTCTGGTGTTTTTCTCAGAATTAAGCTGGGGTTATGTGTTCAGGGGAGAAGACCACTCGGCTGTGTCCTCACCCCAACACCCACGCTGGCAGAACCACGGTAGTCCATCCTTGTTGCTCCCGAGCACTTGGCTGAGGGATGCTTGTCAACGTTCTCCAAGGTCGAGTTACTCATCTCCTTTCTTCTGTGTTCTTGGAGGTGGTCATTGCCACAGCTCAAGGGCGGAGGTCAGAGGACAACATGCAGGAGTTAGTTCTTTCCTTCCTAACGGTGATGTAGGTTTCAGGGATTAAACTCAGGCTATCAAGTTTAGTGGCTGGCACCTTTACCCACTAAGCCATCTCAGTGTCCCAGTGCTGAACTATTGTGTGTGAACAAATGTGTGTATCTCTGCATGTAGAGGCCAGAGGTCAACCTCAGATGTTTATTCCCAGTAATCATCTACCTTTTTTTTTTTTTTTTTGAGTCAGGATCTTCATCTGGCCAGGAACTTGTTGATTAGGCTATGCTGGCCGGCCATTGAGTTCTGGGGATCTGTTTGCCTCTGTAGCACTAAGATTACAAGGATTACTACCATATTTGGCTATCTCTGCCTCTGCTCTGTCTCTCTCTGTCTCTCTGTCTCTCTCTGTCTCTCTTCTCTCTGTCCCCCCTCTGTGTGTGTGTGTATTGGGGGCAACCTGCAAATATTCAGTTCTAGGATCAAACTCGGGGCTTTCAAGTCTTCCTGTCCATGGGGTTCTCCTTACTAAGGAGTAAGTGAGATATAACACAGAAGAGAGGCCACCAAACACATCTACCAAGAGGCAGAGGATGGACATCCCATGCACTAAAGCCAGGCACATACTCATTGGCCAGAGTCTAAGTGAAACACCATGACCAAAAGCAAGCTGGGAGGAAAGGGTTTATTTAGTTTACACTACCTCATCGTAGTCTATCACTGAAAAAGGGCAGGGCAGGAACTCATGCAGGGCAGGAACCTGGAGACTAGAGCTGATGCTGGTGTCTTAGAGGGGTGCTGCTTACCAGCTTTCTCTCCATGGTGCTCAGCCTCTTTCTTATGGAATCCAGGACCCCCAGCCCAGGGGTGGCCCCTACTCCTAGACTCAGCCTCCTCCCCCATTAGTCACCAACTAAGAAAATGCCCTATGGGCTTGCCTGCAGCCTGATCTTATGGAGACATCTTCTTAATTGAGGCTCCTTCCTCTCTGATGACTTCAGCTTGTGTCAAGTTGACACAAAGCTATTCAGCACAACCAGTAACTGAGTCTTGTTACAGTGGTCTGCACATGGGAAAGTGCTAAAACAGTCATTGTCCTGAGTGTATCCCTTTCAATTAGGTGTCATAAATGAGAATTCGGGTGGCCATATGTTTTACTTTGGCGTAATGGGTTTAACCTTTACTGAATGGATGTGTGTAAGCCTGTGAATATGTATGTATGTGTGTATGTGTGTGTACTGACATTCTTTGCCTTTTCTCCTCCCTTCTACTCCCCTCCTTTCCTTATCCTTCCTCTCCTGAACTAATATATCCATCCCTCCAAGCTTCTGTTTCCTTAACTGCAAGCCAAGATACTGGGCCTAGCAGGTAAGGAATCTCAGAAGCAGAAAGCATTCAACGCTTCGCTTGGTACACAGCAAGTGCTCAATACGTAGCCATTATCAACTTTAGCTTTACAGCAGAGTATTTGGCCTTTCCTAACCTAAATCTCTCTCCTCAAAAACAGCCCTGGGGTTGAGAGATGGCTTAGTAGCCACTTGCTGATCTTCAAGAAGACCTTGGTTTGATTTCCATCAATCACTGGACAGCTCACAAGCAGCCTCCAGTCCCAGATGCTCTGATGTTTTCCCCTGGCCTCTGTGGGTACTATATGCATGTGGTCCACAGACATACATGAGGGAAGAACACCCATACATGTAAAATAAAGAAATTTTAAGGCCGGGCTGTGGTAGCGCACAGCCTTTAATCCCAGCACTTGGGAGGCAGAGGCAGGCGGATTTCTGAATTCAAGGCCAGCCTGGTCTACAAAGTGAGTTCCAGGACAGCCTGGCTACACAGAGAAACCCTGTCTCGAAAAACCAAAAAGAAAAGAAAAAAAAAAAAAAGAAATTTTAAGAAGAAAGAAAAATAGGCCCATACCATTCTTTCCATTGGGTTACTGAGATATCTGACAACCATTAGACATCTTTCACTATGTATTCAGTGAGCAGGTAACAAACAAATGAAACGAATTCTGGAACTTTCTGCATTCTAGAGTAGAGTCCCTTCAGTAACAAATCACATTCTGATGTTGGTGGACAGGAGCATTCAGGGACCTACACTTCTCAGTAGGATGCCCACCTCCTCTAGAGAACTCAGTGTTCTTTTACAGGAAGATGGAGACAGAGCCTGGCAGGCCCTCTAGGGAGGTGTTATGGGCCAGGTCTGGTGATCATCAACTCTGTCTCTATTCCCTCAGTCTCTCAGTGAATTGCTGAGCACAGGAAGGTTGAGAGACTTGTCTAGTTGCATGCCCAGGACAGCACAGGAGAGCTGCATCTTCCCTGGATCTTAGTCCCTAGGAACCATGAAGCCAGCAAAACATTAAATGCTTCTGAGACTGAGTCTGACTGGATGCCATAAACAGGGAGGAGTAAGGAGGATTTGACAAGAGAAGGGGGAGGAGAGTGCCTAGGATGAGAGCTCCTCTTCTACCTTGGGCTGATGTCACCATTGCCACCCAGCTGCTACCCCCTTCTTCCCTCTCTCTTCCTCAGTCACCTGCCCTCTGGAATCCATTCTCAAGCTCTGCCATTGTTTGCCTGATTTCATTAAAATGCCACTGAGACAGGGCTCCACAGTCACCACTTCAGTCCTAAGTGGGGCATTTCTGCTGGATGGATCAATTTTTTAAATGACAGCATCTGTTTGCTTGTACACATTTATTTATAATTCTTCCCTTGGTGATTAGAGCGCGGGAGTTGGCAAGCAGGAAGCAGCTGTTTGCATTAGTGGGAAGGGAGGTGGTGATTTGCTCCGTGGAGTTTCAAAGCCCTGGCCAGAAGCAATAAAAAGGGAACAGATGCCCCCAAAACACACAGTGCCCCAGAGGGACCCGTAACTCACATGCTGCCAGCCCCAGGAAGAGGCTGGAGAGCTGGTGAGTGAGGAGAGCCTAGGAGAGCCCATCCTTGTTTGGTGGCTTGTTTGACCTCCCTGGAACCCAGGGAAGCCTGTGGTGGAAACATTTATAGAGTGCTTACTGTATGCTCCTCCTCTCAGCTCTTTTGCTGGGCTGTCACTCTCAGATCTGTGTTCACAGGCTATTGCTTAAACTCCCTGTTTAGCCTTGAGACCACATCCTTGCCCACTCTCCTCCTCCTTGTTCTTTAGTTTTTTTCTCCAATACTTGTAGTCTTTCTAGTGTAGTCTCCCCCGTTTTTGTAATGGATTTTCATGGGGCCTGGCCCTGGTGAGTAGCCTTCACTGCTGACCTACCAATGCCATGGAAAAGACATTCAGTGTATGCAAAAGCAGTGCATGGACCTTTCATGTTGGTGAACATGCTGTTGCTTTCTTCTACCCCTCCCCTGAAATTTCGAGGTCACTCAGGATGACTCCTTGAGGATACCAATCCCTGGTTATAAGCTTTGTGTGCCAGGTACTAGGTGTTTAGTAAATATGACCAAATGACCCAGGCTGATAGTTAACAGTGTTTAAGGCAAAAACCAGAGGACACCCTGTACCCTTTTCCTTTCCACACCAGGGGCACGTAACAGCAGCTCTGAGGCATGCCTTCCCTGCATACAACCCTGCCTCCAGCTCCTCTGTGGAAGCCAACCACCATCACCTTCCTTCAGGTCCGCCAGGTCCTTCAGGTTTTAGATATCCCTCTTGGGCCCCTGCACTTTGATCTCTGTATAAAATAATCTCATAAAACTGTCAATCAGATTGTCTAAGTTAGGGTTTTGTTGCTGTGAAGGGATACCATGACCATGGCAATTCTTATAAAGGAAAACATTTAATTGGGACTGGCTTACAGTTTAGTCCATAGAGGTCATAGATCTCTACAGCACCTAGCAGGCCGGTATGGTTCTACATCTTGATCCATGGGCAGCAAGACTGTGTGTCATGCTGGGTGTAGCTTGAACATAGGAATCCTCAAAGCCTACCCCCACAGTGACACACTTCCTCCAACAAGGTCATATCTATTCTAACAAGGCCACACTTTCTCATAGTGCCACTCCTTAAGGGCCAAGCATTAAAACATATGAGTCTATGGGGGCTGTATCTATTTAAAACAGCATACTCCACTCCCTGCCCCCATAGGCTTATAGCCATAACTTAATGCAAAATGCATTTAGTCCAACTTCAAAAGTCCCCATAGTCTATAATAGTCTCAACAATGTTCAAAAGTCCAAAATTCAAAGTCTCTTCTGAGATTCATGCAATCTCTTAACTGTAATCCCCTATAACATAAAATTCAAAAACAGATTACATACTTCCAACATACAATAGCACAGAATATACACTACTGTTCCAAAACATAGTGAAGGGAACGTAGTGAAGAAATATTGGACCGAAGCAAGACTGAAAACCAGCAGGCCAAACTGCATCTCCATGTCTGATGTCAAAACGCTCTTTATATTCTCCAACTCTTGGACTGGTTCCACTCCCTGTTATCAGCTTTCCTTGGCAGGCATTCCATGTCTCTGGCATCTCTAACCTCTTGGGTTTCCAAGGCAATCCAGACTTCACCTTAACAGCTTCACACAATGACCTTCTAAGTCTCCATGCAAGGACACTCCTGCCACACACCTGGTCTCAGTAACTTTCCTTAATCATGGAGGGAGATTCTATAATCCCTTTCTTCTGTTCTTTACTCTAAGGCCAGACCCATGTGGCCAAAGCTACCAAGTTCTGCTATTTGCTTGGGCTGGAACATGTCTTCCTTGTTCAATTATATCTTCACCACCTTTCTGTTTTCAATGGTTTTCTTCACTGCCTAAGTTTGGCTGTCTGGGAACTTGCTCTGTAGACCAGACTGGCCTTAAACTCAGAGATTCTCCTACCTCTGCTACTGGAGTGCTGGGAGTAAAGATATGTGCCACCACTATAGACCTAAACTGTTCTGTAATTCCTTTTCACAAGTTGGAAGCTTAGTTAGTTAGGGTGGGGTCTTGGCCTGAGGTCACCACTCCCTTTATTTTACTTAATATCTGGCTTTTCTTTTATCTGTTTATCTGTTCCATTCCTCCTGGTGTTTCTTTTCATTTTACAACATTATAAGCATAGTCATTAGTGACCACAGGACACAGTCCACACTATGCTGCTTTGAAATCTCTTCTGCTAATCCAAACCCCAATTTAGCTTCAGGCAGATTTTATTTTATTTAGGAAAAGGGCAAAAAGCAGCCACATTCTTCACCAAAATGTCATAAGAAAGATCTCTAGGCAACATACTAAAATGTTTCTCCTCCAAAGCCTCTTGAGCCAGGCTCCCACATGTGTTTAAATCACCCTCAGCACCGCTGTCTTCAATATTCCTACTAGCATGGCCTGTTAAGCAGCACTTAAAACATTTTGATGCTTTCCCAATCCAAAGTCCCCAAATCCACATTCCTCCAAACAAAAGCATGGCCAGGGCTATCATAGCAATACCCCACTCCTGCAACCAATTTCTGTCTTAGTTAGGGTTTTGTTGCTGTGAAGAGACACGATGACCACAGCCAAACTCTTGTAAAGGCAAACATTTAATTGGGTTGACTTACAGTTTCTGACGTTTAGTCCATTATCATCATGGGAGGAAACATGGCAGCTTGCAAGCAAGACATGGTGCTAGAGAAGCTGAGAGTTCTACATCTTGATCTGCAAGCAGCAGCAGGAGACTGTGAGTCACATTGGGCATAGCTTGAGCATAGGAGGCCTCAAAGCCCACCTCCACAGTGACACACTTCCTTCCACAAGGTCATACCTACTCCAACAAGGCCTTACTTCTTTAGAGTGCCACTCCCTGTGAGCCAAGCATTCAAACACAAATATATGGGGATCATACCTATTCAAACCATCATACAGATCAAGTCCATCCTCCAAACGGCTCTCAAGATAAATCCCTTCACTTTTTTTTTCGAGACAGGGTTTCTCTGTATAGCACTGGCTGTCCTGGAACTCACTCTGACCAGGGTGGCCTCAAACTCAGAATCTGCTTTCCTTTGTTTCCCAAGTGTTGAGATTAAAGGCTGAGCGTCACCGCTGCCCGGCAAATCCCTTCTCCTGACTCCCATCCTCATCACAATTCTGTCTGATTTATCTGCCCACCTTCTCCTCCCATTCACTAGGCTTGGCCATGCTGATCTTCCCCTGACTGTGCTCCAGGCCTTTTGTATTTACAAACCTTCTCCCTAGGTTTCATGAGTGACTCTTTGCCTTTCAGATACCACCTTCAATATAACCTCTTAAGAGAGGTCTTCTCTGGCCCCTCCACCTAAACCAGCAACTCAAGGGGCAAGGGGTGGGAGGCAAGAGATGGGCTCCATCCAGATGGAACTAGACCTCTCCGTGGCCTTCCTTCTGCCTTTGTGCACGAAGTTGCATGTTTGACATATTCCTTCTGTCCCCCTTTCTATTCTGATCAGAGCAGGTAGCTATTGCCTTGGAGGAAAGGTTGAAGCAGAAGGGAGGGAAGAAAGAGCCTATGAAGTTTCCTGGTTCTTCCCTTTCAAGAGAACCCAGAGAGTCCTCAGGAAAGGAAGCAGGACAGGCAAAGTGCCACCAGAGACTTCAAGCAATATGAAGAGATTGGGGTTCCCTTCTGCAGACTGCAAAGAGTCTTCTTTTTTAGGGAAGGAGGGGAGGGAGCCATGGGCCTGGGCAGTGAGCCAGATGGGTTCTCCTTCCCTGCACCTCACTGGGGAAATGCAAGGATCGGCAGAAGCAGCTTTGTGGAAGATCTGAGTCCTAGATCATGCTTGCTTTGGCCCATACGTTGTAAAGCTGAGGAAATGACTCAAGCTGGCATAGGTGACGCCACAGAGTGTAATGATCACAGTTTGTTATTCAGGACCACATGGTGGAAGAAAGAACCAGTTTTCCTCCATTGTCCTCTGAGGAAGTAAATGCAAATTAAAACAAATTGTGGTTGCCCGGGGTGGTGGCACACGCCTTTAAGCCTTTAATCCCAGTACTTGGGAGGTAGAGACAGGCGGATTTCTGAGTTCGAGGCCAGCCTGGTCTACAGAGTGAGTTCCAGGACAGCCAAGGCTATTCAGAGAAACCCTGTCTCAAAAAACAAAAACAAACAAACAAAAAAAATGTGGTTGACATTTATAAGACTGGGTAATTAGATTTCTCTTGGAAATTCAGCCCCATATATGCACTCTGCCTAGCAAAAGAGACCATGTAGCAATAGACTGTCTTGAAGATCCTCTTGGGGCCTGGCAGAAACTCAATGTTTACAGTTCCCACCTTTGTCAGTTTCTAGTCTGTTATGCTGCCTCCTCAGCCTAGCCCTAGGAAATCTCTCCCTCTGTCTCTCTGTCTCCTTCTCCCTCTCTCTCTCCCCCTTACCACTTCTCTCTCTCTCCATCACCACCTCTCTCTCTCTCTCTCCTTTTCCCTCTCTCTCAGCCCCTCACCTCTCTCTCTACCTACCACCTCTCTCTCTCTCTCTCTCTCCCTCCATCCCTCCCTCCCTCCATCCCTCTCCCATCTTTGTGGGGGGGAGGTTGTGGAGGGATAGCTTTGGATACTGGGGCCAAAGGCAGCTTTAGTGATGGTTCTGGGATCCCTGTGTATGCTCCAAGAGCCACAAAGTTCATATGTTTGTTTTGGAAGAGGCCACGTGGTCAGAAATGGTGGGGATCCTGATAGTTATCACATTCAGAGTGCACATATTCAGGCCAAGTCGACTGCAACTGCAGCATTAAGCTTGACCCCCACCCCCACCCCGACTCCCAAGCTTTAAGGCCGAGCCTCACAAAGAGAGGAAAGCTCCAAGAAGACTAATTACATTAGGACAGTGGGGTCAGAGTCTGAGAACCAGGCCATGGGTTTTTAAGTTGCTTTATTACTCGTTATGTTGACTGTTGGACTCGGGACATTGTGTATAAGTAACTGTTTTACCTAACTGGGCTGCACCCCGACAGCACACCAATGCTTAGGAAGAGGCCCATTGCCTTAGCATTTGTTAATGAACTGGAAGGCTGCCACATGCCACTCATTCTTCAGGGTCCAGCTCTTCCCTATCAAAGACCAAGAATTCATTTGCTGCAGAGGCCTCTCACTTATTCCTCCGTGAGCCGCCCTGTGTTTGCCTTCTGTAGTTACTGTCAGCCTTCAGCCTTCAGACAGAATACTGGTCCAGCCCCAGGGGATGGAGCAGGTGTGAACTGGCCCCTAATTTTTCTTACAGCTGGGGAGGCAGGTACCAAGGCTGCTGGTCTAGGGGCCATACTTTGAGAAAGACTCATTTGGGGGGGGTCATTGTAATGGCTTTCTTAATCTTATTATGAAGAGAGGGGCAAGAAATAGGAGGAGGGAAAAGCTCAGGAGAAGAAGGAAAAGGAAGAAGGAGAAGAAGGAATGGCTGAGGTGGGGTGGAGGAAGAAGAGAAAGTTTGCCTAGGGTCACAGCACAGGTACTGGGTGATAGGTTAGTTCCCTGCCAATAAAATGAGCCAATTTAAGCCAGATTAGATTATATTCAAGGCAGGTTTAATGGGAAGCTGCACTCAGGGGAGTTCACTGGCTCCAAGGACTAATGCCAAGGAAGTAGCCATGGGAAAGGGAGGGGGAGTAGGGGAAGGATATAGATAGAGAGAAGGGGGCACAATTGCATAGAGAGAATAGAAGAAGAGTGAGAAGACCAAAATGTCTGGGTGATATAGGGAGGAGCCTTTGGGGGAAGGACAGCTCAGCCCCTGAGCTGGAAACTTCAGGGTTAGGGCCAGGGTATACCAGGTGGGGACTGAGGGATGTTGGGAGAACCTGGAGGCCAGGTCTGCTTTGGTGTGTAAAATGTGCACCTCAGTCCCTTCTCTCAGGTCCCAGAACGAACACTGGGCTCATTTCCTCCCGGACCTCATGGTTGCTAAGCAGTTTCCCAGTGGCAAGTGGCCCTGCTTTCTGGAAGGTAGATTTTTTTTCAGGGGACTCTCACAGGCTCAACTTAGAGTTACAGTAGAGGTGTCAATCAGCAGAGACTGGCCCAGGGGCTTGAAGATGGGTGTTTTAGGCCCTTGCTGCTGTGGAGTTGGAATCTACTGGAAAGAAGACCATAGACTCTATTTAAATTATAATTATATGACTTTATCAATTACCGTTAGCAAGCTGACAGCCTTAAGCCAAATCTGAAGGTGTGTCATGCAGAAGAGACTAGAGAAGGTTTTTAAAAGGTAGGAACCACAATTACCTCATTTATGTGGAATGTGTAGCTGAGTGAAAAACTGCTTCTGCTCCCCTCAGCTGTGAGGATCTTTCTCTCTCCCCCTGTATATGGAGATAAAGGGGCTGTCTCTCTCCCTGGTACACAGTGATAAGTGGGCTCACTAAAGCCAGAGCAAGCAGTTAATTATCTCAGAGCAGTTTTACAATTCTGGGGAGGGGCGAGGAGGAGTGAGAGTTGCCTGGAGTTTGTCCTTTAGGAATTCTAACACAGCACGGGGGTTGTCTTACCGACCACACTGCCACTTCAGTGGTGTGAGCTTCAGTGATTCTGGCACCGAGATAACTAACGACCCATCCTGCCAGGTTGTGGGTGACTGACACAGCCCGCCCTGAGCTGGCCTTCCAGTTTGAGCTCTCCCAGGAACTTCACACAGGATCTGAGTCAGGGCTCCATCCTCAAGTCCTCCAACTCATTTGACTGAGGTGAGGTCACTACACAGGCATTTTGTTAATTACTTTTGAGTGGCTACAAGGACATGCCTGAAACAAACAACCTAAGGGTGAAAAGATTTTCTTCTCGCTCTGGGTAGGGACTCATGGCTGAGCAGCTCAGTCTGTGGCAGTGCAGAGGCTGACCACATCATAGTTGATTAGGAAGCAGAGATGGGGAGGGAGGCAGAACCCAGGTCAGGGTTGAAAGCCAACACCCCATCCACCCCCAACCCCCAACCCCCGCCCCCATGCCACCTACTTCTAGTATCTAGGCCCTACTTCCTGAAGGTTCTACAGGGTCTCCAAATAGTGCCTCTAGTCAGGGAGTAAGTGTTGAATACACTAGGACTCCACCACCATCATCACCACCACCACCACACCACCAAGGGCACTTTCTATTCTAATAGTGTCTGTTTAGGCACCTCATGGGCAGCCAGGCTACAAATGCTCCCTGAGGGAGGAGGGTAGCTGTCAATGGAAATGCACTAGTTAGTAGCTTTGTCCTTAGTCAGAAGTGGGATCAAGGTTTCCTAGTGTGCAAGAGGGAAGAGCTGAGGTTGACCTTGGTCTCCTTCCTAGGTCACCTCTGTTTCAATGGTCAGGAGTTGAGGAGACAGAAGAGAATACAGTAAGTGCACAGAGCCACTGTGAGCCAGGCGCACAGAAGCCTGCCTCAGGAAACCTGGTGCAATTCCACTGGAACCTCAAGGCAGGGCCCACAGGGGGAAGGCCGCCTCTCTGTCAGCCTGCTGGGGCCTGGACTTTTCTCTCCAGCGTCTGCTCTACTGAGAGTGGCTGGTGCCAAAGCCGACAACCAGCCTTGAAGCGTAGGTTCATGTAGAACATAGAAGCACCTTAATTTCTGGGCTGTTACCAGGTGGAACAACTTTCAATCAGCTAAGGTGACATTTGGCAGCTGACATTTGGACAGCTCTTTTTGCAGGAGTGCCAAGAGTCAGTAATGCCACTTCGGGGCTGTTACTTCCAGGAAGGGAAGAAAAGCCACATGCTTTGACCTTGCTTGTTTACATCCTATTTCCTAGGAGGTCGGTGCCTGCAGTCACAGGGGGAAGGGGGGCTGGCCACTCATATATCTGACATTTATGGATGCCAGGCACATTTCTAGGTGGCTTATGGATTTTAATCCAAGTAAGTTTGTACCTCAACCGTAGGATCTTGGTACTGTTTTCATTGTTATATTACAGAAAGGGAAACTGAGGCACAGAAGACTAGAAATCTCTCAAGATTCCATAGTTGGTCAGTGGCAGGTTTGATATGTGTGTGTGTGGGGGGGGGTGGGGTTGGCTTTAGGGTCACTATCCTACATGCAGGGTGATCACCTGTCCTCTGTTTCTACTCATGTCCAAGACAAGAGTGTGAGGCTCACAGATGCTGTGCATGATACCGTGTTTCCTAGGTGTAACTCAAGCTAACACTACCGTTCAGTGACACCTTCTGTGTCCTGCCCTGGGAACTATCTCTTTCATCTCTTTCTAGGCATCCAGAAACCAGGATTGCATCATGCTGTAGACTCCCTGGGCTTCTATGCTGGAATGTAGTGGCTGAGGGAGCCAGGCAGGGATCTCTAATAAGTGGCCATCTGCCTCCATGGAGGAGACACAAGAGGCAAAGCAAAAGGAGAGATAAGGATGACTGCTAGGTTTTGGGTTCAGTCTGAATTCAGGCTTTTGTGAAGCCTTTTTCATATGCTCTTCTGCCCCAAGGCTGAGTGTCCTTGCCTGTTTGTGTCATCCCCCCAGATGCTGTGTGTGCTGGCTTTATGGACATGGCATCTTTCCTGTCTCCTGGAGAACAGGAGGCTCTGAAACTCTAGTGGAGATAGTAGATCATGGCTGAGCAAGCCCCTGGCTTCTGCCTGTGTCCATAACATTTTCTTAGGGCAGAGCTGTCATTCATGTGCATGCTGTCTTTGAGCCATTATGCTACGATAGCAGAGTTAAATGTCAGAGATTCTCTTCCCATGTGATTCTAGATTGCAGCAAGGTGACAACTGAAACTAGTCACCACATGAGTCAATCATGGTTTTCTCCTGTGATTTATATTTCCAGAACCTTTGCATACTATGGTTGTGCTAACCAGTTTTCATCACTGTAACAAAATACCCAAGACAGTCAAGTTAGAAAGAGAAAAAGTTGTTTTAGACCACAGCTTTGAAGGTTTCTGTTCAGAGTTGGTAACCTATCCTTTTAGGCCTATGGTAAGATCTATCATGGTGGCAGCATTTGGTGGAGGAAACCCTCCTTCGTGGCAGTTGAAGAGCAAAATGGTACCACAGGAAGGGGCTGGATCCCATGTCTCCTGTGAGGACACACCCTCTTGATTCAAGACCTCTTTCCAGGCTCTACCTCCCAATGGCACCAAGCCTTCAAGGGGATACTCAGTCTCCAAACTCGGGCAAAGGCAAGCCAGGCCTGATGGCACACACTCAAGAGGTTGAGTCAGGAGGATTGAGAACTCTAGGCAAGCTTGGGCTACATAGTGAAACTGTCTTAAAAATAAAAAATCAGGGTGTGGATATCGCTTAATAGTACGGCTTGTCTAACATGCACAAGGCTCTGGTTCCAATTCTCAGTACTGCCAAACAGACAGCCAATCCTAATCAAGCAATCAAACAAAACAACAAATTAAAAACCCAAACCACAAAGCTGTATCAATGATGTTTGGAATAGGCTGAGGGACATGTTGGATTCCTCTTAATTTTCCCTCCACCCGAGCTTTACACACAACCTGACATTTTGTGGAGAATTTTTTTTTTCTCTTTCCTTCACTTAAAGATTCCCTGTGAACCTTCAAGGCCACGGGTAGCTAGAAGTGCTTCCAGGCAAACTTTCCTCCTCCACTGTCCCCAGGATTAGGTGCTTCTGTTTGTTGTGAATGGCCTAAGAGAGCGTCCAGCAGACTGAGAGGGTGGGCTAGGGAGCTCACAGTCCTTGTGGAATGTGTATGCATGAGAAGCTTCAGGCATGTGCCAACAGGTGATGCTCTCCGTGTTCTCAAGCCTCTTAGAGTCGGACACTGTGAACCATGCTGAGGAAAAGAACTCATGTTCACCACCTGCTGTGGATCACACATGGAATACTCTCCACAGGCTCATGTGGTGATCCCTTGGTCTCCAGTCAGTGCTGTCCTTTTGGGAGGCTCTGGAAGCTTTAGACTATGGAACCTGGATGAAGGAAATAGGTCACTGGGGGTGGGACATTGGGCATATATTATTTCTGGCTGCTTCCTTTCTTGTTCTCTACTTCTTGTCAACCATGTGAACCGAGTGCCCTCACCGTACCTTCTCTGCTATGATGGTCCGAACCTCCATAACCATGAGCCGAAAGAAATCCTTCCTTCTTCAATAACCTGCTTTTGTTGGATATTTGGTCACAGCAATGAGAAAGGTGATCAATAGTCTTTCTTGCCCAGTGTCCACTGCTGGGAATGCCCAGGTATCTTTGCTTCACTCTTGCAAATGTATGAGCTTGTCCATCCCTCATCCCTGATCCGCCCCCGTCCCCACCCCTGTGGCAGGACCTAGCTCCTATCCACTCCTCTTGTCCTCAGTCAACCTCAGGGACACTGAGAGAACATTCCCTTCCCTTCTTCCTTTCCACATCTTGTGTCTGTCTTTGGTCCTGGACTTTCATGCTTCTTAGCCTTAGAGAGTGATATCATGGAATCATGATTGTAAGATAGTAAAGAAACCACTGAGCTGAGTGGATGCACCATGGTTAGGGGAAGGTTTAATTGTAGATAAGAGATTGAGACTAGCCAGAGGCATTTGGGGAGCCTGCCATGGCTACCTCTTGGGAAACAGGGAGGGTCAGAGAGAAAAGGCAGGGATAAGAGCAGTGAAGATGGCAAGAAATGGTGGGAGCCCTGCCAGTTATAGGGGTTCTGCTGCAGCAGTGAGGGGAGGGTGGGTTAGCTGGGACAGCCTAGGCACTAGTGTGGGGCTCTAGTCTGTTGGAGGCTTGCTGGAGTGACTAGAGAACTAGCTCTACTCTCTGGAGGTTGGGGAAGAGGTAGGAGAAAGAAAGCCATGGTTTTTCCTGGCAAACAGAAATCTGCTTTACACAGTTTCAGAGGAATGCTGGTGCAGCTGGAACTGAACCCGGACTGCCATCTTGGGGACCTGACAGTTACTATGTATGAGTGATGTCATGTGATTATTATGGTATGTTACATGATTTTTGGAGCTTAATGAACTGTCTCTTGGCTTAAAGCTAAAGATGAGAAAATCTGCTTCTTCTTGTTGGAAGGCTGCTGTCTCTGGGGCCTGTGTAGGGATTCTGAGGAAAACAGCTATTCTCCTAATTGGATTCAGAGAGGAAAGAGGAACCAGGGTCAGCGCCTGACCACAAATGGTAGTGGATCTCATCCATTTCCAAAGCCTGGTGAGTGGGTTGGAAATCTGTGGCTGGCTCTGCTCTGTCCTCTCCTCCCAATCTCCTACATCTCTACCCCTTACTGTGTTCTCATGTACTCTGTGCCTTCCTGTGTTATGTGAGCAAATAATTTCACTTTTTGTGTCTTGGTTTCCTGACACAAAAATTATTATTGTAAAATAGAGAACAATAATACCATCTACGTCTGTTGTACTGAGGGCCACATGAGCTCTGCCATATCACCTGACCTGGAGAGATATCACCTGACCCTGACGACATCACCTGGCCTGGACGACAGCATGATGACCAGATCTCTCTTAGTAATTGGGACATTATTAAAACAGACACAAATGCTACTAACGATAGCAAGGTTCTAAGATGATCCAGGGGTCGTGTGGTCTATTAGTGAGTTATTAATCTAATCATCGTAGTCCCACTTCCTGTGGTTCTCACAACATGCAACAGATTTCCTGGAAGGGCTTGATAGAGGCAGTGGGATGACAGGTTCATATCTTCAATCTATTACTTTCTTGCTGTGTGACTTTGGGCCAGCCCCTTAACCTCTCCATACCTCAGAAGTTGTAAAATGGGAATAGTCACATGACCACACGTTTAGCACAAGATTAGGTTGAAGGAAATGTTTCCTGTTACACTTTCATTCCATCATGAAGCCAGGCAAATGAACTGGTCAGCCCAGCAAACTCTAAGAGGATTCAGATATATTGGGATCTGACAGGAAGTCTGGAGAGAAAGCAGGACCAGGAATAGGAAGAGAGGAGGGAAGACATCTTGGGAACAGCCTTAAGGAGGCCCTTTGGCTCAGCAGTGACCCTGTGCATACACAGAATTGAGAATGAAGGCCTCCTTAAACTTATATGCTGGGCAGTGCCTTCCTTGCTTCCTAGTTCCCTCCCTGGAAAGAAGTCATGTCCATCCATGCCACAGTAGTGAAAGGCTGAGTGCAGACCCTCTGGCAGCCACCACCAGCACCAGAGAGTGTGTGAGAGTCTGTGCAAAGAGAACGGAACACTGCCAGGCTCTGGACATTTCTCTTTAAATTAAATTTTGTATAGCATGTGCGTGTGGTGAGCCTATTCCCTCCAGACTCTCTCCTTCCCTTTGGTCACCTCTGTCCCCCCAAAAGTTTTACTTCTGCTCTCATGTCATACGTATCTCTATAAAATCTAGCAACCACAAGGGAGAGAAAACATGACATTGGTCTTTCTGAGACACGTGATGGGTACAGTTGCACCTGTTTTCCTGCACATGGTATAACATTGTTCTCTCCTGGCTAAAAGAGCTCCTTTGAGACTCCTTCTGACACCCAGGGAGGGTCTCCTTCCAGTGGAGCTTCCTTCCTGGCCTGCTGACCTTGTAACATGTAGTACTGGACTCCTAGTCGGTGGATTGACAGGGGCCTGGCAGGTGTCCTGGGGCCTGGGCAGAGTGGCAGCTGTAGCCTCTGCGGTAATATTCACAGCCCCATCTGAGAGCTGTTCACAGGTTCCTGGCTCACATGCTCACCGGTCAGGGTATCATGAATGTTAGATATAATCACCACTCCCAGTCTTTTTGTTTGGAGCCATCTTACTACACAGTTCAGGCCTCCCTCGAATTCCCAAACCTCCTGTCTCAGCCTGCTGAGTGCTGGGATTACAGGTCTGTGTCATCACACCCAGCTCTCTGAGTCTTAAGAGAGGGTTAAGGCTGGTACACTGTGGTACAATGAAACTTCAACAAGCGGTCCCCCTCTTCCTGCTTTGGCCTTCAGTCGTGGCACATGTGTCTTTTTCAGTTCTAGAAATGGACTGCATATCTCCAGGTACAACAGCAAGAAACAGCTGTGTGGTAAGCTCAACACAGGACATTGCCATGGTCAGGTGGTGGCCAGGCTATGATCCCTGATTATGTGTGAGGGAAGGGAGGAGAGGTGGGTCTTGTCTTATAAATAGCCTTGCTCGGTCTCTCCTCCCTTGTGCAGTTTTTAAGATGTGAGCCTCCACTGTAAGCCAGGTCCCCAAAGGTCTATGGTAATAAACAAAACAACAAAACCCTGCCAGTGGAGCCAAGGAATTGAGTGAGTTGTGTGGAGCTTTCCCAGTGGGATCCTACGGCTGGTTAGAGAGGCTGTATAAGAGGAGACTGGCTGTGAGCCCCAGACCTGGGACAGAAAGGTTGCAGAACTGGAAGGTCAGACTGGATTGCATTGTGAGACCCTGTCAGGAACAAAACGAAAAAAAACCCTATTCACCCAACCCTGGGCCACACCATGCTATTATGCTGATTATATTATGCATTATAACAATAACAGCATAACACACACACACACACACACAACATATGCACACATGTACACATGCGCAGGTACATATATAACCTCAAACACATGCATGTATGCACATGGACACATGTGCAAGCACAGATGCAAACATATACATGCTTACCTATATGCACGTAACAACACACATGTGCTGCCCCAAAGTCTGGTCCCGGTGTCTGCCTCCAGCCCAGTCCTGTCTTCTCTGATACCCGAAGACATCATAGCCTTCTCCCACCTCTGTTTTTTATGGTCTGACCCTCTGCCTTTTCTTTATCCTTCGTACATCTATGGTGGTCCACACTTTCCTCAGACTACCCTCAGGCTTCCTCTGCAACAGACACCAGAGGTATCTTACCCAGTATCCATCCTGCTTCACAGACCAGATGAGGCTGAGGACTGGCTTAAGTTGGCCACTTAGCCAATGACTTCCCAAGCTCCCTTGCAGGGAAAGGGGTGATGTGCTATAGAGCAGGCCAACAAGGCAGAAGCATCTCTCTTCTCTCTCTGACTTCACACATGCTGATAACCTTAGAAGCTGTTCAGAGGCAGTAGTGTCACCTCTAGAGGGAGAGAGTATTTGGTCTGGAGTTTCCAATCACTGCCACATTCCCACACAGCTTCTTGATAGTGTGAGCCCAGTCTGGGCACCAGCTTCCTCATCTTGGAACAGTAGTGACACAGGCTTCTCTCTGAGAAACCCAGAAAAGCTGTCAATTACCCAAGGGCAGAACATGCTCCTGTCTTGGTTGGTGTCTGTCAACTGGTGTTATCTGGGAGGAAGAACCTCCATTGAGAAATGCTTCCACCAGATTGCCTGTGGGCAAGCCTGTGGTACATTTTCTTGATAAATAACTAAACTGGAGTGCCCAGCTCACTGAGGGCCACCCCTGGGCAGTGGTCCTGGCTGCTATAAGAAAGTAGGCTGAGCAAGTCATGGGAAGCAAGCCAGTAAGCTGCATTCCTCCATGGCTTCTGCTTCAGTTCCTGCCTCAGGTTTCTGCCCTGAGTTCCTGCCCTGACTTCCCTTCATGATGGACAACTGTAAGCTGAAATAAACCCTCTCCTCTCCAAGCTGCTTTTGCTCATGGTGTTTATGACAGCAACAGAAAACAAACGAAGGCACTCATTACCGAGTACCCAGCTGACAGCAAGGGTACGAGGCGTGTGCTTAACAGATCTGTGTGGAGCGAGGGAACGCATACAGGTCTTAGTAGATTGGCTAGTGTGAATACTGAGGAATACAGTACTGAGGGCCTGGGTTCCTATGGGAGTTGTAGGCCACAGCAGAGGGAAGCAGGGCTAACTGTGAGTCCTAACCCATAAGAAGATGGCCTTATAAGAATTTATGCAAGGCTTTCATTTCTGGAGCCAGCATTACTTCAGACTCCATTTCCCAGGGGTGAGGGGACGGTAAATGTAAAGAAGGATCTGCATTATTCCAAACTCTGAGCGTACGGCAAGTCTTTATTAATATTTTTTAAATGCCTGATTTTTGTGCCTCATAATGCAAATTTGCATAATGTGGGACGCTTGGTTTGGGGGTCCCTGACAAGACTGTGAGTAGGAAGGCTTTTGGGGGCTAAGAAGTTTCTGCTTGTGTACTGGTCCTCCACGTTTGTGGTGGGGGCTGCTGTCATAGATGAGGGTAGGGATGTGGAGAGGGCTAATTGGGTAAGAGCAGTTTCTGTGTAAGATTCAGGACCTGGGTTTGAATCCCTAACACACTTGTAAAAAAAACAGGGCATAGCTGTGCATAGAAGTACATGCAGTGCTTGTAGCCTCAGCATTGTGGGGCAGAGATAGGAGGATCCAGGGATCTCGAAGGTCAGCCATCTTGTTCCAATGAGCTTATGGTTCAGTGAGAGATCATGTCTTAAAATAAGGCAGAGGGCGATGGAGGAAGACCATAGATGTTGCTCTGGTGTCTACACCCATGCACCACACACAAATACGTAGATACAAGAACACAGGTGGCCCAGGACTTTGCATTTTTAAGACTGTCCTTGGGAGAGCTTGATGCAGGCAGTAAGAATGCTGGGTGTGAGCTCCGTGGAAGGGTGTAGTTACTTTTTGCTGGAACAAAATGTGTGATAGAATCGACTTCAGAGAGGAAGGGTCTACTTTGGATCATGGTTTCAGAGTATTTGGTCGGTGGGCATTTTGTGCTTGGCCAGAACATTACAGTGGTGGTGGCCATTCTTCATGGCAACACAGGCAGGGTCATCCACCGCCCCCCCTTCCCCCACCCCCGCAAGCTTCCCAGCATCTCCCAAGATAGCATTACCAGTGGAACCAAACATAAGCCTAGGGGTCAAGGACACTCACATCAGAGCACCACAGATAGGAGATATAGCTGGACAGACAAAGACACAGATATGGCTCTTTTGCAAACGGCCCTCTCAGGTGACAGCAGGAACAGACTCATTGTCCTCGAAGCTTGGGTTGTAGTATATGGAACCCAAAACAGGCCTGCAACCATGCAGAGGATCCTTGGGGCCACCTATCATCTCCCCAAGGGCCGGTGCTGATGAACATTATACATCATGGTGAGCTTGTTGGCAAGCACTGACCAGCAACTTGGCGAGTGCCAGGCACAGCTCTCTCTAGTTTAAACATACCCACTCATAGCTCTCATTATTACCCCTGTTTAACAGATAAAGACATTTGAAGCACAGAGAAACTTAGCAACTTCCTCCAGGCCACACAGCCAGTAGCGGCAGAAAGAGCCTTGGATTGTAGGCAAGAAGGGACAAAAGTCCCCATTAGGCTCTGCCTTATAGCTTCAAATAAGAAATGGGAGAATGGTAGCCCCATGGACTGAAGCCAAATCCTGGAGTGTCTGTAAGACCATGGAGAGGAGAGGAGGGACTCTGGGAGCCATGGTGGCTCCACTGATAGGGGTGTTATTTGATTTAGAAATGTAAAGAGATTGGCAGGGAGGAGATACATCTTAAAGAGACACCTGTGCCCTTTCTGTTGTATCCAAGAAACTGGCATTTCCTCAGGATCTCACCACCTGGAAAGGAAAAGGCTGAAGCTGATGCACTAGGATCTTCTCTATCAAGAAAAGACTTCACACAGTTCTGACAACTTGTTAGGCCACCTTGCAGGAGAGCCTGGACTTTGATGGTCAGTGATGGGTCAGCCCACCCTGGCCAGGACCTCTTAGTCATAGTTATGCATACCTCCTGCCTTCCCTTTGAACCTGAAAGATGAACTTAGGAAGTCACTTGACCTTGTTGATTTTTTGTCCCTCTCCCCAGTGCAGCCATTTTTTCTCCTTTTAACTGTTACTTGCTGTTGGTCTGTTGAGGTTGGATGGCTGGGGCTAGCTTGTTAGGACAGCCAGGTCTCTTCTCAGTTCTCATAGTGAGATTGTGGGCCTATAGGCCTATCACTTTAAGACCTAATCTACAGCCTAGGGAAATCAGGCATCAGACACCCCTGGCCCTGCTATTGTCTTGGAGGAGGCATTGCCATAGGTCTATAACTTTAGCACTGCCATAGGCTCATGGCTTCAGCACTGCCATAGGCCCATAGCTTCAGCACTGCCATAGGTCTATAGTTTCAGCAGCAGCATTGAATCTCCCCATTTCAGGTGTTGGCTAGTTCATGATTAAGATGTCTACAGACCCAGGCCTAGAGAATTAGACCTTGTTCACAGCCTCAGTCTCTTTGTGTTCATTGACTACTTTGAGTGATATCTCCTTCCAATCTGTCCTGTGCTTCAGCCAGAGGTGGAACCCATTCAGCATGGAGTTTCCTCCTGCCAGGATTGAGGAGGAAGAGGAAGGGATGGAGAGAAAAAGGAGAATGAGGAGGAAGAAGAAGAGGAAGAGGAAGAGTGGTAGCACATTGGTCAAACTTTGTTTTAGTTCCTATGTTCAGATGCAAAAAAAAAAAAAAAAAAAAAAAGCTTTCAGGGACACCAGAGTTAAAAAGAACACAAACACAGAAGTGGACCTAGTAGGTGCCAGTGTAGAAACGACTAAAAGCCAGGAGACCTCAAGTTATTGTGCGCCCCTCCCCCATCCAGTCCTGGAGGCAGGACTTCCATGAGTGACATTCAGGAGAAATGGGGAGTGGGACACGAGGGCGTTAGAGATGGGGATGTTGATGCAAGGTGAAGGTCTGAACCCATCGTGTGTTCCTGACAAGTCCTGGTATTGAGACCAGGAGATATGTAGATTGTAGGAAGGGGCAAAGGGCAGCCATGGGAGCCCCCTGGTGACCAATCTGGGTAGTGTTGCCCAGATTGCAGATTGCAGAGTAACAAGAAATGAGATAACAATTATAAGTTGCAGTGGGTGGGGGGTGGCGTAGAGGAGAAGGTACTGATTTGTGTATAGGAGACCACACAAATGCATACACCTGCATGCACACACATATAGAAATGCACACACACATACATGAAGGCACAGTCCCATCCCGCTGTAACTGACCCATTGTCTAGTCAAGGCTCCATAGAGGTAGGTGGAGGGATAAATTGCAGGAATATATTCTGTTTATTAGCTGTGGTTTCTCCCTGGTCCTGTGCACGAGAGTCTCCTGCTCACATCCCTTTCCACGAAGCCAAAGCTTTCCCAGAGATGGGAGAACAATCTTGAGGTGGCCTCTAGTTTAGATGCTTGGAAAGATATTAATGAAGAACTCCGTCAAAGGGGAATTTAGTAGCTGGTTTTGAAACTAGTAGTTTCAAAACAAGATTTTCCAATACTGAGGCTACATCTTCACTTAGGGGAGAGTCAGAGGCAGGACCCAGTTCTTAGAGTGTCTATGAGCTGGCCGTCTCAGATCTGGGAGCTCACTTCTGCCAGCTAGTACCTTCCTTCTTCCCTCCCTCCCTCCCTCCCTCCCTCCCTCCCTCCCTCCTCCTCCCTCCCTCCTTCCCTCTTCCCTCCTTCTTTTTTCTCTTCCTTTCCTTCTCTCTTTTTAGTTGACATTTAAAATTTTTAAAATTAGTTATTTAGTGTGTGCATCCACACATTCCATGATACACACATGGCAGTCAGAAGACAAATTGTGGGAATTGGTTTCTTTCCTTCCACCGTGTGGATCCTGGGAATTGAACTCAGGTTGTCAGGCTTGGTGGCAAGTGCCATTACCTGCTGAGCCATCTTGCCAGCCCTTAGTTAACCTTGTCGAGTGCTTGCTAGCTGCCTGTCCATTGCTGACTCTGCTGCATGCCTTCCTTCAGTGGGACCTTACATGTACTCTCTGATACATTTTAAACACTCAGTAAGTTCTAATGAATAACTGAATCAGTCTTTGAATGGGGTTTTATGGTAGTCTCTCTTATAACTATGTCCCAAGTCCTCAACAGATGTCTCAAGCCATTGCCTCAAGTCTTTACACACCATGTTTATGGTTCCCGGTGCCCTGTGCTTCTCCTGTCTTTCATGCCCAGGCATTTCCTTTGATACTCTTGCTCTCTGGAGCTGTTGTTAAATGGACTAAGGGTTATTGAGCACAAGCACTGGGATCCAAATAGTCAGTCTGGTAATCGAGATGGCTAAGTGAGTCACAGGTATGAGCAGAATACACAGCACAGCCGTGCAGCACCTAGACAATGCTAAGCCATGGTCCGGGCAAGATGCTGTATTAGTTACTTTCCCGCTGCTGTGATAAAATGCCCTGAGCAAGGTAATTTATAGAAGGAATAGTTACTTGGGCTTATGGTTCCAGAGGGATATGAGTTCACTGTGGTGGCACAAGCGTGGCAGCAAGTAGCAGGCAGAACAGCAGGAGAGGGAGTTGTGAGCTCACATCTCAGGTGCAAGCATGAAGCAGAGAGAGCAAGCTGGAAGTGGCTCAAGGACTCAATTCTCACAGCCTGATCTCAGGAACCTGCTTCCTCCAGCAAGGCCACACCTCCTAAACTCTCCAAACAGCTCCCTGAGTGTAGGGTGGGGGTAGGTGCTGGGGGTGGGGGGTAGAGGAGTGGGCTGATGGGGTGGTGGAGTGAGGTGGTGGGGTGGTTGGGGTTGGAGGATTTAATACTATTTTTAAAAAGATTTATTCATTTTTTTTATGTATATGAGTGCTTGCCTGCATTCATGTACGTGCTCTGTGTGTACCTGGTGCTTAAGGAGGGCAATCAGTTCCCAGGACAGGAGTTACAGAGAGTTGTGAGCTGCCACGGGTGCTGGGAATATAACCTGGGTCCTAAGAGCAGCAAGTGCTCTTAACCAGAGAGCCATTTCTCCAGCCCCTAGTGCATGGTTTAAATCTTTGTGTGGTTTCCCTTGTAATCTCTTCAGAGCACAGTTGACTATGGGTAGCTAAAATCATGGAGAGAGATCAGGAGAAGGATGCTCACCCTTGTCTTCTGTTGCCCTCTACCATCATTTCCCACTTTCTCTGACTACCTGATCTAGGCACATAGGTCTCTTGGTGTTCTTGGTCTCTTTAGCACCTGCCTCAAGACTTTTGCACGATCCTTCACCAACCTCACTTCAGACATCTCCATGGCTGACTTCTTCTGCTCCTCAGGTCTTTGCTCCAAGTTCTTTTTCTCGTGTGCTTTCTCCTGGATGCCTCATTTAGAACCTCAACCTTTTCCCTCCCCCGCCCATCCTTGGCTTTCCTAAAATCACCAGTTGTCTTTTCCTATTCTTCGTGCATTACTTTCTGACCTTGTTCATTGTTTATCTCACTCACAGGGACAGTAGTCTTGCTGCTGCCTTCCGCGTCTCCCTGGGTGTCTTCCAAGCAGGGGCTCTGTAAGCCTGTGCTGCACGTGGAAAAGAAAGACCCACTTCCCTCTTCACAGAGGACGCTGGGACCAAGTCAGCCAAGCCAATCATTTGTCCAGCGGATGACGGACTCAAGCTCCTGCTGACTCCAAAGTGTGGAGGGTGCGGTTGCCTGGCTGAGGGGCTGAGGTCTCTCTATGTGGGTCACTCAGTGAATTGCTTTTAGTCTCAGGTTTCTGTAGGTGAATTTGCATAGGAGCAAGTGCAGAGGGGACCCTGCCATCCTGCCTCAAGCCAGGGAAGTTGCAGATAATCGCCGACGGGATAGAGGCCTGCCAGGCCATCACTTCCAGTATTCTTATCATTTATTTTCTAAGGGATGAGAACTCACTTTATATTTTTTTTCCTGAGACAAGGTTTCACTACACAGCCTAGGTTTGCATTAACCTGTTGGTAATCCTTCTGTCTCCCCAGTGCTGGGATTATAGGTACAAAGATATCTGAATGCACAAGTCCCCAAACACAACCCCTTTCCCAAGAGGACCCTGAGGCTCATTACAGAGCCTTATAGAAGCTCAAGAGTGAGCTTGAAGTTTGGTCTACACCAGGGCAGTTATGTGGTTAATTGCACCAGTGTGTGCATTAGCTGGCGTAATCAGCGAGTGAATTAACTTCCGCTTTTCGAGCTGTATTTTAAAGACATTTTTTTAAATGCCTTTTTTTTTTTTGAGCCTGTGCACTCTTCAGAAATTAAATTTAGACTGTGATTTTATTACCCTTTTTATTTAATTTATCCTAATGGTTGCATTCAAGCTGTGAACCAGCTGTTGACTTTGAAAAAACATTGTTCAATTTGAAGGGAACATTTTAAAACTTAATGTAATGGCTGTTAGTAATCACCACAGCGATTATACTCCTCAGCATCTCCAGCACACACGGCTCAGTGGGGACCAGGAACAGGATCGGAGTGGGTAAAAGGCAGGGGGTATAGACCCTGGGGCAGAGGGGACAACTGCCCACAATGGCCTGTTTAGGGGCAAGGTTATAGGAAAGGTGTACACACAGACCTGGCTAACTCCTGACTTTTGTCAACTCCTTTCTGGTCAGACAGTCCCTTGCAGTTCTGCTCTTCTTTCTGACCTTTGTCACTGACAGAATAATAGAAGAGGTTCTGAGGAAGGATGGAATTCAGGGGCTCAACATGGATGCGTCCTTTCAGCTGCTCCCTCCCCTCTTGGTGCCCAGTCACCCTACCCACTGACTTTATTCCTAATCACTATGAAAGGTGGCATCTTGCAGATCTGTAGACCTGAGTGGTCTCTAGATCCCAGGCACAAATCCTTTTTCTTTTGGGGTGTCTGTCTTTGTAGTGTCTCTCTCCCCTGAGGAAGTAAAACCCTGTTGGTACTCCACATTTTATGTTGCAGCTTGGTTACATGATGATCTTGGGCTGTGGAGCAAATATGACACCTGTAGAGGCTGGAAAAGCACCCACTGCTCCCAAAGACTGTGTCTGTCTTGAGGCCTGTAGATTCAACAGAAGGGGCTGGGCTAGCCTGTGGGATGATGAACCTGCCAATGGAGCACAGTAGGACTGGCCTGGCTGATGTTCCCTGGAAGCAGCCTGCTACCTCCATGAGCCAGCCCAGACAACTTATGAAATCATGAGCTAGATAAAGTGACTGTGTCTTTAAGCCACTGTGTTTTCAGTGACCCACTTTGTATTAACAATGAATTGAGGTTGTTGACAGGTATTAAATTGTGTCTAATCTATGCCAGACATTGCACTTGGCCTTGGGGTGGGCATGAATTTGGGCCTGGGCCATTGGTGTACCCCAGCACTGTGATCACACTGGCCTATCCCTGTGTGGTCGAGCCATCCTTGGCTCTCTCACTCCGATCTGCAGATCTGAAATGTTCTCTGGGTCCCAAGCTCCAGGTCACTTGGCATTTCCACAGATGGATGATGGGCCTTACCAAAAGAAGTGGAAAAGATTAGTGTTCGGCCAACAAGGGGTTAAACCCTTACTTTTGTTCTGTTACATTGTCCTGCTGTGATCTGCTGTCACATAAAGGAATGGGAACAGCTGATTGTGGACAGAAGCCTTCAAACCAGTTCTCAACCTGTAAGTCTTGACCCCCTTTCACAAGGGTCACCTAAGACAGCAGAAAATGCAGCTATTTACATTATGATTCATACAGTAGTAAAATTTCAGTTATGAAGTAGCATGGTCCTGGCTATCCTATAACTCCTTCTGTAGACATGGCTGCCTTTCAACTCACAGATATCCTTGTCTCTGCTTCTGGGGTGCTGGTATTAAAGGCAGGTACCACCATGCATGGCCTAATCTTTTTTCTCTATAAGTTTATGATCTCAGGAATTTGTATAACGGAAAATTGACTATCACCCTTGTTATTTTAGGAAAGTAGGTAGTGACTCTGTGAGCAGAAATGAGAGATCCTCTGAGATCTCTCTTCTTCTCCTTTGCAGACCAATCAAAACGGTGCATACTTGGTCCAACATGAAAGCTTATAGAGACACAGACTCTTGACCAAGACTGCCAGGGTTGAAGTGTCCTAGGCAGATTCCCCAGAACCGTGCTCGCCAGGAACAGAGGATACAGAGCCAGGTGTGTGGGGAGCACCTCCTAGAGAGCTCTGGAGCTGGGTGATCCTTCAGTGATGCCTTAAGCTTGGCCCATAGGCCAGGCTTCTGTAACACCACAGTACTCCATCGGTGACCAACCCTGGAAGATGATATGATGATGGTGTGAGTGAGTGTGTGTGTGTGTGTGTGTGTAGCTGTTCTCTTGAAGACAGTCCCAGGACAGTGATGACCTCTGAGAATTGCAACTCTGTGACCAGCAGCTGGAGAGAGTAGAGGGGCTTGACCTGGCTGCTTTCAGCCAGCAGGATCTGGTTATCACTTGTTCAGGAAGCCAGTGAACCAACTATTGCATATAGCAACCACTAAAAACCAAACCATTGTAAATCTACAGTTAACTGTATCCTTTTGAAAACCAACACAGTGGTGGTGCACTCCTTTAATCCCAGCACTCAGGAGGCAGAGGCAGTTGAATCTCTGTGAGTTTGAGGCCAGCCTGGTCTACATAGTGAGTTCCAGGAAAGCCAGGCTATACAGAGAAACCCTATCTTGAAAAATCAAAACCAACCAAGCAACCAACCAACCATCCAAACAACCACCACCACCACCACCACCACCAAGCCCCAGAAAATCAAAAAGAAAACAAAACATCCCCCCCAAATTAAAAAAAAAAACCCAAACCAAAAAGCCTCAATCTCTCTCTTCTCCCCAAAAGACCAAGTCAAACAAACAAACAAACAAACAACCCAAAGGAAACAGACATCCCCCACACAACACTTCTGAATAAGCTGTTTTTCATATTGCTGTGTTTGTTTTAGTTCAGTCTCCCAGCATGGGGAAGGCAGGACAGAATGTCTGTCTGTGGTGACAGAAGCTTGACGTAGTGGCTTCCTTACATGGTGGCCGAGAGACAGCAGAGTGTAGGAGACCAGAGCCTGATGTGAATATAACCCCAGCAGCTGGCCCCTAGTGACACAGTCCACTAATCAGGCCCTACCTCCCACATGTTCCATGTCTTTCAGAGGAGTGCTGTCAAGTGCTCTGTGTATGAGCCTATAGACCCCAACTTCCTAACTGGGTGGTCCATTTGCTCTATCCTGAGTCTCCGCGCTACTCAGCACTCACATCTGTGCCATGGAAGCTCCAATTAACAGCATTGTGTCATCACCCAGTTCTTCCCAGCCCCTGTGTAGCCAGAGAAAACGCCCACTGAAATCTGGAAACACCACAACTCAAAACTCACAACTCACAAATATTGCTTGGTTCCAAGTATGGCAGTGTCGAGGATGTGAGGCCTGATGGAGGTGGTTAGGTAGTTGCCTATGCCCTCAAAAATGGGAATGGATCATGTTTTCTGTGACTGGATTAGTTCTCGAAAGATCAAGCCAAAGTCCCACCCCTAGCTCCCTTCTGCTTCTTTGTCATACGGTGAGACAGCCAAGGGGCTTTTGGAGAGATGTGAGCCTTTAGTTGTGGACCCTTCCTTTATTAGAACTGTGAGCCAAACAAACCTTTGTGTTTTTAAGATACTCAGCTTCCAGTACTTTGTTACAGGAACTAAGGCAGTTAGGGGATGGAGGCACAGAAGGCACAGTATTTTCTCCTCTCTGTTTTTGAGACAAGGTCTCACTTTATCCCAGGCTAGCCTAGGACTCATTCTATAATCCAGGCTGCCTCAAACTTGCGATTCTATGCCTTAGCTGCCCAAGTGCTGGGATTGCAGGCATGTCCCACTGTGCTTGAGCTGCCTCCCTTTCCTTCCATTGCTCTGTCAGTATCTGTCTCATTCTCTCTACCTACATTCATGTCTGGTCCAGCCCAACTTGGAAAGAAAGCCATTGGGCAGCCCCGGAGTGCCTGAAGTGGCTTTCTTTTGGGTGGACTCAATGAAACTTCAAGGATTAGGGCCAGACAGGTTAACTTCCCAAGAAATTTCCTGGAAGTGTGTCACAGGCAGGCAAAGCAAGTTTATTACAAAATAAAAACAGATAGATGCTTTACTATAAACCCTGGGTGAGCTTCCCATAGACTCTGGGGGGCTTAGATAGCCCTGGAGGCCAGAGAGGAGTGGAGAACCCACGGACTCAGAGGCTTGAAGAATCAGTCTTGTTTTCCTGACTCTACATAGCAGGAAGGATGGAGGCTTCCCACTCTCTGCACCGCTGTGGTGGCACAGGAGTACAATGAGTCCCAGAGACGGTGATGATTGGCTGTGATAGTTAATAACTCATGAAGGGTACCCATTAAATAAATTATGGCTTTTCCATAACTGTTAAAAATTATGAGACAGATTTACACATACTGCTGTAGTAGAATCTCCAATAAATGATGAGGGGAAAAGCAAGCTCGTGTGTGGTCTGTCTCCTCCGAGGGGGGACGATGGGGAGACATGTCTACATATTCTTACACAAACGCGCCTTGGCTTATATGGATGTGTCCCCATACCCTCACTGTAAAGTGAAATGTCCTAGTTCAAAAGGTGCGTGTAATGCACCAAACTCACTGAGGACCACAAATAGGTTCCCTAGTATATGTTAAACATGCCAGAGTGTTTACACGCCATAGTTGGCCAACATCACCTGGCACAAAGCCTGTTTTGTAACAGTGCATGGAATACATTATGTAGTTTATTGAATACTTTGTTGGAGGTAAGAGGCAGGAAGGCTACGTGTGTGCTTCACATGATCATAAAATAAAAAGATCATGAGTTCAACTCCTATTCAGTCAGGGATGCTGTGTGTACACATTTGTATACAGTGTTCTGGGATGAGTGCAAAATGGGTATACATTCATGCAGAGTGTTGTGGATTGGTTCTCAGCTGTTTGATAAAATTGTGGAACCCTTAGGAGGTAGAGCCTCACTGGGGTCACTGGGGGTGGGGCTTGAGGTCTTACAGGCAGACTTTCACTCTTTGCTTTTTTCTGCTTCTTCCATGAAATGTGACCAGCTGCCTCCAAGTGCCAACTCTTCCCTGCTTTGACGGACTGCATCACTCAAACTGTGTGTCTAAATAAATCTTTCCGTTTCAAAGGTGCTTTTGTTGGGCAAAAGTAACTAATACAGCAGAGACTTTGGAAATTGTGAGACAAAGGAAGTGTTCTCCAGCAAGCAGATTTAAGTTATGGCTGGAGGAAGTGTTTGACCTCATGATGCCGCTTCAGCGGATTATCACACACATTCCTGTTTATATGATTTTGTTAATAGCAGAAAAGCCTGCCCCTGAGACATCTGGGCATTCCAGGTGTTGGAGCCACCATCGGCTGTGACAGTGGCTTCAGAAATGAATGTTTAGAGCTCATTTTGTTGCCCAAATACTGTTTATGATAAAGGGGCAGACTTCCCATGAGAGATGATTCTTTTTTTTTTCTTCTTCTTTCTTCTTCTTTTTTTTATTGGAAATTTTATTTACATTTCAGATGTTTTCCCTTTACCCCCTTTCCCCCTCCCTCCAAGGAACTCCCTATCCCTTCCCCCCTCCTCTTGCCTGTATGATGCTGTACCCCCACCCACTCTCCCCCATACCTCATCTCCCCACCCTATGTGAAGGAATCACTTAGGAAGACAGGGAAGGGCTCTGAGAGGCATGGAAGGAACTTGGTCACAGTGCTCAGGCCCTCAGGCTCATTGCGTGTGGAGATGTTGGGCAGGGGTGGTGTAGACACAGACATTTCAGTGCTGGCCTCATTTCATCCAATTATCATAACCACAAGGTCTACCTGGGATATTAACTTGTTAACACACTGCCTCAGCATACTCTTGAAGCTGTGTGGAAGATTCCCCAGGCAGGTGCCATCATGTGTAGGGGTTTTGGTACAGGCAGCCTTCTGTGCTCCCTGGATCCAGATCTGAGGATTCAGTCTCTTGCAGATTGAGAAGGGAAGGGAAAAGAAGAGGTGTCTACACTGGACATGGGTCTGCAGCTTGGTGAGAGCGGGGAAACCTAAACATGAACAAGAAATAAAGGCATAGAGAAATAATTGGTGCCTTCTGCTGGTGAAGAGAGGGAAGGAGTTCTTCAGTTGGTGCCCCAACCACGGAAGGGGGATTTCATTTGATGAGCTTGTTCACATCCTCACAGGAAAGTGCTTTGGGGACAGACATTTCTGAGCATGCTCAGTATAAGGTCATAGTTTGACTAATTCAAGTCATTGGGGAGTAAGTTTGAAAGATTAAAATGGCCACAGGAATGCTAGGAGGCACACCTGCCCTGCTATAAAGACACAGAGGGGCTCCAGGTATGCTCAGTTTTCTACCAAAAAGCTTTAGCCTGCAACAAGAGGCTCCTTGAAGGTATCTTAGCTGAAGATGCCTCCCTGGCTTAGAGGCTCACAGGTCTGAGCTGTGGTGGACTGTGAAAGGCAGTGCTACAGCACTGGGAACAAAGTCTGGAATTGTGTTCAAACACTCAATTTAGATTTCTCAGTCTGTTCTTCTGTGGCTAATAGCAAGACTTTAGGCTGGACAAGTTTCAAAGAAAAGAGTTCACTTAGCTCACAGTTTGGGAGGCTCAAGGGGTGCAAAATGTCACTGGTTCCTCTCCCTTTTCCTCCCTTTTCTTTTTCAGACAGGGCCTCACTATGGCTCTGGTTGTGCTGAACTTACTATGTAGACCAGGCTGGCCTCAAACTCACAGAGATCCACTCGCTCCTGCCTCCCAAGTGCTTAAAGGTGTGCAGCACAATATCTGCTGTTGCTGGCCTTCTTATCTCGAGTTGTCTGGTTCAGGGCAGTAAGTAGCTAGAGGAGAGCACCATGTTCTCCTCCCTGCCCTCCCCTCTGCTGACAGGTTCTTATATGTAGCCCAGGCTGGCCCCAAACTGTTGGTCCTCCTGCCTCACCTCCCAAGTTCTGGGGTGCAAGCATGTTAGACTGCCTGGCTGCCTTAGCTTTTTAAAGTTTCTGGAGCAGGAGACAAATTGAGGACTGCCCCCTTTAGCAGCAGGGAAGTCACACCTTGGTCTTGCCCAGCAGGAAGTAGCTCATTTGCATGCATCAGAAACATTTTTTTTGTGAATTTAATTAATCACAGTTTACATGCTAATAACCCTTGAAATATTTTATGGGCAAATAATAGCTATTCCCTGCTGTGTGTGGGTGGATTGCTGGATTCAGATTTTGCTTTTAATTTATTTCCTATTGAGTGATTAGGGAGATACCTACAGCCTTGATAGGAAGGAAGATCTGATAGTCTCTGCTTATATGGGATCCTGCAACAGCAGCCTCTTCTTCAGGGGGCATTTCATGTCAGGTGGGGCAGCAGGAGGGTCGGCGTGTGGCCACCTTCATTTTGAGGCCTCCAAGGTAAAAGCATTGTGAGGACAATTCTAATATAGTTTTCACCTCCACCACTATCACCGCCACCATATCACTACCACCACCACCGCCACCACTATCACTGCAACCATCATCACCAGCATCTCTGCTATCACCACCAGCATCACTACTACCAGTTACACCACTGTGATAGCCACAATCACTGCCACTGCCACTGCCACTCTCTTTTTCACCATCATCACCATCACCACCACTGCAATCACCACCTGTCATTCCCATGATCACATCCCCTGCTCTCATTATACTATATTCATCAACCCTCCCCCCTCTCATGTCACCATTGTCCTTACATTCATCCTCTCCATCCTCTTTGGGTTAGATCCTTAAACATTTTACTTGGTTTGAAGCAAAATAGTCCTCTGTATTTCTGCCAATGCTGGAGTGTCTTTTTTCTTCTTCTTTTTCTCCTCTTCCTCCTCCTCTTCCTCTTTTTCCTCTTCCTCCTCTTAGTTTCTTATTCAAACAGGGTTTCTCTGTGTAGCCCTGGCTGTCTTGGAACTCACTCTGTAGACCAGGCTGGTCTTGAACCCTGAGATCCACCTGCCTCTGCCTCTTGAATGCTGGGATTAAAAGCGTGCGCCACCACTGCCCTGCTTGGAGTGTCTTCTTATAGGGATGCTTGACTCTGTCTGGTCTGTGAAAAGACTTCTTTGCTTTAGAAGCATCAGTGGCACTCACATCTGAGGAGTGTGTCATAGCTGAGGAATGCTTCCGGGGACAAGCTCTGCACTGACTGAAGCATGGCTAGTTATAGCGTTAGGTAGTCACTCACCAATCAAATCAGAAATGGCAAATGCAGCACGCAATGCCTGCAAGAGAGACGTTAAAGTGAGCAACAGCACGGTCTCTAACATGACTGTTAGAGCCTGCTGATGTTACACACATGCCACTTCCAGAGTCAAAGGGTGAGAAAAATTACATTTACTATGAAGGACAAGAGAAGTTCATAAAGAACCATCAGACTGAAACAAATTAGACACAAAGTAAATAAAAGTGCTAAAATTCAAACTAGCGTTATTTCTTTAATGTGATAGATGTTGTCCTGCTGGAGGGAAGCCACCACTTAGCCAGAATGAATTATTGCCTGGTACAGCTGGCCTGGCTCAGCTGTGTGCACTGCCTTGGCTGGCTGGGGACTCTATTCGGCCATTTTCTTTAAGCCACCTACAAGTCTGTGAGCCTTTATCTGTCCTATGTGCATCTGTTAGAACTCAGGTGCATCTCTTCAGCCTTTCTCTTGCCTCAGGACAATGACAACATTGCAAGACCCCCAGAGTGACTGCGAGCCCCAGCATCTTGAAGCCTCCGTGATGGTTTCTGGAGCAAAAGCCTAGAATGGGATAAGGTGTCATGAACATCTGAACTCAACAGATTCCTGCTAACAGCTCAGAATCCCTCCGCATAAACAGGATTCCCAGAATCCTTTATGATAGCTTTAGACACTGCCCTGAAGATCAAGTTCAATCCCTGTCAGATAGGCTGCTTGTCTCTGGTCCTTTCCTGTTCCTCCTTGGAGCTTTAATGGGTGCCTTGGAAGTGACTGTGGGTTCCCTCACCTCCTGGCTCTCTGTGTGCTGTTCCTTCCAGCCCTGATCCACACAGAAAGCTGCTTCTAGGGCCTGGGCCCTCCATACTTCGGTGGAGGCTTCTCGGTGTTTTAGGGAGTCTGACTCTGCCTTGTCAGGGTAGGATCTCCCCTCCCCTGGCCACTGCCCCTGTAGTCATCTCTGCAGGACTCCAGAGAGGGTACAGCTGAGGAGCTGGCATGTTCAATAGAGACTGTCCATTTTCCTGTTGTGCGTAGCTCACATTTTTGTCATGCCACATTTTGTCTGACTGCCCTCTTCCTCTGCTCTTTCCCCCTCCTCTTCCCAGCCACTCTCTTCCCTTTCTCTGTTAGTTCTAGTCTCTCTCCCTCCCCCGAACCCCACCCTACTCCACACCCAGTGTCAGATATCATCTACTAGTTTTTTTTTTTTTTTTTTTAAGATTTATTTATTTATTTTATGCGAATACACTGTGGCTGTTTTCAGACATACCAGAAGAGGGCATCAGATCTCATTACAGATGGTTGTGAGTCACCATGTGGTTGCTGAGAATTGAACTCAGGACTTCTGGAAGAGCAGTCAGTGCTCTTAACTGCTGAGCCATGTCTCTAGCCCCCCTCATCCACTAGTTTTTGTTGTTGTTGTTGTTTTTGATTCAGAATGTCTCATTGGCCTGGAACTCACCAAATAGGCTATATTGGCCAACAAGTCCCACATGTTTTCTCCCCAGCACTGATGCTGCAAGTATCCATCACCATATCCAGCCCTGGGGATCTAACTCAGGTCCTTATGCCTGCACAGCAAAGTACTTTGCCAACGGCTCCTTCTCCCCAGAACTGCCACCACACTTTTAGCTAGCCATTCTTGGAGGAACCCAAGTATTTAGAGCCCTTTGAGATCCCTGGAGCCTATTTCCTGGGAACTGTAGGGTGGGCTCAGGGATGTCTTAGGAGAGTTGGGACAAAGACTTGGCAGCCTGCTGCTCAGGGAGCCCCCTCGTAGAGAATGACAGTGTTTCTCTGTATGCTGATACCCTGTAGAGAATCCAGCTGTAGCTGTGACCCCTGCATGGAAAGGCTTTACATGTTTGTGACTCAATTTATGTTGTAAAATGGAACAAGAGCATTGAGGTGTCTCAGGACTGTGGGAAGAATTAAATGAGCCCTCGTATCGGCAAGCACTGAATACTGTACTGGGGTATAATAAACGTGCATGTATCTGCCATTTCTGTCTAGAAGACGATCAAGGCTTTTACCATGGAAACCCTGGATGGAGAACAAGATGTCTGAGTTCTGACTCTTGTTTCACTGTGACGTTAGGCAAGTATTGTCTGTTTTCTATCCCTACAACAAAAATGGAGGGTGGGGGCGTTACAAAGAAAAGAGGTTTGCTTAGGTCATAATTTTGGAGGCCGAAAGTCCAAACAAACGGCCTGATCTATTTGTTTGGTGAGGGTCCCATACTATATGTACTTCACAGAGTGGCAAAGAGGTGGCCTCCCTTTGTTATGACCCACACACATAAGAACTAACAGGGGTCATGTGTCATAATAACGCTCCTCTCCAGGGATCTCATTGGAGGAAGGTGTTAATGAGAAAGGCTAAGCAGGCCAGTAGATGATGTCTGTAAGTTATCTTTTGGCATTACTGAAAAATGCCCAAGGAAAACTACTTCAAGAAGAAAGATTCCTTTTGATTCATGGTTTCAGTAGTTGGAGTCCTTGGCTGGCAGGCTACACTGCTTTTAGGTCTGTGGTGAGGCAGAGGCATTGTGGTGGAAAGGTATGACACAAGAGAGGTGGTTACTTCATAGCTGCCTAGAAACATACAGAGAGAGACTGAAGACAAGGCCTACCTGTCTGGGACACACCACCAGCCATCTAGTTCCTCCAACCAGGCTCCACCTCTGTTTGGACTCTGGTGAGGGTCCCCTGTCTACGTCGCTGCAGGGCAGAGAATTGGAAAGGGAAACAGTCCCGTGGAAAACCCACCAAGCCTGTGGGGTGGCTGGCTTCACTTTATACTGTAAATCGATCTACTCATATATAAATCTATACTGCCCTCACAAGGGCAGTGTGTGTGTGTGTGTGTGTGTGTGTGTGTGTGTGTGTGTAAATGACATCATCGTGAGCCCATCAAGGGCTGTCACCACTGATGTAGAACTAATGGCTTTTGAAAACCCCCACTTCTGCTGGAGAATTAGCCTCCAGGATCTGTCCTATCCAAGTTACAGTAACTGCCAATCACTTGTCACTTCTTTCTGCCTGTCACAGGACAAGGATGCCATTCCATCCAGAATGGGAGCTTGGTTTTCCTTCAGGCAGGGTGCCAGCATCAGGTAGAAGTGGATTTTTCAGAGCATTGGGGAAACAGTATGTTCCCAGTTTCTATTTTTGCTTCCCTTCCTGTCTGCCGCATTTCTACTTTTATTTAGGGCTGTGTTCAATGCTGTAATTACTTCTGAATTGGTAACTTCCCTGTCTGGGGCATGTAGCTTCCCGCCTTGGTTGGGCCTGGTGCTATAAACAACCGTGGTGCTTTGGTTGGGAGGTTCCCTCTGAAATCTTGCCTGAAATAGATAAAAGGCAAATTAGATACTGGAAAATAACTTTCAATTACATTTGAATTCGTGGAGAATTTCATCTTACATCTGTGTTAGGGACAAATGACTTTGCTGAGCAGAGTAACATTTGGAGTGAGTGCCAGGGAAGTTGGTGGTGTTGAGTAGCAGCTGGGTACAGGGAGAAGATAAGATCTACCCAAGGGGGGTGAAATGGGGTGGGTGGGGGCTCAGAGGGCCTATTAGGGGTGATCATGAAAATGAACTGGGGAGTGGAGAGGGGTAAGTCCCCGGAGACCTTGGGTGGATTTGTTGGGTCTTCTAGAGACATGGTCTCTTCAGAGGAAAGCCACGAGGTCAGCTACCGAGGTTCAACTGGGGGTGAGGAGGTTTGACAGGGTCCTCTCCATCCCAGGGACAGGGAGACAGTATGGTTTCCAGTTCTGGTGACAGGGACCTGGATACAGGTGTTGGTGCTATTACTTCCAGTGTTGACAGGTGACATCAGGGCATTTTGCTCTCCCCCTGTAGGAAGGAGGAATGCTTCCCAGCCAGGGAGGACTACTTCCCAGCTGAGCAGGCAGAGAGGAGGACAAGAGCAGTACTTACTAGTCACCTGACTAGACACCGTGACAAACATTTCATAAAAACAACTTAAGAAGGTATATTTTGGGTTACAGTTCCAGGTGTGGTCTATCATGGCAGGCAAGTCCTGACGTCAGGAGTGTGAGGTGGCTGATGACATTGTATCTGAAGTCAGGAGAGAGAGAGAGAGAGAGAGAGAGAGAGAGAGAGAGAGAGAGAGAGAGAGAGAGAGAGAATATGCTGGTACTCTCCTTTTTATTCAGTCCAAATCCAAGACCATGGAATGGTACCACCCTTATTCAGGTGTGCTCCCTTCTTACTTCGGTTAATATACTTGGTGATTCCTGGCAGTCATTTCAGAGACAGGTTTCAAGACAGGGTTTCTCTGTGTAGCTTGGCTGTCCTGGAACTCACTCTGTAGATCAGGCTGGCCTCAAACTCACAAAGATCTACCTGCCTCTGCCTTCCAAGTGCTGGGGTTAAGGGCATGCACTGCCACCGCCTGGATCCTATGGTGATGTTAAGTCCTGTCAAGTGGATAAGATTAACCATCATGAGGGGCCAGTCAGTTGTGGGTTCTCCTAACCCCACCCAAGCTTGCTTCCACAGGGACAGGGACTTGACTTGGAAAAACTACAAGGTTTGGGGCTAAAGTGAGTTCCATGTCTGATTAATGCTCCAGTCTAGACATTGTTTATCGGACTGAGAAACAAAAACTTACTGAGCTCCATTGTTCTAAATGCTGGCTGTGTCATCCAACAGTGGAGGTGACGTTACTAACGGGCAGAGAAACCACAGCAGCCTGAGAGAGGACATGGTGAAGACAGAAGGAAGCTCCCCTGACATCTGAATCATCTCCTTCATGGTTATTGCACCTGCCAGCCTGAGCCTCCCTGGCTTATAGCTGTGACAGCCAAGTACCCAAGGACACAATCAGGCAAGCAAAGAGGAAGTTTGAAAGAAAATGGCCCCCATGTACTCACAGGGAGTGGCACTTCTAGGAGGTGTGCCCTTGGTGGAGTTGGTGTAGTCTTGTTGGAGGAAGCATGTCACTGGGGTGGGCTTTGACATCTCAGATGCTCAAGCTAGGATGAGTGTAGTAGTCTCTTTCTGCTGCCTGCAGATTCAGATGAAGAACTCTCAGCTCCTTCTCCAGCACAGTCTGCCCGTGTGCCACCATGCTTCCCGCCATGATGATAATGGACTAAACCCTTGAAACTCTAAGCCAGCCCCAATTAAATGTTTTATAAGAGTTGTTGAGGTCATGGTGTTTCTTCACAGCAATAAAATTCTGTGAAAGCTTCCAAATGTTCTGATGATCCTTTCATGACATAAGCTAGCTGTTCAGTGTAGCACTCTCCCAGGGGGCACACTCACTGTTTCTTAAGCTTTGTAGGGCCCCAAGCCTCCTCACAGGCTAATGCCCCAAGAGGACCATGCAGAGGACAGAGAGGCAGCCTAGAGGGTGGCAGCTGCTTTGGGGATGTAGAGGTAAGAACTGCCTTTTCTGCTCTCTGGACTCAAAAAATTGAGGCTTTAGGGTAAATCTGGTCTTTCTCTGGTTTCTATGTATAAGCTTAACTGTCACCATGGGCTGTGGGGAGCAATTTCTGAGAGGAGGGATTGGTTGGGACAGCTGGGCTCTGTTCCTGTACCCCTAGAACAGGGTATCCTGCAGTGCTTTAGCCCAAGGAGTCCTGTGACACCCAAAACCTGGGGTCCCTCAGCCATGTGAGTGGAGAATGTGTGACAAGACTCTTGCTTGGACAGACCCCTGAGACCCTGGGGCCACAAATCCCAGCCTTTTGTGTTCTGCTGCTTCCTATCCGTATGACCTCTGCTTTATGTAACTCACATCCAGCCATAGATGTTAGCTCAGGGTGCTGCTCTGTTTACCCGCTTGGCCCCTGGGACTTTCTTGGGCAGTATGCTTTTCTGTATCGCCCTTGTGGAGACTCCTGGGACCCAAGGACAGAGCATCCTCTGTATCATCTGAACTCAGACGCCTGCATGACACATGCTGAGAGGTCTGTCTTCTCCCCTCTGGCTCAGTGTGGACCAGACAAGTCCATACCTACCAGGGGACCTTGAGAGCGTGGCATGTGTGATGTGAGAGTTGCATTATAGCAGCGCCCCATTCTTCTTAGTGTGTGGATCTAGGGCCTCCCATCATTTATTCCAGTCCTGTCTTCATGCTTTTGCTGTTTCTCAGTGCTCCCTGCATTATTATGTGCCTACTGTTTGCATCAGCCAGGATAGGCTAGGTTATGCTTTTGTGACCAATGTTCCCCAGATTTCTGTGACTCACAAGGAAAAGGTCTGCCTCTCTCTTGTATTTTGTGGCCATTGTGTGTTGGTTGTGGCTCTACTTAGTCATCTTTGCTCTAGAACCTCAGGCTTTCTCTGCGTGTCTCTGGAGGAGACAATGGTGTCTACCGTTTTTCCTAATGGAAAAAAGGAACATTTTTGTTTTTATTTAATAAATTTGAAGAACAGTTTTACCCACCACACACAGAGGATAAGTATGAAAATAAGTGAATGACATTATAGAGCAAGTTCCTCACAGATGACAGGAGAGTGGGGACATGCTGGGAAACTGGCTAGGATTACCAGAGCTAGAAGGGTACCATGGTCAAAGTCACAGGCACTTCAGGGGGCAGGCCTGGGAGAGCACCCAGGATACTCTCTGTCTGGCCATATGACCTTGGGTGTATCAGCATATCTGAGCTGTTCCCTTATCTACCCCATAGCAAGTGCAGAACTAACCCCAGGTGCTTGAGGTATTGGTGTGCTTTTTAAAGGAGCAGATGTGCATATGGCACTAATAAGAGGCAGGTGATTGATTCCATTAATAGCACAAATTTGCTGAGCCTTATGTCAACCACTGTTCTAAATTCCTCAAAAATGTTAAGCCAGGGCGAGGGAGATGGCTCAGTTGATAGAAGTGTTTGCAATGCAAGCATAAGGAGTTTGGATTCACAGTACTTATATAAAAAGTGAGGATTGGGATTTGAACCTGTAACTCTCGTGCTGGGGAAATGGAGAAAGATACGTCTCTGGGGCTTGCTGGCTGGCCAGTGTGGTCAAACTACCAAGCACCAGGTTCAAGGAGAGACTATGTCTCAGGAATAGCACCTAGTGTTGATCTAATTCTGGTCCTAATATATGGGCGGGGGGTGGGGGGATTGGAGAGGAAGAAGGAAGAAGGAGGGGAGGAGATACAGAAAGGAAGGGTGGGTGGGTCTGACAGCTTGACAGGCACAGCAGCCTGTATAATCACAGTGCGACCTACCTAGGTAGGCAGTCTTTATCTTAGTCGCTCAGTTCTCCTGCTCCTTGCTCAGCGTCTTAGAGTTGCTGAGGAGACTGCAATATGAGGAAAGTGATCTCCTCTTCATAATAAGAGCCCTGAGACTCAAAAGTGACAAAAGCAAAGCTGTTTATTTTATAACTGTACGAACTCACTTGTTGGATGGAAAGTTTGAGGCCAGCCTGGGCTACACAATGTGACTCCAAAACAGAGCAAACCAACCAGCTAACCAACTAGCCAACTCCCAAAAGACAGAAGCCAATGAGAGTACCTAAAACAAACAAACAGTTGGGAAAAGACCCTAGGGGATGAATTCCTTGGTACTGGTCTCGACAGACTTCTCAGATGTGACGTTAAAGCGCAGAGAAGATAAAATCGAGAAGCGTGTGAAACCAGGCTCGGCTAGTTTCTTCCCACCACAAAATCAGAAGAGCGTGAAAAGGAAGAAAATACAGAGAAACCACATATCTGATAAGGGGTTAATAAAGTAGAAACTTAAGGGTTCTTTAGAAAGTCAGTGAGATGGTGTTTTGCTGGGGCAAGCACGGAAAGGAGTGTTTTCCTGAAGTGGACACAGGTGAAAGACTAAGGCAGACTCGTGAAGGAACGTTTAGCTGAAACAGACACAAGTAAAAAGATGTTCTGCTAAAAGCAAGTACATGCACCAACGTATGAATAAATAAAGGTAATAAAAACTTAAGAGAGAAACAAAGGGCCCAGATGAGCATTAAAAAAAGGTATTTCAATGACCAACAATCCAGGACAAAATTCCTCAGTACTATTGACTATCAAAGAAGTTGCCAATCAAAGCTGCCAGGGCTGTTACGTCACAGATGGCAGGATGGCTTTTATCAAATAGCCAGGGTGACAGGCAATGGACAAGTGTAGAGAAAACAGGTCTGCACACTTCTGGCTTCACGGAAGCCGGTAGTGACACCATGCAGGGCAGTGTTCAGGGTCCTGTCTGTCAGGAACAGCTACCAGAGGGGATTCAGTTTTCCTTTCTCCTCTTGAGAGAATGTCTCAGTGGAGCCCAAGCCGGGCCTTAAGTTTGTGATCCTCCCGGTGCGGCCTCCCTTATTTCCACAGACCATGATACAGAAACATGATGACTACACTAATGGATAAAAAAGAGATTGGGATATCCGTGCTCCACACATACATATTACGGTCCACACACACAGATCCATGCACAATGAAAACCGGTTCTTACAGGTTCCAGGGAACCCAGGGACTCATGAATGTTGGGCAAGTGTGCTACCACTGAGCCGTACTGAGTTCTCCGTTTTCCTGAGCATTGCTCAGATTGGTCTTGTAACTACTCCTAGGCACAAGTGTTTCCTCTTGTCTCAGCCTCCTGAGTAGCTCACTGATCCGAGCTCACAGTGATAAAGAGAAGGAAGTCTTGATGTCTGGGACAACATGGATACAGCTGGAGGAAACAAGCTAGAGACAGAAAGATCAGCTTCATACAATATTAAATATTTAAATATGTGATCTGTCTGTCTGTCTATCTAATTCTCTCTCTCTCTCTCTCTCTCTCTCTCTCTCTCTCTCTCTCTCTCTCTCTCTCTCTCTTTGTGTGTGTGTGTAGGCAAGAGGACAGCTTGTAGGAGTCAGCTCTGTTGTTCCACAGTGTAAGTCTCAGGGATCGAACTCAGGTCCTGCATCTTGATGGCAAGTGCCTTTACCCACTGAGCCATCTTGCCTGCCCTATGTCCTCACTTTTGTGTGGGCTCTAGATATAAACTTAAGTGGAAGTGAGTGAGGGGAGGGTGACATGGGGGGGATGTTGGTCCAAGGGTGGGACCTCCCGTCCTAAGGTGAGCGGGTCTGAAGCTCTGGGACAGCATGCTTGTATTGGGTGCATTCAGCCGACTGTGGTACTCATTATACAGTGGGGATGTGTACTGAGTTGCCACGGTGTGTACTTGGACTACTCATCTTTCTGTCAGTTGAAGCAACTTCCCTAGACTTTAATCATTCACACTGTCTTCAGTACCGTTTGTCTTAGGTACTTATGCACCATAGCTGCCCTTGCTAATACTCTTTTCAAAATAGATGATGCAATGTAAATGTGTGGCAAATGTGTGGCAGCATACACTTCAATCCCAGAGCTCTGGAGGCAGAGTCAGCACACACTTCAATCCGTGCTCTGGAGGCAGAGTCAGGCAGATCTCAGTGAGTTTGAGGCCAGTCTGGTCTACACATCCAGTTCCATCCAGCTCAGGCTACTTGTCCCCAAAACAAATCAACAACAACAACAACACCCTCTCCCAACAATAACAACAACAACAACAACAAAAGAAAGCTTGACTCTGCCTTCCTACAGAAGTAGGAGGAAATCATGAAAATGAGTGTGGGCTGAGGAGACAGCTGTAAAGTTCTTCCTTTGCGGGCACAAGGACCTGAGTTTGTTCCCCTGCATCCACATAAAATCAGAACCAATAGCATGCACTTGGAATCCCAGCCCTCGGGAAGCAGAGACAGGCAGCTGTCTGAGGCGCCCAGCTAGTCTCGCTGCTGAGCTCCAGACCAGTGAGAGTCTCTGTCTGAAAGGAGGTGAGTGGTGTTCCTGAGCTTGTCATCTAAGGCTGCCACCTCCACACACGTGTGAACCCATATAGACCATACACACATATATCCACACAGACCACACACACATGTATACACACAGACACACACATGTACACACACAGACAACACACACATGTACCCACACGGACCACACACATGTACACACACAGACCACACACACCATGTATACACACAGACCACACACACATGTACACACACAGACCACACATACATGTACACACACAGACAACATACACATGTACCCACACGGACCACACACACATGTACACACACAGACACACTCATGTACCCACACAGACCACACACACATGTACACACACAGACCACACACACATGTACCCACACAGACCACACACACATGTACACACACAGACCACACACACATGTATACACACAGACCACACACACATGTACCCACACAGACCACACATACATGTACACACACAGACAACATACACATGTACCCACACGGACCACACACACATGTACACACACAGACACTCATGTACCCACACAGACCACACACACATGTACACACACAGACCACACACACATGTACACACACAGACCACACACACATGTACACACACAGACCACACACACACATGTATACACACAGACCACACACACACATGTACCCACACAGACCACACATACATGTACACACACAGATCACACACATGTACACACACAGACCACACACACATGTACACACACAGACCACACACACATGTACACACACAGATCACACACACATGTATACACACAGACCACACACACACATGTACCCACACAGACCACACATACATGTACACACACAGATCACACACATGTACACACACAGACCACACACACACGCACACACATTAAAAAAGAAGAAACCCAGTAAGACACTGTCTTGAAAGCTGGAGTCTGAGGCATCTCTGTCATGGATACAGATCAGTGATGTTAGCATGAGAGCAACGATAAGGCACGTGATCACTAAGCACATACTTTCTCCTCCTTGCAAGGCCTGGGAGACAAGTCATCTGTGAACAGTTTTCTCATTTTGCAATTAATGTTTTTCAGTGACTTACCCATATTCACTGCAAACTATCTGCAAATACCATCTAAAATCATCTTGTGCTCCGTTATGAGCCAGGGCGTGCGGTAGGAAAGCATCAGCGCTCCTCAAACGGCCAGGCACTTCCCCATCCCGCCCAGCTTCTCTGTGATTGTGGGACTGGGTCCTGACCATGGCTGTGAGTAGGTGGGGCATGTGGCACTTTGGGGCTATTATAGTTAACTACTGGAGTACCTATCATCTTGTGTGAAGGTCACATAATCTAGATAGCAGTCGACAGGGACGTCCTAATCATGTCATGAGTGAGAGATAAGCTGACTGTCAGGGTGCTGAGGTTCATTTGTTACAGCAGCAGAGCTTAGGGGAGTCTGATTGCCGCATGTGGGCCACTGTGGGAAACAGAGGGTCCCTAGCTTATAGTGGCCAGGTTTACCACCCTTTGACTTCATTATGATTCTTTGCTCAATGGAAACCATGATGTCTGACTTGGGATTATGATCTTTTCCCAGATTGGAGAGGTGTGGTGGAATGCTCTTACATGCCTGGTATCTGAGTGAACCACACGGGCTGGTGCCTGAACTCAGCATCCTCAGATACTCTCTGCTGCTAGCACTCTTTCCACACTGAACCTTGGATTCTCACACCCCACAAGACTAGAAAATGCCCACGTTGTGTGTGTGTGTGTGTGTGTGGTGTGTGACCACACAACACTTTTCTGTTTTCTAGAACAGACTTTTTGTGTTTGATGGTTTTGCCCTATTGGAGGCTAACCTAAGCTTTGGGCACATTTTGGGGAGCTGGGGCTGGAGTTTGGCAGGTGAGGGGCACTGGAGCAGTTATGACTTAGATATTTTCAACCTAGGATGGTTGGTTTACTGGAGCATCACCCATTGTAAGCCAAGGAGCACAGGGACTGTCTTCAAAGACTTGACCTCCACCAGGGCCTTATTATCTCCTCCTCTTCCTCTTCTCTCTTTTTCCCCTCCTCCTCCATCCCTTCCTCTCCCTCTTCTCTCCACCTTTCCATTTTCTCTTCCTCTTCTCTTCCTCTCTTCCCATTCTTTTTCCTTCCTCTCCTTCCCTTTCCTCCCCTTCTACCCAGCCTTCTCCGACTTACTCTCTTCTTCCTGCATGTGCATGTTCAGCTAAGGAAGTCCCAAACTGACTACATCACTCACACGGGGTCTTGATTGCCAGTTTAAAGCCTATTAAGGTTAAAATGGGCCACTCCTTTATCGAATAGAGCCATCTCCCTAGGTAGGAGTCACCCCTTCACACTCTGACACCTTCCTGCTGGAGGGGGGAACTCGCTTCCTCCCAAGGTGGTCCTTTCCCTCACTGGGTGGTGGGTTCAAAAGGCTTTTATTATTATTATTATTTTTTTTTCTATTTTCTTTTGGAGGAATGGTGGGATTAAACCTAGGACTTTGGGTGTACCTGGCAGGTGCTCTATAACCCAGTCAGCCCCTGGAGCTTCCTCTGTGATTCTTCTGATTCCTTTTCACCCCATTCACTTCTATCCTTTCTTTTCCAGCATCCCGTGGAATTATTCTCTCTGGTCCAGTAATACCTGGCAGAGGCAATACCTCTCGAGACTTCTTTTTAGTGGTTCATTCATGTTGTGAGCATAGAATACCCTATGGAGGGACTTGGCAGGGTGATGAGTCCATAGCTCAGTTATGCAGAGACTATAAGTCACTTCATTCATTCACTTGATCATTCATTTATTCTATGTCCACTCTTTGAGTGGTGGGAAAAGGCTCCGTTAACTGAGGGTTCCTATTATTCTTTGAGTTGCTTCTAACTTCTGGGGAGCTTTTGGAACCCCAGTATGAGTGGCAGCTGGAGGAGGTCCCTGTGGCTCTCTTCAGAGGGACTCTGTTGCTATTGGCACAGCTCAGCAGACAGGAAGATGGAGGAGAATATGCTTGTCCATTCTGCTAGCACGGCCTATTGGTCAAACTCTTCCACAGGTTAGAGAGCAGAAAGCAAGGATTGTTTTGTGTGTTGTGGTGTGTGTTGTGCGCGCATGCGCACACATCTTTGTGTGCACACAAATGCCTGAAGAGCAGGCTACAGAACAAAAAGGTGTCCATTTCAGAGGGTACATGGTGTCATCACTGTGTACATGTTGTTCCCAGTTTGCTGAAGGTACTAAAGGTGGAAGATGAAAGGTTAATGATCTACAAGCCTCAGGTGGACTGAGAGGTCCAGAAGGAAAATTGACTTGTCTGATAACACCCATGAAAGCATATAATGAGATGCACATGCCAAACTCTCTGTCATGTTCTGACTGCTGGGGAACTGAGCTGCAGATGGACTCTTCCAGCCTCAACCTTCCTCATTTTCTGTCCTATAAAACCCCAATACCCCTGCCATTGGTGAGCACAGTCTTACCTCCATGGAGAGGCGGCAGCTTTCCAGATATTTTGACTAAAGGGCAATTCTGCTTCTGGAGATGCCTGTCTGCATTCTTTTATTCCCGTGTCGCCTCCATCGTCCCTAACAGAAGAGGTGAGTGATCTGAACTGGGATCGTCTTTGTCTTCCTGGCTACTATGTAGGGAATAATTGTTGATGCTGGGAGACTGGACTTGGAGGCTTGGCCTCCAGCCTGTGGGAGGTGCTGGAAACTTTAGAAGGTGGCCCAGTGAGAGGAAGTTGGGTCATGGGGGCTGGCCTCTAAAAGGATATTGGAGTCCCCAGTCCTCCCCTCTGTCTTTTTGCTTCCTGGATGCCATGGTCTTGGCAAAGACTTCTGTCACATGTTCCCACTGCAATGTGCTGTACCACCCCAAGCCCAGTGGCCGTGGACCGAGATCCCTGAAACTGCGTGCCACAAAACCCTTTCCTCTTCAAATCTTGGTGCTCCATAGAGCCATGACCTTGGTTTTAGAGCCTGTAAAAATGGTTATCAATAGCATCTACCTCAAAGGCTTACTGCAAGAATCATGGGTGAGGAGGCTGAGCAGTGGGAGTGCTTTACACTCACTGTGATCACCCTTCTAAAGCCAGGGTCAAGCTCAAACGCATTGACGGAGGCTCCCCATTCTCTCTTAGCTTCCTTGTCTAAGATGATGCCCCCACGAGACTCTAGGAGTGAAGGGCCAGGGATGGGGGGCTGGCTTTCCAGCTGTCACACCTTATTAGGGTATAGTTATAAATTCTGAGTGTTACATTCTAGGTGGCTTCCAATAAGAGCTTTTACATCCGTATCCCTAGCCCAGGCCATCTCTGAGCACATCATCTCGTCACCTGCAAATGTGTAGCCACACTGTGTATTTGCTGGCTGATCCATTAATTGCAGGTAGTTATTACTTAGTGTTTGCCACTGTCTCCTGGCTTTCCAGCACAGCCTGGCACTGAGGAGACATTCTGTGAACACTTTGCTGAATGGATGAAGAAGCTGGGGACTCCACGTCTGTGATAGGCGGTGCCTCTTGATGTGGAGCATGGAGGGAGATGACAGGTGGGAGGGATTGTGATGTCATCAGCCTCACCCACAGCCAAGGTCATCTTGGGGGTACCTACCTGCAGGGACTGAAGCTGGGGTCACTTTGGAGAGGGCCTCTAGACACTTCCCACATGCTTTGGCCTTGATGACAAGGGCCCAGCAGTTTAGTATCCAGCATAGCCACCGATTAGCCAGGTGCCCTTAACTCCTGTGGGTCGATGGTTCCTCCTTGTGACATGGAGATACATAGTACTAAATCCTGGTTTCTGGTGATGAAATGAGGCTCACCTATGCAAACAGCCTGGGAGGGGAAGTGCTCAGTCTGGGTACTGCTGTGTCCTGAGATCGGACTGCCCTTGAACTCATGGCTATACTTCTGCTTTCTGAATGCTAGAATTGCAAGCGAGCACGAACACTGTCATTCCCAGCGATTCTCTGACCTAGGCTTCCTGGCTGCCTGAGATTTCTTCCTAGCAGCCTCCACATTGAACCAACCTGGCTCTATCTGGCCGCTGGGCTGCAGCAAAGAGCTTCCCTTGACGCTTCCACCAGGACTTAAAAAAAAAAAGGAAATTCTTTCTTGGATTGCTGCCTGCGGCAGACACAGTTTAAATTAACTTAAACCATTTTCTCTCCCCCCACCTTTACTGATCCTTTTTCGCGGAGGAGGGAATAGGAAGCCTTTTCAGGAAAAAGCGTCAGGAAGCGTCTATCTTTCTGCTCTTCAGAGGATGCCAAGGCAGGGGATCCTAAAATTTGTAGTGAGAGCAAGGAAGTAGCTTTTAAGGAGGATTGGTAGGGAACTAGGTGTAGAGTGCGTCCCTAGGGAAGAGTGCAAGGTCCCGCCACACCGCCTCTGCAGTGCACATATAGCCACTAGGGGGCACCCAGCCCCTGTGACTGCTAGAGCCTGAGCGCATCTTTGAGACAGCGGTGCGTGCTCAGATTTGCGAGCCTGCGACCCGACCCCGCGCTCGCAGTGGCGTCCTAAGCACCTAGCAAGTCTAGCGCGGCGCCTCTCGCTCCTCCCCTCCCTTCCATCCCATCTGTGATCATTCATTCAGCCTTTCTTCCTTCATTTCGTCAAACCTATGTGCAGCCCCTCCCTTTCTCTTCCCCTTCCTTCTCCCCTCCCTCCCTCCTTCCCGTTCTCTCCTCATTTCTTTCCTCCATTCCCTCTGCACATCCTTTCACATGTCTTCCACCTACCCATGCTTCCCTCCTTCATACACCCTTCCTCTCTCGCTCTCCGCCTTTTCTGCTCTCCCACTCTTCTCTCTGGATTTGGCCTCAATAACTTCAGTTTCCTGCCAGCCGACTCATCTTTTCTGAGCCTCAGACCAGCCTCCGCGGCTCTGTGAGACTGTGTGCTGGAGGTCCACAATGTACAGGGAAGCGCGTGGCTCCCTGGATCCGGACTCCAGCTGTGCCTAAATCTCCAGAAACCTTCAAAACATTGCTGAGCTCTGGGCTAAGTTGTTGGATGCAGACAAAGTACTTGTTAGCCTACTTGTTAGCCAAGTGGGAGACCTTGGCTCCACCCCCCAGCACCACAAATTAAAATTTGAGTTTTGGGAGTCCGGTGCTCCCCCCTCCTTTCCCTTAACGGAACAGCTTGCAACGTAGAGTTATAGTTGGAGCTGGAAATGCTTTTGATTGTTGACAAGAGGTGTGAGGGAAAGAAATACTTGCTTGGGATTCGGATTTAGCACTGCCCTCTTTCTACTCTGTCCCAGGAATTTGCAGGGAGGCTCTCCTCAGGTTTAGCTCCAATCTCAGCGTCTCCACTCACAGGCCTCAGCAACCAGCCAGGCTGTGCTCTGGAAGCCCTGCCCTGGCTACATTCCATTAGCAACCCAAGCCACGGGTGCCTCTGCTGCTGGTAGACTGGTAGCCTCTGGCCTGGCTTCCTTTCCTGTTAGGCTGAGACTTTCTTGGCCAAAGCCATCTGTAGTTGGTGAGAGATTGTCAGCCTTGTCGATCTTGGCTGCTGTGGTGCTCCCCAGAATGGGTAGGTCCTCTGATGAAGTGATGGCCTGTGGAATTTTGTCCCTCCTTTTGCCTGTTAGTTTCAGTGGTCCCAGATCTTGACTTGGGACAGTTATACAGTTCTTCTACCAGAACCAACCAAGGCTTGAGGAGACTTAATGAATTCCATGAGGGCACTGTGTTAGATGGTACTATTGGCATATTTTATTCTTTTCCTCTCCCTGAGTACATCTTCTCATTTTCCACCCATTTGCAGTTTACTAAGACTGTGTATTTTTTTGGCAAAGGGAAACATGGGTGGGAGTGATGTACCTTTTCAGTCCAAAAAGGAAACTTCCTCTGTGTTCACCTAGGTTCTCCTTCCTCCCTCCTCCTCCACGGTGGAAACTGTGGTTTGAACCTGGAGGACAGTCCTGTCATGCTGCCCAGCCTGCAGTAGCTGTGCATGCAGACAGACATCTTTATGCGGTTGAGCCATTGGGCTCTGGGTACTGTTTGTTATTGCAGCAGATCCCAGCCCACCCTGACTGCATCATCACAGAGCTAGGGAGAGGTGTGTCTGGAACTGGAGTTTAACCCTTTTTGACATGGATTCTTCTCTTTTGCCTCAGATGTAGACTGGGGAAGGTATCAGGTCAGTTGATTTAACAGAGCATAGTTTTTCTCTCCACATTTTCGCACTTTGAAATTAATTTTCTCATTAAAATCAATGACATCTCATAGTCTTTGCTGGTACTGCTGGAAGTGTGATACAACTGTCTATCTGATTTTTAAAGATGTCAGCATTGTGGGTCGGGAAGATGGCTCAATGCTAAAGTGTTTACCTTGGAAGCTCACGCACCTCAGTTTGATTCCCTGACTCATGTTAAAAAGTCAGACACAGTGATTTGTGCTTGTAATCCCAGCATCAGGGAAGTGGAGACAGATGGATCCCTGGAAACTCACGGGCTAGGCAATTGGGGCCTAACCATTGAGCTTCAGGTGCAGTTGAGAGATCCTGTCTCAGAAAACAAAGTGGAGGGACTGAGGCGATGTCTCAGCGCTGAGCGTCTGCTGCTCTTCCAGAGGACCTGGTTGATTCTCAGCACCCACATAGTGACTCACAACCTTCTGTCCTTCTTGGGCACTGCATGCACATGGCACACAGACACGCATGCAGGCAAAACACTCAAATATAGAGAAGCAAATAAAATTAAAAAAAAAGAAAACAACCAAGGTGGGCAGGTCCTGAGGAACAGCAGCCAAGACTGTGCCAGCGTCAGATGTGAACATCTTTTTTTTTTTTTTTTTAGCCTGTGATTGACAGCACAGGCGGGAGAGACGGCGCCTCAGACTCCTGAGTGCGGCGACTGCAGTGGTGCTGCACCGCTGGCCTAGCCCCAGAAACCTCTTACAGAAAGCTCTGCCACCGAGCTCCTCTAGATTCCCTAGAAGAGAATGGCCAATGAACACACAAAAATATTAGTGACTCCAAGCTAAAAGCGACTTGCAGTGTCAGACTGCAGTATGAAGATGTGTGATTCTGGCCAGTTAGTTTTGTGGGTATTTTCCACTTTCTGTATGCAAACTATGTGATCATAAATCTATGGCTCACTAAGTTTAAGAAAGTTCTTCTGATAAATACAAAATAAAAGTCCCGAGTGCTAACAAAGCCTGGTATTGTGGTTTTAATTGGCAACATTTTTTCTTTCTTAGTGGTACATAAAGACGACCTTTTGATCGATAATGTATTGGAGATTTGTTAAGATATGTTCTTGTGGACTTAGGAGGTAGGGCTGTCATCTTTTGCTCCCTGGGGTATCCGAGACCCTACAGCCTTCTGGGAGAGGAGCCTACTGAAGAGAGTAGTAGGTCCCACCTAGAAGCTCTTGTCTCATTACTCCCTCAAGCCCCCGTCCCCTGAGCACCTAGCTTTGATATTCTCTACAAACTCCTTCCAAGAGCTCCTGGTTTGTGGTGCTCAGTGGAGCAGATAGAAATAGGGACAAATGCAGGCTCTACAGAGGGAAAGAGGAAACCTCAAAATGTAATAAAGAGAATTCCCACAGCCCCTTCCAGGAAAATCAAGTGAAATTTCTGGAATAAAGATTAAGGTGGCTGCTATCGTTGACTGTCTTTCTCCCTTAGTGCCGCAGTCATGGCATGGATGTGGCACCTTTGCTTGCAGGGCCAAGCTTTGGCGAAATGGAAAGGAAAGGAAATATCATCTTAATCCTTCTTCATCCTTCCTCATCCTAACCAAGTGCACTCACTGCCTCCTACCCGCCATTTTGGAAACAGAAACCAAGGCTACAACTTACCAGTCAAGAAGGCTTCATGTGAGCCACACACCTCAGTCTCCCTTGCGCCCTGAGTATATCAGTCAGGGCAGAGTGTGTTATGCTGCAATAATAACCAAGCCCCACCTCACTCCCTGTGGCTTATCCAAGATTCCTTTTAAATCTGTTGAGTTCTGCTCAGTTCTTTCTCTCTCAGGGACCCTGGGGGACACAGTCCAGCATGTTGCCTGCCAAAAAAGTGACCTATGTCCCTTTGACTCACTGCTGCTCAAGGACATCATGGGGTCACATCTAACGTAAAAGAGAATGAAGTCTCATTGCATACTCAGAAGAAAGGCTAGAATATTTCTGAATGACCTCGTAACTTGACTGCTTCTCACCACTACCCATGCTCCCATTTTTAGACTTTTTTTTTCTTTGCTTCTAGACCCTACTTATTGCTTGTGGTCACTACCATGCCACCTCCTTCCACAGAGTCTCCCAGTCTCATTCTCTGCCATGGGGCTGTGCTTGTAAGACCATAATTCCTGGTGTTTGCTCTGAAAGTATAGACAGTGTATCTGTTTTCCTCTGGCCTGGACCATGGGCTGGGACACTGCATGCTTCCCTGGGGCTTCCCTATTGGGCTGGGCTGGAGCTGGGGTCCAAAGAGACTTGTGCTGAAGGTTTGATCCCTGGTACATGACACTATTGGGCGGTGTAGATCATTAAGAGTAGAACGTAGTACAAAAAGTTAGGCTATTAAGGGATGTGACGTTGAAGGGCTCCAGGCTCCTCCCTCTTCTCTTTTTAGATTCCCAGCCATGAAATGAATGGTTTTCTTCCACCATGTGCTCTGCCATGCTGCTTAACACAGGCACAAAGAAACACAGCTAGTTAATCATTGGTTGACATCTCTAAATCCTGGAGCCAAAAGAAGCTTTTTCTTTTTGTAAATTCATTATCTCTGGTATTTCGTTACAGTAACTCTAAGCTGAGCTGCATTAATTACCTTGTGCAACCGAGAAAACACTCAGAGGAGCTGAGCTACTTGTCCATGGACACAGAGCCGGTGAGTGGCAGAAGCAGAGGCTGGAGCTAACTGCCTGTTCATCCTGAACATTTTGTTGTTTCTTCTTTTTTGTTTCCTTGTGGTTTTATACATGGGTTTAATGAATTTTGAACAATATTCATCCCTCATTACCCTCTCTTAGACAAGTCCACTCCCACAGAACCCAACCCCCCCCCCCCCCCCCCCGCCGATGCCTTTCGTATTTTCATAGGTTGTTTTTGTGATCCTCTGCGATGGAAGGCCAACAACTTGATCTTGACAGCGACTATAGTTATAGTTATTATAAGTTGGTTTTTTTTTGTTTGTTTTTGTTTTGTTTTTCGAGACAGGTTTCTCTGTGAAGCCCTGGCTGTCCTGGAACTCACTCGGTAGAGCAGGCTGGCCTTGAACTCAGAAATCTGCCTGCCTCTGCCTCCCAAGTGCTGAGATTAAAGGCATGCGCCACCACTGCCCGGCAGAAATTATTATATTTTAGTTACCATGGTCTTTTTTTTCCCCCGGGATTGGTTGACAAGCACGGGTGGGGATTCGAACTCAGGAGAGACAGACTGATGGCCGCCTCCGACTCCAGAGCACGTTCGCCATGCTGGCCGGCTAGTTACCATGGTCTTGAAGCTGGTCACTGATATCTTCTGTGGCCCAGGCACTGGCTACCCTTTGAATAAGGCGCACTCCTTATTCTGACTGACTGCAACGTTCCTGTTGTGGGATTGGAGATACTAATTACCACCAGCCACACACCCTTCTGTGGGAGCCCTTCCTCAATTTTATCATTTTTGACTCCTTCCTTACACTATTACCATCTGTGGCTGGGGCTCTGCCTCTTCTTTTCATGGCTGTGACTGATTGGAGCAGCAGTGATCACATGATGGGAATACATGCTTTGTAGGCTGTCCCACTGTCTACTGCTTGTGTGGTCTGGTTTGCAGAGATAGGCTCAGCCCACCAGCCTTTGTCTTAGGCTTTGAACTAAAAACCAGAGGAAACTCCTAGTTGAACTTCAAGGTCAAGTCCATTGATGGCTGAGTAGCCAGTGCTTGGGTCACAGAGGATGCCCTCTGCAGGTCCCCACTGGTGTTACAGGCTTTTGTTTGGCCAGAGGATTTCTGCCTGTGTTCAGCGTCTGCCTGTCTGGACATTTTCCAGGATACCCTTGGTTGTGGGTAAAATGGTGTCCTCATTTCAAGTTGTTCCCATTGGTCACCGCTAGAGTCAATGCTGAAAATGTCTACCCACTGCCACTAATCCGGATGCTTCCAGTCATAGGACATTTGCCCGTGTGATAGTCCAAAGTCTTATCCCTGTTTTGCTTCTGCTCCTTTCATGTATTAGTTAGTCCTTAGTGTTGGTTGTTGATGACAAACTGTCTATTTTGCTATTACTATTTACTGTTTTGCTTTTTCTTGCTTATTGACATTATTTTTTTGACAGTTACATGTGTTCTCTGCCAACTGGAATTTCAGTGGAGAACTTTTACTTCAGGAGTTCTGAAGATGGCTCAGTCAGTAAAGTAGTCTTTGGGTAAGCATGGGTTCATACCACTAGCATCCAGGTAAAGAACTGGGCCCAGCAGTGAGCGTATGTAATTCCAGGGCTGGGGAGAGGGAGACAGCATCCCTGGGGCCTGGTGGCCAGCAGCCTAGCAAAATCATCAAGCTTAGTCTGAGACCCCCATCTCAAAAAGGTAAGAAAAGATAGAAAACACTGGTGGTGATCTCTGGCCTCTGTACTTACATACAGGCATGCACCTGTACCATACATCATACAAGTGTATTCTATCTCTCTCTCTCTATCTCTCTATCTCTCTATCTATATATATCTATATATAGTATTGTTGTGTGGTTTTTATTATTTTGTTTACATTTCAGATGTTATCCCCTTTCCCCATTTCCCCCAACCAAGGAACCCCTATCCCATCTCCCCTCCTCCTGCTTCTATGAGGATGTGTCCCCACCCACCCATCTACCAACTCCCACTCCCTGCTTCTGAATTTCCCCACACTGGGGCATCCAGCCTTCACGGGACAAAGGACACCCTCTCCTACCTATGCCTGGCAAGGCCATCCTCCCCTACTTATACAGCTGGAGCCATGGGTGCCCTATGTGCTCCCAGGCTGGTGGTTTAGACCTTGGGAGCTCTGGTTTGTTGGTATTGTTGCTCTCTCCATGGGGCCACAAACCATTTCAGCTCCTTCAGTCTTATCTCTAACTCCTCCATTGGGAACCCCATGATCAGATCAATGGTTAGCTGTGAGCATCCACCTCTGTATATGTCAGGGTCTGGCAGACCTCTAAGGAGACAGCTATATCAGGAACTGTCATGTGCACTTCCTGACATCCACATCAGCATCTACCTTTGGTGACTGCACATGGGATGGATACCCAGGTGGATGGTCTCCAGACGACCCCTCCTTTAGTTTCTGTCCCACACTTTGTCTCCATATTTGTTCCCATGAGTATTTACACACAAACTCTTAAAAGCCAGATTTTACCAAGTTTAGCTCAATGTAGCCATTTCTGCTCGGAGCATTTCTTGGACCAGAGATGTCTGCATAAGAAGCAAACAGGCCTCAACTACCTAGTGATGGGCAGCCAGCTGTGAGCGTGCCATCCAGATGCTGTGCACCTACATCTTCTCCCCCTCACTGCTGCTGTTAGTCTTACTACTTCTGTGTCAGTACAGATAACAAGTTGTGTTAGTCACCTGAGCAAAGCACCTAGATGGAGGGAGGACTTGCTTTAGCCTGATGTCACTTGGCTCTGTGATTCTGGATCCATGGCAAGGCAGACCTTCCAGGCAGAGGGAGCGTGTGGTAGAGGCTGATCACCTGAGGGTGGGCAGGAAGAAGAGAGTGAGGAGGGAGCTAGAGATGAGCGTTGACCTTCAAAGACTCTAATCCATCTTCTAAAGGTCCCACAGCCTCCCCAGAGAGCACCACCAGCTAGGAACCAGGGTTCAACACACAAACCTGTGGCAGACATTTCAGACTGAAACAGATGTTGTTCTTACTGCTACATTGCTATGCTGACTATGGTCCTTTCGCCCCTTCCCATGATACTCACGTTGAAATCTAGTCTGAGTTCCTGGGTCGTGAGAGGTAGGAACTTGAAGAGGTGGCTGGGCCTCTGCCCTTAGTTCACATTGATGAATGGATTATTGCATTATCTTGACATTGGATGTTCTCACATCCTTATCCCTAGCCACTGGCAAGTATAGCCCTTTGACCTATGACTAGAACCTCTTGGTAACTTAACTGGTCTATAGCGATGTGTCACAGGCTGAGGCAACTCCTCCTATTGCAATGACAACTGGTTTATTAAGCTCTGTTCATGACCCAGCTGTAATCTTGCAAACAGACCCATGCCTTTGTGGTCATTGCTTTGGTTTGTCACCACTGTTTTCCACCCTTTGATCTTAGCTCATTTGTCCCTCATAGAAGCCTTTCTGATGCTCTTTATAAAGAAGACCATGGTTCTTGACGTCCTGCTCCAGTCTTTGTGCCCTCTGTTTTGCCATTACCTGTTTATTCAGTTTTGGAAGTGATGGGCAGTAGCCCTCTGTTGTCTTCATCAATGGTACCTGACACATGGTATGTACCAATAGATATCTGTAGGGTGAATTTCCATGTCATGGAGGGAAAGCAGGTTTGCTGATGTGGGTCCTTCTCATTCAGGGACTGGTTTCATTACACACTCTGTTCCTAACCTGGGGGCCACAGCACACCAGAATTCTGCTGGAAGCTGAGGTCAACTCAGAAGTGACACTTCTTACTGCTCATAAAACACCTGGTCTCCCAAGGCAGATGTCTTGGAAGTTCCTCTGTCCAGGAAGTTCTAGTCTGGTGAGGTTCTGCCTGCCTCCCAATGTGAGAGACACAGAGCTCCCCTTGGGTCAGAGAGAAGTCAGAAGACAAAGTCCAAGGTTCTAGTCAGTGAAAACTTCAGCAATAGCCAGGGCTTGACCCCTGGGCAGAACTCCATGGTGCCCTGGGACTGCAGAGGATCTGGAGGCAGGAGCTCAGACCTGGTGAGCTTGTAGTCTTTCCTGGGTCTTGTCCTCTAGCTCAGCAGTTTTGCATAGATTCTGTCTCCGCTGCTTGGGGCACATCACTCCATTCCTATTTCACATCACTTGGAAAGCTCCACAGTCAAGCTTCTAGGTCTCAGTTTCCACAGTGTTCCTGTTTGGACACATGAGTTCTCCCGGTGTTTTGTACTTTCTGTCAGTAAACTGTACTCCAGGGTTGGGAAGCATGCCCCGTCCACAGTGCAGCAGCAGCAGCAGCAGCAGCAGCAGCAGCAGCAGCAGCAGTGGCTTGCTTCCTTTGGCATAATACTGAATGAGTATTATCTCAGTGGGCTTGGAACTGTGACAGCCAAGCCCACCAGGGGCCAGCTCTGATGCTACATAAGCAGAGAGAAACAAGATTCTTTATTCTTTGCTTGCTACAGCTTGTGGCATCTTTGAATCCTTGGTCTTCAAAAATCCTGTGTTCATCCTACATTTCTATGTTGAAATCTTAACCATTAATGTGCCCAGAGATGGAGCAAATTAAGTTAAACCAGTTTGTGATGGCGTGTATCATCCAGAGAAAGTGCAGAGTCATACAGAATGGTCGGATCCTAGGGAGTACTCTCTCTTCCTAATGGTGCACAGAGGAAGGGCCACTAGGCCACAACAGAAGGGAGGTTGTCTGCAAATTAGGGAGCATCTTCACAAGAAACAGGACCTTTGATCATAAACTCCCAGCCCCAGAAGTGTAAGAAAATACACTGTTGAAGCCAACCGACCAACCTACAACACTGTTATGTCAATGTAAGGGAGCCTAAGATTTGACCACTGCACTTGGGCAGTGCCTGGACTCCTTGCTTTGGCAGTGCCATTTTGATTTCTTAAGTATGTAGTCAAGAGGGCCAAGCAACCAGCAAGGTTCACCCAGATCCCAGAAAAGCACTTTCTGTGACTCTCTTTAGGGGCAAACTGCCATTCATATGCTTAGCTCACTGTTTAATTGGGCCATTGGCAACGTTTTCAAAGGAGTTAGGTTGAATAACAAGGGAGTACGTCTAGTGATCAGGAAGAAATTAGAATGTATCATGCCAATTGCACGTAGACCACTGCACAAAGGCACTGCCAAGTCTATGAATAGTACATATCTACCTAATTTCCTTCCCTTAGGTGGGGACCTTGTTTGCTTTTCTGGAGGAAATTCTGCTTTAATTATGTTCAGCTTTATAGCATGATGAAATATCAATGGGAGGCCTAAAATACACTAGTGCTCTAAATTCTCTTCTTTATGTCATGGACTACTCTGCGATTTGTGAATCTTGTTTGTAAGAGTCATGTGGGGATCACTTGGTATTAGCTCTGGACTCTTCACTACAGTAGGTGTAAGCCCTGCAACATTGGCTAGCCTGGACTGTGGAGACAATGCCTGCATTTCCTTCACCAGCTCTAGGACAACTCACGTTAACGCTGGTTGACATCTTAGTCCCACAGTGAAGGTTAATTGCCAATGTAACTACGGTAAGAAGTGGGATCTTCAGGAGATGAGTCACAAGTGGGGAGCCCTCTAGAACAGAATCAGGTGCCCTGCTAAGAGGCTTCCTGAAGAGAGTTTGTCTTTGCCTTTCAGCCTTGTGAGAGTGATGCTGGCTCTTCCTCAGTAGAGAACACAGCCTCAGGTACAGCCTAGGAAGAACCCAGCATTCCTCCCTCAGGTAGCTGGACAAGGATTGTGGCTGCCTCAGCCCCAGAACTGTGAGGTAATTAAGTTTGATCCTCTATTAGTCTCTCAGTTTCAGGGATCTTTGTTATGGCAGCCCAAAATGGGCTAATGCTCACCACCAGGAGCCATACCATCATGTTCCTTTCAAGACTAAGTTTCTTTCCGTGACAAACAAACTCTTTTCTTACTCCCTCAGCTTCCCAGATTCAGCACAGCTGTGGAGAATTGTTCCCTGTTCCTGCCAACACCCCATATCCTAAGCACTTAGAGAGGTCTGTTTCACTTTATAGCAGTATTCTGTAATATAGGAACGACCACCAGACATGACCATGAGAAAACTAGAATGACTCCAAGACAGGCTTCAAATTGGCAGTTTAGGAGACTAGGCCTAAATCTCTGTTTCCAAGAACTCAGCAAGTCCAGGCAAGTCCAGGCCTTAGAAGCTGCCCTGCCACCTGGCCTGAGGCAAGGACAACAGGTCAGCAGCAGTTTCTAGATTTCCTTAGCAACAGTTTCTAGACTTCCCCAACAACAGTTTCCAGCCTCCCCAGACCCCAGCAATGGTTCTGGAATGCCCTAGAGATAGAGCCAAGATTAAGATAGAGGTCACCTACCCCTCCTTGGAATTCCCTTAATGTGCTTTAATTTGGGCCTTCGAGCTCACTTCAGGGTCTCTTCATCTTTGTAGATGGTAGGCCCCAGCATGCTGGACTTCTTCAGAATAAAGCACTCTTTGCATTTACATACTATTTGAGTTTGGGGTATCATTCTTCAGTGAATCATGGACCCTTACAACCACACACACCAAAGTTCACTTAAAGGACACAAAATTAAAAATTAATTCTCAGTGGCATAGGGCATGTGGACTGTGCCACCAGAGGAATTAGCATGGAACTGGTGAGATAGAGAAGTCAACCAGAATGTAAGATGGATGTGATAGGCAAGTAAACCCCAGAAATGTCAGAGATTGGCAGAGGTAGAGCTAGTTCCTTCCCTGTTTCCATGCCTGCCTCAGGCAGGTACCCAGATGACTAGGTTGTCACAGGCTGTCAGTCATGCACCTGGAACACCTCTCAATGCTAATGAAGCCTCCAGCCAATGACCTTCCCTCCCTGGGTATTCTCATGCTCTTCCCCCAAAACTATATAACCCTTGGTCCACCCCGAATACAGTGTATGCATTCAAACCTGTCCCCAATAAAGAAATACAAACAAGCCAAGATTGTCTCCAAGAACTGGTTCATTAAAGATGGTCAGAGAGAGAAGGCCTTCACCTAAAGGATCCTACTAAGATTCTCAAAGAAGTGCCTTTCCCCCTCCCAGGTGGGCCAGCAGAGGCAGACTGTGGACCTCACCAGTTCCAGACTTTGCCCTGTCCTCTCCCAGCCTGTATATCAGTGGCACCCAAACACCTCAGGAGGAGAGGAAGGACACAGAACCACACAGTGACACTGGCCATATTCTGAATATTGAACAGACATGCTAGGGAGTTGTGGCCTGGAGGGCTCGATTCAGTGAGAGAGGATGTGTCCTGTAGCCACTGGGGTGGGAGGGGGGGCATTAGTGGATACAATCCTTGGACTCCCTGTCCACCCAGTGAGTAATTCTGTTCATTTTCTTGACATTGTTTTTAGGTCTTAGGGAGACGTCTTCTGTACCCAGGTACCCACAGTGTTAACTGCTCCTTGGAACATCTTCTCTGACCCGAATTATTCCCTGCCTCTCTTTCCCTATACCTCACCATGTCTCCTGAGGCTGTGCCATAAGCAAGCCACTTGTGCATCCTGGTTCTTGTCTGTAGCCTGTTTTTAGGGTGACTGACTTACTTATATCAGCATTAGGAATTTCATACCTCCCCCCAATTGCTTCTGCCTTGGGATAGGCCTGTTGTCTTTTATCTGGGAGATGGTCCGGAATCTAATGGGTGTCCTGCACCACCTTCCTTCTGCTAGGTTCACATTGAAGTCAAAGGACAGATATGACCCCCTGACCAATCTCATGTTTGATCCCTTCAGGATCTCTCTGCTACGAGTTGAATTGTGGCTCCTCCATCTTACGTTGAAGCCCTTGTCTTCAGTAGCACCGATTGTGACTGTGTCTGAGAACACAGAGGTAATTAAGGTTAAATGGGGTCATCAGGGTATGCCTCATTCCTATAGGTCTGAGGTCCTTAGAAAAGGAGCAGATGACAACATGGACACTTCATTTAGTTTGGAGCTGAAAATCTCCCTAAAGGCTCACGTGCTGAGGGCTTGGACCCTGACTGGTAGAGCCAATTATTGAGAGATGATTGGATCATAGGAGTCTGACCTGGTCAACAGGTTAATTTGTTAGTGAATTAATAAATAAATAAATGGACAGCTGGATGGAAGTGTAGAAGTGGGAAGCTGTTTTCTGCAGTTGTTTTTGAAAGGTTCTAATGGAAGAGTGTATTTCTTTTGCAATAATCTATAAGATTATTGCTAAAACTATTTGTGTTTTTCTAAATTACTGAATTTTATTTTTTAATATATTTTTAAAAGGATTTCTAAAAGAATTTTTACATTTTGTGCTCATGAGGGTATTGATGTAATTTTTTTTTCTGACATATAGTCTTTGCCTAATATTAGTGTTAATGATATATTAGTACATTAGGCTCATAAAATAAATTATTAGGTAAACCTGGCTCTGTTTTCTGGAAGAGAATTATGCAGACATGTAGACTTTGTTTAATGAAATTTTATAGTGAAACCCTGGGGTTTGGAGATGCCTTTTGGGGAGAATTTTTCATTACAAATTCACTTTTTATAATAGTTATATGGTTATTCAGATTGTCTATTTCACACCAGCTGGGTTATAGTAGTTTGTGCTTTTTCTGGTATGTCTTTTAATTGTTAAGTTTGCGTGTGAGGCAAACTCATCATATCCCTGTTGATGTCTGTAGGGTCTGTAATGATGTTTCTGTTTAATTCTGGACACTGATAGTTGTCTCTTTGCTAGTAGATTTTTGTCAGTCTTAGATGTTTGAGATTTATATTGAGTTATCCAATAATCAAGTTTTCATTTAGTTGATCTTCTCTGTTATTTATCTATTTATAATTGTATTGACTTACCTTTCTTATATTATCTTTGGATTTATTTTGATCTTTTTTCCATGTTGCCAAGATGGTAGTTTGTTATTTTAGAGTTTTCCTATTTCCTCATGTAAACGTTTAAGTGCTATAAATACTGTTTCAACACTGCTTTAGCTGTGTCTCTAAACTTTGGCATGCAGTATTTTCATTTGTTCAGTTCGTCATGTCTTGAGATTTCCCCTGAGATTTTCTTTTGACCTAGGGGGTTGTTTTCACACTCCATTATTTAGCTTCTAAAATTCTTACTCTTTTCTTTTTTTTTAAATTGATTTCTATTTCTAGTTTTAGCCTATTGCAGTCTTTGAACAAACTCTCTATGATTTCAATTCTTTTAAATTTCTTGAGGCTTGTTACGACTTACCATGCAGTCTATTTGGATATTGCTTTGTGTGTACTTGGAACAGTGTATATATTGTTGATATTTGGTGGGCTGTTCTGGAAGTGCTATGAAAGCCCTGTTGGCTCTGGGGTCCTTCTGTTTCTAGCCTCATTTTCTGACAACTTTGGCCAGCATTGTTACCTCTGACTATGTATTTGTTTATATCTGTTTTTATTTTTGTTGATTTTTTGTTTTTGGCAATTATTTTTGCTTAGACATCTACCAGATTAATATACGTTGCTTTTTTGGTTAATATTTGCAGAATATACATGTTTATATCATGTTACTATCAGACTATCCATATTGTGATGTTCAATGGTGAGTTTTTGTAGGTGATATAAAGTCACACTACTCTGACAAACTGTCTTTTTAAAAGATTTATTTTTCTATTTTAGATAATACATATCTATGAAAATGGAAGGGGTATGTGCATTCGAGTGCAGGTGTGTGTGGGCCAGAAGATGGTGTCAGAGTCCCAAAGTTAGAGTTACAGGCAGTTATGAGTGATCTTAGTGGATGCTGGGAATTGAACTTGGGTCCTCTGTAAGACAAGTATGTGCTTTTAACCATCTCTGAGCCATCTCTCCAGTACATAATCTTTATCTTTTTCTTGATGCAATTCAGATTGACTTACATTTAATGTAGGTACTTATATTATGAGATAAAGTTGCCATTTAATTTTTCTTTTTATTTCTATGTTATCTTTCTTTTTTACTTACTTATGGGTTACTGGAACAATCTTAGCATTCCATTTTGATTTATTAACCATGTATTGGAGAGCAAGCATATTTGCCACTATATGGATCTTGTGTGCTCTGTGTTAAAGACTTATTCTTTAGAGTGGTACTCTAACCTTCCCTAAGCCTTCTGTAGACTTTTAGAAACATATTGAATGGTATAAACATTTTTGAACCAATTGCCAAAGGTAAAGTTTGAACAGTGAAGGAAAGAAAATGGTATGCATTTATCCATCTTCTTCCTTTCTGTCTCCTTTTGCCTTTTAAATTAACTTTTATATTTTTAAAGATTGTTTTTGAAGCATGTGTGTGTATGCATGTATGTGCATGCATGTGTGTGTGTGTGCATGCTGTGTGTGTGTGTGTGTGTGTGCATGCTGTGTGTGTGTGTGTGTGTGTGTGTGTAATGTGCAGGTGAGTCCAGAAAAGTATATTAGATCCCCTGGAGTTGGAATTATTGGGGATTGTGAACTTTTCAATGTGGGTGCCAAACTTGAGTCTTCTTTGAGAGCCTTGTGGGCTCTTAACCACTGAGCCATGTCTCTTGCCTCCTCTTCTCTCTGTCCCTCTTCCTTCTTTAAGGAGTTTATATACCTATGTATTTCTTCTGGAAAAAATGATTTTTAAAAGAGTACTCACTGACTTGTTAATTTTTGGTTATGAACTGACACTTCCTTTTCATCATCTAAACGACAGAAATGATCAGACAGCAATCACAGAGAGACCAAGGGCCACATACACGTGCCCTTCCCTTCCTAATACCCAACTTCCCGTCTGTAATTTGTACTTTTGTTTGTTTGTTTAGGAAGCTTCCTATAGCTGTCCTTTTAAAGCATGTCAACTAGAGACAAATGCTTTTCATTTTCTTTTACCCCAAAACAACCCATTCCCTTACTCCAGAAAATTTCTGCTGTGCAGTTTTCCTTGGGAATTTAGGGTCAAAGCTCTTTCCTTGATGCTGTGGCTGCTGCTTCCTCTCCTGTGGAGGAGACACCCAAACCCAGGGTTATTTCATTCTCACCTTTTGCTTGTCTCTCAGGTCTTTTTGTTTGTTTTCCTTTATGTATCTGAAGTTGACTGTGGTATATCTTGGGGTAGCTTTGTGTGTGTGTGTGTGTGAGAGAGTATGTGTGAGCACACACACACACACACACACACACACACACACACACGAATTTGCTGTGCATTTTGATTCTGTAAGTTTAATCACCATGTCAAATTCAGGGAAAAGAATTTGCCATTCCATCTGTGAGTGATTTCTTAGCTCTCTCCTCTCCTCTCCTGTCTCTTTTGAGTCTCCATGGCTTGATCTTTTGATATAAGACTCAGGAGCTTTTGATATTTTGCTCAATTTTTCAAGCATGTTTTCTCTCTATTGTTCCGATGGGGTAGCAACAAAAACAAAAACAAAACTGAAACAAACTCTTTCCATCTTTGTTTGCTGATCTTTTCCTCAGGCATCTCCTTTCTGAGAATGAATTTGGTCAACACATTTTCAGTTTTCTTGTTATGTTTTTCGGCTCTAAGATGTCCAGCTGTTTCTTTCATGTGTCTTCAATGTCTTTGCTCAGTTTTTTATTTCTTCGTGGAGACTTTCCATTGAACCATCGCTGTCAGGTAGGTCTGTGAGTGTGTTTGGAAGCATTTTATGATGACTGCCTTAAAATCCTTCTCAGTTAATTCTGTTTTCTTTGTTTTGTTGCTTGGTTTGATTTTGATTTTTCAGATAAGCTTCCCCACTGGCCTTACACTTGTGATCCTCCTGCCTCACTCTCTCAGGTGTTGGGGATACAGGTGTGCACCACCAAGTGAAGCCATTCTCAGATGGCCATTGTGTCAGTGTTGGCATCTGTTGTTATTTCTCTATCCAAGTTGAAGGCTCTTGTGGTTTGGATGTAAAATGTCCCTCACAGGCTCTTGTAGAAGGGTTGGAGATTCAAACTCAGGTTCTTCATGCTTTGGCAGCAAGTGTTTACCAACTGGGTCATCTCTCCAGCCTTTAATGTATTAGTTTTTTAAAAACCAAGAGTAATGCAACACAGAGATGAACCAAATGCAGTTTAAATAAAGACAGGATTGGAATGGTTGATTCCCTACCCTGTGCTCTGACCTCGCTTGTCCCAGCATCACTACTGATCCTGACTCTATTTAAAATTTATTTTTAACAATTCATCATGAACTCTTGGAGTTAATTTTGATTGAAAAAAATTCCCTTACTAAAATATCTACCATGAATTTTGAGCTTTCTGCAACCCTGTACTTTTCTTATAATCTATGCAAATGGTTTATTTGCATCCCCAAATCCTGACCCTGCCTCATGTAGCATTTGAAAGCACTCACCTTGGCATGTTGGCCGTCCTCTGCATGGGTGCACGTATGTGTGCTATGAGTCCCTGCATAGAATGTGGGTCAGACAACCATGCAGTGCCTGCCTCTATATATGTGAGGATCTGGGGCCGCTCCCTATTCCCAGGACAGAAGAGAAATGTGTGAGACTCTTGTGGGGGAGCTTCACCTCCCTCTGAATACACTGAGGCCCAAATCTCAAACCTCTCAGGTGGCTAAGGAAAGCCCACCTGCCCCACTGAGAAAGTAATGATCCAGTGGAGGTTTGAAGGAGAACAGGGTGAGAGGCATCTGGGCTGGAAGAGTAGCAAGGGTAGAGTTCCCGGGCAGAGTGTGCTTGATGAGGGTAAGGAGGAGACCAAGGGGAAGAATCAATACTGCACAAGGGCTGGCGCACGGGGAAGCCAGCTCTATGGTGGCGACACTGGGTTTTGGTGAAATGAGATTTATTAAACAGGAGGCAAGCCCCATCAGCAGGAGGCAAGGGAGGTTAAACTGCCCAGGCTGAGGGAAATAGAGGGCCCAGTGGTCATAGCTAGGGTGGTAGGCAGAGCCATTGGTCCAGGTGAAACCTGTAGATTCTTTGTAACCACAGAATTCACATCTGCCGCCACAACATCCTTATCCCATATTGGTGTTGCTACTGTCCCAGATCCCCATGCTAAAAAAATATATTGCTCCTGACTCAGCTTCCTCATCTTCTGGTGTCTAGCTCAGCAGTCACTCCTATTGGCCATGCTCAAATCCATTTGCTTCTCCATCTTCACTCATAAGTCCAGACAGTTCCTTAAGAGCAATTAGGATTTGTTTTTTGTTGTTTTTTCTTATATGTGTATGTATATACACAGTCACATAAACACAGACACACAGACACACAGACACAACACACACACACACACACACACACACACACAGAGACACTTGGAATCATGGCAGGAGACTAGTCATTAGGAAAAGCTACATCAAGATTAACATATGAAAGAAGCCACATGATAAAGACAGGAAGCCCTTCCCTAATTGGGGACACACACACATACAACACACAGGGCATATGTGAGAAACAGCCCGTGTTGTACACATACCACAGAGAGGCGGGTGCTTTGTCTACACACTGTAGAGCATCACCCATGCATCACCCATGTTGAGAGCCAGGGCTCCTTGAGCTTTCCCCTCAGTTCTCTAGCTCTCCCATTCTTGGGAGCACATATCCTTTCTTAATGAACTATCTTAATTCCTATTTTAAATGGCATATCCCTGGGGCACCCATTTGCAGTGGGACATGAGAACCTGGATGGTCTAATGAGGGCCCATTGGGACTCAGATCTATGCTTATAACAATAGTCTCTTCATATTTCTCAAGATGCTATTATAATCCCAGGCCACACTACTGGGTTCCATGATGTTCTGTAGAATTGAGCCAAAGTCTCTCTGTCCCCTATGCTTTATGGATATGGCCTGGGTCTGGGCCTCAGATGCTTTTCTCCCCTGTAAAAGGGAATGAGAAACCACACACCAGGAGGTTCTGGTGAGAAGCAAGGAAGCAAAAGAAAGCCTAGGCTATTCTCAGCATGGAGGAGCTGGGCGCTGGTGTGGAGGAGCTGGGCTTTCAGTCCTGCTTTTTATTGTTCCTGGAATCATGGATATTGGGAAACCTTCAAGATCTCCTTTCCACATAGGCTCCATAGGAACTTGGCAGCTGTTGCAGTCTGGAGCACCCTGACCCTGCCCAGCTTCTCTCTGGGAATTTCCAAGCAGGATCTTAGCTGTGAGGCTTCTGCTTGTTGCTAGGTGCAGAAAAAACAAATATTGTTTTAGAAACATTAATAATTGAGACGTTTTCAGCAGAGAATTGGTTGGCATTAGGAGAATTGAAAATTACGACACTAACTATGTCCAGCCGACTCCCTGGTGAATAATTCATGTGGCCAGAGCCCACCAAGGCCTAGAGAAACAGAAATCCTTGGTGTCTTTCCTGCCATTGGCTGCTCTGTCCTCTTATTTTTCTGATCCCTGTCATCTGGAGAAGTGGCAGGGGCGAGTGACAGAATCCTACTGGGGTTTTCCACGCCATCTTCTTGCTGTGTGACTTTTGATGAATTCAGTCCCCCACCCATGAACAGGAGCCTTGCTGGGCATCACCCTGGCACTGACGATGAATCCTTTAGGCTCCTGTGGCAGGAGAGGTCTAGAGCAGCCAGAAAGGCTTTGACTTCCACAGCTTCTGTAAGATGGCTCTCTCATTCTTGTTCACCTCTTTTTCTCCTAATACACCTTTACTGTGGGCCTGCTCTGCAACTGTGACAGAATCCCAGTGCCAGGGGACAATTACAGTCACGGTTACCCAGATGAAGGAGAATATGAGCAGTGTATGTGATAAGAAACTCCAACCTCAGCCTCAAAGTGACTGGTGAGGACTCTCTGGTGACAAGTGCACCTGAATTGGACCCTGCTGGTGAGAGATGATGTTTTTGCTGTTTTCTGTTGTTGTAACAGAATACCTGAGGATGGTGACTTAAAAAGAATGGTTTATTTGGCTCTTCTTTCTGGAGGCTGCGGTGTCTAAGAGTGTGGTGTTACCATCTGCTCTGCTTCTGGTGAGGGCGTCTGTGTCACAACTTGGTGGAAGAGGTGGAAGGGCCAGAGGGCCTATGACGTGAGCAAGCTGTGCTCTTGTAGTAACTAGCTGTCTCATGAAAGTCACAAATGGAAATCTAGCTCAGAGAGAGATGGCATTAACCCTACACAAGGGTCATCACAGACACCTCTAAAAGGCCCCATTACCTCTTAACAACTCACTGTGATCAGATTTCAACATGAGGTTTGCAGGGATACACCACCTCTAAACCATACAGGTGGATAGGAAAGGGAGGGAAGGTGTTTTCCACTAGAAAAAAAATTGTAAAAAAAAAGAACCCCATAAGAAAGGACGAAAGGCCCTTCTTCTATTCTGACTGTATAGAGGACAGTGTGTGATGGGCTAGACAGAGGCTGGGGCGTGAGGCTTCAGGGGTTAGGTTTTACAGCATTTAGATTTTTCACTGAGGGCAGTGGGGAATGGATGGAGGCTTAAGCAGGAGCTACCACAGTGATTGGTTTGGGAAGATGTCTGTACTAGGGAGGAGGGAACTCTATAGCCTGTGTCTAGTGGTGAGAACTCTCAGGTTGGTTTCCACCCTTGCACCCTGTGGTTGCCTCTGCCCTTTTCAAAGACAAGCCTTCCTCTATTTCCCAAGTCTACTTGCCTCACAGATCTTTCTGGTCCTTCAGCACTTTGTTCTCTGTGTTAGGTAAGAGTTGAGGGCTTTGGGGGTCGGCCTATGCTGAGTGGCCAGTTCAGAGATGCAGAGATGGCCATTCCTGCAGGTTGAGAGGCAATACATACATACATACATACATACATACATACATACATACATGATGTGACATGAAAGTACTACATACATACATACATACATATACACACATACATACATGATGTGACATGACAGTACATACATACATACATACATACATACATAAATACATACACACACATACATACATGATGTGACATGAAAGTACATACGTACATACATACACATACATGACATGATGTGAAAGTAGGAGGAGGGACTGTGGAAGGAGAAGGGGTGTCTAAAGGGAATAATATAGTTTCATTTCTTAAAAAAAGAAACAAAACAAAACAACAAACAAACCACTGAACCATACAGCAATTCAGCCTTCCCTATCTCCCAGGGAGACACACCGAGGTGAGGGGGCCAGTTGTCCACCAGGGGGCCACCTGTGAGCACCCCTGGTGGAAACAGCCTGTCTCCCCCTTCCTCACTCCAGGATGGTTAAGATCCCTGAGGGTGCTCCTGCCTCTTCAGCGTAACATCATACTCTGGACAGCACCATTTACCCACTAGTTCTCCCTGTAGACCAGGCTTGTGACTCTGAGGCCCCAGGCCAAGGAGGTGAGCTGAATAACACCGTTCTTTTTCAAGTTTGGCTTCTTCATGGCACCCACTTGGTGGCAGATGCCAAGGTGGGGGTGAACAAGGCATGCTGGGAGGTGTCTCAGAGATCACCCTGATCTGGGATCTACTGTAACAATGGCTCTATATTTGTATATTTGGTGTTACTGTGACTAGATATCTGACAGGAGCAGAGACAGAGAATTTGGTCCCTCCTGGTTGGGGAAGGCAGTGCAGAGTGGTTTTATCTGGGGTGATGGGAGTGAGTGACCTAAGCTGTTTACATCATGCTTAACAAGAAAGCAGAGCACAGAGGCCAGAACTCTGGGGTGCGTAGAACCTTCAAAGGCCTACTCCTAACGACTTATGTCTACCAGACAGGGACTACTTCCTAAAGGCTCCACAGCCTTCAAAATGTTACCACAAGCAGAGGACAGAACATTTAACCCACAAGCCTGAGGACATACACAGATTCACACCACGGACACTCTGGTGGTGTGGGCTCACATTCAGAACACTGGGTATGAAAGGCTGGAGTTGGGCAGGCTCTGCCATGTGAGTCTCACTCTAGAGTCCCACTGGGTTGAGGCTGAGCTAGACTTAGGCCACACCCAGGCACTTTCCCTCTTCCCTGCCCCCTCCAGTCCTCCCTAACCACTGGCCTCCTTGGGATACAACCTGGATAGTTCCCAAGAGTCCCCAGCTCAGGCCAGCTTTTGGAGGAGCCTGAGACATAGTCCTCTCCCTTCCTACATGTATTGAGTCTTGGGAAGAGTCAGTGGGGGGAACTGTTAGGAGCTTACACCCAGAGCAACAGGTACTTCAACAAACGACAAAGACAAAGTGCCATCCTGGCTGTGGAATGAGGTCCAGGGTGAATTTGGGAAGGGAGGCCTTGTTGAGTAGGTCCATGAGGTCTACTGGCTGGACACCTTTCAGACTTTCCTATTTTATGTTGATACAGAGTCTTGGGGTCTCCTTAGTCTCCTGTTCAGGCAGACCTGGCAAACAGCTCTCTCCCCAGCTCAGTTAATAATTCAGGAGCCAGCACCTACAGCCACCCATTGCTCTAAGCCCATTGATACCCTCAATGCTGGGGCAATGGACAGGAAAGGAAAAAAAATCACCTGTCTACTTAACAAATAAGCCTTTCCTTACATGCCTGCCTGGTCCCTCTGCTGGGCTGGGAGGGACCCTGAGGCACCTATGACATCACATTGTACTCCAGGCCTTGGAAGGTACAACTTGCTTCTTTAGATTTGGCCGTTTATCCTTCCCTCCATCTTCTGTTCAGAGATGCTGAAGACACAGAATGATTATTAGGTGAGAGATGGAGTCCTTCCTCAAGCGGCAAGCACACATGCCTCAGACAGGAAAGAGAGAGGTGCTATGTTCAGAGTCCCCAAGAAACAGCACACCCAGACTCTGTACATTGCCAGCGACACTGGAATATGCAAATGTCTTTAGAGCAGAGTGCCAGAGTGGAGAGCCTAATGGTGAAGGTCATGGACTCCAGAGCTACATTCTGTGTTTAAATGCTAGTCCCTCTACTTACAGAGCTATCCCATGTCTCAGATCCCCATAGGTAAAGTGGATTAACAATGGTAGACATAAATTACCCTTACCTATGATCAAGGAAACCCCCAAACACCAATACAGTGAGCAAATTGACAGCAACTTTCAGAAAATGGGAAATGAAGGGGGAGAGAGATGGAGAGATGGAGAGGGGAGAGACAAGGTAGATTGATCGATTATCTGTCTATCTATCTATCTATCTATCTATCTATCTATCTATCTATCTATCTATCTATCTATCTATCTAATCTATCTATCGAAACAGACAGATGGACATACAGACAGAGAACACATAGAGGTTAAAATTGGAGTTTGGATCCTACAACCCTGCAATTCTAGCACTATAGCACTGTGAATTTGGAGACAGGAGGATTGCTGGGACTTGAGGTGGGCAGGAATTAGGATGGGGAAAATTGCTGACAGTTTTATTTGAGACAGATTCTTGCTATACACATATCCCAGGCTGACTTCAAACTTATAATCCTTCTGCCTCTCTGATTTTCCTGGGTAACAGGTGTGTCACTGCTCACTGGCAGCTCCAAACATGATTTTTTTTTTTTTAATTTGACAAAGTCATTCACTGCACTGTCCCAAACTCAAGTCCCAGGGCTTGATGCATTGAACTGTACAGTTCCTGGTGACACAAACTCTTGTATCCAAATGTTTCTAGTGTTCAATGCCTAAACAAGGAGCAGCCCAGGTGCCTTTCTTTCAGCCAGAGAACACATGCACAGTGCACCATTCTCTGCAGTGGACTGACTCACAGCGTCTAAGGAACGCTAATCCAGAGAGACCTCATGCTGTACGGAATAGCCAAGACCTGGTGCATATAATAAACACCAGGAAGCAGCTTGGAACTCTATGGTGGGGGGCACGGGACTGGATGCATTTGCAACAGTCACAGCTGCACACTAACTAGCCAGGGTGGGGTTTGCTACATGCATGCTATGGGAGGCTCAGAGGTGGAGATGGTGAGTGGAGGTTGACAGGGTAGGAGGTGATGGTATAATGAGATGCCAGGGGCTGAAGTAGCCAGGTGCTGGGCAAGTGCTGGGTGCCCCTGGGCAGTTGAGAAGTAGAAGCAGTTGCTTATTTCAGGAAGATCCCTGTGTCTTCTTAGAACCCTCACTTCCTCTCATTTGATTTTGGGAACATAATGTAAAGCCCAGGAGACTGTCTACAGACTTCTAGCTTCTCTGTATAGGATCTGTGCTTTTCGATTTTCAGTTTGCCTGTTCCCCACACCCTCCCATGACCTCCCTGGCCCTGCAGTTTGTTTTCCCACCCCAGACTTAAAGGCATGGAAAGAGATCCAGGGCAGCCACATTCTGAGTCCTGGCTTGAACACAGACATCATTAGGTGCTGTAATTTAGATTTTGAGTGTCCCCTAAAGGCTCACCATACAGCACTGTTTAGAGGTGGTTCCACCTTTAGACTCTCCTAAAGGGAATACTGGGATCACAGCTCCTTTTCCTTTCTTTCCTGGCTGCAATGCTGTCAACAGACCTCTTCTACCACATGATTTCCCATAATGCACTATGCAGCCAGAGGCAAGTGAGGCATGGAACATTCTGGAACAAACTGCCTCCACAAGCCTCACCTGTAAGCTGATTGTTGCAGGAATTTTGTCATCAGCATGAGGCTGGCACAGTATGGGAACTTTAAAAACTGTGACATGCAGTCCACAGTGTGAGGCAACCTGGGTGCTTGGAGTTTTAAATGGCTCCCAGTGATTCTCATGAGCAGGTGTAGGGGGCCCACAGGTGCAGGAGACCCATAGGTGCAGGGGATCCACAGGTGTATAGGACCCACAGGTGTATAGGACCCACAGGTGTATACGACCCACAGGTGTAGGGGACCCACAGGTGTAGGGGACCCACAGGTGCTTGGGAAGATGAAGCTGTGGGTTGGGTATCTCAGTGGATAGGAGAAATGTCAGGGACTGGTGGGACACTGTCTCACACAGGGTCCTGCTGGGACAGTTGGGTGTGAGGATGTATCTGTGGTGACGGTCATGAGGGGTTGTTAGGGGAAGGGACCAGGCTTGGTCTTGGTGTCATTGTTTCTAAGAAGCTTGTGACTTCCACGATGAGAGATACAGTATGCTGTAGCTCTGTAGCTCCCACAGTTCCATCTCAACCTGTGTACTCATCTTTCTGATGGGGGAGGGGTGACCTGGCCTCATAGCTAGGCATACAGAACACGGGCTCAGTGCTGTAGTTGTCTCTGTACCCCCTCAACCTACGTGCATGTGTAATGTATATTTTCCTGTATATGTAGTATATGTGTAGGCATATGTTTATGTGTGCGAGCATGAGCATGTGGGGGCCAGGGTTTGATGTGAGGTGTCTTCCTCAGGACCGGTCACTGGATAAGGAGCTTGCTGGCATGCAGAGTGGACTGGCCAGTAAGACTCAGGAATCCTCTTGTTCCCATCTCCCCAGGGCTAGAATTCCTGATGTATGCCGTCTTTTTTTTTTTTTTTTTTTTAACATGGATTCTGGGGATCAAGCACAGGTCCCATGCTTGTATGACAGCACTTTGCCAGCTGAGTCATCTTTCCAGCTCCTGACTGTATAATGAAATGGATTCTCCCAACTTCCCTAGTGCTAGGATGTGAGCTGGTGAGGTCACAGGGGTAAGACCTCATGAATGGGATTAGCATCTTTGTGAAATGTGCCAGGGACAGTGTCCTTGCCCTTTCTCCCTGTGACATTACAGGAAAAAGGTCTATGATCAAGTGGTCCCTCCTGTCAGTGCCTTGATCTTGGACTTTGAACCCTATAGGAAACACGGCTCTGAAAATGCATTTTACCCCAGGTGACTGACTGGGCAGTGGCCCAAGTGCTAGCTATGGTTGGTTCTTAAGTGAGCCTGCGCTGCCTTCTTTCTCTATGGCCTGGTAGGAAGACACAACAGACTCATGTACATGTGACCTCTCCAGACACCATTTATTGTGTTTGGTGCCCCCTCAACTTTCCTTCTGGTGCCTAGTGGATGTTTTCATTGGTGGCCACTGGCCTCTTCTCCTCATGCACCCACTTGTTTCCCGGAACTATGTGCTTAGCCCAGGGGAGGGTTCCACTGTTCTGAGAAGGGCCAGGGCCTTAGGCCTCTTATCCACTTGTGCAGCACTCATCCGTGATGTAGAGTTCCTTCCCCAGCAATTCCTGCAGGCCGGTCTCTGAGTCTGTGGTGGTGGTTACCATGATGTACTGCCACAGGAAGCTGGGTTCCAATCATCTGAGCGAAGGGCTGTCCCTGGCTTCTGATTTCTGCTTGAGACAGGAACAATGTGTTCAGCCTTTGCTCCTGGATGGAATGTGGGGTACAGATGCCCAGAAAGAATTAGACAGGGAAGCACAGCTCTCCCATGGGTGATGTCCTTTGGGCACCTGAGTCCTTTGACATATCCCCTCAGAAGTTCTCTCTAGACACTTTGCTCTGGGGGTAGTGGTACTCCTAGCTGCTTTTGACGGTCTCCCAGATGGGCTGGGCTATAATGTTGGGAGTCGTGGATGTTCTTTGTGTACAGTATCCCCAGGTCGGAGCTTCCATGGACAGTGCTTACACATTAGAGAGCTCAGTAGGGACAGAGTTCCCCATGGTTATAGATCCCCATGCAGGGTCTTTATTCCAGATGCTTCTGGACCTGGGCCACTCCCCGTATAGGTGCACGTTTCTTCTGAGCACATGACAGTTGTAAATGGTTCTCCTTGTTCATAATGGGCTCATCGTGGAAGGTTCTACCTTCTAACCGTTCTTAAAACAGTTGTCAATTGTCACTACTGATCTTGGTGCTGATAATTTTGATGGACCTTACAGATAGCCTGTGCTGAGGTTCACAGTACTTGATGCTCTTCCCATGGGTGGTTTGATAAAGATGGACTGTCAAGGATGGTTCTTGCTCCAGCTCTTCTCACAACGTCTTCCCATACAGATGGTCCCTTCACCTACTTGTCAGCAGACGGTCCTGTGTGTGACTTGTTGATGGTCATAGCTATAGAAGACACAGCTCCTACTTCTTCAGTTTTTCCTACTTATGTTGCCAATGGATGTTCCAGGTGAACCAACATTTGTTGGGTCCTAGTGTCTAGATACTAGCAGCTGAGAAATGAAATCTCCTCATAAAGGCATGGGCTCCTGGGTGGGCTGCTCAGTCTGAGTGGACTGGCTGCTCCTTCCCACTGGGTCCCTGGCCTTGTCCTCCTGGAGGTTGGTATTGCTTCTTGGCTCCCTCTGCTCATTACAGTCCACCGTAATGTGCTGGCTGCTATTGGCCTTGCTGGAGGGCCTGCTACTGTTGCTGCTGCTGCTGGAGCTGAGGAGGCCACTGCTCACCTGATAGGACAGGAAACTGCTGCCTGGGCTGAGAAAGCCGATGCTACTCAGGCTACTGACTCTGCCATCAGGCAGACTGGTCTCACTTTTCCCCTCCAGACTTCTGGGTGCACTGGCCTTTCCTGGCCAGCCTTCGGATCTTGAATGGTCTGAGATTGGGTACAGGGAATAGCTCACTGCTCTCCACCTGGGCGGTGAGTCTCTTAGTCAGCCTCACTGTTTGCTTTCTGTTAACTAGGTTGTCTTTGCTGCTTTCTTCATCGGCTTCATAGCCGCTGCTCGACAGGGTAGCGATACTGCATACCTCTGGCTTGAGGTGCTGTGTGTTCTTATTGAGGCTCTCAGCACTTTGGGGTGTTGTCAAGGTACTACAGTCAATCTTTAGGGGCTTCTGAATGGTTGCTGAATGGCAGGACCCCACACGTGCCTGGACCTCTAAGCTGGATAATGATGAGCCTGGCTTTTGCTCTTGAGCATTCCAGACAGAAGACCCCCCTTTTTCCACCTTGCTGGCAGGGGTCAGTAGGATTGGTTTATCCAGGAGGGGGCCCTGGAGGCCTCTGAATGTTGCTTGTGGTCTGTCTTGGGAGAGGTGGTTCAACGTTTGTTCTCATTGGCTCAGCTCAGTTCCCATGGTGATGGTATCTGTGAGGTGGAGGCAGGGTGGGTGGGAGAACAATGCCTCTCTGATACCAGTTAGTCACTTCAGTGACAAGGGTCAGCCTGAGCCAAAAAGGGGCTGGTGGCCATAGTGGGAGTTCTAGTTTTTGTAAGGGAAGACCCTAGAGAAGCTGAAAGAAGAAGGATTTTCACTGCTTCTGAAGGTTCTGGGCTACCATGACAACCAGCACATAGAGGCAGGGAGGACATCTGAGCTGTGGGCTTTGTCCTTTTCCTCTTCATGTACTCCATGCTCACAGACCAAAGGGAGAATGCTGACACTGAGGGTGATTTCCTCCATGTAAACACATGTGCAGGAACCTACACAGTGCTTCTCTACTCTGGGTGCTTCACCATTGAGAAGACTGTCTACTGTGTGGGAACTGGATGGTTTCTAAGGGGGTTAGGACCTGATTTTCAAGCCTCTGTGTCCTTGCTGAAAGGATTATGAGAACTATAGAGAATTTAGTCAGGCTAAACCCTAATTCCTTGCCAGACCTCCAAGGTCCTGCTGAGCGAGGGTCTCCCAGCCTTGGTACAGCCATTTCTTCCTTAGAGTCCTTACACATCCAGTCATGCTGGCTGAGTCTTCCTTTCTCTTGATAATTCTTTGGTCTGAGAGATGGCTCAGTGGATAAGAGCACTTCTTGCATGAACATGAGGGCTTGAGTAAAATCAGTGTGGCCATAGGTAACCGATAACCCTGTGATATAAGGGAGTGGAGACAGAAGTATAGCTGGGTTGGATTGCCACCACCCTAGTTTCAGGTTCGGTGAGAGACCCTGTCTCTAAGGTGCGTTATAGGAAACTTGGTGTCCTCTCTTGGCCTTCTTTCCCATCACACACACACACACACACACACACACAACACACACACACACACTATATCTGTATCTCTCTATTACACATACATATATAGTCTTTATTGCTATTATAGGTTTCATTTCAAGTATGTCATATTTTGGTCATGTTTACTGCCTTACTCTTGTTCCCTCTTTTTTTTTTTTTTTTTGAGACAGGGGTTCTCTGTGTAGCCCTGGCTGTCCTAGAATTCACTCTGTAGACCAGGCTGGCCTCGAACTCAGAAATTTGCCTGCCTTGCCTCCCAAATGCTGGGATTAAAGGTGTGCACCACCACTGCCCTGCTTTCGTCCCCTCTTCTCACTGCTCTACTCCTGCTAATCTCTTTCCTGCCTTCAGCTCCCCTTCTACACACACACACACACACACACACACACACACAACACACACACACACGCATACACATACACACACGTATACACACACATATATGTACATACACATATACACACATATATACATAGATAGATACTATATATACACATGCATACACATATATACACTATATACACACATGTACAACAACACACACACACATATATATATATACACACACACACACACATATCTACATATATACTTACACATAAGGTATACATAAAAAGTTTTATGTATTTTTAAAAGTTTATACTTTTAAACATGAGATCTACACATGAGAGAAAATATGATATTTGTCCTTCTGAGTTTGGCTTATTTTGTTTTTTATGATGATCTCTGGTTGTAAACAACACTTCACTCTTGATGTCTGAACTCTACTGTGCATATATATTAATATCTTGATATCTCTAGCTCTTGATAGGCACCCAGACTGATTCCATAACTTGGTTGTTGTGGGCAGTGCTGAAATAAACATGAATATGCAGATGTCTTTGTGGTATATTACACTATGCTGAAATTCCATGTCACTCCAGTCAGAATGGTTATCACAACGAAAAGAACATGCTGTTGAAGATACAGGGACAAGAGAACTCTTAAAACCTGCAAAAATATGTGGGGTATCTCAGTAGAATGTTTGCCTAGTGTGCATCCTTGGGCTTGACTCCAACACATGAAGAGCTGACTACCCACACCCAGGTGCAACCTCTCCCTCCTCATAGCACTAAAACAGAACCAAGTTCCACTCCTCAGAGCAGGTCCTTCCAGATAGCTAAGCACTAAAGGGAGAAAGGCTACAGGCAGGACAAGTGACCACAGTTACTTCACAGTGCAAATTGGGAATGAGATTTAGCCCAGCCACTGTAGAAATCAGCTATTGTTTAAAAACCAAAATCCAAATCAAAACACTAAAAATAGAACTACCTTATGACCCAGCTATATTACCTTTTCTTATTTTAAGCTCTTCTCTGCTGCAGGGCATGTGTATTGGCTATCCCTATATCTCCTAAGTTTTCCTTTGGTTCCCTTTCCTCCTGGCTTAAACAAACTGGCCCTTTCCAATAGTCTCTCTTGATTCCCAAGAAGAGTTCCTAAAGGCCCTGGCATTCTTTATCTGCTTCCTAATCTATATTCTTCTGGCATGACGGATTGTACATTGTTATCTGTGGCCAGTTTCCTCCGTAGTGTAATAGGAGGCAGCACCAGCCATCAGGGGACACACAGTGAAATGATTATTAGTGGCTGCTCATAGATCTTTATTGAGGAAACTATATGTTAAAGTAATTGAGACAGTTGATAAGTGGTGGGGAGTGTCTTAGGGTTTTCATTGTTGTGAAGAGATACCATGACCAAGGCAACACTTGTAAAGGACAACATTTAATTGGGGCTGGCTTACAGTTTCAGAGGTCTAGTCCATTATCATTCTGGTGGTAAGCACCACATTCCAATACACTTGTAGCCATAATATTATGCAAAATACATTTAGTTTAACTTCAAAAGTCCCCATAGTCTACTACAGTCTCAACAATGTTTAAAAGTCCAAAGTCTCTTTTGAGATTCATGCAATCTCTTAATTATAATCCCCTATAAAATAAAAAACAGATCACATACTTCCAACATGTAACAGCACAGGATATACATTACCATTCCATAATGTAGGGAAGGAAGCATAGTGAGGAAATACTAAGTCAAAGGACAACAAAAATCAGCTGGGCAAACTCTAACTTCTGCATCTTCAGGTCTGATGTCCAAATACTTTTCATATCTCCAACTCCTTTCAACTTTGTTGACTGCAGCACACTTCTTTCTCTTGAGCTGGTTCCATGCCCTCTCAGCAGCTACCTTGGTAGGTATCCCATGGCTCTGGCATCTCTAACCTCTTAGAATCTTCAGAGCAATCCAGGCTTCACTTTCACAGATTCACACAGTGGCCTCTCTGGACCGACATTCAGCAACACCTCTGACACACACCTGGTCTCAGCAATCTTATTTAGTCATGGAGGGAGATTTCTAAACTCCTTTCTTCTATGCTTGACTCTAAAGCCAAACCACATGGCCAAAGCTGTCAAGTTCTGCTGCTGGCTGGAACATGGCCCCCTCCTTCAATTTTATTTTCACCAGCTTTCTGTGTCCAATGGTTTCATTCACTGCCCAAGCTTGGCTGTTCTGGAACTTTCTCTGTAGACTGACCTTGAACTCAAGGATCTGCATGTCTATGTCTCACTGTGTGCTGGTATTAAAGGCATCCACTACCAGGCCTGGACCTAAGCTTTTCTTTAATCCTTTTCACAAAATGGAAGCGTAGCTGGGTGGGATCTTGTTCCAAGGCCACCACTCCCTTAATTCCATTTACTATCTTTAACCTGTTTATCCCCTTGAACACAGGATTTAGCTTCATTTCACTTCCTGGTACCCCTTAATTCTTGAACCATACATTTTATATTTTTACTTTCTCGGCTTGCTATGTTTGATTAAAACTCTTTTTATAAGAGTGAACCATAGGACAGAATCTATACTAGGCTGTTTTGAGATTTCCTTTGCCAATGCAATTAATCTAAATCTCTTCACCTTAGCCATTTGCAGAATGTTTGGACAAGGGCAAAAATCAGCCACATTCTTAAACAAAAAATCACAAGAATGACCTCTAGGCAACATACTAAAATTCTTCTCCTCTGATACCTCTTGATCCAGACCCTTACAGTTCAAATCACTCTCAGCACTACTGTCTTCTATGTTCCTACTAGAACAGCCCATTAAGACCACTTAAAGCTTCCAACAGCTTTTCTAATTCACAGTCCCAAAGTCCATATTCCTCCAAAAAATATTGTCAAGCCTATCACAGCAATACCCTACTCTTGGTACCAAGCTCTTTCTTAGTTTGGATTTTATTACTGTGAAGAGACACTATGACCAAGGGAACATATAAATGAAAACATTGGATTTGGGCTGGCTTACAGTTTCAGAGGTTTTTAGTCCAGTATCATCGTGGTGGGAAGCAAGGCAGTGTTTAGACATGACGCTAAAGAAGAAGCTGAGAGTTCTACATGTTGATCTGAAGGCAACAGAAGGAGACTGAGTCATTGGAGGTAGCTTGAGAATTGGAGACCTCAGAGTCCACCCCCACAGAGACACTTCATCCAACAAGGCCACACCTCCTAATGGTGCCACTCTTTATGGTCCAAACATTTAAACACATGAATTTATGGGGGCTATACACATTTAAACCACCACAGGGAGGAATGGCGAGAGAGAGGAGAAGAGAGAGAGAGAGAGAGAGAGAGAGAGAGAGAGAGAGAGAGAGAGAGAGAGGAGACAATGGTCCCTTCTTCAGGTGAGGATATTATGTCCCCAGTAGGCAGCATGGACAGGGTTTGAAGTAAAATCATCAGACTGTATAGAGAGTAGCCTTGTTCTTTTAAGGTTCTGTGCTGGCTAGTTTTATGTCAACTTGATACAAGCTGTAGTCATCTGAAGGAGGGAACCCTGGTTGAGAAAAGGCCTCCATAAGATCCAGCTGTAGGACATTTTCTTAATTAGTGATTAATGTGGGAAGGCCCAACATTTGTTGTGGTTGGGTCTTCCCTGGGCAGGTAGTCCTGGATTTTGTAAGAAAGCAGACTAGAGTAAGTACAAAGTGCAACCCAGTAAATGGCACTCCTTCTTGCTGTTCGCATCAGCTCCTGCTTCCAGGTTTCTGTTTGGCTTGAGTTCTTGCCTTAGCTTCTCTCAATGGACTGTGATTCAAGATTTGTTAGCCAAATAAACCCTTTCTTCACAAGTTGCTTTTGGTCATGGTGTTTCACCATAGCAATAGTAACCCTGACTAAAACAGGTCCCTTGTAAGGTAGAAGAGAGCAGGGAGGTACTGTGTTATGTGATGATGACATGCTGACGTTGCCAAAGTAGAGTAAGGACCTGTATTCTTCCTTAGTTCAGGCTGAGGTAGGTGCCTGAAGAGAATAAGAGGTATCTGGAAGAACAATGGGCCTCACTAATATATGAAGTGCTGTGGTCACTTGAACTGCCTGAAACACTTTTCCATTCAGGCATTTGCTACTGGAGGGACCTGCTCTGAGGAGGAGGAACCTGGCTCTTTTGGATGCTGTGAGCAGAGAAAGACTAAACTGGGTATAGCTATTCAGCTCTTCATAGCAGTCAGGAGAGAGAGAAGAGACAACAATGGTCGTTGTTAGATAAGTAGCTTTAAAAAGTATTGTAAATAAATCATATTTGTATGTACAACTTCCAGGGCACTACTATTTCACACTTGCTTTCCTCAGTGGAAGAAAGATTCAAGGCAACTTTCATCTTAACAGGTGGGAGTTGGATGCCCCCCAACCCCCCTCCACTGCTTTGCCTAAACCTAATAGGTCTGGAGCAGGATGGCTTGCTGCGTTTGCATCACAGGCAGAACAAAGTTTGCCTTTGAGAGAGGAACATCCAGCATCTTGATAGCTATTAACAATGTCTTTGCTAATTGTCATTGTACATCTTCGATGACCATCCCTGCACAGTTTCAGGGAGCCATTCAGCTTCTATGTGTCCAGAAATGATTTCCTGGACAAAAAGGGGGGTCTTCTAGCTGACTAACTCCATCCCTGTGTCCCTTATGAGAGACTGGGAGGTAGAGGTACTTGGTGTTTTAGTGGGGAAGCTCAGCTTAAGGGACATTGGTGGATACGATAAACCAGCCTGCCTCTCTTTAGGCTTAAAAGTCATCTTACAGTGAAGTCAAACTAGGTTTACTTCTGTTTATGATTAAATCTGTTTCTCAAGGCTTGGGCTATGTCTCACCTGTTACCTTAACTACAGATGGTTCTGTACTACCTGTTCCAGAAAACGGCAGGCATGCTTTCGTTTCAAAGGTTATCATGAACACCTTGTTATGACCACCATGTGGCCGTGTTTTTTTCAGGAGGTTGTTATGATCAACTTGTTAATGCTTATGTTCTGCTTCTCTAACCCCACCTACTTGCCTGCCAAATTCCCTATTTGGAAACCCCCTCCTCTTGAACTATAATAACCTCTATCTTATATCATATCTTATGCTAGCTTCTTGAGTCCCCCACGTAGGGAGAGTCCATGTACATGAATATATATATTCATACACACACACACACACACACACACACACACACACACACACACACACACACACATAATATATATATATATTTTTAATTTGGCCATTATGATTGAGCCAGTGGTTCTTTCTCCACACATCTGAGGGATTAATAGAACTTAACAATGTAGGCAGTGGGAGTGAGATCTAGCACTTCTGGGGTTTGCCTGTGGGAGACAGAGGCAGTGAGCACGCGTAGGTGGTCTAGGGATTCTCCTTCCACCCTATTCTTTTTTTCTTTCTTGAGAGGTCTCCTCTATTCCAGGCTGGCTTCAAACTCTCTATGTAGCCAAGCTTAACCTTTACCTGTTATTCCTGTCTCTACCTCCTGAGCTGCTGAAATTATAGGAGGGCATTGCCATGCTTGGGTTTTGTGTGGTACAGGAGTCAAGCTCAGAGACTCATGCTAGGCAAACATTCTACGAGCTGCAGCTCCAGCCTCTCGTGGTCGGCACTCTGTAGATGCACCACCATGATCCCAGACACAGACAATGCACCTTCTGCACGATTGAGTTTTACTCCCGAGGTTTTTGCAATGTCTTCCTTGTCCTGTTTTCTCTTACACTGGACATCTCAGAGTAAAAGTGTCTGGATAGGGACACTGTCCTTTCTCATGTCCAGAGGAAGAAAGACAGTAGCATTCAACATAACTTCAGAAAACTGGCCCTCAGCTGCAGCCCTCTCATGCAGCATCCATCCCCAACACTGCCGCAGAAGCACTTGCTGTGTCAGGTGCCAGGTCTGAAGCTTATTCACCTATCCACAGTGCTGTCTAGATTCTAACCCATCTTTCCTTCCACAGATATTTATGGGGTCTTGCTCAGTGCTTAGGTGGGTATTATCTGCTCTCAGTGAGATGGCAGTCACAGAGGGAGGCAGACATGAGGAGATGGGCAGATGTGCTATGGGACAAGAAATGTTACCAACATGATAAAGCAGGATGGAGTAGAGAGTATTGGCATGCATACATGTGTGTGTGTGTGTGTGTGTATGTGTGTGTGTGTGTGTGTGTAAATCACACATCCATTTCTGTAATCAGAACAAGCAAGTTCTAGAGGTGGGTGTCATTTGGAAGCCATAAGGAGAGTGACAGTTGGTTCTTGGGTTTTGGAATTTCTTTTAAGTGCTGGGAGAACTGCTGGAACTTTCCAGAACATCTGGCTTAGGATGCCATATGAAGGGAAGTCTGGGGGATCAAGGTAAAGAGCCAGGAGCTGGGCAAGGGTGGCATGATAATTTTGGAGCCAGGACAGCTGGATGCACAGAGTGGCTGATATCTTAGGCATGTAATCTTGGTCATGAGGTGGCTTGGGCCAGGATAGTAGAGACAAAGAAATGGAGGTACTCTAGCATGCTGTGGTTCAAAACCTGTGACCACCATTGCAGGATCTACTTAACTTCACCAAACCTCAGGATCCGCGCAAACATGGGGGGGCAGACGATGTAGTTTGTGGAGGAGAGCGTGGATAGAGGTCGCGCGACTGCAGTGCCGTGATGTGAGAGGTTGTACACAGTGCCGAGGCCGTGGGAGCCGGGGGGAGGGGCGCGTGCGCTGCGCAGGTGTATCGTGTCTGACGCGCGCATGGTTGGGAGAGGGTGGCGGGGGCGTCTGATGTGCTCTGCGAGGTTAAGACTAATTTTCTCTATCGTTTTAACAGCACAACTGGTGTTTATGATGTGGAGTGGAGAGCACGATTCATATGAGAGGAAGATCTATGGAAGGAGGGAGAGGGGGGAGCGGAGGGGGGCGTGCGTGAGTTGAGTGAGGGGGTCTGCTAGGATGTGTAAATGAGGAATACAGTGATAAGCGAGTAACAGTAGAGAACTCAATCGAAAATGTACAACCTATTATGTGAAAGAGATTAGCATCACTGATAGAATACAGAGATCATAGGGATGCACTTGTCTCAATCATGCATATATTCATCTCGCCTCCTGAACTACCCATAGGAAACACCTGTCATTCTTGCCTCAGAAGTCCAACCACCTACTTTCTCTTACTCTTACCATTCACTATCATCGGCGTCGCCGAGGGAACAGACACAGAGACACGGCACTATGACTTATTACACATCACTACATCATCGCATGATCTCAGAAGATGAGTAAAGCACACAGGGTCTCAAAGCTTGACGTATTAAGTGCGCGGCTCAGATCTCCGATTCCTTGTCTAGCTGCCGCGAGTAGTCATTTGGAGGGGGGCGGTGGAGGGGCGGGAGGGTGGTGATATGGGTGGCACATGGGGGGGGAAGGTGTGGGGGGGGTGAGGGGGTGAGAAATGGGTGTATGATTAGTGGGTTTTATGGCTGGGGGGGGCGTAGGGTCACGAAATGGGCTTGGTTTGTGTATGTATGAGTGTGAGAGAGAGTGGGGTGGGGGGTCATGTGACAGTGTGGATATGGGGACAGAAGCTTGACATTATTTTAGGTATTGGACAACACACAAATACACTACACACACATGGAAGGCGTACGAAATAGATCACTTGTAGAAAAACCAACTGGCTAGAGCTTATAGGGACGTGGACTTAGACATTTAGATACATCTAATTTCTAAATTAAGATCTCTAATCATTAATGGATGGAGTCTTATTATGGGGGGGGAGGTGATGTGAATGTGTGTAGGCAATATGGCATACGTGTTGCGAGGAGAAAATAATAGCTTATGATTCCAGGAATATCTGAGAATTAGGATTACAGTAAAAAAGGCCCTATTACGCAATACACACAACATAAGTGTTTAGTGGTTGCGACCCAGTACCTTCATGAATGTATGAATATCATTTAGTCGCGAAATCAGATTCAGATGACACAATGCTGAATACGAGTTCTAGGACCTAGATCTAACAAATTCTGATTCAGTCAGTCCCCGTCAGAACCTCGTGCTAAGACAAACCTACAGCTGCCTAAATGAGCTTTCATTGACATTAAGAACAGTTTAGCTGCCTCGACTCTTATTCCTCGAGCGAGAGACAGCATATATAGACTCTACGACGACCAACACACACTCGGGATAGCATTCTGCGCGCCGCTCAACACTCGTAGGTTCGACTCACTATAGTAATTGTCTGCAATGCTCGACTCTGAAGTAGCCTTAGAACACAGATGTGTCAATGGCAGGCTTCTGGTCTACACATGCGATTAACAAACAGCTTGGCTGATCCGTCTTCGTGTATTAATTACGTCCTACTTCTGCGACAGTGACCAGACCATTGCTCTCCAATCACACTACGTATATTCTCACAGGTGACAGAGTTTCACTTCATGTAGACATCTGTGCTTCTCTCACTTCTTTCAGCTCTGTCTGCTCATCTTTTACAGAGCCTAACAAAGATGCCCATGGCGTCCTGACATGAAGTGCCTACGCAGAGCGATGTACCAAGTACATCCAGTCTTATAGGACATGATCATGTGGCAGAGAAGGCAGTGTGCCATACGTATGACTGTCAGATGTTAGCCTGGTTCTGTGGAAGCGAGCAGGGTCCGAGCTGTATGAAGCCCTGCACATACTCTCGTCATCTCAGTCTGGGACTAGGCTTGATGACAGCTTGAAGCCTCAGCGCACTTGGTAGTGGTTCAATATTCATAGTAATACTGGAAGGCAAGCCTCGTTGATCAGTACATGAGAGATGAGTGTTCGCCTGCCGTCCAGCTACAACAGAGAAATTCCTTTGATCTGGCTAGAGCTGACTACATACTCTGCGAAGCAAAGCACACTGTACAGACTACTTGTTACGAATAATGCACTGATCTCATTACCGATTTACTCCATCCGCTAAACACTCATAGTTAGCGATATGAAGTGATTAGCACTAACATACTCGACACGAATTTTTTTGAGAGAGTGCGAATGACAATCAGCGCCTGATGATCCAAGTGCCCAACAAACAGATCATAATTGAGTATCGTGCGAAGCGACATCATGATCTAGGGCCTAACTGACATGGAGTTTTATTAACACGGTGATTGAGACTGAACACACAAAAGTCCTAGTCTTTTGGCGCAAGACCGATAACCAAATCAGTCTATGCGTGATTTCTCCTAATCAAAGTCTCATCCAGTCTTCCAGAAAGTCTAAGGGATGCACTGACAGAGCAGAACAAGGAGGGGGGGGGGGGAGGGGGGGGGGAGGGGGGGGGGGGGGGGGGGGGGGGGGGTGGTGGGGGGGGGATTAATTGAGCAAGCTCAATTGTCAGTGTATGAGTGTAAGCATTAGTATGAGGATAGTGCGTCATGTGTGCTTTATTATAGGCTCGCCAGGGAGAGCGGGCACGTCCAGGAATAGCGAGTGCAAGGCCGAAAAGTAGGGGGGCTTGGGCCTTGGAAAAAAAAAGGAAAAGGGGGGGTTTGGTCCTTGCCAAATTTCCCTTTTTTAAAAAAAAAACTCCCCCCCCCCCCCAAAAACCCCCCAAAAAAAGGGGGGGTTTGGTTTTTCCCCAAGGCCTGGGTTTAACCCCCTTTTCGGGCCCTACTCAGGTTCCTGGTCGCTGCCCTAAATTTTGAGCAGGAAAAAAATGGTGCCCTTTATGAAAGCATCAGCTTTAGGTTTTTGGGAAGGGATTGAATCCAAAATGAATTTTTTTCCTTGAAAAGCTTTTTCTTAGGGATTTCAATTTTTACCCCCCGCCCAGGGAAATCAAATTCCCATCCCCTCAATTTTTATTTTTAAACCCTTCTTCGACCAAAAAAGATTTTTTTCTCCACATAAAATTTTGGGTTCTGGATCTGTAACCCCAAAACAGAAACTTAAAAATCACTTTTTTTTAATTTATTCTTAAAAATAAAATTAATAAATTTAACTTTAATTTTTAACCCCTTCCCCCCGGACCCCCCCCCTTCCTCCCCACCATTTTATTTAAAAAAAAACCAAACCAACTAATGGCAAGGTGTTAATTTAATGTTGTAGGCACCTTCGTTTGGATGGGCCCAAAAAATTTGGGTGGTTCCGAACTAACCCTAAACGAAAGGGGGGTGGGGATGAAAAGATTGGGGTTGTTGGGGTTTGGCAAAAAATTTGGGTGAGCATAGAAAACTCCTTTTTTGTTAAACTCCCAAAACCCCCCCAAACTTTTTGGTCCATGGAAAGGGAAAGGGCTGAAGATTCATGGAGTTTCAGGAAATTTAACTTTTCCCCAAACCCTACTTGGGTTTACCTTTCATTCATTCTTCCATGGACCTTTATTGTGTGTCTCCTTACCCCCCTTGGCTAGGGGTGGGAAAGGTTATTTTGCTTTGGGAACCAAGGTTCCGGGCCCTTCCGGGAACCGAGAAGGGAAAGACGACCGAGAAGGCATTGGATTGGCGGTTGGGGGTTTCCGGCCTTTAGAGTCCACCCCTCTGGGGGCCTAGTAGTTGAATCTTTTTGTTTGACGGGTTGTTTAAGGGGTCCCATGCTTTGTTGACTTGAAATTTGGAAATGAAATTTAAGGGAAAGTTTTCCAATTTTTGATTCTATGTCCATTTTGAAAAAGGCCTTGATTAAAGGGGAAATTAGATTGGGGTAAGGAGGTAATTCGCTTGCAAAGGGGAATTTTTAACTAAATTAACAAAACCAGGTGGGAAAAAAATTGGGGCCTGGAGGAAAAATTTTAAAAGGTTTGTCCTTTTGGGGGTTTGTTTTCTTGATGGGGTTTCCCGGGGGTTAAAGGAAAACAAATCTTCTAAAAGGCATTTTTCCCTCACGGGGAAATTTTGCAAAAAACCCAAAAGGGAATTTCCTTAAATTTTAAAGGGGTTTTCCGGGGAGCCCCCTTTTCCCGCTCTAAATTTCATATTGGACCGGGGAAAAGGCCCTTCATTCCCCACAACCCTTTAATATTTTTCCCCTGTTTTAACTTTCAACTCAGGGGGCCCAAAAGGGAAAGGGCTTTGGTGGCTGGCCCGGGGGGTTTGGAAAATCCAAGCCCAATTTTCTCGGAACAGGTCGCTCTAGAAATTACTTGTTTAGGGTTCCCAATTTTTCATTCCCTAATTTTGCAAACGATTTTACCATTTGGTGGGTAAGAAAAACGAACCTTGGAAATTTTTTAATCCCCAGGTAAAAACACTGTAGAAAAACCAAAAGCATTTGGTAGAGAATTAATTTCAGTTGGCCAAAAAACCCATATCACCCAAAACTGGTCTTTAAATTTGAGCAGGAGGTAAAATCTTAGGGTTTGGGCCCGGGTTGTCTGTGGGCTTAACCAACCCCTTTGAGGTAAATAAAACGGAAGTTTTCAAAAATCATTCTAAGACCCCAAGATTGTTAGATCAGGGGCAATCCCGCCTAATATTTGATAAGTCAAGCTTAAAAATTTTTACGTAAACCCTAAGGAAAAAGATGAGTTGGGCCCAAACTGGGCCAAATTAAACCTAGGGGTTTGCCTTTTTTGGAATTTTCCCCTTTTTTGATTTTTGGGCCAAGAAGGAAAGATTCTATTACTCAGCCCGAAGGGATGTCTTTTCCTCAGGTGGGGGGGTGGTTCAGGAGGGGGTCGGCGGGGGTAAAGAGAAACCCGGAAAGAGGTGGGGGTGTCCTGGTGACCTGGTTGGGGGGTTTGGGACGGGCCTTTTAGAGGTTGGGTTTAGCTAAAATTTTGGGGGGGGGGAAGTTTTTAAGGCCCCTTACTATTTTACAACGGGCCAAACTGGTGGGAAAAAGGGGGCAAGAACTTTTTAAATTTTGCCCAATTTGAAAAGGGGCCAGATTAAAAACAAATTACAGTGAGTTTTTAATGATTCTCTGAAATTGGTCCTTCCCGGGTTTGCAACTTTTTGAAAAGGGTTTTAAAAATTCTAATTTATGGTGGTGAATTTTTTGTTGAACTTGCATTTTTTAATCAGGAGTTATCAATATTAATGTTATTAATTAAAAAAAATTGTTAAAAATTTTTTTTTTTTAAGGGGGGAAAAATTTTTTTTAAAAGGGGTTTTTTTTTCCCCTTTTTTTTTGGGGTTTTTTGGGTTTAAAAATTTTTTGGGGGGTTAAAATTTGGGTTTTTTTTTAAAAAACCCCCCCAAGCCCCCTTTTGTTAAAAATTGTTCACAAAAACTTAAAAAAAATTTCCCCCAAACCCTTGCAAAAGGAAAAAGGGGGGGGTTTTCCCCCCCTTTTAAAAGCCCCCTTGCTTTGGGAAAACATGTTGGAAAGGGGGGGCCTTATTTTGGGCCTGTCCCCTTATTTTTTGGGGGGCCCTTGCTCCTTTCTTTCCATTTATTTTGTAGAAGTAAAAGGGGAGCAATCACAAGGCCCCGTTAAACTATCCCGGGCCAAAAGGGGACGCCCTGAAAATCAGTGGGGTTTGGATTCTAAATGCTTCAGGGGCCTGTGTGTCACGGTTTGGGTTTTGTCAGATGCCGAACGGGAAGAGGGTTTAGGGGGGGGGCCCCTGGGGGCAACCCTTGGGGTTGGCTTTTTGGGACCACCCCCGGGAAGAAGTTTTTGAGACTTAGTTTTTTCTTCTCGGCACGAGGAAAACGGGATTTCTTTCACAGGCCCCCACCATAAAAAGGGGTTTGGGGGCAACGGGCCCAAACCCGGGGAAACTAAACCCTAAACCCGGACCAAAAAACCTTTTTTTTCTTTGAAAGTTATTTTCCAAAAAATTTTTTTTACCAGAAAAGGGAAAAAAAACTAACCCCAAACCCCAATCTTTTTTCCCCCCCACATTGTATGCCCCAATGGAAACCTGGATCCCCAACTCAGCATTTTTGGGAAATTTCTTTTAATGAGAAGTTTTCAGGAAAAAAAATTTTGGGCCTGCCTTTAAAATCTTGATTTTTGGGGGCTCCTTTGATATGTCTGCCACTTGTGTTCAGTTTAACATTTTTGAAATCAATCTTGTTTATACTTTAAATTAAAGCCCCACTTCCATTCCTTTTGTTCTCTTTTGGAATGCCATCTTTTAATCACCCCACTTTTAAACCCTTTTAAATTTTTTACTTTTTTTTTCCCCCCCATAATAAAGATTCCTTTACTTTTCCCCCTTCCCTGTGGTGTCCGTCCCCCCCCCGAGGTTTTCGGAAAAAATGCCCCCTAACAGAACATTAAGCTTCAGTTTCTTTCCCCAATTGCCCCTAGTGTACGTGGCAGCTTTTTCCCCACACCCCTTTGGAATTCATCTTCTTAAAGCCCCCTTTTGAGGTCCGCTTGGGGGTTTGGGAGGGATGAGCAAGATGGCTGTTCCCCGTTATTTTTGGCCCGTAAAAAAGGGTCATTCAAGGGAAAGGTTTGGTGTTTTTTTAAAAAGAGAGATCACAAAAATTAATTTTACTTGAGAAAGGGGTTGGGGGAAAAAGCAGTAGGGGAGGCTGGGTGACAACCCACTAAAAAAAGGTCTCTATTCCTCTTTAAGGATTGCCACACGGGCCCCCCCCTTTCCCCTTTAAAATATTCCCTACTCTCAATTTTTGGTTCTCATAGAGGTGAAGTGGGGAAGGGAAAAGGAAGGTAGAAAAATGAAAAAAATTTTCCCCAAGGGGGTTTAAAGGGGGCCCAAGGAAAAGATGTTTCCCCAAAGGGAAAACCCCCTGAGGTCCGCCCATATAGCACCCATAATGGGAGCTTGTATATGGGGCCTCGGGGGCCTCAAGTTTATCCAGACTCTGACACTTTAAAAAAACCTTTGTAATTCTGGAAAAGCTTCCTCCCCCCTTTGGTCTCATTTTTGGGGGTTCACTTAAAAAGCAGTTTTTTGGGGGAAGAAGGGTTTGAAATTTGTCCTTGGGAGGAAAAACCCCAAGAGGCCCCAAAGCAAGACAC